>CATOUR010000139.1:2500000-3750000 GCA_951848785.1 Callosobruchus maculatus
ACATTCGACAAATAGACATGCGGCACTGGTTTTACAAATTTGCATAGCGCACTATCTATAGTGATACATAGAAGGCGTGTCGGGAGAGTAATTGCAAGCCGCCCGTTTTACGTGCCCCTTTATTATAGCGGCATGTTATCAAAGGCTTCCAAACGCTTGTCGGTCTAGAAGCTGTAAAGCTGTGAGTCGCGGCACAGCGGCATCTCTGTCATGTTTTTATGATCACCCACCCACACCCATCCCGGTGATTGCCGGCATTCGTATAATGATAACATTATTCAACAAACAAATTAAAAGTGTTCAAAATGATACCCAAGTGAATCAGATCTGCCTGTTCTTATTTTCAATCATGATTTACGGATGACTTAGAAAATCTGTCACAGAAGAAAATCGAGATGACAAAATCAGAAAAAAAATTTCAATATCCTAAGAGCGGGTTGGAGATTATATCATTCTTATTTGCTTGCAATACAATTCCAAATCAGTGCACATCTTTATTGAAACTTTGGGGACATGGAGCCCCTAAAATGTTTCCAGTGATTTATTACCTATACATTTTTATTTTACTGGCGATACTTCAAGCTTTGAAAACAAACAAAAATTAGCCGTGTGCTCCCCTTGGAGCGCAACATTACCAAAGAGTTCTCAAAGTACTGTCACGCCGGAAGGCTTCATCATCGTTAGCGCCGGTGCACACTTGCGGCTGTTTACCGTCCGGCGCCGCAACGGCACCGGAGTTCCGGCCTAAAGTACTAAGCAATAGATCAAAAGATGCACATTTGTGTCCGGCGCCGCTGCGGTGCCGTTCGATCGCGGTGCGGCTGTTCTGATGGCTCAATCAACACTGATTGATACGGTGCCGTTACAAAATCGCAAGTAATGTGCAGGCAAACTCGCGGTGCCGGAGCGGCGCCGCAACGACACCGGACGGTAAACAGTCGCAAGTGTGCACCGGCGCTTATCCTGGGAGTCGGGGCGCGGCGGCTCTCTGTAATTTTTTTATGCATACATAGGGCCAGCCGCTAGCAATGTATTCCATCCAGTTGTTGGGCAGGGTCAATGTGAGGCATGGCGATAGACATTTTTCTACAGTTTTTCGCGATCATCTCCCTTACTGTTTTGAGTATCACAACCAAATTTTGCACTTGGGCAGAAAATTTATGATTACGCGTTTTTGATGGAAAAGATTCAAAAAATAATGAGCAGCGATTCACCCTGCCGATTTTCTTGTTCAAATTGAGTTATGTGAAAAGTATTACTTTACTATCATAAATACAGTGCAGCTGATTATGAGTGCTAAATGACAGCGTTTTAACATGTATAAATTCCATGTACTGTAAGATCAGAGAAATACTATACAAAAAAACTAAAATAAATAATCAAATACCTACATCATATTAGTATGCCCCAATGCATAGGAACTTCATAAAGTAGTCATCACGTATAATATGGATTATTTCTAAAAGGTTACCACACACCTGGCAGAAGAAGCAACAGGTCAGTATTCTGCATGGCCATAGGACACTAGCGCGCCGCGGTCAGATTGGTCCTAATCCCACCGGTCAGAAGCCCCCAAAATATTTTGGATAATAGACAGGTATGTGGACATCAGCGCGCGGGGCGGCGAGGTAAACTTATGTCTTATAATTTTAACCGATTTTAATTCATTCGTCATTTTTTGTTGTCTTGCTAATAGTTACTGAAGAATTTGTAGAACTCCAGTCAGAGGTATCGCTACTTTTGACTTGAGAGAAATGAATTACTTTTTTTTATATTATTAAATGCGAAATTTTGTTCTGAACATAATAAGTTAATCTGATCACTATAATAAATGTAAATAAAGAAGTTGGTATTGTGTGCAGACCGAAATGTCTTTATAATACCCCAAAAAATTTTAATTAATCAGGACGTGTTCTAATTTGTCACAAATGTGACGATGTAAAAAAAAGTCCGAGAAATTTACCTTCACAGCTTGTTTTGTGGGAGCATCATGGTTGTGCTCATTATTTCTTTTAAGAACAATCTCTTCCGATTGATCCATTAGCAAAGATACTATGCATCCTCTTCTAGAGCATCATCTGTAGGCTACTCCACGGGTGGTTTCTCTATCTCTTCGGAACGTATACTCTTTAAGGACTATTAATTTATTCCCTTTCACACTTAACATAGTCTCCATGATGAAAAACTAGAATACAAACAATACTCACAAACAGCAAGTAAGGATTGCAAACTACTGAAATATTTTCATTAAGGGTAGTTTTATATACCTACAGAAGCCGAATAGTCATTTAAATAATCTAAGAAGTAACTGTAAGCTACCGCAAGTCGTAAAAAGACAGATGAAAGTTCGCAAGAATAAAAGGGATGTGGTCATTAGGAATAACCAAGCACCCTTTTTGTAAACAGGTAAAAATCAAACCGCGCGTGCTCATGACCGATCACCTTCTGCATAATGGTTGACGGATATTGGACTTTACCAGAATACAATTTTATATTTATTGATTCAAAAACTCCATTGGCCTTCACTCTCTTAGCTTTGTCTCCTTAATCCACGATATAAGGCAAAAGTAGGGGTCAACTTCGGTATTTGAGCGAATAAAAAAATATCCTAGAGTGCAAGGCCTACGAGGTATTATTCGGTAAAACACGATTTTTATGACATTTCACCTTCAGTACCTCAAACTGGCGAGATATGGTATTTCATCTTTGAGACACATCTTAAGGTGGCTTCCCACGGCTCGTAATTTTACAAGCCGGGCCGCGCCGGGACGGGAAAGGTGGCTTCCCACGGCCCGTAACTTTAGAGGCCGGGCCGCGCCGCGACGGAAAAACGGGCGGCGCGGACTTCAGGTGCACGTTTGTGCCCGAGTACCTTTTCAAAACCATCAGATACTTCTGTGTCTACTGGTGATCGGGGTTGGTTCCTTGATTTTGATTCTTAATTTTCTATACGTTGACATTAAACTGTCTCTCTTCTTTTTCAATTCCTTGATCGTTATGTCACCAATACTGCCTTTTAGTTTATCTTGAATACGACTCCAAGGATCGTGCTGCTCATTTCTGTTTTTATGGCTATCAATTTTTGTATTCCACAATGCGGATTCATTTTCATAAAATTTAATGAACTCAAAAGTAATTTTCTTCATCCTCTCTCCAACTGACTGCCCACGGCACGATGGCGCGAGCTGGCGCGGGCCGACCGGGGCCTGCTGCAGACTCCTCGCATCTCCTCGCGCCACTTCAGGGGAACGTCTTCCCACGGCGCGGTGCGCGAGCTGGCGTGAGCCGGCCTGCGAAAGCACGGGCCGTGGGAAGCAACCTTTACAAAGGCAAAACAAATATTCGTCCAAAAAACTAGGTTATTCGCTCGAACTCCGACGTCGAATCCATATTTTTCTGGGCTACCTTTCCAGAACGGATAATGAACAAAAAACTCTAACTTTTAACATCCTAATCTGGAAGGGTTCTGATCGTCAAAAATATAGCAGAATTAGTGATGACAAAAACGTCGACGCACAGGTTATGTGCGATTATCACGGGTACCTACTGATTAATCAAAAAATATTGGCCTCCATCCAACCCACTATGTTTCCAAATTCAAACTTACATTTTTTCTACAAAAAAGTAGAAAATGGTTAGAAACACCTAAAGTAGCTAGAAACAAGGTTTGATCGATTTTAATGTTCTTTATTTTTTGATAACTAGTCCACTCAGTGTCACTATTTTTCTGTCCTTTGTTGTAGTAATATGGTGCCAAATTGATAGTCAAGCTAGCATATTAGTTTCCAAGTCACAGTTTATAGGATTGTCTAAAGTATGTATGTATTAAAAAATAGGATGAGTCTGAAAAAAACAGTAATGCGATCTACGAATACAAAAAATGTTGGAGCTAACCACATCCACCTCCGTCCATCCCCCACCAACATTTCAACATGTGTATTCCATGCCGTTTTCCGATATGAATTGGCAACCGACCTATATCTCCCAACTACTCCAACAATTTACAGAATGAAAGTAACCGCTCCACTGGGATCGTCTGACCATGACACCATCTCAGCGCTATGCAGGATGCATTCTCCACATCTCCACCATACAAAGCCTCGCCGAGTATGGAATTACGGATTAGCAAAGTGGGGCGATTTAAGAGAATACTACCAGACCTTTCCCTTGAATGACGCCTGCTTCAAGTCCAAGCAAGACCCATCAGCTTGCGCCCAAGAAATAACAGAGGTGATGATACCCGGCATGGAGACCTCTATTCCGCACGTCGTCAAGCGTCCTTCCAAAAACAAGCCATGGTTTTATCAGTGTTGTTAGGTTAGATTACCAGTTACCTCTAAAAACCAACATTACAAACAATGGAGGAAACATCCAAATGCCGAGAACCACCGCAATTTCATCGACGCCAGAAATCACCGTAAATGCGTGATTGACAGCAGCAAGAAGTAACTCAATCAAAAAATTAAGAGCAAGGTCCTCTCATGTCCCAGCTCGTCCAGAACATTTTGGTCTGTAGCTAAGGTTTTAGTCAGAGCTTTTCCCATTCGTCGATACCACCCTTGACCAGAGGGGACAAGTCCATCGTTCCTACTTCTAAAGAAAAAGAAAATATCTTAGGGAGGCTTTTTGCAGCCAATTCTGGTGTAGACTTCCAAGGATACAATATAATACAATACAATACTGCTTTATTTCAATAAGACCCTGTATAAGGGTATCGGAACATAGTCAGGTATATCTAAACAAAGTAAGTAGATATGTAAAAACACAGATCTGTCAAATTTACAAACAAAATACAGCAAAACATCACAGGAAAAAGAGAGAAGGTATCAACGGAATACTGAATTATGGAATACGAAATTCAAATATTCGTCGACCGAGTAAAAGGTATTTTCCAGAAAGAATAGTTTGAGTTTCTTTTCAAAAAGCAGCGGACTTTCGACATTTTTTATTGAAATAGGAAGATGATTATATAGTTTAATTAACATAACAGTCGGACTTTTGGAAGACAGAGTCAAACGATGCGAAGGCAGTTTTATGTTCCCGTTTGGGCGTAAATTCAGTGAAGAGAAACTAGAGTCTCTGGATTTGAAAAGAGTTATATTATTTTTAACATATACTAATGACTTAAAAATGTACAAAGAAATAACAGTCATAATCTTAGCGTCTTTAAATAGTTTTCTGCAAGAACCTCGTCTTCTTTTACCAAAAATTGTTCTTATTATCTTTTTTTGGATTACAAGTACATCTTTAATGCGAGAGCTTTTCCCCAACAAACGATACAGTAACAAATTGTTGACTGAATGTAAGCATAATAATACGTTATTAGAATTGATGCGTCAACATAAGACTTAAGAAGCCATAATTTGTAACAGTGAGAAGTAAGTTTACCAATGACAAAATCCACATGATTGGTCTACGTCAGGCGTTGGTCAAAATATACGCCCAAGTATTTAATAGACCGACATTGGGGCAAGTTATGACCGCAACACTTAACCATTAGGCTGGAATTAAGAGTGGATGTGCTAAACATTATAAATTCAGTTTTATTGACATTAAGCACCAACTTATTGTCAACAAAGTATTTTTCTCTCATTGAGGCAGAGCTGCTAGCTGTCAGACTAAGCGTGTTAGTATCAGTGGCAGACACAATGAAATTAGTATCATCAGCATATTTCGTAATTGTCACGTCAGGACAGTTTAGTTTCAGATCGTTTATAAAAAGTAAGAATAAAATTGGTTCCAAAATACTTCCTTGTGGGACACCAGTTGTAATATGAGACGATGTATGAAGTTCATCCTTTTCAATGATCACTTTTTGGGTTCTGTTGGATAAATAGGTTTCAATTTAAGCGAGACTACAACCTCTAATGCCATAATTATGGAGTTTGTTGAGAAGAATAGAGTGATCGATGATGCCGAATGCTCTACTTAAATCAAAAAATATGGCAGCTGCCTTAAGTTTATTTTCAAAATTTTCTACTATCTTAGAGTACGTAGCTAAATAGCATCTTGGGTACTTTTGTTCTTAGTAAAACCAAATTGACAACAACCCAGTAAGCCTGATTTATCAAGATAAGGAGTTAGTCTGGCGAGATAGCATCGGTCATACACCTTAGAAGAGGCAGAGAGTAGGGCAATACCTCTATAATTGGTAATGAGGTGTCTATCCCCTTTTTTAAGAGCCGGTACAACTACGGCATTCTTTAGAATAGAGGGAAATGATCCTTCTCGAAATGAAGTGTTTATCAAAATTGTTAGAGGTTCTGCAATATAGTCAGCAATGTTGATCAACAATGAACAGAGAATTCCATCCTCACCACAGGTGTCCTTAAAGGAAATTTGTTTCAGTATATCTATTACCTCATTTGAAGTAACGGGATATGAAAAAATACTGTGGCAAACTGATCGAATTTTTGTATCAACTGAAGTACTTGACGGCATGTTACTAATAATATGCTGAGTAAAGCTAGAGAGGCATTCATTGAATTAATGGGGTAGTTCCTCAAGGGAAACAGCAATACCATCCGCATTAACCATGGGATCAGGTAAAGCTGAGTTGCTCTTATAACGATCTTTTATTGTGCTCCATGCTGTTGAAGATTTATTACGTGAATTCAGCATTCAATTGTTGTAATGAAATCTTTTAGCTGTAGATACATTTCTGGCATGTAGATTCTTCAAAGTCATATAAACCGAATGTACCGAAGCATCTCCAGATGATTTATACAAATTAAAGGCTTTTTCATTTATCTTCATTTATGAGATTTTCAGTTATCCAAGCATTTCTTTTATGATTAGGTTTGATTTTTACTTTACACATCTGTAGTGGAAAAGCTGTGTCCATATCAAATCCAAAAACCTAGTATAAGACTGAATGAATTTGGTATCCCCGGGAAGGCTTTCTTGTAAAAAGTCCCAGCTTTCCAGTGATAATAGATACATGAAATGATTTAAATTTTGCATATCTTTGAAAAATCTTTTAGGAAAATACCTTTTCTCAGAAAACGCAGAACACTGAGCGCTAACATAGAATTCTACACTTAACAACAAGTGATCGGAATAGCAAAAAGGTATTGTATTGGCTTTAAGCGCTGACAGATCAATGTTAGAGAATATATTATCGATTACAGTCTTTGAGTCGCCATCAATACGTGTATAATCATTAATAAGTTTTTGGTATCCATAACAATTAAATAGGTTTGTACAGCATTGAGCATTAAAGTTCCGTACATTAGGGTCAACATTAAAATTAAAATCACCTCCTAAGATTGAGTAAGTATGATATTTGCCAATACCTTGTAAAAAAATAAAAAATATCAAGGTTATGAATAAACACATTTGGATCTGCAGACGGAGCTCTGTAAAAACAGCCAATAATAAACTTTTTATATGCAAAGGTGATTTCGACAAGAACAAATTCAAATATAGACTCGATCGGTTTCATACAATAGTTAACCTGTTGGAACAATAAATTTGCATTCACGAAAATAGCTATACCACCGCCTTTTAATGAGCTCCGACAAAAAACTAGCTAATATATCGCCAGACACGCATAAAGAATTCACCTCAAGATCACTTCACCATGTTTCACTAATGCACACAACATCAGGAGATCTTAAAGATTGCAGAAATTCTTTCAGTAGCTCAATTTTGTTGGTTAGACTTCTAACGTTGAAGAAGCAAACGTGGAGGCTAACGTCAAAAGTTTGTAGATGACTAAGGTTTATGTCGCCAGAACTTGAGTCTTGGAGGCTGTTCCTGGAAAAACCTTTTTCAAAAAAGTGAAACTCTTAACTGCACAGCCAGCCGGCCAGATGTCAGTATTATAAACCCTATCGATTTCCGATAGAGGAAAAGATACTTTGAAAGAGGAACTGGAATTATTTTTCTTGACCAGCTGTTCGCATTTGAAATCAATGTTAGGTGCACATACTTTCAAGAATTGATTTGGAGAATCCACCGTCTCCTTCGGGTCCAAAAGAAAAATATGTAGATGACCTAGTTTTGGTATCATTTTCACACAGCTGTTCGTGTTTTTTCCAATAATTATCTTTTTATTTTGTTTACTTCGAGTCGATGTCGATAAACTCGTACGCCTCTTTTTTCTGATTGTCTTGTTACAGAAGTCTGAGCCATGCCAGGTAGGTGATTACGAGTATTTTCCGGTGAATTCGAGTTTTTACTGATGTTGGAGCGAACCGATGGCTTAGCCAACGGCTCAGTATTGGTGACAGATTTCTGTTTCTCATAATTTGCAGTGGTAATATTCAAAAAATTATTAGCAGATGGCACTACCGTAGAAGCCTTGGTACTAGGGTTACTGTTTTGGATTTCCCTTTTTAAGTAATAAATAAGGTCTTCTTGTTCTTGAGCCCTTTTTTCAAGATGAAGAGTCAATTTACTTACGTTACTAAGTTCATTTGAGATCATTTCTTTCTCGTTGATAAGTCGACCGATTTCTTGAGCCTCAGCCGGGAGTGTCGCAGAATTGAAAGTGTCGTGGAATTCTTCATTATCACTGCTACACTTGCCCTTATCATGGGGCAGTGAAACGTGAAAACTTGGTAACTTTAACATTAAAATTATATCAATTATCTCACATTTTTTAAGTTTATTTAGCTCGGCCGATAAAACCGACACTTCACAACCGGCAGCCATCTTAGGTATGATGCATGAGGATGTACTCCGAGCTACTGGAAATATCATGCAATCCAATCTACAGCATCGCAGACGACAGTACATTAATGTCGTTCATGGAGCCAGGCAAGCCACTATCATACCAGGACACGGTACAGCAGCATGCCTCACAGATCAACGTAGATATCAAAACAATTGTCGAGTGAGAATAAGTAGATAAAGTACAGCTCAACGTACAGAAAACTCAGGCAACAACACTTACAAAGATGTCTCACGTTGGCTTACCAACTGTGGAAATGGAGGGCCACCCCACAGTCGTGTATGTCCGTTAAGCTTTTGTCGCCGATATTTCTAAAACGGCATTTCAGAAGCTTGGAGTTTTGTTCCGCTGTAGGAAGCTGTATACGCCAGAGCAACTACTGCTCCTCTACAAGGCACAAATCCGACCATTGTTGGAGTATTGCTTCCATCTGTGCGCATGCGCTCTGAAGCACTCTCTAAAGGACACTATCCAGAAGAGAGAAATTTAGATTAATCGGTACGCCTAACCTCATAAAGAACCTCTACAGCCTGGAACATCAGAGAAGGGTGGCTGACCTATCCCTGTTTTACAGATTATATCACGGAAGATATTCGAGTGAGCTCTCTCAGATAATAACACCAAAGGCTGTCCGATTGAGAACCACTAGAGAAGCTCTGCGAGCTCATCCTTACCAGGTCGAGGTCCCTACTCCCCGAACCAGTCTCCTCCAGCATCCCTTCTTTTGGAGACCTTCGACGCTGTGAAATGAGCTGCCGGAGAATTTATTTCCCGACGGCTGCAACCTGCAGCATTTCAAATTTAACGTGCACCGACACTTATCCTCTCGCAGCGCTTCTACAGCGTCATAGGCTTTCAACCTTTGCGGGAGGCTGACCATAAAAAAGTATACCTTTTTCACGTATAACATATTGAGGAAACGATTTGTTTGAGGCTCAAATTGATGCACCAAATTGGAAAAAAGTTTTTATAATTTAGGCGAGTTAAATATGCCGTGGGTGGCACCCTCTATTGATGATAGGAAAACCGTGGTTGAATTTGGATTTCTTGCCTCAAAAAGCCTGATACGTAATTTTGCATCATTGTGACATATTGTTACGACATAATTGAGAAAAAATGCAAATAAAAGTAAAACTATGTTTAGAATTACGCATTTCAGGGCTCCATGCTCCTAATTCAATGTTCATAAAAAAGTGAGGTCTATTACCTGTCAAGCGTTGACGGTCGATATCTGGACATCCTGTATATTATATAGATTAGTAGTTTCCTGCCCTCAGTGAAAGAAGTCGCACTGCGCAAGTTAGTAAGAACATCTTTTTTGATATGTGGGGACCACTCTGCTGCAGCAGATTCTCGAAGGCATCATTCGAGTAAAATTGTTATATTGACCGCTTATTTGTTGCGACTTCAAGTCCATCATAAGTTCGGTACCATTTCTTTTTTAATTAAATAGATTACTGTGTCGCTTTGTTCTTATTTCTTTTAGCACAAACTTGCCATTGACAAACAACTCCACTCATCACAAAATGGCATATTCATCGCACGACAGCTACATACGTCTGCAAATAATCTGCCTGCATATACAAGGATACTGAAATGTTCACGAGTTTTCTATGGTTTGCATAAGGTTCTTCAAAATGGAAAATTTCAACGAATACCTGACGCGCAACGAACGCGGTGCGCGCACACCACGCGGGTTGCGCGGTACGCAGGCTTGTACCCACTTTGAGCAGATTAGTGCCGTGCCTCGATACTTCTAGTCATGGACGACTCTACACTAGGCCGGAGCCTTAAATGTGGCAACGTCGCTTTGCTGTCAAATAGTGGGCCGGTTACCGTGGGCCGAACGGCGGACATTCCACGGAAAATTTAAATTGTTTTATAGTTTCAGAATAATCATTACATTTTATATGTATTAGAGTTCATCTCGGTTGATAAATTAAGAAAAATACTTTTTGAAAAAATAAGAATGGTGAAAAATGCCAGTAGTATCAGTACAAAAATGTACATGTATTTAGATTTAGAGATTTTCCCTTCTGTTGGACATTTCTTATTTCCATTAGATTTCCTCTTTTCAGTTTTGTCAGTCTGTATTTTGTCTTAATTTTTGCAATTTTCATTAAAACTGCTTTGTGCAATTGCCCAAAAACTTACTTTTATACCTATTGGCCTGAAATCAAAATTTTAACAATACCTATTGTGAATAAGGACTGTAATTTGAGCTGTATACTCAGATGGAAGGGTTACGCCTACCAACTATAAGGTGTATGTATTTAATATACATATCAAATAATTTTGTCCTTCATATTCTACCTATAATTTTTGTAACGACAAGAACATTTATACAGGCTGATATTTCATCAATTTGTAAAACAATGTACTTCTCCGAGAATAATAAACCCTCTGCAACAGTTTTAATATAAAGCATATTTTCTGTCAGGTGCAATTTTTAAAGAACTGCAAAGTTTTGACGAATATTTAGGATGGTGGTAAAATTGGCATTTTATTCTCTCTCACAAAATTGTAAACTTTCTTTGGCTGAACATAGAAAAGGTTTTAACATTAAATTAACAGAAAACCTATTTGAAAATAGTGTGCCAAAATATTTTCTATTTGAGACCAACAGTATATTCTTAATGACAGTGATAAAATCTAACTCAAATCACCAACAAATTATGATTTATTGATTTAAAGGAATGTCTATATTCATTGATACTAATACCACCTACATCTGATGTCTGGTTCATCGTAGTCAAACTCTACAAATAAAAATAAACGCAACCTATTTCCTGCTACCACTTCCACTTCCACTTAAATGAACATTCAATTTACTTTGTAAATTTTCACTTAAGCTAGAAAAATTCACTATTAGGTCACTTTGAAGCCATTCTTGCTGGTCTTGATTCCCCTTCACTATCAAATCTTTTCGTAGGTGTGCCCAGATGTGTTCTATTAGAGCTGTACTTTTCTGTGATATTTCGGCGGTCCAGAACATTGTAGGTACCACATTGTGCTTTAAAATAGGTCTTATCTTTGGAAATGTTTGTAAATTATTGTCCTTATTCTTATAAATATATCCAGCCCTTACGAGGAATACCTCTCACCCACTTCTGTTGAGGAAAATTGAACACCCTAATATGTCCATTATTGGAAGCACAATTGCTAGTGCAAACTGGTATTACACACTTTGCAGGCATCTTTTTATCTTTATAGTTTCGTTTGTGCAGGTAAATAATTAAAAACACATTAAAAATCACCTTCCAATCTTCTTTTTTGCTCTGGAAGATTACACTAATGACTTAAAAACAAATAAAAGCTCGGCCCAGCTCGGCCCGCTATTCAGTGTTGCCATATTTCAATGCTCCGGCCTAGTGAGTAGAGTCGCCCATGTTCTAGTCGTAGTTCAGTATACTCTTTTTGTTTTTAAGGGCTAAGCAGTTAGGTTTCGTTTGAGTCCGATACTGATGTCAGCTTTTTCTCTTTTACATAACCGGAATCGATATCTCTTTCGTATTTATTGAAGAATATCATTGGGGTGAAAATGAGTAATATCGGCACCAGAATAAATTCAAGAGAAACCGCAAATTAAGGAACAAGGACAACCAAAACTCAATTTAAAAATTAACAAAGTGGTAGTGAATCAAAATTACACTATCGTTAATTTAATAAAAAAATACGACGAAAACCATTGGAAAAGTGGCTCTGAATAAGTTAACAAACTTTACCGTCTTGCATGTATTCTATTTTGAGGGGATGTGACTTGGTGGTAAAAATACAAGGACGATCTTAGCCATGTATACCTATGAGAAAAAAGTGTATATCGAGTTAAAATTCTGGCACTCTGGCACTTTCTAGATTGGCACAAGCCGCGACTGCAAACACTGTATCCAATTAAATTCACTCTTGGACTGGACCATCTCAACTCTATTTATCAGATCGAACATCTTTGCTAACCAGCGAGTCGGGCGAGCGCGAATATACGAAACAAAAGAGTATGGAAACAAGGAATAACCATTTGTGAAATTGCTTTCAACGACACAGGAGGAGGTTGATCCCTGAAAGTATGAAAGCAGAGAATGATGTCGTGGTTGAGCAAGAAAAAACAATAGAAAGTTGGCTACAGGCCAGGCGTAGCTTTTGCACATCATACCCTCCACAATTTTAAAATATATACAAAACAGGATTTGCCAGCATAAAGTGCACAAACCAAAGTGAATGAAACTATAATAAACCACAATTTATCGACAAAAAATTATTTGAAGAAGTTTCAAAAAATGTGTTTGCCTTATATTAACAGTTCGTTTTTTTTAAATAATCATAACTTTTGAAGCGAGTACATTTCTTTGAAACAAACATGGAAAATGCCTTATAATAGATACTGCTTAACGAATAAGTAAGTCTTCCAAAAGGCGGAAAAAGGTGTTCCTAGAAATGTTGGAAAAGTGTCGGTGTAAGCGACGCTTTTCTACAAGGCGTTGAATGTCTGTGATGATGCAAAAAAGGGTTTGTACTTGAGCTATGACAAATAATGGTCAACCAAGAACTCTACACTGATGCAGATGCTTCAAATTAAGTTCATGTAGAAAAGCTCGTGCTAAAGAAGGGACGTGGCAGTTTTTTTATTAGCTAGGATGTAGACCATTGGGACGAGATAAAAAAATATGGTTATGGGGGTATTTCCTTGAAAATCGGAAGTTAGGTAAAAAGAGCTTAAAATTTCTAATAAATATTTTTTTGAAGCTCACTTTTCTTGGTATACTTTTTTACTTTTATCATTATTTTTATTTATATTATTTTTTTAGGCAGCACCACCAACTTAGGTTATTAGCCGCAAGGCCGCAAGACAATGTAATTTGAGTTACAGTATAGGAGATAATGAGCTACATTTTGTCAATAATAAAACTGTTCTCCCAAGGTAGTGAACTAAATTATTACTAATGTAGCATCATTCTTTGGTACTCACAACCGAAGCATTCAAGAGAAATAATATTATGATAGACAGTGAGTGCTGTGTCACATACAGGATGATTTTTTAGTACCGGCTCGGTCGATAACTCCACTACTGTAGAAGACAGCGAACAAAGTTATATACGAAAGTTGTAGCCACGGATATGCTCCTTGCTCAGAACATATTTAGATTTATACAGGGTGATCCATAACTACGTGATGATGCAAACATGCATTTTTTTAAATGAGATACCCTATATATTATTCCATACTCAAATTCTACTAATGATTTCCGTTCTTCTAATGAAGAGGTTGTTACATTATACAGGGTATTTCAAAAGTTATGACCATTTTTATATCCAAATCGCGGTCAAATGAACGTACTGTATATCAAAAAGTGATGAATCAAAAATTATTTTTTTTACACAAAAAGATTTAAAATGTCCTCTAGTTTTAAAATAGGCTATAAAAAAAGCCCTTGACGCATATTCGTATACACGGTGATGTAGAATGCAAAATCCAGAATTTCTCTTTCTTTAAATATAACCCCAATATTTTATTATCCCAAAGAATTGCTTTTAATATGCTCTTTCATCTTTGTATAGCACTTGCTATGGCTGCATTCGTTAGTTTCTGAGATATTTCGATTTTTTTACAAATTTTAAATATACCTTCTATTTGTTTAGTGAAATCTATTTATTTTGGGAATATACTATCAAATTTTATTTTTGCTTGACAAACAACTAAAATATAAGGCCATAATAGTACTTGATCAAGTCACAACGCTGAATTAACGAGATAATATAGGTCAAGTGTGCGGAAGAAACAATTTTATAGACGTCACGCATAATTATCAAGCAGATTTATCAGGTAGGCTATAAAATATTAAACGACGCAGTCCAAATAAAACAATTCTTCAATCTTTCAAACGCATTGATTTTAGAGTGCCTCCGTTCTGGATATTGCTGTTCATAGTTGATATATTCTAGAGGCATGTAGACAATACCTCAAAGATTCTCCTAAATACCCTCAATGGAAAAATTAATTTTTTAAGCTGGTTTTTCTTACAGTACGAAATTGTTGAGCAGGTTATGAAAACTGTCAATTTTTCAAAACCTACCTGATAAATCTGTTTCCTCAGCATACTTGACTTTATTATCTCGACAATGTAGGGTTTTGACTTCATCAAATATTATCATGACCTTATAATTTAGTTGTTCGTTAAATAAGAAACAAATTAAATAGTACTTTCTCAGAATAAATAAATTTCAATAAACAAATAGAAGCTGTATTTTAAATTTACCGAAAAATCGAAATATCTCGGAAACTGATGGACGTAGGTACAACAAGTGCTATACAAAGATGAAAGAGCATATCAAAAGCAATTCTTTGGGATAATAAAATATTGGAGGTTATATTTGAAAAAAGAGAAATTCTGGATTATGCGTTCTACATCACCCTGTATAAGAATATGCGTCACGGGCTTTTTTTATAGCCGGCTTTATAACTAGATAATATTTTAATTTTTTTCGTGTAAAAAAAATAATTTTTGACTTATTACTTTTTGACTTTCAGTGCGTCCATTTGATCGCGATTTGGGTATGAAAATGGTCATAACTTTTGAAATACCCTGTATAATGTAACTATACCCTATACTGTAAGAACGGAAATCTCGAGTAAAGTTTGAATATGGAATAATATAGGGTGTCTCATTTAAAAAAATGCATGTTTGCATCACCACGTAGTTATAGATCACCCTGTATAAATCTAAATATTTTCTGAGCAAGGAGCATATCCGTGGCTACAACTTTTGTATACAACTTTTTTCGTTATCTTCTACAGTAGTGGAGTTATCGACCGAGCCGGTACTAAAAACTCACCCTGTATATGGCCTGAGGTGCCTCCTCTTCTGCAACCAGATAGAAATGCGTCATTTTTGTATGACCAATACGGAGTCGAGTCAAAATGGACTATTGACTTCTGAGAAGAGCCTTTGCAGGAGGAGTGGGGCATATATCGGGCTTCAACAAGTTTAAGGTGGAGCTTATAGTGGCTTGAATATACTTTCAAATATTCATTTCAATAAAATAATGATTGCGCATTCATATTTTCATATAACAGTAATTATAAGTATAATCCTTTTAAGTATAGTAGCTCTCTTAGAAAAATGTAAACCTGATATATTCAGGCATGCAGGCAGGTATACATTTATCAATAAGCTTCTTTAAAGTAGTTTAATATCGGATACGTAATTGTAGCTTCTCCATTAAGCTACTCTAAACCTTCAGCGTGTATACATAGTTTTTCTCCAGAACCTGTCTCTGATGGGTGAAAAAAGGTGTAAGAAGAAAGCTCGACGTTTATACCAAAACAGACACCAATTCCATCTGGAAGCAAATATTTTTCTAGTGAGAATGCCTCAAGCAGTTTTCAAGCAAAATTGTTAACTCCCAAATGCTATATTATACTTAAAATTAACTTTTTTAATAATTGTATATTTAATGTCTTCTGTACCTGAGTGGGACTAAGTAAAAGGTCTCAGTTTTCAGACATTACCTTATTCTAGACAAGCGGACCTAAGTTGGACATTTTTATTATGAATGATTTTGTTTCGAGGATCTTGAAAGGGTAAATTCCACTACTAAATGTCATTTTTGCGCCTGCGGACTACAACATTTATTCAAATACTCAAATAACATACCGACTGGCTGTTGAATTGACACTGGTGTTTGATCGGGACCTCCTGTTAATGATAGAATCGCCACAGTTGACGACACCTCCTTTGTTAGTGATGCTGAAAGTTCTGAGTCTATATAAATCGTCGCTCAGCCTTGGGTTGTATGGCTTCTCTGGAAGGGAGCATACCCTCGGTCGGATATGATCTGGAACTGAAATAAAAGAAAGTGTTATTCTATCGTAAAGCTGCCAACGACTCGGCAATAATTGACGTTCATCGCGAGGCACTTGTCACGGCCAGCGATGAGCAAATTCCCGGTATATTGAAATTTGGGTAACTGCCCAAAGCTTTGTATTCGGTGCACTCGCATACCTAATGGGTAAAGACCATATCGGTACTTGGGTAAATAATACGTGCCTACTCCAGCTTCTCTTTAACCTTAGATATGTGACTGCCTTTGCTTCTGATTACAGTTGATTTGCTGTAAGGAATTCTTATAACATTATTCCATTATTCCAGATGTCTGTAGTTTTTTCTGCTAAGTGTGTCGCTTTCTTCCATCTGAACGCATTTTTGTTTGTATTTTGTCACCTGCTAGATTGCTTATACGTAGGAAAGTTGAAAAACATTTGACTGATATTTGAAATTGAACGAAACCTACTAGAAACTGATATTCACAACCTTATATCTTTATAAAAGTTATCAAATTTTGCGTTTCATCGTATAAAAAGAATTAGGCATTCCTATTTGAAAAAATCAAGTTGCCTCTGATTGAAGTTTCTTTAACTATTGTACCGAATCCTCTTAGCACAAAAACGTGGTCGTCTGACCTAAGCTGACGCATTTCGTGGTTGATCATACGGCAAAGTCACTTGACTGAACACCGTCCAATCAGCGTTTGACGTCTCATAGCATCGCCACCTTTGCAGTTATTATAGCGTGTATTTAATGGCATGCATTTCCAAGTGATTGGTACTGCTATGTAGTAGGCGTAGTTCATAACCCACGGCTGAATCGTGAGTTATGAGAGATAATTCATCCTGTTTGTTTATAGGTAGTATTTATCTGTTCATTCATACATATGTATTTGGCATGTAAAGCACGCATTCGTATATAGAACTCAGAACTTACTTGTTTTTAAAACTACGTACACAAAATTTCAGAAGGTGATAGTTAAGACCTCAGTGAGGGGCAACACAGAGCGATTTTTTTAAAGAAGCTTTTTAGTGGGCAAAAAAACTCGCAATCGCAATGTAGAATCATACGTTCTTCAAATGTCTGTAATTTAATAACCAAACATGATATAAAAACAAGGCCATTGTGTTGCCCCAAGGCAAGCTTTATTCTTCAATTTATTTTTGAGTTATTAATGTAAGTTTAAAGGCACCGTCAGGAGATTCTACATGCAAAATGCATTTTTATGGCGATCCTTGTACCTTGCTTTTAGACCTTTGGACTTACCTTCCCTCGTTTTAGGCACACATACTGGAAAAAGACTACAGGCGGTCACGCCTCCTCGCTAACACGGGAATACGTATTTTCTTGAATTCTAAAGTTCGCGCGCTATACCCTAGACCACTATACATTAACAAAGACGTTAGTGTACGTTACCTAGACCCTTAATGGGAGTAGATATTTTTTATAACTAAACCTGTTATATCCTTTTTGTGTTCCTCACTGTCACATCGCACAAATAAACTACGGTCCATTTCAACTTTAACTTGCCAGCGACGTCATAGTTATGTAGGTGCCCATTGTACGCATATCATGCAAATTCTCGTCAGCAGCGTAGGTTAGGTTGATTTGCGAAACATCGTTTGGTAATCGTTTGTGATCGAGTTGTCGTGTGCGTTTTGTTGCTGTATGACTTTTCTATTTACCCAAGACCAGTGTTTCCGAAGACATACATATTTTGTGACGTAACGCACTTATTTTTTGCATTATACTATTATTCAAATTCGATTTAAGAAAACAATTGTTACGCCTTTAACTTTAAGCCATTTATGCCCCATATTTTCTACGCCAGTACCTCATCAACTGTGTGACGTCACTGCTATGTTCTTGCGCAGAGGGGCTGTACTTAGCGAACGAACCAATTTCTATAGCTTCTTGTAAATTTGACTAGAGATATCGGCTGCTCAGATAACCTATTTCATCCGTTATCTAGGTACTTCCAAAGTTTTAGGAGTGGGGGTTATAAAAGAAAACGTTCTTCGGATCTTGGGATAACAAATGCAGAGGCTTTTTACTCAAAAAGCCGACGTTTTGGCGTATATTTGACGCCTTCTTCGTCTTCAGGGCTAAAACATCATATGAAGATGAACATATAATGGTAAAGATATAAATTGGAAAGCTTTGAGTATTAGCTTTAGGAATTCTATCTTACAAATAAATTTGAAGAAATTCACATAAAATTCACAATTAACATTTAAAAGATTTGAGAAATTTTTTGCAAATCTGAAAAACAATTAAACTGGAAACAAGTACATCGAACATTGATAAGTTGCATAAAAATTTTAAAATTAAAATATAAAACAATTTTTACATTCATTCTCATTAAAACATTAAAATAACAATAAAAATCAAATCTAAAGCGTACATCCCTACCTATCGAGCACACCCCTATTTGACCCAAAGGATGTTAATTGTGAATTTTATGTGAATTTTTTTAAATTTGTTTGTACGATAGAATTCCTAAAGTTAATATTCAAAGTTTTCCAATTTACATCTTTACCAATATATGTTCATCTTCATATGATGTTCTACCCCTGAAGAAGGCGTAAAATAAACGCCAAAATGTCGGCTTTTTGAGTAAAAAACCTCTGCATTTTTTATCCCAAAATCCGAAGGACCTTTTCTACGAAATACTATTAATCAACTGGGATGGGATTGGCTTTCTACTGTATTAATAAATGAAAACATGACTTTTTCCATTCCATGTTCTAAGTTTATGTCTCGCCATTTACCCAGGGGAAAAATGAAGGGCCAAAAAAACGCTAATTAAATTGCCAAGCGATCGTTGCGTCGCCTGAAGTCAGTAGTAATTTAGACTTCAAACCTCTCGTTTCACTTTTTTTTACATTTACCGCTGGCATTATAGGTAGATGACACCGTAAGCATCGGTGATTACCCTCGAACTAGTTGACTTATTCATTTCAATTTCACACTTTATGGACGTTTGAAGTCTGTAGCTAGTTAAGTACAGAAGCATACTTTGTTACAGTAAAACTAATAATAAAATACCAAGGACTTCTTTTCTTTATTCTCTGGGTAACGCGGAACATACGAGTACATAGGGAAAAGCGCTAGGCCAATTTGTAATATCGAATTTTAATTTTTGATGACGGCTTTTTTGACGAACATTTTCCATTGGCTACTGTTAAGTTATTATCCAATGGTATTCTATCATTAGTGAAAACAACACGACGAAACTTAGCAAAACGTTTGTCAGACATCATTTTGAATTCATATAACAAAATCATAGCAGAAAATCAACTAAAAATGACTGGTAAAACATGATGTGATTATTACTGTATAATTGTTACCTACGAGGGGTTTATGACACACACATGAAAATAGTAACAATCTCACCTCAGTCAGTCAGATATTGATTATTTATTTATAGATACCTACATACTTGAAACGCAAATGAAACTTTCAGTACGGGATAAATAGTGATTTTACTTGCAGCCTGAAACAACAAGAATGAATATAACTGGACTAGAATATAGAACAAGCCTGCCTCCATGGAAATATTGAATGGGTTAAGACAACACTAGACAAGCGCTGAGACAGGTCCACCATACTTGTACACAGCAAAGCTGCGATTCAATGGTTGTTTAATAATTGTATTTAACTGGTTATAGGCTCAAGGAGTTGTTTCAATCACTGGTTGGGGAAGTGTCACTTCGCGGTATTTGAAGTGCAAAGCCGCGAACGCGACACTGCCATGTCCCAAGGGGTATTTGGCATTTTTGTTGGTTTGAGAACCTTCATCCAATTCAAAATCATGTGAAATCGCAAGTAAATCACCCTACGTTATAACTGTTACCGAAAAAATTGATAGGGTTGTTAAATTGATGGTTACCTTTTTTTAATAGGGTTATATGTTATACTACAATTATTGAGTTGAACATAGGTATTGATTTTAATAAAAACTAGTAAAAAAATTCCATATTAATTTTCCCAGTGCGTTCCATCGTTAACTGCAAATATACAAAATAATATACATGATATTTTATTGCGTACCACTTCATATAAATAACAAGGTTTTACCCACGCTTTGCAGGCTTTGCACCATATATATACAAATAGACCCTGACTGTAACGCTCAGATACATAAACTAAAAAGCAGTCTTGTCATGCGTTTTGCACAGTGATGGGCAAATTCCCGGTATATTGGACTTTGGGTAGATACCCAAAGTTTTACATCCGGTATATACCCAATGCGTAAATACCATATTGGTATTTGGGTAAATAGCAGAGGTGTGTACCTACGTAGGTACTCTACTTTTCTTCGGTAAGGGTACTAGAACAAATTAATAGTTATTAGGATAGACCATTATACACGAGGAAATAAAACGAACTCAGTATACAAATTCATTTCAGTTATAAGCGGAATAAAATATTCTTCGATGGTAATACAATTACGCCAATTAAATTAAGATATTTTCTGGAATTAATTCCCAGGTAACTTCTGACAGCCCAAAAACTGTCAAATTTTCGCACTTTTTCTAGTTTTTTTGGCTGTAGCTGAAAAATGGGGCGTCGGTCCGAAAATGCCATTCTATGCAATATTGAAAAGGATTAAATTTTGCGTCGAATGGAATTTAAAACATTCAAGTTGATTTTGCGGTAGAGCCTAAATTAATAGTTAGAAACAGTTAATCTTTCTTATTTTGGTGCCAAATAACATCTTGCGGCTACCTAAGACCATTATATCTTTAAATATGATACTCCTATTGAAAAAACAAATGGAATAAAATATGTAATAAACAGAATTTTACGTTATACAGATACCTCAGTTTTTAAATTCGATCACTTTGACAGATAAAATTTTACACCAATTTAAAATCTGGTTGCTTTTACTTTACTCTTTTGGCTGGACCACACTTCATTCTACCGCTGGTCAAGCTATATTGAGGAGTATACTACAATGAGACCAGTCTCAGCATCTGGAAATCGAAGATGAAAAAGTTATGCTTCTTTGAATTCCTAAGTATTTACCGCAGCCTTCGTAGACCATGGAAAAGATAAGCATATTTTCAATTTTCTATGTTTAATCTTTTGGAGGAATGTAGATAAATAACATCAGGATAATTAAGCTTGAATTTGGCTGCTGCAGGCGTAGTTACTAAGCGCCTGAGGGGCCCCAGGCCCCAAGTGTCCTTAGAAAAAAACTCACTTTGATATTTTGATGCTCAGACGCCCCTAGATAAAGTTGTTACCAGTACGGTATTTTTCATAGCGTGTCCGGGCAGGCTTCTGAAGCCTGAAGTCATTTATTTTGCTCTTTAAGAATGGTGATACCTGACTACTCCTCCCAAATTTTTGAGAAACTGAGTAGGCCCCTAGGCCATCCTAAGCCCTCCCTTATTTCAGAAGGCTAGTTACGCTAGCACATTTATGTTATCCTAGTAGGCTAGTGTCAGAACTGCAGTTGTTTACTATTGTTTCATAAATTCGTATTTGATACAATGACGGAGTTGTTTTGTTGTTTTTTCTTTGAATGTTATGTATTTGGTAGTGGAGCATATACATACAGTTATGGATACGTTGTATACCTATTGCTTTTATCTACATTCCCAAATGTCGTGAAATAAAGCAGTTATCTCCCCGCACTTGTTGTTTCAATACGTAACATGGCGCAGTCAGCAGAAAAACCTTAGTAAAAGTACAAGTAAACTGGTAAAATTCAGTATCATTGCAAGTGAGAAACGTGAAATTCAAACAAAATGAGCGATTACCGAGAAATCGTTGTGATGTGTTTTTCTGGAAACATAGCACGAAACGGGAAAGCATGGCGTCAGAGATTCGAAGATTACCTGATAGCATCGGAAGTCAGTAAAAAAGTCCAGAAGATTCAGGTGGCACAACTACTTCACTATATAGGAGACAAATGTATTACAATATTAAATACGTTTGCATTTGAAGCTGACGAAGTACACAAGGTAAAAATTGTGCTCGAAAAATTCAACAAGTAGGTATTTTCTGCCCAAAAGGAGTATCTCCTACGAGCGCTTTAAGTTTTTCACTATAAAACAGATGTCAACCGAACCTATTGAGCAGTTTGTGACCGATTTAAAAAACAAGGCTCGTTCCTGCGAAATAGGTGAATTTAAGGACAGTCTTATAAAGGATATGTTAACCTGTGGCTTAGCAAACACAAAGTTACGTGAGCAGTTACTTCAGGATGATGAAAAAACCCTAGAAGGCCATCAAGTTCTGTCTAGCGGTTGAAAAGTCTAAGGAACAGTCAGTTTCCATGAGCATGAGCAATGATGTCGCTGTGAATCAAATTCATATATCACCACATCAAAATACTTCAAAAAATGCAGTCGGTTGCCAGAAAATGGAGGAGTGTGTTACAAGTGCGGAAAAATTAATCATTTTTCGAAAGTGTGTCGCTGAAAAGGTAACCGTAAGTGCACCGTAAGTGCAACCGAGCCCTCGGACGAAGATAGGCAATCAAGTAGTGTATTTATCTACAGTGTAAATCAGAACCAAGTAGCATCTAATTGTAATTCTTGGTTTATAAATTTACTTCTAAATGATAAGGTTAGTATATAATGTATCATTCAAAATGGACACAGGAACGCAGGCAAGTATAATAACAGAGGATAAATAAAATAAAATTGGTTTGAATAAAAAATACTTGTTAATAGCAGATTTTACATTGAAATCATATACAAACGATTCCCTATCTGTCGTAGGAAAATGTTTCATAAATTGCAAACATAAAAATTTTGAATGTATCTTAGAGTGTTATGTAATTGCATCTAATTCTCAATGTATATTGGGTTTGGAAGCTTGTCAAAACCTTAATTTAATTAAACGGATTGTTACAGTAGGTAGTATCAGTTTTGAAAATGTTATCAAACAAAATTCAGACTTATTTTCAGAAATTGGTTGTTTGAAAGACAAATATCAGATAAAATTAATAAAATACAACTCGAGCTGTACGTCCTGCTCGAAAAGTCCCTTTGATCTTAGTGAGTCAATTTAAAAATACTCTAAAAGGCCTTGAAAATTCGAAAGTTATAAGAAAAATCGTGAGCCTACTGAATTGGAAAATAATGGTACCTTACGACAAAATTACAAAAATAACTTACAACAACTCAACTCTGACCAGAAATAATTGGGGTAACACATTTAAGGTCAAAAAACAGCTGGAATACGACAGAAACGGATATTTTTCACAGCATACCAGCTACAATATTTTAATGATTGAAAATTCACAACACAATTATGAATTTTGAAATGAAAGGAAATCTACCACCGACTGTTGCTGGCAGTTTAATAGCTTCAGAATAAAATTTCACATCTGGTGATTTGAAAAAGTAACCGACACATCTGCACATTCTTCAGCACCCATATGCAAGATCGCCGAAAATGAAGAGTAAATTGAAAATCTGCTCAAATTATTAAACATATAATTTACCTGGCAGAAAATAAAAACATGGTTTATCAGTATTCCTTTCTTTGCGATCTTGAATATATATATCGAAAAATTTGAACTACTACAGTCAGACAGTCAGAGGTATTGTTACTTTTGACTTTAAAGGGAATGTCCACTGTTTCATACCATTAAAATGAAATTGCGTTCTGAAGATATTAGGCTGCTGGCATGAATCGCTGAAAGTTTTGCTTTTATTCCAAAGTTTTCAGTGATTTTGGAAATGTTTAATCTCTTGTACATTGCAGCAGCTAGTGGGCTGTAAAAATAACACATTTCTGTCATACTCCAGCTTCTCTTTGACCGTAGACATGTTACCTCCATTGATTCTGGTTGGAGTTGATTTGTTTTAAGTCCTTTTCATAATTTGGTCTCTTTACTCTAGTTCTTCCATATCTATCTGTTAAGTTAGTTGTTTTCTTCCAACTGAACACGCTTTTGTTTATATTTTATGGCCTACTAATTTGTTTATAGGTAGGGAAATTGGAAAACACCGATTTGATTGAAATTTCGAAATTAATTGAAACCAGAGATTGATATTCACAACCTGATTATAAGCATTCTCTAAGTACAAATGTAGCTCAAACTTGACCGCATAACCTAAGCTGACGCATTTTCATGCTAAGTGACACGGCAAAGTCACACTCTATGTTTTATAATATCTGCGATATTCAATTTTTATTATATATGTACTTATACCAAAAATTGCGATTTAGATACACCTAAACGGTTCGCTTAAAGTCCCATGTGTGATACATAAAGTCATACTAAAATTGACCCGGGAATGTAAATATGCAATAATATACAAGGTGTTCCATTCAAAAAAACATAACTTTGACGCTTTTATTAGACACCCTGTACAAAAGTCATTATTTTGCAACCTGACCTACATACACTCGCAAAGTTAATTTTTAGAAAAATAGTATCGTTTGGTCACAAGAGTCCGATGCATTAAGCTTGACTCACCCTGTATATTATTTCACTTTCATTCCTTTGGGTTGGCCACTTCGCCATCCATTTCCACGAAAATTATTAAACCTTTTAAAAACCATTCAAGGTCACTGAGGTTTCTTTCCCTACTTCACCCAGAATATGTTTAATTCTTTGACAAAAACAAATCAACCTGCTGTAATAATGTTAATTATTCGATGCAGCTTCTTGCATCCCTAAGGTTCTTTATAACAAAAACAAGTCACAACCCAGACAAGAAGAAAAGTTTCTAGGGTTTACATTTAGTACGAGTACTACTACAAAAATACTATAAAAATTAGAGACTTTGCCATTAGATTCATAGTCAACACACCTAGCTATTTCATATAGGTAGGCCGACATTAAAAAGCTAGAACACCAAAATTAATAGTGCTGTTGTGTTTGTGTTTGTCTCTAGGCACCTTGATCCTCAATCTTCCGCTATAGATGCGTTAACTGGGAAAATATGTTTTTCAAAGCATTCCCACATTTCTCGCTTGTACCGAGGGTTTAAAAAAGAAAATAATAGCAGAGAAGGCACAAAGAATCGCGGTCAATCTGTTATGGAAAACGCAACCTTGGTTTTCAGTATTGAAAAGCCTACAAATAGCAAATCGTACCCTTTTTTAACGATAAATCACTATTACTTCCACCTTATAGGAAACCACATCTTATGTGGAAGAGCCTTATTCTGCATCTACATAAAATAACATGTTGACTTCACCAGTACTTTAAGAGAAATGATCAACTTTTAATTACGTCCAAAAAACATCACCCCCCCAGCTACACCACAAACAGTAACCAAATAGGTTTAATGCTGGGAATTGGGACACATCTGTATTTAAAGCACAGAGCACTGGCCACGCTTCCACTTTCGCGGCATTTAGGGAAGGCTTAAGGGTTGAAACCATTAGACATACCGCAGAGTGAAGTGATAGGTCAAAAGTTATTGCTACATTTTATAACAGACCCATATGCCTGACGATGTATATTTTGCAAAATCACTGATAATAAAAAATGAATAATGAATTGTGATACTACTAAACTAAACTTCCACACATTAGAAACGTGTACTTTACAAAAAAGTGAAAGGTTTCTGGACTTTAAATGAAAAATAAAAAGGCTGAACAATATCTAGACTTGTTCTTCCTCTTTCATTCGAATTATACTCTGATCGTGAAGCCACCTTTAAACACATCTACAGGGTGATCTCGAGGATGGGGCTCTCGAAGTATAATAGAGGTTAAACGACTTACCTGTAAGGAAGTTCAATCCTCAATTGTATATAGGAGAGGGCTCCGTCCGAAGAGATCGCATCCGACCGCCCTCCCCCCCCCCACCCAGCCCAAAGCATTCGATCTGATTAGAAACATAGTGACCTGGCACAACGGATCGCAGGGGATGGCGCGGAGGTGAAACTAGTTTTTCTGTGAACAAAGACGCCAAAAGCGGGAACTAAAGCATATATTACAGGGTGGTCTCTTCGGACGGGCTCTCTCTGATAATTGAGGATTGAGCTTCCTAACAGGTAAGTCATTTAACCTCTAATTGGCTTTCCTGTAAGTACCTCAAGCCTGAGGGGTGGTGGACAGCGACAGTGACTGGGCCGGTGGCATAGGGATGTGGGGTGATTTAGCAGCTTTGGAGTGTGAGTGATTCCTAACCTAAGAAGGATACAATTCCTTGGGCAGTCTTGGAAAAAATTTCTGAAACTACTAACTAGACATAACTGACTGTTTAGGATGGTGAATACCACTGACAATATGAATACTAATATTTAGTACGTCATGTTGATGTACAGTATATATCTCAAGGTTAAGATACTGAACTGTAGGTAACTCGGGCACTAGTAACGGTCTTAGTCAATGTGCAACATATTATGTGTTGAATACTAATAGGTATGTGATCGGTGGGTATTTTAGACATGAGAAACGGTTTAATTTTAGTTGCAGTTTAAGTAATGGAAAGTAAGGTAACCTAAACTATATATACCTGTCAGCGATTCTGATTATTCCTAAGAGTATTGCATAGTGCGTGCTTGTCATTATACGAAGCGCATTGTTTTGACGGAACTTGGATAGGAGTTGTTTACTTATCCACGATCTTGCTCCTAACGATTTTCACGTTTTTTGCATCCTCCGTTGAGCGTTTTGGCAACGACGAATAATAGCTGAAGAGGGATGCAAAAGTTGATCCCACAATATGACAAGTGTCCCAATTCTGATGGTGGCTAATTGAAAAATAACTAAATCTTTGCCGTATTTGTTCCCATTAAATATGTTCCTTAAGCTTTTTTAATGGAACTTACTTTCTGGATGTGGCTCATATTTGATGTGGCAACACCTGGGGATGGCAGTTTGTTCGAGTAAATACGTCTGGTGATATACACAGCATTTGATTTTTAACATATCATTCTATCGTAAGATAGTCTGCTGCTTCGTCACTCTGCTAATAAGCCCTTACAGATGATAGGATACTGTATGATTAATCACATAGGATGCATGCGTTACTGGGACAACAGTCAGCACATAAGCATAGAAGATAGATTAATATGGATATGCCCAAATCTACTTGGACTGTGTATGAAATGCCGGTTAGAAGGTAACAAATGTAAGCGTGTTATGTAATGATAGTGTGAGCAGTAGAGCACTTATCCTGTAAATTTTAGTTAAAATGATACATAGACTAAAAACTGAAAATTTTTTAGAAAACTCAAGTGAAACTTAACAGACACCTGTACATCCAGATTGTTAGCAAATATGAGCCAAATATTGCATTCTTTGCAGTACATTTCACTGCGTAATTTTAGTAACTCCTCTAACAGTGTTAAACAAAATTTTGGAGCAATATGATCTACAGCTTTACAATGTAATTGCTTTGGTACATTTGTTTCATTATAGGAAGTAGTGATACACTGCTCGATTGTAAATCGCTAGAAATATTTCTCTAATTGGAATGCGTTTTTTTTTTTTGTATCTATAGAATGCTTTTTGTAGCCTAGAAATGTGAGAATTGAAAATCACGTTGTTACAAGGCTTCAAAGTTCCACACGCTGGAAGACCGTTTGAAATGACCCAACTTGTGCGCCACACTCTTTGACGTCATAATGACGTATAATAGCGTGTCGCTGTATCGAGGCTCTCCCCAATCACACCGATGCGTGATGCGAATGTAGTCCGATTCTCAGGTGACAGATCCACTGATTCACTTATTTGGTATTAGTTGCTTGCGGAAAGATACGCTGTATAACCAGAGGGGCTTTAGATGCTTCAGCTTCACTCGAAGTATATTCGCTATCTTTATATTATGTATTACACCCCCTCCTGAAAAATATTTATCACCATAAGCATGACCCAACCACTAGAAGAATGTAGGTTTTCAATTTGACATGTATACCTTTTTGAGAATCTGAGACTATGGAGAAGTTTTTCCAGTGGTTGGTACGCGCAGTGTCTTGACAATATTTTGAGTTAGATATAATTCTGTTGAAATGAAAATGAGGATTATTCAATTTTTCTCAATATCTGTTTTTTCTAAGGTATCGTACCTTTTCATCGATTTATGATGTTATTGAATTGATGTAAGCATATTGAACTAAAATAAGTAAACATGTTACTGATTTTTAACGTAGATTTTTCGTTATCAAGACAAAAATGTTAGATTTTGGGTAATAATTACCATAGGATTCTGCTACGATTGAAAAATTTCAAAACTATTGATTTTTGTTCATACATATATTAAGCAAAATTTGTTGCATTTTAGCTCTTCTATCATGACCCGACAGAAATACGTCGAATTACATTAAACCCTGTACAACGGTCAGCTATCAGACTGCGCAGAGGTGAGGCATGGAGTCCCCCAGGGTTCAATATTCTTTAGTTTATGTAAATGACATCCAAAACGCATCACCAAATGTTGTTTGCTGATGATACTTCTGTGATAAGGAGAGAACGGTGAATTGCAGAAATTGCTTCAGGATGTTAATCTGGATATATAGGAAACTTGGAAAATGATTTGAGGCAAATAGGCTTACTCTGAATATTACAAAAACTGTGAATATGACTTTCGGTCTCTGAGATATTCCGGATGACAATGCTGAGGAGGCAACATTCTTAGGAGTGTATCTTGATCCATTTCTAAGGTTTTATAAACACACAGATTATGATACGAGAGCAAAGCTATCAAAGCACATTTTTCTTTTAAGAAACCTATCCAGGATTCCTCGTGAAGTTGTTCTCCAGACATTTCATGCAATATTCCAGTCGGTGGCTTGTTATGCTATCTTGGTATGGGGACATACTCCAATCCGACCACATAGTAGAAATGATTGTTATCATAAATACAGCACAAGAAATGCAAACCAAATTAAAATCTGCTTCTTGAGGTTGGAAGGGTCTTGCCTCACAGTAAATTATTATGCACCATTATTTTACAACAGCTACCAGACCAAGTGAAGGGCTTTCCTCTCTTGAAATATAAAACACAAAGTAAAGAAATTGCATTTGGAGCGGGCCTTTTATATCGTCACAGTTGACGTAAGAAAGAATTCGTTGTATTCATTACGGAATAAAGTACTACATGACGTCACACCCAATCACAAAGCGGGTTCGGCAGCTCGGAATAATTTGAAATTCGTTCTATATGTAAACCCTTCTAGGGAGTGTTTGGAATGAACAAACTAACAGGTATAAGAGGAGCACGATAGTTGGCGGGAGATATATGTTTTATGCGTAGCCACCACAGGATGAGTTGGAAAAACTACAAGCTTCCTAATACACATTCTTACTTGATCATACAGAATAGTTATATTAATTCACCCTAATTCTACCAAGAACTTAATAGCTCAAACAGCAACTATTAAATTATTTCATTTGATCCAAGACCCGCACTAATTGTTTGCGTTTACTTGACTGCCGGGTGAGTGTAACGATAATAATCTGTCTAGGAGCGCATTACGAAATTTCGGAAGGAGGTGTTACCGTCAAAACTTTAATATTACTGCAGTTTTAAGTTGGATTACTTTACCACTTGGCGCGTTGTGCTAGAGCGATAAGGACATTAACTTAGAAAGCATAGTGGTTGCTTTAGAAGGAGAATAGGGGTACATCGCACTGAGGATTCCTTACACACCCCACACCTTGGTGTAGTCTAGAGTCTCAAATTAGGCGAAAGCAAAGTTAATTGTGTGAAATCGTCAAATCTCAAAAGGTATAAAGCTTGTATTGCATTGTATTTTCATGCAATTCACAGGTACTTTTGGACGGCTACCATGATTTTTGGGGGATCTTAACCTCCAACCCCTCTGATATGGCAAGCTGAGATCTTCTTACTCTTTTAATTATTCTCGTACCAACGATGAATACTTTGATTTTCTGGTAAGTCAACTTATTGTGAAAAAGATATACTTATTTCTTGTTTTTGAGGTATTTGTGTATGTTTAATATTATTTTTAACACAAATCAAATCACTAGTGCTTTTTAGCAAGTGACATCCATCCTTTTTACTTTCCACACCGATAAGTAAGGGGAGAATTGTGATCGCGCAAATTTTAGATTTTGGGATAATACGTTTTTTTGGGCATTTTGTGATGCCTACATAACGAAAGTCCACATCACTCGTTGCCGTCGGTCTGTCGGTTTGTCGGTCTATTGGTCCGTCCTAACCTCATTTATTTGACATCTAAATAATCTGAGACCACTGATCTACCTTTCGAGTTAGTGCAGATGGGCTTAGGTGGGGGTAAAATATCTCACTTTAGACTCAGATTCAGAAGACAAAAGGAACATACATTGAAATGAGTCATGACTGAGAATTATCAGATAAAGAATGTAAAAGGAAAGCACCTATTATGCAACAAAACACTCCGAACGAACCAAACGCGCATCGCACTTCAAACAATCTGCAACAAACATTTTTCGGGAGCGCTCTGAGCAACCTGCAACCATCCTGTTTGGCGGTATTCGCTGCTTTTCCACCAATGATCAGTCCGTTGTCGAAATGGATGCATCTGATATTACCATAGCCGCTAACGCTTTTTTAATTATAGAGGTATTTGTGGGTAATAAAATATAGAAAAAAGAAAACAATGGAAAATGTGGGCAAGACGCCTCTTTTTGCGCCGTCAAAATATGGCCTTACTTAGTGATTTCAATTATATGCATATAAAAAATTTTACAAGGCTTCTTCTCTTCTAAAACTCTTTCCATTTTCTTTCACATCTGATGTAGTGCACCCCATATTAGTAGCAATTGCCAGCCAAGCATCAAGCTTCTTTATTTCATTATAATAAAATATCTCCCTTTATGTCAGATCCCACAAAATAGGCAGCCTTTCAAACTCGTCAATTAGCTTCAGTTTTCTCTGCTCCACTCCATAGCTAGGCATAAAAATACCAACAAACACGACGAGCGTCCAAAACTGTCGTATTGCCCGTATCCACTGAACATCGCCAAACGAATAAAATCTCTTTGTTCAAGTCCCGTTTACCGGCAAACCTCCGAAAATATTTTGCGCATTCGATTCTGTAGACGAATTTGATACAGCGCGCGTTGCGGCATAGGGTGCACATGTTAAGGTGATGAAAAATATGTATTTGTAGACAATTGAGATAGTGGCATGACACTGTGGCACTACCCTCATAAGCCGCCTCTGGCTCATTTCTCGACAACTTCTTCAAAATGACGATCATTTAAACAATATAATAACAAATAATACAATTGAGTCTTTTAACTTTTATTGATACCAATAAACAATAAACCATAACAGTTGGGGTCGTATTGAGAAACCCTGTAAAATATTTTCCTTCCAAGGAGGCTATTCCCACATAACACTATATGGATATGTACTTCCACAGAATGTACATTAGATATTCCAGTTTGAACATGTATATTTTGAATATTCATAGATCGTTAAATGTACATATGAAAAATGATGTACACTAGTGTAATATACTATGTATATTCACATAGGTGTTTCTAGCCACTCGTCGTAGTTAGTGTGTGTGTGTGCTGGAGCTGGTTGTACCTGATTACCTGATCGAGTGAAATATTGTGCAATGTTACTTATCTTCTGGCTACTGAGTACTGATAACACTCGCGTCCAGCGTTTGACGGTAAGTCGTAAGCGGAACAAACCACCTACAAAATTGTATAACCTTGATTTCTTTGTGATCTTAGACATGCCATTCAACAGGAAAGAGATGACAATCATAGTAATCGATTCTGCCAAGTATTATTATTGTAACTAGAAATTGAATTAATAACAATACATAATGAAAGTATAAAGTTTGTTTATCCTTCTGCACCTACATTGAACTTTCATTCACTATGCATGTGCGTTAAAAGTACATGAATGTACATTTAATGGATATACCATGGATGTGTAAATTCACGACAAACGTACATGAAATGTAAATTTGTTATGTCTATTTTACATCCATTAAACGTTCATGCTCCATTTGTAGATATACATATCCATTGATTCAGTATCCAATGTATGTACACTGTATATACTTTTGTTATGTGGGTTTAAATCGATGCTGTGACAGATTGGATTATAGTTGTTGGATTGCGTTGTCAACTGATGCCGAAAACGCCTCCTCTAACTGTATTACTTGAGCTATATGGCTCGAGCGGCAAAGTTAGAAGCTGCCAAGGGAGTATATATTCAAAGCTTTGCTGCGCGAATTACGTAGGTAGCTTAATGCTGTTCGAAAACTTGTTGCACACAAGATAGCTATCTTACAAGGCGTTATGAGCTGATTATAATGGAGGTGCACCTCAACGGAGCAACTTTCTTAAGCTGTTCGATACTATGGATAAACCATCAGATAAAAGTGACATGAATTTTGTGTACAAGAGAATGCACTGCTGAATATTCTGAGAAACAATTGTAAAATATATTGAATACAAATCAAGTTGGATCCACAAGTGGTAGATTGAGATAAGATGCAATATCGATGGTCGTGAATGGAATTTATAAAAACGATGAAAAGATAATATCATCTGTTTGCAACATTGCCGTGTTACAAAAGAAAATGCGATGCAGTTAATGGCAAGTCACTTCTAAACACATAGGAAATGATTGGGTGAACTATAGTTTTCAAGTGAGGAAATCAAGTGTGGATTTAGAAACATCCCTAGAACATGAATTTTGTGTATAAGAGAATGCACTGGTCAATATTCTGAGAAACAGCTGTATTATATATTGAATACAAATCAATTTAGATCTACAAGTGATAGATTCACATAAGATGCTATATCGACGGTCCTGAATCAAATATATAAAAACGATGAAACCATATCATCTGTTTGCAGCAAAAACCTTTCGGTGTACATATAGTCAATGGCAAGTCACCTCTAAACAGATAGGAAATAATTGGATTAAGGCTCTAGGGTATAGCGCGCGAAATTGAGAATCCAAGATAAGACGTATTTCCGTGTTAGCGAGGAGGCGTGACCGCCTGTTCCCTTTCTCCAATGTGTGTCTAAAATGAGGGGAAATAAGTCCAAAAATCCAAAGGTAAGGTCAAAAGGTCCAAAAGTAAGGTCTAAAGGTCACTATAAAGATGAATTTCGCATTTCCAATCTCCTGACGTTACGTTTAAGCTTACAGTAATGATTCAAAAAGCAAACTGAAGAGGAAAGCTTGTGCTTGTGCAGCTATGTAGCATTTTTTTGATATCGCGTTTGGTTGTTGAATTACAGGTATTTATAGAACGTATGATTTTGCACTGCGAGTTTTCTTGCACATTAAAAAACTTTTTTGAGAAAATCGAAAATAGTTGTCATTCATTAGGGTCTTAAATATCGCCTTCTGAAATATTAAATATATAGTTTGAAAATAAAATGACTTGTGCGAGCAATTGTGAGTCCGTGTTTTACATGGCAAATACATACGTATAAAGGTGTCTACCCAGGCCCCTTAACAGACTATAGCTATGAAGTGTGGATTTAAAAATATTCCTAGATATTTTATACTATGCAAGTACACAACATATCTATTTTAAATTTCTTGTTACTTATTTAATGAAAGAAGCTAGATAGCTAGAGTAACATGTAAAGGTAGAAGATATATTGACTGTGGTGTATGGAACGTTGTGTAATGATGCACCAGCATTCATATTTACCAGACATGGCTTTTCTCTCCCCAAAAGTAAAAAAGAACCTAAAAGGACTCGTTTTATAAGTAAAGATGACATTAAAGGCACATGACTGAAACAACTGAAGGTTGTCCTCAAGATTGAGTTTGAGACGCATTTCGAATATTGAAAAAGCACGGAAACAAGTGTATAATATCTAATGCTAACAAATTGAAGACGACAATATTAAAGTAAACTCGAAAGTAAAGTAAAGTTATGTTGTACTGTTTACTTTTTAATTTAGTTTTATCGCCACTAACACAATCTCTCACGGTCCATGGTACAACTTAGAAATTTCATTTCTATCAGCTTAGTGAGCTACACACATTACAGAATTATCTACAATATAATTTCAAAAATCATTTTTTATCTAAGGTAAGGCAACTTTCGGATAAAGCGGGAAAAGTACATTATGTCGTTGGGCAATGCAGAGCCCACTACGAATACAAAAAAATTTTCAGTTTCACATCCGCCTACCGCCAAACTTCCCCAACCCTACCCCCCCCCCCCCTCCCCTCCAAAATAAAGTGAAAAGATCGGAATCCAACAAATCGGCGAAAATGGAGTTTGAGCTGTTTTTATATTTTAAATCTTTTTATTATTGCTGCGCCGCCACTGACACTAAAAACCATATGCTTTTTCCATCCTTGCCACGCTAATAATACTATGTGAACATTCCATTAAAAGCAGTTCAATAATTTCAAGGTTAATCGTTACAGAACGATCTAAAGTAGTACTCTTATGTAGGAATACATCAGAAGTACCTTGGTTTCTGCAATGCAATGTTCAGATGAACCAAAAAGGTGTACTATGCCACTAGGCCTTTTTTGCACAGGCAATGGACAGTCTATTATAAATACAACAAATGTTTCAGTTTTACAACCCCCGCCCAACCATCCCAATTTCAACTCCACTCAAAGAAAGTAGACAAGGGACCCTTAAAACGCCTAAAAAGGAAGTTTGACGAATATTATAAATTATTTGTATTTTGCTAATTACTCCGCCATCCATACACCGATGTTCAAAATTATGGCAGCATTATCGACTACGATCCCACAGCATATCATTACCCAAATCACAATCCATGCAGCGGTTATTGAGATTACGAGGTTAGAAGAACGCCAACAGACAGACAGACAGTCCAACGGAAATGAGTGACTTGGATTTTCGTTATGTTGATATCATAAAGCTCCCAAAAAGAATATCTCAAAATCGGAAGTTTTCGAGATCAAACTACTCCCCTCACCTATCGGTGTGGGATTTGACTTAGCGCCTCCTACATATTCTCGGTAATAACAACAATTTTTGAGATACTAAATTCGCCATCCTCCCACAATATCAATGTCACCCCCATTGCAGCGGGCATAAAAGCTCTTCACATAGCGAGAAAAATCTATACGGCTGATGAAAATTGATGATACTATCTATGGAGATATAAGTTAATGTTTAAAGTGTTATTAAGCAAAGCATTTAACCAGCATAAATTCAAATGGACGACTGGACGTACACATTGCCACTATCATATATCGTCCCAAAAATTGTAATATCGATGCAGCCGTAGAAGCTTTTGATAGTGTACTGTCCCAACAAAAATACGCTCCCAAAGGCTGCGCACTTTTCGCACCAAAATTCTACTGCCCCTCACTTAAAATAGATAACGAAAAAAAGGCACCAAGTAACCTGACTGAGTACTTCCTACATGCATCGGTAACAACCAGAAGTTTCGAGTATCCAAATCCTCAACCCTCCCTAAAAGTCTAAGAAGTATAGAGTGACTCCTACGTTTGTTTAACGTAATACAGAGTACTTTATGGACAAAAAACATTTTAAATTCAACTCCTCTCAACAATCCTCCTCGCCATCCTATCTTCACCACCTTCCGGAAAGAAATTAAATTACCAAGAACCCTCAAAAGGCCTAGAGACGACGTTTTTATTATTATTCTTGCCTTGCTAATTACTCCACTGCCAATCCAATGATTTTCAAAAATACTGCAGCATTACCTGGATCCACTCTACACAGGGATACTTTTTTAAACTGTGTATGGAAGTTGTTTCAATAAACATTTTCAAATAATTTTTTCAGAAAACTTAAAAATTAGTGAGATACGGAATAAAAAAGGTATATCTGGCCTTGTGTATCAAGATATACCTATTCTATGTTTAATCTTTTGCTCGGATTTTTATAAAATCGATTAGGCATTGTACCTGTCAGATAGTGCAGTAGTCACTTTTTGTTTATCGTTGTTAATTTTGGATTGGTAAATCCTAAAAGTGGCACATTATTATCAACCAATTCTTAGGAATTAGCAATTCAAAATTGACTAGGATAAATTACTGAAATTGACCAGGGCACTAATTGACAGGTGGAATGCCTGATCAGTAACCCAAAGATCGGAGTGAAAAACTAAACATAAACAGACTATACAAGTTCTTGATACACAAGCCCAGAATTACTTCTTTTTCATTCTGTATCTGGCTTATTTTTCAGTTTTCAGAAAAAAGTTGTTAACGACTTTTATATACAGTTTAAAAAAGCTATCAACTTAGGACTCACCCTGTCTAATATCCCAAAATTTGGTAAAAATCCATCCAGGAGCTACTGCGTACTGAGATTATGAGACTGGAAAAATACTCGACTAAATATTGGACCCACATCTGTGGCATAACACAACAAACTCCCAAATTTGATCAAGTTCAATAAAGCGGTTATTGAGATTATGCTGTTAGAAAAATGGCAACACAGACAAAGATCAACGGAAATTAATAACGTCGATTTTCGTCATATACATATCTTAAGTTATCCAAGAAACATCTCATCTCAAAATCAAGCATTTTGGCGATGACAATATTTTTTTCTGCAGGCGAGCCGTCCCGAAAATAGAACTTTTGGTACGCCCTGGTAACTACCTACTCATCCCGTAAAATATCACTTTCGTGACTTAATACGTAATAGTCGTAGGCGAGTCCTGGAAGCCTGCGAGTCGCGTAAAATCACTTTCGGGTAGCGTTACGTACAATATTTTTTCTTCAGCCGTTTATTAGATAAAAGATATTAAAAAATAATAGGGATAGATACTATAAATATTACTTATCGACATTACAACCATTCCGAAAATAGAAATTTCGGTATGCTTTATTACTTTCGGTACGATTTGTGTAAAGTTTCACTTATATAATCATATATAAATCATACCGAAAGTTTTTCGGACGGCTGCAGAAAAATAACTAATTTCCGAGAGATTTAGACCGATCAAAAAATAACATCGATTATCCCAAAACTAAACATTTCCGCGATTACAATACTCCTATCACATACGATATAGGAAGTAAAATACAAGATTCGTTTGACTATTAAAAATCTTGGAATCTTTTTCTGGAGTTGTCATTTTTTACGATCCCTCCTAAACACTGAAAGGTTCAGTTTACAGATTACCTCACAGCTCAATCCCTCCATGCATGAATATCCTTGTTTGGAATATAATATTCGGCCTCGGAAGTAAAATGAGAAATTTGAAATTTAATCGAAAGAAAAACTTCCAGCCCGCTTTCCAGCTAAGGCTATATACTAAAGAAAGTTGGAAAGCAGATTATTATCTCCATTATAATGCGCAAAAGTAATTCCTTTGCGAAACCTCAAACTCGCCCAAGATTTGGTTTGGTTAGGATAGCTTATTAGTTGTACGTTCATTTGCACCCTTAACCGCAATATAGCATCAATTAGGAACATATTATTTATTCAAGACAATTTTCTTTTGAACGATGTTTTGCGGTAAAAGGTTGCCAATGGTATGCACCGTGCAGCAGAGGGTTCAGAGCTATTGAAGTCGATGGAGTTATGGCCGCTACTTGATGGAGATCCATTCTAATACACAAGGTGTTTGCAATGAATAATCACCACTTTTATTTAAAACTTGTGACGATCATTTCGACACACAGTGTCTTTATCAAACAATGATTCCAAATATACGAGGGTTGCTCTATACCTCCGTCAATCCACCAGTACGCAGACAGCTGTTTCACGCTTATTAGCGATCATCAGTGCACCATAGGTCGATTGACGGAAGTAGAGAGCATCAATTTTTCCATGTTTAATAAACATGTGAAAGATGTACGAGTAAGACAGCGTGCGTCAAAATCCGCGCCTCTGGTGGCAAAAAGCGAACGAGCCTTGTCGTTTCACCAAGGAGAGTTTACTGCTGCTAGTAGCGTTTCTCTCTTTAGTTGCCGTCACCTTCGGGTACTAGATGGCGCACCGGCAGAATTTCTTCTGTCTTACTCGTACAATGATTCCAAACTTACTCTACTCATACAAGATACACACGGTTAATGGGATAACTATTATGGCTAATCGTTTGTTCTCCAAAAACACAGACAGATCTAGTAAGGGTGAATTATGTAAATCTGTTTGTTCATTAAGGAGGTTACCTGAGAATTTGAGCTTGTTGATTTCTAATGCTTCTAAAAAATTTAATTTGCGTCCCTTTTTTTGTTCTACGTGTAATATTTTAAAATCATCGTTAAGGTGACGGTTTTCGGAGATCAAATGATTGGCGTAATTTGAATTACAGTGTTCCTTTACAAATGATATTTTTTGTTCGTTAGTGCGGTTTCTGAAAGCTCTCCCAATATAAACTTTAGGGCAATACACACATTCTAATTTGTAAACACAAGACTTTTCGTTTTTAGACGAATTCGTTTTATTGTTTTAATTAAGATATTGCGGTCTAATTTCTTGAATTTAAGTGCAACGTTTTCTGATAGCTGTCCTATGTATGTAATTGTGTTATATATTCTATTCGATCGATTGTCGATAATCTGAGGGTATACTAAGTTAATTGCTTTTTTGTATTGCTTCTTTTTTATTATAGAATCGATTAGAGTAGGACTATAACCATGGTTGGAAACAATTGGTTTTATTATATTTAGTTCTTTATTATTTATTTTTTTAGTTTTTATCAACGACTTGCCAAATGTTTTAGAACACTCTGACTGCTTATTATATGCAGACGATTTCAAAATATTTCGGAAAGTTTGCATAGTTAGAGACTGCATCAAGTTACAAAAAGACATTGACAATATATACGAATGGAGTACTAAGAACCATTTGCTGTTCAATTTGAAAAAATGTCTGATCGTTAGTTTTACATTGAATAAAACTGTGATAACTTTCAATTACCTTATGGCAAATATAGATTTAGTTCGAAAACATTCAGTTAAAGATTTAGGAGTGATATACAACTGTAAATTTTATTTCACATTACATATTGAAAAAACTGTGAGTTCTGAAATCAGAGTGTTAGGTTTTCTGATGAGAACTACTTATTAATTTAAAAATATGAATACTATCAAACTGTTATACAACTCTTTGGTTAGGTCAAAATTAGATTATGCTGCTATTATTTGGATAAATCAACCTCAAACATATATGCAAGACATTGAAAAAGTTCAAAACAGATTTCTGAGGTATTTGCATTTCAAAGAATTGGTAGATGGCCAGATTTCCATTCTATAAGGACCATCAGTTATCTCAGAACTCGTTACAATTTATTACCTATGTGTGTCGACTTTTTGTGCAGCCAGTGTTAAAACCCGTGTTAAAACTAGAAGATATTTTAAATCTTGCCATGTAAAAAAATTATTTTTGATTCATTAGATTTCAATATACAGTACGTTCATTTCACAGTGATTTGGATATAAAAAAGGTCATAACTTTTGAAATACCTAGTACAATATTACAATACCTTATATTTTGAGAACGAACATCATTATCAGAGTCTAAATATGGAATAATATATCTTATCTAGAAAAAAGCATGTTCGCATCACCACGTGTAGGTATATATCAAAATATTTTCTGAGCAAGGAGCATATGGTTGGCTACAACTTTTATATACAACTTGTTTCGCTATCTTCTGCAGCAGTGGAGTTATCTACCGATCCGATACTAAAAACTCACCCTGTAGTTGACAGTTCTCATCTCGCTTACACGCTAATTTGACCTATCTCAAATAGAAAATTATAAAGCATCTTCAAGATTTAAGCTAGATATAAAACACATTCGCCGCTCACATCAAAGGAAAACCTGCCATAGGCGTCAAAATTTATACACATAAGCTGCAGCCAGTGTTAAAACTAGAAGATATTTTAAATCTTGCCATGTAAAAAAATTATTTTTGATTCATTAGATTTCAATATACAGTACGTTCATTTCACAGTGATTTGGATATAAAAAAGGTCATAACTTTTGAAATACCTAGTACAATATTACAATACCTTATATTTTGAGAACGAACATCATTATCAGAGTCTAAATATGGAACAATATATTGTAACATCCTGTATATTACATTGCTTATTTGGATTTGTTAATGTTTCTTTCACAATGATTAGGTTAGATTTTTTTGATGTGTAAACGTCATCGAATCATCTGGAATTTTCTAGACTGACAGATCGGCATTCTCGAATGTCATCTGGGTGTCTGGAATCTTCGATGAAGTATATAAGGCACCACGAGTAGCGTGGCAGGAGTCAGTTGAGTTGAGATCTAGTTGAGATAAGGTTAAGAGATATTGTATTAAGTTCTGAAGTAGAACGGTGAAAGTTACGTCGAGTTTGATTCCCTGGGTGAAGAAAAAGAGGCCGTCGTGACAATTGGTGTCGGAAGTGTGGGATTATCCATCGAATCAAACCAGGAAAAGGAGTTAAGAAGTGAGTACAGCGTCAGTCAATGCCTGTAACCAGAGCTATGGCGTCTGACATGAGTGCATTGATGGCTATGATACAAGAAATGAAGGCAGATATGAGAAACAGCTTCGAAAAGAGTGAAGAAAAGTTGAAGCAGCACCAGGACGAGCAAGCAGCTGTTATGCAAGCGACCGCCATGAACCTGGAAGAAAAGTTAAAGCACCACCAAGAGGGTCAGGCAGCCGTTATGCAAGCAACTGTCGTGAACCTGGAAGAAAAGCTAAAGAACCACCAGGATGAGGCAGTCGTGAACCTGGAAGAAAAACTCAAGCAACATCAAGATGAGGTAGTCGCAGGTTTGAAGAGTGACTTGAAAAGTGGACAGGAGCTGGTAATGACCAGATTGGAGAAGCAGAGGCAAGCCGTAAGTCAGGCGTTAGAAAATCAAGATCAGCGTATTAGTGCTATAGAGACATCGCAAAAGATCGTTGAGGAACAGCTGCAGCAAGTGAAGGATCAAGTGAAGGAAATCGTGAGAGACGAAGTGCGAGAGCTTAGTGGAGGTGAGCGTGAACAACTACAGCAGGTGAAAGATCAGGTCAAGGAAATGATCAGAGAGGAGCTGCGAGAACTTAGTGCAGGTGAGCGTAGTTTAACAGCTGCAGCACCCGCTTTTCCTGATAGACACACTGGCGTAGTAGCAAAGCCCTATCCGTACAACGGCAAAACGTCCTGGGACATTTACTATATGCAATTTGAAAATATCGCTCGTATGAATAACTGGTCAAATGAAGAAAAAGCTTGTGTGCTTACATCCATGCTAAGAGACTCTGCCGCAGCTATTTTGGAAAATCTCTGCGCATCAGACCTACGTGACTATGATAAGATAACATCTGCACTAAAGTTACGCTTTGGAGATGCACACTTAACAGAACTGTTGCATGGCCAGTTGCATAACCGGACACAACAAGCGAAGGAAGATTTAACCACATTTGCATACGAAGTCCAAAGCTTAGCTAAACGAGCATTCGTCAGCAGTCCCATCGAGACGCAGGAATACGTCGCTGCTCGTCAGTTTGTCGAAGGAATTGCAGACCTTGACGTCCAGAGAATCGTAAGACTATCCAGTCCCAGAACCTTACAAGACGCTTTGGTCAAGGCTATAGAAATTGAAGCTGCCACAAAAGCTACGAGAATGACACGGAGGGTGCGCTCTTTAGAACAAGATGATGAAGTAGAAGTCAGGGCAACAGCGTTCACTCCAAGAAGAAGAGGTGGTACCTTCCAAAGAAACCCAGTTCGCACAAATCTAGAAGGACCTGAGAAGTTTACGTGCTGGAGATGTGGGCAGAAGGGGCACCTTCGAGTAGGCTGTCGCATGCAGGTGGCAGAGAAGTCAAGGGAGGCTAGTACTAATACTGATAATGAGTCGGAAAACTAGAGCCGGCCAGTTTTAGGGGGCAAAAACTGGCTGGCCATCATGACGAAAGCCCCATGGTCATCGAAATTGAAGTTAATAAAATTGAGAAGAGTCCAGTAGTTGAAGGTTACATAGAAAATATACCATGCAAGATGTTAGTCGATACCGGAGCAAATGTGACTATCATAAGCCCTAACATATACCAAGAAATTCGAAGGAAGTTGCCAAGCAGAACCACGCAAACGGATAGAATGTTGCTGAAGACCGCTAATGGAGACCGTATACCAGTACTGGGTGTTGAAGAATTAGAGATTCGCATTGGCAGTTTCGGTAAGAAGCATCCCATTTTAGTAGCTTCAGTCACAAATGATTGCATCCTTGGTGCTGAGTTTCTGCAGAGCTCTGGCTGCGTAATAAACTTCACAGGTAATACCTTAAGCATTGGGGATTCAGAAGAGATTTCATTTAGCTGCCGAGCTGTTCATCTAGAGGAAATGAACGTTATGGCACCAAGGAATTTTACAATTCCACCACAGAAAGAGATTGTTATACCCATATATGCACATAAGGCACTTGAACATAACCTTACCCCATGCGTTTTTGAACCAGATCCTACGCTAGGTTGGAATAAACCTATTTTATTAGCCAGAACAATAACGGATTCTTCAAATATGTTAATAAGGGCCGTGAATGTATCCAGGAATTCAATACAAATCAAGAAAGGTACGCCACTGGGTAGACTAGAACCAGTAGCATGGATACGAAGGCTAGATGGCGCGGAAGAAGAAGATGATAGTGACTTCACCCAAATCTCAGATAGTCTTCAAGATTTGTATGATAGAAGCTGTGAGCATTTGCGACCCGAACAGCAGCGGAAGGTCCTGAAGCTACTAAGAGAATTTCATTCCATTTTCGCTAAAAATAATGATGACCTAGGGCGAACCCATCTGGTACGTCATAAAATTAATGTAGGAGATGCCCAGCCAGTCAAGCAGCCCCCAAGAAGAACTCCATTATCTAGGATTGATGAAGTACAGAATATGGTAAAAGATATGCAGAAACGAGGAGTAATCGAGCCATCATCTAGCCCTTGGGCCTCTCCGATAGTCCTTGTTAGGAAGAAGGACGGATCAACGAGGTTTTGTGTGGATTACAGGCGGCTCAACGATTTGACCAAAAAGGATTCATATCCTTTACCAAGAATTGACGACAGTTTGGATGCAGTTGGAAATTCTTCATGGTTCTTCACCTTGGACCTGCAAAGTGGGTACTGGCAGGTTGAAATGGATGAAAAAGATAAAGAGAAAACGGCATTTACATCGTGTGCTGGGCTATGGCAGTTTACAGTAATGCCTTTCGGTCTATGCAATGCACCCAGTACCTTCGAAAGATTAATGGATGTTGTACTACAAGGTTTATCTTGGAAGACAGCACTGATATATCTCGATGACGTTATTGTGTTTGGAAAGGATTTTGAAGAAGAGCTACTCCGACTAAGACAAGTTTTCCAGCGGCTTAAGGAAGCGAACTTGAAGCTAAATCCTAAGAAATGCCATCTTTTCAAAAGGGAAGTAAAATACCTCGGACATCTGTTAACCAAAGACGGAATCCGGACGGATCCAGAGAAGGTGCATGCTGTGAAGGAATGGAAAGTACCGTCCAACACTCATGAGGTACGAAGCTTTTTGGGACTGTGCAGTTATTATCGCAGATTTGTGAAAGATTTCTCTACCATCGCCGAACCATTATTTGCCTTAACTGAAAATGGTAATAAGTTTTATTGGGACTCCATCTGCCAAGAAGCCTTCGACGCATTGAAAACGGCTTTGACCTCCTCACCGATACTAGCTCATCCTACAAGGGAAGGAACTTTCTACTTGGACACAGATGCTAGCCAATATGCTGTTGGAGCTGTCTTATCTCAAGAACAAGATGGCATCGAAAAGGTAATTGGATACTACAGTAAAACTTTGCACAAAGCGCAGAAAAACTGGTGTGTGACACGAAAAGAGTTGTACAGTGTGGTGAAAGGGATCGGAAATTTCCACCACTTATTGTACGGAAGAAGATTTATCGTGAGAACCGATCATTCAGCTTTGCAGTGGTTAATGAAGTTCAAGAATCCAGAAGGCCAGCTTGCTCGATGGATTGAATACCTCCAAAGCTATGACTTTGAAATTCGTCATCGTCCAGGAAAGCAACACGGAAATGCCGATTCTATGTCACGCAGGCCCTGTGATGAAGACTGTAAGCACTGCTCGAAAGAAGAGAAACGACGAGAATTCGACATAAACACATTAAGAATAGAAGCAAAAAAATTGGAAGGAACCAAGATTTCACTAGAATCCTTCAAGCAAGCTCAGTCACAAGACGCTGAGCTAGGGTTAGTTATTCATTCGCTATTAAATGGAAACAAGCCTAATCAACAGGAAATAAGTGCTATGAGTCCCATCACTAAAGCCTACCTAGCACAATGGGACTCACTAAAGGTAAGGGGTAACCTCCTGTATCGAATCTGGGAGGATACTGATGGCAGACATGCTAAAGAAAAACTTGTAGTACCAAGGAAATTACGGAAAGCAATTATGGAACAACTACATGATAGTAGCAGTGGGGGTCACTTTGGCATCAGGAAGACCCTGGAAAGAATCAAGGAGAGATTTTACTGGGTTGGCTGTCGCGAAGATGTTGAAAATTACTGTTCCACGTGCGATGTCTGCAACTCAAGAAAAGGTCCAAGTATTCGTCAACGATCACGCATGCAGCAGTACAACGTTGGATCGCCGTTTGAGAGAATCGCCGTAGACATTTTGGGTCCTTTGCCAGAAACCAGCCTTGGGAACAAGTATCTGCTTGTTGTAATGGATTATTTCTCTAAATGGCCAGAAGCAATTCCTGTGCCCAATCAAGAAGCAGGCACAGTGGCACAGGTTCTTTTAGAACACGTGGTGTCCAGATTCGGAGTTCCTAATGAACTACATTCAGACCAGGGACGAAGCTTTGAATCGGAAGTCTTCATACAGCTGATGAGAAAACTCGGAATTCGGAAGACTAGAACAACTGCTCTTCATCCGCAGTCCGACGGTATGGTGGAACGCTTCAACAAGACAATCCTAGATTACCTATCAAAATTCGTTAACGAACATCAGTCTGATTGGGATACGAAGATTCCTCTGGGAATGTTGGCCTACAGATCAGCGGTGAACGAGTCAACTCGGTTGAGCCCAGCGAAGATAATTTTTGGTCGAGAACTGCGGCTCCCTCTGGACTTAGCTCTTGGTCCACCCCCAGAAACGGAACGTCGTCTTCCATGCGAATGGGTGAGCGAGCTTCAGGAAACGCTCTGGGATATCCATGAGTCTGCTAGAGGAAACATCCAGTCTGCCAGCGACAGAATGAAAGCCAGATACGATCTGAAAGCAAATAGCCCAAAGTTCGTCGAAGGTGATCTGGTATGGTTCTACAATCCACGACGGAGAAGGGGTAGATGTCCGAAGCTACAACGCCATTGGGAGGGACCCTACGTGGTGATGAAGCGCCTCAACGACGTAGTCTACAGGATACGTATGGGTAGTGGAAAACCGAAGGTCGTCCATAGCGATCGCCTGTGGCCATACAAGGATCGAAGCGAACTGTTCGTCGAGGACGCCGAACGCTAAGGGGGGAAGAGTGTAACATCCTGTATATTACATTGCTTATTTGGATTTGTTAATGTTTCTTTCACAATGATTAGGTTAGATTTTTTTGATGTGTAAACGTCATCGAATCATCTGGAATTTTCTAGACTGACAGATCGGCATTCTCGAATGTCATCTGGATGTCTGGAATCTTCTAGATGGTTCGATGAAGTATATAAGGCACCACGAGTAGCGTGGCAGGAGTCAGTTGAGTTGAGATCTAGTTGAGATAAGGTTAAGAGATATTGTATTAAGTTCTGAAGTAAAACGGTGAAAGTTACGTCGAGTTTGATTCCCTGGGTGAAGAAAAAGAGGCCGTCGTGACAATATCTTATCTAGAAAAAAGCATGTTCGCATCACCACGTGTAGGTATATATCAAAATATTTTCTGAGCAAGGAGCATATGGTTGGCTACAACTTTTATATACAACTTGTTTCGCTATCTTCTGCAGCAGTGGAGTTATCTACCGATCCGATACTAAAAACTCACCCTGTAGTTGACAGTTCTCATCTCGCTTACACGCTAATTTGACCTATCTCAAATAGAAAATTATGAAGCATCTTCAAGATTTAAGCTAGATATAAAACACATTCGCCGCTCACATCAAAGGAAAACCTGCCATAGGCGTCAAAATTTATACACATAAGGTTGAATATTAAAAATATTTCTCTAATGGATATTTGAGTATCTTTGATCAAAGTTTTGAGCAAAAGTATGGCAAGTGGTTCTGTAGCAAATGACCTCCAAAACGCCATTTTCTATTTTTTTTTTTCTGGATAATAACGTTAAGATAATTATATACTTATATTTTTGGGGGGTTATCTTTCCTTCTTGGTGGGGGTAGCTTTTTTTGGTGGGGGTAATTTTTTTCTGTGCGGGTGGTAAAGGTTCCGGTTATATTTATACATATAATCAACAACAAAATATTATTTGTCCCGGTGGAGGGGATGCATTTCCGTGGATTACATTTTTAACGGCATTTTTACGTTTTGTACAGGGAGAGTCAAGCTCAACGCCTCGGTCTTTCGTGGCCAAACGATACCACTTTTCAGAAAATTAACTCTGCAGTGTATTTAGGTCGAGTTGGACTACATTGTCAAAATAATGACTTTTATATAGGGTGTCTAATAAAAGCGTGACATATAAAAGTTATGTTTTCTTAATGGAATACATTGTATATGTATATTTGTATATTTAGATTTCCATGTCAATTCTAGTGTGACTTTATGTATCGCCTAATGGGACTTAAAGCGAACCGTTTAGGTGCAAATCACAATTTTTGGTATAAGTAAATGTCAGAAAAAACTGAATATCGCAGCGATTCTAAAACTTAGAGGGCTATGTCACTAAGCGTGATATGCGTCAACTTAGGTTAGACGAACAGATTTGATTTACCTACATTTATTCCTAGATAAATCGGTAGATTAATTAAGGAACCTTTAATCAGAGATAACTTGATATTTTTAAATTGCCTATTCTTTTACACAAGCAAATGTGAAATTTGATAGCCTTCCTAATGCTATCCGGCAGTAAATATCAATCTCTGGTTGTTCCATTTAATTTCAAATTTTCAATCAAACCGGTATTTTTCAATTTTTCTACCTAAATACAGGGTGTCCCAAAAAATAGTGTCAAGCGGAAGCCCAGAGATAGAGCACACCTAGAAGTATCTGAATCACCCCCATATATGCTATGCAATTTTTTGTAGTTTCCGAGTTATGAATTTTTTTCTGAATTTTAGAGAATTCTCAACCTCGACAACTTAAAACTGTTCCAAAAGATAAATTAAAAGACTTTTCCAAATTCTCTTTTTTGCTGATTAATCTTTAAGAGTGTACTGTTCATTACATAAAGGAATCGGCTTAGTACATCTGATGAAAGTCATGAAAATTATAGTGTAAAGTGAAAAATTTACGTTCTGTTAATTATGACTTAGATTTTCGACTCGCAATTAAAAATCTAAAGAGGTGATTTCCTTATTTCTATGCAGGTCTAAAAACTTCTTCAGACCCTCAGCTATCACAATCATTGAAAAAAACTAGTACTTAATAGGGCTACTTTCGCTCCAATTGACCTTCAAAGACAAGAGGCGAGGATTTCTTGAACTCAGCGATGGGATTTTAAATGAAACAGTAACTAAGTTTAGGGCGCTAATAGCCGAATGATTGTCATTGCCGCAATAAAACACATTCAATGCGAACAGAATATCGATAGATGACCACCTGTGTCACTTTGCTAAGATTTTTTTTACATGTCTGACTTCTTTTTTGTAAGTGGAAAATTGTAAAATGAAACGAAATTATCAAATTTCTTCACTAAGTTTATTAAATTTCACAAGAAATTTTCAAAATGTCTACCTTCTTGTTCGATGCATAATCTACATCATCTGAAAAAATTGTTTTTTAAATTAACAAAAGCTCTTTGATTGTTTTTTATTGTTTCTTCAGCCTGTGTTAATTGGTTGCGTAATTCGCTGATGTTTCGACACTCTTTAGCATAAATTAGATTTTTGTAGTAGTCCCAAACAAAAAACTCTATCGGATTTAAGTCAGGTGACCGTGACGGCCATTCAGTAGGTCCACCACGACCTATCCATTTATTGCATAGTCTCTTGCAGAAAACAGCATCGTTAAATTCAGTTGTCGTGCACTCAAGGTCCATAGGATAGCCAAGTAGTCAGACAACAGAAACAACACCAATCCAAACAAAAGCGTATCGTTTTAAAGCCGCAAAGACAGACAGACGACTGAATAAAGACAACGAAAACAACTTATGCAATGACACATTTTGAAAAGACGTCACAACAATATCATAGCTATCTTTTTCTAACATCGCCATCGTTTACTGCGTAAGCGTTAGCCCTTTTTGTTGGCGCTCAGGTAAAAACCGGTTTTAAGAATGCGCTCCTTGTGGTTTTTTAGCAAGAAATAGGATCTTTTTTAATAAATGTTCAATTTATGCAACGTTTTTAACGTTTATTATTGCGGTACTGACAATCAATCTGCTATTAACGCGTTAACATAAGTTATTGATGAATTGAAAAACACATCGCTAATTTCAAGAAATCATCGCCTCTTGTCTTTGAAGGTGAATTGGAGCGAAAGTAGCCCCATTAGGTACTAGTTTTTTTCAATGATTGTGATAGCTGAGAGTCTGAAGAAGTTTTTAGACCTGCTTAGAAATTATGAAATCACCTCTTTGGATTTTTAATTGCGAGGCGAAGATTTAAGTCATAATTATCAGATCGTAAATTTTTCACTTTACACTAAAATTTTTATAACTTTCATCAAAGTTACGAAGCTGATTATTTTATGTATGAACAGTAAACTCTTGGAGATTAATTACCAAAAAAGATAATTTGGAAAAGTCTTTTGATTTCTCTATTTGGAACAGTTTTAAGTTGTCGAGGTAGAGGATTCTCTGAAATTCAGAAAAAAATTCATAACTCGGAAACTACAAAAAATTGCATAACATATATGGGGGTGATTCAGATACTTCTAGGTGTGCTCTATCTCTGGACTTCCGCTTGACACTCTTTTTTGGGACACCCTGTATAAAGAGCTTAGCAGGTCATGAAATATAAATAAAAAAGACAACAACTAACTTAGCAGAAAGGTACAGATGGATTAGAAAAGAAGAGAAGAGCCAAAATTATGAAAATGACCAGAAATCACAGAGGAAGTAACACATCTACGGCCAAGAAGCAGCCAGAGTGTGACAGAAATGGATATTTTTCACAGCATACTAAAGATTAACAAATCACAATATTATTAAGAATTTTGAAATGAAAGGAAATCTACCAAAGAATGATGCGGGCAGTTTTATATAGCTTCAGAATAAAATTTCAAATTTAACGATCTAAAGAAGTAGTAATTTTCACAAGTCAAAATTAACGATACCTCGGACTAGAGTTATACAATTTCCTCATTACTCATAAGTACGATCGCCGAAAATGAAGCATGAATTAAAAATCTGTTCAAATTATAAAACATAATTTTACTGGTAGAGAACTAAAAGCTGATTTGTCAGTATTCCTTTTTTGCGATCTTGCTGATAGGTATCGAGAAATTTGAAGGGCTACAGTGAGACAATCAGAGGTATCATTACTTTTGACTTTGGTGGAAATTACTACCGTTTTATAAGATTAAATGTGAAATAACGTGTTGACAATATTAGACTGCGAGCAACAATCGCGGAAAGTTTTCCTTTCATTTGAAAGCTTTTAGAGCTGTCGGAAATTTTTAATCTCTAGTACCTCGCAGTAGATAGTAGGCTGTAAAAATCATCATTTCTCTCGTACCCCGGCTTCTCTTGTATCACAGACATGTTACCGCCATTGTTTCAGGTTAGATTTGATTTGTTGTAGGGAATTTTTATAATCTTATCCCTTCACCCTAGTTCGTCTGTACATTTCTGCTGAGTTAGTTGTTTTCTTCGATCTGAACACGTTTTTGTTTATATTCCATGGCCTACTAATTTGCTTATAGGTAGTGAAATTGAAAAACACTGATTTGGTTGAAATCTCGAATTTGAATGAAAACTACCAGAGATTATTATTCACAAGTCTATATCATTAGACAGCCTATCAAATTGCACATGTGAGCATATAAAAAAAATTAAGCATTCCCATTTGAAAAAATCAAGTTACCAGTGATTGAAGTTTGAACTTGCCCGTCTAACCTAAGCTGATGCATTTTATGCCTACGATACACGGCAAAGTCACATCATAGCCCTCTAGACTTCATACTCGCTGCGTTATTCAATTTGTTTCTGATATACAGGATGTTTCCTGATTGAATGTCAATATTTATGGGAGCGATTTTTGGGTCTATTTTATGAAGAAAACTTCATATGAACGTATGCCCTAAGCGACTTACCTTTTGAGATACAGGGTGGTGAAGTTTTCAAAAATAAAGAATTTATTATAAATATCTACAACACCACTTCAGACATTTTAGTGAAATTTGTCATACATGTACTATGAATCAAGAGGCATTTTTCAATGTATCACTTTTTGTTAAATTTTCATCAGTGGCGTTCGTACGTAACTTGACCTGCCTATTGTGGCAGACATTGATGGTACGCCACTGATTTCTCCTAAAATAAAGACTATTTTTGAAATTCGCATTCATTTCTAACCGAAGTTCAACACTTGACTTTTTTCAATCAGATGCACGGTTTTTGCTTGAAAAAATTAAAACCATTTCTCTGCATGATCGCAACAATATCGTTAATATTACAATATCACTATGCAGAGACATATGTAGATTTTATTTTTTTTTTAGACAAAACTCGTGCGTCGGACTAAAAAAATTCAAGAGATCAAATCTGCTCCGTGCGTCAGACTAAAAAAATTCAAGAGATCAAATCTGCTCCGTGCATCGGATTGAAAAAAATCAACTGTTAGGGGAAATCAGTGGCGTACCATCAATGTCTGCCAAAATAGGCAGGTCAAAATACGTACGAACGCCACTGGTGAAAATACAAGAAAAAGTGATACATAAAAAAATGCCTCTTGATGTATGTACATGTATGACGAATTTCATTAAAATATCTGAAGTACTATTGTAGATATTAATAATAAGTTATTTATTTTTGAAAACTTTACCACCCTGTATCTCAAAAAGTAAGACGTTTAGGATGTTCACATGAAGTTTTCTTCTTAAAATGGACCCAAAAATCGCCCCCATAAATATTGACATTCAATTAGGAAATACACATCCATAGTATATCCATTAAATGTACATTCATGTACTTTTAATGCACATGCATAGTGTATGAAAGTTCAATGTAGAGGCAGTAAGATGAACAAACTTTATGCCTTCATTATGTATTGTTATTCATTCAATTTCTAATTACAATAATAATACTTGGCAAAATCGATTACTGTGATTGTCATCTCTTTTCTGTTGAATGGCATGTCTAAAATCACAAAGAAATCAAGGTTATAAAACTTTGTAGGTGGTTTGTTCCGCTTTTGACTTACCATCAAACGTTGGATGTGAGTGTTCAGTAGTAAGAAGATAAGTAACATTGCACAACATTTCACTCGATCAGGTAATCAGGCACAACCAGCACCAACACACACGCGAAAGACGCGAACAAGTCGTACGACGGAATGACTAGAAATCAGCAATGGCGGCACTAGTTGTATTTCGCGCAGGCGTAAACTACTAGATGTATACATGATACATAGACCAACATCTTATGTATATTCACATATGGATATACCTACGTGAACATATATAGTATATTACACTAGTGTATATCATTTTTTATATGTACATTTAACGTCCTATGAATATTCAAAATATACATGTTCAAACTGGAATATCTAATGTACATTCTATGGATGTACATATCCATATAGTGTTATGTGGGATCTGTCGGTCTATCTGTCCGTTAGCGTCTTCCTAGACTCGTAATCTCAGTGAGCGCTGCATGATTTGTGATGAAATTTGATTAGCGATATGCTGTGTGGTCTTAGTAGGTAATATTAATATAGTAATTTTGAAAATCGGTGCATTAGCAGCGGAGAAATTGGTAAAAACCAAAAAATTATCAGAACCCCTCCAAACTTCTACTTTAGGCATTTCATGGGTTTCTGGTTATTATCTACTTTTCTTTGGTGAGGATATACGGATGGGAAAACTCCAAATTTTTTGTTACCACCTATAATGTGTGAGAAGTACTGAGTCAAGGCACTTGACACAATTTTTTTCATTGGACTATTCAAGTCGATTGCTGTTCGAAACAACCACGCTTATAAAGTCTTTTAACTGGCACATTTTTCTTATGTCGGTGCTAAATCCAACTCATCGCTCTTCTTCAAAGTGATGTATCTAACAAAATTTGCAAAACTGAGTTACATCTCTCCGTCTCTGCCGCGCCGCGCTGGTAAAGCTGGTTATATAATAATGCGACTTTGATCTTACGAAGCGGCGTAGCTGTGGTACACAGGGTGATTCGACAGTACTTGTAACACTAAACGATAAAACTACGTGATATTAATAAACTTCAATAACTAACGTTGAAATTAGTTTTACGCCGAGGATGTGAATTGTATTGCATTTGGTTCCCACACCGAGAGGTGAGGGGAGTATTGTGATCGCGAAAATTTCCGAGTTTGAGGTAATGCGCCTTGGGCGTTTTATGACGTCTACATAACGAAACCCCACACAACCAATTTCCGTCGGTCTGTCTGTCGGACTGTCGGTCTGTCGGGGTCTGTCGGGGTCTGTCGGGGTCTGTCGGGGTCTGTCGGGGTCTGTCGGGGTCTGTCGGGGTCTGTCGGGGTCTGTCGGGGTCTGTCGGGGTCTGTCGGGGTCTGTCGGGGTCTGTCGGGGTCTGTCGGGGTCTGTCGGGGTCTGTCGGGGTCTGTCGGGGTCTGCCGGGGTCTGTCGGGGTCTGTCGGGGTCTGTCGGGGTCTGTCGGGGTCTGTCGGGGTCTGTCGGGGTCTGTCGGGGTCTGTCGGGGTCTGTCGGGGTCTGTCGGGGTCTGTCGGGGTCTGTCGGGGTCTGTCGGGGTCTGTCGGTCTGTCGGTCTGTCGGTCTGTCGGGGTCTGTCGGTCTGTGGGTCTGTCATTGTGTCGGTCTGTCGGTGTGTCGGTCTGTTGGGGTCTGTCGGTCGGTCTTCAAGCTTCGTTTTTAGACATTTTAGGGTCTCGTGATCATTTTCTACTTTTTTTTTTGATGGGTGTGACATTGGGCTGGGGAGTGGGGGTTGTAAAAGTGAAAATTTTGTTGTATTCATAATAGGCTGTCCATTAACTTGTGGAAAAAAGTCCTAGCGGCATATTGCACTGTTCACGACCATCCGCACATAGCATTGTCTACTACAGGAACCAAGGGACTTGATGTATACATCATACAAGTATTGCTTTAAGTCGTTTTGTATTGTGGAGCGTGGAAATTATCGAATTGATTTTGATAAAACTTTGACACAGTATTACTGCCGCAGCGAGGACGGAAGCCTCGTATGGTTTTTATGAGATAAATCGTATCAGTGCTCAGTGGCGGCGCAGCAATCCTAAAACTAAAAAACCAAAAACATAGAAACAGCTCAAACTTGGTTTTTAGACGAGTTGGAAGTTCCTGATCATTTTCGACATTTTACTTCCCACATTTATAGGAGATAGGGGAGTAATGTGATCACGAAAAATTCCAATTTCGAGATACTATGCTTTTTGGGCGTTTTGTGACGTCTACGTGACGAATATCCACGTCAATCATTTTTGTCGGTCTGCCTGTCTACTGACGTTTTCTAGCCACGTAATCTCAGTAACCGCTGCTTGGATTGTGATGAAATTTGGGTATCGATATGGTGTGGAGTCGTCGTAGGTTTTGAATGTTTGTGCATTGGAAAAATTGGTAAATAACAAAAAATTATCAGAACTCCTCAAAACTTTGTTTTCAGGCGTTTCGGGGATTCCTGATCCTGAAAAATTTCAAAATCGCTTAAGCCTGATTTTAAGATGTTTCAAAGGGAAGTATTGAGTCAAGATATTTGACGCCATTTTTTTTGTAATGTATCTTGTCTACCAAAATACCGGGTAAATCAAAATTCTACGATCAAAGTTGCACGCCAAATTTCAGCTAGAAAACCCTGTACATATTGTGGAGATTTACCTTTTAGTTCTATAAAACATTCTAAATGAAGTATTTATTGTGATATTCGCCATTTTAAAACCAGTTACACCAAAATTATCACAAAATTGAACAGGTTCACTATCAGGGTACTCATGTTTAAAATTTAAACTGCAAGATATTGTAGTAGTCAATTTAGCTTAGAGCATAGAGTATTAGAGCCTTATAGAAGTGCAAAAAATGTTTTTGAAGATCTTCCAATCCTGTATCTCCAAACTCTGTTTAACTCCCCCCAAAATATAATAGAATAAGGTCAAGGTCACCAGATCACCAACACAGGTAACTATAAAAGGAGCTTTATCACTTTTTATATTTTTTGTCAGTTGTCGACTAGTGCCCTAATAACGTATCATAATAAATTTTATTACACAATCATGATAGTATTTCCAAATTACAGGTCATTGAATTATTAAGGTACAAAATTATATATCAATTTATTCTAATTCCCGAATTATTTGCATTTAGAGGCAACGGCCGTAGGTTCTTCGAATTATTTAAGGGCTGTTGTAGACGTAGACCACTCCGTAGACTGCCTTATGCCTACAACACCTTTTGGGTGTTTAACTAATAATAGACAGATTGACGGGATTTTGATAGTAATCAATATATGCGACGTAAAAGTCTACGTTTTCTTTATTAATCCTATAATTCAAGTGTCTTACTCAAGAATAGCAAACTTATTAGATACTCTCGAATCTTACTATGATCTTACTATGCTTTGATAATGACAGACGTCTTTGAAGGCGATCATCCTAATTTTAAGGATGCAATGTGCGATGGGTTACGAAAGGAAGTCGAATTATTCGAAAGAAGCCGTGGGCCTGTGGGCTCGCCTACGCCTCCTCTACGACCAAAGAATTTTAAAGGAGAATTCAGAGTAATATTCGCCAAAAGGAATTTCTGTACCTTTTGATCTTTGTACGCGACGGGATCAACAAGGGGCATGTTTGATGCTTCCCGCGCTCATATCTCCCCCAAACCACAATGCAAAATGGCGATAAGCTCACTTCTCAGCTGTTCTATTCTACAGGGTGAGTCAAGCTCAACGTCTTGACTCTCTTGTGACACAACGATGTCTCTTTTTAGAAAAACAACCATGCGACTGTATATATATTGAGTTGGACTAGATTTTAGAAGTAATGACTTTTATACAGTCTAATAATTAGAAGTTATGTCTTTTTTAATGGAATACCCTGTACGTTAGTCCACATTCAGATTCCTTGTTTAATTATAGTGTGACTTTATGTATCACATGTTGGACTTAAAACGTACCGTTTAGGTCCCAAACACCATTTTTAGTATAAGTAGATATTAGGAAATAATTGAATATCGCAGCGATTAGAAAAACTAGAAGGCTGTGACTTTGCCGTATGACTAAATATGTAATGCGTCAGCATAGATTAGATGGCCAAATTTGAATTGCTCTTGGACTTGGAAAAATCGGTAGATTAATTAAGGGAGCTTCAAGCAGAGATAAATTAATTTTTTCCAAATGGAAGTACCTAATCTTTTATACGTCTAAATTTAAAATTTTATATTTTTTGTAATGATATTAGGTTGTGAACATCAACCTCTGGTAGTTTTCATTTGATTTCAAACTTTCAATTAAATTTGTGTTTCAATTTTCCTATACCTATAAGCAACCCAGCAGGAGATTAAATGTAAACAAAAATGTGGTCAGATGGAAAAAAACAACTTAGTAGAAATACACAGACGAACTAGAGTAAAGGGAGAAGATTATGAAGCTTCCTTACAACAAATTAACCCTAACTACTAGTCACTAAAAATTCCCAAAACCATTAAACATTTTTTAACGAAAGGAAAACAGAGGTCGTTGCTGGCGGTCTAGTATCTTCAGCACGCAATTTTACATCTAATGGTATAAAAAAAGTAGTAATTTCCGTCAAAGTCTATTATCTATTAGCAAGATCGCAAAGAAGGAATACTGACAAATCAGATTTTAGGCCAGATAGATCATGTTCTATAATTAGAACAGATTTTAATTCATTCCTTATTTTCTACAATTTTGCTAATAGGTACTGAAAAATTTGCAGACCTCCCTTCAAATGTATTTATCATCAATACTTTATACTTTTGACTTGACGGAAATTAATAATTTTTTAGGTCAATTTTATTTATTATTATTATTTATTTATTTTATTCTGGAGGCATTAAAACTGCCAGCAACACTCACTGGTAGTTTTCCTTTTATTTCAAAATTTTTAATGATTTTGGAAATTATTGATCTCCCGGACGTGAAAAATATCCATTTCCTTCGCACCCCAGTTTCTATTTAACCACAGATATGTTACCGCTGATGATTCTGATAAGAGTAGATTTGTCACAAGTCATTTTTATAAACTTGTCACTTTACGCTAGTTTGTCTGTATATTTCTGTTAATCCAATAATCCTCTTCCATCTGAACGGGTTTTTCTTTATATTTCATGACCCGCTATAAGTAGTAAAATTCAATAACACCAATTTGATTGAAAATTTGAAATTAACTGAAAACTACAAGAGACTGAAATGCAGAACCTTATATCATTAGAAAGGCTATTAAATTTTACATTTGAATGTATGAAAAACATTATGCATTTCCATTTGGAAAAATCAAGTTGTCTCTGATTTAAGTCTCCTCAATCAATGTACCGATTTCTATGAACACAAAAACCATTCAAATTTGGCCATCCAACCTAAGGTGAGGCATCTGCTTAGTCAGACAGCAAAGTTATAATCTTCTAGGTTTTATAGTCGCAGTGATATCCATTCTTTTTTCCGATATCTACTTATACCAAAGATGGGGTGGTGCACCTAAACGATTTGTTTCAAGTCCCATATGTGATACATAAAGTCACACTAGAATTGACCAAGGAAGCCGAATATGTCATATATATGGTGTTCCGTTTAAAAAAGACATAACTTTGATATGTCACGATTTTAATAGACAGCCTGTTCAAAAATAATAGTTTTTAAAGTGTAGTTACACTGTACACTGGATGCTTTAAGGCGCAGATAGACTACAGCATTCAGCCCAAATGAACAGGTCGAGGCAGCATAAGCATTCAAATTTGGATGGATGTCCGAACCTCACCAGGCCCGCTCAGCTTAAGTGCCGCTCACGCTCAACTCGTAACCCAATCGGCAGGTTTTCGGTCCGTGTGTTCAGTATTTGAATATTTCTGAGGGCATAAGGCAAAATGGAGTGGTCGCAAGAAGGATTGTTGGATTTAATCAAAGAATATAAAGCGCGGCCTTGTTCATGGTAGATCAAAGTACAATTAATGTTACTTCAAAAAGATTTAAAAAGAACGCGTGCCGAAATTACAGAGGTAACATGAGTAACCGTGAGTTCAACACATCAGCTTTAGCACTAGGCAGCCTGATGCATAGTTTTTGGGGCACCTATACCTATTCATATCAAAATACCAGGACTATTTTGGTTTCATTTAAGAACAATCTCTTACATGTTTTTGGTGCGGTTTTCCTCTAATTTGTAACTTTAATATACAGTTTACTATAAAGTTGATGGTTGATGCTTACGTTGTTTACATTGTATACATATTACATATAAAGGGTAATCCACTTATACTCCGAAGTTTGACACCTTCGTTATTATAAGAGATACAAAAAAACTTTCGAATAAAAGTTATACGTAAAGCTAAGGTCTACATTTTAAGATAATTTTATAATGTACAGGATTATTGATAAAGCCACAGCATACCAAAAATGTGTTTTTTCAAATGGAACGTCCTATATATTATCCCGAATTTGAAATATGTTTATTTTCTCTATCCCGGAAATATAAGGTTTTTTCAGGTTATAAAGGTATTTTTAGAAATATGGTCACTTTTATGTGAAAATCTCAATTCATCACCCTGTATCTCAAAAAATCAATAACTGGAATAATTATGCGGTGGTCTAGTTTTGTCCAAAATTATAAAGTTTCTGCTATCTTTGTATACAAGGTGAACCAAAACTCACGACCATAATTTCCTTTTGTTTTTTAAACAAATATTATTGCATCGTTAGAAAGTTCTTGTAGTCTAAGGTCCGAATATAGGACGACCTTCACCGAACTGGTTAATGGATGAAAAGCATTTTATATTAAATTTAATATGTTAAAAGACATATCGCGAGTGGGTTGGCTGAAAAATTTCAGTCCAGAATATGATTGATTAAATATTGAAAAATTAATTTTTTTTAAACATTTCACTGGATTGGTTAATAGACAAATCACATACCAATCGAAAGTATGAAGCCCATAGAATATGCAAACGTTAGGTTGGCTACGTTTTTCCCGTCCCAACTATAGGGTAGGCAGGTATAAACAGGTACATCAATAATAGTAATTTGCACCGTTGTGGTTAATTCATGAAACTCATATCAAAATAAAGATAATTTCATTGGCAACACGTCGATATAGGGTTGTCTGCAAAAAATCAGTCTGGAATTCCGGTTGTCGAATTTTAAAGATCAAAATATTGCTGCCACTGAATACGTGCGCCAGAGAGGTCCGAGCGAACTATCTCGTGTATTAACAAAGGACGCAGCCTAGCAGCTGCGTGTAGCTCGGCCATTGAATGTAAGAGAGTGCGCATGTCATGTGTCCGTGAAATTGAAAAGGATAGCGATACACTCGTAAAAGCTGTGCAATATTTTGGAGCACTAATAATTTATTAATATTAAATTAAGTTATTAAGCTATTAAGTAATAAAAGATATATGAAATGTGTAACATTCATAAAATCAAAATGTATGAATGTTATAAATATTTTTTTCATTAATTAATAACTTGCATATGTGTATATATTGCATGTGATATTAAAATATATTCATATCTTTTAAATCAAAAAGTGATAGTGATACATATATATAATACCTATCTCAAAAATTGTGTTTGTTCTATCAGCTGCGTAAATAAAAACCAAAAAAGCAAAAGTTCAAAGTCATCAAAAAACTAAAACGATCTTCAAAAATCGACAACCGGAATTCCAGACTGATGTTTTGCAGACAACCCTATATCGACGTGTTTGCAATGAAATTATCTTTATTTTGATATAAGTTTCATGCATTAACCACACCGGTGCAAATTACTATTATTGATGTACCTGTTTATACCTGCCTACCCTATAGTTGGGACGGGAAAAACGTAGCCAACCTAACGTTTCCATATTCTGTGGGCTTCATACTTTCGATTGGTATGTGATTTGTCTATTAACCAAACCAGTGATATGTTTAAAAAAAATCAATTTTTCAATATTTAATCATATCCTGGATTGACATTTTTCAGCCAACCCACTCGCGATATGTTTTCTAACATATTAAATTTAATATAAAATACTTTCCATCCATTAACCAGTTCGGTGAAGGTCGTCCTATATTCGGATCTTCTACTATTACAAAATACTTCTACTTTGTGAGCATTCCTTATACCTAAATTTAACAATTATGGAGAGATTTCGGCTTGAAGTAGTAAAATAATATTTTTGCCAAATTCTGTTTCTTTTTTAGAGTTGGCCGTGGGTGCTATGCTTGACAGAGCCCAGTAAGTGTTGTTATATTTGTTGAATTATTGAAATTAATTTTTTAGTTTCGGTTTCAATTGGCTATTACAGTGGGCAATTGAAAAATTGGAAAGCACCACGTCAATTACAAAAATTATCTGAAGATAAAACTACAGAGACTTTAACAAGACTATATTAGTAATAACAAGAATGTATATGAACGTAACAAAAATGAGAAATTGATTTTGGCTAAGCATGCAGAAATGATTGTCTCTAACTTCTCTTACAAACCGAAGATTTATCTAGCAGAAACTGTTACGACCTCCTGCTAGTTCTTTCATTCCCATCCTTTGAGTCCTTCCATCCTTGACTTAGTTATTTTTCAAGAAGGGTTAAACAGTATAGCTACCGTGTTTTTTCCTTCTGAACGCTTGAATAAGATATTGTTTTTTCGGTTTGTTTTAATATAAGTACTAGTAGCAATAAACTTAGACATATTCGGAGGATAAAAATTATAATAGCTGCTCAAAGTGGCCTCCCATTACAATTAAACAATGGTCTGTTTGATTTTCAAGTGGCCTACCCACATTTCTAGCCATTGGAATACTAATATTTTGGAAAGCAGCCCTAATTCTGTTTTTCATGTTCTCCGTTGTAGTAACAAGTAATTTAATACATACCTCGTTTTTCACATACCCCCACAGAAAAAATCAATTTTTGTTAGATCTGGCGATCTGGCCACCGATCTGGTCCTCCTCTACCTATCCATTGTTCTGGAAATTGTTCATCAAGTTGACGATGAATGAGTGCATTATGATTTACTGGAGCCCCGTCATGTAGGTACTACATTTGTTGACGTATTCGAAGGGGAACATTTTCTAATAGTACGGGCAACTTAATTTCCAAAAAATGTAAATAAACTGTTTACTTGTTTCCTCAAAAAAGTACGGTTCAATTACGTAATCACCAACAATACCACCCCAAGCCCATCTTATTTGAGAAGTAGTAACTATCGCGTAATAGTGACAATTATCTCGTTTTAGACAAGAATTTTTGTGGAATGTAGCCTCATCCACGAAAAACATATGATCAAAAAATCTCGTTGATTATTTCGTTATGCCCAATTGCAAAAGTTACACGTAATTCCTGGTGAGACTGGATGTGATACGGGTGTATCTTATTGTTTGATATTATTCTTTGCACACTTCCATAGCTTATTCCTTGTTCTCGGGAAATTTCTCGTATACTTATATTTGGATTATCCGTCGCGGCTGATAATACATTTTCCGAGGTAATAACGGTTTTTGTTTTTTTTTTCGTTCTTCTCATATGCTACATTACCCGGGACATTACCTGTACGATTAAATCGATCCATGACTTTTTCGAATTTTCTTTTTTCAGGTAATCAGCGCACGGGCAATATTTCGTGGTACACCATACGGGCTAGCAAGCTATTGTTATGACATTCACCTAGTGTCCAGATCACATCGATTAATTCTTCATTTGAAATATTCATCATTCCTCAACCCCAACTGCATACATACGTAACACGGAGATAAACCAAATCAAATTTCAAATATCAATAATTGACAATAAATTACATAGTTGATCAACCCAATATTATTTACTACATTCTATCAAACACGGTAGCCATAGACCGAGCCATAGACCATGGCCAACGTTGAGGAACTTTCAGTATTTGGCAAAAATGTAGTATTATCAGTAACTGTTTTACTACTTCAAATCGAAATAGCTATATAACTGCTACATTTGGGTATACGCAATGCTTAACAAATGTAGAAATGGAAGTATTTTGTAAGAACTTACTGACGATGCTATAAAATATACGGTGTTCCATTTAAAATAACAAAGAAGTGAGTTTTGGTTCACCGTGTTTACAGAATCAATGACAGCAGAAACCTGATAATTTTATACAAAACCACACAACCACGAAATTATTTCATTGCGAATCGAGCCTCCAGTTATTGATTTTTTAAGATACAGGGTGATGAGTTCATTAAGATCTTTACATTTCAATGGCCCTGACAACTTTGGTAGGCCGTGACTTTATCAAAAGCCCTATACGTTATAAAGTAATTTTAACACGAAGACCTTCGCTGTATCTCCCATAATGAGGAGGAGGTACCCAATTTCGGATTATAAATTGTCTTACTTATTATATAAAAACGTTATACTCAAGGCATAGGAAATGTTTTGTAGAGTGAAGAGGCGTCACTTAAGTAGTGTTATACTTGAGTTGATGCTATCTTTATAAACTAAAGTATTTTAAAGTGAAGTACAAGTAGTTGTAGTTAATGTATACAATGAGCGCAATTATAAGCTAATATGCTCATAGTAACCTATCATCTAATTTGATGCTACCTTTTTTTGTGTGTATGTCATTTTCATAGTTATTCGAATAACTCAACGAATGCTCTCTCTACCAAATATTATTGTAGCATTGCTTATGACAGCTATTTCCTGGAATCAGTTATTTTTGCCGTAATTTTCCTAGTGTATACATTCAGTTTTATGACGGGCTGCCTACCCTTCGTAATATTTTCACTACTCATAACTGTAAAAGACTTGAGCTGAAGTAATTGCAAAAGCAAAACTTCGCTGGGCTTATCGAGTTTACTAATTGTATTTTGTTAATTAAAAGGTCGCGTTTTAATTTGTGATTTTTCATTTTCCGCATCCAGTTTTCTGTTAGCTTTTTCAGTTTTAATAAAGGGAAAAAAATTGGAAAGTTTTACGCTTCCTGCTAAAGGCTGGCGTAATGAGCACCCGGACTGAAATTTCCGTTTTTAACCAGGATTGATGGACGGCGCGCATCTAAAAACTGTATCAAGTTACGTTAGGGTTTATGAGTATATTTTTTCGAAAACGCTGGAAAGTAAAGCAGAGGTGTGTAGCGTTACAGAACGTTCGAAAACAAAATAAAGAATATCATACGCGTCATTCTAAACTCAAAGCTCAACTGGAAACAACATGTAGAACATAAGGTCTATAAAGCATGTAATCCGTTATGGGCATGTAGAAGGGTTGTAGGAATGAACTGGGGCCAATCGTAGGGCCGTCCTTATTATATGGAGCACCAGTGTGGTGGCCATGTGTAAAGGCGGCCTTACACTGGCCTACATGTGTGACATACATGTATGTCATACATGCTTCTGCGTTGATATTCGCTGCTGTGTGGGCAAAAAGTGACATGCATGTGCGACATACAAATTTTCTGTTTCAACATGAATTCATGCACGCCCATACCTGAATGAACATACATGTATGTCGGTCACTCTATGTTAACGTGATTATTCTGTTCAGTGTCGCGTAGGTAATATCATAGATTATATATAACGTACCTACTATTTTCAAAATGCCTGGTTTGAAATGCTTCTCAAGAGATTTCATGACAGAAGTCATTGAACTTTATAAAAGTTTTAACTGTCTGTGGAAATATAAAAATAACATGGACTGAATTTAAAAAGATGCAGCGTATGATGTATTATTGAATAAACCACGGAAGATTCGTAATTCCTCCCAGTCTCTAAATAGCGAAACGTGGCTGATAATCGTCCATGAGGTAATATAGCAAACCTCAGTATTATGTCCTCCTACTCAATTACTAAGTTACTAAATCAAACAACATTCGATAACTGGCTTCATCCATCCTTAAATAGTTTCTTCAATTATCCGATTGTAAGCGTAATCCTTCCAGTAAATTTATGTGTGTGAAAAGTTGTCGTTTTGAAAGCCATTCCTTCACCCACTTTGTGCGGGCCCGCCGTTGTTTGATTTTGTTTCTCTTTTTTTACAATGCACGCGTACGCCACTGACATGAAAATTAACTCGCCTTCACTGTTCATCGTTCGTTATCAAGCGACATGCTTGACACTCAAACAGCCTTGTTTGTGGAAAACAGCGTACGTACCGTCATGCGTAGTTTGTGTTTAGCTTACTAGTTTGACAGTCCTGTATGTCACACATGTACGCCGTTCTATGGCCGCCTTATGAATAGATATAATCAAAGCAAAGCTAAGTAAAATTCAACGCTTGGCTGTGTTGGTATAATAAGTGCAGTACGCCTTCGCACGACCCCGTGAAGCGCGCTCGAAGCACTGCTGAATCTCCCCCCTCCCGCACTTGACTTGGTAGTTTAAAGAAAAGTAAGGGCTCATTGAAAGCATTGAGTGCTTGTAGGTTTCGTCGAGGCTCGTTCTGCAATATGAAAGGTTTTGGTTGACATTTCGACAAGACCCCAGATGTCACTTATGTGGGTGCCGAGCCATGCCAGACGCTGAAGGCCACCCTCGCATTTCTGATGAGGGCTCGACTTGGAAAATAAGGTACAGAAGAGCCCGCTTGTAGGCCTATGCACTGGTGACTCTTGTTACAAGAAATACTCTATCCTCCTTTTATTCATTCATTCATTCAGTCACCATACACAACTCGTATACGTCATCAACTGATTTCTAATAATTTACACGTTATTGCCGCGTTGCTATTATTCTCAATAAAACTTATTGAGGCTAGTAAATTTTCGCTATTCTTGTTAAAACTGAAGTTACGGAGTGTGCCTTTCTGTTGCTTTTAATCTGGAAGTACGTCCGATTTAAACGTGAGCAAAATTTTTTTCGGAACAACTACTTCCCAAGGAGAAAACAAATGTTCTAAAAAATTTTATATATAGGTTTTTATGTGGTACTGAATTTATAAATAATAAAAAAATAAAAAATTATACTAATTAGCATTTTACTATTTATATCCAAAATCAATAACTCAAAGCTGGAACAATCTTGCAATCTTTTAGTTGTGTTCCAACTAATCATGTTTTAAAATTATTTTTCTGACCTTAATTTCACGACAATGGTTTTATCGGTCACTTTAAAAGAAAAACTCAATATTTTAGATCAACTTTAGAAATTACTTACAGTATAGGATGTTACACACACAAGACTACTAAAAATGCACAGCTCCTGAAAAGAGTGGGAAAAGTTATTGTGAACCTGGATTGAGCGAATCCTACAACTTTTGAACAAATGCTTCTTTTAATAAATACGTTAAATATGAGAGCTCTTCATTTAGAGACAAGCGATCGAAACATTACCTTTTTTTGTGCATAGAATATGTACTGTATTTTTTGGAAGCAAATGATACGATTCCTTTTTATAAATGCACGCTGGGCTTGCACGTCACATACCTATTTCGTAACGTTCAGCAGCAGGTATCCAACAAAATATTTAATTAAGGCCACTCTTTCCTCCAGATCAAAGTTTTATTACACAACAAAATACTAGGTAACTTAAACGACGCTGTCTTTTTACGACGACTACTAAAGCAAGCTTCACGATCTCGCGAGTTAAGGTATTAGCACAGCCTATAGCCGCGACACTCCGCGTGTTTCGAGGGGTAAGCAATTCGTCAAACTCAACCAAAATTAACCAAGCAAGCTCAGTCAATGCTCAGCGGTCGATCGAGCATAATCGATATTGCCAGGGGCGTATTATTTCTTCAGTGTGTTCAATATGCAAAAGATGTGAACGATGTCACTGAATCTACACTCATTTACGAGCTTACCATCGTAGTGAAACTCATTTGTTTGGAGCATTAAACGTGCCTTATATTAGTTTTGTTTATTATATAAGTTCCATGGAAGCAATGTTCCAGGAACACTTTGAAGAACTATCTATTCGAGATGGTATAGTCACCAATTTAATACAAATATTCAAAACAATACCGTACAACGCGCCTTGTTCCGCATTTCCAATTTTATACCTGATGACTGTTTGCCCGAATAAGAATTTATTATACTCTAAACGATGTGAACAAAAATTTGAGGCAAAAAAACAACAGCAGGAAAACCATTATTTGGAAAAATTCCTGATTGTACTTCTTCATTTTATCTCATAGACCGAACGTACAATACAATTTCAGATCTTTTATGACATTTAAATCTAGTTGAATGTATGTTGTCTTTTTTTTCTTGTATTTCTTCAATTTCTTTAATATGTATTAAATGTTCAGATACTGCTTTAAAAAAGTGTTCTCGTATTATTTATTTTTATAGCAGGACAAAGTACACATACCGCAAATCCAAATAAATTTGCATATCAGCAACAAAAGTAAGGTAATTTTTCATTTTCAGTCCTCAGTTTTCAGTATATTTTAATTTCTTAGTAGCGGTAGTACAGCCATCTTTGGTATTCGAATCACCACTGTGTTAGAAGAATTGTCGAATTTTGCTAATTTGCGACAAATATGGCAATGTTCATGCAAAACTTTTAGGCAGTTGAGTCAAAAATTGAATGAAGGGCTGCGACAGTAGATCTGACCTTTTTCTATCATCTGCATAAAAAATCGTTTTAATATCTTAGAATACGAGGTCTTAAAACAAAAAATTAAAAACTAGTTTTCAACGTTTTAATTCTAAGTAGCATCCTACCCCAATCTATAGAATTACTTATACACTTGTTACCAAGATTCATCGCGTTTCAGTTTTTAAGTTTCAATTTATTATTGTTGAGCAAGCGCCATGAATCAGACTGACAAAAGATCAAATGTGGCTCTGTGTCTTGCAATCCTCATAAACAAACGAGTGCCGCATCGACTAAACGCAAGAACGGAACAGCGGTGTATTTGGTTTTCAATGAATGCTGTTATGTTTTCGTCGTCCGTCGGGACTAACGTCCCGATAATTCATGCCGGCCACGAAATCTGACCCCTACAGATCAAAGGGACCGCGGTAGAGTGTCGCGGCTATATTTTTATGTAGGCTGTGGTATTAGCATGAATATCCTGTAATATGATCATTGGAAGGTAGCACATTTCTTACTTTGTAAACTATGCGGTACGTGCAATTTTAATAACAGTGTCAATTACATTTTTGGTTATTGGAAACCACATTTAGCCATTTCTATTGTTCATTCAGCATTTTACTTTTCGCTTTCTTACTTTGTAAACTATGTGGTACGTGCAATTTTAATAACAGTGTCAATTACATTTTTGGTTATTGGAAACCACATTTAGCCATTTCTATTGTTCATTCAGCAATTCACTTTTCGCTTTTGAATGTTATAATCGGTTGTGAACCTTGATGTCTTTTTAAGAAAATCGGCAGATCTGCCACGTAGCCTATCTTGGATAGTTACTCTTGGTACCCGCATATTCTCAGGTATTATTTTTTCATAAATAATTTGTAATATACAAATGTCGTATAACTTGATAATGCATGGTGTCAAAAGTGAAACATTGTATTGTTCATAATGCTGATTGTTTATTTAATGGAATTACTTTTATGTTGCTTTTGAACAAAGCGTCTCTCGAAGGGAGCGGTTTCCTCTCGATTGGCTTTCTTGTAAAAAATTATTATTTTATTTATCATACAGGGTTTCATAAGTTGGGACTTTTTTTCATACAGCGGATAGTACTCGCCAAAATGAGTGTTTTTTCCCAGTAACATATAAACGAAATATTTAGACAAACCGAGATATTGACCATTAAAGAAATCCTCAATTCTAAGTCCGTCCCTGGGCAATGGCTCACCATGTCACAATATCACAGCAAACAAAGCAGCGCTAGTGGTGCGCGAACTGCCAATGTCGGTGACATTGTTGCTACATCTGCCGACCGGACTTTAAAAACAACAACAATGGTGCATGCTTATAACAATAATGAACTGGTGAACATGATTTTAATGTACAGTGGGTGTGGTCAAAATACCGCTGTGGTTTCGCGAGTGTACGCCGATTTCCCTAACTGTACTCACACTGCACTTCGTCGATTTGTCTGCGTCTGGCTTGTGCAAAGAGCTAGAGCACAGGATATCTGAATCCACATCGTGGTGGTCACGCTGGAAGACCTCGACAACATCGTGTGGTCAAATTGAAGAAGACATCGCAAATCGTACTTTCACCTGTAAGGCGCCTGCGACAGGACCGTACTTACAACTTCCGTAGCTACCAAATAGTGGGTACTTGCTTGAATTTTTTTTACTGTTTTGCTGCTGATTCACCGTGCTTTGCCGTTTCAAGGGCCGTTGGTTCTTAAGAGGAAAGTCCCAACTTTTTACATACATCTTGTGTGTATGCTATCATTTTTCATACATAATGACGGCCGAAAACTAGTCTCAGTTCTCTTGAAAGTTATTATTTGAATGGAATAATACAGCTTAGATGCGAAGCGTTTGATATATTAAAAAAGATAGAATATTATCGTTGATTTTAATCACTTCTTGACCTTCGACGCCAAGAGTAGGTTTATGTTCATTTTGACGAACCAGTTAACCTGCCATCTCTAATTTCATTGTAAAACAATGTTTTTCTAAATTTTGTCGATTTGGGCTTAGTCTTTGATCACCATCTTTCAGGCTAATATACCCTAACGTGTATTTCAGCAAGAGTTCAATAAAGCAGTTACTATTTTCTATGGACCTTTTCACTGAATAATAAATAATAATGCATATATTCAGTCATCCTCATCTCAAACTAACAGGCATTTTGGATATTTTCTGAATACCTATGCTTGCTATCTCAGATATGCAAAGAATAGAAATATGCCTGTGTTCGATCGGGCAGAGAATGCGAGAGACGGATCAGGCGGAAAGGGAGTGGGGGAGGGCCCACAGTCGGGCAAGCAGCCATTCGGCTGACGACAGCCTACGGCGTTGCAGGAAGTAGCAGATTATCTGAAATACCTTTCAACCCTTTTCTTTTTCCGATATATTTATACTATTGTTCTTTAATAATTATATTCTTTAATTGAAAATATTGCAGTACATGTATTATGCAGCAGTACATGTTATGAAAGTACATGATGTACAGTATTTTTACCATCGTTCAGTAACAGTATAGGAAAGAACTGAAAATAGCAGAGCGTAAACTATGTTTCAAGCGGAACATCTGACAACAGCCCAATTTTTCTCCGAATTCTTTTGTCTCGCATTCTTTCCCTTGCCAAACTTCTTTTTAATACACGAGGTTGAATTGTGTGTATATCTATTATAAATGAATTTTGGTGGAAGTGGCGGCTAACTGGTGGCGGCGATTACCCTACTATAAAGTAAAATTACAAGGGCTTTAAAACGCATTTCGTCCGAACCTTCTCTAGTAATGTCATTGTACAATTATACTGAGATTACTGTGTGTGTCTAATTTGCGTGAAGCTGACACATCTACAGAAGCAATTCGAGAGAAAATGGGTTCGCAAATAATTTCCCTTGTCTTTACAAGCTATTGAGATTATGCATGGTTATGTAGATATGCATGACGAACAATTACTTTTAAAAAATAAATATAGGGATGCGCATTACATTTGTTACGTTTTACCATACTATATTTGTTTTGGTCTATGTGGACATCAGGCACGTTAAAATATTAAACTGACACTGCAATCTATGATTTTGATTTGACTCTTTTGAGAATTAATCTGATGCTTTGGAATATTTAATTGGTAATTTGAAGCTACAATTGACCCGTTAGGATTTACAATCGATTGTTTAGAACTAAAAATTCACCAGACTATTTGAATTTACAATTGATGCTTTAGAAATGTAATTTGATCCTTTAGAAGCTACTGCTGGAAATGGTGTACATACAGTAAAGCGGCAAGGTATGCCGTGACCGGATTGCTGGCGCGATACCGAGTGGCCAAAAAATATTCTCGTTCAGATGAAATGCTCTTACAAAAACGATGACGATCACTAAAATATCGATCCAGCACGCGGTAAGCCGCGTTGACCAGCGATCTGCCATAAGTATCTGACACATTTTCATTTTCCAGCAGTAATTTCCAGAAGGTCAAATTACATTTCTAAAGCTTCAATTGTAAATCCAATTAGTCAGTTGCAATTTCCAAAGCATCAATTGTGAATTCAAAAAGTCAGGTGGATTTTCTAAAGCATCAAATGTAGTTTCAAATAATCAGTTGGATATAGTACCAAAGCACAATATTAATTTGCAAAAGACTCAAGTCAAAGTTCTAACAAATTGCATAGAGCAAAAGCACGTAACAAAAGTATTTCGTATTCCTATATTGTTTTTTCAAACATAATCATTGAAGTCATTCATATCTAGGTACAAATGCATGATAGCAATGCCTCATAAAGACAAAGGGAATTATTTGCGATGCTCTCTATCTCGAATTGAGGTTTTGAATTAAAAAAAATATTTTTTTTTGTGATAAATGGAAAGATCATATATAAGTTTTATAACAAAACTGTTTTTATTTTATTTTTTTTCGCAATAATTCAAAAGCTATATCAAAATAAAAATAGGTTTTTGAATCGAGTACCGAAAACACGCCGACGGCTCCCGAACCTGTGCGACGTCACCATGGCGGTCAGGTTGCTCCTTTGACCAACGACGTCCTACTCCGATACCAAATTCTAGATTCTCAACCAATCGCGGAAATACGTACTGGTAAACTGGTAACTAGTGGATATTTGTTGCAATCAGTCGATAAATGAAGCTTGCAGCTCGAGACGAAGTCTAAGATCGAAATGAATATGTTTTTGAATGTTTGAGGTTGAAGTCAGATTACAGATTCCAGTAAGTAAGTACCTAATCAAATATGTTTCGTTGAAAAGATCTCCTCAATCGAAGGATGGCCCAGTGGTTAGAGTCCGATAGTGGATCTCAGGATCTTCAAAAAATCAGTGGAAATGAGGTTTGTCCGTCAATATCAATCGCCATTAATTTTTTTCAATGTAACAGTTGGTTAATAAAACAAAATCCCTTCATCCATTCAATTCATTCATTTTTAAGTTTTTTAATGTAAAAATAGTAACTCAAACTCGTAATCACATTCTGTTTATCACTTGGTATTATTATTTATTTAACTATGGGCAATGAAGCTTAACAATTAGATTTTCATAAAAATTTAACAAGCACTGTATAGTACTGTGCAAGTAATATGTCTAACAAGATTTGATTCAAACACATATTTATGTTGATCGTAGAAAAAATGTGCGTAACAAGTGCAAAAAGCACATTAATATATATTTTGATAAAAAAAATTAAAAAAAAGTTGGAAGCCCTGGGTTTCGATCTAAAGACCCTGACTTTCTAACTACTGGGGCATCCTTTAATTGAGGAGATCTTTCCTACGACACCTATTTGATTAGGTACTTACTTACTGGAATCTGTAATCTGACTTCAAACATTCAAAAATATATTTATTTCGATCGTAGACTTAGTCTCGAGCTACAAACTTCATTCATCATCTATGTCGCAATAAATATACACTAGTTACCAGCAAGTATTTTCACGATTGGCTAGGAATCTACAATCTAGTATCGGAGTAGGATGTGCTTTTTGCACTTGTTACGCACATTTTTTCTACGAACAACATAAATATGTGTTTGAATAAAATTTTGTTAGACGTATTACTTGTACTGCACAGTGCTTGTTAAATTTTTGTGAAAATTTAATTGTTAAGCCTCATTGCCAAAAGTTAAATAAATAACAATACCAAGTGATAAACAGAAAGAAATTACGAGTTTGAGTTACTTTTTTACATTAAAAAACTTAAAAATAGATGAATTTAACGGATGAAGGGATTTTGTTTTATTAACCAACTATTACATTTAAAAAAAATTAATGGCGATTGATAATGACGGACAAACCTCATTTCCACTGATTTTTTGAATTGCCCACCGCCTACTGTACTTAGTTTTTGCACTGTGCAGTGCAAGTAATATGTCTAACAAAATTTGATTCAAACACATATTTATGTTGATCGTATAGAAGACGTGCAAAAAGCACATCAATAAATTTTTTGATAAAAAAAATTTAAAAAAAAGTTGGAAGGCCTGGGTTTGGATCCAAAGACCCTGAGATCCTCTATCGGACTCTCTAACCACTGGGCCATCCTTCGATTGAGGAGATCTTTTCAACGAAACATATTTGATTAGGTACTTACTTACTGGAATCTGTAATCTGACTTCAACTTCAAACATTCAAAAACATATTTATTACGATCTTAGACTTCGTCTCGAGCTGCATTTATCGACTGTATTGCAACAAATATCCACTAGTTACCAGTTTACCAGTACGTATTTTCGCGATTAGTTGGGAATCTAGAATCTAGTATCGGAGTAGGACGTCGTTGGTGAAAGGAGCATCCTGACGGCACGGTGATGTCACACGGCTCGGGAGTCGTCGGCGTGTTTTCGGTATTGGATCCAAAAACCCATTTTTATTTTGATATAACTTTTGAATTATTGCGAAAAAAAGAAAACAAAAACAGTTTTGTTCTAAAACTTATATATGATCTTCCCATTTATGACAACAAAAAATTTATTCAAAACCTCAACGCAAATGAGACATGTACAGTACTTTTAGTATAATTAATCGATGATATTAAGTAAGTAGGTACTAATAATGTAAAATGGCGACAAAATTACTTCATGGGTCTTAATATAATGGATTTGACAAAATGAAACTGCATGGCTGGTTGTTTCGGTAGGTTAAGCTGCGGCGTTCCCATCCATAGGTGCAGGGATCGGTTCCCAAGCTAGACGACATTTTTTTCCTTACTACACGGTAAAATTCTTTTTTCTAAGATTATGCAAAAAGTGACCATTTTTGATACCATGTACTGTGTCAAAAGACTAAGTTTTTCTGCAGTACATAGTGAAAAAGTAAGTAGGTTACATAAAAAAGCCGTCAAGCCCACCTGACAATTATGAAGTTACCTTTGTCCATCTATCAAGCAAAAACAGAATTAAGTAATCCATAAGAGTTAATAGGAATGCAAAACCTATAAAATAGTCTAAGAAAGTTCGATTTAAAAACACATTTATATCTATCCTCGAAAATGTGTGTAGCATGTGCAAAAATCATGTTAATCAATTCTTTTGTAAAAAAATAAAAGAGATGTATTCGCCCTGAGCTCAAACTAACCTTCAACCTGAACATTTTTGATAGGAAGCTAGCGCTTAACCGTTGAGCTACCGTGGTACCAAGGAAATTCTTTTGTTACAAAGTATATTTGGTTACTTTGTTACTGGAATCTGTGATCTATGTAATTTCAAATATTCAAAAACATATTCATTTCAAATTGCGAGCGTAGTAAAAACGTTTTGGCACAACATGTGTAAAAAGCATATTTGATGCGCTCAGCATGGTTACAGACAAATAACTACATATTGACGCGCGCTATGTAGTGCTATGATACAATAAAACAGAGTATCAATAACAGAATATCCTTTCGATTCTTGATAATGTTGCAGTTGGCACTCGAGGTAGCAAACTTCCATTATACATGCTGCGGTTGCACTATTTATGTATACGTATAGTGACTACAATACCTGACACAAAAAAAAGTGAATGTTTAATGGTTACCGAGATAATATTCTAAACACGATAATTTGTAATTTACAATTCATGCTTTTGAGCATTTAAATGATATTTTTCCAATTTGGCCCTTTGGAGTTTATTGTGACTATTGGAAATTACATGTGAAGCAATTGACGATTTGAAACTACAATAATTGACGTATTGGAATTTAAAACTTTGTATTTGAATTTACATTTGAAGCTTTAGAATACTCAACTGACCATTTAAAACTACAAATGACGAATCAGAAAATTAACCTGACCGTTTAGAATTATGACGTGATGCTTTTGAAGGTACTGCTGGGAAAGGTGTATACCATATGCGTCTAGGAGCCGCGGCGTACCGCGGCGAGAAATGATGTATTCCGTTCGCATACATTTATAAGGCATACTTACCTGCAGTTCAACTATATGTCAAAACGGAATTTCAATTTTGAACCAATCGATTTAATTGAAAGGGTAGAGGTACATCCGTGGTTTTAGGATAAAAGGATAGATTAATATAAGAACAAAAAATTGTCAAGGCTGAAGCTTAGATTAAAATATGTTGCATTTTTTAGCAAATGGTACCTGACGAGATAAAGAAGTTTGGTAATTGGGAATTTGTATTTTTGATAATTGCCAATAAGGTAATGATCCAGACATAAAAATCCTCTGAATGGTAGCCATCTTCTGAATTATGAAGTATCACACAAGACCTCAGTTTATCAATTGTTTTGACGTATTCATTAGTTTATGAAGACAGAAAAGCGGTAGACGCATTACTTACATCACAAACCGTTGACGAATCTATATTGGCTTTAGGTGCTGATGACTGACGCCTGTGGATATAGCTTTGTCTTGGTTCCGCTAAGACCGTGCTAGAACTGTACTGAGCAAGAGTTTCACAAATTGTATGTTTGGGTTCCGTTGGAATTGCTTGCAAACTGTGAATTCCGTGTTCTTGTTTGTCTCGGATGGTTCTATGATAGTTTTAAAACCGTCCGAAATCAGTACCTGTTCGAGAGTAAGGACAGGGTTAGAACCGGTTCAGGAATATGATACGCCTGCGCAATTTGCGTATTTACTTTTTTGCTGACATTATTTTGTTGACCCTTGTAGTAGACCTGTATTGTCAAAATCATCTTTGGATCTGAAAAACTTGTTTCGTATTAGGTTGGGACTGTTTGATTTGATTTTTCTTGTTTAGCGTGTGGTGGATTTAATTTATTCTAGTCTAGTCTAGTTATATTGATGATGATTCGGTTATTATCCATTATTGAAAATTCCTATAATCGTCCCCTAAAAATGAATTTCTGACTTAATTTATAAATGTATACATCTTTCCCATTTTTACAGAAACAAATACTAAACCCACTATGGACGTATTCGGAAAAAAAAAGATGTATTAAAATTTGCAAAAATTACAGAGTGTCCCATTTAAATTAAACAAGTTGACGATACTTCCGGTTAGACTGGAAGTATATTAATAGCTAACATAATATCTTCGGATGCATTATGCGTCACTACATTTACCTGCAAATTTTTATCACCCTTTCCGTTCCAAAGATATTTGCTTGGTTCCATACTTTATCCCAACCCTGTATACATTGTGATATCAACAACGGGTTTGCAATATCCCTTAAATATTATTACACTCTATATAGTATACGCAGTTATCTCTTTAAGATAAGAACATCATTTCTTGCTTACGAACAATCTGATTTCTTTGACATTAATTTGTCCGGGAAACATGAGAGAACGCATACCATCACAAAACACAGGTTACGCGTAATGGTGTTCAATCCAGTCCATTAAACGTCAGATTCGACCAGGAGTCGAGTGGTTGGTTCTCTGGGCAAATATTTATTCGTATACTTATTAAATAAATATATTGATTAATTGATTGATTCGAAGATGGAAATGGTTCGGTCTAGGGTGGTACTGGAATCATTCTTGGACTGAGTTGTTGCGCATCCCGTTCTATGTATTCCGCAAACTGTGCGGGGATGTAGTGGTGGTAGATATTTCACGAACCTGTGATTCAATCAATGATATCTCAAAATCACGAATCACGACTGCTACCGAATGCAAGAGAAAAGCGTGACGTGATCACGGTATCATCTTAGTTCCTCCGTTCCTCGGTCGCGGGCGACCTCGGGTATCGCCAACGACGTGGAACGGTATCGCATTGTCAACGTCGTCGAAAGCCGTGAATGAATGCGCCTTCGCCCATACCCTTTTGGGGCTTTTTTTTTTTGGAAGAATATTTTATTTATGTTATTGTTATCAGACTTGAATTACCTTGCTGTGAGGTATTGTTAGTTTTTTACATATTTCATTTTGTATTCAAGAATTATACCTACGTTTGTGTTAAAAATGTACGTTTATGATAAACCTCAAACAAATATTTACTTAAAAAATTTATATCATTTTTAAAATTTGCACACTTTGAAATGAAACTGAATTTGAGTTTAAAAAGTAACCACAATTCCGCATCCAGCGAAAAGTTCGCGAAATCTGTTATTCACGATACCGCTAACGCTAACCTATAACTTAGCACTCTTAGCAGTAGCAATCCAACCAGCAATACTATGTTTCTGGAAGTCGTGATCACGTCACGCTTTTAAATCGCTGATACTAAAAAGTAACGATATCAAATATCATAGATACCGAGAAACCACGATATCGCTCATGCCCACGGGGATGGCTCTAGGACCGAAAACCAGACCAAAACTATTAACAATGTCGCTCACTTGCCCGTCACGGTCCGGCCCGGCCCGTTCCGTCAAAATACGGAAAGTATAAAAACAATGCAAATAAATGAACTACCGCCCATTAGCCCAACACGTCACGGTGAGACCGGAGATGGAAAGGATTCCCGATATCCGATATCCGAAAACGGTACGCAGCGTGACGGAGGGTGACATGAAACCGTCACTTCATTCCATTCGACCCTGTTGTAGGATATCTTCGTATGCGCTTGAGGAGTCATTGTCCGAGATCATTCCGAGTATCTGATGATTTGCAATTTCACCCGTGATACCTGTTCTGTCTGGTCCTACGCCCTTTTTGTCCTATCTGCCAGATGACAGTAGTCTGCAGGCGACCATTCTGACACCTCTCTCTACCTCGTTCTGTAGAGGAGCTAAGTGTAATAGGATCTCTATAGCCAGTGGTCATGTGGTAGACATGGCTCCACTAATAACAAAGCAGGCTCAGCCTGTTGCCCGTCCGCGCCCGCGCCGCCATTATCGGTTTTCGGATTTTCGCATTCGCCGCCGTCTTTAGCACCGTAGCGTAATACCTGCATACTGGATCCTGCATAATAGTCAAACTGTTAAATAAATTGCCATTGCCACGTGATACCCGTGATACCACCGTCAACCCTCAGTCATCGAATCTGCCGGTAGTGCTGGTCCACCGCCATTTGAGTCGCGTCCCAGTTCCCATCAGCTTCCTTATCACTGGATCTATCCAACCATAAATGAGCTATTAAAAAAATTGGGATGCGAAGCCCTGACTCAAGTGTTCCTAGATAAGTACTAAGTATATTAAATGTGATTTAAGAAATTTTGCAGAACTATTTCCCCAAAAAATTTTCTACAAGCTCATAGAAGAGTTTGAATGCTCAAATTAATTCTATTAGATTCCTCATCCAAGAATATCACAATTTTAGAATAAAGTTGAGCTACTTGCGTCAAGTTTATGAAATGCTTCAGTCAAGATTATGAAATACTTCGGTCAAGATTACCATATGCTTGATTTAAGATTTTGGTATTCTTACTATCAAGAATTTCCCAGTTTTTCATTGAAGATATTTTCTCAATCTAACCCTTATATGGTCAAAGATATCGTATTCTCACTTTAAGATTAGCATAACTTTGGGCGTATAGGAAGTTATGGTATACTTGAATTAAAGCATCTGTGCTCCATCTAAGAAATTATTTTTATGTGTGTACTCAATATTATAATAACACAATACTCATCATTTTAATGAGACATTATTATTTTAAAAAATGTGTTTTTTCGAATTTGAGTAGGAAGTCTCTTGTAGAGTAATAACTGCTCAGATGCTTGTTATTTATAGTTGATTAACCATGGTGTACTGCTACAAATAAAGTAAAAATAGGAAAAATCAAATTTTGAGCGAAATTTTCAAAATCACATAATACTAATATATATTTTTGAAAAGCTTGAATTATTTCCGATTGACTTCGAAAATAATATACAGGATGTTCCATTTGAGAAAATATATGTTTGCTTCATAACTGAAAAATGGTTAGAGTAAGAAAAAAATCAGAATACACCACTGGATTCTACAGAAAAAATTCTACAGGACTCTTTTTAAAATTTTCAATAAAATAAAAGGCAACCGAGAGGGTGGTCCCAAAATCGATAATTTTCGATTTCACCCAGTGTCTCAAAAACCAAGAGGCTCATGATAATTTTGTTGACGGCATCTTTAGTTTTACAAAAAAGTAGCACACTGCCGCGAAAACCGCAACTCTCTATCTTCTAAAATAACCGAGATACCCCGTAAGAGTGTCCAAAATGGGACACCCTGTACATGGCACTCAACAGCATACTGGATATCACGTCGTTCACCACGTCGGTCGTCGTCTTACGTGTTGGCGTCCGTCATGTGCCCCCAGACAAAACCTGGACTTGTCGGAGAAGGCCATCTGATGCCACTCAGCATGCCATTGTCGGTGTTCTTGGCACCAATCTAACCGTTGGCGACGATGAGTTGCAGTGCGTGGAAGCACTAGATGCGGATGATATGATCCTAAGCCCATTTTCACTCAATCTGTGGTACATCATTGCTATAGCTGCATACCAAGCGCCAGCAACAGCTCGAGTGGATCGCATTCTGCCTCTAGGGGCCAGTAGTCGAAGATGTCGATCTTACCGGTCTGTAGTTCTTCTACGTGCCCAGAATCTCTATAGCTGCATTTGCCCTTCTGCGATCCATGCGCGCCATGCTGGTACAACTGTAGCCACGCTACGCCCCACGGTTACAGCAATTGCTCTGAAAGAAGCACCACGTTCTCGTTGGCCTACAATCCGACCCCGTTCAAAGGGGCGGGGCTGTTGTCTTCCTAGGAGGCATCATCGCTACACAACCAATTCATCTTTTTACTTCCCACACCGATAGGTGAGGGGAGTATTGTGATCGCGAAAATTTTCGATTTTGAGATAATACACTTTTTGGGCGTTTCATGATGTCTACATAACGAAAATCCACGTCACTCATTTCCGTCGGTCTGTCTGTCTGTCGGTCTGTCGGTCTGTCGGTCTGTCGGTCTGTCGGTCTGTCTGTCTGTCGGTCTGTCGGTCTGTCTGTCTGTCGGTCTGTCTGTACGCGTTTTTGTGTCCTCGTAATCTCAGTAACCGCTGCATGGATTGTGATGAAATTTGGGCAGCGATATGCTGGGGGGTCGTAGTAGGTAATGTTCTTATAATTTTGAAAATCGGTGCAGGGGCGGCGGAGTAATTAGCAAAAAACAAAAAAAATTAAATATTCCTCAAACTTCGTTTTTAGGCCTTTTAGAGGTTCCTGATCATTTTTTACTTTTTTTTGGGTGGGGGTGAAATTGGGGTGGTTGGGGGGTGGGGGGTTGTAAAATTGAAAAATTTGTTGCTTTCATAATAGACTGCCCACTGATCCATGAAGGAAGACCTAGCAACATAAATAACTTTTTTAGGTCCATCCGAACATTGCCTTGCCTATTACAGAAACCAAAGGACTTAGAATTTTTTCTGGTGTAAACATACGAGAGTATTGCTTTAGATCCTTCTATATTGTGTTACAAGGAAACTGTTGAATTGATGTTAATGAAATTTTGACACAGTATTACTACCGTGGCGAGGATGGAAAACGCGTTTTTATAAATCGTGCCAGTGGCGGCGCAGAAATAATAAAAAAAAAGTAAAAATATAAAAACAGCTCAAACTTCGTTTTTAAGCGTTTTAGAGGTTCCTGATCATTTTCTGCGTTTTTTTTGGGTGGGGTGAAATTGGGGTGGTTAGGGGGTGGGGGGTTGAAAAACTGAGAAATTTCTTGTATTCATAATAGGGTGTAGGGTAGGGGCTGTGAAGGAAGACCTAGCGACATAAATCAACTTTTTAGGTCCATCCGAACATTGCCTAGCGTATTACGGAAACTAAGGGACTTAGAATTCTCTGTATACATACGAGTATTTATTGCTTTAGATCTTTTTGTATTTTGTAACGTGGACACTATTACATTGATTCTAATTAAATTTTGACACAGTATTATTACCGTGGTGAGGATGGAAAACGCGTGTGTTTGTTAAATATCGTGTCAGTGGCAGCGTATATAGCAATAATCAAAAAATTAAAAGTATGAAAACAACTCAAACTTCGTTTTTAGATGTTTTAGGCTGTCCATTGACCTCTGAAGGAAATACTTAGCGGCATAAGACAATTTTAGGGGAGGGAGAGCTGCCGATGATTTGGTTGCAAGGAGATCTCAGACTAAAGCTTCATGCTATGGGAAAATAATAAACTGATATCACAGTAATGTGTGGGAAGTACTGAGTCAATCAACTTGACTCCATTTTTTACATAACCAACCGGCATCTCGCCACATTTGCAACAGACAGCATCGTTTTTGAATCGACAAAAATTCATGCTTTGTTTTTACACGTCTACAGTATTTTAGAGGTGCCATGTAGGTAAATGGCGTCTGAATAAACAAAAAATTATTACATGTGTACTAGAGATGGTACTGCCAAGCTGTGTACAAATTTTCAATGCAAATATTCCTTTTTTTCTAGGTGTTCGGATTTCACTTGCGAGTAGTATATATAGCCAATACTACATACAATATGTTCGTACTGGTTGTATTTATATATGCATGTATTTACAAATAAATACAGAATATAAATACATGACCGGCCACTCAATTGCATTTTGTCATTTACTTTTGTTCAAAAACCTGGTACAAATATACTAGCACTTCGCGACTATAATGAGCACCCCATCATGTTAAAACTATATCAAAGCAAAATCTTTACATACAGCTTCACGAAAGACAGGCACAATAATAGCGTTGCGAAATATTTATAGATATTTTTCAGTATTTTCTACAAAATGTGGGCATAGCAGTCATCCAATGTGGAGCGGAAGAACTTCAATACTGACAATAGTGGCAGCCTTCAGTAAGAATGATTTTTGCAGAGAAATAAATATTTTAGTCACATTTCTGCACCTTTGTATCACAAAACTTCACTCGTCTGTCATAGATATCAACACACCAACTTTATGTGGGTAAAGTTTGCATTGTTGAGAATAAGGCGTTATGAAAATCTACCCATTTCGTGTGCCTCTGCCTTTTACGGAACAAAACTCTTCAAAACGTGTTTTCAACCTAGAAACATGCTGTGGAGATGGAACTCGGCTTCCGGCTGTCAACCGTTGGTTAGAATATTGACATTGATGTATTATAGAAAAAACCATAAACAGAATGTCAGAACATAACAGCGTAAAAGTATGAGCCTTAGATTAGGAAAGAGAGGTGTGATCGTTCGATGAAGTTCAGATAATTAATGTATCTGCTTACTACTATATCAGATATTATGCCACCATTTTATTTGTAAGATCATGAGTGACTTTTCATAGATTAAAACAATGCCTTAATAGTTCCTCTTTGGCACATAGGTCATTTCATTAATCGAAGGTAAATGTGTTGTTCTGTGATGGGCCGTTGTTATTTGGAAACCGGTAGTCAATTGAATTGCTAATTATTATTGGAAGTTAGTGGTTTTTTGGGAACGTAGAAAGTAAGGGAAATTGTAAACTACAGGCCCGTGTCGATGTAAGGGCATAAAATAATAAGATACAGCACTATGCCGTCACTTGTAAGCTGTCCAACTGAGTGCAGGTGTGAATTCAAAAGTACAGGTAGAGTGAGTACATTTTGGTCATATATTTTTGTACGGCATTCTTACCATCGATAGATCCATAAAAAATAATAAGGAAATGCGCAGTGCCGTAACAAATGGTGCGCCACAAAGTCGGATTTTTTTTATTTTCTTACAATTTCCATGGTAAATTTGGTCATTTGATTTTATGCGGCACCAGTTTCATACTATTTCAATACTGCTTCTAATCCATTATTCCGCAACGCCATACAAAAATCATGCAACGAGGGGAAAAATCGAGGATTGCAACCCCTCTCTTTCCGTGGTCCAGGGGGTGATTTGACACAACATAAAATTAATTTATTTTGAAACTATTTAATGCATAGATAATAGTTTTTCATATGCCGTACATTTTCGTGGGTTCAAAGGGGAAAAGATGTAAGGTCTCCACGGTCGGGTGATCTGACACCATTGGATTATTTTCTGTGGAGGTATGTGAAGTCGCTTGCTTACTCTGATAAACCAAGATATTAGACCAACTGGAAGAGAACATACGACACGTCATTGTCGATGTAAGACCTCTGGTGCTTGAAAAAGTGGTCGACAATTGAACTTCCAGATTACCTTTCTTTCGAATCAGCCCTAAATCATATTTTAGCACTAATGGCATATAATAAGCATGCTAATAAAATAGATACGATAGCATTTTAGTCACTCATGGTATTTTATTTTACTTCAAAGTTACTTCAAAGTTCTATACCACTAAAAAACACACTTTATTTTACATCCTTTATATCATATCCTCATTTCTATGAGAGGTGTTGAACAGAGTCTTAGCGTGCCATGTATTCTTATTTAAACTGTGAATGTTTATAGTCTTATAACTTGACTAAAATATCAACAATATGTGTCTGTCAGCCACTTTTATCCAGACATTTTTGAATGGTATTTTTCAACATATAAATATCAATTCTCTACCCGTAAATGATACGAAATACAAGGCACTCATGATTAATAAATACGAAAGCGATGTAAGATAGAAGTAATAAAACAATATAACATTTATCTGTTTTGACTTCTTTCTCTCCGCTGAACTGGTACGCGTGTATGGTGAAAGAATCTGATTATCACGGACACGCAACATTGGGTCTGAGTTTCACCACTAAAATTTCAAAATGTAGCATTCAACTTGAACAGTGACCTCTTACTCACTACATTGCGGATACAAAAATTTCCTACTAGCTCATAGCCTCGCCAGAACCTATCGCCATATTTTCTCATTATAACGAGAGTGATACGTTTTGTTTCATTTAAACATATTAGACTGACGAGTTAGTGAAGCAAATCCAACGAAATCTGACGCTTATAACTCATTGTTGCAAAAAATTGGCGTGTCATAACCTTTTCTGTTTTGGATTTACTCTTAATATTATAGTCCTATTTTGCAACAGGGTTGTCAGCTACGAAACTCGATAACAAAGAAAAATGTTAGGCACACTGTGTTGCACACAGTTTCAGCTTCAGATTTAAGAAAGCGTTGAAAGATTTCACACTAAACACTGTGTCCCAGGACGAGTCCCGAAAACTTTAAGGGACGATTTCTGGCACCGACTTATGTTGTAATATGTTTAAATTATATGTTTACTCTCAATAGCTCAAAAGTCGAAATGTCCTCATTAGATCGCGAAATGGTTAATGTGTGACCGCTTTTATCATATTCGTACGTCACTACGTCACTAGCTGAGGTAAACAATCGACAAAAACATTAAAAAAGACCTGTTAGCGTAACCGTACTAAACGATCTTCGCACTTTTTTGTTATAAAATCAAAAGTATTTTTATCTGAACGTGCATGAAAGTCAAACAAGGTGGGCCACACACGTTTCAGTCATCTTCACAACAAAATATCAAATGTTGATTTCTCTGCAACGAATTTGAAAATAATTCCTTTTAATATCGGCTTCACATTCCGAAACCTAAGTGCGGTTTATTTTTTGTGTGTTTATTATGTGTTCTGTAAAAAAAACTTTTGGTGTGTCATGAGTTTATGACTCATCATGTAAAACTATAAAATCTCCAGTATAGCTAAAACGTACAAGATTTACCCGCCCGTAATTTTATCGCCTTCAAAAAGCTAATATCTAATGACCAGAAACAGGCATTATACAACGCAGTGTGTCGTGCAGGATGTTGAGGACAGAACCATCCACAGCCACACTAACATTAAAAAAGAAAACCAAACGTGGTTGCTTATTAGATTTTTAATAGACATTAGCTAACATTATAAAGTATACCATTATTTCATTCATTCTTACTACTTACATACTTGAGAAAACAAATGAAGACTGAGGAAATAAAAATGATTTTACACAAGGTGAAATCAGATTCAGATGAGTTGCTATCATTCAGTTGATAATAATTTCATTCGGTTGTGTACTCAGAAACACTGAATTTACTTTTATGTTTAATGCCATTCTTCTTGAGTTATCAAATGTACCTGATCTCTAATAAGATTTATAATTGCTGATGAGTCTTTCGGGTGATTATTGTACTTTCTGATATTTCCCCGGATATTTCTGTTGAAAATGACTCCATATTGAATCAATCGGATTAAAAGCACAAAAATAGGGTGGAAGTATTAAAACTTCACATCCACAACTTCGCGCCATTTCATCAGCGATATATTTTTATCAATGCTGTAGCTTTTTATTAATCCCAAGGATTTAATTTCTGGTGAAATTGTGATATTTTGTTTCATAACAAATGCAATATTCTCAGCTTTTCAAAAGGAAGTGTTAGAGATTTTTTCCAATAATCTCGAATTTATATTACTCTATTTTTTCTATTCCTTCTATTTCTTAAAGCCCCGATTACTAGCGCACGTTCCGGGTTAATCATGATAATTTTCTACCTAAATCGATGGTACCTTGGGTACTAACCCATAACCACATGATACACCAAAATTAACGTTAAAGTTAGTGTAGAAATTGGTTATTTATGGAACGTCACACTCTAGACCACCGGACAACATCGTATCAACGTTAAGCATAACTTTAGTTATACCATGGGTTGTTACGAAGTTTACCCAACCAACTAGATGTAGTTAATAATCTGGTAAATGAAGGTTTTATAACAACGTTTTAGTGGCAACTGGTGACGACTCTAGTTATATGAAACGTTTTGCCGACGGAGAGCCTACGTTATACGATGTGGGGTAATTTTTCAGTTGAACTAAGGACGTTGTCGCGTAGTCGCGTAGTCTTTTTTGCAACTAACCTATTTTAATATTATTATGACAACAAGGGCATTAGTATAGAGATTACAAATGATACGAGCCTTCAAATATGCTGCCTCCTATTACAGGCATAAAAAATGATTGTCTTGTGTCGTGAACAAACATTACAGGCGCAAGCTTGTATGGACGGTTTAAATTCCTTCAACCAACAATCAAATTCGAGCTCAAATTCTGGGGAAGAACCTAAAGAAGAAGGCCCCAATAATGAAAGGGGAGTCAATCTGGAGGCAGCAGATATTACTGAAGTGGAAAAATACTGTCTCAGAAAGCACAGAAAGAAAAAAATAATAAAAAACCTATGAGTTCGTGAGCGAGACCAAAGCCACAAAAAAAAAATAGTTACCGTTTAACCAAAGCCCTAGGCACATTCCAAATGCCAAAAGATAAAGCTGACATATAGCAATTGACAGCTGCGACAGAGGGTGCGTCTGGAAAGGGAAGTGCGTTCGTCAGTTAACATAGTCAGTTTTTAGTCGAACCTTGGTCGGACAAACAACTCCAGTTGAATTTTGGGTATACATCTGGTTGTCTAGAGGACTATCGTTGAAAGATAGTCGATTTTTGGTTACTTGACGGTCATAGTCGGGTTTATGTGATTATACGACGAATACAGTCTCACGCCATGTTTGAGTGCAATTCTCCTTCGAAACATGGTCGGCCATTAAGACAAAGAGCATATAAACGAACATTATACTATACTGATGATTATGAAGTCTTATGTTAGTTTTTTGGAAACAGTTCATAAATATTCCGTTTAGTTTGATTTTCAGTCAATTTAAACGTTAGATATTTTTTATCTAAATTTATTTTTTTAAATCCATTTACTTTTGAATTCTGAGAAATTCGCATCGGATTGTTAGCGCGCGAGTTTTTTAGCATGAAGTAATACTATATTTGACAGTAAACTGGAACGCGTTGTTGAATTAAGTGTACAAATCGTTAATTTGTAGCAACTTTATTTATAGGGTATAGCCTGATCAAACGAACAACACATTTCAATATCAAGATGGTCGTCACAGTTATCAGAAAGTTTTGTCTAAATCCCCATTCTGACCAGCAGTATTATTTGGTCAAAAGATTTACTATTTTTTTTTTAAATATTGCAACTGTTATCTCCACACTAGAGGGCGCAGGTGTGTAGGCGTTTGAAAGTAAAATCAGCAACGTTTAGGAACCGAGAAACTTCAGCCTCCAGTTATAAGTTAAACGTCGTGACAACCCAAAAATGATTGACCAAATTGGTGCAAAATAGGGTTGTTACAACGTCGTGTTGGAGTCAGCCACACAACTTGTGTGTAGTTGCGCAACTTTTCCAAACACGTCGCCACAACTTTAAATTGCTACTTGGGTATGTTTTACGAAAATGACATTCCCTAGAGTCCGGCAACAGTACAAGTACAAGTAAACGTAAACATTTAGACAATTCGACATTGTGCGGAAATGATGATCTCGCCTATAAGTTTCATTATTAATACAAAAATTAGCTCAATACTACCCTCGACAGAGCACGGTCGGCAACAAAGGTTGTCTAATCTATAACCACCTAAAACTGTAATTTTGGGAGATTACCTTTTGAGTCATTAGAGTGCCATAAAATTTACTGCTGCGTATATCTCGAACGTTGTTACTGTATATATTTAGTAACCATAAAAATAATGTGAGTCTAGTTTTTCAGGAGTCGCCAAACAGGTAACGGCTTATGAGGATGCCAACCGCTGGTGTTAGCAAAACGCAAGCAGCGAATCCAGCGGTACGTGCGGCACCGACCGAACACCCCAAGAACCAGCAGTTTATCGGGCCTTGACCTCAAAAGTCTTCCTCCTTCCATAAATACATGAAGAAACACAATGAAACTTTTCCAGATACCTTCAATAACTCTATTTACATCTCAAACAGCAGCTCATTCAGTCCCTGTGACTTCGGCTATACGCCATTAGTGTTACAGGACAAGCAAGTTTATTTTGATAAAGAGAAAGCACTTAAATAAAGCGAAAAACATTTATGCTCGTTACGAATATATTATGTTTAATGTGTAATACAGACAAATGGTCTCAGGTGGCGCAACATGGCGGTTAAGTGGCTGCCATTTATTTTCAAATTCGCGTTATATTCCAACGGTGAAAAGGCCATGTTTAAAATAAAAAATGACCTCTATACTCTCAGGAAAATGAACAGTAGCTACGTGCTACATGAGTGTACTGATTTTTAAGTCGTTATTTTGCAGTTAGACGTTTAATTCGTTTTTTTGTTTTATCGTATAGGTTCTACAATTTATAGTACACCCCGTTCTTTTTTAGTGCGCATTCATACATATTAACATACAACAACCAGCTTGAGGAGGAGACAAGTTCCTTTCAGACTTAGGGCCGGTTTCTCAATATTCAGGTAAATATTTATCTGGAAGTTAACGGATAACTGTCACAGAAATTGTTTAAACAATTGAAAGTTACACTTACGAATTCACGTAAATCTTATCTGATAGTTTATATCAATATAAACGCTAACTGGCAGCTACCTATCTGACAGTTTTAACTGGACATTGAGATGCCGGCCGATTATAATACGTTTGGCATCAGTTTATCACTGAAACGTCAAACATAGATTCACAGCAATCTCAAGGTAGAGATTTTTTCGCGTTGTGGCCCAACTTAAAGATTTAATGTCGTCAAAGAAGTAAATAGTATTTAAGAACCAAGATCGATAATAAAATTCTACCAATTCACCGATTGAAACGTACAAAAAATTCGAGCTAAATTTGTTGAATATGGGAAGAACTTTTACCTCATGGGACCGACTAATCTTACTTATTTACCCTTGAGTCCACGGGTATGCATATACCCGATTAACAGTATGTTACTCCCTTAATATAGGGGTTGAGGCAGTTCACTGTGGACTTGTAGTACTTCCTCTGGAGGTGGAGGCGTAGACAGTATTCGGTTAATTGGGGACAGCTTGGGTGCCAGAGCTTCAGTTCACGAATAAAGCCACTCAGACGGCTACAAATCCCTGCTTTTGAGAATTTTAGCATGTTATTAATTCTTGTTCACATTGGTACAATGTTGAATGGATTTACCTTCATTCGATAAACGGCAAACAAAAAGTAGACCAGTTTTTGTTTGAGTCGACTTACTGTGCAATAGAACTGTGATCAACGTTTTTGTTATTGGGTTATTAGTTGTAGTTCCAAAATGATTCATTTTATACCTCAAATATTTATACATTTATACTTTTTTGAAATCTAGACGATGGAGCGCCAGCTCACTTTCTGTACCAGTACGTGAGGATTTGGCGCAGTTGTTTGGGCACCGTTGGATTGCTAGAGGTGGAGCCGTTTCTTGGCCTCCTAGATCTCCTGATTTGACGCCGCTAGTTTTTTTCCTGTGGGGACATGTAAGGTCTTTGGTCTACGAAACTCCGGTACAAACAGAGCAAGACTTAATCGGATGAATTACAGCAGCATTTAAAATCATTCAAAACGAGTATCAAATTTTTAGTCAAGTCCGCCGAAATCATGTGCGACGTTTAAATCGGTGTATTCAGGTTGGAGGAAGACATTCTGAACAATTGTTGTGATGATATCATGTACAAAAGGCAAAAAGTGAATGCATTAAAGGCTATTTAGGCAATTCATCGTCTTTCTACATTTTGACGCTTCTTAGGGCTGTAGTACCGTACGGACGCTTTTTCTACTTCTTTTTCTACTGTTGCACTGAATAACCCCTAGAGGTTTGATCCCATAGTTCTGAAACACCCTGTATATTGAAATAAAATAAAAATAAATGTATGCCTTTGTATACATATCTTAAAAATCTGAATGAACTAATGTTTTGTTACATTAAATTTTAAAATGATACCATACACGTACATGGTTGGTTTGAAATGATTGATAAAAAGACTGATTATGATAGCTATCGCAGGAGACAAAATGTCGTTTGCACCAACTGCGAACTGAAATTCACTAGCAACGAAGGGTGGACCATAGCTGGTGAGGCGTACAGATGGAGAGTGCGTACATACGGTTCCTGAGAAAGGGACGACTAGGTTAGGCCCTTCAACCTTACATGCCTTGTCATTACAGAATTGCTGTGGACATCAAACCTAGAGAGGAAACTGCACTGGGTCGAAGCTACGCTTCGGCATCATGGTGAAAACAAAGAAATCGATTTTGATGGTACAAAGTACAGAATTGACATAGACGGAGTACCGCCACAACCTTCTGTTATCAAAATGAAACTCATTTGCGCATGCGAAAAACCAATCGTACAATGAAATAATTACAAATAAGGCATATAACTAATCATAGATAGGCTCTATTCCAACAATTATGCATACAGGTTGTCCCTGAATTTCCTTGACACGTGATATTCTCGTAACAAAAAAAAAGTTCAAACGAAAACTGAATGGAATTTTTGAAGGTACCTCTATGGTACTCTATAGTCTATCATACCATGCCTTCAAAACATTTTTTTCTGTACGTCAACCCTGAAAACTAACCCCCTACTTTTGTTTTTCAAATAGCACTCCATAGGTTTTCCTACATAAATGATATCCCTATTGTATTGTGAATCTTGTGATACCTTTGATTTTATACGCAACCTTATTTTTTGACTGAAATCATAGGTATAATAATATAAAAAAATAAGAATTTGTTTGACGCAGAGTGCATAAAAAAGAAAACTAAGTGGGTTTTATAGGGTATTTGATACATACTTTTCAAAACAAATGCCTTTTTTTGTCCTTTTCTACTACGAAAATATTACGCCTGAAAAAAACCCTTATTTTATTTATCTTATGCTTATGAAATTGGGAGAAAATTGGTTTGTGTTTGAAGTAAAGGCACAACAAGATTTTAAATAAAATAATCACTTCATTTATGTAGGAAAAGATGTAGAGTGCTATTTGAATAAAAAGTTGGGGGTGAGTTTTAGGGATTGAAGTACAAAAAAAATATTTCGAAAGCACGATATGATAGGCCATTCAGTATCCTTGAAAAACCAACATATTTTTCTTTCATACCGTTTCGTACGAAAATATTACGCCTCAAACAAATCCCTATTTTATTTACTTTATGTTTACGACTTTTAGAAAACATAGTCTTGTGTATAAAATGAAAGGTACTACAAGATTTTAAATAAAATAGTTACTTAAATTTGTGTAGGAAAAACTATAGGGTGCTATTTGGAAAAACAAAGTTGGGGGCGAGTTGTAAGGGTTGAAGTACAAACAAATGTTTTGTAAGCATGGTAGGTATGATAGACTGTATAGCGCTATCTAAATTTCACTCAGTTTTCGTTTGATCTCATACTTTTGTTACGAGAATATTACGTGTCAAGGAAATTTAGGGACACCCTGTATAAACAACTAGTGTAAAACAAATTTTGCATTAGAATTCCGCATAATAAAGAGAAGTAACTGACCTATGCAGGTCTGCGAAATATGCAGGGTAAGAGACAAGAGATGTAAATTTCCAGAGGAAAATTAAATAAAAAAAGTAAATACGCACATGTAGCTATTGCACGTTGAAAGGACACCGAACATAGACAAAATAAGAAGAATCACTCTTCGATATCGTATAACAAAATATACTGTAATCGACTATAGTAGCCGATCGGTAGCGATGGCCTGTTGATTAGAAATTCAAGCGGGTGCTTTTATGGGATTAATTTATTTCAAAGCACGAAGCACTAATCTTCTTATTATCTTTATTTCGGTGGTAAGGTCAAGCCTACCATTTCATTTCCTACCTATCCAAAACTAGATTATAGATATTTACACGTATCGACTGTGCTAGTAGGGTTTCGTCTGATCTATGGAAAAATTATTATTACCCTATTGCGTGCTGAAAGATTATATCCATTTTGCTATGCTTTATATACTACTACTATATTCTAAATTCACAATAAATATATGCATTATTCAATCCTATCTGAGTAATTTTAAAACATCAAAAATAAAATACTGAAATATCATTAAATCCAACACAATTTAAAAGCATATTAGTAAAAATCAGTTTGATGCTTTATCTAAAATCACTCTAGCGCATTACGGCTATAGGTTGGGCAATGAAACTGCAATATTGTAGGTATAGCAGAGAGGTAAAAAAAGACTTCATACTCCTGAGACCCTATCAGTATAGCAAGGCCTTGTCTATCCACTTTTCGTCAGCGACCGAGCATTAAGTATTTTGGGACTTGATCTAGTCTAAGATCCCAAGTAGGGTCGACCTTCGCTAATCTGCTTACAGAACGAAAATTATATTTTATCAATTGAAATGTGTTTCTATGCTTCCACCAACAGGTTTGTCTAAAAAAAATGTTTATGTTTATGAAAACATTTTTTCAAGAGTTCACTGTTCAGGAACATAAGTAAAATCGACAAACCGATCTGATTACCGAGTGAAAATTACATTTTATCAATTAAAGCATATTTCTAAGCTCCCACCAACAGGCTAAAAAAAATAAATTAAGTTGATTGATTCAGTACCTCCCACACGTTATTGTGATACCATTTATTTTGTTATTTTCCCATAGCACCAAGCACGAACCACTAGTGCATAGGCTCACAAGCGGGCCCTTCTGTGCCTCTACTTATCCTAGTTCCCAAGTGCAGCCCTCATGGCAAACGTGAGGATGGCCTTGGGATCAGCTCATCTTATGTCTTCAGGTTCAAGGATCCTTGAACCTAATATAGACGATCCCCAGCGTCATAGAATGTATGTCGAGGGCTCTTCTTCCTCACCACAGCGTACGTATGTTGGATGTTTTGCTACCCCCATCACATATAAGTGACGTCTACAGGTGTTATAGCCAGATAACAGGCCTGCAAGTAACCTTAGCCGGCTTTTGTCCTCTGAGAAACAGAACCACCCCACCTTGGCCAGAAGTCCTCAAGTAAGTTTCCCAGCTTGATTGAAATGTCCCAAAATTTCTCTCTTATCAGAATTATCTACAACAATATAATTATAATATGTGGCTAATGTCTGATGCCAAACTCAAGGAAAAAAGCAATATAATTACAAAAATTATGTTTTGTTCAAGGTTGGCAGCAACTTTCACGGATCTCACCCCCAAATTACCCCAATTTTACTCTTTTACCTCTAAGAAATATGGAAAACGATCAGGAACCCCCAAGTCGCCTAAAAATGGAGTTTTCGCTGTTTTATATTCTAAGTTTTTTTATTGCTGCGCCGCTACTAACACGCTTTCTAAAAATCATACGCGCTTTATATCCTAGACACGGTGATAATACTGTGTCAAAAGTTCATCAAAGTCAATTCAATAACGTCCAGGTTACACAATACAGAACGATACAATATAGAACGATATCGGACTCATAAGGAACGTTTTTCGTATATAATGTTAATTTTTTCACCTGACTAAAATGAGTCCGTCACAAGGACTTCATCTAGATGCATTTTCATGATTATCAGAAGTTTTCATATCTGTCGTGATTTTTACTGTCGTGATATAGCTTGCTTAGACAGCTGAAACTGAGAATCCAAAAAGGCACTACTACTACTACTACTACTACTACTACTACTACTACTACTACCGTATCCCTGTAGAGTATTATATTTTTCGTAGTGCTCCTTTTCTGAACACAAACGTGTTCTAGGTATAGGTATGAATATTGGTTGGTTTCTATACTCTCTAGCTCGCTTACAAACTATACAAAATATGCCGCAAAAGTATATACCACAAAGATGTCACATATATTAACCAGTGTTTCTGGTCAGTTTACAAACTATCCACGTCAGTTGGATAAATGCACCTAATATCTAATAGCTAGTACTACATAATAACCAACTCGTTGGTTAGTAGGTATGTAAACTAACCAATCCTCTTTGATTACTTTAGTTTAAAAGATTAATTTTCAGTCAAAGGTATAGTTTATTCATAGATAAAACGTACAATTGCTATTCGATTCGAAAGTATTCATTACATAATAATTCTTGTTGTTAGTGTTAGGATTTTGTTCGCGTATTCCCTTTATATGTTGCAGAAGTACATTATAATCACTGTCATTCATTAATTTTGAATTTTGGAACATTTTCCCGTAACATTCTAAACCTTTTCAAATTGCTGTTGCTGATCCATTTTTGGTAACTAGATACCTGTTCTCAAACAAATTTTACAAGGCAAGACAGAAAACAATGCCAACACATTAAACCTGCACTTCCCATAAACATAACCTCACTTTTCTGTTAAATTGACCAAAGAAAATTGGTTAGTTTACATACTAACCAAGAAGCTGGTTAATTTACATACTAACCAACAAGTTGAGTATTGTGTATTACTAGAGATATTAGGTGCATACCTTATCCAAATGATGTGGATAGTTTGTAAACTGACGAGAAATACTGGTTAATATGTGTGATACCTTTGTGGCTTTGTGGTCTATACTTTAGCGCCATATCTTGTATAGTTTGTAAGCTACCTGGATAGTATACAAGTCAACCAATATTCATAGCTATTTTAGTTGAAATATGACTTTCCATCAAAATAATGAGACTTTTGGATAGTTTGTATACTATCCAGTTAGTGTATAAACTATCGAAGTAAACACTTTAACTGTAACATATATACTAACGTCAAGCCACGTCGATTGTGATATAAATAATAGCGACGTCCTTAGTCGCTTCACCAGGTTGCGAACTCCATTTTCACTCAATTCGTCGTCACTTTAGGACCACATTTATATCGAAGTCAAATGATGCTTGTGATACATTAGGTACAGTTTTAGCCTCGAATTAAAAGTGGAATTGAGTTCATTGTCGAACGACATCATGAGATGTATCTGTTTGACAGCATAAGTATCATGTAACTTTTCTTTTAACTTTTTCCGATAACTCGTATATTTTACCCAATAATTTAGCGTTTGTACAAATTAACAATATGTTTTGTTTGTTATCTTAGAAATTCTATAACTTCGAAACAGTTGAATTTAAGCACATTACATTAGATACTATTTTCTTTAATTATAAGAAAGTATTCAAATATCCAACAAAACGCAGAGTGTGCTATTTAAGAAAATGCTACATTGAGAGCTACAACTTTGTAGCCAATACAGCATAATTAATACTCCCACTGCTTAGTAGATGCTTAAAGACCCTTAAAGTCTTATTTAAAACCTATGTCCAAACCTTGAAGGCTTCAACTGTAAGACCGATCGGTTCTAAACATTTCTAAGGCCATATACATATATTATGTAGTGACTATAGGTTATTCCTTGGACTGTAATATAAAGCTACAGATTATGGCAATACATACCCCGCAAGTAGCCTGCGGATGTCTTCCTAAAACGCATAGCTGCACGTAGACACTTCTTACAGATACCACAAAACACAAATAACTAGAACGAAAACAATTCGAATCGTTACCGCTTCTGTTTTATATCAGATAAACACGAACGACCTAGCATATGTATTTTTACCCCACCGTTACTACTCAATTGGATTACTAGAAAATACACAGCAGCGCTCACTGGTGTTTTTGTGAACATGAGATGGACCAGAAAAAAATTTTGGAATTACCGTGATGAACAAATAAATAGTGATCTAAAGGTAGTGCTAGACACATTAAGATTGCTCGCTAAATACAACTAAGACCCTCAAATAGAGGAATACAGGAATAAAACAAGAGGGTATTTTTTTATGTTTTGCTGTGTTTACCTTAATCGGGTGCTACTCTCCAAGTTGTTTCTTATCAATTAAAAATTATGCACGTTTTATGTCTGGCATCTCAAACGATAGTGATTCAGTAGCGTCAGCCAAACCCAACTTTTATCTCAACGCGTTAAAAAGTAACAAATCACTCGAAGCACCATGACACTTAAAAAAGTAGAAACGAATTTAATTGAGTAAATTCAAACGGCGCTCTTACTGTGGAATTTGTTGGTATAAAAATTTAAAGTTTCTTGTTTAAATCGGAAGCGATATTGACAAAATCGGACTAGTTTTTCCATGCTGTTTCCGAATCTGTATTTAGTTTTCCTCTAGCACCTGTAGTTTTGGTTATCTTTTGTATACGGACGAACAGACGGACAGACAGAGGCTCTGCATAAGCTGTCTTTCTTACAGTGAGAGCTAAAATTATGAAGAGAATAAAATTATCAAATCAAGTTTTATCAACAAACTGGCATTTCCAATCTATATAGTATATAAATCGTAGAAGGGGGGTAATCATTGCCGAAACAAAAACCAGTTAGGTAATAAACGGTTAATAATAGGGAATGCGGCAAATAAAGCAAAAGTGGACTCTTTTAACTTTATTCCAAGCTTTCGGAAACTTATGATTCCATCTTCAGGGCTACAATAGAATTTTGAGCATGAGTAACAATCTCAAAAAGGGATGTTAAATACTTACAAAAGTTAGTGAGATTAATGCAAAATGATGTTGATTAGGAGAGTCTTCACAACAATAGCACAATTTGTGTAAAACACAAAATCGTTGTCACAAAACATTGGAAAAGTAATACAAAGGACTTTAAACATTTAAAAACACATTAAAATCAAATATCTGTAGTAAAATCGGTTATTTTATTCTTGAATAAACCACGTGGAAAAGTCGTTTTAATAGGAATGACATCCAGAAACAATGACACCTGTCACTTGTCCATCACTCTTGACAGATGACACGGATCGAAAAAAAAGGATGGAGTGTTAACAATCGATAAAAGATCGATGATCCTGGGGTCGAAGAAGCTATTATTGACATGTTGAAATATTCTATTTTTGGAAAACCACGGAGAAAGAGCTAGAAAGTTCAAGTATAACACCCAAAAAGCAGGTGTAATTATATATTTTGATGGTAAACAAAAGAGAAAAGGTATTTGTGAAATAGACTAGTTTAAAGTTTTTGTAATATTATATAGAATTGGCAATTGGGGAGGAGAAATATTAATTTTCATTATTATTAGTTATAATAATTATTTCAGTGAATATATTTTATTGGTTTTAGTATATGGATAATGGATGGATATCAAACGGTTAATAATTGGGAATGCGGCAAATAAACGCATAAAAAGAGTCCACCTGCGTTTATTTGCCGCATTCCCAATTATTAACCGTTTGTTACCTAACTGGTTTTTGTTTCGGCAATGACTACCCCCCTTCTGCCGTAAATAGATATCTATAACCCTTTTTAGTTTGTATTTCAATTAAACCTAACGTTATGTTCTGGAAATATATGTTTGATTTATTCCCGCTATCTTTAAATTGCATTTCTTTTACTTATGTTATGTATATTTTGACATCCATACAATATGCGCGGCAAATTCAAAATTTCTGCAATAGATAGTTCAGTATCCATTTTCGCTGTAACTTAAATCAAAATATTTTGTTTTGGGAGCCTTCGCTAGGTGGATCAACGCTACCCGCTCCGCTCGAATTCGTGGCATAGTTCGTATAGAAGCGTACAATAATTGTTACACGCGCCCTGCGCTCCGCTTGTCGCTGCTGTGATCCGCTGGTGAGAAAACGCTGGCTTCTTCGCCCGAACGCGACTGTTTTCCCTCTGGTGTCGGAAAATGTCGCCCACACTTGCGTTGACAAATAATACGTTTTACTTCCCACACCAATAGGTGAGGGAATTATTGTCATCGCGAAATTTTTCGATTATGCTGCTGATTTGTGTGCATTTTATGATATTTATATATAACAAAAATCTGTGACACTCATTACCGTCGGCCTGTCTGCCTATTGACGTTATTCTAGCTGCGTAATTTCAGTAACCGCTTCTTGGATTGTAATGGAAGAAGGGTAGTGATATAGGGTCGTAGTAGGTAATGCGCCTATAATTTGGAAAATCGGTGCAATGAAGACGGAGAAATATTTAAAAAACTAAAAATTATCAGAACCCCTCAAGACTTGTTTTTAGACGTTTCATAGGTTCGTGATCCTTTCCAAGTTACGTTGTGGGAAGTGAAATCGGGGTGGTTGGTTAGTGAAAACTCAAACATTTGTTGTATTCATGAAATGCTCTAAATTGCGCTGTAAAAAACTGACTTGGCGATATCTTACTTTTTAAACCTATCCGATTATTGCCTTTGAATTTTATATTTGTGGAATGATTTGATACCTATGTTCATATTATAATCGTAAGGTATGACTTGGAAACTACTAACCTAATTGTGATGAAATTTTGTTACAGTATGAATACCGCGGAGGGAATGGTAACAGTGTACCTATCGTATTCTAGAACTCCTGCCAGAGTGGTGAAGGAGAAATCAACAGCTATTTCAGAATCGCACAAACTTCGTTTTTAGATTTTACTACTTTTTTGATGAGGATTGTGTAGGGATAAAGGAACTCCAAATGCTTTGTCAACACCGATAATGTGTGGGAAATACTGAGTCAAGACACTGGACGCCATTTTTTGCGGTTAGGTTAGTACGGTGTCACTGGTGAAAGAAGTCCAACAAATATTGTAGATTTACGAACTTGTAATAGCGCATGTAATATGGAGTGGACGAACCATCTTCTGTTTTAGGCTTCTTTCTTTTTTGTTCAAATTATTATTATAATAGCTCACAAAAAAAATAGACAGCTGTAGCTATTGTATCATCATCCATTGTTAAGTGGTGGGCATAGAGCAACCAAGTGAGAGTGACACGAATACTTCCCCCATCCCTATTCAAATGGAAATATTGCCTTATATAATGTGCAACAAAGCACATGTTCGTGCATAATAATTATTTGTTCTCGAATATTCACAAAATATTCAAATAGTTGTACAGGGTGTCCCATTTTGGGCACTTTTACAGGATATCTTGCTTATTTTTGGAGATACAGAGTTGCGGTTGTACTTTGTTGTAAAACTAAAGATGCCGTCAACACAATTATCATGGCCCTCTTGGTTTTTGAAATACAGGGTGAAATCGAAAACTATCGATTTTGAGACCACCCTCGTATCTCGGTTGTCTTTTATCTCATTGAAAAGTTTAAAAAACGGTCTCTTAGAATTTTTTCTGTAGAATCTGGTGGTGTAGTTTGATTTTTTCTTGCTGTAACCATTTTCAGTGATAACGCAAACTTTTTTCTTAAATAGAATGTCAATCGGAAATATTTCCATTGCCAAATATATCTTAGTATGAATTTTTTCTGAAAACTTAGCTCAAAATTTCATTTTTTACTTTATTTACAGCAGTAGGCCATGACTAACCTATTAAAAACAATATCCAAGTAAACAATTATTAAGGTACAAGATACTCAATACTTTTAAGCCCAATTATTTATTTGTATTTTATACGCTATTAGCTACTATTTGTGATAATGTTCAGTAAATATTACTTATTGTATTACATTACTTAAAACCAAACAACATTATATCTGAAGAATATCAACACACTATTAAATTTGAATTTGAATCAAAATAAAAACTAAAAACATCCAGGAGCTTTTAGAGACGTTGGTTCAAGTTGGAGACTATTTTCTCGAATGCAAATCTGGCATAACTTCTTATGCTTTTAATGGCTTTTAAAATAATTATTGGTCTCCTTCGTGTTGTGGCGATTAAAAATTCCCAAACTTGGATCCTGCGCAAATGCTGAAGTATCTCAAACTTGTATGAATGGTAATTGTATTTTTTTAGAATTATTTCTGCAGGTGATTTTTGTACCCCTACAGCTTCTCCTTTGTGCTTACACGATGATGAATGCGTTGCTTCTATGCAACCTAATACATTTGCTTCCCTTTGCTTCCTATTCTCCTTGAAATAAGTTTTAGGACGTGGTTGAATAAAGGATCCCTACCTAAGTAACTATATTTATTTTTAGACGAGCAAATATATCTGAAAACGGTTGCTGTCTCTCTGGGTATCTAAGCTGCCATAGAAAATTGACAATAATTAAAAGGAAAACACAGAAAGAACAAAGCTATATTTAATAAAAATGTAATTAAAAGCTGACAGTCCCGCAAGTTTCTTACAGATTATCTTTTTTTGTTTTTAATAGATGAGTCATAGCCCACCATCTACTCAATATTATAATAACACAATATTCATCATTTTAATGAGACATTATTATTTAAAAAACTGTATTTTGATTCTGTTTTTTCAAATTTGATTAGGAAGTCTCTTGTAGAGTAATAACTGCTTAGATGCTTATTATTTATAGTTGATTAATCATGGCCTACTGCTACAAATAATGTAAAAATTGGAGAAATCAAATTTTGAGCATAATTTTCAAAATAACTTAATACTAATATATATTTTTTAAAAGCTTGAATTATTTCCGATTGACTTCAAAAATAATATACAGGACATTCCATTTAAAAAAATATATGTTTGCGTCGTAACTGAAAAGTGGTTAGAGTAAGAAAAACTCAAACTACACCACTGGATTCCACTGGAAAAATTATAAAGATCCTTTTTTAAACTTTGCAATAAAATAAAAGACAACCGAGATACGAGGTTGGTCCCAAAATTGATAATTTCCGATTTCACCCTGTATCTCAAAAACCAAGAGCGCCATGATAATTTTGTTGACAGCATCTTTAGTTTCACAAAAAAGTAGCACACTGTCGTGAAAACCGCAACTCTCTATCTTCTAAAATAACCGAGATACCCCGTAAAAGTGCCCAAAATGGGACATGCATGTGTGGAGCCGGAGTAATAATTCGTTGTAGTTGTCTTTCAACTAAGTTATTCCTTTTATTTCATCTGAACACGTTTTGTTTGAATTTCATCGCCTGCTAGGATTCTTAAAGGTAGGAAAATAAAATAGAAAATTTAAAATTAAATGAAACTCATATTTTGCAACTGATAGTCTAAAAATAGTTAGGCATTCCCATTTAAAAAAATGTTATTTATGTACGTATGTCATGTTATCTCCCATAGAGATTTCTTTAGTTAATCTACCGATTTCATCAAGTAGGTACAAAAATAGCTCAAATTTGATGGTGTAATCTAAGCTGACGTATTTCATGTTTAGTCAAACGGCAAAGTCACAGCTTTGTTTTATATTCGCTGCGTCACTGGATTTTTTCTGATATCTAGGACTGATACCAAAAATGGTGTTTTTCACCTAAACGCATGGTTCCATGTGTGATATATGAAGTCAGACTAGAATTAACCTAGGAAACTGAATATGTAATAATACATAGGGAATTCTTGTTGAAAAAAACATAACTTTGATTTATGTCAACTCGATCTACATACACTCGCATAGTTATTCTTCTGACAAGGGATATCGTTTCGTCACAAGAGTTAGAGGCATTGAGCTTAACTCACCTTGTATATTGGCTTACCAAATACTCGTTTTGATATAGGTTAAATCTGTACACGAATGAATTTTCCTGTGTATTGATTAAGTCCATTCAAAGGTATCGGTACAAAAGAGCTTCAACGTTTTTTACTCCGAAAGAGAAGTTGGTAGAAGGAGCAAGACGACAAAATCCTTGCAAATGGCACAGACACTCAAAGCCGGCCGCCTAAAAGTCAATAGTAGTGAACGCTGTTATTTTTTCTGCTGAAGAGTCGCTAGCGAATTGTGCCTTAGAGGTTCCTTAGTGTCTGAAAGATGAAATAAAAAACCAATTCATCAGCAGATTCTAGTTCCAGAACATTTTCACTTCAATCGATTTTGGAAATGCTTGATATATCTCTAGATTCGGGTATAAAAGTGTTGTTCTACGACCATCAACTAGGTTATGAACACCGCTTACTGGATGCCAGTATTGATCTCTTGAAAATATAACTATAATAACTGCAAATGTTCTATGAACCATCAAACGCTAATTCGAACGGTGACAGTATTTATTTAAGTGGCAGAAGTGAGGTTAAGTTGCCAATCTTGTATAATTATTATAACGCATTTAAATGGTACCACTCAAAGTTTCTGTATAGTATTCAACTCGCGATAATGGTAATATTCCACTTGTTGATGTTGATTCAACCGAGTAAGTTATTACAGTCATAACCGCTCATTAAACAATGTACTATTTTCTAATATAAATTACATGACGTAATGTGTAAATCAAAATGGCGTCAGGAGGCATGACTCAGTACTTCCCACACCTTATCGGTGCTAACAGATGTTTTGGAATTACCTCATCTCCTATTTTTTCCACTTATCTATACCAGCGGATATTATTTGTATTGAATAATCAAATTTTGTTGCATCCGATAAACTGATATTCGTGAATACTTATTTGTTCAAGGAATGTCACTAAGATAATAAGTCTATAAGTGTATAGGTTACTATGTAGTAATCATTTTATAAATTCGTGTAGAGCAGAACTATCTGTAATGATATATCGTAGGGGTACTTTGTTAGTTATACGCTTTAGCGGAGGAAAGAAAATAACACAGTTTAGGTAGGTTTGAAGAGCAGATAATTTCAATTTCACCGGGATCAAATTTGTACAGGATAAGGGATATAAGAGTCCCCCAAACTCCGCTAGCTCTCGCACCCTAATTTACCCTCTTGTCAAGAAAGAGTAATGACCTGAAAACTTAAAAGCTCTTATAATATGAATTGGAAAGATTGTAGTGTTGGTTCTTTGGGGCCGGCAGAAACATTAAAAGGTGGTCTACTTGGCTAAGCTCCCCTTCTTTTCTCTGGTACACTGGTACTTGTAGGACCGGTAACCTCATCGGTTTCATTGGGTGTTCTAGAGGTGAAACTCTACAAGTACGGACAGCTTGCACTTTTTTGGCAGACGCGTTGGACCACAGTAAGAGTATTTATTAAGTCAGTCGTTACAACCTAATACGATTGATTTAATTGTAGGCAGCATTATTTCCCATAAGATGAAATTAATGACAAGCATTTTACAGAAAAGTATCTACGTACAATATACTATGCATTAGTTGAAACCCATCTGATTTATGGTATATTAGCATGGGGTGCTGCATGCAGAATATATACAGGGTGGCCCAATAAGCGCCCGATGCACTCTAGTGGCCTTATCGTTTAAATTGGAAGAAAACGTTTTTGATAAAAAACGTTTCTTTCCAAATGGTCTATTTGCAGAAAATAATTCCAACGATGGCGGACATCCAGACATACTGAAAGCAGGCACCAACTTCCTTATTTTAAATAGAATACCCTGCACAACGTAATTAAATCTTTTCCAAAAATTTTTAAACTAAAATTTGGAAAACCTGCTGGAAAATTTATCATTGGAGCTTTTAAGAATAATGTGATTACAGTTAGATGGAGCGCCTGCACATTTTGGTGTTAGAGTCCAAAACACTTTCGATGAAAAATTTCCAACCAATTGTTTCGTCTGCGAGCCATGCCACCTACGATTTTTCCAATTCCTACGCGCCATTACGGAATTATTACAGAAACGCAAATATATTGAAAACCATCAAATATAGAGCCACATATACCTAGATAGAAGTGAAAGAGAATTTAAGTTTGCATCCACTGATGTGAAACTCATCATACAATCCTATTTGAAAAAAAGCTTAACGTTTAAAACTTTTCAAATTTGATTTAACGTGCTTTTGAAACAATGATCTTACTGGAACATACAAAATATTTTAATCATTCTGACTCAATATTTTCCTCCCGAGTTTAACGAAAAACTTATTAAGCTCGCGTGCTATATCTTTAGGATATTCCAAACGATTTGCGTCATTGCATATTACTTTGATTTCACATCCTCTTTTTTAATATCGTTGACAGCCTCTTTAATAACAATCGACTTTTTCTTAAGATTTTCCCCGGCTGCAATAAATTTATGTGAATTATAGCCGTGTTCAGAACTTTTTATCAAATTAATTGATTATTTCTATTATAGGTTATATGTATAATTTATTATGCCTTCATGTCAAGTTGCCCTTTTCTTTCAGCAAATTCTGTTTTATCTTGTCTCTGTTTCAAATAGATCTTAAAATGCTAGCTGCCATTCAAGGCTCGAGCATTTTTGTTTTGTTATTTATTTTCGAATAATATGTTGTTTCGTGTGTATAACTGTATAGGGTACTATAAAAGTTATCCAATGCTGCTAGTACGTCATTTACTGATAATATATTAACTCAGTGTTCACTTTGCAAGGAGTGTTTAAGTTTATTTTAATCAGTCCTTTTCACTTGATAGGTATTGTTATTAATAATGGAGTGCATTTGTGATGTTTATTGAATTAGCAGTTTAGAATCATTTTTTTCGAATCCTGTGTACCACTACTTCGATACCATTCCCCAACATATTATCGTCTCTAGAATACATGTTCTGACAGGATCCGGAATTTGTATGATATTGAAATGTTATCCTCCTGGTACGATGATTACCAGAAATGTTGTTATCATGTAATAGGCTGGTAAGTAATAGATAATAGACGCTCTCACAGGAAAAACGATAAGGTTACTCACCAGGTAGCTCCAAGAAGTTCGACGTCCTCCGTTGCCTTCCCCGTGCAGTATTTTGGAAGTTATTGAGGGGTCCGATATCCTCGTTGGAGACATTTGATGCAAGCGAGTCTCTGGAGCCTCGCCTGGATGCCAGATAAGCCAGACCGCCCTTCACGCTACCTTTTCGGCGTGGAGAACTTGGACGGCTCAAAGACGTCGTCGCCGTTTGGCCTGCATCACAGTCGTCTGATGTCATCTCTGTCAGATCAGAGGTGGACTTACGGCATCGACACCTGAAACAGAGCGAAGGAAGAGTCGTTGAAATTTTATTGTACCACTCTCAACATCCATGTAATTCATCTCAGGTTAAATATCGCTTAACGGCTCGTTCACAGGATGTGTTCAAATCACCGTTTCATTAATTTTAACGAATCAACGCATACCGAATGAAATGTTAACACAGAAAAATGTTTTTTTAAGCCGATCTCGGGGTCTCGTTTAATTTTTGAATAGTGTTCTTGCGAGATGACGGTAAATACGTTTATAATTTTGTATTGCTATAGTCGAAGGAGGCGTAGATTAGTTAACAGAAAATTTTGGATTCACCCTAATGTAAATCAATGATCTCATTTGGGTGCTTACCATCGATTAGGTATCCCCGAATCAGCTATTCCGTTTTCGGTGACAACACACGACCGAAACAGCAAACTTGCCGTAGGCGTTCCTTAGATTCACCATAGGAACATCGTGGAAAACATGATTCGGTAAAAAAGCCAAATCGATGTCATGTAAACGGGCTTTTAGGGCCCGTCGTCTTTCTTATCGTATACTACAGTGACGCGTACATTTAAACGGATGGGTTCACACGGTGAGTCTATGAAACGTCTACGGCAATTTTAGCGTTTGGGTCGCGTGTTATCACTGAAAACTGAATAGCTGATTTGGGAATAAAAACTAATCGGTGGTAAGCACCCAAATCAGATATTTGATCCAAAATTTTTTGTTAAGTAATCTACAATAGCAGTCAAGATGTCGTGCGGTCAACACTCATTTCCGAACAGTACTAGCCATTCTACCTTTAAATGCTGTAAGACTAAAACTGTTAGTCATTTTGTGTGCGTAAACTGCTCCGGTATCCTTCACAAGAGTTGTTTGAGTAGAATGAAGAACAAAATTCGGTTTCTGAATGGATACAAAGTACAGTGCTGCGATCAAACTAATATCAGTGATTTCTGCGAATCTGAGTCTGAAGAAGTGAGCCTACTTGAACAGACAGTCAACGAGCTGAAGGAAGACAGTCTCAACAGAGACAATTACATTAAAAAACTCAAACATGATCATCAACTTTTCATCAGTGAAGCTATGAGGGCAGAAGATGAATTAAATCAACTATTAGACCAACAGAAAACGCTGATATACGAACTACAAAATGAGATAAGTATGCTGAAAAAACAAGGGAACAAAAACAGTACAAATAACATGAATGCCAGCACACAAACTCATGCGAAAAAATATGTGGAAAAGACAACATCAACGAGTACATTAGATATTTCCTCCAGAGGCGTTCATGAAATATCTTCAAGGGATAATTCGAGCCAGACAGATGTTTTACAAAATACGCCAGCTTGGAGCGATTTGGACAGAAGATTAATAGAAGAAGACGATGAGCCGATAACGGATTCGAACGCAACATCTATCAGACAAAACGAAACAAACAGACATCCATCCTACGACGACCCGGCAACGGATACGAGTACAGAGAGAAGAAAACACGTACCGCAAATTTTAATTCAGGGAGATGAGTATGCTAGATCTTTTAGGAGGCTGTTAGATTCACATATTGACAAATCATTTCATATAGATGCTTTAGTTCAACCTAATATTGAATTCTCCTACCTTACCAAAGATTTGTTTCAGAAGGTCATCAATTTTGGTCAAGATGACTATGTTGTTGTAATGGTCAACACTAATAACATTAGCAATTCAAAATCCTTCTACAAAGGCATCACTAACCTTTTACCTATAAGCAAGTTTACTAACCTCATATTGCTATGTGAAAGGAATAAGATAGCGGATCAAATACTTATAAATAGGATTAGTGAGAAGGTAGACTCATATAGGAGACTAAACAAAAATTGTTCAATACTTTTCAATTATAGTATCCGTGAACAAGGTACAAAGTTGAAAATTGTAATATTCGTTTGCAGCTACATTGTTAATAAGTGTCGGTCCTCAATTGTTCTGAAGACAGTCAAAATCAATCAGTTTTTTCTTATGCACTAACAGATTTCTCGTCAATGGTTTAGGTGTTTGTAATAGCCCTCATCTGACGAAAAATACATTCAATAATACTTCGAGTCATGAATCTATTGAAAGATTTCGTGACACGGAAATTGCAGACGCGAGTATAGGTCTATATTTACATAATAATGATGTAGAACCTGTTAATGATAATATCCAGCCCTCGAAAAGGCAAGCGCACAAATATACCTCAAGTAAATCTTACAATAAATTCAGACTTCTTCATTTAAATATACAGTGTCTGCGTAATAAGGTGACTGAACTTGAGATTATGGCAAACATAGAGAAGTATGATATAATTTGTATTAATGAACACTGGATGACGGAAAATGAAATTGAGAGTGTGATGGTAAAGGGATACAGGTTGATATCTAATCATTGTAGATCTGAAAAAATTCATGGAGGTGTGAGTGTGTATGTTAAAGATGGACTAAAAGCACTTTCTATACACGAAAAATGTGTAGACTTGAGAGCTGAATTAGATTTTGAAGTAGCTGGAGCCCTATGCTTAGACAACCTACAAATTATTACCATATATAGATCTCCAAATGGTGATGTAAACATCTTTTTTGATAAGCTGAACCTGCTTCTTAGTAAACTCGACTTTAAAAAAGTTATTATTATAACAGGTGACTTCAATTTCAAGTTCAACAGGAATGACAGACACGCAAGCAAACTCACCAATACACTTTTATCATTTGGACTGCTACAGAGTGTTTTCACAAATACTAGGAACAGCAATTGTTTGGACAATATATTTACTAATATTGATCCCTCCTGTACTGCAGTCAGTACTTTTGACACATGTGTTTCTGACCACCTAGGAATCAATTTGTACTTTGAATTCAAAACTAATAAACCCTCTAAAACAAGGATAAACTTTAGGCCCATAACTGATGAGGGTCTCTTTCTGCTATACAATCATATTGAGAATGTAAATTGGCAATATATACTAGATTCTGATAGCAATGTTGAAACCAAGTTTCGTAGGTTTCTGGAAACAATAGTAAATGCTGTTGATACTTGTTTTCCGACCAAATCTAAACTAGTAACAACGAACTCAACAAATAAATTGCAATGGTTCGACAATGTATTAGCAAATATGAGAGATACATTACACCTTCTAGTTAAATTAGGCAAGCAATTCCCAAATCTAATACCCAAGGAGCTAGTCACTAGATACAGAGCTAAGTATAAATCAGAAATCACCATACGGAAAAAAAGAGCCAATGACAATTACATAAACAATTCTTCCAACAGACAAGCTGCTATGTGGAATATTATAAAAAGTAACAACCCACAAATAAATAATAACGGTGAGACCAGGTTAACGGCAGATAACTTTAACAATTATTTTACAAATATAGCCCAGTCATTAATCAATCAGCTTCCTAACTCACAAACTTCTCCAACAGACTTTATCAAAACAGACTCAAAAATATCATTTAGCTTTAGAGAAGTTTCATTTCATGAGGTTCGGGAAGCTATTTCGAACTTGAAGAACTCAAAGAGCAGCGATCCTTACAATTTAAATACAAAAATAATCAAAACACTTAAAAACTTAATTATTATTCCACTCACAAAATTGGTAAATATGTGCATCACTAACAGTATTTTTCCTGATTTTCTCAAAATAGCTAAAATTATACCCATTTATAAAAAAGGTTTACATGATGACCCGTCAAATTACCGACCAATTTCATTAATTACCGTCATTGCTAAGATTTTCGAAGTCCTACTAAAAAATCAAATTAATGAATACTTTGAAAAGAACAATCTATTTTATTTTCGTCAATTTGGCTATCGCAACGGGTTATCCACAACTATGGCTATCAATGAATTTGTAAATGTAGTGATTAATGGGTTGGAAAACAACATGTACATTTTAGCTGATTTCCATGATCTCACCAAAGCTTTCGATTGTGTACAACATGATATACTGCTTCAAAAACTGGTGAATTATAATTTCAGTGCAAACAGCATATCATTAATCACTTCATATCTCTCAAACAGAGTCCAATTTGTAAGTTTCAGAGGCTGTAGTTCAAGTAAAAACATTATCACCCATGGAGTACCTCAAGGAACGGTTCTAGGCCCAATCCTTTTTTTAATATATATCAATGATCTACCTAAATGCATTGTTGACAGTGAAGTCATTCTATTTGCCGATGATACAACTATAATTTCCACTGACAAAAATTCGACCAGTCTGATTGCTCAATCCAGTAAAAATTCTTGCGATATTCAGAACTGGTTGACAGCAAATAAGTTGTCAATGAACACATCCAAGTCACAGTCTCTTATACTCAGTTTGCGGAATCACGGTAGTGATCTTATAGAACCAGTAAAATTTCTGGGAGTCTATATTGATCCAGGCATGTCTTGGCAGGCTCACATTACAAAATTAACAGCCAAGCTCTCTAGAATAACTTTCATGATCCGCAATTTGAACACCACAGTATCTAAGGAGATATTATTGACAGCTTATTATTCATATTTCCAATCTAATATACAATATGGCATTTTAACCTGGGGACATTCCACACATGTGTCGAAAGTGTTTGCAGTACAACGACGTTGCATGAGAGTTATAGCAAACCTCAACTATCGCGACTGCTGTAAACATGCATTTATTCAGTACAAAATATTGACCGTTCCAAGTATATTCATTTTGGAATGTCTCGTATATATAAGGAAGCACCTCCATGATTACAATAAAAACAGTAGCGTTCACACCTACGACACAAGAAACAAAAATCAGATAGTTCCCCAATTCACACGTCTACTAAGAACAAGATGTGGGATAAATTACCATGGGATAAAGTTCTTCAACGTATTACCCGACCACTGTAAGAACATGAATGAGACAGTGTTTAAAAAAGCTATAAGAAAATATCTGATTGATAAGGCTTTCTATAGTATTGAACAATTCTTAACAAATGATTTTAGTGATTTTGTGCTGTAATTTTATGTTTATTTCAATTATTTGTTTCCGTTGATAGAATTTAAGCTTCATACAAGACTAGTAATGGATAATCTCCATTACTATGGGATGCAATTTTTTTTTTCTTAATGTTTTTTTATATATTTGTATGTATAAAGTATCTCTGCTTTTATTGACATGTGCAAACATTTTATTATGTATATAGCACCAATAAATTATTATTATTATTATTATTATTATTATTATACGTCTCCTTCGACGATACCAATACAAAAGTATAAACGTATTCACGTCCATCTAGCTAGAAGACTATTCAAAAATGAATCGAAAGGCGGTGTCGGCTGAAAATCCGTTTACAACTGTTTTCTGTGTGAACTTATGATTCGGTTGGCGCCGATTCGCTAAATCTATCGAATCGGTGATTTGGCCGCTTCGTGTAAACGGGCTATAAGACGTTCGCTAATTATTTAATACAAGAACGCCCATTCATCATCATGTTGTTTTATTATTTTCCCATTGTATGAGCGTCTGAGATCCCTTTGCAACCAAATCAGTACTCGCTCATCTTAAAAAAACATCCTAAACAGAAACTCTCATAAATAGTTTCTTGCACCTGTGTAGGAGCTAGGACGACATAGTTTCTATTCTGCAAGCTTCAACTGGCTGAAACGTAACTATCATGAACCCCCAAATCGCTTAAAAACCGAAGTTTGAGCTATTTTCATGCCTTTAGTCTTTTTATTTGTGCTGCGCCGCCACTGACACGATTCCTAAAAACCATACGCATTTTCCATTCTCGCTACAGTAATAAGACTGTGTCCAAATTTTATTAAAATAATTCCAGGTGACAAAATACAGAACGATCTAAAGCAATACTTCACTCGTTTGTGCGAATCAAACGTAATCAAAATACGCGGCCAAAAATTCTGAACACCTTCTATTCAAAACGTTTTCTTATAATTAAATAGTAATTCTTATAAATAATGTATTTTATAATAATGTTATTTTGGTGATTTTCAACCCCTCCTGCGAAGAATATAGATTTGCGGGTTTAGGCATTTGTCACATCATGACAAACAAAATATATAAAATTTAACCTCATTGGCTAAAATGCGAACTTCTATAGAGAATATAAGGCCTTTGATTCTGAAAATCATGATCCGTTGTTGCAAAAATTGCCTAGCCTTAGCGTTTCTTCTTACGTTACGACTATAAACACTCTCATCTGATTCCATAGGTTTATTTTCTTACGTCTTACGTTACCTCTTACCTTACCGCACTCTAGATAATCCCTTAACGTCACCGGCTTTATTTCTTTTTGAAATTACTGTAATACCTTCAATACGAAGAAAAATTATAAATTAAATAAAAATATACATGACTTCGGTACAAGACAGAAACTTGATATTCACGTACTCAGTGTGTGTTGTATATAATTATTTTCATTAATATTAGTACAATGTTATTGTATATTTAGGTTAGGATTATAATACGCCAATATTATAACGTAGGGATGAAATAAACTTCAATTTTTCTGATGCCCCCCCCCCCCCCCCGAAATCGATTTCTATATAAGCCACTGCGACGTACCTTCTACAAAATATAAGCTTGACAGCAGATCTCCAAATATTCTTGATCCAAAAATGTTTAACAAGTTACCAGATAACATAAAGGGTATAATCAGCTTAAGAGTATTCAAAACTAAGTTGAAAAGCTATCTTATCTATTACAGTCTTTATTCCATTAACGAGTATGTTTGTGTTTAAGTGTTTTTAGTTATACTATTTGTACTATTCGTTTTGTTTGATTCCACTCGTTTGTTTTATACAATATTTATATATTTTGTGTACTTGAAGATATATGATAGGTATATAGGCTGTGTATGGACATATACATATATTGTATATCACTCTTGGCGAATCCTATACATTTGTTAATGTCAGACAAAAAATGATGATGATAATGATGATGATGATCTCGGATAGGGTTTAAACGATTTTCGGGAATTTTAAGATATAGGGGTTTTGCAATATACGCGATCTTACGATAGTATTCACAATGTTGGCATATCTACGATTTTTCCGAGAGTATAATAAACTTTGTTATCTTATATGAATAATATTTCCTATCCCTAACCGTCATAATTTTGGAGTTACAACTAAATTTACATTGAATCCGCGCACATCATGTTTTTTGAAGTTAAAATCTCTTTTTAACTTGGGTGGGTATAATGCAAATTTAGCTGTAACCCGGAAATTAAGGCATTTGAGTTTTGAGAATATTTGATAAAAAATAATGAGTATTTTTCAAGAATTCAAAAATGCAGGGTGATCCATTTAAAATAACAAAGTTCATTATATTTTCAGAGAAAGGGAGACAATGTAAATACTACCGGCAGTATTGCAAAACCCTCATACACTAAAATCAATGAAAATTGTGCAAACCATTTCCGAGATAATTCAGGAGTTCCATACTTATTGTTCAATCGCCATATCAATCCAACAGTCGTTGGACGCGACAGCAATCCATTGAATTCAATAAAGATAGAACACATCATTAGAACGAATATAACCTAATTTGTTAGCTCATCTGCAAAAACATTCAAATACTAACCATTAATTGAAAAGAAGATATGTTTCTGTGTGGATAAACCCTTGTATATCAGCGTAATCGGAATTGAGCAGCCATTGTTTTTGAAAACTGAAACCTCTTATCTCGCGCATCAGATTTCCAGTGAGAACCGCTATCTGACAGGCATTTTATTAAGCGCATCCAATCACGATGCGTCAAAAGACAGAGTTGCCGTCCCTCGCAATTCATCTTGAGATATCACAATTCTGACTCCAATACCACGACCCCATTGTAGGGTGTCCATTTGAAATCCACCACCGATTAACCGAAAACCACTAATTAATAAAATGCCAAAACACCTCAAAATATTTGTCAAGGGGGACAAATCTGAACGAATTAAGTAAAAGCTGTTTTCAAAGGTACGTCGAAGTCCTTTATATTGGCGCTATTCTAATTTTCTCGAAGATGAATCAACAAATTTAAAAAAATCAAACGTCATGATAAATGACTTCGACATACAGTTGAAACAAGCTATTACTTGATACTTTTTGTCACTTAAAAATTCTAAGGTGATCGTGGTGGGAAGTTTTCAGGTGAAGGCCCTGCAAGCATATCTTGTTTTTTTACCTGCAATTCCAAGCTCCAATAGTATCACTACTGTTTTCGCGATGTATTAACAACTTGTGCGAGGCTTCTCAATGTGATGATTTGAAATTTTACTAAATCATCAATGATGAGACTTTTTCCTTCAGGCTCACTTTGACGTCCTACATGCCTGGTGTGATACTATAAGTTGTTTTTGAATATTCCTAAATGCAAAGCTGTGAGATACACCAAAAGGAAAGTATGTATCAGTTTTCGTACGTGTTAAATGTATTAGTTATACTTTCAGTGTAGCCTTGGGGGAACACATTGATCAGATAGTTTCAAGTTTTTTGAAGTCATGTGATTCGTAGCTATGCAGATACTTTGAATCTCACAGAAGTAGCATTGAAAAAGTACTAGGAAAGTGATGTAAAGGTTTCATTTATAAAATTGTCTAGTCGGGTTGATCCCATAACCTCTAAAAAAGACGCCAGAACGAACATATTACTGAATTCACCACTTAGCGGTTTGTTTGGACTTTTCAAAAGTATTTATTTATTATTAGTCTGACCTTGTGACATATTTTGTATTTCTTTAGGCTACGTAGTCAGAGGCAAATACATCAGCAAAAGAAGGGTACGCATCCTAACCTTTTATGTCTGTTATGATTTATTATCTATGATCCTTTTTTTCTTATGATAACTTTTCATTGGACTGACTTTTGGACAATAAAGCTATTATCAGTCTATATGTTTATCCGCTGGTTAACTAGTTTTGAGTAACGAATATAACGACAGAAAAAGTGCCTATTGATATTTTTTGTGAGGTGGGTAATTTTGGATAATTAATCAATTATTCAATTATGTTCCTATTATCTACTGTACTACTACGCTATTGTATTAATGCAATTCGTACGTTAAAAACTTCAGTATGAAAATATATAAGCTTTATACATAATAAATAATTCTTATTAAATATACTTGATACCTAAGAGTTCAGTATCTTTCTACTCTACTATTAATAATAATAATAAACTATATTTAAACAGGTAATAATTACATGTATGCATATAGAGAAAAAATGAAGTTATAAACAAGAAAAGGAAATGACGAGAAAGACATGATAGTAAAGAAAAAAAACATGGAACTCCAATATCAAAATGCTTGACAAATACATTAATAAAGCACGGCGAGATCAAAAGCACGAATATTACATGACACAATGAAATAAATGTATCATTTGGAATTTTATTATACTCTGGTAATTTAGATAGTACTTGCTAAACTTGATACTAAATGTCTAAGGCCTTGGTAATACACAACATTTTTGCCGCATCCTTGAAAGCCAGAAAGCTCAGTGTTTCCAACTTTATTATAATAATGCGCTGTAGCATAAGAAAATGAACATTTATAAATCTCAGTTCTATGACGAGGAATATTCAGTGTCTCATTTGCGAACCTGAGACTAGCTAAGTGACATTAATTTCTGAATTTTAATCTTCAAAACAAATGACTAGGCACTTCTTTTATAATTATCTCGTGACATAAGCAAATAAAATGAAGAATCCATCTTTCATCGAATTTTTGCACTTTGTGCAACTCGTAAACAGGTGTAATACGAGAACGTCTGGGTGTAATAGTAGCACATCTCATACATGAGTTCTGGATTTTCTGGATACGATTTGTTGCTGAAGTATTCAGACAAGGTGCATAAACTACATCCTCATACTGAGGAATAGATATTAGTAATAACTCAATCAATTTTAGCTTTATATCCGTTGAAAGTACATACTTAAAATTATACAAATATTTCAATTTACAATACGACTTCTGTACTATGCTAGTCACATGATGTTGAGGCCATTGTACTGTCAAAGGTTATACCTAAGTTATTTATTCTGTTGACTCCAGTTAACTTTTGATCTTTAACCACTGACTTGGATGAGTTTAACTGCAAACAGTGACCAAGAATAATAAACCTGACCACCGTCAGCATTATAATGACACTTGAAATAGTTCACAACAGATGGAAGATCAGATATATGAATTGCAAACAAAATTGGTTCCAAAATGGATCCCCGGGGGACTCCTGAATGTATAGAAAGGCTATCTGATTCAACTAGTTCACCTTTAGCATTAATTAACTCAACTTTTTGCTTCCTATTAGCCAAATAACTCATAAACCATTTTACGGCACTGTCTTCTAGCCCAAAGTGATGCAATTTGTTCAATAGAAGCTTATGGCTAATTGAATCGAACGCCCTGGTGTGATCTAAGAATAACGCAGTAGTGATCTTACTCTCATCAAATCCTTTCAGAATTTCATCTGTCACATCTAACCTGACTGGTCGCATGGCAGCAGGCAATTATGTTTTAAATGTGTAAGAAGTTGATCTTGTACAAGCCTCTCCAAAGCTTTAGAAAGGACATGTAACAAACTGATTTGCCGGCATTCACTAGCTAACGAAATGTTCTGTTCTTTTTTCTGCAATGGAATCACAACAGCAGTCTTCCAAGCTGAGGGTACAATCCCATGGAGAATGGAAATGTTGAAAAGATGTTTTAACGCATGCAAACAGTGTGGCAAAAACAACTTCAAAACATAAGGGGTAAACCCGTTGTCACCGGCAGCATTTGTTTTGAGTTTAGATACAGAACGCATAATATCAGTATCATTTAAAATGGACAACTTTAATGTAATAGACACTTTTTCAGACAAGGAACGGCCATACCTATTTAGCGCATCCAATGAACGGTCGCAAGAAGGTATTGAAATGAAGAAATCATTGTATTGAATCAATGAATTCGTTAGGATTGTTTAGATTATCAAGCAACGATGTATCACCGATTTCACGAATATCAAGCACTTTCAAGGTTTTCCACCAATTCTTTGTATTTATTAGGCTTCTAGGTTTAAAATCTATATAGGCCTTTATCTCCTGCCGAATGGAGAAGGTCACTAGATTACGCAGCTGTTTTACAATACAGCCATTTGCTATTTAAGACGTAGGGATGATTATTTAACTTACGGGACATACATTTGTATACTGAGTAGGCCCTATTACGGAGTTTAATCATGTATTTTATGTTTGATATAATCCACGGTGGTGACTGTCGTCTAATAGTTTTTGTCTTGTACGGTGCTCGCTGCCTTGCTTTATTAAAAAGTACCTAGGAATTTACTATCAATTTTGATAAAATAGTAGGTTCAGGCCAAGTTTCCGAGATGCCGATTACATCAAAGTTTTGCATAAGAACATAATTTTCGAGTTCATCAAAAGTACTGATTATATACCGACACTTTAGTGAACTAATAATAAGTTGTGAGAATCTGTTAGAATAATGTCATTTTCTGGCAAGAACGTCATGATGATAAGAACAAGCGTAAGCGAACAAACAGTCAAGAAGATACAATAAACGAAAAGAGAGTCTAATTGCATCGTATTACAAAACGAAGGGCAAAAATAACGCAAGTGGTATATGAATTTACCAATGTTAACCATAGTTAATTCTAGACTTCAATTGCTCACATCGTTTAATTAAACATGAGCACTTTGTACCTAAAGCAGCATGATCAACAGAAACAGTATTTTATTTTTAATTACCGGTTTTATTATTTATAAAACTGTTAAATTTGGTACAATTAACACATTTCTTTTGTATTAGAATTACATTCCTAATAGCTGTGTCGACCAGTTCACCAGAACAACGAGAGTTGACACGAGTTTTTCCTTACAGTGTTTTTTAATGTGTCCATAGCGGCAACAATTAAAAAAACGCATTAAGCGGCCCACAGACCCTCCGGAAATCCTCAGAGGAAAAACTGCACAGTCCTGGCCTCAAGAATTATCTGAGCGTATGTGGAGGTTTGCCGGACTGTACAGGCCGCCGCATGTGGAGTTGAAAAACCATTCGATCGCCTGCGCCTTTTGATGCCATGCTTGCTAGAACTGAACTGAACTGAAAGGTTTCCTGAGCGTCTGTGAAGGAGGGTGTATTCAGGCCAAAGTACAAGGGCCTTCAGGCCAGGACTGTGCTGGTTTTCCTCTGAGGATTTCCGGAGCGTCTGTGGGTCGCTTTACAGATACACAGCGACGGTACATTTTTTCCAAGAAACAAATACATAACCGCGCCACAAAATATTTTTCCTCGCATCAGTGTCTACTTCAATAATAAAACTTACGTTATATATTAGTTTCAACATGGAAATTACCTTATTGTCGCTAACAGACAAAAATTGAGTTACCTTGCACTAAATACTCTATAAAATCTTCTTTACTCCGTACAGACTTCTCAACATCTGGAATAATTAAACGTGGCCTAAGCGGTTTGGATATGAGTATTTCATATTTTCCTTCAAAGTAATTTGTGACAGCTCCTTTCAACTTCTGCAATGAATCATCATCTATACAATTAACCAATATAACTCTTTTATCAGTTTAGTGTAGTTTATACCAATTTTGTCTGCTGCATGATTAATTTCACCTTTTGTGTTATCGACATCAATATTAGATTGTTTCTCGTCCTTTGACCTAACAGTTAGTACAGAAGTTGACTTCTTTATAGCTTCATCTTCACCGCCAGGCTATAAGTCAGCGGGACTTCTTTCAACGGTTCACTGGTAGTAGGGTTGGCAGGCTTTTCCATTTTCTCAAGCAGTTTATTTGGCTTTTCCCATTTTTTATCGTGCTAACTATAAACCTAAAATTTATTTTTCCAAGTATCTTTCAAGATGTGCAACAGGTTGCATCACTGTGCAGATATGAAGCTGCCGCTACCCAGTAGCATCAGAACGAAAGGCTTCGCTGATGACTTAGCTTTAGTCGCGACAGCCAAGGACGAAGTATCCCTCTCATACTATAGGTGAACCGGACCTTACAAAAGATTGACGATTGGCCCCAGAAAAGACTGAGTCAGTGATACTACGAGGATATAGGATAAAGAGGAAGTACGTGAACTTCCAGCTTAGTTCCAGTTAGTTCGTGAGGTATTTGGGAGTCTATATAGACAACGAGAGGAGCTTCTCAGACCACATTGAAAAGTAAATCCAGGAGGCAGAAGCTAGTACCGCAATGCTTAAGCCGAATATTGGTGACCCCAGCAGTAGAAATAGAGCGCTCTTGAACGGAATCGTCCAGTCTATTATCCTTTATGGAGCGCCAGTTTGGCATAGGGCACTCAAAAGGGATAAACATGAGCAGGAGCTGGACAAGCTGCAAAGGAAGTCACTGCGAGGGTAGCCAGTGCCTACCGCACAGTATCCAGTACAGCCTTGTAAGTGATTATAGGGATACCACCCTTGCATCTGCTAGCTTAAGAGAGAAGAGACATCTATGCCTCGTAAGGAGACATATGCTGCAAACAAAGGGCTATAGAGAAGTGGTAGCAGATATGGTCTTAAACAACCGATGTTGCGCAGTGGACGAAAAATCTGATACCAGCAGGGCGCGGGACTACCTGCTATTTCCTTACTCAGGCTCAAACAACATATAGCCCGTTCCGCGTATATCGGAAAAGGGTAGGAAGAGCTATCGACGACCAGTGTCGCCATTGAGGACAGCTAGACACGGCGGAACATACGCACATCGAGTGTGAGAGGTGGCTCATATACAGACAAGACGCCTGTGCAAATCTACCTGAAGATATGATCTTTCATAAAGTCTATTGGAAGAGCATCCACGGCATGGTGTGGAAAATTCTGAACGCTAAATAAAGCAAAGAACATAGAAGCGATAATTAAACCAACCACAAGATCAACGAGCTCAGACAGTCATGTTGTTATGTTGTTCGACAAAGGTTCCGTGATTGGTAGGAGGGCTTGGAGAGAAGAAACGAGGGAACGAGTTTTAGCTGGTCGGGCCGCGATGGAATGTCGGATAGACAAGTTTGCGTCCATTAGGCATGTGATCAGAGGACTTAAGTTGGTTCAACGTCGGGCGGGCAGTCTCTCTCTCACACTTCCGGGTGTGCGAGTGTTTTGTGTTCTTGCGATCAAGCCGATTTCCTAAACGCTCTATAATAAAAAAGTACTATTGAACTCAGGATTTTATCTATACACATGCTCCACCTGGCAACCCTGTCCACAAACTGCGACGTTTCTCATTTATCATCGCAGAGACAGAGTAGAGTATAATATATTTTACTCGGCCGTAGAAGGCTTGGGTCACATGGTGACGTGTCGCCCAGTCATTTGTTATTTTCTCTCACCTGAACGATTTATGTAGTTGGCGATTTACTGCTTCTCTTCTTCTCTTAGATGTATGGGTTGACCTTTAATAGTTGATCTCAAGTAGATATCGGTAGATATTTTGAGAAATGATCTTGGAGTCTTCACACATAGCAAACGATTAGGATAGCTACAATATGGCATAAACAATAGAGATAAATTCGAATAGCGAACTATAACTTCAGGGCAGTTTATTTGTGCATTAGAATGTAAAATGGATCGAAATGCGTAAACGATAACTTAGGGTAAGCCCGCACTGCGAAATCTCACGCACTCGTAACGATGAACTGCCTGAGAATATTTTTGCAAATATTTTGTGTTTTGCCTCAGACTTCACGATCTTGCGGCATGATTTAAATTCGTGCAAACGTTTTGAGCACTATGAAGTTGTATATACTAGAATAAAACAGAATGGGATAGATTTGTTTGACTACATTATGCAATAATTCACATTAATTTATATAGCAACACAAAAAAATGTGGACGTAGAAACTTGGGAGTAATCGTTTTTGAGCAATCGTTGGCGAACGAAATCGCTGACGTAAAACCAATTTTCTTCAAACTTGGTCACTATAAAAAGATTAGCATGAGAAACAAAAATCTAGTTTTTGGTCCCGCTGCAATGACGAAAAAGGGATGGGTGTGGGGGTATCCCAAAAAATAGTGTCATAACGTCAAATTCTATTGCTACCACAATACAGATCATGTTTTCTTATGTCGAAAACGCTACCGTGCATGCTGCAAAATTTCCAAAATGGCAAAATGGAAATTCATAAATATATAGGATGGTAGTCGTGCGGATCACAAAATGTAGAGAGATAGAAAATCTTGGGGATGTCCGTAAAGAGGATGAGGTTGAGGAGCAGAAAAATTGAAGGATGATAACCCGAGCGATACGTATTTCTGCTAATTGGCTTCATCAGGCTCAAATGGATGTCATATGCCCACACTTAGATGAGGTCACATAACATAACATTTGGTTTCGGGTTTAACCTGAAGAGTCAAGGATGGAAAAAACACACACACCCAGAAGCCACCGACAAGAGTCAACCAGCACATTTGTGGCTTCAGCTAACAGATCTCTTTTTTGGAGACGACAGTTGACGTCGCCACGGAGGCCAGCCATAGCTACCTGCCGAAGGACTTCTGAAGCCCCCAAAGGAAAAGTATGTAGGATGGTAGTCGTGCGGACCACAACATGTAGAGAGATAGAAAATCTTGGGGATTTCTGCAAAGAGAAAGAGGTTGAGGAGCAGAAAAATTGAAGGATGGTAACCCGAGCGATACGTATTTCTGCTAATTGGCTTCATCAGGCCCAAATGGATGTCATATGCCCACATCTAGATGAGGTCACATAACATAACATTTGGTTTCGGATGTAACCTGACGAGTCAATAGCTATCTGAAACCTTACCAACGTTTAACTCTATATTCCATTAAAATGTATCAGTCATCAAACACATAGAATCGAAGAACTATAGGGATAAGAATTCCGCATCTCTATTATGTTCGATGTTTGCTACAAATCATAACCTGTCTTCCTAATCTATTTCTTTTTTCGACTGTGAAGTTGCCAGCTAAACGCTTTCTAACAGGTAACTGTACGAAAATTCGAAAACTCTTTGGTTTTATAGTCTTTTTTCAGGTATTTATTTATTTCATTGTATTTGTACGTTCCTGTACGTTCGTACGTTACAATTTGTTATTTTTGCTGTGGTAAAAGTAACTACAAGTACTGTAAAGGGTAAGTATGGGTCAGAATATATTGAAACAGTACCTATTAAGGCGTCCAAAACGGAGCAAACGCGCCAAAACTGTAAGAGCTATGTTTGCACAGAGGAGGTAAGTATTAGTTGATTATTTTTAATGAAAACCATAATCATAATTAGTCATAATTAGTCACTTTGCGGTGTTCAGTTCAGTTTTCAAATGAACTATTATTGTAACTGTGATGGATAATAATTTTTTGTTTCCACTGATAAGAGTCTAAGGTCCGACGGGTCGACTGGCCGACGGCTTTTTGCGCAGTGGAAAAAATAAGCAATATGACAAAAAAAGGCAAGAGGAGTAAAATGTTGAGAAGGGGTAAAAGTAAATACAGCATGCTGTAACAGAAAGCCTGCAAGAGTGCTTGGATAGACAATCAAAAGAAGTAGTAGTATAGTAGTGGGAAATGGTTTAATAAACAGTCCAACACAAACTAGCCAGGAGGCCGAACAAAAAGAGGAGCAAATGATAGTAGATGAATATAATATGTTTCTAAACAGGATAGGTAATAACATGTATTTTTAAATGTTGTTTATAATACGTAAGCTGCTTAGACCATTTATTGTTGATTTTAGAGTGGATTTGCATGAGTCCTTGGTACATACAATCAAAAAGAAGTAGTGTAGGAATTTGTTCAATACAGACTAGCCAGGAGATCAATTCAAAAGAAGAGGAGCAAATAATAGTAGATGAATATGCGTTTCTAGACTGCTATTTGAAAGGTGAAAATATGTATTTTGATCTGGGTTTATAATAAGAAAGCTACTTAGAAACATTGTTGATTTCAGAGTGGGCGAAAGGCGAGAGGAGGAAAATGATGACAAGAGGTAGAAGTAAATACAGCATACTGTAACAGAAAGCCTACAAGAGTGATTGGATAGACAATCAAAAGAAGTAGTAGTAGCAGTAGTAGGAAATGGTTTAATAAACAATCAACCACAGACTAGCCAGGAGGCCAAACAACAAGACGAGCAAATAATAGATGAATATGTGTTTCTAACCAGCATAGGTAATAACATGTATTTTGAAATGTTGTTTATAATAAGTAAGCTACTTAGACCATTTATTGTTGATTTTAGAATGGATTTGCAAGAGCCCTTGGTACATACAATCAAAAACAAGTAGTGTAGGAATTTGTTCAATACAGACTAGCCTCCTCAAAAGAAGAGGAGCAAATAATAGTATATGAATATGTGTTTCTAGACTGCTATTTGAAAGGTGAAAATATGTATTTTGATCTGGGTTTATAATAAGAAAGCTACTTAGAAACATCGTTGATTTCAGAGTGGGCGAAAAGCGAGAGGAGGAAAATGTTGACAAGGGGTAGAATTAAATACAGCATGCTGTAACAGAAGGCCTACAAGAGTGCTTGGATAGACAATCAAAAGAAGTAGTAGTAGCAGTAGTAGGAAATGGTTTAATAAACAGTCAAACACAGACTAGCCAGGAGGCCAAACAACAAGACGAGCAAATAATAGATGAATATATGTTTCTAACCAGCATAGGTAATAACATGTATTTTGAAATGTTGTTTATAATAAGTAAGCTACTGAGACCATTTATTGTTGATAAAGAAGCACTTAGAAATATTATTGTTGATTTCAGAGTGGGCTAAAAGCGAGAGGAGGAGACGACGATGGAAAATTCTATGGTATTGGATACTATAGCATGTATATTATGTAATAAACTGAATTAGTACAAATATAGTCTTTCTTGTTACTTATCCTCTGCAAGAAATCTTATTCCACAGATTGTTTTATGATTTAATAATAAAAAATACTGATGTTTCCTAATTTGAAGATTGTCATTATTTTGAGTTTCACAAAGAAATTTTAAGGATGTTACTAATCCTCATACTTTTTATAGTGTTTATTCATTTTCTGTCAAGATTATTATAGAAAATTAGTTTTCTCCTGACAAACTCAAAACAACATTCAAATATTTGACACAAAATAGATACAACTGACTTTAGTTGTAAGAAACGTACACACCTTTGTTTAGATTGGACAAAATTTTCAATTGCTTCAAGCAATAATCGGATTTTCTTTGATGACATTTTCTGTTCACAACATAGAGGGTGCATATAATCTTAATCTAGATTCATATTGTATTGGGTAAAAAAGTCTTGATCTTCAAAGCTAGATTCCATTATTGTCAATGGAATTGTTATAATTTTATTTTTAACAAGCTAAGCGTTTATTTTCGGAATTTTTTGATGAAAACATATTTAAAAATGTTACTACACTTTTAAGATTCCAAAATTGTCCTCATGTAATTTAGTCATTAGTCACTCCTGTTCAAAGACACTACGCTAGGTGGGACTTTATTTGGAAATAAGTTATCGAACACTTCAAAAACCCTAACGATGTTGAATATTGAATACACACAAGTCCCTGGGGTTGAAAGGTACATTTTGACATCAATAGAGAGAAAGAATTAACATAAGAATTTTAAAAAGGCCACTGAACAGCCTTCAATAGTGATAAAGAGCATGTATACTTACCTCATATTTATTGTCATTTGCTTTATAGAAAGTCTGTCTCCTGACATCAATTTGTTTCAAATATATATGAAATATTTATGTAATAATTATATCTTCAACTTGATAAACGTATAGCTCATCTAACTAGATAACCTGTTTCATTTGATGACTTTTTCCCTTCTTCTAAGTGTAACGTTAATAAGAACGCAATTTCGTACTATTTCGGTTGAATAGAACATGTTTAGCACAGTGAAATAGTAAAAAGCTCAACCTAGATTTAAAATTTTATTGCGATAAGTTTCTTTTACCTATACATCACATCCAGATAGTTTTTTGGTTATAGCAATTTAAATAATAATGAGAACACATAATTATTAGCTTTTGTAAATCCATTAAATATTCACACAACATACTATGTGACACTACATGCGATGCACCTAAAGTGTAATTTTTATAAGACCATTATTTTCTGAAATTTTGTGTACAAATAAACAATGAACAACCACGACAAATATTAGGTTAGTTGTCAACACAGTGACAGATTACAAACTGTCAATGTCGAATAGGTGGTCGAATACATGGCCTATGTCGAATACAATCAGGCAGAATAGCCAATATCGAAAAACTAAATTACCAGAAACAGGCCCGCCCCTACCGGAAAAATTCTGAAGACATGGCCTGGTGACATTGTTGTATTGATTGCATAAAATCACAGTCGTTGTGTTTTTTTTTGGTATTTCAAGGATAACTCAAAAAATCCCAAAATTACCAGCAAAAATCAAATTCATGTATCATCTGTGTAATATCGTACATTGTTTGAAATAGATATAAATGTGTACAAAAGCATTTATAAAATTTTGCAAAAAATAACTTAAAAAAAATGTTTTTTATATGATATTACCCCATCAAATAGAAGGTAGTGTCTTATTTATCATACTAAAATTTCAAAACAATTGGTTTTGTCGTTTTCACACTGTCCTTGAAACCAGTTATTCGATCCGCATAACGCGCCCTTAAGTGCTTATAGGCTCGTTATGTAATGGAGAAAGGTCTCGGACGACATTTAGGCAATACATCAGGTATCACTTATATGGGGGCCGAGTCATGCTGGAGTTAGTAGTTAGTAGTAATGAAATGGCGGATGCGCTCGCAAGGCGAGAATAACTCGAGAATAACTTTCTGGATCCTGAGCTGGTTTTGGGGCTGATAGTAGGTACCATTAGAAGGAAAATAGAGGTGTGGTTGCAGAATCAGTATCTTATCAGATGGAGAGGAACCTCTGGACTTCTTCGTCAAGCTAGAGAACTTATTTCAGGACCTCTGGCTAAGGTGGAGCGGTTTTGTCTCTCACTGGACAGAAGCCGACTAAGGTTACTAGTGGGCCTGCTATCTAGCCATAACACCTTCAAACGTCATTTGTATATGATGGGGGTGGCAAGTGATCCGACGTGTACACGCTGTGGCCAGGAGGAAAAATCCTCGGCACACATTCTGTCCTTGTGAAGCCCTGAGGACATAAGCTGGGCAGGTCTCAAGACCATCCTCGCCTTTGCTATGAGGGCTGAACTTGGGAACTAAGGTAAGCAGAGGAGCAAAAGGGCCCATTGGTAGGCCTATGCACTGGTGGTTCCAGCCACAATAAAGCCTCTCTCCCTCTTTCATTCATTTATTCATTAGCGCAAATCTAGAACTTTATGGGAGGTAAACATTAAGGACAACATACACTTTATGTTGTCTTTAATGTTTACCTTCCTTGTACACCGCATGGGTTGAGTATTATTTCTTAATTCTGCCCTGCTGTACACTTTTTTCTACTCCACCCCTTTCAGGGTAAATGAAACTAGACAGCTGACTGTTTGTTGAGCCGTGATTGTTTGTTGAAAAAAGATACGCTTCTGACCTTTTTCGCCTGTGTGTCACCGTAGGTCGCGCAAACCGCCGGCCTCATACTGCGATCCGCGAGCCATCACTTTGTTTCGGCAGGCCATCGATGCGCAGCGCTTGTTGTGTTTGGCGTTTGTTAAAAGTTTTGTTTATTTGGGAAAACTATCAAAATGAGTGATTTCATCTTCACGTGTGTCACCGACGTCGAGCCAAGTAAGTTCGCGAATTTAAAAACCGCGTACTTAAAGTTCGTACATGTGTCACCCACTTTAGATTTAAGTCAAAGCTGTCAGCTATTGACGCCGTCGTCTCTCAAATCGTGTTTGTGTATACGTGAAAGTAGCGTGATAATACCTATATTTATTAAATACTGCGACTTTCTCTTAAATTCATCCCACTTCAAAAAAGTGGAAACAAACACTATTGACGATATATGATAGGCACCGTTTTGGGAGTAAAAAATATCAATTTGCCATTTGGGTCATTCAGAAAGATAGTTCAGTAGTTCAGATAATGTAAAAAACAATAATATAGCTTCCAATATTTCAATATGTCAAGGAAAAAACCGTGGCATCCTTTCTGAATACGTTTTAATGATTTTATAGTTAAACGTTCAATTTTGTAAATAGAAAAATACTAACGCCACGCCAATGAGTAACAAACAACATAATAAACTACCCATTAAAGAACAGTTTTCCGCTTCCAACTTTTCCTGCTTCCATTTTACACACGTAACACCTTTGTCTCACCATAGTTTATAATACTTGTCCTCAAAATACAGGCAATAATTAGAAAATAATCCAATCTCACTGCAACACAATGCACAATAAAGTACCGCCACAGACAGCCAAACAGCCTAACGTCAACCCGTTGCACACGTAGTTACTACCTCGGCAAGCTACCGATGAGCAGCGTTGCCATTTCGTGCCGTATGGAGCATGAATCATGGATAATGTATCGTTCACTTGCAATGCAGCTAGTTATAATAAAATAAAGTGTGATGTATTTGAAGTACAAGACATTCTCGGGTGTAAAATATTATTAGAGTTGCTTCAAGATGAGAGTATCTACTCGTCAATAAAATGTTGGTTACAGTGGGGGCTCAATCAATATACCTGGGGCTTGGGATACCTTTAGCAATATGGCAATTAGCGTAAAGAGGACCCGAGTATGTTCTTCGAATAACTCTTAATGTAAACATTCCAGGTCTATTGGGTAAAACGTCAGCGGGTCAGAACTTGTCCAGAAGGGACGAATTCGGTGTTTTTATCTGGGAGAGATCACTCGAACATCTTCCGTGATAGAATCTGTAAAACAGAGACAAGTCAGACACCTTCGATGGTCCAGACTGTGGAGGTACTTTGTGAGGATAGGCGTATCCATTAGTCTAATTGCTCTCTTCTTGATAGTATCAAGAAGCTTTAGGGAGTGATTCGATGCGCTTCTCCACACATGGGAGCAATACTCCAACGATGGTCGGATCTGTGCCTTGTAGAGCAGCAATAGTTGCTCTGGTGTATACAAATTCCTACAGCGGAACAAAATATCAAGCTTCTGAGATGAAGTTTTAGCAATACTGATGAAGTGGTCGTGCCTGGTGATGTTATTGTTACTGTTGATCCCCAAAAGCTTCACGGAAGGTGACTTGACTATTGGGTGACCCTCCACTTCCATAGTTGGTAAACCCATGTGAGGCTTCTTTGTCAGTGTTATTGCCTAAGTTTCCTGTACGTTTATTTGCTAATTCACTCTCCACAATTCTTTTGATATCTACGTTCATCTGTGAGGCATGTTGCTATTGCCGACGTACCGCCTCCTGGGATGATTGTGGTTTGCCTGGTTGCATGCACGATATTAATGTAAGGTCAGCAGCTCGTTAATGTACAGCAGAAACAGTGTAGGGGGATAGGACAGATCCCTGAGGAACACCGGCAGTTATTGAAAATGCGTCCGATAAACAGCCTTCGACTACAACAGAGATCGATTGTTCAAAAGGCTTTTCAGCCACTGGCGCAGGCCCTTTCCAGCAGTAAAAGAGCAGCTGTCACAACTCACTGGATGTTAATTTGCGCAGGCGTAAGTTCATTATTGTCGATCTACACCGTAAAATCTACAGATTCAGCTTTAACGTACATACGTCAATGATCCAAAGTGTGCTCACTAAGGATATCATGCTTAATTTCGTTCCGGACGATTTACGACCTCTCACTTATGCATGAGTGAGAATCTACGGATACACGATACTTAATAATGTGGCTTGCATGTTCTGCTTGATTGCCTATCAACTTTGAGAAATTACCTAGCGACTTTTCAAGACGAATGCACCTTAAATTACAACTTGAATATTTCTTCTAAAACTATACAATTTTAAGACGATTATGGTGTAATACTACCTTATTCAAGTAACCATAACAAAAACTAGAAATCAGAAGACAAGTTTTTGCAATAGACTCTCTTGAGACATTCTACTCTCTGAGATCCATTATGGTTTTAGAGCTTCACCGGAATCTTATTGCCCGTGTTTGTCACCTTGACAACACATTTTTGTTACTAATGGATAACTGGAGAGATGGGCATGTTTTACCGTAAAGTGCGCGGTTAATTATTTGGTGATTTTCAATATAATTTAATTTTTTGTAGCGTTTCTTGAAGTCACTTTTCAACACATGCTGATGCTCACACTATCTTGCGAAGTGTTTGACACATGATCATTTTCTTTTAGTCTATAATCTCGGATATCATATTTTCTAAGCAGCAATACAAAAATTTGTTTGTTGTTTTATAAGGGTTTTTGTTTGGAGATCAGCATTTTAATGAAAATCTCTAAAAATCAATTTATCTCTGAAACAGGTTATGTGACTTTTTTGTTGGAAATGAGCTGTTCAGTCTTCCCCTAAAGTATTTTGCACTCGTATCCGATTGCCGCAGACTCAGTTTATGTGGCATTTTGAGTTCACCGTTTTCATGCCTATAGAAAAATAACTTACTTTTTTAGTGATACTTCGCTTCTCTCGCTCCTTCCCGATTCGTTGATGGACTTTGACGAAGAGTACCTCTCATCGTATCCCGGGTTGGTACGAATGTTGCATTTCGGTTTGTTCTTTTCTTTAAACGACGAGTGCCGTGAGCTTGTACTTGTTGAATACCTTTAACAATACAGGCCAATATCAGATTCACATCTAGGATTTATAAGGAAAACATAAATCTTGTAAGCTGACCTCGTATTTAACATGTACTGGGAAAACAGGTTTCTTCTCAGGGCAAAGATCTCTAACTCTGTGGGTTTCTTATAATACGACACTGGATTTTTTGTCGCAGCAATAACAAATACTAAAAAGTTTTGCCAAAATGATTTCTTCAAATACGACATGCCTTTATCATTTTAGGGTCTCTAAGGAAATATTTAGACTAAATTCTAGCTCCTGCTGATCGCCTTATATAACCAACATATTACAACTAACCTAATAGTACCTGGCACCTGTCGAAGGGGATCAGTACATTTTTTGACTTCTTTGCTATTTTTAAGCTTTTATGTGTCCAGGTTATTGAAATTTACTACACTACGAGATAAGTTTAAATTAATCAAATCCATATATAGGTTAACTATACAAAATGTATTAAGATATGCTAGACGTATCTGTTCTACAATATCTTAACGTTTATTACAATCACTACAGCTAATTTTAAACAGGATGTCCCAGCATAAAGTGCAAAAATGAAACTTCGTGAAACTATATCAAAATTTATAGACAAAAAAATGGAGACAAGTTGATTGACGCAGAACTTCTCACACATAACGGTGATACCATTTTATGATTTTCCCATTGCATGAAGCTATCGTCTGAGATCCCCTTGCAGCCAAACCATCTTCCGCCCGCCCGCAAAGAAAATTCAACACCTGAAACTCTTGTAAATAGTTTCTTGCATCTGTCTCTGTAGGAATTAGGACGACACGGTATTTGTTATGTGAGAATCAACTGGATGAAACCATCCAGTCGGAAACTCCCGAATCGCCTAAAACGAAGGTTCAGCTATCTTCATGTTTTTAGTTTTTTATTATTACTGCGCCGCCACTGCCACAGTTTCTAAAAACCATACGCATTTTTCATCCCCGCCACCATAATAATACTGTGTCGCAATTTCATTGAAATCAAATCCAGTTTACACAATACAGGATGATCTGAAGCAATACTCGTATGTATACATCAGAAAAGTCAATTGGTTTTTGTAATAGGCACGCCAATGTTACAATGGATCTAAAAAAGTGTATTATGCCGCTATACAGGGTGTCCCAGAAATAACACGCCAGAGTGACATGGAAGGTAGATTGGCTTTAGATCAATCAGATAACATCGACATGACCTTAGTAAAATTTTTTTAGTTTTCGAGATATTGTCACTTTTAAGGTTTTTCAAAAAATTTCTACTTTTGCTCCTTTTGTTGCCTGTTATGGCTATAAGGATTTGCGGACTTATGATCTTTTTTTTTCCTGGCTATTACTACTAGTTGATTGAGACGACAGAGTATTTATTTCATTGAAAATTATTACGGTACGTTAAACCGAATTCTTAGATTTTGTGTCAATGCGAAAACTTTTAAGGTTTAGCTGATTACTGTGACAACGAATGAACCAGACTGAATGAGCAAATGCTCTTAAAAACCAACCTACTTAATGCTCTTTCAAAAGTAGTATTAAAATTTATAGGTTTCTTTTACTAAAAATTGAATAGCCCTAAGTTTTGTCATAGAAGCCGTAATACTTCTACGTCTAAAACTCCCAGATAAATTGGCCTATTTAATTTGTTGTAAGCATCAAAGTAATGAATAGATGTAGGAACAGTAGGCTAAGAAAAAAAGATAATAAGTTCGCAAATCTTTTAGCCAAACCAGGTAACAAAAAGCGCAAAAGTAGGAATTTTATTGAAAAACCTTAAAAGTGGCAATATCTCGAAAACTAGAAAACTTTTACTAAGGTCATGTCGATGTTATCTGATTGATCTAAAGCCAATCTACCTTCCATGTCACTCTGGCGTGTTATTTCTGGGACACCCTGTATAGGCCCTTCTTTTCTAGGTAAATCGAAATCATATAATTATGAATACACAAACTTATTCAGTTTTACAACCCCCACCGCCCAACAATTTTACTTCACCCCCTCATGAAAGAACACAGAAAATGATAAAGAACCCCTAAAACGCCTAAAAACGAAGTTAAAAAGCCTTACGTGTTTTCCTTTCCTGTCACGCTAATAATGTCAAGGTTTGATTAAAATCAATTCCATAGTTTCTATGTTACTCAACACAGAACGATCTAAAGCAATATTCGTATATACAAGGTTACTGGTAACTCGACCACTTTCCTGCAAGAGGTGATAGAGGGACCCAAATGCAATAGATTTAACCCCCCATATGTAATTCCGAAAACCGATAGTTTTCGAGATAATTAATATTTAATGTTTTTCAACCATATGTCCAAATTTCCACACTTGATCCTAAACTAAGAAAAAAACCTGTTGTTGATTCTGATAATTTTTATTTTCGTATTTAACTAACACATACACAAAGCTAACTTAGTACTAAAATGTTTCAAAATACTAAACAGTTCCAAACTAAATACAAATATAAAAATAATCAAAAAAATATTTACATTCACCGTGAAATAAAATTATCTAGCTCAAAAAAATTATACAAACGGTTGAACAAATCGCTAAAAAAACTTTCCTACCTAATAACCTTTTCAGAAAGATTATAAACAGCAATGAATAAAAATCACCTATTCAACAAGAACGAATGACAGTACAATCATTATTGATAACTCAGGTACATACTAGAATGTTTGCAAATGCGGTCGATGATGTTATCCAAGTAAAACAAGTTAAATCTACTCAAAGTTTCTAGAGATCTTGCTCAATGTGTTGCCCTTGATTTCGGATACAAGTACGGATCCGCTTCCTCACTTCGGTTTTTGTAACTCGTGTTGAAAAGGTTCGTTTCATCTCCTCCGCCGCATTGATCATTTTTGCCTTAGTTCGTCAGCAGTATTAACTGGAGTCTCGTAAACCAATGCCTTCATGCGACCCCAGACGTAAAAATCAAGAGGTGTCAGATCTGGGCTCCGCGCAGGCCATGGGATGGGTTCACCCCTCCCTATCCATTTGTTCGGGTATGTGTTGTCCAACAACTGCCGAATTGTGATACGGTAATGTGCTGGACAAAAATCATGCTGGAATATCATGTTGTTGATGATTCTGTATTATATTGACAAATTTTGTTAAATAGTTACTTGTGGTTGTATTGTCATTCTTATCCTTTCAATAGGCCATCAGATAAGGAAATCTTTAAAATAATTTGACTGGTTGTGTATCTTTTTTTCAGCTAGACAATTTTCTTTCGCGGTGAATGAAAACATTTTGTTCTTTATTTTTTAAATAATTGTATGTAGTTTGAAACTGTTTAGTATTTTTACACATTTAAATACTAAATTAGATTTGCGTATGTGTTAGTAAAAAACTAAATTGGAAATTACTAAAATCGACAGCAGGGTTTTTTCTAAATTTGGGATGTAGTGTGGAAATTTGGACATATCGTTGAAAAACATTAAATGTTAATTATCTTGAAAACTATCGGTTTTCGGAATTACATATGGGGGGTTAAATCTATTGTATTTGAGTCCCTCTATCACTTCCCGCAGGAAAATGGTCGAGTTACCAGTAACCCTGTATACATTAGAAAATTCTAAGTCGAATGGACCTAAAAAGGGTATTATGCCGCTAGGTCTTTTTTTTACAGGTCAATGGACAGCCCATCATTGAGACAACCAATTTTTGAGTGTTACGACCCACCATACCCCAAGCACCCAGAAAAAGTAGAAAATGATGATGAACGCCTAACACGCCTAAAAACGAAGTTTGAGGAATATTCAATTTCAAAATTATAGCAGCATCATCTACTAGGACCATATAGCATATCGGTACCCAAATTTCATCACAATCCATGCAGCGGCGGGCTAAGACTACGACGGTTAAAATCAATTCCAGATTACACGATAAAAAGCAATACTCGTATGTACAGGGTGAGTCAAGCTCAACGCCTCGGACTCTTGCGACCAAACGATACCACTTTTGAAAAATAGACTTTGCAAGTGTATGTAGGTCGAGTTGGGCGACATTTTAAAAATAATGACTTTAATACATGTTTTTTTTTAAATGGAACACCCTGCATATCATTGCATATTTAGATTCCTGGGTGCATTTTAGTGTGACTTTATGTATCACATATGGGACTTTAGCCAAACTGTTTAGGTGCAACTCACAATTTTGGGTATAGGTAGATGTCAGAAGAAAATTGAATATCGCAGCTATTATAAATCTTCGAGGGCTGTGACTTTTCCGTGTTACTAAGCATGAAATGTGTCAGCTTACGTTATACGATCGAGTTCGAATTACATTTGTACTTGGAGAAATCGGTAGATCAATTGAGGATATTTCAATCAAAGGTAACTTGATTTTTTCAAATGGGAATGCATAATCTTTTTTATACGGTCAAATGTGCAATTTGATAGGCTTTCTAATTATATCAGGTTGTGAATATCAATCTGTGGTAGTTTTTATTAAATTTCGAGATTTCAATGAAATCAGTGTTTTTCAATTTCCCTATTATAAACAAACTAGCAGGTCATGAAATATAAACAAAATCGTATTCAGATGGAAGAAAACAACTAACTTAGCAAAAATATCCAGCAGAACTAGAGTAAAAGAACAAGATTATAAAAATTCCCTATAACAAATCAACTCTAACCAGAAACAACGGCGGTAACATGTCTAAGGTTAAAGAGAAGCTGGAGTACGACATAAATGGATAATTTTTACAGCCTACTAGCGACTGCAATGTACTAGAGATTAAAAATTTCCAAAATCACTAAATACTTATACTGAAATGAAAGCAAAACTTTCAGCGAACTTTGCCGTCAGTCTAATATCTTCAGAACGCAATTTCACTGTCGTCCTTTAAATTTTTCAATATCTAGTAGCAAGATCGCAAAAAAGGAATACTGACAAATCATATTTTAATTTTCTGACAGGTGAATTATGATAATTTGAGCAGATTTTTAATTTATTCTTCATTTTCGGCAGTCTTGCTTATGAGTATTGAAAAATTTGCAAAACTCCAGTCAGAGGTATCGGTTACTATTTTTTTAAATCATGAAATGTGAAATTTTATTCTGATTCTATTAAACTGCCAGCAATATTACGTGGTAGATTTCCTTTCATTTCAAAATTCACAATGGTTTTGTGAATCGTCAATCTTTAGAATATTGTAGTAGCCGGTATGCTGTGAAAAATACCCATTTCTGTCGTACTCCAGCTGCTTTTTGACCTTAGATGTGTTATGTCTGCTATTTCTGGTTAGAATTGATTTGTTGCAAGTCATTTTTACAATTTTGTCCCTTTACTCTAGTTCATCTGTTACTATCTGCTAAGTTATTTGTTTTGTTCCATCTTAACAGTCTTTTGTTTATATTTCATGGCCTGCTAAGTTGCTTATAGGTAGGAAAATTGAAAAACACCGGTTTTACTGAAAATTTGAAATTAAATCAAAACCACCAGAGACTAATATTTACAACCGCACATCATTAGAAAGCTTATCAAATTGCATATTTGATCGTATAAAAAAATTATGCATTTCCATTTGAAAAAATCAAGTTACCTTTGATTGAAGTTTCCTTAATTGATCTATCTATTTCTCCAAATACAAATGTAATTCGAACCCGACCGACTAACGTAAGCTGACACATTTCATGCTTAGTAACACGGCGAAGTCCCAGCCCTCTCAGATTTATAATAGCTGCGATATTCAATTTTTTTTCTGACATCAACCTATACCTAAAATTGTGTACACCAAAACGGTTCGCTTAAAGTCCCATGTGTGATACATAAAGTCACACTAAAATGCACCCGGTAATCTAAATATTAAATAATATACAGGGTGTTCCATTTAAAAAAACATAACTTTTATATGTCACGCTTTTATTAGACACCCTGTATAAAAGTCATTATTCTTAAAATGTAGTCCAACTCGACCTACATACACTCGCAAAGTCAGTTTTTCGAAAAGTGGTATCGTTTGGTCGCAAGAGTCCGAGGCGTTGAGCTTGACTCACCCTGTATACATCAGAGAATTCTAAATCCTTTGGTTTCTGCAATAGGCAAGGCAATGCTCGGACGGACATAAAAAAGAGAATCATGCCCCTAAGTCTTTCTTTCACAGGACGACGGACATCCTATGATCTAAAGCAATACTCGTATGTTTACGTTAAGTACTTTCAATTCTGTAATAGGCAAGGTCTTCCTTCACAGATCAGTGAACATTCATTCTTCTAATTTTTCTATTTCACAACCTCGCACCCCCCAACCACCCCAAATTTCACCTCCACCCAAAAAAAGTAGAAAATGGAGACACCCAAAACGCCTAAAACGAAGTTTGATATGTATACATTAGAAAATTCCATTGGTCTGTGGTATAGGTAGGTAGTTTTCGGATGGACCTAAAAAAAGTAAATGATGCCCATAGGACTTTCTTTAACAGGTCAATAGACAGCTTATTATGAGTACAAAAAATGTTTCACTTTTACAACCCCCACACCTCAACCGTCCTAATTGCACCTCCACCCAAAGGAAGTAGAAAATAATCAGGAACTCCTAAAACGCTTAAAAACGAAGTTTGAGAAATATTTGAAATTTTCCATTTTTTGCTAATTACTCTGCCGCCCATGCACTGGTATTTAAAATTACATCATTATCTAATACTATATTGCTACCCAAATTTCATCACAATCCATGCAGCGTTTACCGAGATTATGAGGGTAGAAAAACGCCAACAGACAGACAGCCTGACGGACAGACAGACAGACTGACCAACAGACAGGTAGACTGACCGACAGACAGACAGAATGACCGAGAGACAGACAGACTGACCGATAGACAGACCGACGCGCGACGGATTGACAGACCGACGGAAATGAGTGACGTGGATTTTCGTTAAGTACCCATCATTGAACCGCCAAAAAGCGTATTATCTCAAAATGTAAAGTTTTCGCGATCACACAATTTTTTACAGCTGAGCAGCAACGAAGATTCAGTCTAACTACCAGAGCACCGCGGGGCTATGAAGGGTTAGGTTCCAAGCCCTGTAAACCCTGGGAACAAAGTCGTACCTCCCGGTTCATGATGCAAGGATGACCACCTTGATATGAAATGCAAAATCATAGAGGTGTATCTGGCAGGTTCGGTGAGCGGAATTATAGAAGATAGCTCATACTGGTAAAAAATTCTAAGGTCACTAACCGCACGCCAGCGAGAAAGTGAGAGATGGTGCGTCGACGTCTGGACTGCGTCAAGTATAAATATGGTAGTAGAGGCTCACCAGATTTATGAGCAATACTTCAGGCCAAGTCTTATCCGGGATTTATACAGCACAAGGTGGTTAGATGGGGAGAAGTTCTTTTGAACTTTGAGTACGTATCTGAGCTTTCCAATCGATGACACGTGTTATAGTTCATTTCAGAAATGTATAGAGCAATTAAGTCGAAAAATCCTACAATTTCGGTGTCGATCATGGCGTAGGTAAACTTTACCATCTTACCTGATATGCATTATTTATTTATGACGGAATAAAGGAAGAGAGTGATACCTTAGTGTTAAAGTAATTAAAACATACCTAAGGTAGCACCTGTAAAAGTATATTTGTTTTTAGTTTAACGCATCAATATTTTCTGTTATGCCGTAGTGTTTAAAGTATTATAAAACTATCACTATCAGTGAGTGAAAAAGTTATTAAGTATTTTCAATGTACATGATTCCATAAAATACGATTACTCGAATTTTACTATACGAGAAACTGTCGACCGATGTTTCCTGATGACTGGAGTTAGAGAGTCCACCGTTTTAAATTACGGGGGAGAAAGATTGAAGGTGAAGTGACACCTCGCAAGATAAGTCGAGGCAGACCAGTCAGTAAAAGGCCTTAACGAAGACACCAAAAGTGTAGTTCGAAGAATAGTTCACTCTTTTTATTCCAAAAAAGAAGTACCCACCATACATTAGATTTTAATGCAGCTTGACGGGGATGACAGTTTCGGTTGATAACCAGAAAATTACTATGGACCAGTTCAAGAAATACGGGTTTTGCCTGGGAAAAGCATAACCGTAAACATTTACTGGAAAGCGATGAAATTGTCTGCTGGAATACGAAAATACTTGAGAAATATAAGGCATTACTGAAGAGAGCAGAAGAAAATCTTTCGTCTTGACGAGACGTGGATTAATGAAACTTATGTAGTACCAAAAATGTGGCAGGACAAAAGTGTAAGTAGTGCTCGCCAAACTTTCATAGAAGGCCTGTCAACGGATATTAAGGAAAGGGAAAGAGGCTAATAATTTATTAAAAGAGGTTTGTTAACCTTTCAGTCATCCCATACGGAATATTACCACGAGGACATGAATTCGGATGTTTCTGAAAACTATTTAGGTGAAATCATAAAATGTCTTTCGGCTGATTCAGTAATAGTTATGGATAACGCAAGGTATCACGACTCAACTTCATTTTGGAGAAAACAAGGAATTATGGCCTGATTAACCTTCAAATATATTGGATTTAAAGTTAATTTGATAAAGAAGAAAGTTTTACATATAGCAAATTTACATACAAACATCGTTTTATGAAATATGCCGTAGAAGATGTGGCGCCAAAATATGGTGTAACTGAGGTGCTCACACCGCCATATCATTGAGAACTAAATTCTATAGAACTTGTATGGGCGCAAGTGAAAGGATTTGTAGCAAGACATAACACGGTATTTAAAATCAAAGACCTTGAGCTACTGTTTGATGAAGCTATTAGGTAAGTAACACCAGAAAACTGCCATGTCATTAAACAAGAGGATAAAATGTGGAATCTTGATTACTTGATCGATCAGACCGTCAACCCGTTAATTATCAGCATTAAGAGGAGATGACAGTTCCTCGGGTGATGAAGACTAGTATTGTTTTTTTATAATTATATTTCTGTATAATATATTTTTTGTAGGTTTAATAAAAATAACAGTACGTAATACTAAGTAAACGTATTTCCTTTTTACAAGTATTCAATATGCACGTCTTTGGTATACCATTTTCGGTGTTACTGAATAGATAACAATAGCGAAAACCCATGATTCGGCCCAAATTCGGGTGGTACCACCTGCATTTGATAAAAAGAAAGAACTTTGCAACTAAATCAATGGCGAATAATGAACAATGGCTCAAGTATTCGCTGGGTCACTCTGTAGTCGCTTTGCCTACGTAATGAGCTTTTATTGCTCTATACATTTCTGAAATGCTTCATGTACGCAATGTTATCTCTTAATAGCTTAACTTCTTGGCTGGTTGTTCGTTAGAACCGGAAGTGCCCAACACTTCCTGTTTGATGGAGCAGAGTGTCTTGAAAGTACTGAATTTTACCATATTGTTGAATTTCCAAGCGGTAATTGTCTCCAGCAACGTTTACTGTGAATTAATCGCTGCCAACCTTCTGTGTTCCAGTTCAGCTATAGGGATCGCTCTGTTATTGCTCATGATCTCTGCGTGCAAAGTATTGACGGTCACATAAAACATGGATAGGGCTTGTGCCCTCCTTCTTTGACACTCGCCTTGATAGAACAGATTTTCTTCGAAGGAATTGAGCAAACTACAACACCTTATTAAAACACTGACCCCTTGGGCAAATTTTGGATCCGTACCTGACCCGAAATATCTAGTCTAATCCCCTTTTTAACAATTTAATGGGATGCATTAAAAATCAATCAAAAGCATTACTAGCCGTTACCAGAGCAAGGCCTGCAACAACAAAATTCCATATTTTGCAGGATTACCTGTAAACCACAATAAAACGGAATTAAAAAATAAACACAATATCGTGGAAAATATGACTCCAAAACCCACTCTACCGTGTCTGGTTTCGTGCAAACACAATACGTGAATGCATTTATCGACAGGTAGTATTAAAACAATGCGAAAACAAACAAACATTTGAATGTGAGTTGGGGAAAATGTGTATTTTTTTAATGACAACATGGGATTCTAAGGGCAAAGGATAACATTGACGGTGTCGGGAAAATAATTGATTTACTTAGCCATTTTTGTTCCTATAGTCGATGGCCCCAATCTTCTATTTTGTTTTCTGTTTTCAGAGCCAGCCACATTACAAAGATAATATACTTTTCTCAAAAACCAGAAAAAGGTTTTTTTCCTGACTATATAAGATTGCATTCGATTTACTTCCCACACCGTACGTGGTGGCGGGGTGTACAGTAACCCCAAAAAAATATTTTGAGACATTATTATTTTTTGGCGTCTTATCACTCAAAGCTATGGTGGTGTTCAACGGGACTTGTTCAACTGATGTAAGCGCCTGTGGGCGCCCTCCGCTAACTAATCTATGAGCGATAACCCACTGCGATAAGCTGTCAAAAAACGCCTGTCAGCTTGGTTAGGACTTTTAAAAGTGCTGTTCGGTTAGCGAAGCGGCACAAAACTAGAAAAACAAATAGTTTGTAGTTGTGGGGGAAGCGGTTCTCTACCTCTCCCTTGTGGGATACACCATAGTATTCGAAGCAGAGAGATATAGGTATGTGATTTTTGCTTGTCCTTTTCGTGTTCGCGAAATCACGGCGGATTCACCATCTACTCTGACATCATCATCATAGTCACAACGTTTTAACAGACATGTTGTGAACTCGTGAAATGCATTATGTCGGAGCTAGAATATTGCCGACACGAATATTTTCAATAGTGTTGAGAACTGTAGCTCGCCATCGTTCGCGATTTACTGTCAGTTCAGTGGCGCTCTTGATACTCATATCAAACAACTGTTTCGTCGTATCCACCCAGCGTGTAGGGGAACGGCCACGGCGCCGCCCACTTGGGGCGTGACCCTGAACTACAAGTTTCTCCATATTATCGCTTCTGTGAATATGTCCGAAGAATGTAAACATTCTCATCGACACAATGGAGGACAGTCTCTTTGGATTACCGAGCTCATCCAGTATGGAATCATTAGTTCGATGGGCGGTATAAGGAATTCTCAGCATTCTCCTCCACGTCCACATTTCAAAAGCATCTATGCGAACTCGATCTGCCTTTTTAATAGTCCAAGTTTCCGAGGCATACAAAAATATGTAGAACACAAGAGACTGAACCAGTGACATTTTGGTAGCTTTAGTGATGTTATGGTCACGCCATATTTTAGTAAGCCTTGTCATGGCCACCCGTGCCTGTTGAATGCGCCGTCGAATCTCATTGTCACAGCTACCTGAATTGTCGATCAAAGAACCGAGGTACACAAAACTTTGAACTACCTCACAACGGCCTATTGACTTTATTTCGCGATGATTGATTGTCATGCTCTCTATCTACGATAATAACCTTGGTCTTGTTGTAGTTGATACCAAGACCATATGCTGCACTGTGTTGTTCTAAAACGTTCAATAGAGCTATTATTTCTTCCTGAGAAGCAGCAAGAAGGGTTGTATCGTCAGCAAATCTTAAGTTAGATATTTTGCTTCCGCCAATAGTTATACCGCCATTCCTGTTGTCCAATACCTGTCCCGTCACAAATTCAGAGTAAATGTTAAATAACATCGGAGATAATACGCATCCCTGACGAACTCCTTTTCTGGTTGCTGTTTGACCAGACAGGTTACCATCAATTCTTACACGAGCTGAGCTAGACTTATAGAGTTGCTGTATGAGAAATACTAGGGCCGGTTGCACAATGCAAGCTTAAGCTTCGGTTTAAGGTAAGCCGACGTTAAACCACGTCATTTGCAAAACGCGCGTTGTACAATGCTGGCTTAGCCCCCCCCTTCAAGCTTAACACGAGCTTACGTAAGCCGAAGCTCAACGCGAGCTCAGCTGAGGTTTGAACCTAACCTAATACAAATGACATGATGTGTCAAGGAAGAACCTTCAAATTGCTTTTCACTCTATAAGGTTATATTTTTTGAAAGATTTTAGGCCTTTACGGAAACACTGGGTGTGTTCAACGGGACTTAGCGCAAAAGCGCTAGCGTGGATGCGCCTGTAAGTGCTAGGTGCAACCGTTGAACAACTTACTTTTCGGCGTGACAGAACTGTCATATCCATTTCCAGATGTTAATATTTATTATGTTTTGTCAAAAATCTAGGGTATAAAATCACAAATCGTGTTATTAAACTAACAACATACAAAGGTAACTGCTTCCCTCAGAATTACAAATAACCTTTTTGTAGTTTTGTCTCGCTTCGCTAACCAAACAGCGCTTTTTAAAAGCGCTAACCAAGCTGACTGGCGCTTTCTTGACAGCTTGTCGTTCATCGGTTAGTTAGCGCAAAGCGCCCACAAGCGCTTAAGTCCGCTAAGTCCCGTTGAACACTACCACTGATCTGGATCCGGATAGATCAGTTATATGTCAAGCAGCTGTCAAGTGGCATTAATGATTCCATGAATTTAACGGACATCGAACAATGAAAAAGTTGGTTTAACAATAAAAAACAGATGGTAAAGTAAAGCAGCTACTGATCTGAATCATCCGATCGCAATCACTTACTGTACAAGAGTGAACTACCCTATTTCTGACCAATTCCAGATTACTTTCCGAGCGTCAGGATCAGTATAAAATTTGGAAGGCTGTGACTTTGCCGTATAACTAAGCATAAAATGCGTCAGCTTTGGTGCTATTGTCACGTTTAAATTTCGCTTATGCTTGGAGAAATCGGTCGATTAATTAAGGAAACTTCGATCAGCGATAACTTGGGTTTTTCAAATGGGAATGCTTATTTTTTTATACGGTTAAATGTAGAATTTGCTAACCTTTCTAATGATATCAGGTTGTGAATATCAATCTCTGATAGTTTTTATTCAATCTCAAATTTTCAACCAAATCGGTGTTTTTCGATTTTCCAACCTATAAGCAACCTAGCAGGCCATAAAATATAAACAAAAACCTGTTCAGGTAGAAGAAAACAACTAACTTAATAGAAAAATACACACGAACTTTTGTGTCTAATTTAACAAAGAGAGCAAATAAAAGAACAGAGACAGAAACCAAAAAAGGTAATTTTTTAGATAACTATGTCATTACGTATTGCTTCATTATGCAGAAAGCAAATGGGAAACTACTGCATTAAAGATCTTAGAGATATCCCAAGAGAAACTCGTAAAATGTGTAAATGCATTTGTGACTATGATCATGATCAGAGATGATGATTGCTTCATTGGTGCCAACCGTAGTGAATTTCATTATCAACCAGATTTAACTAAGCCGACGATTGTACAACGGATGTCGACTTTAAGCCTGAGCTTAGCTAAGCTCTCCCATGGAGATAAGGATTTTCCACAGTTTAGACCACTTTACGTTATCAAACGCCTTAGAATAGTCCACAAAGCAGATAAAAACGGGAAAATAATGCTCTCTGGCTTTTTCAATAATCTGTCTTAAGTTTAACATCTGTTCACCCGTACCGCGTCCTTTTACGAAACCTGCCTGCGCCTGAGAAATTTGCCAGCCAATAAAGCCTTCCAAACGAGACTGTAAAATATATAGTAGAACCTTGCTTGCATGAGAGATTAACGAAAGTAGGCGATAATTGTCTGGATTTGTTGGAGATCCTTTTTTATGAAAAAAAACAAAATCTACTCTACTCTGACAGCCAGACATAAATTAAAAGCATTGAGTGCTTGTATATTTACATCAAGGCTCATTCTGCAATGTAGACAATTCTTGGATGACATTTCGATAAAACATCAACTGTCACTTATGTGAATGCCCAGTCATGCTGTGGGGCTGGCAGCAGGTCAAGGGAGGCACGGTTGACACTGTTGACAGTTACAGTTGACATCTGAGTCATAGCGCAATAATTCCGCTAAACTTTTGAATATCAGTGCATTGGTAGCATGCGAGGTGGCGTCAATATTGTTTGTACCCATAATCAACTCTTCATTGCTGACACGATGGGCTATGGACGATGGGCTATGGACGATGGGCATAAGTAGTGCTGCTTTTAAAAGTCACATCTCGTACATTTGCTGCTGAGTGATTAGCAAAAACTAAAATTCTTATTATCGTTCCAAACTAAGTTGTTATATGTTTTAAGGACTCCTGAACATTATTTATCTTTTGCTTTATTTTGTTGTTAATTGGCCTTAATTTTTAAAATCTATACACATTGATTTTTTCTTATTATCTTTGCTTGTTGAGTTTATATAACACTCTGTAATCAACTAAGTATGACGTTTAACGATAATAAAAATATTTAATTTCCTAATATAATTTGTCCCGGTTATTTTTTTTAAATTCCGTTATTATGAAAAACGCCACTTACTGGCGCCTACCGCGCCACCTGGTGGTTATTTTAGAAATTCAGAATATAATCCCTATTGATTCTATAAATTAATGTAATCTCATTGTGTGCCCTATTATAGGATCTTACCTGTAGCTGGACGTAGTCTGTGAATCTGAATCTAAAGAGTGGCAAACCTTGTACTCTATATCCTGGTATCCCGTAGGGTGTTTGGTGGTGGAGGAGTATTCCAAGCTAGATTTTGTCGAACTAACGGAATCGCTTTTTATCGACTGGTACATCCGTCGACTGTATACCTTACTGGACTTCTTTGGAGGTGAAGCAAGAGCAAAGCTGTATGACTCACAGTCGCTAGATCCTGGAAAAAATATTCATGTCAGCAGTGCTACTCTCAAGTGAATCTTAAGTTCCTGTACAGATAGAAGGCTTTTGGATCCAATTATTTTATTATACAGGTTTAAAGAATGTACAATTTAATCACTGTCAACTCATGACTTACAGGATTTCTCCTTCAAATGCAATAAATAAACCTAAGGCATACATTTTGAATATGCTGTATCGTCAGAATAGAAAAAATAAATTAAAATTCAAGATACAGGGTGTTTTTTAAAGAAAAACTAAACTTATGTATATGACTCTAAGAAACACCTTGTATAATACGAAATAATTTTAAAATGTGGAACTTCACTCAATAGGTAACTTTTATTTATTTGTCACATCTCTTAAAATAATGAAGTTGTCAAACTTTAGATACCTGATGTTTTTCCAATTTACTTCCCACACCGACTGGAGAGGGGAATATTGTGATCGCGAGAATTTTCGATTTTGAGATAATACGCTTTTAGGGCATTCTGTGACATTTAGATAACTTAGTTCCGCCTCACTCGTTTCCGTCGCTCTGTCTGTCGGTCTGTCTATTTGCGTTTTTCTAGCCTCGTAATCTCAGTAGCCGCTACATGGATTGTGATGACATTTCTGTATCAATATGCTATGGGGCCGTAGTGAGTAATGCTGCTATAATTTTGAAAATCGGTGCATGGGCGGCGGAGTAATTAGCAAACATAAAAAAATTCAAACATTGTTCAAACTTCGTTTTTGGGCGCCTTAGGGGTTTCGGATCATTTTCTGCTTTTTTGGGTAGGGGTTAAAATAGCAATCCATTGACCAGTGTCCATCCGAACATTGTCTTTGCCTATTATAGAAAACAAGGGAATTTTATGATGCAAACATACGAGTATCGCTGCAGATAATTATTCTGTATTGTATAACCTGGTAATTTTAATACAATTTTGAATCAGTATAGTACCGTGGCGAGGATGGAAAACGGGTACGGTTTCTAACTTCGTATTTAAGCGATTTGGCAGTTCCTGATCATTTTCCACACTTTCTTACCCAACCAGCATTTTGTTAAAATAGTCTACTTCGTAAGAAAAAATAACCTGCATTAGTCAATCTTAAATAATTATTTACTTAAATAATTTTTATAAACACCAGAATTTCCTTGATCGTCGAAAATTAGTCAAAATGTACCTGTTTAATGTCCTAATAGTCACGTGATAAAAAGGTCAAAATAATTGGTTCGGAATTACAAGAAGTATACCTAATTTAATTATTCAAAGAATCCTTGTCTGCAAACATCAATGCAGAGGTAACAAGATACTTAATGCTGATCTAGATTATGCCCTCAAATTTTAGACTTTTCCTGGGCATTTGAATAGGTAAAAATTAGTTTATTTATTACCTAGAAAAGCTTGTTGGAAGTTTGTAACATAAATAGGTAAAAAAGAGGTTTAACTGTTTACTAAATAGCCTTACTAAATTCCATGAAGTTACTGGTATATTTTTAGTACCTACGTTTTTATCTAATTTTAACTTTGGCACTTACAAATGTCTTGATCGAAGTTAAAATTACTTGCAAATGCTCTCTCAAAGTTGAAGTGCCCAAAATTGCTCTTCATGATAAATACCTACTTTCCCCATTATATCGTATCCCGCCCAACAGCCTTGTTTTGATATTTTGTGCAGTTTAGGTTATAAAGCTATTCTGATGATGCCTAAAGCTTTAAAGCTGAAACAGCCTAAGCTTTATGGGCATACTCACAGTATTATAGACTAATATAAAAGTAGACCTTGCTGTTAGCGGAAAACAGTTTTAGTCAAACATGTGCCATTGGTTAAAAATGGTGGCAAAATTCCCTGTAGGTCGGAATTCTAAAAGCAAACATCTCTAATTTATATTTAATCATATATTAGTTCCTATTTCTTCGAATATGCCATACCAATACTTCCAATAACAAATAAAACAAATGAAAAAAATATGTTCTTTTATATAGCTAACAACCACGCCAGAAAATACGTGTATATAGTTTGAGGTTATATGGGTTTCAGAATACCTGATTAAAAAATGTTTACAAATTTTAAGACTCATTTTTAAGGCGCCTTAATTTTGTGTTACTATCAGGTCCACATTTTACGAAAAACTTCATTCCGCATAGAATTCTTATTTTCAAGTAACCAAAGAACAAAGTTGAAAATCAATCATCCATTATAGGTATTATCTTTACCGAAACCATCTCTTCAACTACCCATTTATGAAGACAGCACTACATCGAGGCAGATAGCCATATTATAACCCATAGTTCCATGTTTATGCAAGAAAATCTCAGAACTATCATGCTTTCAAATAGTCGATGGAGTTGGCCGTTACTTGATGGAGATCCATTGATACACAAAATATTCCAGATGAATAATCACCACTTTTATTTAAACTTGCGACGATCGTTTCGACACACAGTGTCTTTTTCGAACAATGACTCTAAACTTACAATACTAGGCTATTTATATAAAATATACATGCTTAATGGTATAACTATTATGGCTAATCGTTTGTTCTCCGAAAACCATGGGACAGATTTAGTAGGGGTGAATTATTTAAATCCGTTTGGTCGTTAAGTAGGTTACCTGAACATTTGAGCTTGTTGATTTCTAATGCTTCTAAAAATTTTAATTTGCATCCTTTTTGTTCTACGTGTAATATTTGAAAATCTTCGTTAAAATGATGATTTTCGGAGATCAAATGATTGGCGTAATTTGAATTACAAAGTTCGTTAACAAATGATTTCTTGTGTTCATTGATGCGGTTCTTGAAAGCTCTCCCACTTTGTCCAATATATACTTTAGGACAATTCACACATTCTAATTTGTAAACACCAGACTTTTCGTTTTTATTTGATTTCGTTTTGTTGTTTTTAATTAAGTTGCCTAGTGTCTCTTTGCATCTGAATGATATATTGCGGTCCAATTTCTTGAGTTTAAGAGCAATGTTTTGCGATAGCTGTCCTGTGTATGTAATTGAGTTATATGCTTTATTAGACAGATTGTCGGAAACTAAATTAACTGCTTTTTTTAATTGCTTCTTGCTTACTATAGAATCAATTAGAGAAGGGTTATAACCGTTGTTGGAGGCAATTTGTTTTATTATATTTAGTTCTTTATTATAATTTTCGTCATTCATGGGCACGTTAATTAGTCTATTTACATAACTGTGATATGCTGCAATTTTATGTGAGTATGGGTGGTTGGAACTGCTGTGTATTGTGGTATCTGTGTGTGAGGGTTTATGATAAATTGAATATGTATGTTTGTTTTGTTGTAATTTAATTGTTAAATCTAAGAAGTTAATGGCATGATCTATTTCTTTTTCAAGTGTAAATTTGATTGCAGGATGTAATTTGCTAATTTCGTTCAGGAGATTATGTAGTTGTCTGTCAGTTCCGGTAAAACAGATTATTATGTCGTCTACATAACGATACCAATATATACATTTATTGAAATATGGTAATAGTTGCATCTTTTGTTCAAGGCTGTCCATAAACATTTCCGCGAGCAAACAACTTAGTGGGTTGCCCATTATTAGTCCTTCTTTGGATATGTAGATTTTTTCGTTAAATTCGAAATAATTTTGATCCAAGCAAACTATTAGTGTATCGAGGATGTCCTGTTTTATTATGGGGTTTGTGTTGTTATTTGATAAATGCTCGTCGACTATATTTATTACGTCTATTGGTGGTATACTGGGAAAAAGGTTTTGTACATCAAATGAGGCTAGGATAGCTTTATTAGGAGTTATAATATCTTTTGTTCTCTTTATAAGTTCTTGGAAGTTGTTTATGCTAAATTTTGGTGTGACTCAAACGCCAAAGTTATATTCGCTTATCAAATTGCACAAACCTGATCGCCCTATAAGACCTGTAGTATCATACGTTACAGCACCAGCATACAAACTATCAAAGAAACTAAATAGTCTATTACTACAGCACTGCAAATTCACCCCAAAATTTAGCATTAACAACTCCCAAGAACTTATAAAGAGAACAAAAGATATTATAACTCCTAATAAAGCTATCCTAGCCTCATTTGATGTACAAAACCTTTTTCCCAGTATACCACCAATAGACGTAATAAATATAGTCGACGAGCGTTTATCAAATAACAACACAAACCCCATAATAAAACAGGACATCCTCGATACACTGATAGTTTGCTTGGATCAAAATTATTTCGAATTTAACGAAAAAATCTACATATCCAAAGAAGGACTAATAATGGGCAACCCACTAAGTTCTTTGCTCGCGGAAATGTTTATGGACAGATTTGAACAAAAGATGCAACTATTACCATATTTCAATAAATGTATATATTGGTATCGTTATGTAGACGACATAATAATCTGTTTTACCGGAACTGACAGACAACTACATAATCTCCTGAACGAAATTAACAAATTACATCCTGCAATCAAATTTACATTTGAAAAAGAAATAGATCATGCCATTAACTTCCTAGATTTAACAATTAAATTACAACAAAACAAACATACATACTCAATTTATCATAAACCCTCACACACAGATACCACAATACACAGCAGTTCCAACCACCCATACTCACATAAAATTGCAGCATATCACAGTTATGTCAATAGACTAATTAACGTGCCCATGAATGACGAAAATTATAATAAAGAACTAAATATAATAAAACAAATTGCCTCCAACAACGGTTATAACCCTTCTCTAATTGATTCTATAGTAAGCAAGAAGCAATTCAAAAAAGCAGTTAATTTAGTTTACCCTAAGGTCACCGACAATCTATCTAATAAAGCATATAACTCAATTACATACACAGGACAGCTATCGGAAAACATTACTCTTAAACTCAAGAAATTGGACCGCAATATATCATTCAGATGCAAAGAGACACTAGGCAACTTAATTAAAAACAACAAAACGAAATCAAATAAAAACGAAAAGTCTGGTGTTTACAAATTATAATGTGTGGATTGTCCTAAAGTATATATTGGACAAAGTGGGAGAGCTTTCAAGAACCGCATCAATGAACACAAGAAATCATTTGTTAACGAACTTTGTAATTCAAATTACGCCAATCATTTGATCTCCGAAAACCATCATTTTAACGAAGATTTTCAAATATTACACGTAGAACAAAAAGGACGCAAATTAAACTTTTTAGAAGCATTAGAAATCAACAAGCTCAAATGTTCAGGTAACCTACTTAACGACCAAACGGAGTTAAATAATTCACCCCTACTAAATCTGTCCCATGGTTTTCGGAGAACAAACGATTAGCCATAATAGTTATACCATTAAGCATGTATATTTTATATAAATAGCCTAGTATTGTAAGTTTAGAGTCACTGTTTGAAAAAGACGATTATTGTCGAAACGATCGTCGCAAGTTTAAATAAAAGTGGTGATTATTCATCTGGAATACTTTGTGTATCATGCTTTCTTTGTTGTGTTAAATTTACGTCAAATTTAAGTAACTCTATAGGGATAATGTCGACAATTTTACCTCAAAATAACCTAAATAGCTGTAGAATTTCTACATGGTATTCTCTACCCGTTGGTTACAAATTTCTCGTCGTCCTCATATTGACCTCTAAATTACTTTAGCTTTATTCTCCAGTTTCGGAAGAGTTTGAGCATTTAGAATTAAATAATCCTTGTTGAAATTAGTTATGTAACCTGTATAGTGGTCGATGTAAGGTAATTTTTACCTAGAATGCTTGTTGGGTAGAGGGGATAAAATTAGAGTGGTTTGGGGGTGGGGAGTTTTGAAACTGAAAAATTTGTTGTATTCGTAGTTGGCTCTTCATTGCGCTGTACAGGAACGGCATAATGTACTTTTCAGCCTTATTCGAATGCAGCGCTACCTTAGACAAAAATAGTTTTTGAAATTATACTGTAGATAATTATGTAATGTGTGTAACTCGTCACTAAGCTGATAGCAATTATATTTCTAAACCGTACCAAGTCTGCGGTTTTTGAAAATCGTGTGAGTTGGCAGCTAGTGACGAGTACTAGTAGTATTTTCTGGTGCAGCTGTCAAGCAATGTCTCTTATTCCAAGTATTTTCTCGTCAAACATTCTGTATACTTTGGTAGGAGTTAAGGGGAGGCCTAAACGTCAGTAAAAGGTTTATCTATCGACATGTGTGGTTGTATTGATAGTCATGCAAAGCGCGATTGATAGGTACCAACCTGTCTCATGGTCCTATATACATCCCCACAAGGGCCTAACACCATATTATAGAGCAGCATACTTTGGCCGTATTTTTAGGAACAGCAAGTACGATTTTTTACAACAGATCGTTGAGGGAAAGATCGATGGACGACGCCAACGTGGGATAGGGCGTAAAATCTCATTCTGGTTTCGGAAATTACGTCAGTGATTTACTATAAGAAGCCTGCACAATCATCCGTTTCGCAGACAGAGAACAATTTCAAATGATGGTCGCCAACCTCCGTCGAGAAAACGGCACTAAAAGAAGAAGCAGAATGGAGGTGTTCGGGTCACATAGTATTAGAGCATTCATCTAGCATAGCTGTGGAGTTCTTTAGCAAGTGAGCAACAGAAGAGTCAGTGCATCATACTTCACTGGTCCTTTAGCGACTTATACTTAATATAAGGTTCTTGACGTTTCGGCTACCCCTGCGGTTCCTACCAAAGTATAATATTTGCCAAAAAAATAATGCTGATAATTAATTGCACATCTATGCAAATTTATAAAGTCAATGCAGCTGTTTTGCTGGTTGATACTATTTCGAAAAATATTTTTCAGTATACTGTTCCTTGGGTTACAAAGTCCCATCATACATCAAGGCATCGTATGCAGACTTGTCCCAATACCATCTAATTATATTCACAGCATTGAAGATAAATGACAAACAGCCATAGTTAGGGAGTCACAGTTAACACCATGTAGCATAAGGGGAGTTGAGATAGCGACATTGTAGATCGTAAACTGGTGATAGGTGCATTAAGGTGAAGTTTAGCCTCTAACCGAATACAGTTAGATGAAGGCATACGTGTAGTTTTATGACTCATTATTGGACAAATTTATTAGACCGCACATCTTCAAACCTCATGCTTTAAGTTACGACTTCATTGGGTTTAATTCCTGCATTATACCATCTTTAGTTCAGAAATCAGAAGTGTAGATGAACAAAATCTAGGTCTAGGCTAATATGGGTATGCTTAAAAATGTGAGCAATCTTTTACTTTTATGACGGAAGAACTTGACGTCATTTTACTGTGCTCATTTTAGTTTTAGTTATATAATCGAACCCAGATGGAAGTGGAACGGCAACGCATTTGCGCTCTCTGCGGCAAAGCTGCCCGAAGGGATGACCGCGTAAACACGGCTAAGATCATAACAGGTTACGGCCGCTTATTTGATTTTTAAGAAATTGTGTCCCATTTTGAAATGTCTTGCTATATAAATGAATGAACGAGCGTGATTTATCAATCCAAAATAATAACAGAGTGTCCAAATGTATCATATGTTGTAACAGACAAAAAGGTACGTCACTATGTTAGCTTCCCGATGGCGTCAGCGCATCGAACAATCATCAGCGGCTATGCAACAAGTATAAACAATAAAAACAACCAGGATAGATAGATCAAAGTCCGCCAGCCTGGAAGAAATATAACTACAAGCATAGACGTGCGACGGCGATTGTTCAAACTGGAGCGTATGAATACAGTTTAGCTAATACCATCTTTAACCTTTTCTAGTTCCTTATTGCTTTGGAGATTTATTGCCACTACGATATAAAACATGTCAAGTATGTTTAGATGTAGAAAACTGCTCTCGTGCATCTATCCTTTACAAAAATACTGATAACTAGGTCACTTGTCTGGCTCAGGTCTGACAGAGGTTGTCTACTATTAAAAACGCTGGTAAAATATTTTTCTTATCGAATGCACTCGGAAGGCGTCAAAATTAGCACACCAGAATAGGAATGGAGACTGTTGGGAGCCTTTGGTCAGTTACATGTCGTTATATGTCGTTTAACATAAATCACCTAAGAAATATGGAAGAGGAAAAGTAAATCCTCTAATGTGTTTTATCGTTGAGCATGCTCTAGCCATCATTTTTGATCCGTCGGAAACCATCAGTTCTAGCGTTCACCAAATAAATTTTCAGTTCCTTGCTAGAACAGGACTTTTGTCTTTCTCAAGCGTAATAACTAAAATTATAACATAATAGATGTTCTCGCAGATCACACTCTGGACTGGTTTGGGGTTTGTATAATAATAACAAATAATCATTTGAAATTAGTGGTTTACCTAGAAATAAACATTATACGTAATTTATATAAGGAGAAATTTTGGATATCTTAAAGGAGCATTAACATTTTAAATGTATTATCATCCAACATCCTCACCCGCTGACCCTGCTTCTTCTCGGTCAAAATGTTCAGAGCTTTTTCGGGATACCTCTATAACAGATATGTCAAATTCAAACGACATGTGGATATTATTCCAAAATGTGCTTTTACATGCTGCTCAGATAAGTCAACCAAAGAGTAGCACTCAACCAAAACAAAAATGGACTAGTAGCCACACATTGTCCGTTATTGAGGCACGTGGACGCCTTAAGATCTCAGTTCTGGATTCATGTACATAACAAAACGCATATAGACAGCTCTCACGCGAAATTCAAAGACTATGCCGAAAAGATCAGAACTCTTGTCAATAGAAATTGTGCAGGGACATAGAGGTGCATGCCAATACTAACCATCCGAAAGTGATGTGATACCAATTCATTAAAAAGGAGATAATCAGATTATTGACAATTATAGACCAATTGCAATGCCATCGGTGTTCTGAAAAGTTTTTTAATATGGCTTCATTCATAGGCTGCTATCGTTTATTGAGAAACAGAGTATATTCACAAAAAATCAACATGGGTTCTTAAGCGGTAAATCAACTACTACAGCAGTACATTCGTATTGTGAGGCGTTAATTCAGTTTATAGAACAAGCTGAATGTCGGGTTGGAGTTGAAATCTTCTGCGATTTAAGTAAAGCATTCGATTGTGTTGATCATCAAACGCTCTTGGTCAAGTCATCCAGATATGGTATCAGAGGCAATGCACTAAATTGGGTTGAGTCTTTTATATCTAACCGCCAACAGTTTGTACGTATTAACAACGGCATTACTTCAGATAGAGCTTCTGTGAATATAGGAGTAGCCCAAGGCTCGGTACTTGGCCCATTTTTATTCATAATGTATCTTAATGACCTAGATAAACTTGACGTCTCGGCAATGTTCACGATGTATGCGGATGACACATCCATAATTATTTCTGATAAAGGTACAGCACAGCACTAGAAAACAAGACAAATGATGTACTCTCGAAGGTGAACACGTGTTTTATTGAAAATGGGCTTTTTCTTGATAGAGCAAAAATATCGGCAATTCGTTTTCACAATAGACAAGAGACTACCCTTGTGTAACTGTGAATATTGGCAGTCAAACAGTGAGTACAGCAAATGTCTGTGAAACCAAATCCTTAGGCTTATATTTAGATGCTAATTTGAGCGGAAATCACACTGTGAACAACTAATTTCGAAAATCAACTCAATATCATACTTATTTAATAACCCAAGAGATGTGCCTATATCTAGTCAGCTACTTATGCTGTATTACGCTCAGGTGGAGAGCAGACTGCGATACGGGATTTGTTTCTGGGGGATGAGTTCACTGGCTCAGGATGTATTTGTCGCTCAGAAACGATCTCTCAGATCCATGGCAGGCATATCAAAGAGAGAAACTTGTAGAACATTGTCCATTAAATATAAAATTTTGACCATTACCGCTCTGATGATACTTGAAATATGCCTTTATATCTTTAAAAACAGAGATAAATTTAGCATAGTGTGTGATGTCCATACAATAAATACCAGGCAAAGAGGAAATGTATATGTACCATATAAAAAATATATCGTATAAACTTAAGACAAACTACTGAAAAATCCAGAGAGCATTATTTTCCAGTTTTTGTCTGCTTTTTGAACTAGTCTAAGGTGTTTGATAACGCAAAGTGGCCCAAAATATAGGAAATCGTTATCTCTATGGGAGTTCCTTATCACAGCAACTCTATGAGTCAAATTCGTGTACGTGTACGAATTGATGGTAACCTGTCTGGCCAAACTGCAACTAGAAAAGGAGTTCATCAGGGATGTGTATTATCTCCGATGTTATATAATATTTACTCTGAATTTGTGATGAGACAGGTATTGGACAACTGGAATGGTGGTATAACTATTGGCGGAAGCAAAATGTCCAACTTAAGATTTGCTGACGATACAACCCTTATTGCTGCTTCTCAGGAAGAACTAGTAGCTCTGCTGAACATCTTAGAACAACACGGTGCACCATATGGTCTATGTAATAGCCACAATACTTAGGTACCCATAATAAAAATTGTCAATCCGATGAAAAGTTTTTGATATCTACCAATGAATAAATAGAAAGATAGGCATGTTTTTGCCTTAAAGTGCATGGTTAAATATTGGGTGACTTTTCAAGATAAATTCATTTTTTGTAACGCTTCTTCAAGTCACTTTTCAATACATGCTGATTTTGACACCATCTCGCGAATTGTTTGATACATGATCAATTTTTTTAGTCGATAGTGACGTTATAGCATATTTGCTATGGAGTAATACTAAAATTTCCAAAATCCGACAACAAAATTTTGTTTTATTAAGGTTTTCGTTTGGAGGTCTGCATTTTAATGTGAATCTCTAAAATTTAATTAATCTCGGAAACTATTAGGAATTGGACATGGTGTTACATGATCAATGTTATAGCTTACCATACCTCTACTATCACCTCTCCAAATATTGTCTGTATCGAATTACCAATAACCCTAAATGTTATTGTTATGTTGCTTGAATATTCTTAACGCAGAATACACTCTTGAACGTCTTACACACTGCCCCTAGTTTTGGGGCTTATAAAGAAAACAGGAGCATAATTCTAAAAACTAAGGAAAGTTTTGCGATATGATTCAACAGGGAATCGCGGAGAGCTGCATGTTGCTGTATGTTGAGGATAGGTTAGCGACCTACCAACACATAGAGGGTGCTTTGGGCCAAATGCACCAGCAATTTGTGAGGTTCTACATGATCATTTGAACGTAAAGAAATTTTGTTCTCTCAGGGTGTCTCAACAACTGACTGAAGCTGATGACACAACGTATGTCATGGTGCCGAGAGATGCTACATAAGTTTGAAAATGGATAAGCTCGGTATGTTAACAGCATTGTAACAGGTGGTGAGACTTGCGTGTATTATTACGATGTGCCGACCAAATCTCAAAACACATCAGATTATCAGAATGTTGCCGTAGCTTTCGAAAAACCGCGTTCTGTAAAAAAGAAAATGATGGGATTTTTAAATCGAGCAGAATTGAAAAGAAAGCGTTATTCTGGACATACAGAAAATAGTCACCGCTAAGTGGTACACTGAGGAGAATCTGCCTAAACTCATTAGATCTATGAAGAACCTGAGGCCAAAATCAAGAATAGACACCTAGTTCCCGCATCATGATAATACTCCAGTTCCACGCGCCAAAGCATGCAGTGAAAATTTGACTGAAACTTCCCGCGCACCTTCTCTACAGTCTAGATCTTGCTCCTTACGACTTTGCACTATTTCTTCATGTGAAAATGAAGCTAAAAGGGGTGTGGTTTTCTAGTGACGAGGAGTTTCTGCGGACTTGGAACCACGAGTGGGCTTTAATTTGTAGTGACACCTGGCCAAACTGCAACTAGAAAGAGTGTTTTCAGATGACGTAGAGATGTATTGAATGCAGAGAAAAATAGTTGATAAAAATTAAATAAATAGTAGTGTATTGAAAACTTTCCTAGTACCTATCTTTGTATGAAACGCCTAGCAAAAGCTGGGTGTACATTAACTAGCCAAATTATAGATTAAAACAACTACGTATAATAAGCAGTTAATATTAAAATGTGCATGGCTGGACCGTGCAGTATACATATTCGCGTTTTAGTAAAATGACAAATACATGTAGCTTTTTCAGCTTGAATTATTCAACATGTTAAATATTTATTTTAAAGCATATATATCCGCTTATCCAATGGACTAAGAGAATTTATATAATCCATTTTATTGGAAAACGTTTGCTTTTGCAGTCCACTTGTTTTTAAATATAGACAAAAAAAATAGTTCTGTGTGAGTTGACCTCGAAGTTTTCGTTATTGACTGTCAAAGGTCAAAGGTCTGGATCTCCTGCATAAACTAGGCTCTAAACTAGCGTTTGAATAAGTATGGTCCATGCCCTCCTGTAAAGCCGTAAAAAAATCCACCAACTGGCTAGACTAACTACTTCCCGCACGTTTGGTTTTTCCATAGCATGAAGCTGTAGTCTAAGATCCCCTTGCAACCAAATCCCCGCCCTCCCGCAAAGAAAGGGTACTTGTTATGCTGCTAGGTCCCTATTTCACTAGTCGATGCCTATTATAAAGACAACAAGTTTTTCAGCTTTACAGCCCCCACCCCTCAACCACCCCAATTTCACCGCTACCCCAAAAAATAGAAAATGATCAGGAACCCCTAAAACAGATAAAAACGCAGTTTGGGTTGTTTTTATATTTTTAGTATTTAGATTATTGCTGCGCCACCACTATGGACCGTATTCATAGTCGTCTCTTGAGTCATACTTAAGGTCCCCTAAAGACCCGTAAAAACTGGAGACTCTTGCGTACTACTCCGCCGCCATCCTATACCGGGTTATTCACGTTATTCGACACGCGGAACATTATGGCTAAAGTATTCGATGAAAAAGAAAATAATAATTTCGGATGGATAGGGACCCGTCAGGGCTATATTTTAAAAATATTTTCATGTTATACAGGATGTCCCCAATTACGAAACCTTTTAAATGGAACACCCTATATATTATTGCGTATTCAGATTTCCTGGTGAATTCTAGTGCGACTTTATATATCTCACATGGGACTTGAAGTGAACCGTTTAGGTGTATATCACCATTTTCGGTATAAGTAGATATCAGAAAAACATTTAATATCGCAGACACTATAAAACTTAGGAGGCTGCGACTTTGCCGCATTACTAAGCCATGAAGGGAGTCAGTTTAGGTTAGACGGCCAAATTTGAATTACGTTTGTGGTTGGAGAAATCGGTCCATTAATTGAGGAAACTCCAATATATAACTTCATTTATTCAAATGGGAATGCCTAATTTTTTTGTAGGATTCGATGTAAAATTTGATATGATAGCTTTTTTAATTATATATGGTTGTGAATCTCAGTTCCTGATAGTTTTCATTTGTTTTCAATTCTTTAATCAAATCGATGTTTTTCAATGTTCCTACGTAGAAGCAACCTAGCAGGCCATGAAATATAAACAAAAACATGTTCAGATAGGAGGAAACAAGTAACTTAGAAGAAATATAAAGACCAATTGGAGTACAGAGACAAAAGCAAAAAAAAATCCTTACAACAAATCACCTCTAACTGAAACAACGCCGGTAACATATCTAAGGTCAAAGAGAATCTGGAGTATGACAGAAATAGATACATTCCACAGCCTACTTTCTACTGCAATGTACTACAGATTGCCAATTTCTAAAACCATTAAAAATGTTGAAATGAAAGGAAAACTACCAGCGAATGGTGTATAGGCAGATTATTTTCTTCAGAATAAAATTTCACATTGAAAGATATAAAAAAGTATTCAATTCTGTCAAGTCAAAAGTAACGATACCTCTGACCGGAGTTCTGAAAAATTTTCAGTACAAGATCACAGAAAATAAAGAATGAATTAAAATTTGTTCAAATTATAAAATTCAATTCGCCTGGCAAAAAAATTTAATCTGATTTGTCAGTATTCTTTTTTGCGATCTTACTAATAGATACTCAAAAATTAAAGGAGCTTCAGTTAGAAGTATAGTTACTTTGACAAATACTACTACTTTTTTTACACCATTATATATGATTGATAATTGTGTGCTGGAGCAACAGTTGCTGATATTTTTTCTTTAATTACAGGTTTTTTAATCATTTTTGAAATTTTTAACCTTTAGTACATTGCAGTAGGAAGTAGGCTGTAAAAAATAGCTATTTCTGTCATACTCCAGATTCTCTTTCACCTTAGATATGTTACCGTCGTTGTTTCTGTTAGAGGTGATTTATTGTAAGGCATTCTTCTAATCTTGTCTCTTTGTTGCTACTTGTTTCCTCCCATCTGAACATGTTTTTGATTATATTTCATGGCTTAGGTTGCTTATACGTGGGGACATTGAAAAACACCGATTTGGTAGAAAATTTGAGAATAAACGAAAACTACAAGAGATTTATATTCACAACCTCAGATCAGTAGAACTGCTATGAAATTTTACATTTATTCGTATAAAAACTTCGGCATTCCCATTTGAAAAAATCAGGTTATCTTGGTTGAAGTTTTCTTAGTTACGCGAGCGATGTCTCAAACCACAAACGCAATTTAAATTTGACCGTCCAGCTTAAGCTGACCCATTTCATGCTTAGTAATCCAACAAAATAACAGCCTTCTGGGCTGCTGTTTCTGAACCAATCGAAAAATAATCGTACACGGAACTCCAACACTTTCGAAGGGTTTACCCTAAAAGCGTACTATTGAGCAAAGCGTGTACGAATTTTCTTGATCGAAACAACTCGACTGGTTTCAAGTCGTCGAATAAAGGATTCGTATGCGGAAATTTCGAGCATTTGTGTTGTGATCATTGGGTGCTGCTGGTTATAATTAGGAAGATGGATAATTTGAACGTTCTTGCATTTGCAGCAATTAATAATATTAATATGCTCGAGTCTGAGCGTTTATCCAATCGGCCAAATAGGACAATTCATGCATTTAACGATCCGTTCACATCCCTAAGTGAAGACGACTTCGTGAAGCATTATCGTCTAACACAATCTATGACCAGGGATCTCATAAGCCTACTAGAGCCCTGTTTAAAACCACCAAGTAGGGCTTCAGCAATAACTATCCCAAGGAAGGTCAGCAACTATCACTTTGGAATTTTGGAATGACGGGACACGGGACGATGAAGTATGGACGTACAACAATTACAGATCTCAGCACACTCACAGAACAGTTATCTTGTACAACTGTAAAGTACCAAACTGACAGTATTCCTAGGTTGCCAAATTGTGTCATTCTAATTGTTATTCGTATACGGAACTGTACTTCGTATGGTGTTCAAAAATATATATTTCTTCTCGCAGACGAAAAATGATATTCGAAACTTTTCGTCTGCGAAGCAACTCGATTGAGTTCTAAAATAGCAGCCCCGAATTTTGTAATCTCTGGGTTATTAATTTTTTTCTGACATCTATGTCTAGGTCATCTGACCGAGAATGGTCATTTACACGTAAGTCGCATGTGCGATACATAAAGTCATACCAGAATTTTCCAAGGAATCTGAATATGCAATAATATAACAGGAGCCATGAGCACAACACCGACTGCTGCTATGGAAGTAATAATTGGCATTACCCCTCTAGATATTTACATCAAAGAGGTTGCGTAACAGTCAATGTTACGACTTCGCACGGTTGGTATTAATCCAGATGTAGGTATGGGACGACTGAGGCAGCTGGTATGGTGGGAAGCGCTAAAGGCACTACCCATGCTACAAGCAACCAGCGACTCAATTAAACCAACATTCGTTTTTAAGAAACCCTACAAAATAGAGATTAAACAGAATGTTGAGCCAAATGTGACAAATGCAATTTGCATATACACAGATGGCTCCAAAACAAGGGACGGCACTGGATGTGGTGTATACTCCAGGTCTTTAAACCTAAGAACAAAGTGGGCTATGGGCAAACACGCCAGTGTCGTTCAAACGGAACTGGCTGGCATATCGATAGCCGCAAATGAACTAGCCAGGAGAGATGTATCTGGCAAAACTGTAGCAATCTGCACTGACAGCAGACAAGCACTTCTAACCCTGAAAAGACCTTGTATCACCTCAGGGCTAGCAATGGAATGCCACCAATCTTTAGCCCATGCTTCGGACAAAAACAATATTGTCCTGAGGTGGGTTAAAGGACACAATAACAACAAAGGCAACCGTATAGCGGATGGTCTAGCCAGGAAGGCCGCTGACCAAAGAATTTTAGGACCATGTGACCTTTCTGGAATGTCGACAACCACAATTTCGGAAATAGCCAAAAAACACTCCCATGCCCAAATGGTAAAACGATGGGAAGAACTACAAGGATGTCGATTGGCCAAGGAAACCCTTGCAGGTTTTGACATGGCAATATCCAAGAAGTATTTGGCGATGACCAGACCAAACCTACGTCTCTTAGTAGGATTCCTGACTGGCCATTGTCAACTCAGGAAACACCTCCACACTATGGGGTTAAGTGACACACCGATATGTAGAATGTGTGAAAGTGAAGACGAAACTGTGGAACACGTCATATGTGAATGCCCAGAGTTATCTTCTATTAGAGAGTGTGCGTTCGGCGAGTCTTGGCCTACACCTGCCCACATAAGGGAGATGTCCCCTAGCGACTTGTTCACCTTCCTACAATTGGCAGGATGGACGATGACCTGAGGAAACGACTCCCTGGGAGGATGCACAATGGGCCAGTTGTGGCCTAAGTGCAGTGGGACCACTCACCCTCCCCACTCTACAGATACAGATGCAATAATATATAGCTAATATATAACTTTGATACGTTTCGTGTTTTAGGGACACCCTGTATGACATGTAGCCTTAGTGTAACCTTAATGGGTCCTATCCACACAAAACTATTATTTTATTTTTCATCAAATACTTTAGCCATAACCCTCCGTGTCGAATAACGTGAATAACCCGGTATATTATCACATCTATGGCGTGAGAAGAAAAATGTTGAGTCTACAGATATACATGGTCCGGCACAAAGGACGGACGTTTTTAAAATGGCTATTTCTCTTTCATCATAAGGACGACTCGGACGGGGGGTGGAGGTTACTGTTCGACTCGTGAGTTTCTAACATTATGTTAAAGTATTTCCTCCAAAGGAAAATACAGGGTGGCCAATCGGGTGACGATAATAATTTTTTTTTAGGTAGCCCGTACCGAGACCTATCCAAAACACCCCATGTATATGTACCGATTATTGATAGTTTTCGAGTTATGATTTTTTTTGAAAACTTAGAGATTTTCCAGTTTTTCCAAGAAATCGCCAAAAACAAGAATGCTTTATGGCTTTTACATTTTTCTGCAATTATACTCAGTATTAAGCCTATTTTAATATCCAATAAAGAGAACCTGTACATCCGAACAATAATTAAGTACATTTTGGAGCCAAAGTTTGAAATTTCTGTTTTTAGTCAGGAGACCAAAACGTTCAAAATAAGATTAAAAATACTTATGCCTGGTTCTGGAGCTTCAAACTAATCTTAGAAACTTTGCAAGACATTGCACTTTCGAAATAATAATGAAAAATTAGCACTTATGGTGACATTTTGCGCCGTACGTGAGTGTTAAAGGTAAAAAGGTGATAATTCTCGAATTTCCAAAATGATTTAAAAGCTATTATTTTGCTTTATTATGACAAGTTAAAGAAGAAAAAACTCGTAACAACAAATCATTGATGTTTTGATGACTTTAAATAAAAAAACTAATACCCAAATTGTGATTTTTGAAGTGATTTTGCTATGTACTATTGAACTTCTGTTAAATTAAGTTGTGTGGAAGGTTAACAAAGGAAAGGAGTAATAAACAATAATCTGACTTCCAATTTCATGGCAGCATTACCTGAGAAGCGACGTCGTAGCATACGCCATCCCTTTCTTTCAGAGTAGCTTTTTGCGAGCTCATGTCGGCGAAGCGCAGTTGAGTTAATTAATTTTCGGTACTAGGCAAGGCAATGTTCGGATGGACCTAAAAAGGTGATTTATATCGCTAGGTCTTCCTTGACAGGTCAGTAGACAGCCTATCATGAATACAAATTTTTCAATTTTTCAACCCTCCACCCCCCAAACACCCAAATTCCACTCCCACCCAAAAAAACGCAGAAAATGATCAAGAACCTCTAAAACACCTTAATGCGAAGTTTGAGGAATATTTGAAATTTTTGTTTTAACTACTCCGCCGCCCATGTACTGATTTCCAAAATTATAGCAGCATCACCTACTAAGACCCCACAGCATATTGCTGCCCAAATTTCATCACAGTCCATGCAGCGATTACTGAGATTACAAGGCTAGAAGAACGCGTACAAACAGATAGACCGACAGGTAGACCGACCGACAGACCGACAGGCAGACCGACAGACAGAACGACGGAAGACCTATCCAAAACATAATAAGATTAAAAATACTTATGCCTAGTTCTGGAGCTTCAAACTAATCTTAAAAACTCTGCAAGACATTGCACTTTCCAAATAATAATGAAAAAATAGCACTTATAAAAAACATTTCGATTTTGAGATAATACGTTTTTTGGGCGTTTTATAATGTCTACATAACGAAAATCCACGTCACTCATTTCCATCGTTCTGTCTGTCGGTCTGCCTGTCGGTCTGTCTGTCGGTCTGCCTGTCGGTGTGTCTGTCTGTACGCGTTTTTCTAGCCTCGTAATGGCTGCATGGACTGTGATGAAATTTGGGCAGCAATATGCTGTGGGGTCTTAGTAGGTGATGCTGCTATAATTTTGGAAATCAGCGGGCGGCGGAGTAGTTAAAATAAAAATTTCAAGTATTCCTCAAACTTCGCTTTTAGGCGTTTTAGAGGTTCTTGATCATTTTCTGCGTTTTTTTTGGGTGGGGGTGGAATTTGGGTGGTTGAAAAATTGAAAAACTTGTATTCATGGATAGGCTATCTACTGACCTGTCAAGAAAGACCTAGCGATATAAATCACCTTTTTAGGTCCATCCGAACATTGCCTTGCCTACTACCGAAAATTAATTAACATCCGACATGAGCTCGCAAAAAGCTACTCTGAAGGAAAGGGATGGCGTATGCTACGACATCGCTTCTCAGGTAATGCTGCCATGAAATTAGAAGTCAGATTATTGTTTCTTATTCCTTTCCTTTTTCAACCTTCCATACAACTTAATTTAGCAGAAGTTCAATAGTACATAGCAAAATCACTTCAAAAATCACAATTTGGGTATTAGTGTTTTTATTAAAAGTCATCAAAACATCAATGATTATCGGGTTTATTAGTTGTTACGAGTTTTTTCATCTTTAATTTGTCATAATAAAGCAAAATAATAGTTTTTTAAATCATTTTGGAAATTCGTGATTATCAGCTTTTTACCTTTAACACTCACGTACGGCGCAAAATGTCCCCATAGGTGCTACTTTTTCATTATTATTTCGAAAGTGCAATGTTTTGCAAGTTTTTAAGATTAGTTTGAAGCTCCAGAACCAGGTATAAGTATTTTTAATCTTATTTTGAAGGTTTTGGTCTCCTGACCAAAAACAGAGATTTCAAACTTTGGCCCCATAATGTACTTAATTATTGTTCGGACGTACAGGTTCTCTTTATTGGATATTAAAATAGGGCTAATACCGAGTATAATTGCAGAGAAAAATAAAAGTCAAAAAGCATTCTTGTTTTTGTTTTTGGCGATTTCTTGGAAAAACTGGAAAATCTCTAAGTTTTGAAAAAAAAAATCGTAACTCAAAAAATATCAATAATCGGTACACATACATGGGGGTGTTTTGGATAGGTCTCGGTACGAGCTATCTAAAAAAAATTATTGTCGTCACCCGATTGGCCACCCTGTATAGAGCTCACAAGGAAAAGGTAGAAGGAAAAGCTTTTGCTTCTTAACCTTTTCCTTTTCTTTGCGAGTATCTAAATCCTCGTGAAAAAATGGAAAAGGTAGACCAGCTTCATAAAGGGTGCATTGCCGCTGACAGGTTTCAAGTTGCAATTATACAAAGGCAAGCATTATTAATGATGGGTCAGGTACAGAGTGTCTGCTGGTACGGAGGCTATATCCCTATCGGGCGGCAATTGTTTCTAAAACTCACAGCACACCTGTCAGAATACTTGTTTTACTGATATCTCCGGTTTTAAAATAGCTAGGAAGTTGAATCTTTCGCTGACTTTTTAAGAATTTTGTCCTCTATATACTTATGTTGGAAGAGATATAGCATACCATTTAAAATGTTCGTAATAATGCGTAATGATTGTTTGTTACGATGTCAAATTCGGCCCTGTGGCTACTGAGTCAAGGCTTGGACAATTTTTAGATAACAGATTATTGGGTAAGAATAGCTCTTTCAAACGAGGCCTAGCCTGTTTAATTCCGTTAACTTATGCCAAAGTTACGGCCATTTAAATAAAAAGCTTTATTATATTCCCCCACCACTACATCTTACAAGTTTGAGCAAAAAACGTTTAACAAAAAAAATCGAGAATTGTTCAGTCTACATAAAGGTAGAATTTATAATAGACCTTTAATTACATATTTTTCGAGAAAAAGCCGTTTTTCTGATTGAGCGTAACCAGTTAGGCCCCCTAACGGCTACTTGCGGAACTTGAAAATAACTTCCAGCGATTTCTCTTAGCCGATTTAGCTAATAATATTTTTTGCTCGAAGTTATACGATGAACGGTTACCGAGATATTGCCGGCGTCCATTCTTATTAGGTCACCCACTTTTCGTGCGCGTAGGTGTACTACATCCGCCATGGTCAATTTAAATTTAAAAAAACGCGCCCACTCTACAACTAAGAACACCTTCACCCTTGATTTGCATACATATTTATTTATTTATTTGTAACAAGTACAAATATAGCCACCCTCTATGGATATACCTTGTATGAGGGTATTAGCTTTACATGACTAGTAGGTACATTAATTTGTCAAAATACAACCTATTACGTGCTATTGCTTCAAACTGACTCCAAGTACGAGGGTTGCTCTATACCTCCGTCAATCCACCAGTACGCAGACAGCTGTTTCACGCTTATTAGCGATCATCAGTGCGCCATAGGTCGATTGACGGAAGTAGAGAGCATCAATTTTTCCATGTTTAATAAACATGTGAAAGATGTGCGAGTAAGACAGAAGGAATTCTGCCGGTGCGCCATCTAGTACCCGAAGGTGACGGCAACCAAAGAGAGAGACGCCACTGGCAGCAGTAAACTCTCCTTGGTGGAATGACAAGGCTCGTTCGCTTTTTGCCACTGTAGGCGCGGATTTTGAGGGTATAGAGCAACCCTCGTATATCGGCTTTACGCTGCTTGCGTCAAAATCCGCGCCTCTAGTGGCAAAAAGCGAACGAGCCTTGTCGTTCCACCAAGGAGAGTTTACTGCTGCCAGTGGCGTCTCTCTCTTTGGTTGCCGTCACCTTCGGGTACTAGATGGCGCACCGGCAGAATTCCTTCTGTCTTACTCTGACTCCAAGTATTCTGTCGTTCCTACTGAAGCCGATTGTGGGCATTGGGTCCATCAATCCTCCTTTCTTGCTTGCATAACAAGGCTGCAGCAGCTAATAGTAGGTTTGTTTATAATACTTACCATCTGTTCCAAGTCGAATAAATATTATAATTTTCGCTGGTTGTTTGTTTATTTTCCTTCGATAGCGTTTACAACTTTTACAATTAACAATGTAATGATAACAAAATGCTATGTAGCATCCATTCACCATGATGCCCACCACTGACAATGCTCACCGATCAAGTCTTCAACAACACAGAATAGGTTATATAATATGTCACTCTTGTCAAAGTCATCCATAGTCCCATTCAAACTTAGTTCTATAGCATATCTCTATATATAAAAATGAGTCCCTTTTTCCCTTGGTCATGGCATCACGTGAGAACGGCTTTACCAATTTCGTCCATCTTTTACTTCCCACACCGATAGGTGGATAGGAGTAATTAGCAAAAAACGAAAAATTTCAAATATTCCCCAAACTTCGTTTTTAGGCGTTTTAAGTGTTCCTGATCATTTTCTACTTTTTTTGGGTGGGGGTGGAAATTGGGGTGGTTGGGGGTTGGGGGGTTGTAAAATTGAAAAATTTGTTGTATTCATAATAGACTACCCAATGACCTGTGAAGGAAGACCTAGCGACATAAACAACTTTTTTAGGTCTATCCGAACATTGCCTTATGCCTATTACAGAAACTAAAGGACTTAGAATTTTTCTGGTGTAAACATATGAGTATTGCTTTAGATCGTTCTATATTATGTAACGAAGAAACTGTTCAATTGATTTTAATGAAATTTTGACACAGTATTACTATCGTGTCGAGGATGGAAAATGCGTATGGTTTTTATAAATAGTGCCAGTAGCGGCGCAGAAATAATAAAAAAACTAAAAATATAAAACCAGCTCAAACTTCGTTTTTAAGTGTTTTAGAAGTTCCTGATCATTTTCTGAGTTTTTTTGGGTGGGGGTGAAATTGGGGTGGTTGGGGGGTGGGGGGTTGAAAAATTGAAAAATTTGCTGTATTCATAATAGGCTGTCCACTGACCTGTGAAGGAAGATCTAGCGACATAAATCACCTTTTTAGATCCATCTGAACATTGCCTTGCCTATTACAGAAACCAAAGGACTTAGAATTTTTTCTGGTGTAATCATACGAGTATTGCTTTAGATCGTTCTATATTATGTAACGAAGAAACTGTTGATTTGATTTTAATGAAATTTTGACACAGTATTACTACCGTGGCGAGGATGAAAAATGCGTATGGATTTTATAAATCGGGCCAGTGGCGGCGCAGAAACAATAAAAAAACTAAAAATATAAAAACAGCTCAAACTTCTTTTTTAAGTGTTTTAGAGGTTCCTGATCATTCACGGAGTTTTTTTGGGTGGGGGTAAAATTCGGGTGGTTGGAGGGTTTGGGGTTGAAAAACTGAAAAATTTGCTGTATCAATAATAGGCTGTCCGCTGACCTGTGATGGAAGACCTAGCGACATAAATCACCTTTTTAGGTCCATCTGAACATTGCCTTGCCTATTACCGAAACTAAGGGACTTAGAATTTTCTGTATACATACGAGTATTTATTGCTTTAGATCGTTTTGTATTTTGTAACGTGGAAACTATTAAATTGATTCTAATGAAATTTTGACACATTATTATTACTGTGGTGAGGATGGAAAACGCGTATGCTTGTTAGAAATCGTGTCAGTGGCAGCGTAGCAATAATCAAAAAACAAAAAATATGAAAAAAGCTCAAACTTCGTTTTTGGATGTTTTAGGGGTTCCTGACCGTTTTGTACCTTTTTTGGGTGGGGGTTGTAAAACTGAAAAGTTTGTATTATTGATAATAGGCTGTTCATTGACCTGTGCAGGACAGACCTAGCGGCATATGACAATTGGGGGGGGGGGCGGGGGGGGGGGGGGGGTACTGGCGATGATTTTGTTGCAAGGGGATCTCAGACTATATCTTGATGCTATGGGAAAATAATAAACTGGTATCACCGTAATGTGTGGGAAGTACTGAGTCAATCAACTTGACTCCATTTTTTTTTATAAGTTTGCTATTACTTTGTAGAAGGTTCTTACGTGAAGAAATCTAAGGAAAATTATACAGAACATTAGAAAATTTGAAAAAATGCGAGTAAACTTGACAACTACGAAGGGTGTGTAGTGTTAGTGATTTGTCTGTTATTGCTGTCATGTATGACGTTGCTGTCAAAAATATTGGTTAGGTGTTAGATGTTTAATGATCTTGAAATTTCGTGCCCGTCAAGTGTGCGTCGTAGAAACAATGACAAATGCGTATACAGAGTGTTAATTATTAATAGACCGTAATTTCAAGGGCATATTTATCACTCAAATTCGAATAAAAAAAGCTCATACAGGGTGTCCGTGTCCGTCCGACCGATAACGCTTGACAGGTGATAGACCCTACGTTTCTATGAACGTTGAGATAGGAACATAAAGCCTTACAATGCTTAATTTTCAAGATACAGGGTGTCAAAATGTTTTCTTTTATTTTCGCTTTTTCTCAATTCTTTCGCAATAAAATGGCAGAACGATATAAAATTACAATCGGAGGGTTTTTTAAGGCGAAAAGTCCAAATTCAGCCATAGTTTTGCTATCATGAATAGAGGGCGCCACCCAAGGAACATTGAACGGATTTGAATTACCAAAACCTTTTTTCCGGCTTGCTGCATCAATGTATCAACAAAATCCTCAATGTTTTACATGAAAAAGGTATGATTTGTTTGAGTCTCTAGAGGTAACTGTTTTCGACATAATCTTCATTGAAGTTTCTAATGCGACTGAATTGTAAATTGCGATCGAAAGAATTATTGGTATTTCCACACGAACAAATATTAGGCTTAGGCTCATACTTTTAAATCCCATTTACGTATTCTCAAATTTGAACACCACCTATTGTGAAAATTAGATGTATTTGAAACATGTTTTTTGATCTACCTAATATTAATTCGTGCCATAAAACCGATAATTCTTTTGATCACATTTTACAAGTAATGGGGCTGCCTTGGATATTTTAATAAAGGTTATCTCGAAAACGGTTGCCTCTAGGGACTTAAACAAAGTATACCTTTCTTTCGTAACGCATATTGAGGAAACGATGTCTTTAATACTCAGGTTGATGCTCCAAAACGGAAAAAAGTTTTGTTAATTTAAAAGAGTTCGATGTGCCCTCTATTCATGTTAGCAAAACTGTGGTTGAATTCCCGATACATAATTTTAGATACGTTGTGCCATTTTATTGCGGGGTAATTGAGAACAAAACAAAATAATAGGAAACTTTGGCACCCCGTATCTTGAAAATTAAGCATATTAAGGCTTCATGTTCCTATCTGAATGTCCATAATAATGTGAGGTCACCCTGAATAAACAATGGATCGACATGTATCTTGAAAGTTCTGGATTTCAAGATACAGGGTGTCAAAGATTGGAATATAATTGTTTTTTATCAATGACTTAAACATTAATGAGCCGTTTTTTAATCTGTAGTCTTTCACTGCATTAAGAATCTAAGACACCACTGACTAAAAGATAATTATCCTTTCCAGTGGCGTGATGGGGGTAGGGGGACAGTCCCACGAGAATATTAGCAAAAAGATGGACGCCACTAGCTTTGAAAAAATTAAATGCTGTTTTTCAGATTAAACAGATAAAAATACCTTTTCTTTTCTTTTGATGTCTCTTCGTATTTCATAGCCCCACTTTTCTGACGGGCTATGAAGTGGTTTTTACTTTTTTCCTTCAAAACAAAGTGGTATATGAAGAGACATCAAAAGACAAAAAAGTTGGATTTTCATCTGTTTCGTCTGAAAAACAATATTTAATTTTTTAAGGTCAGTGGCATACATTCTATATATATAAGAAAAGTAAAATTGATGGCAATGTTCGGATGGACCTAAAAAGGGTATTATGTCGCTAGGTTTTTCATTCACAGGTCAATTGACAGCCCATTATAAATACAACAAATGTTTCAGTGTTTTCAACCTCCCAACCCCCAACAACCCCAAATTCACCCCCACGACAAAAAAGTAGCAAATGATCAGGAACCCCCAAACCGCCTAAAAACATATATATTTTTAGTTTTTTATTCTGGCATTACGCAATATAGAACGATCTAAAACAATACTCGTATGTCCCTTGGCTTCTGTAATGAGCAAGGCAATGTTTGGATGGACCTAAAAAAGTGTATTATTCCGCTACGTTTTTCATTCATAGGTCAATGGGCAGCCCATTATGAATACAAAAAAATTTTCAGTTTTACAACCTGGCGGCGTGGGAAGTAAAAACGAAAAAAAGTGCAGAAATTTGACAGTTTTTGGGCTGTAAAGTTAAAGCTCATCACCTGCAATGGTGCAAACTAAGACTACACGCATTTAGGACCAAGCAGAGGTACTAAAATGATTTCCAGCCAGCTGGGAATTAATTCCAGAAAATTTCTTAATTTGATTCGCGTATTATAGTACTCGTAATGAACAAAGGTAATCATGCTAGTGTATATATACCCGGTATTTACCCATTGGGTATATGTATACCGGGTGCAAAGCTTTCGTACAATGCACGGATGTTATACTATTAAATAGAAATTATGAATTTTCATGAATATCACGTGTCGAATTTTCTTCGTCCTTATTGATCCGTATTCCTTATCATACACCATGCATACAAAACATTTTTTTTGTACTTCAACCCTTATAGCTTACCCCCAGTTTTTTTCAAATGGCACCCAATAGTTTTTATACAAATTAAGTTCTTATTTTAAACCTACGTTTTTTCGCAGTCATAAGCATAAGGTAAATAGATTGAAGATTTGTTTGAGGCGTAATATTTTCGTAAGACAAACGGACAAAGAAGAGATTTGTTTTCGAAAGTACGTATCAAATACCCTTATAAATCCACTTAGTTTTCTTTTTATTCGTTCTCTGCGTCAAACAAATTCTTGTTGTATTTCTATTCTGCTTATGGTTTCACACAAAAAATAAGTTTCCGTATAAAATCAAAGGTACTACAAGATGTTAAATTAAATAAGGATATCATTTATGTAGGCAAACTTATGGGGTGCTATTTGAAAATGCAAAGTTGGGGGTGAGTTTTAAGGGTTGGCGTACAAAAAAATGTTTTGAAAGCATTGTATGATAAACCCTATAGTATCTTAAAAAAAATTCCACCCAGTGTTCGTTTGAACTTTTTTTTGTTACGAGAATATCACGTGTCAAGGGAAATTCGGGGACACCCTGTATACCTAAATTTTTACATACGGCTCAGCGACTCTTTTTCGCTTGCGTACATGTATTAAAATACATCAAAACACTGCAGCACCCGTGTATAGGGCGATAGGGTCCTATTCACAGCTTATAAGAATCGTAAACAACTCTTAACTCGTACAGTTTTTGATAATACATCACTAGCGTTCCTCCCTTGCTTCCTAAAGTTCGTATTTTGTACTCGTGTCAAGATATATGGCGCTTATTTGTTACAGTTATTCGTTCTCTCATTTCCGCCACCTGTGAACCGATCTGAGATAAAAAATAATAATGGGGGAAAGTTTCGCTGAAGCCCAGCCTTTCAAGGTTATTCAACTCTTAAGGATGTCCTAGAGCGTTTTTATCGATAAGAGACTCTCTTGCTTTTACCGTTGGGGGGGGATGACATTTATTATTTTTTATTATGTAGACCGCGTTATACATAAAAAATAGTGAAATGGTTTGATTAGGTAGGTATATTTCCCAGATTTTCAAATCCAGGTATATAGATATTCTGACTATTGAAAGCTGATATATTACTACATTTGATTTTGGAAAAAATAGTGTATTGTTGAACGAGCCTAATGACGGTAATAACTCACGCAGTTGAAGTTTGCAGCAAGTGTTACAAATCAACAAGTGACTTATAACCATTACCCCGAGTTGAATATTATACTTTACTATAATAGTAGGATTTAAATGCATAATAATTAAGAACCATTTACAACTTAACCTCACTTCTGTCACTAAAATAAATACTTAACGACGTTCGAATTCGCGTTTGGCGTTTGTAGTTATTATAGCGTGTATCTAATCATATGAATATCCAAGAGATCAGCACTTGGCGTTGTTAGAGCGTGCCCTGAAAAATAATTCACGGTGTTTTGTTTCAACCATTACGTCGTAAAAAAGGCTTTTGGCAGCAAACGGCCGGAAAGAAATGAAATTTGGTGGGATGGTAGACATTAGTCCACCGAACCTACAGTTGGCGACATTGGAGGTGTTCTTTCGAGGGGGGGAAGGCGAAAACTCTGCTTGGCGACGATTTTCGAATAATAGCGGTATCTTTGATAAGTGATATCGAAAAAAGCTTCAAATAATTTAAGGGGAAAACTAAAATTTTGCATAATTCTGGTCTTTACATTTTTCGTGTGCGACCAATACTTTCCGTCCTACAGTGCACCAAAGTTAGGGGTGAGTTTGTGATTCCCACTAACATCTGAATTTCATCGCGGATTAAGACTAAGAACTCCATCAAAAAGTCATGTAACATTTTTGTTTCCCTAAAAGAATGATATCTTCTCATTTATTTATTATCAACAGATGTCTAAACTCACGTAATTGGTTTGGAACAAAATTACATCGCCGCTATCTAGTACCGTATACGTACTGTTGCGAAAAATATATTTTTGTCCACGTTTTTAGTGGAAATGATACTACCTCGGCATTGTCTAAGCAAGATAAGATTCAATTTGCGACCCCTGGTGGTTGCCGCGAGAGGGTGGAGCGGAGGTAGACGAAAACTGTTTCGTGGCGCTTTTCGATTTAATACGAGATAAAATTCTGATTTTAGTAAAAATCACAAACCACCCCCTAACTTTGGGGCACTGTAGAATGGCAACTACTGGTCGCACACGAAAAATGTAAAGACCAAAACTGTGAGGAATTTTGTTGTCTCCTTACGTCATCAGAACTTTTTTTCGATAAACTTAGCACAACGGCGCTATTTGTCGAAGTGGTAACTATTCCATACGGATTTTCTCTCGCGTAATAGTGACAGTCATTTATGTAGATTTAAACAACCATTTTTGTGGAACGTAGCCTCACTCCCGAAAAGCGCATGATCAAAAAAAGTCTCTTTGTTAACGAATTTTTCGTTGTGCCCAATAATTACAAAAGACTCTTCTCACCTGAAAATCATTTTCAGGTAATTCCTGGTGTCCTAGACGTGATATGGGTGCATCTTATTGTTTTATAGTATTCTTTGCCCTTGTTCTCTAGAAATTTCTCATATAGTATTTGGATTATCCGTAACTGCTAATAATACATTGAATTCGTTTTCCGAGGTTGCAACGGTTTTTGTTTCTTCCTTCTTCTCATATGAATTACCTGTACGATTAGGCCGATCCATGACTTTTTAGAAATTTCTTTTTCCAGCAAATCGCCGCTCTGGAAATCTTCCATGGTACACCCTACGGGCTAGCAAGCTATTTTTATGGCATACGCCTAGTATCCAGATCATATCGATTCATTCTTCATTTGAAAAATTTATCATTCCTCAACTCCAACTGCATTTACACACGTAACACGGAGACAAACCAAACCAAATCAAATTTAAAATATCAATTGACAGTTACTGTATAGTTGACATACACAGTATTATTTACTACGTTCTGTCAAACACGATAGTCATGGCCAACTCTGAGAAACTTTCAGTATTTGAAAAAAATGTAGTATTATTAGTAACGGTTTCACTGCTTCAAATCGAAATCGCTCCATAACTGTTACGTTTAGGTATAGAGAATGCTTGATAAAAGTGAAAGTATCTTGTAAGAACTTTCTGATGATGCTATAAAATACAAGGCATTCCATTTGAAACAACAAAGAAAATTATGATCGTGGCTTTTGGTTCATCTTGTATACAAAATCAAAGACAGCAGAAACTTGATAATTTTATATTAAGCTAGATCACCACGAAATTATTCTGGCATTGAGAGTCAAGCCCTCGAGTTATTGATTTTTAAAGATACAGGGTGATGAATTCGTTAAGATTTTCACATAAAAGTGGTCAGATCTCTGAAAATACCCTGTATAACCTAATAAAACTTTATACTTCCGAGATAGGGAAAATGAAATCAATTCAAATTCGGGATAATACATAGGCTGTTTCGTTTGAAAAAACACAACTTTGGTATGCTGTGACTTTATAAATGAACTTGTATATTATACAATAATTTTAAAATGGAGACCTCCACTTTACCTACAACACTCTTATTCGAAAGTTTTTTGTATCTTTCATAATAACACACACCCTGTGTGTACCAGAAATGCTAAAAACAATTTAGCTGGCAGTTGTCGTTAACTGGCCGTTAATCAAACTGACAGTTTCATCTGTGCATTGGAAAACCGACCGTGACTTTTGTTAGCATGCAAGAACTGCTGTAAAGTACTTTTATTGTCGCACCCTGTATACTTATATATCTGTTCATATGTTGTGGTATATTTGAACATTCAACTTATTTTAATCACCTTTGCAAATGGCAAATATAAGGAAAACGGTTGGTAGGTACGCCATTTGTCACCTGGTCATCGGTTTAGGCAGCGACTAACTTAAAAACGTTTGACGTTATCTTGAATTTCAGTTACGCGGCCATCCTGTCCTGATATTTGTCACTTTGCACGAAGTAGGACACGGCTTCGCGTAACTTTGCTACAGCGGCAAATACATTGCCGTCCCATTCTTATCATGGTTTTATTATACAAAAGTGGCTAAAATTTTAGTAGAAGCATTATATTTTAACAGATGTGGCTTTTAATTACCTGTTGTGGTACAGTCGCCACGAATCGTTAGAGAAGTGTGGCTAATTACTAGGGATGTACCGACTACGGTTTTGGCCGACTAGTCAAAAGCCGACTAGTCGGCCTCTTGGAACGTCGACTGTTTTTAAAATCCGGCTAAATACGCGGGTCCCGACATCGAGATGCATCGTGTGCCATCGTTGCGTTCATCGTCTTCCGCAGGACCATGCGGCAGACCGCTCGGAAGTCACGTACTACGACAGTCACGCTAGTGCATTATTGCATTGCATTATTTGTTTACCGGTTGTTTTTTAGACTGAAAAAGACATGTCGAAGAAAAAGTCACATGTATGGTTATTCTTTGATGAAATTGATGAAAAAAATGCCTTCTTCGTGATCAAACCGAACAGTTAACTTTTCTACATTACAGTCTACCATTTATGTAGATAAAGAGTTGTGACAATATTTGATTCCTAATTTCTAAATAAGTTGTTACTGATAGAATAGTGTAATGTCTTTATTTTTTAAATATTAAATTGTTTCGTTATTTATCAATAGAATGATATGCGTTTATTTTTATGCAATGTTTTAAATACTAAAGAAATAGTATAATGTCGTCCCTGTGGCGCTTCGTGAGATTTAGTTTTTTTGTTTTCCCATATTCAAGAACAAAATCATTCCACAAACAATAATATTGGACTATATTGACTGTTAGTTTTGTGGAATGCAGTCGAAAACAGCGTTTTATGAAATTTTGTTCCAGTACCTTGTGTGTTATTTTAATCCACCTAAAATATTACTGGAAAGACCCTATCAATTTTGCAAGGTCGTCTTCCATTCTTTATGCCGACTAGTCGGCCGATGGGCTGAATAGTCGCCGACTAGACAATTGGCCGAATAGTCGGTTTCCTGACTAGTCAGCGAATAGTCGGTGCATCTCTACTAATTACCGTGTCCGAATTCCAAACGAAGTATTTTTCATTGTAGCGGTATTTTTAGCAGCTAGATGTAAGTGTATCTGGCCCACATTTTCTGATTGTTGGAATTACCGATATATACTCACCAGCGACTGTGCTATCTCTGCAACCGCTATCATCGTCGGTATATTCGAACTTCTTAGGAGATTTCAATGGTGGCCCAACATCACGACCAAAATCAAATACTGCTCGTTCTGTTTGGCTTGGGCTGCTCAAAGATACCTTGGGCGAACGAATACCACCGCAGGCCTGAAATAAATATAAACTTTGTAAGTTTAACATGATGATAACAGCCAGTTTCAGCAATAAAGATTCATAATTATTTTGCTATTTATAAAAGATTTTTGTAAATATGTGGTTGGTCAAAGGCTATGTTTCGCTTTAGGGAGAAGAGTATACTCGAATTTGCTTATAATATTGAAGGCAGCTACTAGAAAGATGCAGTATTGTCAGTCTGATTTGACAGAAAACTAAGCTTCACTGATAGAGCAGGTGCTAGAGGTAGTTGACTATGCAAAATCCGAGTACCACATTTTGGCAACGGATTTGGGTAAAGAACTGATTAAAGATTAAGAATGTGGATCTTGCCGGTCATAAGAGAAAATATTTTTTATGAATATTATCGTAATAATTCATAGTTTATTCTAATGGTAAAGTCAGGACGGATTCTTAAATAATGAAAAAAAAAATGAAAATGAAAGTAACAGTTCTTTTAATTAATAAAAATATATCAGTTGTACATGAAAATCCAGCGAAGTCAAACAATTACTCATTTTTATTTTGACATTCGTTATTGATACATTTACAGGGTGTAATTAATGACTCTTGTAAAGCCGTCTTCGTCGCTTGTCGTGGACGTATCCATCTTTTCATACCCAAATGAATATGATGGTGCAATGACAAATTTTACCCCCTCTAAGGGTTGAAAATTGCGGTTAAAGCTGATAAAAACGGATAAAATTGATACATGTTATGGTTGGACCTCCCAAAAGTAAGTATAAAAAACGTCATTCGTTTTAAACAATTTTAACAATTTTTTAACGATTTTTAACGAAAATGATGCAAAACGAATGAGTATTTTTACTTCCCACACCGATAGGTGAGGGGAGTATTGTGATCGCGAAAATTTTCGATTTTGAGATAATACGTTTTTTGGGCGTTTTATGATGTGTACATAACGAAAATCCACGTCACTCATTTCCGTCGGTCTGTCTGTCGGTCTGTCTGTCGGTCTGTCTGTCGGTCTGTCTGTCGGTCTGTCTGTCGGTCTGTCTGTCGGTCTGTCTGTCGGTCTGTCTGTCGGTCTGTCTGTCGGTCTGTCTGTCGGTCTGTCTGTCGGTCTGTCTGTCTGTCTGTCTGTCTGTCTGTCGCGTTTTTCTACCCTCGTAATATCAGTAACCGCTACATGGATTGTGATGAAATTTGGGCAGCGTTATGCTGTGGGGTCGTAGTAGGTAATGTTCCTATAATTTTTAAAATCGTTAAACAGGGGGCGGAGTAATTAGCAAAAAACGAAAAATTTCAAATACGCCTCAAACTTCGTTTTTAGGTGTTTTAGGGGTTCCTGATCATTTTCTACTTTTTTTTTGGGTGGGGGTGAATTTGGGGTGGTTGGGGGGTGGGGGGTTGTAATACTGAAAAATTTGTTGTATTCATAATGGGCTCTCTAATGACCTGTGAATGAAAGACCTAGCGCCATAATACAATTTTTTAGGTCCATCCGAACATTGCCTTGCTTATAATAGACACCAAGGGACTTAGAATAATTTGTGATGTATACATCCGAGTGTTGTTTTAGTGTTAGATCGTTCTTTATTGCGTAACGCCAGAATTATCGAATGGATTTTAATGAAATTTTGACACAGTATTACTGCCACGGCGTGTCAGTGGCGGCGCGGCAATAATAAAAGAACTAAAAATGTAAAAATAGCTCAAACTTTGTTTTTCGGCATTTTAGGGGTTTCTGATCATTTTACTTTTTTACGTTTCTTTGGGTGGGGGTGAAATTGGGGTGGTTAGGGGGTGGGGGGTTGTAAAACTCAAAAACTTATTCCATTTATAATAGTGTCCATTGACCTGTGAAAGAAAGACCTATCGGCATAATAGACGTTTGCTAGGTCCATCCGAACATTGCCTTGGCTATTACAGAAATCAAGGGATTTGGTATTGGTAGGGGTAGGTATTGATTCAGGTCGTTCTGAATTTAGTAACATGGAAATTATGGAATTAATTTTAATGAAATTTAGACACAGTATTGTTACCGCGGCAAGGATGAAAAATGCGTATGGTTTTCAAAAATCGTGTCAGTGGCGGCGCAGCAATAATAAAAATCTAAAAATATAAAAATAGTTCAAACTTTTTAAACAATTTGGGGGTTCCTGATTGTTTCGTTTCGTCCAGTTGAAGTTGAATTGTGTCGTTTTAGTTCCTACGGAGAGATTTAGGAAACTATTTACTAGTTTTTGTGTTGGATGTTTTTTGACGACAGGCGAGCGATGATTTGGTTGCAACTGTTATGTGTGGGAAGTACTGAGTCAATCAACTTGACTCCATTTTTTGTGTTATCTACAGAGCAACAAAGAATTATCCATCAAGCTCCGACCGGTTTTATCGTGGTCTTTTTTATTTTCATTTTAAAATAATCGGTACGGGCAAACCGCCCATACATTTCGGGTGATGATTTTTTGGAACATTACTTGGGCAGGTGTACTAAAATGTTACCGCCTTTTAATTTGGTTACTTAACGTTTTTTGTTTCACGTTCAACACCCCCTCCCCCTCTATCTCCGATCCATCTCAATTTGAGGCAATGCAAAAAAGGTGCAATGACAAACAAATTTCCAAACTGCCTCTAGAACTCAAATACCAAGCGTCATCCGGTTTCTTTCTGGACACTAAAACTACGAGTCATTGCTCTGAGTCTACTGTCTGGGAGGAGAGGGGCATGTGCTGGGAGGGGGAAGGGACCATATCATCTGGGGGCAAGATGTGTTTTGTTATTACTTAGGGTCTCAGGTATCATAGTTGCCGGTACTCGGATTTTGCATACTCAACTACCTCTAGCGCCTGCACTATCATCATATTTGGAAAATGTCGCCCGAGGCGATGTAATTGTATGATTTCATTGCCAGAACCTGCAGAAATTTCCACAATGTGAAAGCAAAAACTGTTGTACTTGTGCACGTTCGATAGTTGAAAATTCAAATATCGATTGGTGTCCTATCGCTGAGTGCGACAAAGTCATCATTGACTACTCCATAGTAGTACCAGTCCCTTTCAGTATGAGGCCAAGGCGAAGATGGATTGCACCATGGCAATCATAACTGAAGCTTATCTGAGAATTACAAATGCTTGGCAACATCACAAACATTACAGTTTTGTGATAAATGGTGTTTTACCTGATGTCCCTAATTAGAAAGCCGCTCAGGGCCGTAGCTAGGCGTTGACCATGGAGGGGGTTCATGGTGACCTTAGGGGGGGTTCATGGATAAAAGAATATATAATGTCTTAATTTTAATTTTATTTACAGCAGAAATAAAATAGTGCTGAACTAACATATAACATTACATTTATGAGTTGCAATTATAGCCATGCCGCTACTTCCATTTTTACTGATGGCCACATTCTTCTTTGAAGGTCATAGACGTACAGGAACTTCATCGCCATGGTAGTATTTTCTGTCGGAAAACTGTCTGCTGAATGTAGTAAATTGGCTGCATTTGTGATAAGATCCCCACCTTGAGTTTGAAGCCCGTTCTGTAACACTCTAAAGTAGTTTCCAAATTTTTGTAGTTTAAAGAGTTCAACAGTGTGATTCACAACTGGTAGCAAATTCCACAGCGATGCCAAGGATTCGTATGCCAGGTATATCACTGAGTCATCTTTTGTCAATTTCAGAACTGGTGTACCGGAAATGTGCGTAAAGTTGATGGAGCAACAGCTTGTCAGAATTGGTGCACTTGCATCCGTTGCATACATGTTATGGGATATAACGTTTTGATAATCTAGGAACTCTTTCCACTCACTTTCACTAAACACGATTTTATCACCTTTAACCCCCATCAGCTTAATTCCAGGCGAGTAATTGTATGCGGGAGATAAACTCCAATGATCACATGTTTGCTTTTTGATTTTTTTAACGGATATCTTCTTTCACCTAGTACCACAGCTGCATTGTGACTGGTCTAAGTGCTGCTGTCAACCATGTTGTATGAATAACTCTCTTTCAACACTGGATTTTTTTGCTGGGTAAACATTTCACTAGTCGTTGAGTATAGTTGGTTGATCCACTGTTGACTGTACCGCTTCACACTGTCCTCACCACATTTGAACCAGTGTCTAGTCGTCGTTAGATTGTGGGGGGGGGGTATATATGGGTGCACTGCTGAGAAGTGGGAGGTATAAAAGAAGCAGAACTAGGGTACACAACATCGCTGTAATCACAGGAATCCTCTGAAGTTTCGAATAAACACTAGTGTCCTCCTCCTCCTTTCGCACACACATGCGTTGTAACAGTATATTGATGTGTTTTGCATAAACACAACCTTTTGTGTACTTAACATGATCCTTGATGCGACAATCACCTTTCCTCCAATTATACAGTTTCCACAACAAAATGCTTCACATATGTCACCACTTCCAGCGTAAAAGTATCCAGCTATAGCGATAGGTAGGGGGTTGACGTGATTTGGCCACTTACTAAATGTTAATAAACGTTTATCTAAAGAATTGAACTTCTTAAAGTTCACTGACTGATCTTCACCACACATGACTTACAGTGTTTTCGAGACGACTAAGCAATCATCGATATGTTGCATCAATATAACTCAATATCTTTAGTGGAGGGGGGTTGTGACTGTGAAATTTCATGCACGCTCAGTATCTTTGTTTTGATTGTATGATAAATTCAGAGTAATTGGAGAGTAAGTATTGATAGTGTGTGAGTATGACAATAAAAACACATAATGTTCTGTATCACAAATAGTTTTATTGTTTTTAACAAGAAAAAAGCATGCCATAATCAAACATTATGCTTCTTCTCAATTCATTACACTTGTTGGATCAAGTATCTCTGTAGAATCTGGGAATCTGGTGTCTCTGACAGATCTGATGCCTCTGCTGGATCTTGTGTATCTGTTGTGCCTTGTGTCTCTGCTGGACCTGGTGTCTCGCTGTCTTCAGTACCCTCAACCACAGCCTGGATTTGTTTTCGACACTTCAACTCACAGGTGGTTGGTTCCTCAGAAAAAGTGATTCGCATTTGAACATCTTCAGGTAGAAATCGCAAAACTTGTCTGTTCTCTGGAAAGTATGTTTTGAGGCGAAGAATGGCTCCTATCCAACACTCTCCGTAGATCTTCTCTGCTTGGTACAATTCTGTAAGTTCGAGAGCTGTAACAATTTTTTTATTTCACAGCATTCCTCTAAGGCTAACGTTTCACTAAACTAATCCAGTGCGCTGGGTAGAAACCTGTATGAATCCAGGAATCGCAACTTCATGAATACATTGTCTTCTTTTTCATTTCCTGGCTTTACTAAAATCCTTTTTGAAAACGAAATATACTTTTCTTTGTTTTGTGCAATGACGTCTACTGTTTCTTTGTCTAATGCTAGTTTTTTATGAATAGATGACTATCTTAATTACTTAAGTTGTGTAGGAACACAGACACAAAGCGTGGTAGCTTATAGTTGAGGCTGCACAGTGAATGAGCGGCTAACCTGTATTTCCCTGTCAGGTGACAATGGTCTCTAACTTTGATATCTGCTTCTTGGAACTCTTTTTCACACACATGGCAAACTGTGCTTTTCTTGAATTCATCTTCTTCGTGTGGTGTTAGTGGTTTATATATTTATATTTTTGTATGGCTTACATGCAGTGTACATAACATAGTGTGCCAGTTCGGCCCTGCACGGCCGGCCATTTACACGACATCTAGAATTCAGACGTCCAGAATCTTTCCCGAACCGACGGTAGCGGCACGCAAGGGTTCTGGGCGTTCACAGGCATCTATATAAACGGAGCACGGGCAATCAGCCAGTCAGTCAGTTACAGTTCGAGTCAATAGAGCGCAGCAGTCTAATACGCGTTAATCCAGTGGCGCGCGCGAAATAAATGAAGTGTGATATAAATAAGTTAAGGACCAATATAAATTAGTGTAGTGACCTAAATTAGACTGTTAAGTATTAGGCTAGGAGTAGTGTACATAGTGAAAATAAATAGTGAAATCCGTACCAAGTGTTTCTTTGCCCAATCGGACTAAAGACTCGTAACAGTGGTGTCAAGTGTGGGGTAGACTGATTGATTGGGCAACGTGGTACGGATAGTTAAGTGAATAAACTGCCAAGATGGTGAGATTCAGTGAACTGAAGGTTGCAGATTCAAGGAGAGAGCTCGATGAACGCGGTGCCGATAGCAGCGGGCTGAAGGCCGTTCTCCAGGATCGTCTCCGACAAATAATGATTGAGGAGGGTGAGGATCCAGATACCTTCGAATTCGAGTCACCTGAATTGGAGTGGGCCAAGAAGCTCGAGTCAAAAATCGAAGCAATCTCCACAAACAGTCAGAATTCGCTCTGAAGATGGAGATTACTGCTTTAAAAAAAGACATCGAAGAAAGAATTGGAACCAGAATCGACATCTTAGAATCGAAAATGGTAGAGCAAAGAGAAGATCTCAAGAGGGGATTGGAAAAACAAAACGAAGATCTCAAGAGGGGATTGGAAAAACAAAAAGAAGATCTCGATAGGGGATTAGAAAAACAAAAAGGAGATCTCAAGAGGGGACTGGAAAAACAAAAAGATCTCCAGAAGGGATTGGTAAAACAAAAAGAAGATCTGCAAGACAACATCCGACGCCTGAACTCCTGCAAATTGAGCTCCAGACTGCCAGCGTAACCGCATCAAGCCACCTGAAGACAGGAGATTCGGGCAAGGTGAGATTAGAACCTCCTCAGTATGACGGGAAAACATCCTGGGCGAACTACCTCCTCCAGTTTGAAGCGACCGCAAACGCCAATGGTTGGTTACCTGGTGAGAAGGCGACAGCTTTGACGTTAGCACTGAGAGGCGAAGCTACAGATGTGCTTCAGACGCTATCACCGACAGAACGAGGGGACTACGAACAGCTAGTCAGACACCTAGAAATGAGGTTTGGTCAAGCCAGATTCGGTCACGTCTTCCACGCTCAGCTGAAGAATCGCTCCCAACGAGCAAACGAGACGCTACAGGAATTTGAAGCAGATATAGCCCGCTTGGTGCGACTGACATATCCGACGGCTCAGGAAGATCTAATGGAGCGATTAGCAGTGGAGGCATTTGTAGGTGGTCTTCGTGACGCCGAAATGCGTCAAGCTGTAGCTCTCGCACATTCGGAATGTCTCGTGGATGCTCTAGCCAATGCGTTAGAATTCGAGGCTGTGAAAAAGACTGATGCTTCTGGATACGGGTGCGACGAACACCATCGCTCGACCTGATGTGCTCCAGAAAAGTGCTGATGTAAGACCAACAAGATGGCGGCTGCGCACTGCTACCGGAGAGCCCGCAAGTATCCATGGGGAAGCCGACATACGGCTCCAGTTTGGGAACACCAAGATCAAACATCGAGTTTTGGTAGCCGACATCGAGACCGAAGTGATTGTTGGAATGGACATCATGGACACCTATGGATTCCAACTTGACCTGAGGCATGGTACCCTGCTAGTCCAAGACGAAGAGGTAGTCCTCCACCGACGTCAAGAAGAGGCTGTCCAGGTGGTGCTCTCAGCAGAAACTGTAATCCCAGAAAGATGCGAGGTGGTGATTGAAGCCTGCCTGATTGATGACGCTGATCGAGGGAGCGTCATGCTGTTTGAACCTCAACCGGGTGATGAGCTGATTGGCCGTGGAATCGCAATTGGAAAATGTCTGATACGAGCTGATGAGGAAATTCCGGTGAGGTTGCTGAACACGAACGGCTTTCCGGTACACCTCAAGAAAGGAACACCACTGGGTCGTTGTTCTCCGGTCTCGTCGGTGCTGAGGAGTGTAAACGCATCAGACTAGCGGAATGAGCGGTTGCATGGGAAGCTGACTGAGTTGGTGGCCGATTCGTCGAGAGGCTTGAACAGGGAACAACAGAAGAGGCTGAGGGTATTCATCACAGAATACCAGGATATCTTCGATGTTGGCACTGGAAAGAAGGGGAGGACAAATTTGGTCCGACACAAGATCCATACGGGCGATGTACCACCTATTCGGCAACCACCAAGGAAGCTACCACTGGCCAAACGAGAAGAAGCGGATAGGATCATCAAGGAAATGGAAGAAGAGGGGGTGATCGAACAATCAGTGAGTCCTTGGTCATCGCCGGTTGTACTGGTGAAGAAGAAGGACGGGTCGACACGATTCTGCGTGGACTATCGGCAGCTCAATAACGTCACGAAGAAAGACAGCTATCTTCTCCCAAGAATCGACGACACCCTAGACACTTTGGCGGGTTCGAAGGTGTTCTCCACGCTTGATCTAAAGAGTGGCTACTGGCAAGTCGAGATGGACCCAGGGGATAAGGATACGACCGCGTTCACCGTCGGGTCAGGGTTATGGCAGTTTACGGTTATGCCGTTTGGATTGTGTAACGCGCCAGCTACGTTTGAGAGGCTGATGGAGACTGTCTTGAAAGGGTTGTCTTGGGAAACCTGCCTGGTCTACCTAGATGACATCATTGTGGTTGAGAAATATTTCGACCACCTCAAGAACTTGGAACAAGTATTCAGGAGGCTGCGCCAATCAGGTCTCAAGCTGAGCCCCAAGAAGTGCCACCTGTTCCAGAAGAAGGTGCAATATTTGGGACATGTGGTTTCCCAAGAAGGCATAGCAGTGGATCCTCAGAAGATCGAAGCAGTAAGAGAATGGCCTGTACATAAGAACAAACACGACGTAAGAAGCTTCCTAGGTCAGTGTACATACTACCGTCGATACGTGGCTGGATTTGCTAGCATCGCCAAGCTGCTGACCAGCCTTACGGAGGAAGGCCGCAGGTTCCAGTGGGGAAACGACTGCCAGCAAGCTTTCGGCCTGCTGAAGAAGGCTCTCTCGACGGCTCCAGTGCTAAGCTATCCACTACCTACTGGCAAATTTGTGTTAGACGCCGATGCAAGCAGCGTGGGGATAGGGTCAGTTCTGTCGCAGATACAAGATTGCCGAGAGGTGGTGATCGGCTATTTCAGCAAGACGCTATCTAAGCCCGAGAGAGAGAATTGCTGGCCATCGTCAAGTCCGTGGAGCACTTTTACAAGTACCTGTACGGGAGGAAGTTCTTGCTGAGGACGGACCATGCATCCCTGACATGGCTACTTCGGTTCAAGAACCCAGAGGGGCAGGTAGCCAGGTGGATCGAGAGACTGCAGGAATTCGACTTTAACATCGTACACCGTGCTGGCAAGTCTCATGGGAATGCGGATGCACTTCCGAGGAGATCGTGTCCCGACGACTATGCTCACTGCAACCGAGCCGAGACGAAGGACGCCATGACAAGGAGAACCACCGTTGTGGATGATCGCTGGCAGCCTACCGAACTCCAGAAAGACCAAGAGGAGGATCCCAGCCTGAAGCTGATCATCGAGTGGAAGAGGGAGGATCGACGACCGAGTTAGCAGGAGGTTTCACCTTACTCGCCTACCGCCAAGTCCTACTGGGCCCAGTGGGACAGCCTGGTTATGGAGGATGGCATCCTGAGACGAATCCTGGAAGACAAGGAAGGGGCCCAGGAAAGAAAACAGACCGTGGTGCTTAGGAACCGCGTGGCCGAGGTGCTCGGAGATATTCACAGCGGAACTAGTGGAGGTCATCTGGGCGTGGCCAAGACCCTGGAGAAGGTTCGAGAGCGGTTCTACTGGTTTAGGTGTAAGGAAGACGTCAAGGAATGGTGCAGGAAGTGTACAGTTTGTGCCGCCAGCAACGGTCCACAGAGACGTAAGAAAGCTCCTATGCGCCAATACAACGTCGGAAGTCCCTTCGAGAGGATCGCTATCAACGTAGCAGGACCTTTTCCGGAGAGCGAAGCTGGGAACAAGTACATCGTCGTGGTGATCGACTACTTCAGCAAATGGGTCGGGATGAACAGGGCGGTGAACCGCTATTTGGCCAAGGTTGTCTTGGACCACGGCGTTACATCCTCAGTCGGACGGCATGGTGGAGAGGATGAACAGGGCGGTGAACCGCTATTTGGCCAAGGTTGTCTCCGACCACCAGCGAGACTGGGACAGATGGCTCCATCCAGGAGGCCGCAACCGTTGCTGATGCTCTGGTAAAGACTGGATTTGCCGTTTTGGAGTTCCGCTCGGGCTGCATTCGGACCAGGGAAGGAACTTCGAGTCTGCGCTCTTCCAGAACGTGTGCAAAGCTTTGGGAATTAGGAAGTCTCGGACCACGGCGTTACATCCTCAGTCGGACGGCATGGTGGAGAGGATGAACAGGGCGGTGAACCGCTATTTGGCCAAGGTTGTCTTGGACCACGGCGTTACATCCTCAGTCGGACGGCATGGTGGAGAGGATGAACAGGGCGGTGAACCGCTATTTGGCCAAGGTTGTCTCCGACCACCAGCGAGACTGGGACAGATGGCTCCATCTGTTCCTGTTGGCGTACCGCTCGGCAGTCCATGAAACCACGGGAGAGACACCAGCCAGTATTGTATTTGGGCGAGAGCTCCGGCTACCCTGTGACCTCATGTTTGGATGCAAACCAGGAGACGATGTGGCAGGCGAAGATTACGTTGCCAACCTTCGCAGGAGAATGGACGAGGCCCACGAGAAAGTTCGCCATAATATTCGCACGGCAAGCGACCGCATGAAGATGATGTACGACGTATCCCCCATCAAACCGGTTCACATCCGCTCAAACAGGTTTCTCAGGTGCATGACCCTCATTCGACAGTTTACTGAACTCGATCAAACCGGTTTACTCTTTTGTCGTTGTGGTTCCCTAGATCCTATATTGAACTGATTAAAACCCACTCACCTCCGCTCAAACCGGTTATCAATTAATGGTCTTGGGGTGTGGCGTTCATCTTGGAGAGAGGTTTAATTATGTTCTAAGATGGTGGTGGGAGGATAATATACTACATTATAATACATCAGAGGGGTGGGTATATTTGTGAAGAGAGGGGGGATAATAGTGGGGGGTCTACAGGCATGGAGAGTGGGGGGGGGGTACGTTTCAGAACTATCTTTTACATTCTACTGAAGTTATAAAGGTCGTATAGTTTTCAAAAATCGTGCCAGTGTCAGTGGAACAAAACATGAAGGAACGAATGATATTCAAACTGATCACGCCTAAGTATGTTTTAGATGCTCCTGAGCAATTTCTACTCCATTGAGGATGATACGCTTGAAATCATGGTAGATATGGGGTTAAAAGGACGCCAATATACTCATATTCTAATCAAGTAGTCCTTGATAATTCCATAACATGTGTATATACGTTGACGTTTTTGTCATGTCGTAGGTGATGCTGAAACATTTCTGAAAATCGGAGACGTTTTAAAATAAAATGTATGAGTATTTGGGATTTTTGAAGTATTCAGATTATCATTTTTTTCGAAAGAGATTAAATTGGTGGAACCGGTATCCGGCCTAGCCTAGCTAACTATATGTGCAAAATGTTTTTTAAGGTGCTACCAGAAAATGCCGGGAAAAGAACCGACTGGGATTTGAACCGCCGCCTCCGAAATTTAAACCCGGCGCTCACCAGCTGAGCCATGGCGCAGACTGACAGCTCCATCCCCGCCATCTCCTGGTAGTACGGAGCGACTCGTATCTGTGCATCAAGGGAATCTGTTGAGTCATCATTGGTCTCTGACCACGTTCGACTCCAGATGTCACCAGGTCGAGCCAGTACAGCCAACTGTGTAAGGAATAAATTTAATGTTATATCATGTTTCATTGCCCGCATGTCGGTGTCTAATCAAGGTGCTACCAGAAAATGCCAGACTGCCAGCGTAATTCGAACCCGCACCTCCGAAATTCTAGTCCGGTGCTCTTACCAGCTGAGCCATGGCGGTAATGGAGATCCAGCTGGCGAAGCGATCCCAAGAGGCATAGAATTATCTTCACGTTGACTGACGGCTCCAATAGCATGAAACATGGTATAACATCCATTCCTTGCACAGAGTTGTCTATGCTGGCCCAACCTGGTGGCATCTGTAGTCGAACGTGGTCAGAGATCAATGCTGACCCAACAGATACGAGTCGCTCCATCGTACTACCAGAAAATGGCGTGTATAGAATCCGATGCTTCTAGCAGTCGGTTCTTTTTCCGGTATTTTCTGGTGCACCTTGATTTGAGAGCCCGACTTGCGGTCAATAGCATGAAACATGGTATAATGTTTTTTTTTTGTTTCTTCCGCTCAAGAGGCGGTTTTAAGTCTCATGTGCTTCTGGACATACCTACGTATGTCACGCCCGAAAATAGCTTTCAGTATCGCTCCTTGAGTTAGGAAGTGCCTCAGTACAACAAGGTTTCATATGCAGATTGGTGCAATAGAATTTGCTTATTTAACACATAGAATGTACTAGTACGGAATAAAATGGCGGTGGTGAGAAGGATGGGCTATGAGTAACTCCAAAACATTTGTTAGTATTGAGGATGTGTGGCAAGTATTGGGTCAGGTCATTTTTTACTGCATAATACTGCATTTTTAGCGTAGCAGAGACTCGCGCTATTCTGCAATTTCAATATTGGCTGTAAATCTCAAAAAGTTATATTAACATAACATACAAGTCTAATATCTGATTGTACCACGACGCTTATCATTGTTGAGTAAGCATTCGTGTCTTCCAGCTCCAGCTTAGTAGAGCGAGAATGAAGAAAAGAATTACCGATAGTAATACTAACCTTCATTATACGTCCTTTGATATATGTAATATAAGGTGCTTGGCATTTTCTAAGATAAGACAATCAGGGTTAGTGGTTAATGGCTGTTTCCTTCTTGTTAGAAAAACATGTTCCAAGAAACTTTAGGTTCTTTTAGTACCTACAATATGCTTCACTACATAAAGTTCCCTGTAATGTATGCAAAGCAGCACTGAGTGTACCTACTAAAACGGGTAGATAATATTGTTTTGCTTATTACTTTTAGAAAGGACACTGTCACACGAAGAAAGTAAAAAGTTATCAAAGCCAATCTTGCCATATATTATATAAGAGGTATTTTTTTTTCTCGACAATCGCTAATCCGTTGTGTGTATCCGTAGGAACCTCGCGTATATATGGTTTTATATTGATGTACAAATATTTCATGGGGTGATTTCCTTGGCTGATTTTGATTAAAAAACTTTATATGAACGTATGTCCTAGAAGTCACAAATTTCGAGCTACAGGGTGTTAAAGTTCTAATAAAAAAATATTTTTGTAATAGCTTTGGTGACGCTTTAGTTTTCTTCATGAAACTTGGTATATTGTGTCCATGTACCCAAAGATACTTTTGAATGAAGAGGCTTTTTTTATTTCTACCAGCGGCGTTCGTGCGGGACATGATTTCAACATTTTTAACAAGAAGAAGTGATACGCCACTATTTCGTTTTCAATTAGAAGCTTATTTTGAATTTGGCTTCCACTTTTCAACAATTTTGGTAGCTTAATTTTTTTTTCATTTGAGGCTCTGCTTTTGTTAAAAAAATTAAGTAATTTTCTTGCAGGTCGATATAGCTTATTTCTGATATGATGCATCAAACAGACAATTGAAAAGTTGTTGTAATAGATATTTAATATTAAACAAATACTGAACATTTAAACTAAGACAACACGGAACTAGTTAGTGTAAGATTAAATGTTGCTAGGAACAACGTTTCTTAGTAACAAAATTGTACACTGGTATTTAACATTACTTATGCATGATAACCATGTTAATAATAATAAACTAACGTAAACTATGTGCATGACAAACATTATAGCTACAAAAATTGTTGAAATTGGCCCTCTTTATTCATAATACAAGATTCTATCCGTCTTATAATCGAATTGTCTCAAAAGCTGCTAAAATTCGCTCTCTCTTAAGTCTTCCATGGTGTGAATGGGAGTATTATACACACGGGTTTTAACATGGCCCCACAAACAGAAATCTAAACTATTCAGATCGAGAGACCTTGCCGGCCATTCTTGGAGCCCCCCTCGGCCAATCCAATCCAGGATAGAGTGCATGTAAATGCTCGCGCACCATTGCACTGAAGTGGACACGGGCACCATCATGCATGTACCACATGTCATTCATTAAAGCAATCGGTACATCTTCGAGCAATAGAGGCAATTAATTCTTCTTGGAGGAAATGGTAAGACCGACCATCTGAACGCCCTGGTAAAAAAAGTCCTATAAGATTATCACCAATCATACCGGTCCAAACATTAACAGAAAATTGGTGCTGATAGTTCGTTTCTGTGATGGCATGGAGGTTTTCTTCCGCCCACAAATGGTTGTGAAAATTTTGTATGGCGGTTCGAGAGAAGTCTGCTTCGTCCGTGAAAAGAACTTTTGTATCAAACCAAGGATTTTCTGCAAATTTTCGCGTATACCAATTGCAGAAGTCCAAATGACTTGAAAAATCTCTTGGCAGTAAAGCCTGCACTCTTTGAATGTGGTACGGATAAAGTAGAAGGTCCATTAAAATTCTCCAAACAACAGTATAGCTCACAGACTACTAAAAAATAGTATAACTCATATTAAGTAACCTTGTGATCTTTCTAGTGCAAGTTTCCGGGTGTTCATCTATCTCTTGTAATACTACTTCCTCAGTTTCAGGGGTTCTTGTGGTGCGAGGTCTACCTTCAGAAGTGCCTTTCTGAAACTTACCGGTCAGGCTGAGACGACGAAAGTTTGGCTATTAGGTAGAACACGATTAGGGTATCTTTTCTGATAAATTCTTCTCGCTCTTAAAGTATTACCAATAGCAAGACCATATACGAAATGCATCGACGCCATTTCGGCATTTGTGTAATCTACCATAATTAAAGCCAACTTACAAAAAGTTGACGTTAGATCAATAAGCTTTTAACACATTAAAAATACAGTTATTTTCTTTCGGTCACATTTAAATGACATTAGATGTTATTAAAACGTCACACATTTGAAACACCAGTCTACTACGCTAATTTGAAAATTATCTGTTTCACTTGAAATCGATTCGTTTGCAATTCATATGAATTTATTAATGCAAACTATCTTCCAAGCTCACGCTCTCGTGCCCTTAAACAAAAGTAAGGAGACAACTTTCATAATAAAATTTGTTTCAATCGAGCAAAACGCGCGTAATTCCATCGTGCCAGAAATTAGCAATATCGGCCTGCAAGAAAATGATTTTTATTTTATTCAACAAAAATCGAGCCTCGGACTAAAAAAAAATAATGTCCCGCACGAACGCCACTGGTAGAGATGAAAAAAGTTTCCTCATCAAAAGTACCTTTTGGTACATGGACACAATATACTAAGTTTCATAAAAAAACTAACGCGTTACCAAAGTTATTACAAAAAGGTTTTTTTATTAGAACTTTAGCACCCTGTAGCTCGAAAGTTGTGATGTTTAGGGCATACGTTCATATAAAGTTTTTCACTCAAAATCATGCAGAAAATCACCCCCTGAAATATTTGTACATCAATATGAAACACCCTGTATATACTAATATGTTGTTATATTTAATGCTCCACTGTCCTAAACCCTTCAGCAAAACGGTAAATGATCTTCAAATAAAGGACATTCAGCTGTGAACCACGTTACTTAAACTAAACATGCGATATGTGATGTTCAAATTATTTTTACGCTCCTATCACGAATCTGTGCTTAAAACTGCTCAATCATTCTTCAAAGAAGTAGAAAATTTAGCTCAGCAAGCTATACTTCATCTCGTGCATCTGACGCATATCACTTCGTAGAAGAGGGGAGTATTATAATCGCAAATAAATCGATTTTGAGATATGTGCTTTGGGCTTTTATAATGCTACACTTTCTTATAAATACTATAACTTATATTTGGAAAGTTCTTGTTCTGTTGCTTAGTATGAGGACGGGAATTTGCAATTTTCTGAAGGCAGTGCCACATAAAAGCCTATACTTAAACATTTTTTACCTCTCCGTGGCGACATCTCGCCTTTTTTGCCTCATTATTGATTTAGGATACGCTTCCAAATATACACAATTATATTTGCCACTTCGGATGATAACTGTCAGTGGGGTTCCTTGAATTAAGATTTCTCTCCCTGGACCAAGATGTTGTATGCGGATCGGTGCACCAATGGTCTAGGAGCTCGCTACGTAAAAAAAGGTCACTCGATAAATTCAAAATTTTGTCATTTACAGATTCGATAGGTATCAACATAGGGATGGGTAGGTCGTCAGAACGCGATGTGGACGGATAAAGTAAGGGTGAGGGGTTAAATATTTAAATATGCTATTTTTTTTTCGCGTAATAAATGTTGAAGTACAGCTCTGAAAATTTTCAATACAAACGGAAATATTATAATGAAGTAGGGAAAACATTTCAGAAGTGGAAGCGACAGGTAAATCCGTCAGAGGGCACTGAAGTTGTGAAACATTTTGCAGCAATTATGTCACTCGGTGAGTCCGTACACTTCTGACAATTTACATACTCATTCTATGAGTCAAAGTGAACCTAATTACAAATCGTCAGAAGGCTAGAGGGAAGAATATCGGAGATATTATCTATAGTAAGAACGTCGCGCGTCGGTTCTCTACTCAATTTATCATTATATCTTTTTCGACATGGAGCATTATGGCAAAAGTATCGGATGAAAAAGGAAAATAATCATTTCGGATGGATAGGTATACCCATCAAGGCTACATCCTAAAAATATTTTGATGTCATACAGGGTGTCCCCAAAATACGAAACGTGTCAAAGTTATGTTTTTTTAAATAAACCATCCTATATATTATTGCATATTCAGAATCCTTGGTAAATTCTGGTTTGACTTTATGTATCACACATGGGACTTAAAGCGAATCGTTTAGGCGTAAATCCCCATTTCCGGTATACTTGCAAGTAGATGGCAGAAAAAATTGAATATCTCAGAGACTATAAAATTTAGAAGGCTGTGACTTAGCCGGATTACTAAACACGAAATGCGTCAGCTTAGGTTAGACGGTCAAATTTTAATGTGCTTGGAGATATCATTCGAGTATTTAAGGAAACATCAATCAGAGATAACTTGATTTTTTCAAATGGGAGTAGGTACCTAATTTTTTTATACGATTAAATGTAAAATTTGATGGCCTTTCTAATGACATAAAATTGTGAATCTCAATCTCTGGTAGTTTTCATTTATTAATTTTCCTACCTATAAGCAACATAGTAGACTGTGAAATATAAAAAACCTGTTCAGATAGGAGAAAACTACTGACTTATCAAAAAATACCGAAAAACTAGACTAAAAAGACAAACCGATAAAATTACTTACAACAAATCACCTCTAAGCGAAAACAACGGCGGTAACATATCCAAGGTAAAAGAGAAGCTGGAGTACGACAGAAGTGGAGATAATATCACGGCCTACTAGTTACAGCAATGTAGAGATTGCCAATTTCCAACGCTAAAAAGTTTGAAATGAAAAGAAAATCTTCTTCAGAACAAAATTTCACATTTAATGGTATATAAAAGTATTCAATCCTGTCAAGTCAAAAGTAACGACCTCGACTGGAGTTCTGGAAATTCTTCTGTACCTATTCGCAAGATCGCAGAGAATGAAGAATGAATTAAAATTTGTTCAAATTAACAAGCATAATTTACCTGGCAGAAAATTCAAATCTGATTTGTAAGTACCTATTTCTTTTTTGCGCTCTTACTAATAGTTAAAAAAATAGAAGAGTTCCAGTCAGAGGTATCGTTACTTTGAGTCAAAATACTAATATTTTATACCGTTACATGTGGTTGATAGTTGATTTTAATCGTCTTGGAAATTTTTAATCTCTAGTACATTGCAGGAGCCAGTAAGCGGTGAAAAATATCTATTTCTGTCATACTCCAGCTTCTTTTTTAATCTTAGATATGTTACCGCTGTTGTTTCTGGTTAGAGTTGACTTGTTTTAAGGAATTTTTATTATTATATAATTAGAAAACCTATCAAATTTTACTTTAATCGTATAAAAAAAAATTGAAACAGAATATAAAATTCTGGATATAATGATAATGTGAGTGGAGCAACGATGTTCCTACTATCGATAATATCCCCGATAATCGTCTACCTTATTGTAAGTAATTTGTATAGTTCAGTCTTTTTAGTCTAGTTCTTCTGTATTTTTCTTCTATCTGAACAGCTTTTGTTTATATTTGACAGTCTGCTAGGTTGCCTATAGGTAGGAAAATTAATAAATGAAAACCAGCAGAGATTTATATTCACAACTTTATATTATTAGACTGGCTATCAAATTTTATTTTTAATCGTATAAAAGAATTAGGTATTCCAATTGAAAAAATCAAGTTGTCTCTGATTGATGTTTCCTTAAATAATCGAATGATTTCTCCAAGCACATCCAAACTTGATCGTCTAACCCAAGCTGATGCATTTCGTGTTTAGTAATCCGGCAAAGTCACAGCCTTCTAAATTTTATAGTCTATGAGATATTCAATTTTTTTCTGACATCTACTTGCAAGTATACATAAAATGGTGATTTACACCTAAACGGTTCGCTTTAAGTCCCATGTGTGATACATAAGGTTACATCAGAATTTACCAAGGAATCTGAATATGCAATAATATATAAGATGTTCTATTTAAAAAAACAACTTTGACACGTTCCGTACTTTGTGGATAACATGAAAATATTTTTAAAATGTAGCCTTAATGGGTAGGTACCTATCCACCCGAAATGACTATTTTCCTTTTTTATCGGATACTTTAGCCATAATGCTCCGTGTCGAATAAGATATAATAATAAATTGAGTGGAGAACCGACGTCCTTACGATAGATATCTCCGACATTCTTCCATCTAGCCTTCTGACGATCTGTAATTAGGTTCACTTTGACTCATAGAATGAGTTTATAAATTGTCAGAAGTGTACCGAGTCACTGAGTGACATAATTGCTGCAAAATGTTTCGCAACTTCAGCGCCCTCTGACGGCTTTACCTCTCGCCTACACTTCTGATTTTTTTTCTCTACTTTATTATAATATTTCCGTTTGTATTGCAAATTTTCAGAGCTGTACTTCATCATTTACTATTCGAAAAAATAGCATATTTAAACATTTAACCCCCCACCCTTACTCTATCCGTCCACTTCGCGTTCTGACAACCCACCTATCCCTAAATAGATACCTACCGAACCTTAAATGACAAAAGTCTGACTTTACCGAGTGATTTTTTTTTACGTAGCGAGCCTTCCGTCTATAATACAAGACACAATATTTAATACTGATAATATATCCCGGTACAGGAGGCTGAAATTGGAGTTGGCAATGTGGTAACACTACATGTTTTGCTAGTTTCGAGAATGTATGGAAAGTATTAAGTCAAACCGCTTGACGACAGCGGTTGCTCTGTTAACTGTATGTCTAGCATTACTGAGACCTGAGCTATTCTGTAATTTCAATATTGTTCATAAATCCCTAAAAGCTTTAACATAACAGGCAAGTTTAATAATCTTGCTGTACCGCGACATTTATCTTTGCTGGGTAGGCCTTATAGCAATTCTAGCTTCAAAGCTTGTAGCATAATACAGCGGGAATTTTGGTACAGCAGACAAATATTGTCTTTTAGTGGTATTAAGCCTTGATATTATGAAGCTCGGAGTAATTACTTCAAGAACCTAGATGGATTCAAACGCCTCCAAACAGGCGTTTCAGGGGTTGCAGATCGTTTCTGTTTTTTTTTTCGGGAAAGTAAAATGGGGTAGTCGGGTAGAGTGGGGAATTCCAAAAATGTTTGAATTCATAAAGGGCTGTCCATAAAGACGGGTTCTGACTGTTTAGCGAAACTTAACCTTGAGAACCCGCCTTTAGCTAAAAAAATATCTGGGTTAGTAGACAGACCAACGACGGTAGAAGAAACATAGACAAGTCCTATATTAACATATTGAAAACGGGACGTTAATCAATTAAAGGGATATTATAAATTATTCACTGTTGACTGGTGACTGCTGGTAAACGTAGTAAACAAATATTATTATTTTCATCTTTCAGAGGCTTCAGTATTTAGGAGGGAGGAAAACATTAAGCTAAGTCTCTCAGTGCTTTGTGTAAACATTAGCTGTCTTTTTAATGATTTATTTATCATACGGCATTTCAGACATCAACAACTATGTTATCAGCTGGAGTTCAATGTAATTTCAGTTGCAGTGCAGGAAATGATGAGCTATATCTTGTCATATGAATCATGTTACCCTGAGCCAGTGAAGTAAAACTACTGAATGTAGCTGCTGATGGTGTCAGTATCTGCTTAGTATCACAAGAAAGTGAACATTATATTCTGTGGTCTATATTTATCGAGAGGGCCTCACTACGAGTTTGGTCTAGGATTGACTTGATCATACTTCAGCAGGTGGAAGCTGAAGCCATGTATGAGCAAAACAATAACATCGAGTGTTCACCTTAACAATAAAATGGCAAACAAAGAGCTAAGGATTTATCTTAACGGCACGTTGCTGCCCTATAATCCCACACCCAAATACCTAGGCCTTACGCTGGGTAAGGCACAGTCGTTTAATGGGTTGTCTCGTCTTCTGAGCCTTGAATTTTCTGCGGCTAAATTTTGCTCGCTAGTGTGGTTAAGTAGCCCACATACTAGACTGATAGACACCCAGTTAAACTTTTCTATGAGAACTATGACGGTTTTTTTTTCAGGAGCCATCCGATCTTACTGTCCCCGTCAATACTTAAGCCTTAAGGCCTATTGTATTATTGCTCCTCTCATTTACAGTATCCACTCCAGCAATCTGGATAACTGCATAAGTTTATGCAGTTTACCTACTGGTCCTGCTGCTGAGCTATATATACTCCATTGGTTCTAGTTTGGTCTTCCCAAAGAGCTGTTGTCTCTTGTGATCTAGCGCTTCGCACTCACAGAGTACATGTAGGCCTGACTCAGCTCCTCTTCCACACAATCTGCAGCTGAGGTCTCCATTGTAGAGTCCCATTTTATTCAGGTGTTCCTTCAGGCCACAATGTCGTGTGAGGAGACCCGTCGTTATTCGGAGCTGATTTCTACTCGAGGAGAGCAGTGTTTCAGCTATTTTCTTGCATGGAGCTTTAATGAATGTTTTTCCATGAACACATCCTGGCAACAAGTTCCACTGCTCCTTGTGCTGATGTTTCATCCATTCTTCGACCTGGTGTCTGATTGTGCTTTTAGGCACCCCCAGGGCGGGTTCTGCTCCAATGTATGGGGCATACGAGCCTAGTCGTGCTAGCTTGTCCGCCCTTTCATTGCCTCTTATACCTGAGTGTCCAGGCACCCACTCTAAAATTACTTTGTTGTGTTCTGCCAGTCTTCCCAGTTCTTGTAAACATTCCCAGACTAGAGCAGACGTAACTTTGGGCGCTTCTAGTGCCCTAAGTGTAGCCTGACTGTCTGTAAGTATTGCGATCCTCTTGTTTCTGTAGGATCGTTCAATATTGATCCTTGCACATTGCAGGATGGCGTACACCTCTGACTGAAATACCGAGGCGTATTTTCCTAGCGGAATGCTCTGTCTAGTTTGTCTTCCAAAGATTCCCACTCCTGTGCCTTGCTCGGTCTTTGTTCCATCTGTGTACCGATGCAGGTTGTTTACTTCAAAGAAATTTCGATCTTTTATTATAGTTTCGAATTTCTTGTTGAAGATGTATTTCGGAGTTATGTGGTCCTTTCTAGCATCCATTATGGTGTGCCCCACATATTCTTCGATTTGGTTGTGTCCAAGATCCTTGTAAATTCCTCTTGGTAGGGTTTGTAGTCTAGAGTAGCCCATTCTCGCCTCGCCCAATATTACAATTTGCAACGGAGGGAGGTGCAGGATGGTCTCTAAGACTACAGTGGGTGCGCTTTTCATTGCACCTGTTATGGACAGACAAGCAAGTCTTTGCACTTTGCTTAGTTCTGCTATAGCAGCTTGCTGTTTCATCTTTGGCCACCAGACCAAAGACGCATATGTAATCATGGGTCTTATCACCATTGTGTATGTCCAATGCACCATGGCTGGACTTAGACCCCATGTCTTACTATGCGAGCGCCTCGATAGCACTAATGCCATCTCGGCTCTTCTTTTAACTCTTTTGAGCTGAGGGTTCAAGGTTATCTTAGAATCTAGTACTACTCCTAAGTATGTAACCTCCCCTGACAGCTGTATTTGGTTACCCAGAAGTTGTAGAGGTCCTAGTCCCTCAACTTTTTTCCTTCTGGTGAAGGCAATTATGGACGTTTTGGAGGGGCTGACATTCAGTCCCTCCTTAAGGGTCCAGCTTGTAACAGTGTTTAGAGCCCTTTGCATTTTGTCTCTAACCGTGCTGTTGAATTTTCCTCGCTCTAGAATTACCAGATCGTCCGCATATCCTAGAGTCCTGTGTCCATCGTTGTCTAGAAGACTGATTAGCTCGTCAACAACGAGGTTCCAGAGTAATGGCGATAGTACGCCGCCTTGAGGGAATCCCCTCGTGACTCGAGCCATCATAGCCTCTTCCATGATGGTTGTGTATACCAGTCTCCCTTTTAGCATGCAGTCAATCCACCTGCATATAGCGTCTTCGAGGCCTATTCTCCTGGAGGCTCTGAAGATTGAGTTTATAGGGCCGTATTGTCAAAGGCTCCTTGTATGTCTAAGAAGGTGCAGAGTAGCACCTCTTTGTTTTCCAGTGCATGTTCAGCCGCCTGTACTAGCTGATGTAGCGCTGTTTCTGTTGATTTTCCTGCTATGTATGCATACTGGTCTGAATGTAGTGGTATGTCAACCAGAACATTATCCGGGTTGACAAGTTGAAACTGGCTATCAACATTCAGCCAAATAGCCTCACCACACATCCTATGAAAGAATATAAGATAATATAAACAAATCCCTCCTTGCCAATTCACGAAGATATACCTGATTTCTCCTTGCGCAGATTAAGGTCCAGAAAACTGCCAATCAAGCCTGCAGTAAAGTGGGCAGAAATTTGGGCGACCCACACACCACAAGAAGTGAACAGTAGGTAATCCACCAAAAGCAATCGCCGACCCTAAACAGAGCTGGCACGTCGCATGGAGTGTGCGCTGATTCGTTGTTTAAATGGAACAAGCGCGAATCCCCGCGATGCGACGGTGGAGCGGAACGCAAAACTGTCACGCAAATAGTGCAAGAATGAGGCTTTATGATATATCCAGGCAATAACAAGGACTTTCTCCAAGCCAGTCATCAGCCGTAAAATGGATTTTGAGGCTCCATATTAACTTATGAGTTACTATTTAGATCACTATCTTTTTTAACTTTGTGTTGTTGGTCTTAACTGTTTCACCTTTTTATGACTTTTTTTCATATGTACTACAGCCATACGCTAAACGAATAAAATCAGACAATGATGAATGATTAACCTTGTTACTGGAAGAAACTGAGCAAGAAGCTTTGATATTCGATATATTTTAATTTCTTTGTAAGGCATATTTGTAGCTTTATGCTTTATATAACATAAGTAGCATAGTAACGAAACTACGGAAGGGCAAGTGTTGAAGAAGGGAAAACAAAGCAACTGGCGTGACTTCGCAAAAATATAAAAATCACAATGTGTTGAAAACCAAGAAAAAAAGAAAATGTAATACGTTCACACACACATTACATGAAGTGATATCACAAATCAATCTTGCAACAGATAGGTACAGACATTTGTAGCTGGCTCTCCTATTGTGGCATCAAAGCTTCTTTATACAACTTACCTTCGGACTTCCAACAGGTACAACCTTAGGACTCCCTTTGGGCGATGGTGGACATTTCAGCGACGGACTTCTTGGCGCAGGCACCATGCTCGCCGCGGCAGGTGTTGAATAGGATGACTTGGGCAGAGGAACCACTTTACGTGCGCTACGCGTCGAACTGCTTCGCGAGAACCGGCCTATGGAGCCATCTCCGCCCCCACTGCTCGTCTTCATGTTGAATGGGCGGCGCTAACAGTCAAGCGACACCAACCGACCGACAGCCTAAGATACGGAGAGGGACGCGCGCGAACATTCTCCGTCAAAATCTGTAACAAAGACAATGATGTTTGAAATTTGTAGACAAGATAGATTTTTCGAAAGGTCTCTTTCGGACTTGCATTGTCTACATAATTTTAGATTACAACGTTTCGATTGATGTGGTATCTTCAATCATCTTCAGGTAAATTGACGAGCATGTTCCTTTCATTGCTATTTATTCTTACACGTCAGCTAGACGAGAATAAATAGCAATGGAAGGAACATGTTCGTCAGTTTACCTGAAGACGATTGAAGATACCATATCAATCGGAACGCTGTAATCTAAAATTATATAGACAATGGAAGTCCGACACAGACCTTTCGAAAGACAATGATAGCCATTACCTATTATAAATTGCAATGTAATGCTGCCACGATGTGGTCGATTTTAACACAACATTCTTAAAACACTATTATGTTCTAACAAGGCTCATTCATCTTTGGATAATTAACTGGAAATAAAAGGTTTAATCAAAAATATATTGTTTGAAACGATCAACTTTATCCTCAAAACGCAACTGTTGCTGATTACTCAACCATCACCTAACTAAAAACTGAACGCAGTCTACGGTACGCACTCCTCTTCACTTTTTGACACAGTATCCGCGATCCATTCGTCGCAGTCTACTGGCTCTTTAATGAAACTCACGTATGCTAATAGATATAACTTCACTAACTTTCCAGTCACCCATGTCACCTTTATCAAGGTACAAACTTCGACAAAAAATTAATTTGGAAACATACACATAAAGATAAATTCTTCAACGAAGAACCTATACTTTCATTTAAGTATACCATATGTAATAGTGTTAAATCAAAAATGTGATATTTTCAATTCAAAACTGTTGAAAGTAAGAATACCGAAACCTTAAATCAAGCATATGACGATCTTGGCAACAAAATGAATATATCACCTATAAGAATACTGTATGTTGACCAAAGCATTTCATAATCTCGACGCAAACAGCTCAACATTTTGACCTTCCTGAAAGAAGTATCTAAGGGCATCCGTTATTTTACGTTATATAGTATTTTCCAAAATAATGTTGAAAAATACCGATTACCACAGAATATAAAAAATATGTACCTGTAATTTTGAACTAAGTAGAAGAATATGTTACGCCCAAAGAATTCGAATAGGTTATTAATTCGTTGGTTATGCCCACCGGTCCGTCATTGTTGATATCCCAACAGTTCTTTCATGAGAGTGTAATAATATAGCACGCAAACACAGGTGAAATTAAGAATGATTAACAAATACTACTACTATGAAACCTGTGGCCCTTGGCGATCTGTTGATGTACATGAACCAATATTATCATATGAGGGGTTGACAGCTAGAGTGGCTTATCTCCAAAATTCAGAAGCTGAAAAAAACGTTGGTAGAGATTTGCAGATAACAGGAACTATATTAATGCTATAGTAATATACAGGGTGAGTTTTTAGTACCGGATCGATCGACAACTCCACTACTGCAGAAAATAGTGAAAAAGGTTGTATATACATATAAAAGTTGCATTCGAGGGTATGTTCCTTGCTCAGAAAATATTTTAATTTATACAGGGTGATCCATAACTACGTGGTGATGCAAACATACATCGTTTAATGAGACACCTGATATATTATTCCACCTTTAAATTTCACTAACAATTCTTAAAATATAAGGCATTGTAACATGATACAGGGTATTTCAAAAGTTAAGACCATTTTTATATCTAAATCGCTGCCTAATGAACGTACCATATATTGAAAATTAGTTTTAGCACAGACAGACGCATATTCATATACAGGGTGACGTAGGGTGAAAAAACTGGATTTTCTTTTTTTAATGTAACCCTCTATATATTATTATACCATAAAATTGCCTTCAATATGCTCTTTCATATTTAGATAGCGTTTCATCCATTTCCGAGATATTTCGATATTCTGCAAATTATAAATATATCTTCTTTTTGTGCACTGAAATCTATAAATTTTGAAAAAGTGCTATCGAATGCTATTTGTATTTATTATTATCAGGTAGGCTATGAAATAATAACTGACCGAGTCCGAATAAAAGGATTCTTCAGTCTTTCAAATGTATCAGTTTTAAATGTATCGTTCTGGATGTCGCTGTTGATAGTTTGATATATCTATTCTAGAGGGAAGTAGGTAGTTTCTCAAATATTCTCCTAAATACTCCCTATTTTAAAAGCTCGGTTTCATACAGTACGAGTTATTGAGCAGGTTATGAAAATTTCCAATGTTTCAAAGCCTACGTGATAAATCTGCTTGTAAATTATGGATCGCGTATATAAAATTGTTTCCTTACATTGTCTCGATAATTCAGGGTCTTGACTTCAATATGGCCTTATAATTTAGTTGTTCGTGAAATAAAGACAAAATTCGATATTACTTTCTCGGAATAAATAAATCTTAGGACACAAGTAGAAACTATAAGCTATACAAATATGAGAGGTTTTACATACTGCCTCACCCATATTACTAAAAACTCACCCTGTATATGTAGCAATATTTCTGTAATAATAGCGAAATCAGTCATAAACCATTGTAGTATTGAAAATACATGAGCTGAGTCTCCAGTATTTAATATTTTCCACATTTTTCGTTTTTGTAGGATAGGCCGCTCTAGTTCTCGACGCCTCATATATTCTCAATGGAACTCCATAGTTCTCAAGCTGTTTGTATTCTTGTTCAAAGTAATAGGAGGAAAATGTGATGTCCTTACTAAAACTCTATGAAATTTCTGACGGAAGGGTATGGACATTTTTGTTGTGAATAAAATTATATTCTTCGTCAGATCATATTTGTTTAGAATGAGTATTGAAACCAAAGATATATTTCTCTATAACGTCCTCATCACGCAAATTTTCTCAGAGCAAGAATAGATATTTTTGTCGCAAGCATATCTTTCTTTTTGTCTGTGTTGTGACATCGTTTGATAGCTGCGCCAAAAAACAGCTTTTGTAAACCGATACGTCAGTAAACAGTCTATCTTTCAGCATATGTAGTTTTTTCTATGGGCCGGTAAAACGCGATGGACATTTACATAGAGGGAGAGGCAAAAATGTCTGCATATAAAGTACAGTGCCAAGGCAAGTGGTTTTACCACCCTGCCATGAAACACACTACGATACATGACAACCTGCGGTGCGACATGCTTGAGATGCCACCCAACAGAATGCTAAGAGTCGTGGGTACCGACATCCCATGTAAGGTCAACCAAAGCGACAGATCGGAATGGGCTCTAGGAAAACCTCGACATATGTCAAATGGTATCACCTGGTACACTTCAAAAATTCATCGGGTACAGGAGGAGGCATATACGGTGGAAGGCCTAGGCAGAACGGAGGCATCTGCCTAGTTAAACTGGCTGCCGTTTACCAGGCAAAAATAGCTGCAATTTTGGAATGCGACAGAACATGCATGGATATAGGATACAGCAAACAGACTATCTATGTAAACACAAACAGCCTGGCTGCTGTGATGGCCTTGTCAGGTAACCACTATACTTCAAAAATAGTGTGGGACTGTCATAATATCCTAAATACACTGGTGAAGACTAACAAGGAAACATTATCTTGGGCGCCTAGTCACATAGGAGCGGGTGGCATTGAGAGGTCCCTAAGACACTGGCGAAGACCAACAAGGTAACATTATCTAGGGTGCCTTATCATATAGGGGCTGTTGGTAAGGAAAGGGCCGACCGGTGTGCCAAGGAAGACGCAGAAATCCCTCTCATCAGGCCAGAATTAGCATGTGGTATATTATACAACATGGTGCGAGCAGCTATCACCACTTGGGTGTCAAATGAGCACCAGAAGCGCTGAGGCAGTGTGGTCGGGAATGTTCAGTCTAAGAGGATGCTGAGAGGACCCTCGTGTTCTAATACCGCATACGCTCTCAGATTGAGCAGGAAAGAACTACAAAAGGTGGTTGGATTAATAACTAGCCAGTGGACGTTCAGTGCATACCTAGAATAGCTGGGAATTGAAGTGGCAAGCCCATTATGCAAGAAGTGCGGCGCAGCAGAAGAAACAGCTAAGCATGTTATCTTCGACTGTCTTGCCTTGAGTGACAGTAGGAACTCAACAGGTTCGCAAAGAACTTATTAGGATGGGACTTTGAATATGGGTGCACAATAAGCCTTAGGGCTGAGCGGCAACTATTAGGGCACCTAAACCCTAACCCTCACTGCTAAAAAAGTGCGATGCATGAAAGACGATGTTAATATATCAGGAATTAGGAGCATGATTAGAACAGTCTGTTCCACGCAAGAAGATAACAGTGGCGTCGCACAATTGAAGTACCTGCATAAACAATATGGCGGATGACATTGTTTACAGTCAGTGGCATAACGATTATTTATTTTCTCAATCCGTATTTAAGTAATAGTTTAATGCCAACAATAAGTACGTAACTTCACAACATAGATCTTCAGAGACATTGGATTCAGCTAAATCGTAAAATCACACGAAATTAAAAACAAACCACACAAGATAACTCTCATACAAGCGATCTAATAACCCACGCTAAAAAAGTACTTTTTTAATATTACTCAGCTGCCACTGCATCAGTTTTTAAAAGCGATAGGGCTAACATGCACGACAACATTGGGGTTCTTGGCCCTTGGCCGAGATATTAGGTTTAATGACCGATGTGGCTTCCCCATATTGAAAAAGGATTGGCGCAATATCAGTTCTTTTGTCGCAAAAACTGTCCACTGATTTGTGTAACGGAATCGCAATAATTTCCCAAATATTTGAAGTATTCGCAAATAATATCACAAATATGCCTTTCATCATTGTCGGTCCTCATCATAGGCACATATAATCATCTTATTTAAGTTCTTAGATGTATGATTAAAAACCGACAAGTAGACGGAAACGCATATATTTGCATGATTCGTCCCATTTGCACAAATAACGCAAATAGGTCCTCCACGCGTCGTCGCTTTTTTGCAAATCAAACAAATACACAAATACAGTACGTCAAGTGAAGTGCCGGCATAACATACACAAAAATACATATACGGGAGTTCTTAAAACAACCAGTTAGCTACATGTTTTCTTACGTAGAGACGACCTTCAGTCATTGTGTAGTAAAACACATGTAGTTTGTAAGCAGTCTTATTTCTAGAGTTTCTGTAAACACATAATATGCCGTAAATAATTGATTCCGTAATTTTATGTGATGTTTTAATGAAAAACGTGCTGTTGGTTCGCATCCACCAATATCAATTATTCCTTCTACCTACTTTTGTTGAATATAACGGTTGTATATAAAATGCAACATTTCATGCGACCACACAGCATATCGCAATCTTAATTTCATCACAATCCATGCACGGTAACTGAGATTAAGGGGTTAGAAAAGTGGGTGTGGGAAGTAAAGTTGAGCAAATACACTAGGCAAAGACAAACGAAGATCATGTGTCTCATATTTGTCGTCGGTGATATCACGGCCGGCTCCACTGCTCCGTTGCGGGACCGTCGAGAGCTATCGGGGCTGATGCTGCTGCGAGTGACGTCACACAAGGCGCCGAACGTATCTGCAGGGATTAATAGAGAAATTCCGACATCATCAGCATTTTCTTGAAAAAACTGAGAAAACAGTCAAAAATACAAAAGTAATGCATAAGAATGAATTCATAGGAAATTAAATTTTTCATAAACGGAGCCCGTTGATATCTATTTAGCTAGAGTTGTTTGGACGTAAGAAGGTTAAAAGTTAGACGTAAAGGCACCCAAATGATACAAAATTATTTATTATTCACAAAATGATGTACACAATCATATTATAGCTGTCATAATTGCAGTAGCAGTAGTAGCAAAATAGGGTATAAGATATGTAGTATACAGGGTGTCCCAGAATTCTCCTTGACACGTGATATTCTCGTAACAGAAAAAGTTCATATGAAAACTGAGTGGATTTTTTTAAAGTACTATATAGGGTCTATCACACCACGCTTTCAAAACATTTTTTTTTTGAACTTCAACCGTTAAAACTCACCACACATTTTTTTGTTTAGCACCAATAGTGCTACACAAAATAAGTCTTTTATTTTATTTAAAATCTTGTTATAGGTTTGATTTTATACACAAATCTTTTTTTGCGTGGTCCATAAGTATTATATAAATAAAATAAGAATTTGTTTGAGGCTTAATATTTTCGTATGAAAAATAGATAAAAATGAAAACTAAGTGGGCGTTTCAAGGGTACGAAGGACATGTCATATTTTGAAAACAAATTTTTGTACTTGAATCCCTAATACTCACCCCCAACATTTTTTTTCAAATAGATTTTCCTACATAAATAAGGTGATTATTTTATTCAAAATTTGTAGTGCTTTTTGATTTGATACACAAAACAGTTTTTTTCGTAAAGTCAAAGCATGAGATAAATAAAATAAGGGTTTTTTTTAGGCGTAACATTTTCATAATAAAAAATGATAAAAAGACATTTATTTTCGAAAGCATGTATGATAGGTCATTCAGTACTTTTAAAAACCCACTTAGTTTCCCTTTTCATCGGTCTTTTATGTCAAACAAATTCTTATTTTATTTATATTATGCTTATGATTTTACGAAAAAATAGGTTTGCGTATAAAATCAAGGTATAACAAGATTTTAAATAAAATAGGAATATCATTTATGTAAGAAAACTTATGGGGTGCTATTTGAAAACAAAAAGTTGGGGGCAAGTTTTCGGGGTTGACGAGATGACGTACAAAAAAAATGTTTTGATTGCATTACTTTACAATAATTGTTAAGCAGTATTTTACAAAATCTGTGAATACATAGTTTAATCCTAGCTCGAGGAACTATTAAAGTCATACCACGGGGCCTTATATCAATATCACTACGAATTAAAAATATCCCTTCGATGTCTTTGGTGCATATTACAGAAGAATCCTTTGTAGTGAAGTTATCTCGATGTATAGCGCGTAACTACTGATTCCATTTAATTACATCGGTATCTACATATATAATTACTACTGCAGAAGGGTGCACAGCAACTATGGACGGTATTCTTGTCTAGATACACGTAAAACCAAAAAACTTAATGAAAAATCCCTGCTGGTATTCGACGATTACAAACGCGATTCGACGATCGCCTGGCGTCTAGCGTGACGTAGGCGCTGTGGTGGGGATACACCATCAGGCCTGATAGCTCTCGACAGTCTCGCTGTCTCGACGATTCCGTCCGTTACGTTGCGTCGTCGAAACAGAGCAACGCATTGTAGGCTACACCGGCACGTCGGCGACGGACGACGTCGTAAGCGGCCTACAGACGTAGATACCTACTTCGATGCATGCATCGACTCCGACGTTCGATGATGCAAGTAGCAGCGTGTGTAGTATATTAGAATCACGTACTTGGTATCAGTTGCGGCTTGCAGGGGTGCAGAGTCAGGAATCCCATTTTGGTCGGTAAGCCAAGATGCCAAGTCGATGACGCTGATGCAGGTTTCAAGTGTTTCAACGTGTGTAGTATTGCGTCGATGCAAAGAAATAACTCCATCCTACTATTTTTGTGTTGCATGAAACGTGCATAAAATGTCAAGTCGATTCCGGCATCGCAACAGGTTTCGGTGTGAGTAGGAACTTATGCAACTGATGCAAGTTTCATGAAACCTTGAGTCGATGCCTGCATCGCCGCATGCATCAACGTCTATAGGCCGCTGTAGCAGTGCACGCCGCGCGGCGATGCCAGATGTAACATATATTCATCGAATTGTAACATCTTATTTTTCTGAAAAATATACTAGGATCATGCACTGTACGATGATTGATAATTCTAACATACTTTTAGGTCTTTCATGAATTTTGTTGATATAAATATGTAGGTATGTCATCAGTGGCAGTGGCAGCCGGGGCTAGTGCCCAGTGCGGCATATATTCAAAATTTAAAAAGTATAGTATATAATAATTGCACACGCAAGAATACCTTCACCCTCCACGCGTAAACATAAGCAGCCAACAACTGCTCAAACGGTACGTCCTGTACGATGGATCCAAACAATCTCCCTGCCGGCGCAACGCGCAACTGTCACCCGATAGCGGGCAGTACACAAAAGAATAGCTCGCCCAAAGACGTTAGACGTCAGGAATAGACGACTAAATGACCGAACACCTGGATAAACGGCAATAAAGTTAACATAATGGATAATTCAAGAAGACATACACGATTTGTAAAAAAATCAAAATTTTGTAAAGTATAATGATAGCACTTCAAGTAAAAATTAAGGATCAAAATAATTTATTTGGTAAGCAGAGTAGTGGTATATTCGAAAAAAAGATTTAAATATTTATTGCATTTTGGGAAAAACTTTGTCACAATCCGATTAGAATTCAAAAAGTCAGGCATTTTTGCCTGTTTAAAAATGCATGTAATACAAGTAAAGGTTGTCCTGAGTGCAAATTTTATGATTCTTAGAGCAAAACAAATATTTTTCTGTTATTGAATTATGGATAATACCTAATTTTTCTGCAACAAATTAGTGATTGTATTGTGTAAGGCTTTCGCGGCCATGATCCGATGAACTGTTAGTTCGAGGGCTGTTCGGCCGTCTTCCACACGCACCGACGCCTTGACGTGGCGTACGTTTCGCCAATACGACTCGCATCCTAAGAAGCTGTTACCTGTTCAGCGTGTTCCGAGAAACTTCAAATTGTTTATTTTAATTTTTTCAATTAGTTATTAGCATTAATAGTAGCACATTGTTGAACGATGCGGTAATGACAGTAATAACTCACGCAGTTGAAGTTTGGAGCACGAGCCATCGGCTGTACAAATATCAAGTGAGCTATTACCATTACCACGAGTTGAATACTATATTTTATCTATACGACCCAAGCAACTAATAGTACGACTTATACACGAAATAATTATGAATTATTGACAAATTAACTTTTCTGTAAAATAAATAATGTATAGGGTGGCCTAATGGGAATGTGCACCGGCAACACCGCGGTAACCATATAATTTGGGACCAAACATATTATTTGGTAAGTCGGCTAAAAGAAATCACTGGATATTATTTGAAAGTTCTGCAAGTAGTGAATAGGGGTCATAACTGTTACGATCAATCAGGAAAAATTAATTTTCTGAAAAAATATGCAATTAAAGTTATATGCCGAATATAACCATCATAGAGAGTGGCCAACATTGGATTTTTTTGTTAAGCGTTTTTTGGACTGTCTTGTAATACGTTGTGGTGGGGGAACGTCCAAGAAGTGCTTACTCAAATGGCAATAACTTTGGTATTATTTAACGAAATAAAACAAGCTAGCTCTCATTTGAAAGAGTTGTACTTACCTAACAATCTGATATATAAAAATTATCCAAGTTGACCTTGATTTAGTAAAGAGAGAGAGCAATATTTGACACTACAACAATTGACACCACAACAATTATTACGCATTATTACGAAAATTTTAAACGGTATACTATATAACGCGACAAGCTTTTATGATCATATGAATTGTGTATAGCGAGGCTATATAGTTAAAATGTTAAAGAAAAATTTCATTTTCTTCTTTTAAGAGCATTTAATTAAGCTTCTTTAATATTTTCTTTGTTGCTTTTAATTTATTTTCTACTTTTTAGTTATCGCTGGCTGGGTTTCTGAGTCCGTCCATCTCAATCAACGCATCATTATTGTAAGGTCGTTTGCCGGTCGTTTTTCGTTTACGAGCCCTTTCATCGAGTAGGCATACTATAGGAAAGCAAAAAAAACTTCAAAAATCTGCCATATTGGATTAAGGTTATGATTGAGGGTATTTCTATAATTATTTTCGGCAAGCCCTTTCATGTGATACCCATACTGAAGAAGTGCATAAAAAATAACTACTCCGCCATGTCTAATGGTCCGCCATATTGTATTTAGAATGACGTCACATTATTTTTAGAGTTACTCGCAACAAATCCTTTCGTTTGATACCTATATTGTAGGAATGCATTAATAACAACTATTCCGACATCTTGAATAGTCCGCCATATTGCATCTAGAACGACGTTGCATTACTTTTTGAATTACTCGCAACAAGCCCTTTCATCTGGTATTCATAATGTAGAAGTACATAGAACAAAACTGTTTCGCCATGTTGGATGTACCACAGCATGCAGAGCGGTAGCAGCAAACGTTTTATGATATTTTACTCGACAGAATGCAAGGTTGGAATAGAAGATATCTCTTTGATTATAATTAAAAGAGAGTAACCAGCACTGTAACTAATCTGCCGGAACCTTGAAATCTGAATAATTAAATGGCCCTGCTCATTTTATATACATACAGCTAGCTAACAGATAATTTTAAACGATTTGGACGTTGAACAACTTGGTTTCAGTAACAGTTTCTTACACAAATAGTGGTATTAAATTTAATCTGCACACGAAATTGGCCTGTTATTATTGCATTGAGGGTACAACTGAATCAGATTCCAAAATAGCACCCGCTATTTACGAAAAAAATAAATTTATGGATAATACAACCTTAAAGCTATAGAGGGTATCATATAAGTACATTAATGGAAAAAAACTAAAATTGATATGAACATAACTTCAATAATATGGTAGGTTTCAAGAGCGGCGCCATGTTTCAGAAATCTAGTAAGAAATATAAAGTAAAGAGTTGGAAATATGGTACGATAGAAGTGTTTCATGAACAATTTAAGTTGAACATTATTATTTTTATTAAATATATTATAAACTCATTAGATATTCGCTGTTTCAATTCTTGTAAAAATAACGAGGCTAAATGAGGCTATCTGGTTTCAATCGCAGTCAAAATAAACTAAATGGCGCAGCTTGCTCAAATTTTTACAGTAGAAAATTAATAAATAGAAAGAAGCTTATTGTAGTTGGCCTTATTTTCTTAGATATTTTTTTTTATTGCGGCCTCCTCAGATATACCAGTTAATACAAAGTTCAGTTTGGGGAGAATTGCCGCAAAGGAATCCAATTCTTCTCAAGATTTTATTCAATGCAACTGCCGTAGTAAACAATTCGGTAACAAGAAATGCAAAAGTGAAGTGAAGAATAAGATAGAATGTAATAATGTCATTCGAGTAGTTCTTGTCGGAACAAATAAAAATAATGAATAGAGTTTATGTTATTTATTTATGACTTGATTGGCAACGGCGTAATGTAGAAATGCACATTTCGCGACAAGGCCAAAATACGTTGATCATACGCCTATATGTATGTATCATTGTTTCGGCATCTGGCAAATCTAGTTTAGACAGATCGCGAAATGTCTAATTATTTCGGCCTCGGGCCAAATTTGGTATCGGTCTACAACATACAGGGTGAATTTTTAGTACCGGCTCGGTCGATAACTCCACTACTGCAGAAGATAGCGAAAAAAGTTGTATATAAAAGTTGTAGCCACGGCTATGATCCTTGCTCAGAAATACTCTGATTTATACAGGGTGATCCATAACTACGTGATGATGCAGACATGCATTTTTTCAAATGAGACACCCTATATATTATTCCTTATTCAAATTCCACTACTTATTTCCGTTCTTCCAAATACAGGGTATTGTTATATTATACAGGGTGTTTCAAAAGTTATGACCATTTTTATATCCAAATCGCTGTCAAATGAACCTACTGTATATCAAACAGTGATGAATCAAAAATATTTTTTTTACACAGATAAAGAAAAAATATCATCTAGCTTCATAGTCGGCTATAAAAAAAGCCCGTGACACATATTCGTATACAGGGCGATGTACAGTGCAAAATTTAGGTTTTCTCTCTTTTTTAAAATGTAACCCCCAATATTTTATTATAACATATAATTGCTTTTAATATGCACTTGTTATGGCTGCGTTCATTGGTTTGTGAGATATTTCGATTTTTCTGCAAATTTTAAATCTACCTTCTGTTTGTTTACTAAAATTTATTTATTTTGAGAAAATACTATCAAATTTTATTTTTGCTTAAAAAACAACTAACATTTAAGGCCATAATAGTACTTGATCAAGTCAAAACACTGGATTAATGATATAATATAGGTAAAGTGTGCTTAAACAATTTTATAGACGTCATGCATAATTATCAAGCAGATCTATCAGGTAGGCTATGAAATATTAAACGACACAGTCCAAATAAAACGATTCTTCAGTCTTTCAAACGCATTAGTTTTAGAGTGCCTCCGTTCTGGATATTGCTATTCATAGTTGATACATTCTAAAGGCAAGTAGACAACTTCTCAAAGATTGTTCTAAATAATTAATGGAATAATTAATTTTTAAAGCTCGTTTTTCATACAGTACGGAATTATTGAGCAGGTTATGGAAACTGTCAATTTTTCAAAGCATATCTGATAAATCTGCTTGATAATGATGCATCACGCCTACAAAATTGTTTCGTCAGCATACTTGACTTTATTATCTCGATGATTTAAGATTTTAACTCCATAAAATACTATCATGACCTTATAATTTAGTTGTTCGTTAAATAAAAAACAAATTCGATAGTACTTCAAATAGAAGCTACATTTTAAATTTACCGAAAAATCGAAATATCTCGGAAACTGATAGACGTAGGTACAACAAGTGCTATAGGAAGATGAAAGAACATATTAAAAGCAACTCTTTGGTATAATAAAATATTGGGGGTTACATTAAAAAAAAAGAGAAAATTTGGATTTCGCATTTTACATCACCCTGTATACGAGTATGCGTTTCGGGCTTTTTTATAGCCGATTTTAAAACTGGAGGATATTTTTAATCTTTCCGTGTACAAAAAATTAGTTTTGATTGATTACTTTTTGATATACAGTACGTTTGTTCGACAGCAATTTGGATATAAAAATGGTCATAACTTTCGAAATACCCTGTATAATGGTATAATACCTTATACTTTTGGAAGAGAAATTATCAGTAGAATCTAAAAATGGGATATTATATAGGTCGTCTTATTTAAAAAAATATATGTTTGCATCACCATGTAGTTATGGTTCACCCTGTATAAATCAAATTTTTTCTGAACAAGGAGCATATCCACGGCTACAACTTTTATGTACAACTTTTTTCGCTATCTTCTACAGTAGTGGATTTATCGACCGAGCCGGTACTAAAAACTCACCCTGTATATAAAGATTCATTACAGTAGTAATATATTGTTTATTCACTCATGCTGGGTGAGCTAGTATGTCTGCAGTTATGAGAATTTTCTCAAATAATATTCGCCTTGTTCGTCTCCTATAGACCAAACCTTAATGATTACAAATATGGTCGTGAAAAGAATTTATTCTTTTCATGACCATATTTGTAATCACTATGAGTAAGGTCATGTATGTGCTTTCTCATATTTTCAGCCTTTTGTTACATTTCGATTAAGTATCTAGCTTATTTGTTATTTTATAGACTTCGGCGTATCCGTCGAAAAAAATAACTGATTACGAACTCAGCTTCCGTATGGATAAAATGGCAGTCAAAACGAAAAAAAAACCGCATTAGTTTGAATTTGTCTATGTATTGCAATGAAAACAATTGCGAATCGGCTGCGGTGTGGATATTCGCAGGTGTGAAGAATATCCTCCAAGGTAATGAAAGCTACAGCCAGAAATGAAGTCATTTACCTATAGTAGAACATCCGAATATAAGACGACCTTCACCGAACTGGTTAATGGACGAAAAGCATTTTATATTAAATTTAATATGTTAAAAAACATATCGCGAGTGGGTCGGCTGAAAAATTTCAGTCCAGGATATGATTAATTTTATTAAATATTGAAAAATTATTTTTTTTAAACATTTCACTGGTTTGGTTAATAGACAAATCACATACCAATCGAAAGTATGAAGCCCATAGAATACGCAAACGTTAGGTTACGTTTTTCCCGTCCCAACTATAGGGTAGGCAGGTATGAACAGGTACATCAATAATAGTGATTTGCACCAGTGTGGTTAATGCATGAAACTTATATCAGAATAAAGACAATTTCATTGCAAACACGTCGATATAGGGTTGTCTGCAAAAAATCAGTCTCGAATTCCGGTTGTCGATTTTTAAAGATCAAAATATTGCTTTATTCGTTTTAGTTTTTTGATGACTTTGAACTTCTGCTTTTTTGGTTTCTACTTACGCAGCTGATAGAACAAACACAATTTTTGAGATAAGTATTATATATGTATCACTATCACTTTTTGATTTAAAAGATATGAATATATTTTAATATCACATGCAATATATACACACATATGTAAGTTATTAATTAATGAAAAAAATATTTATAACATTCATATATTTTGATTTTATGAGTGTTACACATTTCATATATCTTTTATTACTTAATACCTTAATAACTTAATTTAATATTCATAAATTATTAGTGCTCCAGAATATTGCACAGCTTTTACGAGTGTATCGCTATCCTTTTCAATTTCATGGACACATGACATGCGCACTCTCTTTCATTCAATGGCCGAGCTACACGCAGCTGCTATGCTGCGTCCTTTGTTAATACACGGGATAGTTCGCTCGAACCTCTCTGGCGCACGTATTCTCTGGCAGCAATATTTTGATCTTTAAAATTCGACCACCGGAATTCCAGACTGATTTTTTGCAGACAACCCTATATCGACGTGTTGGCAATAAAATTATCTTTATTTTGATATGAGTTTCATGCATTAACCACACCGGAGCAAATTACTATTATTAATGTACCTGTTTATACCTACCTGCCTACCTTATAGTTGGGACGGGAAAAACGTAGCCAACCTAATGTTTGCATATTCTATGGGCTTCATACTTTCGATTGGTATGTGATTTGTCTATTAACCAAACCAGTGAAATGTTTAAAAAAAATCAATTTTTCAATATTTAATTAATCATATCCTGGACTGAAATTTTTCAGCCAAACCACTCGCGATATGTTTTTTAACATATTAAATTTAATATAAAATGCTTTTCATCCATTAACCAGTTCGGTGAAGGTCGTCTTATATTCGGATCTTAGACTACTAAGTTTGTTTTGCTTTAGCCTTTTTGCAGCATAAATAGAAATGTATTATTCTAACGATATCAGCTTAATCGTTGGTTTCTGCCGCAATAACATCGTTTCGCAGTACCTCGCAAACGCAAAATTTACCCAAGAACTCGGCATTGAGATTCTCATTAATAAAACACTCCATTATCTCGGGAACAATTAATTCAGGAAAGGAAACTGAAAGTGTCAGTCTCATTATTTCCCTTCAACGACTCAAATTAAATCCCCTAGCAAGTCTGGTCCTGATAGCTCTGATACGGTTTGCACAATGAAAAATTGTGTTCTGCGTGATAAAGATTTACAGAGATTTTGTAAGTTTGAAATTCAAAACAAGTTGTAGTGTGAGGGTACGCACATATAAGATGCAGTTGAACCAGCGCCTATTACCGGCACTGACAACCAGCGCTCACAAGTCATCTCATTGGTACACAAAAGCCTACCGTACACCAGCAATCATCCCTACCATACACCAGCAATAATCCCTACCATTCTTTCTTTTGACGTTTTCTCGTTTATAAACTAAAATGAAAGATTTTTCTTTGTTCACTACTAACACAATCGTGATTTTGCTATCTTTCCTAGCAGTTTTCCTATCGGAAAATACTCTTGTTTTCTTTTCAAAACGACTATATTCCTTTCAGAGCCTACAAAAACAAAATGCCTTTCCTTGCAGTTTTGAGAAGGTTAACTGATTATATCAAAAAAAATTGGCATCATTGTGGAGAACTATTCCGCCGCGCGATCATTTCACTTTGGAACGTGAAGATTTGATGGGATTTTAAAAGCAAAAAAATATTTCCGATGAATTAATAATAATAATAATAATAATAAATGACTTTATTAATGTAAAGTGATAAAACAAATAATTATGAGTTTCAATTAGGGCGAGGTTCAGCACATGCCCTTAACGGGAAAGGCTGCTCTACCACCTAACCCCATAGAGAAAGAAAAGATAACACAAGATAACCATTATGGTTTAGTACATATCCAACTTAAATAATTTTGTACTCTATCGGAAGCTGCATATTGTTTGACGTTAACTATGTACTGTCTGGTTACTCTGCTGGCTCATCAAAGCTTGAGCGAATTTTGCTTTGAACACTGACTTACTAGATATAACTCTTAGATAATTCGGCAGATTGTTGTAAAATTTGACGACATTGTAGGAGAAAGATCTTTTAAACTGCTCAGTGTTATGTATAGGCTGGGTAAGCAGATGTTTTGATCGCAAGTTTACATTATGTGTTTCAATACGAAACTTCATCTTTTCAAGAAGGTACTGGGGTTCATTTGACTTTAGAAGTGAAAGATACATACAGGCACTGTGAAGAATGCGACGATTTTTCATATTCAACCAGTTTGCGTCTCTTAGTCTGTGACTTACATGATCGTACTTTCTTATACCATAAACTAACCTGAGACAACTATTTTGAAGCTTTTGAATTCGGTATATATCTGAAACTCTTAAAGATGTATCATAAACCATATCACAGTAATCAAGCTGAGATAGTACCAGAGACTCACAGAGCATCTTTTTCGCATTAATAGTAAGGAACTGTCTGTTTTGATAGATTAATTTTAGGTTAAAGTATGCAATCTGTAATTTATATTTAATGTGTTCGCTAAATCTTAATTCTTCATCTAGCACTAGTCCCAGGTTTTTCACAGCAAACTTTCTCTCAATAAGATCATTATTGATAGTGATGGGTAAGTTGATTGAATTTCGAATATATTTCTTACCAAAGATACTTACAGATGATTTGAGAGGCTTAAGGCAATGTTTCAGCGAGTTGACATATAATGAATTTAGATCAAAATTTAAAGCGCAAGTAGCTTGATCAGCTTCGTCAGGAAAAAAAGATAAGTATATTTGTGTGTCATCGGCGTAGAAATGTTGTTGACATGAAAGTACGGATAATTTCAATCGAGATGTGTAAATCGAGAATAGCAAAGGGCCCAGAATAGAGCCCTGCGGGACTCCCGTATGCGAACGTAAGAATGTTGATTTATTGCTAGATAAAGTAACTGCTTGCATCCTGTCACTGAAAAAGTTAGCAAACAGTTGGATGGCAGACTCGGAGAGGCCTATATAATGCAAGATACTTAACATTAATTTATGATTCAATGTGTCGAATGCTTTAGAGTAATCCAGCAGGACAAGAACTGTTACTTTACCTTCGTCATTTGCTCGAAAAATGTCGTCGGTTACTTTTAGCAAAGCAGTGGTACAACTGTGGTTTTTCTTGAAGCCTGACTGATTGGGAGGTATTACTTTATTTTCATCTAAGTGTCTTTTTAACTGAACTTCAATTATTTTCTCAAGTACCTTCGATAAAGTTGGTAAAATAGTGATTGGTCTTAAATTTTCGAAGGAACTTGGTTTTTTCACTTTGGGCAAAGGGATAACCAAGCCTTTACGCCAGGATTCGGGAAAAACTGCATTTTCAAGACAAAAATTCATAAGATGTGTGACAAAAGGCAAAATATACGGCATGCAGAGCTGAATTGTAAGGATATTAATTCCATCATTTCCAGTGGCCTTACTTTTTATAGAACTAATAATTTTCAGAACCTCATATTCATTAACTTTTTGGAATTTAAAACTGTTTTTTTGTTCATAACATTTATTATTTGAATAAAATTTAATAAGCTCATCATCTGGATTAATAACGGGTGCACTATTAATGAAATATTTGTTAATTTCGTCAACATCTGATAAGTTTTCAGGCAAAATTGATGTTTTTTGTTTAGTTATACCTAACTCCTTTACAGCTGACCAGGTTGATTTGGAATTGTTCCTATTATCTAGCTTAGATCTGAAGTAAGCCCTCTTTTCGCGCTTGACTGCTATATTGACAAGATTTCTAATATCTTTGTAGGTTTTCCATTGAGCAGCACTCTGCGTAATTTTATATACCTTGAGTGCGTGATCCCTAAGGAACATCATTTCTTTTAATGCGGCGTTCAGCCAAGGTGCATACTGCTTTGTGATTATATAAGTTTCAAATGGTACATGAAGATCCAGCAATTTATTTATATTGTTAACAATAAAGCGAGCTTTACTGTCAGCATCATTTATGTCATATATGTTTCTCCAAGGTATGGATTGCAAATCACTTTTGAATTGTTCATAATTTAATTTTTTAAAGTTTCTAACTGTGACAAAGGTTTGTTTTTGTTTAACGTTAACATCAATAATACAGTATACTAGTTCATGATCACTTACCTCAGCGGCATGTATGGTAGCAACATCCCTTACAATTTCCTCATTGCTGACAATTATATAATCAATCAATGTTGCAGTATTAGCAGTAATTCTTGTTGGCTGTTTGATTAGCTGCTTCATTCCAAAACTTTCAATAATATCAGAGACATACTTAGCTTTAGCGGATTCAAAATCAAGCAGGTCAATGTTAAAATCACCTAGACAAAAAATCGAATCAGTGACTGGAAAGATATAAGACACAGAGGTTTCAAATTCGTTGAAAAACTGTTTGAAGTCATTACTGGGAGCACGGTAGCTGACTGAAAGTGCAAAAGAGGTGTTTCCAATGCTGACTTTTACCCAAATCGTTTCAATATTGTGATTTTTTTGTAGAATAGTATATTTTAGGTCATTTCTGATATAAAATCCCACGCCTCCTCCACGACTACCCCTATCTAGACGAACAAGATTATAATTATTTATATGCACGTCATCATCTGAGATGCTGTCATCCAGCCATGTTTCTGTCATGCCGAAGATATGAAAGTTATTTTCTAAGATTAAATTTTTCACGCAATTTAAATGGGCCAGCAGAGAACGTACATTCAAATGAGCACACTTGAGAGGTTCCATTACAAAGTAGATCAACAATGAAATATATGATGTAGTACAAAACCAGGAAAGAATAAGTAATAATTAAAAAAATATAAATGTATATATATATCTACAAAATAATATTTGATTACAAATCAAAAAGTGAAATAAAACAAGCAAACGAACGCAATCCCGCACCAAATCTGGGATAAAAAAAAATCTGCATTTATGTTTTGGATTTAATAATATTACTTATTATACTGTTACTTTTTTGGCTGCGCACAGTGAATGTACCAAAAAAAATACGCACCACCTATTCTAACTAAAACAATAAAATATACATGTGTAATGTGCAAAATATGTACAACATAGGTACACATTCTTATAAAAACAAAATATATATTTGTAATTTGCAAAACATGTATAGTTAATTCCTGGAAAATAAATAAATAACACTTGTCTACCAGACTATGAAGCGTGCGTCTATAAATTCCACACATTCTTTGGCTGACAGAAATTTGGTGACACAAAATGATAAACATAGTCGGCATTTAACTTGCTAATTATTACACTCACTAATTTTCGAGAAGCAAATGTAATGAGTATAAAACTATATACAACTATATACAATAATATGCAATTAACCAAAGTAATCTCAAATTCAGAACGACATTGATACCTACAGGAAAAAAAAGATGGTTTGACAGAATGTTATAGAACCATATAAAAATAAACATCAAATAATCATAATTTCCAGTGTTGAGTAAAACTACAGAAACTTATGCAGATACATCTGATAGGGAAGATATGAGGATTTTATTGTTATTTTTACTAGCGTAAACGTTACCTCGCCAAGTCCAAACATTTTTTGCACCCAGTATTGTTTTGGTTTGCTTGTATAGCTGTAAGGCGTTTTCGGTAAGAATTTCACTCAACACTACACCAGTTCCTTTGAGATTGCTTTTGCTGAAGAAGATCTTATCACGTAGCCAGCGATTCACAAAATAAACAGCAACAGGCCGTGGACGTTTGCCTTTTCTGTCGGCCTGCGCACTCGAACCCATTCTGTAGCAGAAGTTAATGTCACCTGCCGTTACTTCTAATTTGAATTTGGCGCTAATAAAATTTGCAATGGTGTCTGGAAGAATACGTGTGTCGCCCTCTGGAACACCAAAAAGGACAACCCCATTTTCATGCTCACGTTTTTTCTGCTTGTCTATGTGATCTTCTAACGCCGTTTTCACCTCACTTAAGCTGGACTTAATGCTGCTTTCCAGCTGATAATTCTTGTCAATCAAGGCATTCACTAGTTCTGGGTTTTTTTGCCCAGTTCCGAGTTGACTCTTGATCTCTTCCAGTCCCGCTTCGAGTCGTTCTTCTATCATAACCACTTTACTGCTGATATCACTGGAACTACCTTTCCTCCTGAGCCTGGACATATTGCTGACAGGTTATTCCACAATATAAACCACTTTAAAACTTAGCCACTAACGATTTTCCGACTGAGAATTGGAATTTTTGGGAGAGCGCTCGTAATCGCCGTTATAGCATGCGCGCCATCTTTCTTTCTCACCACTTTTATTTAAAACTTTTTGATAAAGGCACTGTGCGTCGAAAAGATCGCCCCAAGTTTTAAATAAAAATGTAGTCAGTTGATTGACTCAGTACTTGCCACACATTCCGACGATACCAGTTTTATTATTTTCCCATAGCATGAAGCTATAGTCTAGATTCCCTTGCATCGCTCGCCCGACCACAAAAAAGTGTGTTATTCTACTGTGTACTTCTTTGACAGGTCAATAGACAATCTATCACGATTACAACAAATTTTTGAGTTTTAGAACTCCCCACTCACGAACCACCCTAATTTCACCCCCATCCAAAAAAATGAAAATGATCAGGAACCCCTAAAACGTCTAAAAACGAAGTTTGAGGAGTTTTATATTATTATATATATTGTCACGACAACCTCGTTTTCTTCACCAAAGAATCAAACTGGACGTAGCTTTCACCGTTTTACTTCGCAACTCAATACAATATCTCTTAACTTTACCTCAACTAGAACTGAACTCAACTGAACCACTGCCACGCTACTCGTGGCGCCTTATATACCTCATCGAACCATCTAGAAAATTCTAGAGTGTTCCAGAGTGCCCATCCGTCAATCTCGAAAATTCCAGATGATTCGATGACGTTTACACATCAAAAAAATCTAACCAAAAATTTTAAACGAAACATCAATAACAATACAAATAAGGAATGCTATATACAGGATGTTACACTCTTCCCCCCTTAGCGTTCGACGTCCTCGACGAACAGTTCGCTTCGATCCTTGTATGGCACAGACGATCGCTATGGACGACCTTCGGTTTTCCACTACCCATACGTATCCGGTAGACTACGTCGTTGAGGCGCTTCATCACCACGTAGGGTCCCTCCCAATGGCGTTGTAGCTTCGGACATCTACCCCTTCTCCGTCGTGGATTGTAGAACCACACCAGATCACCTTCGGCGAACTTTGGGCTGTTTGCTTTTAGGTCGCATGTGGCTTTCATTCTGTCGCTGGCCGACTGGATGTTCCCTCTAGCAGACTCATGGATATCCCAGAGCGTTTCCTGAAGCTCGCTCACCCATTCGCTTGGAAGACGGCGTTCCGTTTCTGGGGGTGGACCAAGAGCTAAGTCCAGAGGCAGCCGCAGTCCTCGACCAAAAATTATCTTCGCTGGGCTCAACCGAGTTGACTCGTTCACCGCTGATCTGTAGGCCAACATTCCCAGAGGAATCTTCGTATCCCAATCAGACTGATGTTCGTTGACGAATTTTGACAGGTAATCCAGGATTGTCTTGTTGAAGCGTTCCACCATACCGTCGGACTGCGCATGAAGAGCAGTTGTTCTTGTCTTCCGAATTCCAAGTTTTCTCATCAGCTGTATGAAGACCTCTGATTCAAAGCTGCGTCCCTGGCCTGAATTTAGTTCATTAGGAACTCCGAATCTGGACACCACGTGTTCTAAAAGAGCCTGTGCTACTGCGCCTGCTTCTTGATTGGGCACAGGAATTGCTTCTGGCCATTTAGAGAAATAATAATAATAATAATAATAATAATAGTGTTTATTCCTCAAGAAAATATCTATACATTGCAAGAATACTTGATTAACATAAAAAAATAAAACAACAGTAATACGAGGATATAAACAACGAATTACCACAAAAGTGCATCACTTGTACGTGGTGTATGAAAATGAACATATAATATTAAATGTAATAATAAATATAATATCCAGGTTAAGGGTCATAATTTTTTAATTTTGAATCAACTTAGGGTGTTTTATATAACTAGGTAAAGGATCATAATTGTAATTTTGAGTCTAATTAGGGTGTTTTGCATAGCCAGGTAATTTAGGTACACTAGTATTGGTACTATATAATCTCTATATATTTATGTATTTGGTAGCGGGGAAGTTCTTGAATCCAATTTTTTACTTGTTTTTTGAAATGGCTTAACCTTCGAATTTCTTTAATAACTGATGGTAATACATTGTATAGTTTTGTGGACAAGTAAACATATGACCTAAACATAATACTTTTATGCGGTTTGCAAACAAAGTTGGACGATAATTTATATCTTGTTTCATAGGTATGTATAATTTTTAACTGATCACACTTATTCTTATAATAATGTAAATTGGAATGTAAGAAATACAGCTGTCGAACGTCATATATCTTAGTATCCTCATACAGAGCTGTTGTGGGATATAGTCGCGATTTATGAAATATCGTTTTAATTATATATCTTTGTATAATGTCTAATTCATGTATATGGTTTTTACTAGCAGCCCCCCAAGCTAAAATCCCATATGTCATATGACTTTCTACTAAAGCAAAATATAAAATACGTAAATAATTTTCAGGAAGAATATTCGATATATATTTTAGTTTGTGTAAAATGAATCTCAGTTTTTTTACTACGTATTAAATATGTATATCCCATTTCATGTGTTCATCAACATATATTCCTAAATATTTGGTATTGGGTGATCTTTGAATTTCTATTTGTTCTCTACCGATATTAAACGAAAGTGAAGTATAATTTGGTAAATAATTTGTATATGAATTGAAGGCAACAAAGTGGGTTTTATCATAGTTTATGGTTAGTAACCTGCTGCTAAACCACTGTGATATTTGTTTCAAGTCTTTTTCTATTTCATGTTTTAAATTTATCCAGTTACTTGATTGGTATAATATCACAGTGTCATCAGCAAAGCTAACTATTTTACCCTCACTTTTTAATTTGAATAAGTCATTTAGGTATATATTGAAAAATAATGGTCCAAGAACTGTGCCCTGAGGAACACCGTATTTGACAATTCGTTCATGACTATGTACTTCTGAAATTTTAACAAGTTGTTCGCGGTTTGATAGGTAATTTTTTATCAATTTATATGATGTTCCTCTGAATCCAGCTCTTTCTAATACACCTAATAACTGCACATGACTAACGGTGTCAAATGCCTTTGCAAGATCAACAAACACGCGAATAGTCGGAATCTTTAAATCAATTACAACAAGCAGATACCTGTTCCCTAGGCTGGTTTCCGGCAAAGGACCCAAAATGTCTATGGCGATTCTCTCAAACGGCGATCCAACATTGTACTGCTGCATATGTGATCGTTGACGAGTACGTGGACCTTTTCTTGAGTTGCAGACATCGCATGTAGAACAACAATTTTCAACATCTTCTTGACAGCTAACCCAGTAAAATTTCAGGGTCTTCCTGATGCCAAAGTGACGTCCACTGCTGCTATCATGTAATTGTTCCATAATTGCTTTCCGTAATTTCCTTTGTACTACAAGTTTTTCTTTAGCATGTCTGCCATCAGGGTCCTCCCAGATTCGATACAAGAGGTTACGCCTGATCTTTAGTGAGTCCCATTGTGCGAGGTAGGCTTTAGTGATGGGACTCATGGTACTTATTTCCTGTTGAGTAGGTTTGTTTGCATTTAGTAGCAAATGAATAACTAACCCTAACTCAGCATCCTGAGACTGAGCTTGCTTGAAGGTTTCTAGTGAAATCTTGGTTCCTTCCAGTTCAAATTCTTCTATACTTAATGTGTTTATGTCGAATTCTCGTTGTTGTTGTTCTTCTTTCGAACAGTGTTTACAGTCTTCATCACAGGGCCTGCGTGACATAGAATCGGCATTTCCGTGTTGCTTTCCTGAACGGTGACGAATTTGAAAGTCATAGCTTTGAAGGTATTCAATCCATCGAGCAAGCTGGCCTTCTGGATTCTTGAACTTCATTAACCACTGCAAAGCTGAGTGGTCGGTTCTCACGATAAATCTTCTTCCGTACAATAAGTTGTGGAAATTTGCGATCCCTTTCACCACACTACAACTCTTTTCGTATCACATACCAGTTTTTCTGGGCTTTGTGCAAAGTTTTACTGTAGTACCCAATTACTTTTTCGATGCCATCTTGTTCTTGAGATAAAACAGCTCCAACAGCATAATGGCTGGCATCTGTGTCCAAGTAGAAGGTTCCATCCCTTGTAGGATGCGCTAGTATCGGGGAGAAGGTCAAAGCCGTTTTCAGTCCATCGAAGGCTTCTTGGCAGATGGAGTCCCAATAAAACTTATTACCATTCTCAGTTAAGGCAAATAGTGGTTTGGCGATGGTGGAGAAATCTTTTACAAATCTACGATAATAACTGCACAGTCCCAAAAAGCTCCGTACCTCATGAGCGTTGGACGGTACTTTCCATTCCTTTACAGCCTGCACCTTCTCTGGATCCGACCGGGTTCCGTCTTTGGTCAACAGATGTCCGACGTATTTTACTTCCCTTTCGAAAAGATGGCATTTCTTAGGATTTAGCCTCAAGTTCGCTTCCTTAAGCCGCTGGAAAACTTGTCTTAGTTGGCATAGCTCTTCTTCAAAGTCTGTTCCAAATACAATGACGTCATCGAGATATATCAGTGCTGTCTTCCAAGATAAACCTTGTACTACAACATCCATTAGTCTTTCGAAGGTACTAGGTGCATTGCATAGATCGAAAGGCATTACTGTAAACTGCCATAGGCCAGTACACGATGTGAATGCCGTTTTCTCTTTATCCTTTTCGTCCATTTCAACCTGCCAGTATCCACTTTGCAGGTCCAAGGTGGAGAACCATGAAGAATTTCCAACTGGATCCAAAGTGTCGTCAATTCTTGGTGAAGGATATGAATCCTTCTTGGTCAAATCGTTGAGCCGCCTGTAATCCACACAAAACCTCGTTAATCCGTCCTTCTTTCTAACAAGAATAATCGGGGAGGTCCAAGGGCTAGGTGATGGCTCGATCACTCCTCGTTTCTGCATATCTTTTACCATATTTTGTACTTCATCAATCCTAGATAATGGAATCCTTCTTGGGGGCTGCTTGACTGGCTGGGCATCTCCTACATTAATTTTATGACGTACCAGATCTGTTCGCCCTAGGTCATCATTATTTCTAGCGAAAATCGGATGAAATTCTCTTAGTAGCTTCATGACCTTCCGCTGCTGTTCGGGTCGCAAATCCTCACAGCTTCTAACATACAAATCTCGAAGACTATCTGAGATTCCGGCGAAGTCACTGTCATCATCTTCTTCTTCCGTGCCATCTAGCCTTCGTATCCATGCTACTGATTCTAGTCTACCCAGTGGCGTGCCTTTATTGATTTGTATTGAATTCCTGGATACATTTACGGCCCTTATTACCATATTGGAAGAATCCGTTATTGTTCTGGCTGATAAAATAGGCTTATTCCAACCTAGCGTAGGATTTGGTTCAAAAATGCATGGGGTAAGGTTATGTTCAAGTGCCTTATGTGCATATATAGGTATAACAATCACTTTCTGTGGTGGTATTCTAAAATTCCTTGGCGACATGACGTTCATTTCCTCTTGCTGAACAGCTCGGCAGCTAAATGAAATCTTTTCTGAATCCCCAATGCTTAAGGTATTACCAGTGAAGTTCATTACGCAACCAGAACTCTGCAGAAACTCAGCACCAAGGATGCAATCATTTGTAACTGATGAATGCTTCTTACCAAAACTGCCAATGCGAATCTCTAATTCTTCAGCACCCAGTACTGGTATACGGTCTCCATTAGCAGTCTTCAGCAACATTCTATCCCTTTCCGTGGTTCTGCTTGGCAACTTTTTTCGAATTTCTTGGTATATGTTAGGGCTTATTATGCATTTGCTCCTGTATCGACTAACATCTGGCATGGTATATTTTCTATGTAACCTTCAACCACTGGACTCTTCTCAATTTTATTACCTTCAATTTCGATGACCATGGGGCTTTCGTCATGACGGCCAGCCAGTTTTTGCCCTCTAAAACTGGCCGGCTTTAGTTTTCCGACTCATTATCGGTATTAGTACTAGCCTCTCTTGACTTCTCTGTTACCTGCATGCGACAGCCTACTCTCAGGTGTCCCTTCTGCCCGCATCTCCAGCACGTAAACTTCTCAGGTCCTTCTAGATTTGTGCGAACTGAGTTTCTTTGGAAGATACCACCTCTTCTTCTTGGAACGAACGCTGTCGCCCTGACTTCTGCTTCATCTTCTTGTTCTAAAGAGCGTACCCTCCGTGTCATTCGCGTGGCTTTCGTGGCAGCTTCAATTTTTAGAGCTTTGACTAAAGCGTCTTGTAAGGTTCTGGGACTGGATAGTCTTACGATTCGTTGAACGTCCAATTCCGCAATGCCTTCGACAAACTGACGAGCAGCGACGTATTCCTGTGTCTCGATGAGACTGCTGACGAATGCTCGTTTAGCTAAGCTTTGGACTTCGTATGCAAATGTGGTTAAATCTTCCTTGGCTTGTTGTGTCCGGTTATGCAACTGGCCATGCAACAGCTCTGTTAAGTGTGCATCTCCAAAACGTAACTTTAGTGCAGATGTTATCTTATCATACTCACGTAGATCTGATGAGCAGAGATTTTCCGAAATAGCTGCAGCAGAGTCTCTTAGCATAGATGTCAGCACACAAGCTTTTTCTTCATTTGACCAGTTATTCATACGTGCGATATTTTCAAATTGCATATAGTAAATGCCCCAGGACGTTTTGCCATTTTACGGATAGGGTTTTGCTACTACGCCACTGTGTCTGTCAGGAAAAGCGGGTGGTACAGCTGTTAAACACCGCTCACCTGCACCAAGTTCTCGCAGCTCCTCTCTGACGATTTCTTTGACACGATCTTCCACTTGTTGTAGTTGTTCACGCTCACCTCCACTAAGTTCTCGCACTTCGTCTCTCACGATTTCCTTGACTTGGTCTTTCACTTGCTGCAGCTCCGTCTCTATTGCACTAATACGTTGGACTTGATCTTCTAATGCCTGGCTTACCACTTGCTTCTGCTCCTCCAGCCTAGTCATCACAAGTTCCTGTCCACTTTTCAAAACTGCGACTGCCTCGTCTTGATGTCGCATCAACTTTTGCTCAAGGTCCTCTTGGTGGTATTTTAGTTTTTCTTCAAGGTTCACAACTGCCTCGTTCTGGTGGTGCTTTAGCTTTTCTTCAAGTTTGTCTTGACTACTTTGAAGATTGGCTGCAGTTTTTTCTAAACTTTTTTCAAAGCTAGTTTTCATTTCTTGTAGCATATCATCATTGCACTCATTTCGGACGCCATAGCTCTGGTTACTGGCATCGACTGGCTCACTACTCACTTCTTGTTTCCTTTTCCTAGCTTGATTCGATGGATAATCCCACACTTCTGACACCAATTGTCACGACGGCCTCTTTTTCTTCACCAAAGAATCAAACTGGACGTAACTTCCACTATTTTACTTCGCAACTCAATACAATATCTCTTAACCTTATCTCAACTAGAACTGAACTCAACTGAACCACTGCCACGCTACTCGTGGCGCCTTATATACTTCATCGAACCATCTAGAAAATTCGCAACATTCAGATGACATTCTAGAGTGTTCCAGAGTGCCCATCCGTCAGTCTCGAAAATTCCAGATGATTCGATAACGTTTACACATCAAAAAAATCTAACCAAAAATTTTGAACGAAACATCAATAACAATACAAATAAGGAATGCTATATACAGGTTGTTACAATATGTATATTATATTATTATATTATATTTTTTTATTATTGCCGCGCGGCCACTGAAACGATTTCCAAAAACAATACGCGTCTTCCATCCTCGTCACGGTAATAAATCTGCCTCAAAACGTCATTAAGGTCAATTCAAAAGTTGCCACGTTACACAATACAGAACGATCTAAAGTAATACTCGTATGTATCTTGTATACAGTAGAAAATTCTTCTTTATTCTTTCTGTAATCGGCAAGGCAATGTTCGGATGGACCTAAAAAAGTGTATTATACCGCTAGGTCTTTCCTTCACGGGTCAATGGACAAAATCGAAAACTATCGCGATCACAATACTCCCATCACCTATCGGTGTGGGAAGTAAAAGTGGTGATTATTCATCGGAAATACTTTGTGTATTAGTATGGATCTCCATCAAGTAACGGCCAACTCCATCGACTATTTTAAAAACAAGTTGTGATTTAGTATTTAGTACTGTTATGATTAATTTAGTAATACAGGTGAAGTAGTGTGCTGATATTTGAGCTGTTAAAATAATAGTACTGGAACGATCAAAACCTTACATAGAGAATACTTTGGGGATTGAACAAGCTGGCTTCCGCCCAGGTAAATCTTTAAATCTAATATGGACCAAATAAATACATTGAGAATTATAATAGAGCAGTCGTACGAGTGGAACGTCGCATTTAGTGTTTATCGATTTTGAAAGGGCTTCCGACACAGTAGCACGCACAAGTGTATGGAAATGCATGAGACAGAAAGGCATACTCCAGAAGATTATAAACGTCATGAAAGAGCTATACAAGGATGACACAAGCCAGGTTCTTCACAAGGGACAGAAAGGTGAAAGAATTAGTATCAAGCATGGTGTGAAGCATGGATGTGTACTTTGACCTTTGTTATTTAGGGTGGCCGCGGAGGCATTAGATGGGGGGCTGATGGGTAGCCTCCAAGATCTGGATTACGCAGATGACGTCTGCCTAATATCGCACACTATCCAAGATACGAAAAGGAAGATTGAAGTCCTTAAAATGGAAGCAGCAAATATGGAACTGAGAGTAAACTTGAGGAAGACAAAAAAAAGCGGATTAATTTAGCCAACCAACAACCTCTTCTGTTCTACGACGAAGTGATAGAAAGAGTTGGCTAATTTGAACAAGATATTTAGCAGCGTCTACTAAAAGCAAGAAGAGCATTCGGTTTCCTTAACGAAGTTTGAAAATCTACCACAGTAGTCAATCAGAATCAAATCGTGCATTTTCAATAGTAGTTATTGCATGGATGCGAAACATGGAAACAAAAGCTAATGAGCAAAAACTCCAGGTTTTTATTTATAGATGTCTAAGGAGAGACTTACGGTTTTTTTGACTAAGGACAGTATCGAATAAAGATTTGTGGAAAATATCAGGATTGAAGAAAGTAGGGATGGAGGTCAGACAGAGATGGTCGAATTGGATAGGTCACACTGTGCGAAGAGGAACAGAACAATCGGTAGCTAGAGCAGCGTTAGACTGGAACCCGCAAGGGAGCAGACACATAGGAAGACCAAGAGTGACCTGGAGAAGAACAGTTACCTACAGATGAGGCAGTTTGTAGAGGCCCTATGTTCCCTAATGGAATGAGGTTAGTATATACAATACATGTATTTGTTCGTCAGATTAAACGTGTTTAGCTCAGCAATGCGGAATATTAACTAATTTTGTTATAAACTGTTTTTCAGTTCTTATTTTAAAGCTACTAGTCCACTTCTTATAAATGCAATGTACATGTGCAAATTACTTTAAAATTCGTTGCCAAACAAAGCGGGGAAAAAATAAAAGGATTTTTTGAAATTTCGGAATTTTAAACTTTCTTAACGGCATATTGGTGGGCACATGAGAGCGCAACTTTACTTCAATTTGACCGACCTCGTATCTCTCACAATTTCCGGGATCCCTGTACTAGCCCGTTTAGAGAAGGGCAATTCGACTAATTGGCGACCCGGCCTTAACGCGCCACCTCCAGCCACTTTCTCACCGGCGTGTTCTTGGTGACCTCTCACTCTTTTCCCGATGTTCAAACGGAATCTGCTCCTCTGAGCTATCCTCTATCGTTCCGCCGCTCACCGCACCTATCAGATGCACCCGCGCGACCGCTGCATCTGATCCTAAGGCGGTCGTTCTTCATACATCAAGAACCGAGCGGTACACCCGCACATTTATTCCCAGGGGGTCCAAGGCTTGGAATGGACTGCCAGGAGGTGTATTTATTGGGCTTGCGGGTGTTGGCCCATTCAAATCCCGCGTTAACAAACTTTCCCTAACATAACCCTTTCATAGCAGCCGCGGTGCTCTGGTATTTAGGGTCTGCCTACGCAGTCTGCTCCTTAAGTTGGACACCCTGTATACTACTCGCAAGTGAAATTTGAACACTGAGAAGAAAGGGTTGCGGTTGATAAAATGTGGAAGGACTAAATATAATAATAAACCAACTCATTGGTCATAATTAGGTTATAAAAAAATACAACAGATCAATAATGGGTGGGCCCTCCATGTTGACGAATGCACTTCTCTAGCCTACGCGGCATACTCTTAATCTGGTTGTTGATAAGCTCCAGAGTACGGTCTCCCAAGCTGCCCTTATCGCATGTTCCGGTGCATCCAGCGTGGTGGATTGGGTAAATCGCCTATGTATCGACCCATCCAATCTCATACCTTTTTCAATGGCGATAAATCGGATGATCGTGGAGGCTAGGGGAGTACCCTGACCTCAGCTTCCTGTAGGAACCTCATCGATACCCTTGCAATATGAGGACGTGCATTATCTTGCTGGAAGAAACCCTCTGGAAGGGCAATTGCTTCTAACACCTCATTCAAACCATCAAACCAATAGGACATGGCGCTCAACAGCAAGCTGGAGATCACGTCGTTCACCCCGTTGTCGTCTTACACGTTGGCTTCCGTCATGTGCCCCCACACAAAATTTGGACTCGTCGGAGAAGGCCATCTGATGCCACTCAGCATGCCATTGTCGGTATTCTTGGCACCCATCTAACCGTTGGCGGTGACATGACGGTTTGCAGAAGCACTAGATGCGGACAATATGATCCTAAGCCCATTTCTCTCAATCTGTGGTACACCGTGCGGATTCGAATGGGCCTCCCTATAGCTGCATACCAAGCATCAGCAACAGCTCGAGTGGATCGCATTCGGCCTCGAAGTGCCAGTAGTCGTAGATGACGATCTTGCCGGTCTGTAGTTCTTGTACGTGCTTCAAAACCTCTAGCTCGCTGCATTCGCCCTTCTGCGATCCATGCGCGCCATGCTGCTACAACTGTAGCCACGCTACCTACGCCCCATGGTTACGGCAATTGCTCTAAAAGAAGCGCCACGTTCTCATTGGCCTACAATCCGACTCCGTTCAAAGGGGCTTAACTGCGTAAGCTGGGGCTGTCGTCTTCTAGGGGGCATCTTTACACAAGTTCATCTCCTTTACAGAAACAACTGGTCTCTCGCCACATTTGCAACCGATATTATCGTTTTTGAATCGACACAAAGCCATGCTTTGTTTTACACGTCTCGTGTGTCTAAAAGGTGTCATGTAGGTGAATAATGTTTGAATGAACAAAAATCCCTTTTGTCCATTTTTTTTCTTAGGTGTTCGGATTTCACTTGCGAGTAGTATACAAATAATACAATGTATAATTCTGAAAGAGGATCAAAAAATGTATGAATATAGGACGGGTCTACGGTCAGCCTGAGGCCGCGCCGGTTCGGCAGCACATACACCTTCAGCATTTAAACAAAAGGGAGCGTCGTGAGCAAATATTTTTTGTCGCTTGTGGTATATCCTTGTAGTAAAGATTATAGTAAATTGACCACGACAGTTGTAGCTCGAATCTTTACCTCTTTCTTTACCCCACGCCCGCATTTGTTGTTCACAAGTAGTTTACTATACTATAACCTACACTTAACCCTTAACTGCTAACGTGATATTTCTTTCTACTACGTCTGAGACACGGCTTTGGTATTTCCCTTTTTTTTTTAAGAAAAACTTTATTTTAAAAATGTGTTTATCAATATCAAATATGGAAACTTATCCAAAATTTTAAGACAAAGCGGCTCGCTCTTTGATTGGATTAGATATAATAAAGCTAATCCACTTCAAGTGTAAGCGTGCCAGGAGAAACACAGATTTGGATTAGGAAAAATTTTATATCAGTGGTGATCGTTTTCCGTTTTGTGTTGTATTAGTCCAAGCCGTTGGGATTTTTTGACAGCAAAAGGTCGGAAAGAAATGAAATTTGGTGGGACGGTAGATATTGATCCCCTGAATCTCCACCAAGGTTTACCCATCGTGGGTTTGTCGTTTGTAGTGAAAACTCTGCTTCGCGACAATTTTCGAATAATAGCGCCGTTTTGGTGATGTCGGAAAAAGCTTCAAATGGTTTATAGACAGGACAAAATTCTGCATAATTTTGGTCTTCACAAATTTCGTGTGCAACCATCAGTTTGCGTCCTACACTGCGTCAACGTTAGAGGTTGGTTTGTGATTTTCAAGGCTTTTTATGATGTCTACATAACGAAAATTCACGCCACTCATCTCCGTCAGTCTATCTGTCTGTCGCGTTTCTTCTAGACTCGTAATATCAGCAACCGTTGCATAGATTGTGATGAAATTTGAGCAGCGATATGCTGTGGGATCGTAGTAGGTAATGCTCCTATAATTTTGAAAATCGGTGCATGGGTGAGTAATTAGCAAAAAAAAAACAGAATATTTTAAATATTCCTCAAACTTCGTTTTTAGGCGTTTGGGGTTTCCTGATGATTTTCTACTTTTTTGGGTGACATGAAATTGGCGTGGTTGGGGGGTGGGGGTTGTAAAACTGAAAAATTTGTTGTATTCATAATAGGCTATCCGTTGATCTGTGAAAGAAAGACCTGGCTTCATAGTAGACTTTTTCAGGTCCATCCGAACGTTGCCTTGCCTATTACAGAAACCAAGGGAGTTAGAATTTTCTGGCATATACATCCGAGTATTGCTTCTGATCGTTCAGTATTGTGTAACGTGGGAACTATTGGATTGATTGTAATGAAATTTTTACACAGTACTATTACGATCGCGAGGATGGAAAACGTTTATGATTTTTGGAAATCGTGTCAGTGGCGGCGCAGCAATAATACAAGTACTGAAATTGGGGTAGTTGGGGGGTGGGGGGTCATGAAGAACATTTTAAATTTGTATTTATAATAGGCTATCTATTGACATGTGAAAGAAAGACCTAGCGGCATAACACACTCTTTTTAGTCGGCCGGGCGATGATTTGTTTGCAAGGGGATCTCAGACTATAGCTCCATGCTATGACAAAATAATAAACTGGTATCACCGTAATGTGTAATCAATTTGACTTAATTTTTTTTTATTTGGGTGACATATGCTAAAATTCTTGCGTTATTATAACGTTTCGGATTTTGTTTCAGAAATTTCTTTTAAGATACCTTGAAAATATATTATATTTTCTAGTAGTTTCCGAGGTAGACGCGTATTTTCTGCCCTCCTTTGTAAGTCTCACTTTCTGTTGCAAAATTTGAATCTACATTTTAAAAGCTGCTCCTCAAAATTACTGTCCACAAACGAACCGCTTCCAAACTACGGAGACGGATATCCATGTTTATATATTTTTTTAAATGTTAGATTAACACTAACGTGCCGTTTCTCAGACGACGACGAAATTATAGTAAAATATCGTTGTTTTAAAAAGTCCTCAAATGTTCCTAATACTCGCATATCAGCTGACTTATTACTAAATCGACTGAAGGTAGATAAACGCGTACTGCCGAAATTAGGTGAACGAGTTTAATAAGAAAAAAGCGGGAAAATATATTACAGATATCTGAAAGTGGTAAGTGTTAGGAGAGACCTCAGAGTAACAACTGAACATAGAGGTAGTAAACAACTAATTCTAATAGGCCGACATCTTTTCGTACGTTGTCATATCGACCACCATGTACAGCAATCATAATTATTTACTATCGTCTTAATTGTATAGTATCCAGAAATGTTCCATTCTACGTTAAAAAGACGGTATTTTGATGGTTCAGGAATGATTAGAGCAAAATCAATAGATATGTTGACCTCTACTGCGTTACTGAATATTTTTTCATCATAAACGCAAATTCTGAAGTCTTGCATAATTTTGAGGAGCTGGCAACGCCGCATGCCCTCAACTGTCAAACGTTTGCTTTGTTTATTGTTTGTGCGTCTTTTATGCTTGGTCGGTAAGATCGAATTTGCTATTTGTTGGTAACTCTAGTGAAGCTTTACGGACTTGCTGTGCTATATTCGAGTGTAGTTAACAGTTTTTCGAGATGGATCTCAAAAAGTGCAGTCTTTGTAGCATGGTTTGCATTGGAAGAATTTTCAGCTTAGTTGGCGTTGCACAGCATTGTTTACAATTTGAACTGTCGCTGCAAGGTCACAGCTGATCAATGTTTGGAGGCTGAAGTGTCAAAGATGATGGCTTTGAGCACGCCATGCTGAAGTGGTTTGTTTACTACCTCTATGTTCAGTTGTTACTCTGAGGGAGAGACCTATAGAATCATGATTGTATAAATATATACAGCTAAATTTACTCCATTTTTTATAAATCAATCTTTAGCTCATAGCATTTTTCGGTTAAATTTATGAATAAAAATGTGATATTGAGAGTTATAGCTATTAAAGAGACAGTTAATTTGGTTTTTTTAAATTACAAAAAATGACGTATTTTGTCTAATTCTATGATTATTGATGACCTTGAAAATAATAACTATAGATAATAACCAATACCCGTGAAATAATGCCACTATAAGTCTTCATGAGTGTTGAAAATTTCAGCCAGATCGGTTGACCAGTTTCCGAAATATATTATTTGTTTGTCTCAGAGACTAATTGTTTACACATTCACTCTTGCTTAACCGATAGTTGCAGAGTCATTTAATAGAATGAAATAGATAGACAGAAGGTTGAAAATTAAAACAATTCGATTATTGCATTCATTTATGATGAAATTGTTGTTAAATAAAGCCATTCAAAAGAGAGCCCCTTTTTTGCTCATAAACAAATTCAATAACTTTGACGTTTGGAAAGCACATAAAAAAACTTCACTTTGAAAAAAAACAGACGTCTCTATGACCAATGAGAACAAAGATAACATGATTTGTTTTTATAATAATATCTCGGCTGCTTGTAAACATTTAGAGTTTAAATTTTGACAGCTCATAAACAAAGAAGAACTATATCTTATAATTTAATTAAAAAATGCGCCATTTATGCAATTTTCACGTAACTGCATTACTGATGTCAGATCGAAATGTTTCGTTTTTGAAATCTGAAATTGAAAATCGAGCGCGCTGAAAAAATTTGCAAAATCTCCGATTCTAGACAACTTAGAACCTTCAGTTTTGCTTTCTTCTGGGGTATCTCGTCAAGATATTAACATCTGGCTTATTTTAGATTTTCTGAAAAATCTTGAAATTGCGGGAAAATTACCCTTCTTATCACGTTTTTTTTACAGTAGTAATCATGATAAGTATGTTAATGCTGTTCTTTAGATTTTAAGTGAATTATTTATATTTTACAATTCAAATGATTTATATTTGATTCTACAATTGCATAATTGTTGTATCCAGTTTACCATGTTTAAAAAAATGTAAAAAATGCTGCACATATTTCTTTTCTGCTTCGTTAATTTGTGCTGGATAATAATCGGAAAATTACAGGAAAAATGACGCTGTATCATGTAAACATTTTATAATAAAAATCTTAATATATTTTAACTATGTTAATGTTGTTTCTCAGATTGTAAAGAACTTATCTATGCTTTACATTTCAAATGTTTTATATTGTACATTACAATTGTATAATTTTTTTTTTATTTCTAAAATACCGCATAAACCTGATGGTCATTAGCGGGGAGTGGATAGTTTATATTTCATACAGTAAATTTGAGTCTTTAAGGAACTTAATAATACTGACAACATCACAGTTAGTGCCTAACAGTACATTGACTGGGCCATAGAGATTATGTCTTAACCTATACACTTCTAACATTGGGCACTCAATAAGTATGTGGTTCACAGAAAGTATCACGTCACACATTGTACATCGCGGTTCACCTGAGCGTGCAATGAGGTATACTTGATTCCCCCAACAGAAAAATCTCATATAAACAAAGACACGCACTCTGTACGTGATTAAACGCGGCAAAGCGTTATCTCTCTAAAACGGGTACCGATTACAGGTCCGGCTTAAGATATCACTTGATAATAATTATATCTGATTATCCGTTGAAAAGTTAGAAATTGACAAGAAATGAAAAATACTTATATATTGGCACAGAATATATATATCCAACATTAATACGAAATAGAAACACAATTTATGTTCATCAAACAGTACTATAATTATAATATTGCCTCCCCGCCACAGAAGTTATGGATACGACAGCGTGACTGGATGCCAGCAGTTATTTCAAAAATGAAGTCAAGTTGATTGGCTCAGTACTTCCCACACATTACGCTGATACCAGTTTATTATTTTCCCATAGCAGGAAGACTTATTCTGAAATCCCTTGCAACCAAATAATCGCTAGCCCCCCCCCCTCCCCTTAAAATTGTCTTATGCCGCTAGGTGTTTCCTTCACAGGTCAATGGACAGCCTATTATCTATACTACAAACTTCTCAGTTTTACAACCCCCCACCCCCCCAACCACCTCACTTTCATCCCCACCCAAAAAAACTGGTAGGAAATGATCAGGAACGCCTAAAACATATTCTCAAAACCGAATTTGAGTTGTTTTCATACCTTTCGTTCTTTGATTATTGCTACGCTGCCGCTGACGCGATTTTCAACAAACATACGCGTTTTCCATTCTCACCACGGTATCAATATACTGTGTCAAAATTTTATTAGAATCAATTTAATAGTGTCCACGTTACAAAATACAAAACGATTTAAACCAATAAATTCTTGTATAGTATACAGAAAATTCTAAGTCCCTTAGTTTATGTAATAGGCTAGACAATGTTCGGATGCACCTAAAAAGGTGATTTGTGTCGCTAGATCTTCCTTCACAGGTTAGTGGACAGCCTATTATGAGTACAAGAATTTTTTTAATTTTTCAACCCCCAACCCCCCAACAACCCCAATTTCACCCCCACCCAAAAAAACGCAGAAAATGATCAGGAACCTCTAAAACGCTTAAAAACAAAGTTTGAGCTGTTTTTATATTTTTAGTTTTTTATTATTTCTGCACTGGCACGATTTATCAAAACCATACGCGTTTTCCATCTTCGCCATGGTAGTAATGCCGTTTCAGAATTTCATTAAAATCAATTCAACAGTTTCCTAGTTACAACGATCTAACGCTATACTCTCGTATGTTTACATCAGAAAAAATTCTAAGCCTTTGCTTTCTGTAATAGGCAGAGGCAATGTTCGGATGGACCTAAAAAAGTTATTTATGTCGCCAGGTCTTCCTTCACAGGTCAGTGGACAGTCTATTATGAAAGCAACAAATTTTTCAATTTTACAACCCCTCACCCCCCAACCACCCCAATTTCACCCCCACCCAAAAAAAGTAGAAAATGATCAGGGGCCCCTAAAACGCCTAAAAACGAAGTATCAGCAATATTTAATTTTTTTTGTTTTTTGCTAATTACTCCGCCGCCTATGCACCGATTTTCAAAATTATAGGAACATTACCTACTACGACCCCACAGCATACCGCTGCCCAAATTTCATCACAATCCATGCAGCGGTTTCTGAGATTACGAGGGTAGAAAAACGCGACAGACAGACAGACCGACAGACAGACAGACCGACGGAAATGAGTGACGTGGATTTTCGTTATGTACACATCATAAAACGCCCAAAAAACGTATTATCTCAAAATCGAAAATTTTCGCGATCACAATGCTCCCCTCACGTATCGGTTTGGGAAGTAAAATTAGTAAAAAACCTGGCATGCAGCTTCATCATAGGTAAAAGTGAACATTTATATCATTGCCGGAACTTAACTGCTCTGACAAAGAGAAATTAATAATTAATATTGACTTGCGGGAAGCCGAACAAAAACAGGAAGCCGCGATAACAAAGGGCTTTTTTGTGTTTATTTCTCACGCCGGCGCCGATAGGCGACGGAAGTATTAGAATCGATTGCAGTATACTTTTTCCATATCTGCCATCGTAGTGATATGGTGTCAAAATTTCATCACAATCAAGACGGTAGTTTCCAAGTTATAGATTACAGGTTGCATGCTGTCTGGTTGGAATAGGCCGAACTGCTTTATTTTTAGCAGTAGTTCACTGACAGCGGAGTAATGATCGAAAAACAAAAAAATCCAGAATTGCATCATCAATGCAATCATTTTGAATATGTACAAAAACCAAAAGCACGAAAAATTCTGTTTAGTGTTTGAAGGAGTTGTATGGAAGGTTGGTAATATTTCAGGAGTGAGTTGGTCAACTGTATACAAGAGTATTTAGGAATATAAAAGTAATAAATCACTGTCAGAGCTAGAATTTTTTCTTTTAGGATAAGATTTTGGCTCTGATAATGAATGATTACATTTATACTCCTTAATGATCCTGTATACACTTGATCGACTCACACCCGAAATCTCAGCTACCTTCAATCACTAAATCGGCATTTTGTTGCATTTGGTTTTTATAAATATTTAAAATGATTTGCTTCTCAACAGCACTGAGATGCAGTCTTTAGGCCCCTTTTTTTTTTGGCGGTGTAAAGCTGATATCATCGATCTCTCTGGCTGTGTCCGTGTCAGACATCTCAGGATATAACAAATTCAAATATTTGCGCTGCTAATAATAATTAAATTTATTTCGATGCACGATGGATCGCTGTATGGAAAACACTAAACAAGTCCACTCCTGTTTAAGCGGCGGCGGCGCGGCGCGCCGTGCGTTGAACGGCTGTCTCACTCACACTTGCTTGCAATTTTATTGGCTGTCTAGAGAGGCTCCACCAATTAGGGCCAATAGGGTTAGCGGTTATCATTCAACCAGTATGAATGCCGCATGACGACCTACCTATCACGCATTGATCATTGTTTATACTCACTTTTTCTGTTGGGTGAATCTAGTATAGCCGTGAGTTGCTCTCGTATGTCCCAGGCGTAGACGAGTGATGATGGATTGTTGCCTCCTGTTTGTAGTCACTGTGGTCCAGGGGCCGAATTTTGGTTTCAAATCTCGCAGTTTTGATGGGTTGCTTTGCCACTTGAGGTATAATTGTTGTATCTGATTTATTATTTTTAACTAATGCACATAACCTTTACCTTAATCGTTAAGATTAGTGATTATACTCATGCTTGCTTTTACTTTGAATGATATTATTTTTGCATTGTTCTTCTTTGTCGTTATTTATACTATTAGTTTATTGTTTTCATAAAAGTAAATTAATTTGGCAGCCAATTTTTATCATTTACTTGAGATTATATTCAATGGTTTACATATATGAATATTTTTACAGTAGATTATTACATTAAAAATATAAAACATGTGTATATTAGTAAGTATAAATTATTGTATATCGAAACATTTATTAATTATTTAGTCAAACTTCTCAATTTTTTTTCTGTAGAGACTTGGCATCTCCATCGTTGTTCGACATTTCTTCAAATAAGTCTTTATCATCTTCATCCTATATTTCCTCACCAACAGTAATTGTGGCAAGATTGAAGCATTTTGGTTCGTCGTCCACGTCCATGCTTATAACATACAGCCACATCTTCCAGTTTGATAACCAGCGGTACAATACCTAGAATTTGTTCAAGTGTATCTTCTGGTAATAAAGTATCCGCAATTTCGCCACAGTTACTGTTGATAAGGAAATAGAGGATGAAGCTGAAGGCGAGTTGTTTGAAGAAATGTCGAATAACGATGGAGTTGCCGAGCCTCTATGAAAAAAATGGAGAAGTTTGACTGAATAATTAATAAATGTTTTGATGTAAAATAATTCTTTATAGTTACTGATAAATTGATGTTGTAAATTTGTAATGTAGTAATTTACTAAACAAATATTTGTATAAACCATTGAATATAATCTTGAGTAACTAATAAAAATCTGCTAACAAATTAATTTACTTTTGTCAAAACAATTACATTGAAAATAATAATAAAGAAAAATAATGCAAAAATGATAACATTGAAAGTAAAAGCAAGCATGAGTATAATCACTAATCTTAACGATTAAGATAAAAGTCATGTGCATTATATTTACATCTACTTAAAAATAATAAATCAGATACAACAATGATACAATTGTAAAATTAAGTATAAAACATTTGAATCGTAAAGCATAAATAAGTTCCATAAAATCTGAGAAACAGCATTAACATAGTAAAAATACATTTAGATTTCTATTATAACAAGTTTGCATGATAAGATGCGTCATTTTTTCCGGAGTTTCCCGATTTTCCAGAGTAACGAAGATGACCCAGACGTTCGTACCTTGACGAGAAACCCCAGAGTAAAGCAAAAATGAAGGTCCTACATTGTCTAGAACCAGAGATATTGCAAATTTTTGCAGCGCGCTCCAATTTGAGGTTTGATTTCAAAACCAAAATCACTCGACCTGACATCACTACTTACTTGCCACCGGGCACTAGTAAAAATACCTTCACTTTGAAGGACTATAGTTGAGTGACAATTGTATGATTCGTAAAGATATGTATCGCGTTACAAAATTTGGTTCTTTGTTCATGGTTTGTGAAAATTCCAACTGATTCACTCATGACATTACATTCCAGGTATCAATTGCTATTCATAATTCCTATTTTTTAAGCTATTAACAATCATTAAATTAGGCAAAACACGTCGTTTTTTCCAATTTTCTCGAAAATTTATGGATGGATTTTAATGGATAAAAAATCAAATTAACTGTCTTTCTAATAGCTACAATTTTCATTTTAACAATTTTATTCAAGGCATTAACTAAAAAATGCTACAAGCAAAAGACTGATTTTCCAACTTAAACAATGGTTTATAAAAGAACAGAGAAAATTCATCTGTATATATTTATACAGTCATCATTCTCTAGGTGCCCCCTAACACTTAAAAGTTTCAAATATCTGTAATCAATTTTCACGTAAAATCGACAAATTTTTTACCCACAGACTGGCCTAAGACGGGAACAGTTAGTAATGCGCCGATGTTAATTTTTAACCGTCTCGCAGACAACACGTTAGTAGTTAAGGGTTAAAGTGTTATGTGCGTACATTGAAAATATGTAGCGGTGTGTAGATTTTTATCAATCCTCGTACAAGATGTAACATGAACCCGATCAGCTGCAACTCTTATAAATTAGGAATTCGAGTATTCGCCTCTATAGTGCTACCTTCAAACATAGGCGTAGTTTGGTCCCTGAATCTGGGGGGCTTAAGTCCCTGGATCTGGGGGCCTCAAGTCCCTGCACTAGATACAGTAAACTAAACAGAAAGAATTATTTTTGGATTTTTTGGGGGCTAATCTCATTCCTGGGGGGCTAACTACGCTTATGCCTTCAAACAGGCAATGCCAAGTGACCTTTCTTGTTATGTCTATATCGGATAACTGAACAAATAACACTAAATACCAAAGCGTATGGAAGTGAGAGTAATGCGAGTAACTCGTAAGACCCGTCCATACAGAACTAACAAAGAGCAGCATTTTTCATCCAGGCTTGTTTCTAGAAACAAATTTGCTACTTGCCGATGAATGTTTACAGTTTCTCCGGTCGCGTTGACCGCTCTTTCTTCCAGTCTTTGTAAAATACATGCTGCATATAAATATACAATGAGTACAGCGCTATATCAAAGATGACAACTCTATAAACGAATCATAGGTTGAAAATTAAAGTCGCTAAAGATTACGTTATGACAATAAAATGCAAAATTGATCCAATAAAACTAAGATCGCATGAAATATCATGAATCAGCACACTGGAGGTAGTAATGATAATCAAAACTCAGATTTTCGTATACCTAGATGGTGGCTCCTCACTTGCTGGTAGGTTTTTGGCCAATACTTTTCATAATTATTATTGCATTGAGTCGGTGCAATCACTTGCACAAAACATCAATCTAAATTTAAGCACATCACACATATTTAGTCATTCTTCATTTCTGCTTCTCCATCTATTATGTTTAGTGAAGTCATAAACATCATTAGTGAGATTTCTTCTAAATCATCCAGCGATAATGATGAAGTGTCTTGCTCTTCATTGGCAAAGATAACAGATGTAGTAACTAAACTAGTAATGAAAATAACTTAAGCCTTGAACGCAGTGGGTCGGATGGTACGGTACGAACGGTACGCACGGGATTTTTCAAAAATGTTTAGCATTGATTTGCCTATGGGTGCGCGCACCGGGTCGTCACTGTCGGAACAGGACCATCTGCACCTTCCGCCGTCCGATAAAATCCCGAAAGAAAGATTTCTAGGCATCCCGACCGTCCGGACCGGCCGCACGGAGCATGGATGTTCCCAAATTAATTACGGTGGTGGAAAACTACCCCGAGCTCTTCGATATGTGGCACCCTGAGTACATCAACAACGTACGACGGAATAACTGCCAACTGCTACCAACATTAGACTTACAAATATTTCTTCTTCACTCAACATATCTGTTTGGTTTTCACAATACATAACAGCACAAAACCTATTATGAGACCGCTTGTCTCCATTGTCCGACCTTTCGTCCGTCCGTTCCGTCCGTACCGACCGACCCAGTGAGCGCAGTCACCTAAAAAAAGTGCCGAAGGTGCGTACCGTTCGTACCGTTCCGTCCGACCCAGTGCGCGCTTAGATCTACTGCTCGTTTGAAGAAAGAGTGTTTCCTTCTGGCCTTAAGAAAGCTGTCATTGTTCCTATTCACAAAAGAAACCGATTTGGCTAACTACAGAGGAATTTCGCTACCCTCGGTGTTTTACAAATTAGGCTTTTTACTCTAGGTTATACAACAAAACACTCTCAATTCAGCACAGTTTGGTTTAACTAAAGATTGGATTACACAGGATGCTATCTTGTCATTATGTAAATGAATTTCGCAGAACTCAGAGAACAAGCAAACAACTGCCTGTTCGTTATTCGATCTTAGTCGCGCATTTGACACAGTGAATCGTGCTTTGCTATTAAATAAACTGGAAAAATATGATGTTCGGGGGAGTGCTTATAACTGGATAAAATCTTATTTACAAAATAGATTGCAAGTAGTAAAACTTCAACATAACCATTACCAACATTATTCGGTTCAATCAGATGCAACATTTATTCATCGGAAGTACCTCAATACCTTGCCACCGACACTGGGGCCATATTATTCATTTTGTTTATAAATTATATACGCATTTCTTCTCCCAAAACCTTCAAAACCATGCACGCAGATGACGCAACATTTAGTATCCATGCTAGGGATCCTCAAGAATTAGGAACTTTGAGTAACCAATCTTTCATTCAAATGAGCAACTATTGCTGTACCAATGATGTGATATTTAGTTCACAATAACTGATCTAATATTGTTCGTTAATAAAGTTTAGCCTGCGTCTTAGTTGGGTTTGTTGTAATTTAAAGCAGAACAAGTGTGTAAAATTGCTTGGTTTACATTTGGACACCAAACTGCTATTTGCACGTCCAAATTGACCACTTGGTCAAGAATTTGTCCGTCCAAACTTTCACTACTTTGCAGCTCCGGTATCATGTTAACATCGAAACGCTAAAGCTTTATTGTTTTTCTCATTGTATTTTGTCCTTAGCTATGGCATTGTGACGTGGGGTAGTAGCCGTTGAATGAATGATTCATTTGTTATACAGAACAAGGTCTGAGAACGATGTTTTTCAAAAATTGTAGACATTCGTGTAAATTTTGGTTTGGGTTCCAGGACTAGAACCATTTGCGGGCATTGCGAAAAGCGCTGCCAGGAAGACCGTCTCAGACTGGGCAGCGAGAAAAGCACTCCTGCACTGGCGAGATACACCAGGGCTACTATACTCCAAGGCGTTCATACCAAATCCCTCTGGTCACCTCCCCCCTCCCCCTCCCGAGAGTCCTAGAATAATGTTTCTTGACAAGACATTGCCGTCTGAGAAACCATATGCAGAAAATAAGTCTGGAACAAACATCCGACTATCGTTTCTGCTATATGGAGGACGAAACAGCGGAGCACATACTGTCGTCCTGTCCAGTACTGGAGAGACCTCGGCTTCAGACTTTCGGATTCATCCATCTAAAACCCAATGATTTCAATGAATTTTTACCCAACACGACCATCGCATTCGTCAAAAGGTGTGGATTGTACGGGGAACTCTAAGCAGGTGTGAGCCACAATAGACACAATAGGGTCGCAGTAGAAGGAGATATAATCGCCCCACTCACTATCAACCTAACCTAACCTAAGGGTGGACATTGTGCTATTGTTTTTTTTGATAGCACGGCACATGGTTTGTATTCGGATAAAAATATAAAAACCTATAACACTCAAAATCTCGATGATATATATGATGAGATGTTGTTGACCGTGTTAAGTGATACCGTAGTTCCTTATGGTTTTGAGGATTTGTAGATGAAAGCTTGTGTTAATATGCTTGATGAATTTCAGCCGAACTGAGCATCACGAAAAAAGTTACAGTGGTGAATTTTAGCTGAAATAGGTGTGGGCATGCGCATGGAGGTATGAAGACTCGAAGATGCAATCCTTTCTGCAGAGAAGACGTAAAATGTAACAATAAGGTGAAAAAAAGAGGTGAACGCTGATACAAATATATTGTACTAAGCATCCAACATTGATCTTGATCATATACCGATTTCAGCCTTCAAATATCTCACGGCACTTCCAAGGGTGCGCATTGTGAGGAACCATTGGTGAGTCGTGGTGGCGTATGCAGTTTACACACTTCGGTGATGACAGTTAATCTTGCTCACACGGAAAGGTTAAGTGTCATCTCCTTCAACGCCTTTGTACCTGATAATGTTCTTTTCCTCATGATCACGACGCGATGAATCTCGGTTAATCGATGGAAGTGGTACGTGGGGAGCCTGGGGGCAACATATGACCCTGCAATGACACGAACAAGAGTGGGAGACTTCATAAAATGTGAGCTTTATCAAAAAGTGATGCAAATCTCACAACTTTCATTTTGCGGCACATAGTGATTATAGGTATCGTAGCAACTATACATTTTACTCGATCATTCAAAGAAAATTCGGAGCTGAATTTTTGTTTGAACCGTAATTTGATTGAGGAGATATAGTGGGAGCAAAAGTATTCAAAATAAGTGTCTTCTAATTAAGCAGTTTGTTTTCAAAGTATGGATCATGCCCAACTTGGCAACCAACTCTGACTGAGCTATCGATTGCTAGGTAGCCTTACCTATTCGCAACGGGTACAAGGAGAGTTATAGCATACCTGATCGCATTGTGGATTTCCCTGATTGTCCTTCGGTAAAAGAAATTAGGAAAGCCCTGAAATCCTCCATCATTGCTGTCCTATAGGTCAAAGATTATTCACATTTTATTTTTACAGCAGCCTTTATGAAATACGTATTACGTATCGACATAAATCACGCTGATATTGAATTTCACCGAGGTCTCTTTATTCTTTTTACTAGCCACAAGCTTCAGCTGCATATACCAGAACGTGATATTTACATAGATGTGCAGCTACATAACTCAGAAGCCGTATAATGGTCCATGGATTTTCCTTGACGTCGGCTTTGTATAATTTTTCACACAAAATAATATACATTACATTTCCTGCTGTTCCTGGTTCCGCCTCTAAATTCTACGATATTTCACAATCATATATGTCATCCGGTACTATTCCTGCATATTGATGTTTTTTAGCAAAGGCTCTTTGTGGGCTCTGAGTTTGCCAACGCTTGCAGGCCTAATAGAGGCATCTCTTGGCAGTTCGTTCATCGCTCTGGTGACAATAGGGGCTGCAGCTCCCCAAATACGTGAGCAAGGATTTAAATAAATAAATAAATAAACAGGACTTTATTTTACCTGGCGGGTAGCAGCAGAAGCTGATATTAATACCAACCAGGATTTAGGCTTGGTCTTATCTGGAATTTATGCAGCGTAAGATGGTAAGTACTTTCTGGTGACTTTTTTGATACATAGTAGTCTTTATAATTCTACTTGTATCCAGTAATTTTGAAGTAGCTTCGTTATAACGAAATTTTGATACCAAAGGCGGCTTATGGCCAAGAAACTAGTCAAGACGAGAAAATCTTGGGTTTTTGGCCAAAATTTTGAAAACAAGCTACGGGTCACTGCATAAAGGAAACTCCACCAAGCTTCCGACAATGTTTATTGCCTTCTTCAGGGCTTTCTACAATAGAAGAAGAAAAAATGGAGTTTCAATATTGTAACTTTATCAACATACTCACAACGTTGGGGTTTGATAGTAAAAACAGCAGTGTGCATTGAGTCGCAGACTTAAAATGCAAGTTCTCAAACAAAAACGGCAAAAAAATGTTTGGTTTATCTCGATGCCTTCCAGAACAACAGGTCAGCACAAACAACACACACATGTGTAAAATACAAACTTAAACAACGACCTTTACATGTTACTTCACCCAAACATTACACAATTCGTAGTTTGGAAATACACATTTTTCAATTTAAAATTAAAATAAAGAATTTATTCAGCAAAATATCCGCTACATTGTAAAATGTGGAGGCAGAATGCAGCGAGGGAAAATGATTGACATGGATCGTTAAGTATATTGACAGGCAACTGTTGCAATCAAACAAAAATTTAAAAAGTAAAAGACACCAGGATTCAGATTACCAGCTATAACCCGTGAATACAAGAAGCATAAAATAATTGAAGATGATAGTAATCAAAATGGATAAGCGAAAAATTTGTCAGCGAGTCCAACTCAACTAAAAAATATTAAGGTTGTGACGGCGAACCCTGCCAACCTTTCTCTCTCCATGTTTAAAATATATGAGTAAATACAGCTCGAACCATCAATGTCAGACTTCTTGTTCGAGTTGTTGGGGGTCTTCTTGATATGAAGGTACCATTTCCAAAAACATTCTTTTGAAATAGTTTCAACATCCAAGACCTTAGCATAACTCTAAGGCACTGTGTGGCCTATTTCAATGGCATGTTGTGTTTAACAACAGCTTGTTACATAACGATTGATATCACTTTTGTGTGAGTTTATCCTACCGTGTAAACTTCTTGATGTTTGTCTTATATATGACTTATTACAACCACCACAAGCCACAAGGGATTTTGAAAACAACATTGGATTTCTCTGACACTCTAAAAGGGGTTTTTAATTTTTTTTAGAAGTTTCGAAGCTGTAATAGCACTTGTCAATGCAATTTTGATGTTTAGATCTTTGACGATATTAATCAATCTAGGTGTAGATTATCTATGTTTGGTAATCTCTTATAAACAGCCAACACACCATCCTGGTCACCGATATTTTGGGTGTTCTCTGACGGGGTGGTATCAGGTACTGCGTTATTGGTTGGAATTTATCCTGATACTATTATTGTTATTTTGTTGTATATCACTTCTAGAGACATATTTCATTAAAATTGAAAAGCAATGAATTAATGAAGAGTTTTCAACTAGTAAGGTTTTTAAATTTTGAAGACTTTCATTCTGATGCTGCGGATGGCTTAGACGAATAATGCTGTTCTTTAATGCTAAATAATATCCTTTTTCACCCACCTAGGATGAAAAAGAGTCTCACTTTAGCCGCAACCCCAAGATTTCCTCATCTTACGAAATTTTGATATAGAAGAGCACAGTTACAGCCGATAAACGTATAAAAGCAACCTTTAGGGCGCATACACAGTGGGGCAGGTTAGACTGCGTGCAACTGCGTGCAGGTACCGCATTCAGGCTAGCCTGCTCAACTGTGTTTTCGACCGCTTAACAGCATCGGAAACTCGCTTGAACGCCTTTATGGTAGCAGAAATTTAGTTTGTTAACTGGTTTCGTCTGTGCCGGTCGAAGATGAGTATCGATAAAGAGTTACTTATAGCTTTAGTGTTTGCGAAAACCGCTATTTGGGATAAAAGACACAAGGTGCACTATAACCGCACTGCGATAGAAAAATATTGAAAGGACATAAGTGCGGTTATGAAAGTAGACGGAATGTTTGTATACAATATTTATTTGGATATATTATTCATACGCTTGGAACTGAGGTAATACATCAAGAAATTTGTTATAAATGTGGTAGTGATAGATAAGATAAGAGGTGCTTGCCCTGCAAAATATTTAACAAAGATATCTCGAATTGTTTTGGCCTCATTTGGAGGCATTTACTGGTATTTACGCCTAATCCATTTTCTAGCCCGAGATAATGGGGTATTACAAAGCATATTATCTCAAAATCGATAGTTTTCGGGATCACAATACTTCCCTCACCTATCGGTGTGTATCGGAAATAAAAAGTATTCTAATATTAATGTTTAAAAAAATAACAATGTACCCGACCACTGATATTACGAGACCAACATATATAACGTTAGGCAATTGTATTTACTATGTACTATCACTTAGTATCATAGATATACAAAAAGTATTTCCGATGAATGATCACCACTTTTATTTATTTATTTATTTAAAAACTTGCGATGATCGTTTCGACACAGTGTCGAAATTATCGTCGCAAGTTTCTAAATAAAAGTGGTGATCATACTGATCATTCATCGGAAATACTTTTTGTATTAATATGGATCTCCATCAAGTAACGGCCAGCTTTTTTTTTTTTTTTTTTTTTTTCGGAGGGAGGTGTTGGCCTCAGACATAGTCCATTAGCCACAGAAATTTGGTATGTAATTTATTACGTCATAGATGTTTTCTTTGGCTCTTCATCTTAGATTAGGGTTTTTGTTAATATGATGAATTGAACAATTTTATCATGTATGGATTTTCTTTTTAAAGCTAGGAGATTTGATATATTGAAGGGTGGGTATATATTGTCTTCCAAGATTAATCTGTTAATAAGGCTATTAATGAATATTTTATTATTTTCGCATGCGAAGAATATGTGATTCAAGTCGGCTATGCTGGCGCCATCACAGATACAATTTGGGGAGTTCTCTATCCCAATTTTATACAAATGAGCTTTGAATCTGCCATGGTTGAGTCTCAATCTCGTGATCGTAGAGGAGTAGAACCTGTCGACCTGATATTCAAATATGTGAGGAGACCTCACAGGTACAGATGGATTAATTTTTGTGTAGTGATTTACTGAGAGGTTGTAGTAAGAGCTCCATTCCTCCTTCCACTTTTTAAATATATCACGTTTGAAGAAAGATGTTATGTCACTGGGTAATATAAAGCCTTCAGAGATGGTTTCTATTTGACAGGCATTCTTAGCTGCCTGGTCAACTATTTCGTTACCCTGTATACCTATATGAGCTTTTGCCCAAAAAAAGGTTATGACGATATGCTTTTCCGCTAACCTGCATAAAATGGATCTTATTTCAAGAATTACAGCATTATTATAGTGTCTAATAGCTGGACCTTCTATACACTTAAGTACTGACTGGGAGTCTGACATTATAGCCACCTTTGTGGGACAATCAATATTCGACATTATCCATTGTAGAGCTGCCTTGATCGCTGCAGCTTCTGCTGTAAAAATTGAGCAAAAATCCGGGATTCTACATTGATACATATACAAAGGATCAGGGATGTAATATGCAAATCCCGTTCTGGTCAGATTCTTGGAGCCGTCAGTATAAACCTGCATATCCACCCTTGAATTGAGCAACGCTGTACGCAGTATGGAGACATCTAAAAGGTTGTTTTCTGTATAGGGCGGGTACACCACATCACATTTAGCTATTCTGACGTTAAACGGATGTTCAAATAATGGATATTTTGCTGTGGTATTTATGTACTGTTGAAATTCGCTGGTATCAGTGAAGGATGTCGCCAGAATAGGTGATTTCTTGAATCTCCAATATGGATGACTGAGGTCATTTATGCTAAATAAGCATATTTTTTTTATTAATATTGGGTTAAATGATCTATATTTGATAATAAGCTTTTGGGCCAGGTATTGCCGTCTAATATGCAAGGGCGGTTCATTGGACTCTGCTAGTAAAGCAGGACATGGAGATGACTTCATTGCCCCTATACAAGTGCGTATAGCTTTATATTGTATTCTATCTATTATAATTAAATTGCTTTTCGATGAAGAACCGTAAAGCACGCATCCATAATCCAAGATAGACCTTATGTATGATTTATAGAAGAGGAGTGCAATATAGGGGTCAGCACCCCACTTAAATTTGGTGACGTAACGGAGCATATTTAAACCGTTCTCGCAACGTCTTTTCACGTAGTGAATGTGTTTCGTCCACAGCAATTTCGAATCGAGCACTACTCCCAAGTATTTGATGTGGTCAGACACTCGGAAGATGATGTCTCGTAATTTCAGCTCAGTGCCCACATTATTTAATCTGCGTCGTGTGAAGAACACGATAGCAGATTTTTCTGCAGACATACTGAGTCCCAACTCCATAAGCCAGTTTTGAACCACATCCACTACGCACTCCAATTTTCTGATACACTGGTCTAACGAATTATGGATGGTGTATATACATATATCATCTGCGTATTGCACAATATTACAGTCATCGTCAAACATGTCATGCAACTCAGCAGTATATATGTTAAACAGGGTAGGAGAGAGTGTTGATCCCTGTGGGATACCGTCTCTGGCAATACGTGGACCATGTAAGTCATTGTTATGATCTCGAATGAATATTCTTCGGTCTGTGTATAGGGCTAAAATACATCTGGCAACAGCTTCGCTAATACCCAAGCGCTTTAATTTACAGTAAAGGACATCCAGCTTAACGTCATTGTAAGCTCCTTTGATATCTAAGAATAGACAGGCTACGTATTTTTTGCTAGAAAAGCTGTTGTAGATATCCATAACCAAATGAGTGACAGCATCTATCGTACCGCAACCTTTCCTAAAGCCATACTGAGTACTTGGCAAGCGGGCGTAATACTCCAAGAACCACTCTAGACGAGCTTTAATCATCCTCTCGAAGGTCTTTGTTATGCAAGACATCAAGGAGATAGGTCGGTAAGCCTCCACGAGCTCAGGGTCTCTATTTGGTTTTTGGATAAGACATAACACTATCTCCTTCATGTTTTCCACAAAGTCTTCCTTCATCCACCAGTCATTAAAAATGTCTAAAATTATGATTTTAGCGCAATTTGGCAAACACCTGATCATTTGATATGTAAAACTGTCCAATCCCGGAGCTGTGTTGTTTGTGCTTTTTAATGCAATTTCTAGCTCATCAAAGGAAAATGGTTTACCGATTTCACCACAGTTATTTCTTTGTATTACACTAATTTTCCGAAAAATTTGGCTCGATACAGAACAAGGTGCGAAAAAGTCCAATAGTTTGTTAATTATTTCGTTAGATAAGATCGTTTTTTTATGCTGTACTGATGAATTTTTTATTTTTTTCATATGTTTCCAAATTTCAGATGGCGGAGTGTTTTTATTGAGCCTGTTAACGAAATTTTTCCAGCTATTACGCTTTTTTTTATTAAAAATTAGTTTAGCTTTTGCCTCTAAATTTCTATATTGTAAGTAGTTGTCGTAATTAGACAATAGTTTGTAGTGTCTAAGAGCCATTTTACGCAAGTCCGCAATTTCAGAGCACTCGTCATCCCACCAGACAGGTTGCATAGTTTTAGGTTGAAAAGGTCTTTTGATGGGCATAGCTTCATCAGCAGCGGTATTGATTGCATGAAATAGGGCCATGAATTTACCAGAGTTGTTTGTACAGTCCACACTTGGTAGGATATTTCTAATACTTTCTTGATATATTTCCCAGTTTGCTTTATCATTATTCCATCTAGTAGTTGGGTTGATAGGGAATACATTCTTCTCAGTCAAAAGGCTGATTAATATGGGTAAGTGATCAGAACCCATGGAGTCATTTTTTACTGACCAATTTACTTTATCGACTAGATTAGTCGATACTACGGTTAAGTCTATTGCTGATGGAGCATTTACTGGAGTTTGTATTCTTGTGGGACTGCCATCGTTTATAACGATAAAACAGGTGCCATCCAGTGAATCTGCTAAGGTGGTTCCTTGTTCACTATCACTCGCACATCCCCACAAAGAGTGATGTGCGTTGAAATCACCACAGATGATAGTGTTAGACGTGGGGAAATTATTGAATAGAGTTTCCCACTCAAGTCGTGATATTTTTTTATCAGGAGGTTTATATATTGAAATTATATTTATACCTAAGTCGCATATTCTTATACCGCATATTTCAATGTTACTGTTGTATCCATTTGAATTAAATGCAATTTCCGTGAAAACTAAATTTTGTTTTATTAAAATTGCGACTCCGCCGTAACCATCCATTCTACAATTCTTTACAATGTTATATCCCTTGAGGTTAAATACCTGATTTGGCTTGAGCCATGTTTCCGACAATGTTATCACATCAGCTTGATGCTCTGTTAAAAAATGTAAAAGGTCACCCTTCTTTGGTATGATTGACCTAGCATTCCATTGGAGTATAAGCATTTTAATATGATGAGTCGTCACTAAGTTCTATATAGTCCATTTTATCTGAAACATCCATCATTTTTGCAATTATTTCTTCGGGTTGGATTTGATTGACTAACTTAGGGTTATCTTTTAAAGAATTTACTAAGATAGTTATTTGATTTATAATTTTTTCTTTAAATTCAATAAGTTCATCTCTATATGGGTTAGGCAGTATGCTTGAGTTGGTAGGTTTATTTCTATTAGTACTACGTGGTATAGGGTTTGGGTTTGAGGAAGTGGGGGTGGTAGGGGGAGACGATGCTTTCCGTTTCCTGGAAGTGTTTTCTGTTATGATGTTTTGACGTTTGGGTCTTTTTATGAATGTGTTGGTTGAGGTGTTGCTTGTGGGTAGTTCGGGAAAGTTATTTAAGTTGTCTAGAATATCAAACCTATTATTGGTTACAATTTTGTCGTATGATGGGTTTTGTACTAGAGTCTCAGCCTCTTTGAAAGAAATATTTTTGTTAGCCATAACTTTTTTGATATTTAATTGTTTTTTGTATGCTGGGCAAAGTCTGGAAGTTGTCGAGTGATCCTGGCAATCACAGTGAATACAGTATGTGCCTGTTGTACACGTCTGTTCCTCATGATCACCACCGCAACCCCGACAGCGGCGTTTACCTTTACACATTTTTGCACCATGTCCATATCTTAAACAGTTGAAACATTGCACTACTGGATAAACGTATGGTTCAACTGGGAATTTGCACATGTTTATTATTATGGACTCAGGAAGTCTGTTTCCCAAAAAAGTAACCACTATCATTTGTCTGTTTACATACTCCACTGTACCGTCGGAATTTGACTTTTTCCGTTTCATGCGTTTAACCTCTGTGACCTTTACTGTGGAAGTTATGTTTTGTTTCAACTACTCCTCTGTGAAATACGTGTCCACGAGTTTAATTACTCCTTTCTTTTGTGTAAAAAATGTGGGTATGTACGCTATTAAATCTTTGTCTACAATACATGGATGGTTTATAAGTGTGTTCGCAATATGAAAATTTTTAAATATCACCTTTACCCTATTTTTTCCTAATGAATTGATATCCATAATATCTTTTCTAAAATCAGATATTTGTTGGAGATAGTGACCAACTCTTATGGGAAACAATCTTCCGACGTTTTTTAATTTATGTTCGATATAAACAAAAAAGGGTCCAGCATCTGCTGACGTATATTTATTATTAAAGTCATACCTTGTTAGATCAATCTCTTCATTGTTTATGTTTTTATCTGTACTTACCTCAGGGGGCGGCTCTTCCAAGCCGCCCGAATTTTCTCCCATATCCTTTACTTGATAGTAAATATGCGACGAGTTTTACCTGTACAATACACTGCGCGACACAAATCGCTTTTTGTTCACTACTCGGTTTCGACAAAAAGAGGTCTGCCTTTGCCGAGCGCTCACTCACGACTGAAACGGCCAGCTTCATCGACTAGATATATTCAAATGAGCATAACAGATTTATACACAACCACAACGCTAGATATAGGCTAGGTGCCACAATAATTCCCAAACCAAACAAATCAGTCATGCAACCGTCATATCTCAATTTAGCGCCAAAATTATACAACACTTCTACATTTTGATACCAAAAACTTGTTTACTAGGCGATTCAACCAGTCTCTAGCAGAGTTGATAGCTTCATTAATAAGACGCGCACAAGAATTCGTTGAACATGTACAGTATCAGTCACATATTCATCTGATTGACAAATTTCAGCTAAACGGTTCTAATGTATATGATGAATCTACATGTGTATGCATACGGACACGGACTTATGTACTAATAGTTCGTTTACAACTTCCCACCACGGATTTTTCACAAACCGCTGATTAAACGAAAAAACGCCAAGTCACGTCAAAATATTTGTCCAGGGAGACAACTTTTTAATCAAAAACTACTTCACCCCATTGTACCCACTAGCCCCTCAGGGGAATCATTTCCAGTGTTTTTGCAACTGTCCATCATTGTTTTGCTGATAATGGGCAATATTTTGAACCCTTATTGCATGTTTCCTATACCGTGTCTAGATGCGACTGGCCAATCTTTGTACTCTTTTTCTTGTATGTTTTCACTGTACCATGCACTGGTGTGCTTGACTGCGTGCGGAGCCGGCGCCGCCGGCCTGCTTCTACCTGCGAGGGGGCTCGGCGCTGGCCAACGCAGTCCAAGGCTGCTAACTGCCGCTACTGTACACGCCTACTTAGCCCACCGCGGGTATCGATTTTATTTTTACAGATAAATGTACGTATCTTATCTTCTGGCGTAGGACCGACCCTCATCAATCTATTTGAGAGTTCATCTGGAGAGTGATAATAGTTTTAGGATCCCGAAAATATTACAGCAATGATATTCAATTAAACTTAATGCTGAAATTCTTGATTGAAAGGTTGGAGTGCGGAAACATTCTTTTTCATATTAACTTACTTGTAAGAAAGATATTACGGTATTATAGCTATTTTGCTTTGAAACTATTACATGATTACTATTGAAACATACTGTGCATCTCGTTGAAATAAAAACACCAATAACGTCTAATAATAGATGCCTTTTGGCGAATGGAAAAGTGCCCAAAAAAGTGAGTACGAGATACCAACATGATGAAAGCAAGAAGAAGAAGTTTTATTTGAAAAATTGCATTACTCTTATACATAAATGGAAGTAGTGATAAATATACAAATATATTACTCAAAAATAATTGGATCAATACAAAAAATAATCAAATTAACACTGATACTACTACAATGCCAATGGTAGGAATTTCAATAGTTTAGAGAAGCTAAATGCGAGTCTAAAGATGATATCAGACGGTTCTTATGTACTTCAATAATTGTCGTTTGAATATCCTTAGCCAAAAAGACTGTTTTACTGTATATAGAAGTTTATTGCACTCATTGAATCGTTTAAAAAATAGAGAATCGATGCTACTTTTCTTATTATTTTTAGAAAATTAAATAGTTTGTTTTGTAGGCTGATGTGCATTCATATCACTATTATAGCTAAAGCATTGCAGATACGTTAGTGCCATACCTGACACTATTTTAAAAACAATTATCATGGTAATCTTTGTGATACAGATAACCAATTAAGAGTTGATGGCATCAATTGAATAGGTTTATAGCGATTTCTTCTTAGGGTAATTCTCATCCCACGATTTTGCAACTTTTGTAACTGTGCCAGCTAATTTTAGTTCAATGGGTGTAAAGTACAGAAGAACAATAGTCAAAATGGGCTGTATGATGGACTGATATATCTTTAACCTCATCTCGGTAGACAGAAATTTAGAAACTCTTGTGAAAAAGTATAACTTTTTATCGATTTTCTCGTGTACATAATCAAAATGTTTTTTAAATAACAAGAAATTATCAAGTTGAATACCTGAGTATTTTACGGACGTAACGGCTTCAATGTTTTGATTATTAATAGTAATTTTCACACTCGCAAAATCTATCTGCTTGTATTTATGTTTTGTGGTAATGATCATGGCTTTGGTCTTAAGACATTTACGTTGAGCTCGTTCAATTTCAAGTAATCGTTCAGCACCACTTAAGTCAGAATCCATTTTTCCAATAGCAATGTCTAGGTTGATATCTGAGCATGCAAGTATAGTACAAATCATTACAAACAGATTTATAAACTCACAATCCACAAATAGACGTGTCGTTAAGGTATAGAATAAAAAAAATAGGTCCCAACACACTCCCTTGAGGTACATCAACCTTGATATAGGATGTTTCTCATACAACGTCACCTATTCTTACCCTTTGTTGTCGTCCGTTTATATAATTTTCAAACCAGTTCTGCACAGTAGCAATGAGCGAGGAAGGACGAGGTAATCCGATGGCATGTTCATAGACCACACGGTGTTTGCTTTTGCACCTCTGACCGCGATAGTACGCGAGGCAGGCCCTTCCTCTGGTTTCGAAGCTCTAGACCCCAAAACCTCCTATTTATGATAACACTACGTCTAATATCAACATCGAAGATGTGCCGAGGACTGTTCTTCACACTCATTCGCACACCAGCAACTTCCATTTCATGCAGGTCTTATCTGAAGCTATTATTGCCTGTGAACAGATCCATCATCAGCCTCTCTGCCTAGTCTGTGCTGCCGAGTCTAGCGGAGATACCCTTCATATTCTTCTTCTCTTCAGTTACCCTTCTAATCCATGTCGAGGTTATTCCAGGAACCATTTCAGGGTCTACTAAATAGTTCCTAGAACCACTTCTCGTAAGCACATATACCATCTCTTTACCATATACCTCAGTGTGCCCAGGTACTCAGACCAATGGGACCTAGTGATTTGGTGAGATATCATCAAGATTTTTCCTGCATCCTTCGACATTCCTCATCATTATCTTCAAAAAACTCAGCGCACCATTTGGCGCCTGACTGACAGGTTCAGCCCTCTGATATGTTTTCTGGGCTTCTGATGTTTTTGAAGAGAGACGCCACCAAAACAGCAAAGAATTATGTCTTGAGTATCACGGTGTATCTCAAAGAAGGATTAAGGTGTCTGATTTCGGGTACAAAAATCTGGGCGCCAGAGCTCAACTTTTTTTTGGTTTGGTCAGCCTCCCGCAAAGGCTGAAAGCCTATGGCGCTGTAGAAGCGCTGCGAGAGGATAAGTGCCGGTTCACGTTAGATTTGAAACGCTGCAGGTTGTAGCCGTCGGGAAACAAATTCCCCGGCAGCTGATTCCACAGCGTCTAAGTTCTCCAAAAGAAGGAACGCTGGAGGAGATTGGTTCGGAGAGTAAGGAGCTCGACCTGGTAAGGATGAGCTCGCAGAGCTTCTCTAGTGTTCCTGGTTCGGACGGCCTTTGGTGTTTATTATTTGGGAGAGCTCACTCGAACATCTTCCGTGATAGAATCTGTAAAACAGGGATAGGTCAGCCACCCTCCTTCGATGTTCCAGGCTGTGGAGGTCCTTTGTGAGGTTAGGCGTATCGAATAATCTAATTGCTCTTTTCTGCATAGTGTCCAGAAGCTTTAGAGAGTGTTTCGGAGCGCATTTCCATACATGGGAGCAATACTCCAGCGATGGTCGGATCTGTGTCTTGTAGAGCAGCAGCAGTTGCTCTGGTGTATACAACTTCCTACAGCGGAACAAAACTCCAAGCTTCTGGGATGCCGTTTTAGCAATACTGAAAACGTGGTCGTGCCAGGACATGTTTTTGTTGATGTTGATCCCCAAAAGCTCCACGGAAGGTGATTCGACTATGGGGTGGCCTTCCATTTCCACGGTTGGTAATCCATCGTGAGACTTCTTTGTAAGTGTTGTTGCCTAAGTTTTTTGTACGTTGAACTGTACTTTATTTGCTAATCCCCACTCGACAATTGTTTTGATATCTGCGTTGATCAGTGAGGCATGCTGCTGTCGCCGACGTACCGTCTCCTGGGATGAAAGTGGCTTGCCTGGTTCCATGCACGACACTAATGTACTGTCATCTGCGAAGCTGTAGATTGGATTGGATGTTATTTCCAGCAGCTCGTTGATATACAGCAGAAACAGTGCATAGGGATAGGACAGATCTCCGAGGAACACCGGCGTTTATCGAAAACACGTCTGATGAACAGCCCTCGACTACAATAAACAGAGATCGGTCGTTCAAAAAACTATTCAGCCACTGGCGCAGACGAGGTGGTAGTCCATAAGCAGCAAGCTTGACCAGAAGTCCCTCATGCCACACTCTGTCGAAAGCTTTCGATATATCAAGTGCAACAACACGGGATTCGCCATGACTTTCTATTGCTCTGTTCCACAAGTGAGTGACGTAGGCAAGGAGGTCACCCACTGAAATAAACGTGGGTATTTTTACAAAACAATTACAAGCACTATTGGAGCGATTTTACTATGTCATGTTGTAAAATCACAGTAAAGTGTAACAAAAATACAATAGTTTTACTACTAAATTCTGTAAAAATGGTTGAGCATTTTACAGAGTTCATACAAATAATTCATTTTTTCACAAAATATTTGTAAAATTACAAAACTGTGTTGCAATTTTGTGAGACAAAATTACAGGATAATTGCCATTATACAAAATGTTTGTTTTTTTACAATATTCTTTTGTAAATTTATAGCTATTTTAGAAAATTAATGCTAGTAAAATAATTGATTTCTTCGATTGGTATCAATGGTAATTTGACTAAAACGCTTTATATGGCATATGGCCACTTGCCCTCAGTACAAATGACGCGTTGCCGATGAAAGGTAGCACTGGCGGGCGAGAAGAATCACCTTGTGTGAATAGAGAAACAGCGGACGGGTCGTTATTTTATGGATTTTGTTTTGGAATTGCCGGTATATAACGTGTAGTGGTGCTATTTGTGTTTGAAGTTTAAAGATTCATTGATAAGATGAATACAAAGTGCATTTAAACAAGGTAAGCCGCCATCTTGGAAATATGGCCATCCTGCATACCAAATTTATTTAGGGATGCATTCATTTTTATTTTTCTTCGATATGATATAGTTAGTTAATGAAAAAGTTTTCGAGTCATAGTACTTTAAGAACAATATTTTCTTTAATTTCAGATGAAGAAGGGAAAAAGGAAATTTCCACTTACAATGAAAAAATCCAGCTCATCAATGCAAGTTCCTTTGAAGAAGCAATAAAATTACTATTTGTCATATATTTTAATTCTAACCGGATTAATCCAAAAAATGTTTCGGTAACTTTGAAAATGACTCAAACATATTTTATTAAAGTGCATCTTGACTTTGGGAGAAAGTCAAGTCACACTCCCAGTAGGAAAGCAGTAATTTCTTTTATTAATAAACTGGCACGTTAACTAGCTGCTTGCCTGACCAACAAGCTGATATAATATGCTTCTTTTGTCAGCCGATAAGACTGAAACAGTTGATTTTTTATTTTGTGTTTGTATAGAATTTTAATGTTTTGTTACCTTATTTTCATACATAAAATAAAAATGGGTATGTTTATAATGACAGCCTTTTCTTAAAACCTATTATAATAGGATTTTTGTAAGACTACAAGGTAATTTTATAACATGAGGTAAAATTAATCATTAAAAAATTTGTAATAAAACGTATAATTGTTTTACCATATAATCTAGTGATATTACAAGTAAATTATGTGAAATTACAATTACCTTATAAAATAGTTTTACAAAATATATGGTGCAGACTAGCTCGCGTCCGTAGCAGGAAGCTACACGTGCACCCTGGGTAACGCTAAATGAGCTAGAGCGAACCTGGCAACCAGACTCTTTTTTTTTGAGATTTCCTGGTTAAAACATGACGAACATAAGTGCTAAAAACTTACAGACTAGAAATATCGGTAGTTTTATTCGTATTTGTCAGCTAAATGTGGAGAGCATAAGCAGAGCTAAAAGCGAATGCATCTCCAAACTACTTTTGGACAATAAGGTTGATGTCATAGCGATCCAAGAAACTCACGCCGACAGTGAGGAATCACTCACCAGACGGGGACACATTTCTGGTTATACATTACTGGGAGCCACTTACCACCATACTTACGGCGTAGCCTCTTATATTCGCAACAATATTGACAATGCCCAACTCATTTCCAATGACACAAATAACAACATACACAGCGTAATAGTAAAAGTGGGAGAAGTCACAATTGTAAACGTATATAAGCCACCGGCAGCGGAGTGGCCTGAACAACCACTTCCAGTACAACAGCATCCGGCTATATATATTGGAGACTTTAACAGCCACCACCAACGGTGGAGATACCCCGACTGTGACGAAAATGGCACAAGGTTGGCTGACTGGGCTGATGATAATGATATCTTTCTTGTATTTGATGCCAAAGATAAAGGCACTTTCAAATCAGCAGCCTGGAACTCAGAAAGTAACCCTGATTTGTGCTTTGTGAGCTGCAACCGGAAAGGAATCCCTATACCAGCTAACAGAAAAGTCGCACAGGCCTTCCCACACAGCCAACACAGGCCAGTTTTCTTAGATGTGGGAATCCAAATACCCCTAATACGATCCATCCCTCGGCCTCGATGGAATCTTGCAAAGGCGAACTGGTGTAACTACTCACGGGAGCTGGACCGGCTGGTACAGTGGATACCGCCAACATCAAACAATTACAAACGTTTCGTCGGAGCAGTGATGAGCGCTGCAAAAAGGACCATTCCTAGGGGTTACAGGAAGGAATATATCCCTGGGTGGGATGAGCAGTGCGAACTCCTATACGGCGACTTTCAGGAAACCAACAATCCAGATATTGCCGACGAACTCATCTCTGCCCTGGACAGCTCACGAAGACGTAAGTGGGAGGAGACTACGTCGGAAATGAACTTCCAACACTCAAGTCGAAAGGCCTGGAGCCTTCTTAGAAAACTAGGCTCAAGCACGCCATCCACACGGGCACCGTCGGGAGTAACTCCAGACAAGATTGCTGCGCATATTGTAGAAACGTCAAGAGCACCTTCTGATAGAGAGCATACAAAACGCGTGAAGAAGGGATTGACTTTACTGAGGAGGAACGCTCCTACCCAAACAACGTTTTCCCGACCCTTCTCGATCGAAGACATTAATAATGCCATATCAGATGTTAGGCCTGGAAGGGCTCCTGGTTTCGACGGCGTCCTGCCGGAATTTCTCATTCACGCAGGTCAGCAAACAAGAGTGTGGCTATCTCTCTTCTTCACGAACCTCCTAATTACGGGAAACCTCCCACGGGAATTCAAAAGAACGAAGGTCATATCAATATTAAAGCCCGGTAAACCGAACGATCAACCCGCCAGCTACAGACCTATAGCCTTGCTCAGTTGCTCCTATAAATTGCTAGAAAGAGCCGTCCACAACCGATTGAGCGCGACTATCTTAGACCGGGTCCCGATAACTCAGGCTGGTTTCAGACCGGGTCGCAGTTGTTGTGACCAAGTACTGTCCCTCACAACGCATATAGAGGCAGGCTACCAGCAAAACATGAAGACGGGAGTGGCGTTTGTTGACCTCACTGCCGCATACGATACGGTCTGGAGGGAGGGTCTCCTATATAAGTTGCTGCAGGTGATTCCCTGTCAGACCACTACAAGACTCATAAACAACATATTATGCGACAGAAAGTTCCAAGTAATCCTAAACGAGAAAGCAAGCAGGCAGCGCAAATTGAACAACGGACTTCCAAAAGGCTCAGTACTGGCCCCCTTACTTTTCAATCTATATATATCTGACATGCCAGAAACAGTCAGTTACAAGTATTGCTATGCGGACGATATAGCCATAGCTTTTTCCGATAAGAGCTTCAAGAACGTTGAGCATACTCTTTCTAACGACTTGTTAGCTCTAAACAACTACTTCAAGAAATGGAGACTAGTACCGAGCCCCAACAAAACCGAAGTTTCCTGCTTCCACCTGAATAACAAACTAGCTAAATATGAACTGCAGGTACTTTTTGCAGGCGAACCCCTGAAGCATTTCCCAAAATATCTTGGAGTAACGTTAGATCGCACCCTCTGCTATAAGAAACATCTCGCAAACACTGCAGGAAAACTCAGAACACGCAACAACATTATCCAAAAGCTGTGTGGAACGGCGTGGGGTGCCACTGCTCCAACTTTACGAACCAGTGCACTAGCTCTTGTCTATTCGTGTGCTGAGTACTGTGCGCCTGTCTGGATTAACAGCCATCATACCAGACTAATTGACGTCCAACTAAATCACACTATGAGACTTATTACAGGCGCAGTTAAGACAACCCCAACTCAATGGCTGCCTGTACTCTCTGGAATAGCCCCACCGCAGCTGCGAAGGACTGACGCCCTTCTAAGGGAGTATAACAAGATTACGGCCAACAACAAACTGCCCATCCACCGAGCAATACCCCCGTTGCAAATAAACAGACTTAAATCCCGACAACCACCAATAAGGGATGCAGAAGGGCTTAAAACCAACAACTTTGACTCCTTGAACCAATGGCGCCCCCAGTGGGAAGGTTTTGCGGAACACCACTCGCGATGCGCATTTATGGGGGCAGCCTTACTTCCAGGATCAGAAATACCCCGGAAAGAGTGGGTAAGACTTAATAGAGTCCGAACAGGCCACGGCAGATGTGCCGACTCCCTCTACAAGTGGGGCTATGTGCAATCTCCCTTATGTGACTGTGGCGCGCCCCGCCAAACTATAAACCATATTACGAGCGAATGTGAACTGCGTGCGTTTCAGGGATCGCGAGAAGAGTTCTTCACAGCCACACCGTTGGCGCTGAAGTGGTTGAAAGAACTTGACATCAACCTGTAAATACTAAAGACTATGTATCTTAGTTTGTAGCTGTATATATTTTATTTTAGTATAGGTTATAATAGTTTTTCTTTTAATCTATATTTACCTTTGTCATGTTTTTGAGCCATACGATAAATAAAACAAAATATATATGTAAAAAACCAATATGATATCCTTAAAATTGTGTAAAATCGCATAAGAATTTTACAAATTATCATGACAAATTATCACAGACAAATGTGATGTTACAAAAATGCGTTTTTGCGAATTTACAATATTAGAAAATAGCAAAATGAAATTACAAATCAGATTTGTAGTATTACTAACAAAATCGGTGGCACTAAATAACCTACGATTTTGTTAGTAATTTTACAAAACAATTTTTAGAGTGCCTGTAGACCTGTGCTTACGGAAGCCATACTGGCGATCATTTATGACGTTATTGTTGAGTACTGTCCATTTTGTAGACTTTTGCTGCTCCCTTTACTAGCTTCTGACTTCTTGACTCCCATTTCTCTTTTATTAAATACTTCATGATAAATTTACGGACTAAGCGATTCATAGAAGTTATCATATTACCCTTCGCAAAAAACAATCTTATGTCTTCCTGATGAATTTTACTTCCCACAATAACAGGTATTGTGATCGTAAATATTTTCGATTTTGAGATATCTAAATAATGAATATCCACGTCACTCATTTCCGTCGGTCTGTCTATCTGTTGGCGGTTTTTCTAGCCACGTAATCTCAGTAACCGCTCCATGAATTCTGATGGAATTTGGGTAGCGATGTACTGTGGGGTTGTAGTAGGTAATGTATATCGGTGCATAGACGGCGGAGTAATTAGGTAGCTAGCTTCGTTTTCTACGGATGGGGGTGAAAAATATGTTGTATTCATAATGGGCTGACCAGTGACCAGTGAAAGAGAGACCTAGGGGCATAATATACTTTTTAGGTCCATCTGAACATTGCTTTGCCTATTACACAAGCCAAGTGACAGAATCTTCTGACGCAGATACGAGTATTACTTTAGATCGTTCTTTATTGTGTAATGTGGAAATTATTAAATTGGTTCTAACGCAACTTTGACACAGCATTATTACCGTGGCGAGGACGTAAAACGCGTATGGTTTTTAGAAATTGCGTCAGTGGCGGCGCAGCAATAACCAGAAGGGGGACCAGATTGGCAGGCGGGCCGGCGGGTGGTTGGGCGATGATTTGTTACAACGGGATGTCTGACTATAGCTTCATGCTATGGAAAAATAAGAAAATGTCATCAACGTAATATGTCGGAATTACTAGGTCAATCAACATGACTCAATATGTTTCATGGTGGAACACAAAATACTGTACATAAATCGTTACGTTTACTGTACTCTTAGATGATAGATCACTTATCTAAGTTTTCATTAGTTCCAAAACATATATCCGCACTGTAGGCTGTGCAATAAAAACATGTCATAAAGCTATACCCGTAAAATTAATTTTCATAAAGGAAAATGATGCCGTATAAATCAAGGAAAGTTGTCCTGTAAATGTAAATACATTGTTCATGAAGCACGGTGCCATGAAAAGCAACGCCCTGAAGGAAAACGTTTATTAAGGCCTTACACATAAAAACTTTTATAATTTTTACTGCCTTTATAGCACAGAAATATAAGGATAAAGTTTTACACTTTACATTATACGGACTGTATTTAGCTAGATGTGAATATACCAGAATGGTGGAATATAAAAACAACATCAAATCCTCATGCGTATCCCAAATTTGCTGTAGTTATCGAATGAAAAGGCTTGACGAGAATAATTAGAAAAATATTCTGACATCGCTCTTAATCCAATATGGCGAACTTTTGATGTTTTTTTATGCTTTCTCATAGTATTGGTATTAAACGAAAGGGTACGATGAGAATAAAAACGCGGATTAATAAATGAAAAGTAAAAAGTAAATTAAAAGGAAAAAACTTTAAAAAAAGCTTTTACTTAAATGCCCTAAAGATTAGAAAATAAAATTGTCCTTTAAAGTTTGAACTATCAACCTATAGCCTCATTATACAGAATTTATATGATCATAAAAGCTTGTCGCGAGGTTTGCGTATAAGTACATATAAGTATTTAATTAAACTGAAATTTTAAAACAATTAAGCAGATCAAGTTACTCATTTAAATAGTTACTAGCTTACTTACACAAGTAAATCGCCCGATAAGCTTGAATCATCATACAAGTTGTGTATAATGAGGCTATAAGTTGATTGTTCAAATTTTGAAGGAAAATTTCATTTTAGTTTAATTAGTCGTACCGTTATTTGAAAATAACTTTTTCAACTAAAATTTGTTGTAAATCTGAATTTTTTTAGGTATGCAGCAACATGCTAAACGTGGAATGCGACTCTGTGCTGCGATTTCAGGTTAGTTTTCAGAATTCCCCTTATTTGACGGAAAAAAGCACTTTTACTGGAACGTTTCCACCGACGCGACTTGACAAGTGGATCGAGAACAAACCCTGAAGCAATCAAGTCCCCCATCTAACTTGGGGCAACGTTCCGTTGCGTGTTTAAGAGGTGTTTTAGTGCTGCTTCTGTGCATTCAGAATTTGCAGTTCAAGTCCAAGGGATCGTAAATCCGTAGAGATAACATTTCCCCAATGCGCTACTCACGGACGTGACAATTCCATGCACATACCCATGGACAGACTCATCAGAATTCGTGGCATCAGCTATATACGAGTATTTTGTGTTCACTGCAGTACACGAAAGTGGTTTATCTCTACAAACTAAGGTTCCTAGCCTAATTTAATTTTTACCAGAATTATTATCTACTATTATGATACATCGTTTTGGAGGCGTTTGGGAATAATCAATTATTAGGTAAAGACTTTTCAGGTATATCTAAAAAAGCTTTGAACGAGAGTTTTAAGGTTCTGATTGTCTACCTATCACTGTAGATCTTAATTATACTGGATGGGTTATATATGCATATTAATTACTAAGACAATTAAACACATACATTAGGGTTGTTAAGCATCTTCGAAGCATTATGAGAATAAATATACAGTGTCGGTCATAAATTTGTGACGCACGAAAGCTGCAACACCCTGTATATTATCGGATAATTCAATTCTCCTCTGAATGCTAAGAAAAATCTGTATGTGGCTGAACTGAACCATTTTTACTTCCCACACCGATAGGTGAGATGAATATTGTTATCGCGAAAATTTTCGATTTTGGGCGTTTTGTGATATCTACATAACGCAAATCCACGTCATTCATTTCCGTCGCTCTCTGTTTGTCGGTCTGTCTGTCCTTTTCTAGCCTCGCAATCTCAGTAACCGCTACATGGATTGTGAATTTGTAATGCTGCGATAATTTGAAAAATCAGTGCATGGGCGGCGGAGTAATTAGCAAAAAACAAAAAATTTAAAATACTCCTCAAACGTCGTTTTTAGGTATTTTATTAGAGGTTCCTGATCACGTTTTACTTTCATTTGGATGGGCGTGATATAATTGGGTGCTCGAGGGTTGTAAAACCGAAACGTTTGTTGTATTCACAATAGGCTATCCATTGACCTATGAAAGAACGACCTAGCCGCATAATAGACTTTTTTAGGTCCAGCCGAGTATCCCGAAGCGATGGTTTCTGGCATCGACTGGTAATGTAATATGTTGAAGCAATATGTTTATCCATAATAGAGTTAAAATTTGAGATGGCCGTAATTTGATCGCGAGATGTAGTGTGTGACCTCCAGTATTGTATTTTAACGTATTGATCATGTGCTAGCTGAGGTAAACAATTGATAAAAACATCAAAAAAGACCTGTTAGCGTAACCGTACTTACAACAAAACTTCAAACGTTGATTTTTGTGTTCTGTATTGAATTGATTTTAATGAAATTTTGACACAGTCTTAATACCGTAGCGAGGATAGAAAACGCCTGTGGTTTTGAGAAATCATCTCAGTGGCGGTGCAGCAGTAATAAAAAAAATGAAGAATATAAAAACAGCTCAAACTCCGTTTTCAGGCATTTTAGGAGTTCCTGATAATTTTCAACATTTTTGGGGTGGAGTGAAATTGGGGGTTGGGGATGGAGTTGTAAAGCTCAAAAATTTGTTGTATATATAAAATACTATCGATTGGACTGAAAAAATGTTCCTTAGACCTATCCGAATGTTGCATTTGAATTTTATATAGAGGATGAGTTTTTAGTACCGGCTTGATCGATAACTCTACTACTGCAGAAGATGGCGAAAAAAGTTGTATACAAAAGTTGTAGCCACGGATATGCTCCTTGCTCAGAAGATATTTAGATTTATACAGGGTGGTCCTCGGGGTGGTCCATAACTACATGGTGATGCAAACATGTTTTTTTTTTTAATGAGATACCCTATATATTATTCGATACCAAAATTCTACTAATGATTTCCGCTCTTCCAATATAGGGTATTGTTACATTATACAGGGTATTTCAAAAGTTATGAGCATTTATATATCCAAATCGCGGCCAAATGAACGTAGTGTGTATCAAAAAGTGATAAATCAAGAATCATTTTTTAAACAGATGAATTAAAAGTACTCTCTGGTTTTAAAATCGGCTACAAAAAAGGCCCGCGGCGAATATTCGTATACAGGGTGATGTAGAATGCAAAATGTAACCCCCAATATTTTATTATACCAAAGAATTGATTTTAATATGCTCTTTCATTTTTGTATAGCACTTGTCATGGCTGCATTCATTAGTTTCTGATATATTTCAGTTTTTCTACAAATTTTAAACATATCTTCTATTTTTTTACTGAAATCTATTTAATTTGAGAAAATACTATCAAATTTTATTTTTGCTTAACAAACAACTAAAATAAGGTCATAATAGTACTTGGTCAAGTCAAAGCACTGAACTAACGAGATAATATAGGTCAAGTGCGCTGAGGAAACAGTTTTATAGACGTCATGCATAATTATCAAGCAGATCTAACAGGTAGGCTATGAAATATTAAACGACACAGTCTTTCAGACGCATTACTTTTAGAGTGCCTCCGTTATGGTTATTGCTGTTCATGGTTGATATATTCTAGAGGCAAGTAGGCAATTTCTCAAAGATTCTCCTAAATACCCTCAATGGAAAAATTAGTTTTTAAAGCTCGTTTTTCAGACTGTACGGAATTATTGAGCAGGTTATGAAAAGTGTCGATTTTTTAAAGCCTACCTGATAAATCTGCTTGATAATTATGCATCACGCCTACAAAATTGTTTCCTCAGCATACTTGACTTTATTATCTCGATGGTTCATGGTTTTGACTTCATCAAATACTATCATGACCTCATAATTTAGTTTTTTTTTATTATAGAGGGTTTAGGAAATCGGCTTGATCGCAAGGACAGAAGCACTCGCACACCCGAAAGTGTGAGAGAGAGACTGCCCGCCCGACGTTGAACCAGCTTGAGTCCTCTGATGTCATGTCCAACGGACGCAAATGCGTCCATTCGACATGTCACCACGGCCCGACCGGCTAAAACCCGTTCCCTCTTTTCTTACCTCTGTTCAATCTCCATCTGCACCGGGCATCATCGTGAACGATATTCTTCGCAGTGCAAGATGAGTTAAGTATGTTTTTTGTTCTCCTTCTTTCTACATGTCCCTACGCTCCTCTGCCTCTTTCGATTTTAGAATGCCTCGAACCATCTCATGTACGATCTTCCAGCGTTGCTCGCTAAATATCATTATGGGCATCAAGTTGTCTGGGGTCAGGTCCTCAGGCAGGTTCGCTCTCGCTTCCTGCCTGTAGCCGGACCATCTGTCACACTCAAATAGGGTGTGCTCGACTGTGTCGCTCTGGCCGCAATGTCGACAGCGATCGTCCGTCGCTCGCCCTATTTTGTTCCTGTATACCCGAAAGGGACCATGGCCCGACAACGCCTGTGTGAGGTAGTAGCAGGTTGTCCTGTGTCATAATTTAGTAGTTCGTTAAATAAAAAACAAATTCGATAGTACTTTCTCAAAACAAATAAATTTCAGTACACAAATAGAAACTATATTTGAAACTTACCAAAGAACTGAAATATCTCGGAAACTGATGGAAGTAGGTACAACAAGTGCTATGTACAGATATGAAAGAGTATATTCTTCGCTATAATTGTTTGGTATAATAAAATATTGGGGGTTACATTCTTAAAAAAAGAGTGAAGCTTTTGAATAAAGGCAGAGAGACGCTCAACCTTCTGGTGGGGGTTCTCACTGGCCATTGCCGGCTCAATAGACATTTGTCACTTATGAGAGTGGTAGGGGACCCCATTTGCTCCAGATGCTGGGAGGAGGACGAGACAGCATTCCACTTCCTGGGCAGATGTGCAGTTTATCGCAACCTTAGGGTTCAGACATTCGGCACGACGGAGTTTGGGGAGGAGCCACTATATTCAGCGAAATGGTCGAACATACTGACTTTCGTCAGGAGGTCTGGTAGGTTCGACAAGGAGCTTTCGAGGGTGTAGAATTTTAGTGTTTTCAGTGATTGGTTCAGTGGGGTTGGTAAAAAGGGCCAAAGGTGGCCTACTTGTCTGGCTTCGCCTCCCCATCACTATTACTACTACTACCACTACTACTAAAAAAAAGAGAAAATCTGGATTTTGCATTCTACATCACTCTGTATACAAAGAGAGCTTGTTTTATAGCCGATTTTGAAACTAGCGGATGTTTTTAATCTTTTTGTGTAAAAAACAATTTTTTTATTTATTACTTTTTGATATACCGTACGTTCGTTTGACAGCGATTTGGATTTAAAAATGGTCATAACTTTTGAAATACCCTGTACGATGTTATAGTACCTTATATTGTGAGAAGATAAATTATTTGTAGAATCTAAAAATGGGATAATGTATAGGGTATCTCATTTAAAAAAATATATGTTTGCATCACCACGTAGTTATGGATCAAAATATTTTTTGAGCAAGGAGCATATCCGTGACTACAACTTTTATGTACAACTTTTTTCGCTATATTTTACAGTAGTGGAGTTATTGACCGAGCCGGTACTAATAACTCACCCTGTATATGAAAAAAATTGATACATACTGAATATGTAATTGTAATTGTAATTGATTGTAATGAAATTGTGACAACGTATTACTTCTATGGAAGGTAGCAGTGTATCGTTGTTGGAACCCTAGCCAGTGGCCGAGGAGAAATCAACAAAAAATGAAATCTCAAAATCGCTCAAACCTTGTTTCTGGATGTTTCAAAGGTCCCTTATTGTCTACTTTTCAATTAATTTTTTTGCACCTATAATGTGTGGGAGGTACTGAGTCAAGAAGACGCCATTTTTTAATTATCTAGTTTCTAAGGCGACAAATAAATCATACCTACCTTCATCAGTTTGCAGCTGTTGGGCTTTAAATCAATAAAGAGTGACCATGATCGCTAGTTACAGTATCACCAACTATTCGCAATACAAATGTTGGTAGTGGTTGATCTACTACTTGATACCATCAGCTTCGAAGCGTTTTCTAATACGTTATATCTGATAAATGAGTGCCTTGGTGTTCGTTGAAACAATGCCTGTTGCTTAGTTCCTAATGTTTGCTGTTTATGGATCAAAGAGAATAATAACATCATTACTAACATAGAGGATACAGATTAATGATGTACTGATGGAGTAATTTCTTGGTTGCATTTTAATGTCTTTTCTTTAACCGTTTCAATGTATTGCGTGCTTAATCTATGCTGAAAACTCGTTGTTATGATCATCGATTCATAGAACTAGTGTTAAAAAATTTGATGACGACGGTTAATCGATTCTATGTACAAATTTTTTTTTGCGGACACTCACGTTATAAAATCATGAACTCAATATCATTATCATTCAAAATCAAATTGATTTCCAAAACAAAGAAATTTAAGCTAATTTCACCCACGCTAAAAAACGAGATTGTGCCTACATTCGCGGCCGTAGTTCGATGAAGTGCTGGTTCTTGGGCGGTTCGGCCGGCATCAACACGCTTCGCTGCTTGAAACAGCACGAGTGGTTGGCTGTTACCTTTTTTGGCGTGTTCTGAGAAACTTTTCTCAGTATGGTAAGGTTGCGGAGTTACAAAGTGACATTCACAAGTAGTAACAAAAACTAAGTTACTAAATTCTTCACCCTCCTGTCCATCTCAACTTCGCCCCATACATGCGGACACTATCTCAGTAGTAGCTGCGAGGCGGCCGCACCTGGCAAGTAGGCCCCAGTAGGCCCTTTTTTCCATCCCCAAATATCGCCCCTCAGCCGCCACTGCCTGCTCCTCCCTCCCTACTAAACCTTCCCGACGTTTTAACAAAAGCGAATATGTCGGCCTAGCTTAGAGAGGACAGTTCCTCTGACTGGAGTCTATCAGACCTAAAGATCTCGTATCTCAGCCCGCCTAGCAACTTACATTACGCAATGAAGTAATAGGCCGTTTCATTGGCATCTTCACAGCCCATACATAGCAAGTCTTCTTCAATTCGTAATAGTGATAGATACCGCCTGGGCCCAGCCTGGCTTGTTTGTATCCCTTACTTGGCCTCCATGGTTCATCTTTGGTATTGTTCACCCACTTTCTGAGGACTGGTGTCTACTTAATCCTATACGGACACTATCTCAATAAATAATCAAATAATAACTCTGGATAAGATGCTCTGATGTACTATAAAGTTTCTTAGTCGAGGGTACACCACCTTTTTTTCTCTGGAGTTTAGCATCAGGCTTTAGTCCATTAGCCAAAGATTATGAGGGAACACCACTGAATCCTATCGGCATGTGTTCGAGTATACGTTTTTATGTGGCACTACTTTTATAAAGTTTATTTTTGTTTGCAAAAATATACGGAAAATGTGTTCGGATACTAAAGTTGGTTAGTACTATAAAGTATAGTGTGCATCAAAAAAAGTCGAAGTTCAACAAAAGCCACTGTCGGACAGTTGAGTGAAGTATAAAGTGTCGCCATCCTTATTTGCTTTAAGGCAATAGACATGATTTTAAGAATACGACAGCTTTTGGATTTCCTGCATATCTCACCCTCCTTACCATACCAATTTATCGTCTTTCAGAGAAATGGAAAATAGACAGGATGTAAGGCGTCATAATGTTAAAATATGAACGGTTCTGAGAACTACTGTTTTTTGATATTGCTTCATTGCCAATGCAATCGTTTTTAAAAATGTAGGAGCATCATCTGCTACGATTCCACATCACATTGCACCCCAATTTTCATTAAAATCGGTTGGACAACAGTTACTGATATTACGAGGTGAACAGATACAGATAATTCTGTCTTTAAAAAGAACGTTCGGGTGGATCTGTAAAGTACAAAATATGACCAAGGTAATTTTTAAGTATAGAAACACGCGTAATTATGAACACAAACACAACGCCTAAAAACGGAAATTGTAAGAGTTGTGAGAATTTGTGTGCTTTACTAATTACTCTTACGCCAATGTACTAATTTCTAAAGTATTGTTATATTTTCAAATGTCATCAAAATTGGTGCAGAGGTTAGTGAGATTACGCGGGTAGAAGAGACAGGTAAACGGATTCTAAGAATCGAAAAATTTCCCGATTACAGTACACTCGTCACTTAATTGGATGGAATATATCAAAATGTGTACAAAAACCATTGTTAAAAAACTTTTTTCGAACCAACCCGGTGTTGACTGTGCCATACAAGCTCGGATAAATATCTCATCCGACAGGTTAATTGTCTGTACCAATTGAAGCGCAAAATGTCTTCTATCGCTTCTGTTCCCTTCTAAATTCATTTGTTTTCAACGTTCTGGAACGGAGGACGGGTATTAAGGCACGTCTTGGAGATTTTCTTTCTATCCTACAGAAGCACCAGAAATATAATGACGGTATTTTTGTTCGGTATAACAAATAGAAAAGCATGATTTAAATTTCATGGAATATAAGTAATTACGCAACATAATGATATTACCCACCTGGTTATATTCTTAACTGTTTTTCTTACGAACATATTACGCCTCAAACAAATCCTTATTTTAATTACATTGCTTATGACTTGACGAAAAAAATAGGTTTGTGTATAAAATCAAAGACACAACAAGATTTTAAATAAAATAATGACTTAATTTTTATAGAAAAAACTATTGGGTGCTATTCGAAAAAAGTTGGACGTAAGTAATAAGGGCTGAAGTCCAAAAAAATGTTTTGTATGCATTGTATGATAGACCCGATACTACTTTCAAAAATGTCAGTGTATTCGTTTGAACATTTTATATTACAACAATTTCGCGTCTCAAACAAATTCAAGGACACCCTGTATAATAGATCACAAACCACTACTTCTTTTAAATATTTAATATTTATACTCTGTGTTATAAATATAACTCGAAAGGAGTAGTGCTATCTTAATCTTTCCAAAAAACTGTAGCCCTATTTGCGCTTTGAATTTTTTAACCCGTCACGGAGAGAGCTATAACTGTAATGTATATTAACCAGACCGATTTTAGTATTTTTAAATTATCTTAAGGCGGGTTTTCACGATTCCGTTTTCTGAATCAGTTTGACTGTTCAGTTTTAATGAATCATTTTAACCTATTTAGCATTAATAAAAGTAACGATTGCATTCATCTTTCAATACTGATTCAGTCAAAACGAATGAAAAGTAGGACTGGCTTTCAGTTTGACTGAAAGCACAAACCCACTGATCAGTTTTACTGGAAAGGTGTTCTCACGTCCATTATCTGTTCAGTATCACTGAATCAGTCAAACTGATTCAGCGAAACTGAATCGTGAGAACCCGCCTTTAATCTTACTTACTATACAGTTCTTCTCAAATTTGGGTATGTAGGGGACTAGGTCGTTAACTGAATAAATAAATAAAAGTTACGAGGAAGAACTAGCTGACGCACCATTAATATGAGAAGATCCAGACGCTCCGCTACCGAGGATATAAATATTCATTTAATGTAAAATTTATTCATTCTTGTCTTGTTGTTGCTACTGTACATTTCAATAAAACTCTTTTTAAAAAAGCTTTTCCGTGTTCGAGAATCGTAACTGGCGCAGCGATCAGTAGGATCAGTACCGTTCACCCGAAAATTCGCGGCATCGTGACCGGTTTCGGGCGCCGAACGTGGGTGTCATCCCTTAAGTACTGGAACCACCACCAAAGAGGGCAGAGCAGCACCAGGGCAGAATCACCGGAGAGGCCAAGAGGAAGAAAAAGGTAGGAGCCAAGTTTTCCTTTTGTCCTTCTTCCGATCAAATAATTTTTCCCCGTATTAGGAAATCTTATTTTAGTGTTAGTTCAATTTATTTCTCCGTTCAAGAAGTAAATTGTAGTTTAAGAAGTCACGAAAAAATCAGAATAATTTTCATCATATGTCAGAAGTTGACGAATTAATTAGTACTTTAAGAAATATTACCTTAAGTTCACAATCGAATTCAAGAAATATGGCCACTCAAGCTACCAGTGAAATTCAACCCATTACGCTCCAAATGCTAAAAATGTTTGTAGATACCATACCAAATTTTAATGGAAATTCTGACACATTGCCTAGTTTTATTTCTTCATGCGATTATCTGTTTAGTACTTTTACAACTTCAGATCAAACTATTCAAAAGTATTTGATTAGAGTAGTACAGACAAAGCTTGTTGGAAGAGCTCAATTATTTGTAGGGTGTCGAACTGAGTTGACTAACTGGAGTTTGATAAAAAGTGCGTTAAAACAATGTTTTGGGGATAATAGAAGTCTTGAATGTTTAGAACAAGACTTATTTTTGGCATCTCCCTTTAAAAATGAACAGCCTTTAGAATTTGGAAAAAGACTTCAAGTTTTAAGGAGCTGTTTAGCACAAAAATTAACGTTATCTGAACCATCGCCTGTTATTAGAGAAGCTATGCTCAAACAATATGAAGGTGTTTGTTTAAGAGCTTTTATCAGAGGCCTATCAGGTCCTCTACAAACAGTCATAAGATTAAAGAATCCAGATAGTTTAGAAATGGCATTATCATATTTGGTCGAGGAACAGAACTTTCAGTATACGCAAAATATTTTCAAGCATACTAATCAAAGACCTTCTCATTCAAATTTCCAGTCACCTAGACCCTCATTTAATCAACCTTTCAACAACAATGTTCGCTTCCAAGCACCTGTTCAACAGCCTCAGCAAAGGTTCCCCAGTGAACCGATAAATATTCAAAGTACCCCAGTTCATAGACATTTTCCCACAAACAGAGAAACGTTTGGACCTCCTAGAAATGTGAATGTTTTCAGACCTACTGGAAACCCACCCTCCAACCCCCCACAACCCATGTCTGTTTCCACCCGAAACACTTTTAGACCAAGAGCCCCTCAAAGGCAGAACCATTTTAGACCTTCAGGTCCCAGAAATTTTTCATCTGAAGAACTATTCCAAATTGAACAATCAAATTCTGGTTGTAACCCACAGCATTTTGAACATTTAGAAACCAATAACGAATCAACAAGTCAGTCTACTTCAGGTGTACAGGATGAAAATTTTTATCAACAAAGCCTCCAAGACCAAGAAATTTGATTGAACTACATTCCGATTTAGACAACTGTCTACCCTATATAAAAATTAAGCATCCTCCTATAAAACTTCTAGTAGACACAGGTTGTTCTCACCCTATTTTAAGACCTGGTATTGCTGAAAAATATTTTCCTGATCGAATTTATCATTGTACTTCAAAACTGAAAACAGGTGTTGGAGAAAAAGATGTACAATTTAAAGCTGATATTCCATCATTCACAGAATTCCAATGTGATGATGATATAACTTATACTTTATTTGATTTTCATTCCTTTTTCGATGGTATTTTAGGATTGAAACAGTTATTAAAATTAGGTTTAAATATAGACTTACAAAATAAGCTTTTAGTTAGCAATTGCTTAACAATTCCTATCTACTTTCGTGAACCAGACATAGAACCATATCAAATTACGGTACACGCGTATGAAGTTGCTTCGCTAAGAATCCCCGTGTCATTAGATAATGGTGATGTTATAATTCCAGAAACAGAGATAAACGGACTTTATCTTCCAGAAACATTGAGTACTGCAGTAGACGGTTTCGCGGCTACTGAGGTATACAATTACACTGATAGTACAGTCACATTAGAGTTTAGGCAGCCTTTAAAAGTGATTAACTTTTCAGACAAAGTTAAGCAAAATTTTTATATTTTTCAGGTAGAGGATATCATAAGCGATCAAAATTATAGTAAAGTAAGAAAGGAGTCAATTCATCATATCATTAGAACAGAACATTTGAATTCAGAGGAAAAAAATGCTCTACTTCAACTGTGTAGAGAGTTTCACGATATTTTTCATCACGAAAGTGACAAATTATCGTTTACAAATATAGTTTAACATGAAATTAAAACTACGGACGAACTCCCTGTTTACACTAAAACTTACAGATACCCATTTGCATATAAAAATGAAGTTCAGCGGCAAATTAATAAAATGCTGAACGACGGGATTATCAGAAATAGCAAAAGTCCCTGGAATAGTCCTATATGGATTATTGCTAAGAAAATAGATGCCAGTGGCATACAAAAATGGCGGATAGTCACAGATTTTAGAAAATTAAATAGTAAAACTATAAATGATAGGTACCCATTGCCCAATATTAACGACATCTTAGACAAACTAGGCAGATGTCAATATTTTTCTACTCTGGACCTGGCCTCAGGTTTCCACCAGATAGAAATGCACCCAAATTCTATTGAGAAAACAGCATTCTCGGTAGAAAATGGTCACTATGAGTATACAAGATTACCATATGGCTTGAAAAACTCCCCGGCGACTTTCCAGAGGGTCATGGATAACGTTCTCCAAGAACTCCAAGGAAAAGTTTGCCTGGTCTATATGGATGATGTCATTATATTCTCTTCTAGTCTGACGGAACATATTGCTAACTTGAAGCTAGTGTTTCGCAAGCTCAGGGAAGCAAAACTGAAAATACAACCTGACAAGTGCGAGTTCCTTCGCAAAGAGGTTGAACTTTTAGGACATGTTGTCACTACAGATGGGATAAAACCGAATCCAAAGAAAATTGAGGCCATTCAAAAGTTCCCGATACCTAGGACATCCAAAGAAATTAAATCTTTCTTGGGGTTGCTAGGTTATTATCGACGATTTATTAATAATTTTGCTAAATTAACAAAGCCTTTCACAAGATGTTTAAAAAAAGGTGCAAAAATTGAACACACACCTGAATTCATCAAGACATTCGAACTTTGCAAAACTATTCTTACTAATGACCCCATTCTACGATATCCTGATTTTGAAAAACCATTTATACTGACGACTGATGCGTCGAATTACGCAATAGCCGCAGTATTAAGCCAAGGAAAAATTGGTAGTGATTTGCCGATTGCATTTGCCTCTCGTACTTTAAACTCAGCTGAGTGTAACTATAGTACGATTGAAAAAGAACTGGCAGCTATAGTATTTGGCGTAAAATATTTTAGGCCATACATATTTGGTAGAAAATTTATTATTGTCACAGACCATAAGCCACTATAGTATCTCTTCAATATGAAAGAGCACAACCCCCGTCTCCTCCGTTGGAGACTCCTCTTAGAGCAATATGACTATACTATCCAATATAAACCAGGAAAGTCGAATAGCAATGTCGATGCTCTTTCTAGAGTGGAAATACATGCTATAGATGACGAGACGAATGAATCAGTTATCGTCAGTCCTGGGGATGTAGACGAAGATATCTTCCAATATCTACAGTCTTCGGACGAACAGGTAAACGTAAACCTGGACGACCTACAAGACATAGAGGACTTGCTTGATTCAACGGCGATCAGCAATTCTAATAGAATCAATATAACGTCAGACATTCAAATTGCACCCCCACACTCCCCGGAAACAGACGGTGTAACAGTTCACACCGCAGCAGAAAATCCTGTTTTAGAAATCCCCTATACAGAAAATGTAATTAACAGATACTTGAACCAAATCGTAATAAGTCAAAAGTCCTCCCATCATTATCACATAGTTAGGAGTAAGCCTTTAGAGAATAACAATAGATTAACACTTCATATCAGTAATAATATAGAGGAAGAAATTGTGAAATTTTTCAAAGATTATGTCGATCCAAAAAAGATGTACTGTATATTTATTAAAGACTCTGAAATTACAGATCTTTCTATTCAGATAAGTAAAATTCTGCCAAAATATTTCAAAAATCATTCATATAGGATTTGTTTTTCGAATCAAATGTTAAAAGATGTTTCAGAAATAGAAAGACAAAAAGAACTCATTGTGCATCATCACGAGACAAAAACCTGTCATCGTGGCATAAATGAAACACTAATGGCGCTCAAAAAGAGATATTATTGGAATAATATGCAAAAAATGGTTACGGAGTACATCAATAACTGCGATTTATGTCAAATAGCAAAATACGACAGACAACCTCCAAAAATAAAATTTTCCTTAACGCCCACGCCTAAACAGCCTCTAGAATTATTGCACCTAGATACATTTCGCTTTTCAAATTCAAAATTTCTCACAATCATTGATGTTTTTTCAAAATATGCACAAGCATATATACTAGAACCAATCTGTACAGCGAGTACAATATATGAAGGATTGCTAACATTTATAAATCATCATGGAATTCCTCAATCCATTACCTGCGACAGTGGCACAGAATATAAAAACTCAATTATAACCGATTTTTGTAAATTGCATAAAATTCAAATTCATTTTGCTACACCTAATAACTCTAACAGTAGCAGTCCTATTAATCGTTTCCACAGTACTCTTTTAGAAATACTTAGAATTTTACGATTAAAATATTCCAAATCTAGTCCAAAAGAGTTAATGCAGCAAGCTATTCTAGCTTATAATTCAACTATTCATAGTGTAACAAAGCAGAGACCTTTTGACCTAATAAATGGACGTTTAGATGCGTTGGACCCTTTCGATTTGTCAGATGAAGTAATTTTAAATCAGTATATTACAGACCGAAAAGAAAGATTGAAATTTTTATATGGAAAGTTACACGAGTCTTCCGTGAATCAAAAAGAAAAAATAATTGAAAAACGTAATGAATCAAGGGAAGACCCGGCCACATTCCAACCAGGAACAAGCGCCTTTGTCAAAGATAAAACAGCAGCCTGGGAAAAAACAAAGCCACGATTTGTCAAAACTACAGTTCAAGCTGATTTAGGAACCAAAATTCGCGGTATAAGAAAAAAACGTAGTAAAATTGCGCATAAGTCTCAAGTACGAAAGCCTAAAAGATATTGTTCTGTTTCACAGGAAAATGCAGCAAGTGAAATTGCTAGTACAAGTAGCAGCCGCCCTTCTTGTAGTAGGGAGAACAAAGACACAAGATGAAATTTCTGTTACATCCCTAAAAGCACCCATATTTCCATACTATGTAGGAAATGCCAAAATTCCTCAAAATTTTCACACATTTATTCATTACATTGATACACTTCCATTAGTACAGCAGCTCAGTAACATACAAAGTTGTTATAAACAGCTAGCAGACATATTAAGTTCGTCAGAATCAGATGCTACCAATATTCACGTAAGTTTATCCGGCTCATTAACTCATACAAAAATCTTGATAAAAGAAGCATCACGTAAGTTAAATAACATAATGCCACATCCTCGCCAAAAACGTGGATTACTGAATATAATTGGAACTTCTTCAAAATTTCTTTTCGGCACAATGGACGCCGAAGATGAACAAAAAATTAATAACGCTATTTATGAACTCCAAACCACCGAAGATTCAGTTCGAAACCAGTTAAAATTACAAGTGTCATTAACGAAGGAATTGATTGATAATTATAAATCAACAATTACCTTACTGTCCTCTAATCAAAGATTGATTAAGTCAAAACTATACCTTCTAGAAAATTCTATCAATAAAACGTTAGGCAGTGTTACGAATTATTTGCAGGCTCAGCATATTTGGCAACAAATTATTCTAAATTGCCAGAATTTTATTACATTCTTAGACAATTTGGAAAATGCTATCATGTTTACCAAATTGAACACGTTACATAGTGCGGTGATATCAGCATCTGAATTAGAAAATAACATAAAGCATATGATCACATTATATGGCAGTAGCAAAGTACCAGAATTCAAGAGCTTTAATTCTTTCTATCAAATTGCAGATACAAAAGTCATTTTTTCATATCACAAAATTATATTTTCAATTAGATTTCCAATATTTCTTGATGAAACCTTCCAATTATTCCGACTTTACCCCATTCCTATTAAACAGTCCACCATTTTACCAAGTCACCCTTACTTGGCTCTGGGAACAAGTCGCCAACAGTACGAAGATGAAGAATGCCCAATGATCGAAGATATTTATGTCTGCAAGGACCACCTGGAACCGATACAGGGTTGCTTCTACAAGCTGTTGAAAGAAGCTGAATTTTCTACATGCCAATTCACACGGCTATCAGTCTTAAAGCCTATCGTCGAAGCAGTCTCAGAAAATCGTATTTTGGTCATTCCTGCAAAAAAACCAATCAAGGTGATCAAAATATGTCGGCATGAAGAACCACTTCTCATAGAAACACCCAGTCTCATCCAGTTACCAGAAGACTGTGGAGTCCAGATAAATACCTCAACATTTTGGAACAAAAAGGAAGTGGAAAAAGGAAATCCATGGTTTTTGCCAGAGATAAAATTTTGGGAATCCAAAATTAACTACACTACCAGCACTGCCCTAAAGCTGAATACCATAGACCTAAAGAAAATAGAAAAGATCCAGGAAAAGGCGAATCTTTTCCAAGTACAAGAACAAGCTGTCCATCCTTTAGTTTGGAGTTCAGGAAGCTCAGCGGTTACCATTTTACTGCTGACGTTAATAGCAGTAATCCTCTGGGTCGTTTGGAAAAAGAAAAATCAAGAGAAGAAGACAGAAAAAGTACAAGAAAATAAGAAAAAAGAAGAGAAGAAAGAAGTTTCCACCGAAAACAAAAATGTCCCCTTTTTGTTTTCGACTTAGAGGGGAGGAGTTACGAGGAAGAACTAGCTGACGCACCATTAATATGAGAAGATCCAGACGCTCCGCTACCGAGGATATAAATATTCATTTAATGTAAAATTTATTCATTCTTGTCTTGTTGTTGCTACTGTACATTTCAATAAAACTCTTTTTAAAAAAGCTTTTCCGTGTTCGGGAATCGTAACTTAAATAAACAGCTCTGCTCCAGTGTCATTCTATGCGGTGTTACTCCTCTGATCACGGATACAGAACTCTCGGTAAATCCAACCAAAACGGAGATGTACTGTTCTGTAGACGGAGGATGTTAGAAGGGACAATGTAAGGAAGACCTTTAGCAATTTCGTGGAGGTCAAATACTTTGGGGTGATTTTTGACTCGAAGTTGACGTGGAGTTCGCACGTTAACAGACTTGTGTCAAGATCGACTACGACCTTCTGGCAGCTGCGGCGGGCAATACCCTAACATCCGGCAGTGGACATACAGTAACTATACACTGTCATCATAAGACCCCAAATATAATACGGCTCGGTAGTCTGGTGGCCTTGTGTGCAGAAATACCAACTGCAGCACTGGAGGTCTTGCTCGGACTGCCGACGGTGACATCCTGGATTGGGATGATAGCGATGGCAACGCATGTGAGGATGCGGGACTCTGGGAACTGGCAGATAAAGGGAGAGACCGTTGGCCACGCAAAGATAGCCAAACTGGCGGAGGAAGCATGGCTTATATCTGCCTACAGGATTGTCGAGGCAAACCGTTTACCAAGGTTGGATGAGCCTTTAACTCTTACCATTCCCAGTATTGGGGAGTGAAAAAGAGGGAAGATTTAGTTTGCTGGTATGCTACACAGACGGCTCTCGTCTAGGTAGCCGACAGGCCTCAGGAACAGGATTGTATGTGGGAAGTCGAGGAGTACGAGGCAGAGATACTCTTCAGGTACGTACACCACGATTTTCGAAGCAGAAGTATATGCAATACTCTCTGCTGCATGCAATGACGAGGTGAGAAAGGGTACAGAGCAGAAGGTTTACATCTGCTTTGACAGTCAGGCGGCTCTGAAAGCCATCCGCGGGCCCAAAACTAGGGCACCCTTGGTTCAGGAGTACGCGGAGAGACTGGAAGAGCTGGCGAGACTGAAGGAAGTTACCTTGATGTGGGTCCCGGGTCATACGGGCGTACTTGGTAGTGAAGAAGCCGACAGGCTGGCCAGACTCGGCACCGGGAGACCGTTTGTTGGCTCGGAGCCCGCTATAGGATTAATCAGGCAGAGGTAACGTCAGACCTCAAAAAGTGGGTAAACGGTACCATAGATGAACAGTGGAGACAAAGTGAGGGATGCAAACAAGCCAAGGATTTTATAGTCGGGCTGAACACATCCAGGTCGCATGGCTACGGAACCAAGGTCGATGGGCCATCAGAAACCTTGTGGGTGTTCTGACGGGGCACAGTAGGCTCAGGCGGTATCTACCACTATTAGGACTTGAAGACAACTGCCTATGTATGGGCTATAGAGAGGCCGATGGAACGGCCTACCACTTTCTTGCCGAATGTGAGTTGCTAGGTTGGCTGAGGTATGAGAGCTTTCGATCTGATAGACTCCAGCCAGAGAAATTAACCTCCCTAAGCTGGGCCGACATACTGGCCTTTGTTAAAAGGTCGGAAAGGTTTGGCAGGTAGTAGTGTCTGAGGGGTTATATTCGAGGGCCTATTGGGGCCTACTTGCGCGAGTGCCCTACAGCTACTACTACTGCTCCTCTGATGAACACAAAAGTACTTCAATACATTGTCGTTATGCAGTGTCCAACCAAAGCCTTGACAAAGCTAGGTACAATATCACCGTAGATTTCTACCGGCAACTTCAATTTTTTGCCTTTTGCAACCTTGCGCTGCCTTTATGCTTTTATTGTTTAATTTGGAAATCCAACTCAAGGTGATAATGATATAGTCACCTTTCATCACATGTAACCACATTATTTAAAAACTGTGGAGCCAACCCAACCGAAGACAAAATTTATTCCCACATTTTTGCTCTGCCTTGCAAATGTGCAAAATGTATTAGTCGCGGAAGAGGAGAACGACTAGACCAGTGAACTAGACTAAATATAATAATAATATCCTCTTTTATTTGCAAAAACCAAGAGAGACATGAGCAGCGAGGTTTGGCATTGGCTACTCTTACACTTGAAATCTACGGCTCTTAATGTAGCGTGGGGCGCAGTGAAGGGCGGGGGGGACAAAGCTTGATAAATTAGTTAGTTACAAAATTGAATTTGCTTACTATAGAATAATATATTTTTTAATTCCCCTATATATGCATAGACTGTGCAAAACTTGCTAAATAAATACTGAATGTAAAATGCCAAAAGGCACATTGTAAAAAGTTTGAGAACTAGTGACTTAACTGGTTATTTCAGTTACAAGGACTTTCAATGCAATATACCCAAAAACAAATATGAATAAATACATAAAAAATACAGTGACACAACATTTTGTTATGATGTTTACATAACCAAGAAAAAGCATGATCATTAGCATGATCAGATTGCAAGTATAGCTTTAGTTAATCGATCACTAGGAAGTAGCATGTTTATAACCAATGTTCGGAAACATGATATTGTTCAAGAATCATTCAATTGATTACAAAAAGTACCTGCATTTTACGAAGAACTTCTGCGGAATAAAATTGTGGTGTGTGGCGTAGTTCTGATGCTGTAACGATTTCCACCAGTTCTGTCATGAACCTTATAATGAAATATCAGTTCTTGTCTCATATATTTGGGCTTTAATGAAGACAAAATTTTGTGAATTTATATCAATTACTTATAATCTACAATATTGCCTAACCGGAGCCACTTCCAGACTATATTTCTCACTGACATGATATATTCTCTTATGCCAAATATAAAGCGAGCACAGTTATTTTGGAAGACTTGGATTATGTGCTTCAATAAACGATACAATCACGGGTAGCAAGCAGTCTCACAGAAGCTGAGCACCGAAGGCTTTGAGACAGGATAGCGACCTTTTGTCTATTATAGAAGATCATCGATTCCTCGGTTTAAGGAGCTATTTAGAATTAAATGAAGCTGATAAAATATATTCACAGAAAGTGTCACAATTTTTCCAAATAAACGCGCATGGCATATAAATGACAGACCAAACATGTACATTCTGAATAGAATTCCATATACCAAAGCCAATAGAGATGGAGCAAGGGTCAATATCTTGTCTTGTCTTGTCGATCTCGATGACACACTCAGAGTTCCGATTGCGTAGAGTACAGTCGATATGTAAAATACAGGGTGCGGCATCATAACTTCCTTTTTCCAAAAATTAATAATACTCATTGTATGCACCAGAAAGTTTCTTTTTTATGACATAGGTGCATATCTAAAGTTTTGTTGGCCACTCCAAATCGATGCTTTAGAAGTATTTGCCGTCTCACATCTTGTTGGAATCAAATATCCCCTAAGTCCAACTCATTCAGCCGTGGGACAAAAAATTCCTGTAACATGTTCACACACCGGATCAAATTCTCTAAAACTGGGACTTCATTTTTTTCAGAAAAGCTAGGGACCAATAATTCCAGCTGATGAAGTTGTATACCACACTGTGACTTTAAGTAAATGCACAGGCCTTTGATACAGTTCTCGAGGATTGGTGTCGGTCCAGTAGCGCATGTTTTGTTTGTTGATTGACCCACACAAATGAAAATGGGCCTCATCATTAAAAAACACTAGCGTCTTCAGGAACAACTCCGAGGAGAACCTCGTATACGTCCCTGCGAGAATTGCAGTCACCTTCAGAAAGTTCATGGACGACCGCCATCTTGAAAATGAAAAAGAAGGTTCTCATGAAAAATTCTCTTCACAGGACGATCAGAAAGTCCAAGGGCAGACGCATGTTTACACAAAAACGTAGTAGTGATTGCAACACTGAAGTTCGAACTGCCTCAATGTTTTCAGGTGATCTACTGGGCCGAGGGACTCCAGTTCTTCACCCTGTCGCAACTTACAGTTTTCATAAACGTAGTAACCCTCGTAACAATCGACTTCCGGTCCGGCACAGGGGCCAACAGGGCAAAGTTAAAATGAGTCGGAAAAGAAAAATATTTTGGGTCGTAAAGTCAGTTCGCCGGTGGATGTGCTACAGTAAAAAAGAGAGCTTAGGAATTCATCTCTTCCAGAACTTTTTCGTAAGCCAACCTGATAGTTTTGTTGGATTTCTTAAATAATTTCAAATTAAAACCCTATTGCATTTTATTATTTAAGGCTTAAATATAGCATTTATAAAAAAAATGAAGTCAAGTTGATTGACTCACTACTTCCCACACATTACGGTGATACCAGTTGATTATTTTCCCATAGCGTAAAGCTTTAGTCTGAGATCCCCTTGCAACCAAGTCATCGCCATCCCCCCCCCCCCAATTGTCTTATACCGCTAGGTCTTTCCTTTACAGGTCAATGGACAGCCTATCACTAATACTACAAATTTTTCAGTTTTTTAACCCCCCAATCACCCCAATTTGACCCCACCAAACAAAAGGTAGAAAATAATTAGGAACCCCTAAAACACCTAAAAACGAAGTTTGAGCCGTTTTCATATTTTTAGTTTTTTGATTATTGCTACGCTGCCACTGACATTATTTCTAGCAGCCATACGCGTTTTCCTTCCTCACCACGGTAATAATACTGTGTCAAAATTTCTATGGAATCAATTTAATAGTTAGAATCAATTTAATAGTTTCCACGTTACAAAATACAAAACGATCTAAAGCAATAAATACTCGTATGTATACAGAAAATTCTAAGTCCCTTAGTTTCGGTAATAGGCAACGCAATGTTCGGATGGCCCTAAAAAGGTGATTGATGTCGTTAGGTCTTCCTTCACAGGTCAGCGGACAGCCTATTATGAATACAACAAATTTTTCAGTTTTTCAACCCCCCTTCCCCCGACCACCCTAATTTCACCCCCAGCCAAAAAAATGCAGAAAATCATCAGGAACCTCTAAAATGCTTAAAAACGAAGTTTGAGCTGTTTTTTATGATTTTAGTTTTTTTTATTACTTCTTCGCCGCCACTGGCACGATTTACAAAAACCATACGCATTTTCCATCCTCGCCACGGTTGTAATACTATGTCAAAACTTCATTAAACTCAATTCAACAGTTTCCTCGATACACAATATAGAACGATCTAAAGCAATACTCGTATGTTAACACCAGTGTTCTTTGGTTTCTGTATTAGGCATCAGGGCAATGTTCGGATGAAGCTAAAAAAACTATTTATGTCGCTAGGTCTTCCTTCACAGGTCAGTGGACAGTCTATTATGAGAGCAACATATTTTTCAATTTTACAACCCCCCCCCAAACACCCCAATTTCACCCCCACCCAAAAAAAAGGTAGAAAATGATCAGGAACCCCTAAATCGCCTAAAAACGAAGTTTGAGCAATATTTATTTTTTTTGTTTTTTGCTAATGACTGCGCCACCCATGCACCGATTTTCAAAATTATAGGAACGTTACCTGCTACGACCCCACACCATATCGTTGCCCAAATTTCATCACAATCCATGCAGCCGTTACTGAGATTACAAGGCTAGAAAAACGCGTACAGACAAACCGACAGACAGACCGACGGAAATGAGTGACGTGGATTTTCGTTATGTAGACATCATAAAACGCCTAAAAAGCGTATTATCTCAAAATCGAAAATTTTCGCGATCACAATACTCCCCTCACCTATCGGTGTGGGAAGTAAAGACAAAGGATACCAGGCATATAAAATATAATTGTTAGTGCATATAATATTTATGTACGTGATTCATGAAATATGGGCCTTGTACTGTGTAAGATATGAGCTAAGGCCCATATTATGATCTCGGTTTATTGGTAGCCTATTTTTGGTTATAAGAAGATGAGGAACGAAAGGAAATATTGTAAAAAAGCTAAGAAAGCTGTGCAATGATGATGATATTGCCTATACAAAGAGTTTTTGGAAAACGATTTGGGAAAGAACAAGCTGCCAAATAATTTTGTGTTCTTAGGACGACTATTCAAACATGGTTTTGAACCCAGTGAGGTTGTTAATTTGAGATTAGGAAGGTAGCCAGTTATAGGGCAAAAGATTGAGTGTTAGTAAAATTTTGGAAATGGAGAGGATGTATCACTGGATTAACAAAGAAGGATATATGCAGGATGGCGCTCGCTTTAGCGGAAAGGAAAATGCAATTTATTCTCCTTTCAATAATGATACAGCTGGACGTAGTTGCATTGATTCGTTTTTGAATCATCATGAGGCAGCTTTGTCAGTTCGGAGACCAACTGTAATGTTATTTGCAAAATATTTACACTTCAATAAGGAAACCGTGCAAGAGAATTTTGAACCTCACTAAATCAAACGTAGAATAAACTGGTCTATCAGAGGTTAAAAGCAAGATGCCAAGCACAGTCGAGCACAAGAGTAAACAATAATGTAGATTAGTATTAATAAATAACATGCATTCCATACCTTTGTATTTTTCCTACGTAGACTCCTGAAGGGCCCATATTTCACACATCCTAGCTGGCCTAACCGTAGGCGCACTTTTTATATTTTTTCATATTAATGCTTTTTAACATATTTATTTTGAAAAAATAAGTAGTCTCTCTGTGTCGCCCTAGCTCCCTCGGAGAGATGATTTGGTTGCAAGGGGATCTCAGACTACAAAATGACACCAACTAGTGCTACACAGTCGGAGTTATTCTTCGCATTAGAGATGTAGTACCCCTGTACGGTATTAACCGACTGAAGGGCGCGCATTTACAGAAAGGAAGTTATACTGCCGCACCCTGTACTGTAGGACATGGAGTTCCACTAGTGTTACTTTAATTTGGACAAGCTTGAGTATGGGAGTACAAGCAAGGTTTGATCAGTCATTAGTAGCAATCGCGTGAGTGCCTCTTGATAAGGTAAAGGAATTTTCATTGCGTTGCCATTATCGTCAAAAACGCCGTGGTGCATCTTTTTTTATACCAACTCCAATGCTAACGAAAATAAGAAAAGTCGGAAACGCTAAATGCTTAAATGCTGGGTTATGCAATTAGTTGTACTGTTTTGTAAATTGTACTTCCCACATTGATAGGTGAGTGGGGTAATGTAATCGCGAAAATTTTCGATTTTGAGATAATACACTTTTGGCCGTTTTATGATATCTACGTAACGAAAATCCACGTCACTCATTTCCGCCGGTCTGTCTGTCTGTTGGCGGCTTTCTCCCCTCGTAACCTCAGTAACCGCTTAGCGATATGGTGTGGCGTCGTAGTCGATATAATGTTGCTATAATTTTTAAAATCGATGCACCGGCGGCGGAGTAGTTAACAAAAAACAGAGCTTTTTAAATGTTCGTCAAAGTTCGTTTTTAGGCATTTTAGGGGTTGTGAAACTGAAAATTTGTTGTTATCAATCGCTGGCTATTATGAAAGAAAAACCTAGCGGCATGATACAATCCACCCGAACATTACAGAAACGAAGGGAAGAGCAATTTTATCACGTATACATACGAGTGTTGCTTTAAATCGTTCTATATTGTGTAACTTAGAAATTATTGAATGATGTTAATAAAATTTTGACACAGTATTATTAACGTGAAGATGATGGGAAACTCGTATGGTTTTTAGAAATCGCGTTATTAAAAGTATAAAAACAGCTCAAACTTTAGTTATAGGTCATTTTCCGATTTTTTTAGAGTTTGTGTAGTTTAAGGGCAAGAGATTTTGAAACTGAAAAAATTGTTGTATTCGTAGTGGGTTCCTCATTGCTCTGTAAAAGAGCGACACAAGGTATCTCTCCGCTTTAACTGAATGCTGTCCTACCTTAGATAAAAAGTAACTTTTGTTGTTGATGATTTCTGTAATGTGTGTAGCTCACCAGTAATCTGATAGCAATGAAATTTCTGAACCGTACTGTGGTCCGTGGTAGAGAGGTCTATGGTTTCTAAAAATTGTGTTAGTGGCAGACTAAATTTAAAAAAAAGGAACAGTACAATATTAAAGCCGTTTAAATTCTGTTTTTCGGTACTCGACATTTTCTATTCTGTTTTGTGTGGTCAAAATGAGCCGAGGTAAGATACGGTCTCAGATAGGATGGTTGGGACACCTCGGTATTTTTTGTACTTTTAGAACATTCATCGCCCTTTAAAGATTTATACCGGTAATATAATCTATTTGCAAATATCGAAAACTCGGAATACTGTGTGATTAGGATATCAGTTGTGGATTCCAAAATAAAAACCGTGTCGTCCTAGTTCCCTCGCAGAGAGATGCAGAAAAATTTGTACGCGAGTTTTTGTATTGGATGCCTTTTTGCGGATGGGCAAAGATTTGGTTGCAAGGGGATCTCAGACTTACAAGTTCATGCTACAGGAAAATTATAAAATGTGATCACCGTAATCTGTGAAAAGTACTGAGTCAATCAACATCACTCCATTTTTATTACTTCTTTTATGTGTCGAGGTAGTTTGTTTAATTTAGCGGAAAGTGTACCGCGGTAGCCTCAGAGTAATAATACCATTACTCTGAGGTGTTATATGGTATTATCACTGTGAGGCGATAGCTTAGTGTATCTTCCCATATTTCACTGAGGTCTATGCGATACTTGCCTGTGTAAATCGTATTCGGGAAATTGACGGGTCTAGGAGGCGGATTACTATCTGCTCTGACAGTCAGGCAGCCATCAAAGCACTGAGTGCTTGGAAAATAACGTCGGGACTGGTCCTGGAGTGCAGGAGGGCTCTTGACGACATCTCAGCTAAACACAAGGTATCACTGATGTGGGTACCTGGGCACGCTGGGGTAAAGGGTAATGAAATGGCGGATCATCTAGCCAGGATGGGATCCGGAAACAGTTTTGTGGGCCCGGAACCAGCCTTAGGACTGTCTGCAAACTTGGTTAGGAAAACAACTGGAGAGTGGATCCAGAATCAACACTCTCTGAGATGGAACAACATCTCTGGTCATCTCCGTCAGGCTCGGGAGCTATTAGCGGGGCCTGCAGAGAGAATAGGACGATTTTGTCTCTCTCTGGATAGGAGTCACTTGAGATTGTTAGTAGGCTTATTAACGGGTCACAATACCTTCAGGCGTCACTTGTTTGTGATGAGGGTGGTCAACGACCCAACGTGCACGTGGTGTGGTGAAGAGGAAGAATCCTCGGCACACATCCTGTGTCGCTGTGAAACCCTGGGTTATCACAGGCAGACTATGCTGGGCTCAAGAACCTTGGAATCAATAGAGATAAAACGGATAGGACCTAAGAATGTACTTGCCTTTGCCAAAAGGGCAGGTCTTAGGAACTAGCGCGGATAGAGGCGCAAAAGGGCCCATCGTGTGGCCTATGCACCAGCCACATTTCGTGCTGGATAGCCTCTGGTCCTTATTCATTCATTCCCATATTTCAGGTAGTGATTACCTCTTCAGCAAACCCTGAAAAATAAATAAAACCTTTGTTGTAGTTGTACAGCAACAGAGGTAAAGCCCAAGTATCAGATTCAGCGGCTATTATGACAGGTGATGTTAGGGAAAGAATAGGCCAACATTCATAGGCTCGACAAAGATATGTAGATAAATTCGAAACTTATCGCAATTAGAATATGTACTCGTGGGAGTAAAAATGCCCCGGGTATGGAGCACGTGTCGTTAAACTTCATCTCTCATTTTAAGTTCCAAGAAAGGAATTCAAAGCAAAGGAAAACTTGAAATCTGAATACCCGGCTAGGTAAGCTTAAGTTTATTTAAGAAGTTTATTTGAAAATGTTATTCTCTTCACCCAACCTCCTAGACCATTAATTAACAGTAATTAAAAAATAAACCACTTTGGGATTTTTCTTAGCGTATTTTTCAGGAATAGTAGTTTTCTTTATAACTACCTAGATGAAATCCCTTTTCATGAATTCTGTATTTCATTATCTTTGGAGTATAATTTTTAACCTTATTAGCCATAGTGAGTTCTTACTCAATGAGATCTCGTAAAAGATATAACGTGGCTATGTACAGGGTAGGCCATAAAGATGTACGAATTTTCACCTAAATGGGCATGTGAACAAACAAAATTTTCGTTACTGGGCAGCAGAAAACCAACTATCAAAACATGAAAAGCCCCTACTTTCACCCAAAATGACAGTTTGGAGAGCAGGGTCACCCCATGGGATCATCGGTCTTTATTTTTTCGAAAGACAGAGAGAAAAATCTGTGACTCTGACATCCGACCGGTATACCACAATGTTACCAATGTTACGTGATTTCGTCTATCCGCAATTGTACCGATTTAAAGATTATAACTATCATCTTCAACAAGATGACGCGACTCGTCAATGATAGCTGTAAACGAGATATTCCCAGGCAAAGTGATATCGCGTAGAGGGGGTATTCCATGGCCTCCCAGGAGTCCGAATTCAACTCCCCTTGAAATATCCTCCATTCCACGCGAGATGTGCCAGCGAGTATTCGCAAACTTGCGCTCGAGGTTCGACGCGTGCTTACGACGAGATGGGTCACATCTTAATGATGTCATAAAAAAATACATTCCCATGTTTTTCTACTGTAATAAATACATTTTTATAGGAAATTGATCAGTAACGTTCTTCTGTGATTGTTTTAAATCCGAGCAGTTTTATGGCCTGTAGAATATCGGGAATGATTCATCCGCGGTAGAGCACTAACCAATAAATTATTTTTGAATGCAATGTCTATTCAGACATAGACTGTGTTTTTTTATGCTGACGACACAACACTTTTAATTAGAGCAGAGAGTATGAATCAATTACTGCAAAATACCTGTAACGTAAAGCTGGTTGCAGAGTCGTGGTTTGCTATGAATCATCTAAGGCTGAATGATTCCAAAACTGTAGAGATGCTCCTAACCACCAAAAATACCGCACTGTATGATAGCGCGAGCTCTGCAAAGTTCTTAGGCATCCATTTAGATCCAAAATTATGTTGGAATGCCCACGGTGATTCATTAGCAAAATCACTATCACAAACAGTATTTGCCTTACGACAGTTATCACTCAGAGCATCGTCTGATGTGCTGCGTGTGGCGTATTTTGCATTGGTACACTCAAAACTGAGTTATGGTTTACTCGCTTGGGGTCATTCATCTAATTTTTCTAGAATATTTAGGCTCCAGAGAAGAGCAGTAAGGATAGTAGCCAACATACCATATAGAGATGATTGTAAGGAAGCATTTATCAACTTGAAAATTCCAACTCTTCCGTCACAGTATGCGCTGGATTGTTTGCTGTATATTCATAAATATCAAGATGAGTATGAAACTCATACTCATCGATATAATACTAGAGGAAAAAATACTTTAAAGCTGCCATTCAGAAGACTTACCAAATCACGCGATGGAGTTTCTTACTACGGTCCCAAATTATACAGGGTGTCCCAGAAGTCAACGTCAAGCCGCAACGGGGTGACACGATTGGTTGTAACTATCATGAGAAAAATCAGAAAAAAAGTCTATCCCATGTAGTTTGAAAATTATGAGCATATAAAGAAAACCTAGAAATTTGGCCAAATTATAACAATTTTTCGGTTATTGTGGTTAACTTTCATTATTTTTGTTCATTTAAGCTTTGGAACCGTAACCCTAAATAACATTTCTAGAAGTACAGTCAAAAATAATGACACAATTGCCCCGAGTTTTCTAGAATGAACACTATTTATTAAACTATGAATTTAAAATTTTCAAAGTTTGCTGACTTTGAAAGGCCCTCCTTTAAAAAAAATGTACTAAAATGCCTTGGCAAGTGCCATTAAAAGTTGGCGCATTTAACCAGGATTGTAAATTGGCACAATACTTGTTAGTTTCGTGCTAAAAAAAAACGAGTAAAAAAAGGAAAACCTCAAGTAACCTGATTTTTGCTAACCCATTTCACTCAGGTCAGATGTTCTTTATTCGCACTAGCTTCTGGTAGGTTCTTAATTTTATGGCAAAATGATGAGAGAAATGAATAATGAACATATCTGCTATGAGTGAGCGAAACAGATAGTGACGCCACTTTTAGTAAAGTCAACAAAAATAAGTAAAATTAATAAAATAATGAAAAATTTTGACCTAGTTTAGGTTTATTGGAATAAAGGTCAGGCAATAAAGATTCAAATTGTTTACCATCAGCCTCAATACACCCCCTACATCTTAGAAAAAGATCTACTTATTAGCCAGGCATATTCTCGAGAGTTGTTGACCTCAGCAGCTTGAGAAATTCGTTTACGCAGCTCGGCTACGCTCTCAATGGTCTTTGAATAAACTTTCCCGATAACAAAATTCCAGGGAATTTAAATCTGGGGAACAGGCTGGCCACGAGATAATGCTTGAACGTCCACCTCCACCTCCCGAATATTCATAAGCATAATTCGCGGGGCAGCCATCTTGTTGATACCTCATGTGGCGACGATCTGTTAAGCGGTCTACAGACGTTGATGCATGGTGCGATTCAGGTATCGACTTCTTCGTTTCATAATCATAACGCAAGTAGCAGCGTGTGTGGTACTGAATCACGAATTTAGTATCACTTGCGGTGTGCAGCGATTCTGGAATCCTATTATGGAGGGTGAGCCATGTCGCCGAGCCGATGACGCTGATGATGCAGGTTTCAACGTGTATAGTATTGCGTCGATACAAAGATATAAGCACACCCTACCATTCTTGTGTTGCGTGAAACGTGCATGAAGAAATATCAAGTCGATTTAGGCATCGCAACAGGTTTCGATTTGAGTAAGAACTTATGCAACTGATGCAAGTTTCATGAAACGTTGAGTCGATTGAGGAATCGCAGCTTACATCAACGTCTGTAGGCCGCTTAGTGGTACGTCCTCCAACAAAGTTGGTAAATTTTATCGTAAAAAATGTAGGTTATTCGGGCCATTCAAATTCTCAGGCAGCGCAAAAGGCCCAATAATTTTGCCGTTTAAAATTCCGGTTCACAGGCTTACTTTAAAGTGATACTGAGATCCGTCTTCTCGCATTAAATGTGCCTGGCTAATAAGTAGATCTTTCTTAAGAAAATGCAGGACGTGTATTGAGGCTGATGATATACAATTTGAACTTTTATTGTAATAAAAAATGTTATTTTCCTATCTGACTTCTAATCCAACAAACTTAAACTAAGCTAGGTCAAGATTTTTCATTATTTTATTAATTTTACTTATTTTTGTTGACTTTGCTATAAGTGGCGTCACTATCTGTCTTGCTCACTCATGGCAAACATGTCCACTATCCACCCCTCTCATCATTTTGCCCTAAAATTAAGAACCTACCAGAAGCTTGTGCGACCTGAGTGAAATGGGTTAGCAAAAATCGGGTTACTTAAGGTTTTCCTTTTTTTTACTCGTTTTTTTCAGTATGAAACTAACAAGTATTGTACCATTTTACAATCCTGGTTAAATGCGCCAACTTTTAATGGCACTTGCCATGGCACTTTAGTACATTTTTTTTTGAAGGAGTGCCTGTCAAAGTCGGCGAACTTTGAAAATTTTTAATTCATAGTTTAATAAATAGTCTTCATTCTAGAAAACATGGGGCAATTGTGTCATTATTTTTGACTGTGCCTCTAGAAATGCTATTTGGGGTTACGTTGCCAAAGTTTAAGTGAACAGAAATAATAAAAGTTAATCACAATAACCGAAAAATTGTTATAATTTGACCAAATTTCTAGGTTTTCTTTAAATGGCCATAATTTTCAAACTGCATGGAATAGATTTTTTTTCTGATTTTTCTCATGATAGTTACAACCAATCCTGTCACCCCGTTGCGGCTTGACGTTGACTTCTGGGACACCCTGTATAATATACTGAATCCGGAAGTTAAAAACCTCCCTCTGCCACAATTTAGGACTGCAATAAGAAGTTTTTTAATATCTGGTGCATTCTTTTCTATGGACGACATCATGCACCATATCAGAATTTTAAAAATGTAAATGTGTTTTAATAATGTGCTTTTAATATTTCTAGTACTACTTGTATTTACATGTACCTTTCGCAATATTGCTCTTTTCTATTATTATGTGTTGTGTGTTGCTTTCTAGGTTATTTTATTTATTGTCCTATTTATCTGTAAATTGTATGTTATGTCTGTCAACCAAACACTGTTTTATTTGTTGTTTTATTTCCTTTTTTGACTTGTGAAAGTACAGTATGTACATATCATCAATAAAGTATCTATCTATCTATTCAAATAGACTAAGCGCAGTTACACAGCAACGCGGAGGCTCCGCACTCCACCCTCAGCGCGCGCGCGGATAGTGTTGCATTGGCGATACGAGAGCCTTCACAGCAGCGCGGCTGACCGTCGCGCGTAGGATCGCTCCGCTGGAATCCTACGCGGCGCGGAGCCTCCGCATCTCTAGCCTCCGCGCTACAGGATGCTATGGCGATAGATCGTAGCATACACAGCTGGGCGGACGACCGCGACCGCGCGCGGAACTGCGAGTATAAGAGCAGTTATGTCGGTTGCACACACGGCGGATTTTACCGCGGCGGCCAATTGACCGTCGCCGTCCATAGAAGTTCCTCGGCTTGCACACACGGCGGTCGCCGCCGCTGCACACGCCGTTGTCGCTGTATTCGCGACATGACCACAGTTGGAGTATATTAAAATACGAAAATAGTAATTCCAACTGATTTTCAACTTTCAAATTTCAGCAGCTGATATGAGCAAAAAAGGATTTGACAGAGGTATTTTGATTTTTTGGTTTATTGAGGAGCCCAGGGCCCGGTGGCATATTTGAGTACTAACCTCAGTTTTTTTGGGTTTAATTCATGAAGCAGGTACACAGCTTTCTCGCGCTAAGTCGTCTTGATTGAACAAAAAAAAGTCTGCTTACCCTAATGATCAGGTCGACGCAAAAGTTTTACTAGGTTATGTTACTGTGAAAACGCCGAGCCGAAAACTGCTGTTTACTCTAGATACTTACCAAACCCCCCTTTTTCAGCCAGTTCATCAAATTTGTTATGCAAGGCCTGACAAACTTCACACCAAGCGTTTCTCGTGGCATCTAGGCCTTTGAATATGTCAAGGGTTTTTCCCGTAAGGCAGGTCTTTCTTGGATTAAAGAAATTAAAATATCATTATCAATATCCAGCTCGTCTACGACCCGGTGTCGAGTCCACCGACACCCACCACTCCCCCGATTTTTCCGATTTTTCTGTGAACCAAATGATTGGAATCATCTCCATCTTGCGGAGTAAGCCAATACCTTTCATCCCATGAAATCCTAGCCGACTGAGCAGTCGTAGTTTTCAGTAACATAGAGAGCTGTCGTGCACACAGCGGTGAGAGATTCACACTCACCCAACTGCCGACTGGATGTCTCTAGATGACTGAAATACATGGTTTGCAGGAGGATACGGGGGAGTGGTGGGTGTCGGTGGAGTCGACACCGGGTCGTAGGCGCTGTGTATCGGCTGTGGTGCGGAGTACCGTGGCGCAGTTGATAAACGCGCTGGCCTAGAATGCCGGAGACGCTGGTTCGAATCCAGCCGGTATACTTCATTTTTCCGATTTTTCTGTGAACCAAATGATTGGAATCATCTCCATCTTGCGGAGTAAGCCAGTACCTTTCATCCCATGAAATCCTAGCCGACTGAGCAGTCGTAGTTTTCAGTAACATAGAGAGCTGTCCTGCACACAGCGGTGAGAGATTCACACTCACCCAACTGCCGACTGGATGTCTCTAGATGACTGAAATACATGGTTTGCAGGAGGATACGGGGGAGTGGTGGGTGTCGGTGGAGTCGACACCGGGTCGTAGGCGCTGTGTATCGGCTGTGGTGTGGAGTACCGTGGCGCAGTTGGTAAACGCGCTGGCCTAGAGTGCCGGAGACGCTGGTTCGAATCCAGCCGGTACCCTTCATTTTTCCGATTTTTCTGTGAACCAAATGATTGGAATCATCTCCATCTTGCGGAGTAAGCAAGTACCTTTCATCCCATAAAAAATATACTGTTTATTCTTCACAACTACAAGTCTTCTAACGACTCCGAAATAAACTAAGTCGGAGGTAGAATAAACGCTGTGTGTGCAATCGTTCAACTGGCCACGTGGGCCACTATATGGACGTCGACGGCAAAAAAACATCGGCTCCAGTGGCAGGTTGCACCGCTACCGCTGACGGCAAATTTAATGATCGTTTATTTTTCCGTCTAATGTGTAAGCTCTCATCTATTTCAAAGCGCCACTCAGAATTGGCGCCGACGGTCACTTGTCCGCTGCGGTAAAATCCGCCGTGTGTGCAACCGACCTAAGATTGATCTCTGTGTTGCGATGACTTGTTTTTGCCATGGCAGATTTCGACACCTAGTTATTAATTAGTAGTGTTAAAAAAGACCCTATTTGTAGGATGTTGCCCATCACAAGCACTATAAGGATCGGGACATCCAGAAGTCGTTAAGCTCGTTAATATGAGCCTTCGCAATTGCGTCGCAGTTTCCGCTTTTCGATAGCGTACTAAGCTGCAACAACTTTATAAAAATGAAAATTCATCTGCTCTGATCGCTTCTCGATCAAGACTGACTGCACTGACACGGAACGCCGCGTCGCTGTGTAACGGCACTAAGTCTATGAAATAAATATTTCAACTCCATAATTGCAATGTTGAAGTACTGCTTAAAAAATCAATCCGAAATACAACAGATGCCGTTATAGACTGAGAGCCAGTGATCGGCAGACATACGGTATTTTAACAAACTTTATATTGATGCTAGGTAATTATTATACCTGCCGTAGGAGAAATGAGAATTCACTATCCCCAGCGACGGTCTCTTGGGCATGTCTGGGAGTCCATCAAAAGTTATTTCTAAAATGCGATTTTATCAAGTCTGCCGACACATACTTATTCCGTCTCCTAATGTGTTTTATAATATTTCAAAAGTTGAATATTTCATGGAAAATTAAGTTATTTTAGCAAGGTTGAAAATGGCGTATGTTACTCACATTATTATTATTATAAATGTATTTTTTGAAAAGCAGGTTCATAGACGGATTCTACAGACAGACGCTATAATTTCTGTCTCGGCCGAGCTAATAAAAAAGCGCAAAAGTGACTTATAAAACGTGATATTAGAAAGTCTGCTGTTTCAATACATTGAGGTATGTACCTTTTTTTATTCAGACTTCATGGCAAATGCTTGTTCCGGTTCTTAATGTGTTCTGTTAAATTTCAAAGGTTGAAAGCTGTATATATAAATTTACGTTATTTTAGCAGGGTTAAAAGTGATATATGTTGCTTACGATATTATTATAAATGTAGCTTTCAGGCAGGCACATACGTAGATTCCAACATACAGGCAGACGCTCTAATGGTTGTCTCTGTCATATTAACCAAAGTGTGCAATTCTGATACCGCCACTCCTCATATCAGAGAATACCTATATAAATGCACCTTTCTGCGCGAACAATGGAGGTGTATTAGGAATAGGCTATACATCTTCAACTTTAGAAATCACATGATATATATAATTTTGTCTCATTCCCTATTGGAGTGAGCTAACCAATATCGCACGGTTATTAATTTTTTTTTCTGCAGTGGGTTGTTTCAGTGGGTAGAGCCGAGGGCTCGTGATCGAATACATCCATACTTTAGCACCTACATGGGTGCTAAAGCACCTACATGGGTGCTAAAGTATGGATGTATAAGGTTAGATCAGGTTGAAAATGAGGTGTGAACTCACATCTCTTGACGAAGGCGATGATCGTGTTGGATGAAACTTCCTTGAAGTCAGTAGGTTCCAGTTGGGTGAATCCGAAAGTCTGAAGCCTAGCTCTTTTCGTACTGGACAGGAGCACAATATATGCTCCGATGTTTCATCCACATAGCAGAAACGACAGTTCGTTATTTGTTGTAGACCTAACTTCCGCAAGTGGTTCCTCAGACGACAATGTCACGTCAACAGACTAACCAGAATGCGGAGATCATTCCTGTTCTATTCTGTGATCCTCGCGGGGGGAGCGAGGGCTGATTAGAGGGGTATGGTATGAACGTTGGTATGAACCAACGACGTACACCTTCCAGTGTAGCAGCGCTGATGTATCTCGCCAGTGCAGGAGTGCTTTCCTCTTTGCCCAATCTGAGATGGTCTTCTAGGCGGTGCTTGTTGCAATGCCCGCGAATGATTCTGATCCTATGAACACAGATTCGATTCCTTCTCTTGCGAGTGTGTCAAACCAAAGTCCCTTTGTGCCTTGTTCCAAGTTCGTCGAGAAGATGTATGCAGTTCCATATGAGTCTTGAGTCAACCCGTTTGGAGCTCTCAAGACAACCTGGCTATCTGAAAAGGTTTGGATAGATTTGTTTGTCAGGGGTCTTTTCTTCATCATTTTGGCTTGGAAGATTGTGGTATATCTCCAAGTAAACCTTTGCTGAGATTTCAATTCTTGAATTGGTAACATCTACTCTCGCTCCTGTCTCCAGTTCTGACTTGGAGTCATCCGTAAATAGCGCAAAATCCGAGGGTGACACAAACCGTCACTCCTCTTTCATTCATCCTTTCTTGGGAAAATGACGTTGTAGGACGGATTTATAATAATCTAACCAATCTGAGTTTCAGTACTACACTAACTTATATTTCGGTGCCAAATGAAACCTGGTCAAATAACGGATGCCAATGTTAATTCTGAAATTAATGAGTGAGGTGTAATAATGAATGGAATGTGGCAAGCCAATCTACTTGGATTCCGTGTTTTATTTACTATAAACTATTTTGCCTTTATTAGAAGGATAGTTTAGGAGCCTTCCTACTCCTTTCAAAATTTGTGATTGGTAGATCTTTCTAATGCTCAGAAGGCTGAATAATCAAAGAAAAACATAGTATTTCCAACATGTTTTAAATTTCAATACAAAATCGAATTAAATTGAAGTTAACAAGTACCTAAACTTGGAAGCCTTGGCATTTAAGCACCCATAATAGGTATATCCACAAAAATTAGTTTTTTATTGTAAATGATGAATTTATGACTAACGTGCTGTGGTTATTCTTTCCCTACTTATCGTAGTCTTTACGCTTTTAGGCAAACTGGAGAACAATTTGAAATATGAACTTAGCAGAGTGAAGGACTAGGTGGGATACCTTATGCATTTGTTTGTCAACTAGATAGAGTATACACAAAATTAATGATTGGATGGTTCGAAAAAAAAGTACCAGTTGCTGTGCAAATTTACCGAATATTTGAAAATTGCGCCGACAGCCGAAACCATTAACTTATCGAAACGCAGAAGCCATTGAACCACACACAAGTAAAATGCACTCAGCATCAAGATGACATGTAGCAACTAAAATTCGAATACTACGTAATTGCAGAAGTGATTCAGGTAACCATACAACAGTGGAAATCTCAGATGTAGATAGTGAATGGCAACTAAATATCGACAGCAGTACTAAAGCTCATCCTCAAGTCACACCACAAGGTCAAAAGGTTGAGGAAGTTTCAAAGTTTAAATCAATGTTTGTTAAAATATTGTGAAATGGTTAAGGGCCGATTTCATAGTTCCCACTTAAGGATTCCTTCACACTTGAGGGTCTCTTATTTTACAGTCCGACAGTCCTTCGAAAACAACTTGAGGGCCACTCAAGTATAAGCAGCTCTCTCGAGGGAGACTGAAGCAATAAAATATCTTGATTCTTTGTTCCACTCAAAGCGATTTTGTGAGTTTATTTTGAAGAAAGGTATTGTTCTATCAGTTTTATCTGCTTCTGTGTCTTTAAAGAAAGATAATCATTTTTCTTGTTTATTAGTATTTTACTTTGTTGTCACCGAAAACGACTGCTATGGTCTTTAACCTCGTGTTCTGTGTAGGCTTTGTTACTGTTTCTCGGTGTCACTCTAGGGAAACCACTGATAATTAGAAGCTAACAGCAAATGGTCAGGTAAGGATTCCCGGTGAGCTTTTTCTTTATGAAAATTTATTTGTGGTTGACAGAACCAGAACCAGAAAAACCTGAAATAAGTTTCTGCCTCTGACTGGAATTGAACCCGGGACCTTTCGATCACGAGCTCTCGGCTCTACCCACTGAAACAACCCACTGCAGAAAAAAAAAATTAATAACCGTGCGATATTGGTTAGCTCACTCCAATAGGGAATGAGAGAAAATTATATATTCCATGTGATTTCTAAAGTTGAAGATGTATAGCCTATTCTTAATACACCTCCATTGTTCGCACAAAGGTGCATTTATATAGGTATTCTCTGATATGAGGAGTGGCGGTATCAGAATTGCACACTTTGGTTAATATGACAGAGACAGCCATTAGAGCGTCTGCCTGTATGTTGGAATCTACGTATGTGCCTGCCTGAAAGCTACATTTATAATAATATCATAAACAACATAAATATATCACTTTTAACCCTGCTAAAATAACGTAAATTTATATATACAACTTTCAACCTTTGAAATTTAACAGAACACATTAAGAACCGGAACAAGCATTTGCCATGAAGTCTGAATAAAAAAAGGTACATACCTCAATGTATTGAAATAGCAGACTTTCTAATATCACGTTTTATAAGTCACTTTTGACGTTTTTTTATTAGCTCGGCCGAGACAGAAATTATAGCGTCTGTCTGTAGAATCTGCCTATGAGCCTGCTTTTCAAAGACTATATTTGTAATAATAATGTGAATAACATATACCATTTTCAACCTTGCTAAAGTAACGTAAATTTTCAGCTTTTGAAATATTATAAAACACATTAGGAGACGGAATAAGTATGTGTCAGCAGACTTGACAAAATCACATTTTAGAAACAACTTTTGACGCTTTTGGACTCGCAGAGATGCCCAAAAAACCGTCGCTGGGGATAGTGAATCCCCATTTCTCCTACGGCAGGTATAATATAGTATACCCAGCATCAATATAAAGTTTGCCGATCACTGGCTCTCAGTCTATAACGGCATCTGTTGTATTTCGGATTGATTTTTTAAGCAGTACTTGGACATTGTAATTGTGGAGTTGAAATATTTATTTTATAGACTTAGCGCCGTTACACAGCGACGCGGAGGCCCCGTCTTCCGCGCTCCGCGCGCAGATTTTGCTTCCTGGTGTCAGCGATGGCGTCGTATACACAGCGACTCGGCGCTCCGTGTCAGTGCCGTCAGTCTTGATCGAGAAGCAATCAGAGAACCCTCGCACATAGATACCACAATACACAGCAGTTCTAACCACCCATACTCACATAAAATTGCAGAATATCATAGTTATGTCAATAGACTAATTAACGTGCCCATGAATAACGAAAACTCTAATAAAGAACTAAATAAATAAAACAAATTGCCTCAAACAATAACTATAGCCCTATTCTAATCGATTCTATTATAACAAAGAAGCAATACAAAAAAGCGATTAACTTAGTATACCCTCAGATTACCGACAATCGCTCGAATAACACATAACACAATTACATACATAGGACAGTTACCAGAAAACATTGCACTTAAACTCAAGAAATTAGACCGCAACATATCCTTCAGATGCAAAGAGACACTAGGCAATTTAATTAAAAACAATAAAATGAAATCAACTAAAAACGAAAAGTCTTGCGTCTACAAATTAGAATGTGTGGATTGCCCTAAAGTTTATATCGGACAAAGTGGAAGAGCATTCAAAAATCGCATTAACGAAAATAAAAAGTCATTTATAAACGAACTCTATAATTTTAATTACGCCAATCATTGGTCTCCGAAAACCATCATTTCAACGAAGATTTTAAAATATTATACATAGAACAGAAAGGACTCTATGTACAAATATTTCTGCTAATTAGATTTCTAATGAACAAAGTTTTTGGAAGATTCCAGATGTTGAATTGATTTCTGAATACTCACCACAGCTTCTCTATGGTATTTATATTGCATGTATTTGTACATTAATTTTGAATTTAAAGAAATATTTCAGTACTAATGGAATAAATTGAATTTGTCATGTGTCATGTATCAATTTGCGCTATTCGTTGGTGTTTGTTTTGAATGAGAAACTTTGATTACAAAGATTTTAGGTGCCGAGATATTTTACATAAAAGAATCAAATGAGATGAAATGGAATGACCTTATTCCCTGACTAGCGGAAAATATAAGTCGGAGTTATTCAAGACTAGCATCAATTTTCATGCGACCCGAAGAAACTTCTTAATAAAAATTTGAGGTGAACATCCAGAACGTGATTAAAAAGTTTCCGGCTTCTTTTTTACAAGTTAGTTGAGAAGTTTTAATGGGTAGCTTTGCGGAACACTACGGGTTGTTTTTGAACTGACCGACCCACATAATTTCATTTCAAGGGCATGGAAAAATTATTGGAAGTGGAACGGTTGCGCATACTGGAACTTTGTTAACAGCAAAATTCCATTTTTTTTTTCAGCAGGGAGTGAATGGTATTCTGAAGTAGTTTTTCTAGTTTACTGGCTTAGTAGCTTGGAAATTCACAGCAAGTGCCTAATTCAGTCGAACTTTGCATTTAATGGCACATAGCGTTTTAAGAGAAGCTTATGGATGAAAGTTGATTTGCATAATTTTGGGTTAACGTAGCGTAATAGAGTACATAATCATTACCGAGAAGCCACAGCATATTATACATGAACGAATAGCGCAAGTTGATACATGACACATGACAAATTCAATTTCTTCCATTGGTTCTGAAATATTTCTTTACATTTAAAATTAATGTACAAATACATGCAATATAAATACAATACATTAAGCAGCAATAAAACAATTATTACATGACGAGGTAGATCTCATTCACTTCACCTGCTCCAGGTGCGAACCATAGAGAAGCTGTGGTGAATACTCAGTCATCAATTCAACATCTGGAATCTTCCAAAAACTTTGTTCATTAGAATCTAATTAGCAGAAATATTTATACATATAAAAGCAAATAAGCGCAACAAGTTTGTCATTTTGGTCAAAAAGAACTACTTCAATTTATTCGATAAAATCACGGAATAAGGCACTTGCCTTACGAGAACCCACGTCCCATGAGTTACTTAGGTAAAACTAAGATTAAGCAATTACAAACATCTGTTCAGCTTAGAAAATAACAAGTTTCAAATTTAATCATCAAAGTTGTACTGCCTTTCAAAGATTAATGAACCAGGCAAGCCTTTGAGATCAATATCATCCTCGCTATCAGCTTTGGAGTCTTCAGCATACAATATATAGTTTTTTGGCTGAAGGATGCAATAACGACAGTTAAGATTACCTTTTGAAAGCCGGTGAGTCATCAATTCCAAAGAATTTATATGAAAAATTAGAGACCTCGAGCTAAACGAGAATAAGATGTTAATGTATTTCCATGTACTGGGCGGCCTACTAAGAATGGACGCCGGCAATTTCCTCGGTAACCGTTAATCATACAACTCTTCGAGCAAAAATTATTATCCGGTAGATCGGCTAAGAGAAATTGCTAGAAAGTATTTTCAAATTCCAATTCAAACCAATTATGAAAGTGTCAAGTTCTTGGGTGTGATATTGGATGACAGGTTATCTTGGAAACTCCAAGCAGCTAACTTAGCCTAAAAACCGAGGTAAAAACTTACAAGTACTGTGTATCTGCTGCGACAGATTTCAAAATTCGCACCAGTTGCAGTAACCAGAACTGCCTGTCTACTTTGGATTATTTCATAGTTACTTGAACTACAGCGGCCTGTTCAATGGTAAAAATAACGCGAGCAGAAACATGCAGACCCCATTTCATTGCATTCAACATAATGACGGTATCGGCACTATTCATATACAATTGCATCATCCACGCTAAGGAAAGTCAAGGATCCCTTAAGTGCCACGCCGTTGTTAATGAGTATGAGACCAGGCTCAGACATCAACTGATTCCTCTCATGATAGGTTAACCTTGACCAATAAGTGGTTCATCAATATGTCAGTCCAGTGCTTAAACAAGCTGCCTTCTAATATGCAATAGCCTCATATGCCAAAACCGAAGACATTCTAACAGAAGTGTGTCCATATAGCCTCAATGATTTCCTAAACTGTAATGTGTTGGAATATGTGTAATTTCTTATGGTGTACAACTACATAATACTGAACTTTGAACTTAGGTATATATGTAACATTTTTGTAAATGTGTTGTTTTAATTCTACATTCTTCTCTTTGTAAAGTCGTACATTGTGTGTCAGTCTTCTTCTCCTTCGAACTTCTTTTAAACTTTCCTGGTGCTGTCGATGCTAAAATTGTATTTATGTTATCCAGCAAATAAAGTGATTGATTAGTTGATTGATATTTGACTCTCTATTGAAGCAGAAACAACCAGATTTAGCGGACACTTACGCGCATGCGCGCGTGTGTAGTCACCATAGCAAAAATAATTATTGTCAATTAGGCTACTAACTTCTAATTCGGCTACCAAACTTAAAGAACATACTATATGTGGTAGAAGATTCAGGTCTAAGGTATTGAAAAATCTTATTATCCTAGACGGTATAAACATATATAAAAGCACGTTGATTTAAATGTTTCGCGTTAAAAGGAGATTGTGTAGAAAAATAGAATGATTTTTGCTGAAAAACAGGAATGTTTCACTTTTCTTCAAGAAGCATTATTTAAAAGACTAATACCTTGCTCCTGAAGATACCTGCATAAGATGCACACTATCCGCAATTCTGAACTCTGAATTTATTTGTTCTTTAACGATCCGGAACGGAAAAAGGCTACATGCGCACCTTGGAAACGGTCCTGGGATACTCGACAACGGAACGATTATAGCGGAATTTTTATTCGATACTGAGAATAGAGCAAAACGATTACAATGCAATCCAGGTTTACCGAGTTTAAAGGAAATTCTCCGCAATCCAAGATCACAATGCTCTGTAAACATGTGTGAATTATCAAATGGCGTTTCAAAAGGTCAAAAACCTATCATAAATTTGCAGTTAACGTTAGGGTTGACCGAATTTTTTTTTTAATTATAACATAATTATTCTGTAACTAATCGGTGCCTGGCTCTCAATTAAGTAAAAATCTAAACCCTTATAAAGTCAGTTCCACCTGCCGGATATGACTTAAAAATGCGAATATAGCAATATACAGGGTGTCCGTTTAGTGCGTAATTCTTAAATATATCTCGCAAGATATACCTGATAGAAGAAAATGTCAAATACAAACGTTATATGGTTACTTAAGACGCATATACTAAAAATATTTTGAAATATACAGGATATTGCGGGAAAGTAGGATATTGATCAACTTGATTTTTTTTATATGGAACTATAACTTTTTTTCAAATTTTCAAATTCTTCTAGTTTCCATCATTGATATCTATTTGACCCTAAAATATTTTTGGGATCGGTTGCTACGTTGCCAAGTTATAATTTATTTTCTGTTAATTTCCGGATTTGCAACGTCGCAAGTAATACGTCCAAATTGATATATTCCTTTAACTTTTCCCAATAATATTATACAGCGAGTTACTTGAACATTAATTGAAAATTATTATGGATGATACTAACTATGTGCATCCACAGGGTATTTTTGGCAGAATATTAAATTACGGCAATTTGAAAGTCATTCTAATTTGTTTTTTTTTAAATGTAATACCCTGTATGTTTTATTTAAAGTCGAAGTATCTACTAACGCCCTATCTTGCCTTGTAATATTTTTTTAGAGTTTGCGACTTTGCCAAGTTATAAATTATTCTTCCAAAATTTCAAACAAACATCCCCGATTTTTATTAATAGAACACACTGTGTATTTTATTTAACATAGAAATACTCATTGGTAATGGCTTACGGCGTGAACAAGTTTTAACTGGTGTCCCTAATAAAACCGTTTTCCTTGCTAATACCATCTATTTCGAGTGCCGGGTTAGTGAAAGGTACAAGAACGCTTAAATATCTCCACAACTTGCACAGTTCGGACGTTAAAATTCAATACCTACAGGTTTTCGAATATGCAGAATTCAAAAACTCTAACAGCAATGTTGCCAGATTTACCACTTTTACGTTACACGTCATAATTTTGTTATTTTAAACAGAATGCTCTACTTATTTTTATTTCAATGAATTGCGCATTTTGAATTTAGTAAGGTCTCACAATTTCAAAACTTTGTTTCTATTAATTACTGAGATTCGGCAACACTGCTTTTTCAGGAAACAGTACCGGAACGCTTTAATATCTCCAAAACTGCCACAGCTGAAACGAAAAATAATATCAATACCGGGGGGTTTCCAACATGCAAAATTCAAAAATGCTAACATCAGTGTTGTCAGATTTACCACTTTTACGTTAGACTTCATAAATAGGGCATTCCATTCAAAGTTATGACGTGAAACGTAAAATTGGTAAATCTGACAACACCAATGTTAGCATTTTTGAATTCTGTATGTTCAAAAACCCCACGTATTGAATTTCATCGCTCCAGCTGTAGCAGTTTTGATAGAAACAACATTTTTAAATTGTGAGATCTTACTTAATGCGACATGCTCAATTCATTATTATAAAAATAAGTAGAGGACTCTATTTAAAATAAAAAAATTATGACGTGTAACGTAGTAGTGGTAAAATTGGCAATACTGCTGTTAGAATTTTTGAATTGACCTGGTATGCGAAATAGATAGGATGAGCAAGGAAAACGGTTTTATTATATTAGGGCCACCAGCTAAAACGCCATAAACCGTTACTAGGGAGTATTTGTATGTTAAGTAAAATATACAGTGTGTTGTATTAATAAAAATCCGGAACATGTTTGTTTGAAATTTTGGAAAAATAATTTATAACTTGGCAACGTCGCAAACGCGAAAAAAAAATTATAAGGCAAGATGGGGTATTAGTAGATACTTCGGTTTAAAATAAATCATACAGAATGTTACATTTAAAAAAACAAAGTTCAATGACTCTCAAATTGCTGTAACTTAAAGTTCTGCCAAAAACACCCTGTAGACATAGTTAATGGCATCCAAAATAATATTAATTTAATATTTAAGTAACTCCCTGTATAATATTATTGAGAAAAGTTAAAGGAATATATCAATTTGGACGTATTACTTGTGACCTTGCAAATCCGGAAATTAATAGAAAATAAATTATAACCTGGCAACATCGGCACCGATCCCAAAAATATTTCAAGGTTAAATAGAAACCAATGATGGAAACTAGAAGAATTTAAAAAAAAAAGTTATAGTTCCATATAAAAAAATCAAGTTAATCGCTATCCTTCTTTTTTGCATCACCCTGTATATTTCAAAATATTTTTAGAATATGCGCCTTAAGCAACCAAATAACTTTTGTATTTGACATTTTCTTCTATCAGGTATACCTTGCGAGATATCGAAGAATTACACACTAAATGGACACTGTATAATTTTGATTAAATTTAACACATTGTTGATTTCTTAAAATTTAACCACACGGATGCTTAGTGAGTGCCTTTGTATCTCTAGGTGAGTGAGAACAAACCAAATACCGTCCAACCTTAGGTATAAAACTGTTAAAATTGCGAAGAATGTAGTTTCGTTAGATTTGGTGTTGCATCACATACTCATACTCCTAAATTATACACTGAAGTGAAATGGCAAATAGCATTGTATCCTTGGCTCACATGGCTTCAAAAATGCAATGATTTAATATGTAGAACCGGATCTAAAAAGACCGTTGCATCGGACGGTCTGTCTACTACTACACACTAGGTGGAAAAACTACTAAGCAAAAGGTGTTTTTGGGAGATACAAATACATGCAGTCTCCACTGGTCGGGGAAAGTGTCCCTGGTTACAAGGCTGACTGATGTACAGAACAGTGCCGTGTCATTACAAGCCAAAGCAGCACTGACAGGTCAATAATTGTGCGGTAAACGACACCCAGTACCCAGTACCGTGTCCCGCAGTCTTATTACGTATCTTGCGGACGACAAGCGACAGACGGAAATCGCTGTCAAAATCACGACGGAGAATAACTGACAACAACATAACCTACAATGTGCTAGAACTATCAGCGTATGAAACAACGCGTTGGCTCTGTCATCTACTACCATGTAGCAATAATCAAAAAACTAAAAATATAAAAACAGTTCTGACTCCATTTTGTGGCGTTTTAGGGCTTCTTGATCTTTTTCTACTTTTTCTTGGGTGGAGATAAAATTGGGGTAGTTGGGAAGCGGGGGATTGTAATTATGACGTGAAACGCATGTAAAACTGGAAGTGTTGTATGCATAGTAGATTGTCCATTGTCCTGAGAAAGACAAACCTAGCTGCATAATACACTTTTTTGAGGTCCTTTCGAACAATGCCTTTCCTATTACAGAAACCAAGGGACTTATAATTTTTTGATGAATACATACAAGTATTACTATAGATCGTTGTGTATTGTGTAACCTGAGAAGGAGCGAATTTATTTTTATGACATTTTTCAAAATCATGTCAGTGGCGGCGCAGCAATAATAAAAAAACTACTCGTAACAATATAAAAGCAGCTCAAACTTCGCTATTCCTACTTTTTTGGGTAGGGGTGGAAGTGGGGTAGTTGGGGAGTGGTAGGTTGTAAAACTGAAGAATTTGTTCTACTTATAATAGGCTGTCCATTGAACTATGAAGGAAAGGCCTAGCAGCATATCACACTTTTTTTGCGGCAGGTCAGCGATGATTTGTTTGCAAAGGGATCTCAGGTTATAGCTTCATGCTATGGGAAAGTAATTAACTGGTATCACTGTAATGTATGGGAAGTACTGAGTCAGTCAACTTGGCTTAATTCTCGTGTCCCAACTTAGATGATTACTATCCCAACATGACATTATTTATGCTGAAATTATGTCAAGAATTAATTCCCCTTCTACTATTATAATAAAATGAACTCGGTAAAGCGTCAGACAGTATAGCAACTGGCAACAGCTAATCATCGCCTGGTCACGGTTCCGAAGGTTGTCTTGAGGAAATCCAAGAGGAAATTCATGCTTAATTAGAGGAATTTACCTTGTGAGTGCCCACCGTGGAGACGACAGATTATCGATCCTATCACCGCTCTGCAGACGCATAATTACCTGGTTTTATTTTTGTTTCACAGTGAATTGGTGATGTCACGGTCAGTTTAGTCGGATGAAGGTAGTTATTTCAAACCCGACACGTGTTTCGCTACCTATCTAGTATCTTCAGGGAAATATTTAGACTAAATTTTAACTTCTAGGTATTACCTTAGATAATATTGTCACGACGGCCATTTTTCTTCACCAAAGAATCAAACTGGACGTAACTTTCACCGTTTTACTTCACGCTCAATACAATATCTCTTAACTTTATCCCAACTAGAACTCAACTCAACTGAACTACTACGCTACACGTGGCGCCTTATATAAACTTCATCGAGTTTTCCACTTCCCGTACATAACCTGTAGACCAAGTCATTGAGGCGGTTCGTCTCCAAGTGGGGTCCCTCCAAATGATGTTAAAGCTTCGGACATCTACCCTTCTTTCTGTTGTGTGTTGTAAGACCATACCAGATCACCTTGTAACTGCGATACCCTTTGCTCAACTTGTGATTCTCATTTTCAGCTCCAGCAGCGTTCTCTTTTCCTAACTCTGCTATCATCCTCTTCAGTTGGGCCTTTTCGTTTTGTCGGCTGTCAACTCTCGACACTCCCTTCTCGTCACTCAGGTTGCACTCCAGTTCGTCTGTGAGTCTGCTCAGTTTGTCTTCCCGTCCCGCAATCCTTTTCTTCTGCTTACCATTCTCGCTCCTTAGTTGCGCGGCTTGATCAGAGCCCCATGACACGTCCTTGAGCGTAACGTTAGGCTCTCCTCCTATCTTCGCGTGTTCCCTCTCCAGCTGCGCCAATATTTGCTTCAAATCTGCATCATCATTTTGCATCGCTGATACTTCGTACACACGTTTGCTTGCATTTTCAATGACTTAGTTCAAACTCTTCTTTAGCCTATCGCTATCGCCCTCGCTTTCCATCTGCGCAATCTTCTGCTTTATCTTATTATGCCCGTGCTTCAGTTGTTTCATCCCAGAACCATCAACCTGTGCTGCAGCGTCTTCCAGCTCCTTTTTCAGTCGAACGTTCTCATCACCCAAATTCGTCAGTTGCTCTTTCATCTTATTGTCAACGTCTCTTGCTTTATACAAGTCCTCCATGACCTTTCTCACACTATTAGGCGCATCTGACATATCTGATTTCATTTTCTTCATTTCTGCTTCATGATGCACCAACCTTTCACTCAACCTTGACTCGTCTTCCTTGACCCCGGTCTTTTTGGCTTGCACAATCGCGTGGTCCGTGTATTTCTTTAAGGACGCGTTCTCAGCCTCCAGCTGGGTGATCTTCAGTTTCAGCATTACATTCTCGTCCTTAACTTGGACACATCTATCCTCCGCTTTCTTCAGCTGATCCAAAGCCTTCAACCTATTGATTTCATTTTTCAAAGCAGAAACTTCTCCGTCGTGTTTTTCGTTGAGCTTTCTCAAGGCTGCCTCGTGTTGGTCATTTTTCTTTAACAGATTCTTTTTGTCCCTTTCTAACGTGCTCTTAATACCCATACATCGTTTCTGAGAGCCAAGCAACTGCTTTAGCCTATCCCGGTCTGCTGCAAGTTCCCTCGTGGCTTCTCTGTGTTGTCCTTAGCGATAGTTTCCTCGTTCTTCTTCAGCAAATTCTTTGTGTCTCTGTCAAACTGCTCCTTCATTGAGTTTATCGTGCCTTGCATAGAATTCATTTTGCTTGCATATTCATCTGCTGCTTTTTCTACATCCACCTGCATCTTATCGACCTGTATCCGGCAGCCTACTCTGAGGTGCCCCTTCTGCCCACATCTCCAGCACGTAAACTTCTCAGCTCCTTCGGGATTTCTGTGAACTGGGTTTCTTTGGAAGGTACCACCTCTTCTTCTTGGAACGAACGATATGGCCCTGACTTCTACTTCATCATCTTGTTCTAAAGAGCGCACCATCCGTGTCATTCGCGTGGCTTTTGTGGCAGCTTCAATTTCTAAAGCCTTGACCAAAGCGTCTTGTAAGGTTCTGGGACTGGATAGTCTTACGATTCGCTGAACGTCCAGGTCCGCAATGCCTTCGACAAACTGACGAGCAGCAACATATTCCTGTGTTTCGATGGGGCTGTTGACGAATGCTTGTTTAGCTAAGCTTTGGACTTCATATGCAAACGTGGTCAGATCCTCCTTGGCTTGCTGTGTCCGGTTGTGCAGCTGACCATGTAACAGCTCTGTTAAGTGCGCATCTCCAAAGCGTAACTTTAGTGCAGATGTTATCTTATCATAGTCACGTAGATCTGATGAGCAGAGGTTTTCCAAAATAGCTGTTGCAGAGTCTCTGAGCGTTGATGTCAGCACACAAGCTTTCTCTTCATTCGACCAGTTATTCATGCGTGCGATGTTTTCAAACTGCATATGATAAATATCCCATGACGTTTTCCCATTGTATGGATATATGGCTTTGCAACTACGCCACTGTGTCTATCAGGTAAATTGGATGCTGTAGCTGTTAAACTACGCTCACCTGCACTAAATTCTCGCAGCTCCTTTCTGATCATTTCCTTGACCTGATCTTTCACCTGCTGTAGTTGTTCACGCTCACCTCCACTAAGTTCTCGCACTTCGTCTCTCACGATTTCCTTGACTTGGTCTTTCACTTGCTGCAGCTCCGTCTCTATTGCACTAATACGTTGGTCTTGATCTTCTAATGCCTGGCTTACCACTTGCTTCTGCTTCTCCAGCCTAGTCATCACAAGTTCCTGTCCACTTTTCAAATCTGCGACTGCCTCGTCTTGATGTCGCTTCAACTTTTGCTCAAAATCCTCTTGGTGGTGCTTCAGTTTTTCTTCAAGGTTCACGACTGCCTCGTCCTGGTGGTGCTTTAGCTTTTCTTCAAGTTTGTCTTGACCATTTTGAAGATTTCTCATTTCTGCCCTCGTTTCCCTTGTTTCGGCTGCACTTTGTTCTAAACTGGCTCGCATTTCTTGTATCATATTCATCAATGCACTCATTTCGGATGCCATAGCTCTGGTTACTGGCATTGACTGAAGCTGTTCTCACTTCTAGTTTCCTTTTTCTGGCTTGATTCGATGGATAATCCCACACTTCTAACACCAATTGTCACGACGGTCTCTTTTTCTTCACCAAAGAATCAAACTGGACGTAACTTTCACCGTTTTACTTCACGCTCAATACAATATCTCTTAACTTTATCCCTACTAGAACTCAACTCAACTGAGCTACCACGCTACACGTGGCGCCTTATATCGAACCATCTAGAGATTTCGATGACATTCGAAAATGTCAATCCGTCATTTTAGAAAACTCTAGACGATTCGATGACGTTTACACTTCAAACATCTAACCTAACACTTTGACTTTACATCATGCATGACAACTAATACCATTGCTAATACACACTACATGAATACCATAATATACAGTATGTTAAAATATCATATATTCAACATGTAAAACGTAGCATGCTCTACATTATGATCATCTAGTTCATGCTAATAATACTGAGTCAAATTCTCATTCAATTCAGTAATTTCCAGGCTACACAATACATAACGATCTAAAGCAATACTCATATTATGTATACATCAGAAGATTCTTGTCCCTTGGTTTCTGTAATGGGTGAGGCAACGTGTGGATGGACCTAAAAAAGAGTATTACGCCAGCAGGCCTTTCTTTCGCAAGACAAATGGCAACATATTATGAACACAAAACATTTTTCAGTTTTACAACCTCCCCATCCACCCACCACCCATCCAGCCCAATTTCACCCTCGCTCAAAAAAATGTAGAAAATGATCAGGAATCCCTAAAAGGCCTAAACACGAATTTTGACAAATATTTGATTTTCTTTGCTTTTTGCTAATTACGCAGCCGCCCCATCGATTTCCAAAATCGTAGCTGCGTATTATGCTACAACCCCACAATATATCGTTACCCAAATTTCGTCACAATACATGCAACGGTTACTCAGTTTACGAGGCTAGAAAAATGCAGACAGGCAGGCCGAGAGACAGGCAAGCAGACTGAAATGAGTGACCTCGATTTTCGTTATGTAGCCAAAAATCGTATTATCTCAAAATCGAAAATTTTCGCGCGATCATAATACTCCCCTAATCTATCAGTGTGGGAAAGGAAAAAAATTAAGTCAAGTTGACTTATTTTCCCATAACTGAAAGGCTATTATGTATACAACAAGTTTTCCGCCCCCCCACCCCTACCACATCAATCCCCCCCTCAAAAAAAAAGACACCAACAAACAGACAGACCGACAGACAGACCGACGGAAATGAATGACGTGGATTTTCGTTACGTAGACATCATAAGACGCCCAAAAAGCGTATATTTTTGTGTGTTTTTGTTTTCTATTTCAATTCTATTTAAGATAAGTCAAAATCGGGGATATTTGTTTACAAATTTGGAAGAATAATTTATAACTTGGCAATGCCGCAAACGCGAAAAAAAATATTACAAGGCGAGATAGGGTATTAGTAGATGTTTCGATTTGGAATAAAACATACAGGGTGTTACATTTAAAAAAACAAAGTAAAATGATCTTCAAATTGCCGTAATTTAAAATTCTGTCAAAAACACCCTGTAGATACAAATTGCTGGTAACCCAAAATAATATCCACTTAATATTCAAGTAACTCGCTGTATAATATTATTGAGAAAAGTTGAAGGAATATATCAATTTGGACGTATTACTCGCGACCTCGCAAATCCAGAAATTAATAGAAAATAAATTATAACTTGGCAACGTCGCAACCGATCCCTAAAATAGTTTAGGGTAGAATAGAAATCAATGATAGAAACCAGAAGGATTTAAAAAAAATTTATAGTTCCATATAAAAAAATCAAGTTGATCACTATCCTACTTTCCCGCAACACCCTGTATATTTCAAGATATTTTTAGAATATGCATCTTAAGTAACCAAATAACTCTTGTATTTGACATTTTCTTCTATCAGGTATACCTTGCGAGATATCGAAGAATTACACACTAACTGGACACCCTGTATAAATATATACAATATAAAAACATCTCAACTTCGTTTTTACGCGTTTTAGGGTTTCCTGATCATTTACTACTTTTTTTTGGTGGGGTGGAATTGGAGTGGTTGAGTGGTGGAGAGTGGTAAAACTGAGAAATTTATGTATTCATAATAGGCTATCCATTGACCTGTGAAAGAAAGATCAACAGGCGTTACACACTTTTTTGCGAGCGAGCGGGCGATGATTTGGTTGCAAGGGGATCTCAGACTTTAGCCTGAGAAATGCTAGGATAAAATAATGAACTAGTATCACCGTTTCAAATGGTCTGTGTTGGACTTCCTTTGTCTATATAATTTTAGATTACAACGTTTCGATTCATATGGCATCTTCAAATCGTCTTCAGTCAAACTGGCGAACATGTTCCTTTCATTGCTATTTATTCTCGTCTAGCTGACGTGTCGTTTTTCGTGGCTTGTTCTGATTGGCTGGTGCACGTTCTGCTGAGTGCGTCAGTCACGTCGCCTCTTGCTGATGTGATGACATGGTCGTTCGATGGTCACTGAGTCCCACGTTTGTGTCCAAATTTGTTCTATCCAATTTTAGTTTTTTTATATTTCTTCTGAGGGGCTGCCATATTGGCTTAATTTCCACACTAGGCTCGCTGTACACGTTTTTGTTGCTGGCGATTATAAGCTGCTTCCTTGAATTTCCGGCGATACCATTGAGGTTCTTTGTCAATAACCTTAGCATCATGTTCATTCTTGGGTTTTGTTTTCGTTAGTAGACTTCACAGAGTGGTGCTTCTTAAGAATCGTATTTGAATTCTATAGTGTTGTCCTATTCTTCTGACTGTATCTGATAGTCCTTTCACGTATGGTATACTGAGTGAATGCCTGTGTTCTTCAGGACCTTTATTTCTGCTAGTACCATTTTCTTGCATTGTTGCTTCCACTAGCCTCTTGGGATATGCATTCTTTGACAGATCTTCTTTAATTTGACGTAGTTCTTCTTCTAGCTCCTGTTGTGTGTTACAAAGACTCTTGGCTCGATCGACCAAGGTTCGAATTCCTCCTTTCTTTGTTGATGTTGGATGGTTCGAGGTATAATGCAGGTATTGTCCTGTGTGTGTTGGTTTTCTGTACACTTTGGTTTCTATTTCGGTATTTCTTCTCATTACCAAGACATGCAAGAATGGAAGGCTGTTGTTATTCTCTTCTTCTTTTGTGAACTTTATCGACGGCCTTGTGTTGTGGAGATGTGAAAAGAACTTTTCCAGTTGTTCGTCTCCACGGTTTCGGATTATGAACGTGTCATAAACATAGTGAAGCCATAACTTCGTTTTGACGTCAGAGGTTTCAATGGCAGTTGATTCGAACCATTCCATGTAACGGTTGGCCACGACTGGAGATAGCGGTGAAGCCATGGGTAATCCATCTTCTTGCATACAAAACTTGTCCTTTTCTTGGAAATAGTTGTTCTCCAGTTGTTCTAGGCTTGACGTGTTATTCGTGTTTGTTTTTTCTTTTCTAAGATTGCTCTTATCCATTTAAATTTTTCAGCTTGGTCTTGATTCATCTTTATGCAGGTTGTTTCAACAACCAACAGCGCTGACGATACCTATTCTGTAGTCTGGTTTCCATGTCGGTAAGTGTTCTTGAGGAAATGTTTGTTGAGATACTTGCAGAAAGAAACTAGACGCAGAAGATCGGTTAATAAATTTCGACATCGATTGCCTGTACACAAATGTACCAATGGAGAGGCACTGGGGATAATCCAGAAGAGGTTACAAGAAGACCCAACAATGAAAGACAGAACGAATCTTCCTGTGAGTGGAGTTATGGAGCTATTAAGGTTTTGTCTGGAGAACAACTACTTCCAAGAAAACGACAAGTTTTATATGCAAGAAGATGGATTACCCATGAGTTCTCCGCTATATCCAGTCGTGGCCAACCTTTACATGGAATGGTTTGAGTCAACTGCCATTGAAACCTCTGACGTCAAACCGAAGTTATTGCTTTGCTATGTTAATGATACGTTCATAATCTAGAACTGTGGAAACGAACAACTGGAAAAGTTCTTTTCACATCTCAACAACATAAGACCATCGATAAAGTTTACAAAAGAAGAAGAGAACAACAACAGTAACAACAACAACAGCAATACCTGCATTATACCTCGAACCATCCAACATCAACAAAGAAAGGAGTCATTCGAACCTTGGTCGATCGAGCCAAGAATATTTGTAACACACAACAGGGACTAGAAGTAGAATTACGTCAAATTAAAGAAGATCTTTCAAAGAACGCATATCCAAGAGGCATTTACTCAGTATACCATACATGAAAGGACTATCAGATACAGTCAGAAGAATAAGACAACACTATAAGATTCAAACACGATTCTCAAGAAGCACCACCCTGCGGAGGCTACGAACGAATGTAAAACAAAACCCAAGAATGAACATCAAGAAACTAAAACCTACATCTACGAAGTACCATGTGAGTATGGCAAAGTATACATTAGAGAAACGAAAAGACCTCTGGAAGCGAGAATTAAGGAGCACAGACTCAACACCCAGAGAGCAGAGACATGAAAGTCCGGAATAGCAGATCACGCTTGGACCGAGCACCATAAAATTATTTGGGAAGATGCTAAGGTTATTGACAAGAACCTCAATGGTATCGCCGGAAAGTCAAGGAAGCAGCTTATATCGCTAGCAACAAAAACGTGTACAGCAAGCCCAGTGTGGAAATTAGACCAATGTGGCAGCCCCTCATAAGAAATATAAAACACTAAAATTGGATAAAACAAACTTGAACACAGGGATCATCGAACGACCACGCCAGCGTCAGCAAGATGCGACGTCACTGACGCAGTCAGCAGAACGCGCGCCAGCCAATCAGAACAAGCCGCAAAGACGACACGTCAGCTAGACGAGAATAAATAGCAATGAAAGGAACATGTTCGTCAGTTTACCTGAAGACGATTGAAGATACCATATAAATCGAAACGTTGTAATCTAAAATTATATGGACAATGGAAGTCCGAAACAGACCTTTTGAAACATCTACCTTGTCTACAAATTTCAAACAACAGTTGGTATCACCGTAATGTGTAGGAAATCTAGGAAGTACTGAGTCAATCAGCTTGACTTATTTTTTTTCAATCGGCTTGTCAGCTTGTTGAGGGAATAGCACATTTGAAAGTACAACAAATTGAAATACCTGTTATCAAATCATAGAAGTTGAGACACCTTCAAGAGTGTTGTCGAGTGCTAAATGTCTTCATTCCTTTTGAAAAACTGTTGTTGACGCCAATGGCGTAGGAACGTCGAGGCGCTGCAATTTGTCAGAACGGAACGCGTCCTCGACGCCCACGTCTGGCTGGGAATGAAACCAAATATAATTTGGGTATATACTACCTGAAACCTGGTTTATACCCACCCAGTGTTAAGCGGTGGGCCAATACCTCAGAGTAACAACTGAACATAGAGGTAGTAAACAAACCACTTCAGCATGGCGTGCTCAAAGCCATCATCTTTGACACTTCAGCCCCCAAACATTGCCAGCTAACCTGAAAATTCTTCCAATGCAACCCATGTTACAAACACTGCTCTGCACTGTCCCATCTCGAAAAACTATTAAACTACACTCAGATATAGCACAGCCAGTCCGTAAATCTTCACTACAGTTACCAACAAATAGCGAATTCGATTTTACTGACCAATCATAAAAGACGCAGAAACAAAACAAACGTTTGACAGTCGGAGTTTACCGTAAACAAATCGCAGGAAAATTGCATAGGCGTTGCCAGCTCCTCAAAATTTATGTAAGACAGAATTTGCATTTATAATGAAGAAACATCCAGTAACGCAGTAGAGGTCAACATATCTATTGATTTTGCTGTAATCATTCCTAATCCATCAAAATACCGTCTTTTTTAACGTAGAATGGAATATTTCTGGATACTATACAATTAAGAAGATAGTGAACAATTATGTTTGCAGGAATCTGGTGGTCAATATGACAACGTAGGAAAAGATGTTGGCCTATTAGAATCAGTTGTTTACTGCCTCTATGTTCAGTTGTTACTCTGAGGCCAATACCCAACGGCTGGGTAAATAAAATTGGGTAGAGTTTATTCAATTCGCATTAGCCCATATTTAGAGTAGGTAATATTTTAATACCCACTTAATTGCTTACTGTTTGGGAGAAACGGATACAGGGGTCAACATCCAATAGAAAAAAGCACGAAAATGCCGAGACGATTTGACGAAGTCAGGGCCGCAGTCAGCTTTCCATTCTTCAGCTTGTGTTGTTTGTTTTCGTGCTATTATGGCTTTGTGGCATCCATTCGATGTTCCTGTGGATCAAAATGCGATCATATGAAGACCATTTGGAGATGATGAACTGAGCGGAAAGTAGCAAAGAACACCCGTGGTTTGCGCTATCATTTTCCTGTCAAAACACAGCAGACTGTACTAAACATATTATTTGAAAAGTTATTCTAGGAGAGCCAACATAGAAGATAGGAGTAATCAAAAGATTAAGTTCAACGATTCAGTTATAACACTTATACGCGAGAGTGAATCTTTTATAAATAAACACTGGCCAAAATATGTAAAATATGTTGAAAAGGTTGAAGATAGATACAGAAAATCGCGGATAACTGTCGAACCTGTGATCATCAACATTAACAGTGACACTGATTAGGACAAATTCCATAACGGAGATATAATTTAGCTGGTAGGTGCTGGTTTTTCTGAGGGATTGATCCGAAACCTATTCTTGGCCCGGCTAAGCAGCCACCGGTTAAACCGGTAGTGAGTTTCCTAGTCAGATATGGCTCAAAAGTTGACATATGGAGCCAGAAAGTACATTTTCGAAATTATAAAATTCAATTTTATAAACTGAAGAAGGAGAAGGCGAAGCTGTACACTGGTCGGTGATACACTTTCGTTCATATGAATAATATGATTATATTTTATTTTCCAATGTATGCTCAAGTTGGATATTACTGTTCCTACTCTATTACATAATATTATATACGGTATATGACTTCAAATAGCAATAATACCATTGGATACTGTTCAGCTAGTTGTATTCGTCCGTACATTTATACTAAATAACCGGAAGTGAAGGTAGTATGATTTTTTCAACCTCTGTTACCGAATGGTCAACTGAGTGTGCTTCCAAACGATTAAAAGGTGACTGTTAATCCCGAGAGATCATCCCAATGTCTCGTCCGGTGACCCTTCATCTTATGCCAAGAAAGCAGGTTTTACATTCGGCATAAAAGCCTACATCAAACAAGTCGAAAAACAAAAGTCAAAACTTCATACTAACTCATGCGATAAAATAATAGACCACAAAAGCGAAAACGATCACCACCTATATCAAACCTTTCCTAGTCCGAATCTGTAAGCCTCCTGGCACGCTTACACTAAAATTGAAGTGGATTAACTTTATAATCTCTAATCCCATCCAAGGGCGAGCCGCTGTGTCCTAGAATTTTGGATAAAGTTTACTTGTTAGAGTTATTTTTTCTAGCGGCCCCGATTATAAATTATTGCCGTTTGTTGTGGATCTCGGTAGATAATTGAGACTGCACTCTTCTTCACGAGATTTCGGTTTATGATAGTTAAGCCATCATCAGGTGTTTATAAATGATAAAAAATCTTTTGTGTATACAATGATAAAAATATATTCTCATCGAGAAACACTTTACTCCGCCTAAAACTGAAATAAATTTGTATACCTTAGTTCGTTTTATTTTTTCGTTTATGTGATCAATTTTAATAAATATTTGTTGATTATCAATACTTTTTTTCTCAGAGCCACCATTTCCGAGATATAACGATTCGAGAAGTTGTAATCGTGAGAATATGCACAAGTTTCCATGCCACCTATAGGGTAGTGTACTTAGCGCATTCTTTTTAACTTGATATGATAGCAAGAGTGGGAAATGATAAAATCGATGGAATTTACCAGAAAGTAGAGAAGTTTATTCGTCTGATCTATAACCTTGTAATACTTATTCATGTTCTTCTGCTTGATATTCTTCTGCTTCTTCATCCAGACCTTAGTCTTGGGGGGGGGGGGGCAGCGGGGCATGAAGTTGTGCGTGCTTTCACCATTTTTTGTAATACCTTTGTGAAAGATGTTGATGCAAGAGAAAAGGAAAATGTTAATAGTGTTAAAAAAGAAGATATAAACAGCAAGCGAAATAGTGGAGCATCAGGTATTTTAGGGAGATGGAATGAAAAATCTGTTGATGCATTAATCAATTTTAATTTTACGGAATACAAATAATATGTAATACGTATACCATCCGTGAACATTTTATTGGCACAACATACATAATTAAACGATCATGAACATTCACTAGTCAGGTACCCTAATAGCCACAACACGTACCCTATTTTTTTAAATAGTGTTTTAACTTTTCTAGTTGGTGCAATTTTCAAAACAGGTAATTAATGAGTTAGGTAAATTTTTGTGACAAAGCTACCACGTTGTATAGGACATTAGAGAGGTTTTGAGCCACTAAAAATTGGGACGACACTATCCGTAAAACATTATTCTGAGCATGCGCAGTGTGTTTCGAATAACGACGTGTATCGTGGTGATATTCGACAATTGACAATTACTGGACCTATTTGATTCTAACTTAACCTCACATTCTGATCGATTTGGTCGGATTTTTTTTTGTGCGACAATTGCTTAAATAAATAAGTCAAAGTTGAATCGAATTTTTTTCGAAAATCTTGGGGGTAATAACCCCTGTTACATCCCCTTGTATACGCCTGTGGACTCTGAGAATGCGTGACGCGGGAACGTAGGTAGCACGAGAACCGCTTGTTGGCCACATCAGAATAGAGCCATTCACGGAGAATAACCCGATATCATCATTCAGAGTGGAGCCAAAGATACCTTAAGTCTAAATAACAAATTTTCACTAATAATCCCGGACAGGGATAATTTGATTGGAAAACAGTAATAAAACAAAGGTAGCGTACTTGAGTATATGCCCGGTATATTATACCCGTTATATACCTCATCTTTACCTAAGTATCAATATGGCATTTTCCCATTGGCTATATGTATACCGAATGTAAAGCTTGGTATTCACCCAAATTTCAGTATCCCGGAAATTTACCCATCACTGTTTACAAATGTGATTCTTCAATGGGAGGTATCGACTTACTATGTCAAGCATTCAAAAATTATTACACGATCAATATCCACGGCAAAAAGTGATTGTAGTGTTTTTTTACCCACATTGTGAATACTGCATTTGTGAATGCGTGGAGGATTCACGCTCTGGGTTCTTAAAAAAACGGGGATGAGCTTAGCTTTATCCGACTCCTCGCTCGGCGTTTTCTAAAATGCTACATGAAATCAACTGTTTTCAAAGCAAAACTATCTCCTATAGTATTAGGACATGACGAGAGTAGACAGTTACCAGAAAAATTTAAGAAGCAGTTACGTTTTTGTCAATGCAATCTAGGAACTCGCTGGAGACGATTTAAAATACGATGTTCCGTTGCGCACAGATATTGGTCCTACATTATTGATAATGAGTTTAGGGGAAAATAAATTTCGTGTTTGCTTCTAATTTTTTGACTTCAGCGCTATACTTATTCCCGTTGGACTTACTATGAGCTCATATTTTCTTTTGATTTCCTAAAAATTTCATGTCATGTTACTTTTTTCTCAATTAATCTTTTTGTGCACAAATGGGTTGTGAATGCCACTAATGAAGCGTGTCAATAGGGCTGTCACAATTTTTACATGTATGCCAAAACGAAAAGTTTCCTGTTGTATACAAAGTGAGTCGGGGGGAACGCACAAAATTCTAGGACTGTATTATATATAATACACATAAAAATAAGGTAAAAACTCATATGTTCTTATCCGATTCTCATCTTTTTTCAAGTTATACCTAATATCAAATAAGAAAATTTCACACATTAACATTTTCTTAATCATGGCGTTCTTTTACTAAATACGAGTATTCAAAAATATCGCCACTGGCCCCTAAACATTTTCTGCTTCGTCCGCAAAGATCGTTTAATGCTCTCCCAATCGATTCATTTCTTTCTTCTTTATATGGGCTGCAGTACTCTTAATTCGTCGAATAGGCGGCTTTTTGCAACATGTAATCACATAAACGTTCAATTACTGTCACTGCACACTGACACTTCATCAAAATATGAGAGCTATCAAATCCTTTGAGCCTCGAACATGGTATACTTTGATTATAACAACATTCAGATACAAGTGGGAAGATACATAAACATCTTTAATTACGCTATAACTTGAAAGCAAATGAGAAACGTATAAGAACATATGAGTTTTTTACATTATTTTCATGCGTATACTCACTCAGAGAGTTTGGTGCGTTCCTCGACTCACCCTGTATAAAAACTGTTATATTTGCTTACTGATTGTATTTAATTCTCTTTCTAAATATTTCAGATTAAATTACTCCTGGTATCTTATTTTTGATGCATATACAATAGCTTACAAGCGACACAACAGGATCATTCCGCTGGCAGTAGATTTATCTGCGGGAACAAAATCTGCGAACGTTTGTAAAAAGGATGCTGTATGCGAGGTATCTCAATGCTACTATTTTGATTTAGTATATCTCATTGAAATAGCAGAATTCATAAAATAGCACAAGTTTCATATAAACTTTGTCCGTTTGAAAATTGTTACATTTTTATGTTGAATGCGATGTTTCTTTTGTAACATTTCTCAATGCAGAAAGTACCATTTGGTTAGATAATTAGAATCGTTGAAGAAATTATTCGTGATTCTTCTCATTTAGTATTTCTTTGGGGTTCTGCGGCGGCTTAATATACAGGGTCATTCACGTTATTCGACACGGAGCATTATGTCTAAAGTATTTTATGAAAAAGAAAATAATAATTTCGGATGAGTAGAGACCCGTAAAGGCTACATTTTAAAAATATGTTCATGTTATACAGGGTGTCCCACAAAAAAAATGTAATGTATCAAAGTTATGTTTTCTAAATGGAACACCCCGTATATTATTGCATATTCAGATTCCTTGGAAAATTATAGTGTGACTTTATGTATCACACATTGGACTTAAAGCGAACCGTTTAGGTGTAAATCGCCATTTTCGGTATAAATAGATATCAGGAAAAAAATTAAAATCGCAGAGATTATAAAATTTGAAAGGCTGTGACTTTGCCGTATTACTAAGCATAAAATTCGTCAGCTTTGATGAGACTGTCAAACCTGAATTACGTTTATGCTTGGAGAAATCTGTTGATTGATTAAGGAAACTTCGATTAGCGATAACTTGATTTTTTCAAATGGGAATGCCTAATTTTTTTTATACGGTTAAACGTAGAATTTTATGTCCTTTCTTATGATATAAGGTACGAATATAAATTTCAGGTAGTTTTCGTTCAATTTTAAATTTTCAAACAAATCGGCGTTTTTCAATTTTCCTACCTATAAGCAACGTAGCAGGCCATGAAATATAAACAAAAACCTGTTCAGGTAGAAGAAAACAACTAACATAGCAGAAAAATACACACGAACTAGACTAAAGGGACAAGATTACAAAAATTACTCACAACAAAGAAAGTCTAACCAGAAACAACGGCGGTAACGTATCTTTGGTCAAAGAGAAGCTGGAGTATGGCAGAAATGGATTTTTTCACGGCCTATTAGCTACTGCAATGTTTCTGGTTTAACTTTGTTTGTTGTGAGTAATTTTTATAATCTTGTCGCTTTAGTCTAGTTAGTGTATATTTTTCTGCTAAGTTAGTTGTTTTCTTCTACCTGAACAGTTTTTGTTTATATTTCATGGCCTGCTACGTTGCTTATAGGTAGGAAAGTTGAAAATGCCGATTTGTTTGAAAATTTAAAATTAAATGAAAACTACCAGAGATTGATATTCACAACCTTATATCATTAGAATTATCAATTTCTTCAGCTGATCCAAAGCCTTCAACCTATTGATTTCATTTTTCAAAGCAGAAACTTCTCCGTCGTGTTTTTCGTTGAGCTTTCTCAAGGCTGCCTCGTGTTGGTCATTTTTCTTTAACAGATTCTTTTTGTCCCTTTCTAACGTGCTCTTAATACCCATACATCGTTTCTGAGAGCCAAGCAACTGCTTTAGCCTATCCCGGTCTGCTGCAAGTTCCCTCGTGGCTTCTCTGTGTTGTCCTTAGCGATAGTTTCCTCGTTCTTCTTCAGCAAATTCTTTGTGTCTCTGTCAAACTGCTCCTTCATTGAGTTTATCGTGCCTTGCATAGAATTCATTTTGCTTGCATATTCATCTGCTGCTTTTTCTACATCCACCTGCATCTTATCGACCTGTATCCGGCAGCCTACTCTGAGGTGCCCCTTCTGCCCACATCTCCAGCACGTAAACTTCTCAGCTCCTTCGGGATTTCTGTGAACTGGGTTTCTTTGGAAGGTACCACCTCTTCTTCTTGGAACGAACGCTATGGCCCTGACTTCTACTTCATCATCTTGTTCTAAAGAGCGCACCATCCGTGTCATTCGCGTGGCTTTTGTGGCAGCTTCAATTTCTAAAGCCTTGACCAAAGCGTCTTGTAAGGTTCTGGGACTGGATAGTCTTACGATTCGCTGAACGTCCAGGTCCGCAATGCCTTCGACAAACTGACGAGCAGCAACATATTCCTGTGTTTCGATGGGGCTGTTGACGAATGCTTGTTTAGCTAAGCTTTGGACTTCATATGCAAACGTGGTCAGATCCTCCTTGGCTTGCTGTGTCCGGTTGTGCAGCTGACCATGTAACAGCTCTGTTAAGTGCGCATCTCCAAAGCGTAACTTTAGTGCAGATGTTATCTTATCATAGTCACGTAGATCTGATGAGCAGAGGTTTTCCAAAATAGCTGTTGCAGAGTCTCTGAGCGTTGATGTCAGCACACAAGCTTTCTCTTCATTCGACCAGTTATTCATGCGTGCGATGTTTTCAAACTGCATATGATAAATATCCCATGACGTTTTCCCATTGTATGGATATATGGCTTTGCAACTACGCCACTGTGTCTATCAGGTAAATTGGATGCTGTAGCTGTTAAACTACGCTCACCTGCACTAAATTCTCGCAGCTCCTTTCTGATCATTTCCTTGACCTGATCTTTCACCTGCTGTAGTTGTTCACGCTCACCTCCACTAAGTTCTCGCACTTCGTCTCTCACGATTTCCTTGACTTGGTCTTTCACTTGCTGCAGCTCCGTCTCTATTGCACTAATACGTTGGTCTTGATCTTCTAATGCCTGGCTTACCACTTGCTTCTGCTTCTCCAGCCTAGTCATCACAAGTTCCTGTCCACTTTTCAAATCTGCGACTGCCTCGTCTTGATGTCGCTTCAACTTTTGCTCAAAATCCTCTTGGTGGTGCTTCAGTTTTTCTTCAAGGTTCACGACTGCCTCGTCCTGGTGGTGCTTTAGCTTTTCTTCAAGTTTGTCTTGACCATTTTGAAGATTTCTCATTTCTGCCCTCGTTTCCCTTGTTTCGGCTGCACTTTGTTCTAAACTGGCTCGCATTTCTTGTATCATATTCATCAATGCACTCATTTCGGATGCCATAGCTCTGGTTACTGGCATTGACTGAAGCTGTTCTCACTTCTAGTTTCCTTTTTCTGGCTTGATTCGATGGATAATCCCACACTTCTAACACCAATTGTCACGACGGTCTCTTTTTCTTCACCAAAGAATCAAACTGGACGTAACTTTCACCGTTTTACTTCACGCTCAATACAATATCTCTTAACTTTATCCCTACTAGAACTCAACTCAACTGAGCTACCACGCTACACGTGGCGCCTTATATCGAACCATCTAGAGATTTCGATGACATTCGAAAATGTCAATCCGTCATTTTAGAAAACTCTAGACGATTCGATGACGTTTACACTTCAAACATCTAACCTAACACTTTGACTTTACATCATGCATGACAACTAATACCATTGCTAATACACACTACATGAATACCATAATATACAGTATGTTAAAATATCATATATTCAACATGTAAAACGTAGCATGCTCTACATTATGATCATCTAGTTCATGCTAATAATACTGAGTCAAATTCTCATTCAATTCAGTAATTTCCAGGCTACACAATACATAACGATCTAAAGCAATACTCATATTATGTATACATCAGAAGATTCTTGTCCCTTGGTTTCTGTAATGGGTGAGGCAACGTGTGGATGGACCTAAAAAAGAGTATTACGCCAGCAGGCCTTTCTTTCGCAAGACAAATGGCAACATATTATGAACACAAAACATTTTTCAGTTTTACAACCTCCCCATCCACCCACCACCCATCCAGCCCAATTTCACCCTCGCTCAAAAAAATGTAGAAAATGATCAGGAATCCCTAAAAGGCCTAAACACGAATTTTGACAAATATTTGATTTTCTTTGCTTTTTGCTAATTACGCAGCCGCCCCATCGATTTCCAAAATCGTAGCTGCGTATTATGCTACAACCCCACAATATATCGTTACCCAAATTTCGTCACAATACATGCAACGGTTACTCAGTTTACGAGGCTAGAAAAATGCAGACAGGCAGGCCGAGAGACAGGCAAGCAGACTGAAATGAGTGACCTCGATTTTCGTTATGTAGCCAAAAATCGTATTATCTCAAAATCGAAAATTTTCGCGCGATCATAATACTCCCCTAATCTATCAGTGTGGGAAAGGAAAAAAATTAAGTCAAGTTGACTTATTTTCCCATAACTGAAAGGCTATTATGTATACAACAAGTTTTCCGCCCCCCCACCCCTACCACATCAATCCCCCCCTCAAAAAAAAAGACACCAACAAACAGACAGACCGACAGACAGACCGACGGAAATGAATGACGTGGATTTTCGTTACGTAGACATCATAAGACGCCCAAAAAGCGTATATTTTTGTGTGTTTTTGTTTTCTATTTCAATTCTATTTAAGATAAGTCAAAATCGGGGATATTTGTTTACAAATTTGGAAGAATAATTTATAACTTGGCAATGCCGCAAACGCGAAAAAAAATATTACAAGGCGAGATAGGGTATTAGTAGATGTTTCGATTTGGAATAAAACATACAGGGTGTTACATTTAAAAAAACAAAGTAAAATGATCTTCAAATTGCCGTAATTTAAAATTCTGTCAAAAACACCCTGTAGATACAAATTGCTGGTAACCCAAAATAATATCCACTTAATATTCAAGTAACTCGCTGTATAATATTATTGAGAAAAGTTGAAGGAATATATCAATTTGGACGTATTACTCGCGACCTCGCAAATCCAGAAATTAATAGAAAATAAATTATAACTTGGCAACGTCGCAACCGATCCCTAAAATAGTTTAGGGTAGAATAGAAATCAATGATGGAAACCAGAAGGATTTAAAAAAAATTTATAGTTCCATATAAAAAAATCAAGTTGATCACTATCCTACTTTCCCGCAACACCCTGTATATTTCAAGATATTTTTAGAATATGCATCTTAAGTAACCAAATAACTCTTGTATTTGACATTTTCTTCTATCAGGTATACCTTGCGAGATATCGAAGAATTACACACTAACTGGACACCCTGTATAAATATATACAATATAAAAACATCTCAACTTCGTTTTTACGCGTTTTAGGGTTTCCTGATCATTTACTACTTTTTTTTGGTGGGGTGGAATTGGAGTGGTTGAGTGGTGGAGAGTGGTAAAACTGAGAAATTTATGTATTCATAATAGGCTATCCATTGACCTGTGAAAGAAAGATCAACAGGCGTTACACACTTTTTTGCGAGCGAGCGGGCGATGATTTGGTTGCAAGGGGATCTCAGACTTTAGCCCGAGAAATGCTAGGATAAAATAATGAACTAGTATCACCGTTTCAAATGGTCTGTGTTGGACTTCCTTTGTCTATATAATTTTAGATTACAACGTTTCGATTCATATGGCATCTTCAAATCGTCTTCAGTCAAACTGGCGAACATGTTCCTTTCATTGCTATTTGTTCTCGTCTAGCTGACGTGTCGTTTTTCGTGGCTTGTTCTGATTGGCTGGTGCACGTTCTGCTGAGTGCGTCAGTCACGTCGCCTCTTGCTGATGTGATGACATGGTCGTTCGATGGTCACTGAGTCCCACGTTTGTGTCCAAGTTTGTTCTATCCAATTTTAGTTTTTTTATATTTCTTCTGAGGGGCTGCCATATTGGCTTAATTTCCACACTAGGCTCGCTGTACACGTTTTTGTTGCTGGCGATTATAAGCTGCTTCCTTGAATTTCCGGCGATACCATTGAGGTTCTTTGTCAATAACCTTAGCATCATGTTCATTCTTGGGTTTTGTTTTCGTTAGTAGACTTCACAGAGTGGTGCTTCTTAAGAATCGTATTTGAATTCTATAGTGTTGTCCTATTCTTCTGACTGTATCTGATAGTCCTTTCACGTATGGTATACTGAGTGAATGCCTGTGTTCTTCAGGACCTTTATTTCTGCTAGTACCATTTTCTTGCATTGTTGCTTCCACTAGCCTCTTGGGATATGCATTCTTTGACAGATCTTCTTTAATTTGACGTAGTTCTTCTTCTAGCTCCTGTTGTGTGTTACAAAGACTCTTGGCTCGATCGACCAAGGTTCGAATTCCTCCTTTCTTTGTTGATGTTGGATGGTTCGAGGTATAATGCAGGTATTGTCCTGTGTGTGTTGGTTTTCTGTACACTTTGGTTTCTATTTCGGTATTTCTTCTCATTACCAAGACATGCAAGAATGGAAGGCTGTTGTTATTCTCTTCTTCTTTTGTGAACTTTATCGACGGCCTTGTGTTGTGGAGATGTGAAAAGAACTTTTCCAGTTGTTCGTCTCCACGGTTTCGGATTATGAACGTGTCATAAACATAGTGAAGCCATAACTTCGTTTTGACGTCAGAGGTTTCAATGGCAGTTGATTCGAACCATTCCATGTAACGGTTGGCCACGACTGGAGATAGCGGTGAAGCCATGGGTAATCCATCTTCTTGCATACAAAACTTGTCCTTTTCTTGGAAATAGTTGTTCTCCAGTTGTTCTAGGCTTGACGTGTTATTCGTGTTTATTTTTTCTTTTCTAAGATTGCTCTTATCTTCCATTTAAATTTTTCAGCTTGGTCTTGATTCATCTTTATGCAGGTTGTTTCAACAACCAACAGCGCTGACGATACCTATTCTGTAGTCTGGTTTCCATGTCGGTAAGTGTTCTTGAGGAAATGTTTGTTGAGATACTTGCAGAAAGAAACTAGACGCAGAAGATCGGTTAATAAATTTCGACATCGATTGCCTGTACACAAATGTACCAATGGAGAGGCACTGGGGATAATCCAGAAGAGGTTACAAGAAGACCCAACAATGAAAGACAGAACGAATCTTCCTGTGAGTGGAGTTATGGAGCTATTAAGGTTTTGTCTGGAGAACAACTACTTCCAAGAAAACGACAAGTTTTATATGCAAGAAGATGGATTACCCATGAGTTCTCCGCTATATCCAGTCGTGGCCAACCTTTACATGGAATGGTTTGAGTCAACTGCCATTGAAACCTCTGACGTCAAACCGAAGTTATTGCTTTGCTATGTTAATGATACGTTCATAATCTAGAACTGTGGAAACGAACAACTGGAAAAGTTCTTTTCACATCTCAACAACATAAGACCATCGATAAAGTTTACAAAAGAAGAAGAGAACAACAACAGTAACAACAACAACAGCAATACCTGCATTATACCTCGAACCATCCAACATCAACAAAGAAAGGAGTCATTCGAACCTTGGTCGATCGAGCCAAGAATATTTGTAACACACAACAGGGACTAGAAGTAGAATTACGTCAAATTAAAGAAGATCTTTCAAAGAACGCATATCCAAGAGGCATTTACTCAGTATACCATACATGAAAGGACTATCAGATACAGTCAGAAGAATAAGACAACACTATAAGATTCAAACACGATTCTCAAGAAGCACCACCCTGCGTAGGCTACGAACGAAAACAAAACCCAAGAATGAACATCAAGAAACTAAAACCTACATCTACGAAGTACCATGTGAGTATGGCAAAGTATACATTAGAGAAACGAAAAGACCTCTGGAAGCGAGAATTAAGGAGCACAGACTCAACACCCAGAGAGCAGAGACATGAAAGTCCGGAATAGCAGATCACGCTTGGACCGAGCACCATAAAATTATTTGGGAAGATGCTAAGGTTATTGACAAGAACCTCAATGGTATCGCCGGAAATTCAAGGAAGCAGCTTATATCGCTAGCAACAAAAACGTGTACAGCAAGCCCAGTGTGGAAATTAGACCAATGTGGCAGCCCCTCATAAGAAATATAAAACACTAAAATTGGATAAAACAAACTTGAACACAGGGATCATCGAACGACCACGCCAGCGTCAGCAAGATGCGACGTCACTGACGCAGTCAGCAGAACGCGCGCCAGCCAATCAGAACAAGCCGCAAAGACGACACGTCAGCTAGACGCGAATAAATAGCAATGAAAGGAACATGTTCGTCAGTTTACCTGAAGACGATTGAAGATACCATATAAATCGAAACGTTGTAATCTAAAATTATATGGACAATGGAAGTCCGAAACAGACCTTTTGAAACATCTACCTTGTCTACAAATTTCAAACAACAGTTGGTATCACCGTAATGTGTAGGAAATCTAGGAAGTACTGAGTCAATCAGCTTGACTTAATTTTTTTCAATCGGCTTGTCAGCTTGTTGAGGGAATAGCACATTTGAAAGTACAACAAATTGAAATACCTGTTATCAAATCATAGAAGTTGAGACACCTTCAAGAGTGTTGTCGAGTGCTAAATGTCTTCATTCCTTTTGAAAAACTGTTGTTGACGCCAATGGCGTAGGAACGTCGAGGCGCTGCAATTTGTCAGAACGGAACGCGTCCTCGACGCCCACGTCTGGCTGGGAATGAAACCGGTCTGGATGTAAATGCAACTAGCTACCTGTGGATTTTATCCTCTACTTGGGGATTACCTTAGGCGTACAGGATTTACTAAATGCTGAAACTTAATAACAAATCCATCCAATCCCAATGCCGTTCTGTATGTATTCTCTAATACAATTACAAGTAGTTCTACAGATCACTGTGGTGAGCGGTGGGCAAATATCCAAAGGGCAGTAATATTAGGGTATATACCTGCCCCGTTAAGAGTGATGAATACGAATACCCAACCGCTGGGTAAATATAATTTGGGTATATACTACCTGAAACCTGGTTTATACCCACCCAGTGTTAAGCGGTGGGCCAATACCTCAGAGTAACAACTGAACATAGAGGTAGTAAACAAACCACTTCAGCATGGCGTGCTCAAAGCCATCATCTTTGACACTTCAGCCCCCAAACATTGCCAGCTAACCTGAAAATTCTTCCAATGCAACCCATGTTACAAACACTGCTCTGCACTGTCCCATCTCGAAAAACTATTAAACTACACTCAGATATAGCACAGCCAGTCCGTAAATCTTCACTACAGTTACCAACAAATAGCGAATTCGATTTTACTGACCAATCATAAAAGACGCAGAAACAAAACAAACGTTTGACAGTCGGAGTTTACCGTAAACAAATCGCAGGAAAATTGCATAGGCGTTGCCAGCTCCTCAAAATTTATGTAAGACAGAATTTGCATTTATAATGAAGAAACATCCAGTAACGCAGTAGAGGTCAACATATCTATTGATTTTGCTGTAATCATTCCTAATCCATCAAAATACCGTCTTTTTTAACGTAGAATGGAATATTTCTGGATACTATACAATTAAGAAGATAGTGAACAATTATGTTTGCAGGAATCTGGTGGTCAATATGACAACGTAGGAAAAGATGTTGGCCTATTAGAATCAGTTGTTTACTGCCTCTATGTTCAGTTGTTACTCTGAGGCCAATACCCAACGGCTGGGTAAATAAAATTGGGTAGAGTTTATTCAATTCGCATTAGCCCATATTTAGAGTAGGTAATATTTTAATACCCACTTAATTGCTTACTGTTTGGGAGAAACGGATACAGGGGTCAACATCCAATAGAAAAAAGCACGAAAATGCCGAGACGATTTGACGAAGTCAGGGCCGCAGTCAGCTTTCCATTCTTCAGCTTGTGTTGTTTGTTTTCGTGCTATTATGGCTTTGTGGCATCCATTCGATGTTCCTGTGGATCAAAATGCGATCATATGAAGACCATTTGGAGATGATGAACTGAGCGGAAAGTAGCAAAGAACACCCGTGGTTTGCGCTATCATTTTCCTGTCAAAACACAGCAGACTGTACTAAACATATTATTTGAAAAGTTATTCTAGGAGAGCCAACATAGAAGATAGGAGTAATCAAAAGATTAAGTTCAACGATTCAGTTATAACACTTATACGCGAGAGTGAATCTTTTATAAATAAACACTGGCCAAAATATGTAAAATATGTTGAAAAGGTTGAAGATAGATACAGAAAATCGCGGATAACTGTCGAACCTGTGATCATCAACATTAACAGTGACACTGATTAGGACAAATTCCATAACGGAGATATAATTTAGCTGGTAGGTGCTGGTTTTTCTGAGGGATTGATCCGAAACCTATTCTTGGCCCGGCTAAGCAGCCACCGGTTAAACCGGTAGTGAGTTTCCTAGTCAGATATGGCTCAAAAGTTGACATATGGAGCCAGAAAGTACATTTTCGAAATTATAAAATTCAATTTTATAAACTGAAGAAGGAGAAGGCGAAGCTGTACACTGGTCGGTGATACACTTTCGTTCATATGAATAATATGATTATATTTTATTTTCCAATGTATGCTCAAGTTGGATATTACTGTTCCTACTCTATTACATAATATTATATACGGTATATGACTTCAAATAGCAATAATACCATTGGATACTGTTCAGCTAGTTGTATTCGTCCGTACATTTATACTAAATAACCGGAAGTGAAGGTAGTATGATTTTTTCAACCTCTGTTACCGAATGGTCAACTGAGTGTGCTTCCAAACGATTAAAAGGTGACTGTTAATCCCGAGAGATCATCCCAATGTCTCGTCCGGTGACCCTTCATCTTATGCCAAGAAAGCAGGTTTTACATTCGGCATAAAAGCCTACATCAAACAAGTCGAAAAACAAAAGTCAAAACTTCATACTAACTCATGCGATAAAATAATAGACCACAAAAGCGAAAACGATCACCACCTATATCAAACCTTTCCTAGTCCGAATCTGTAAGCCTCCTGGCACGCTTACACTAAAATTGAAGTGGATTAACTTTATAATCTCTAATCCCATCCAAGGGCGAGCCGCTGTGTCCTAGAATTTTGGATAAAGTTTACTTGTTAGAGTTATCTTTTCTAGCGGCCCCGATTATAAATTATTGCCGTTTGTTGTGGATCTCGGTAGATAATTGAGACTGCACTCTTCTTCACGAGATTTCGGTTTATGATAGTTAAGCCATCATCAGGTGTTTATAAATGATAAAAAATCTTTTGTGTATACAATGATAAAAATATATTCTCATCGAGAAACACTTTACTCCGCCTAAAACTGAAATAAATTTGTATACCTTAGTTCGTTTTATTTTTTCGTTTATGTGATCAATTTTAATAAATATTTGTTGATTATCAATACTTTTTTTCTCAGAGCCACCATTTCCGAGATATAACGATTCGAGAAGTTGTAATCGTGAGAATATGCACAAGTTTCCATGCCACCTATAGGGTAGTGTACTTAGCGCATTCTTTTTAACTTGATATGATAGCAAGAGTGGGAAATGATAAAATCGATGGAATTTACCAGAAAGTAGAGAAGTTTATTCGTCTGATCTATAACCTTGTAATACTTATTCATGTTCTTCTGCTTGATATTCTTCTGCTTCTTCATCCAGACCTTAGTCTTGGGGGGGGGGGCAGCGGGGCATGAAGTTGTGCGTGCTTTCACCATTTTTTGTAATACCTTTGTGAAAGATGTTGATGCAAGAGAAAAGGAAAATGTTAATAGTGTTAAAAAAGAAGATATAAACAGCAAGCGAAATAGTGGAGCATCAGGTATTTTAGGGAGATGGAATGAAAAATCTGTTGATGCATTAATCAATTTTAATTTTACGGAATACAAATAATATGTAATACGTATACCATCCGTGAACATTTTATTGGCACAACATACATAATTAAACGATCATGAACATTCACTAGTCAGGTACCCTAATAGCCACAACACGTACCCTATTTTTTTAAATAGTGTTTTAACTTTTCTAGTTGGTGCAATTTTCAAAACAGGTAATTAATGAGTTAGGTAAATTTTTGTGACAAAGCTACCACGTTGTATAGGACATTAGAGAGGTTTTGAGCCACTAAAAATTGGGACGACACTATCCGTAAAACATTATTCTGAGCATGCGCAGTGTGTTTCGAATAACGACGTGTATCGTGGTGATATTCGACAATTGACAATTACTGGACCTATTTGATTCTAACTTAACCTCACATTCTGATCGATTTGGTCGGATTTTTTTTTGTGCGACAATTGCTTAAATAAATAAGTCAAAGTTGAATCGAATTTTTTTCGAAAATCTTGGGGGTAATAACCCCTGTTACATCCCCTTGTATACGCCTGTGGACTCTGAGAATGCGTGACGCGGGAACGTAGGTAGCACGAGAACCGCTTGTTGGCCACATCAGAATAGAGCCATTCACGGAGAATAACCCGATATCATCATTCAGAGTGGAGCCAAAGATACCTTAAGTCTAAATAACAAATTTTCACTAATAATCCCGGACAGGGATAATTTGATTGGAAAACAGTAATAAAACAAAGGTAGCGTACTTGAGTATATGCCCGGTATATTATACCCGTTATATACCTCATCTTTACCTAAGTATCAATATGGCATTTTCCCATTGGCTATATGTATACCGAATGTAAAGCTTGGTATTCACCCAAATTTCAGTATCCCGGAAATTTACCCATCACTGTTTACAAATGTGATTCTTCAATGGGAGGTATCGACTTACTATGTCAAGCATTCAAAAATTATTACACGATCAATATCCACGGCAAAAAGTGATTGTAGTGTTTTTTTACCCACATTGTGAATACTGCATTTGTGAATGCGTGGAGGATTCACGCTCTGGGTTCTTAAAAAAACGGGGATGAGCTTAGCTTTATCCGACTCCTCGCTCGGCGTTTTCTAAAATGCTACATGAAATCAACTGTTTTCAAAGCAAAACTATCTCCTATAGTATTAGGACATGACGAGAGTAGACAGTTACCAGAAAAATTTAAGAAGCAGTTACGTTTTTGTCAATGCAATCTAGGAACTCGCTGGAGACGATTTAAAATACGATGTTCCGTTGCGCACAGATATTGGTCCTACATTATTGATAATGAGTTTAGGGGAAAATAAATTTCGTGTTTGCTTCTAATTTTTTGACTTCAGCGCTATACTTATTCCCGTTGGACTTACTATGAGCTCATATTTTCTTTTGATTTCCTAAAAATTTCATGTCATGTTACTTTTTTCTCAATTAATCTTTTTGTGCACAAATGGGTTGTGAATGCCACTAATGAAGCGTGTCAATAGGGCTGTCACAATTTTTACATGTATGCCAAAACGAAAAGTTTCCTGTTGTATACAAAGTGAGTCGGGGGGAACGCACAAAATTCTAGGACTGTATTATATATAATACACATAAAAATAAGGTAAAAACTCATATGTTCTTATCCGATTCTCATCTTTTTTCAAGTTATACCTAATATCAAATAAGAAAATTTCACACATTAACATTTTCTTAATCATGGCGTTCTTTTACTAAATACGAGTATTCAAAAATATCGCCACTGGCCCCTAAACATTTTCTGCTTCGTCCGCAAAGATCGTTTAATGCTCTCCCAATCGATTCATTTCTTTCTTCTTTATATGGGCTGCAGTACTCTTAATTCGTCGAATAGGCGGCTTTTTGCAACATGTAATCACATAAACGTTCAATTACTGTCACTGCACACTGACACTTCATCAAAATATGAGAGCTATCAAATCCTTTGAGCCTCGAACATGGTATACTTTGATTATAACAACATTCAGATACAAGTGGGAAGATACATAAACATCTTTAATTACGCTATAACTTGAAAGCAAATGAGAAACGTATAAGAACATATGAGTTTTTTACATTATTTTCATGCGTATACTCACTCAGAGAGTTTGGTGCGTTCCTCGACTCACCCTGTATAAAAACTGTTATATTTGCTTACTGATTGTATTTAATTCTCTTTCTAAATATTTCAGATTAAATTACTCCTGGTATCTTATTTTTGATGCATATACAATAGCTTACAAGCGACACAACAGGATCATTCCGCTGGCAGTAGATTTATCTGCGGGAACAAAATCTGCGAACGTTTGTAAAAAGGATGCTGTATGCGAGGTATCTCAATGCTACTATTTTGATTTAGTATATCTCATTGAAATAGCAGAATTCATAAAATAGCACAAGTTTCATATAAACTTTGTCCGTTTGAAAATTGTTACATTTTTATGTTGAATGCGATGTTTCTTTTGTAACATTTCTCAATGCAGAAAGTACCATTTGGTTAGATAATTAGAATCGTTGAAGAAATTATTCGTGATTCTTCTCATTTAGTATTTCTTTGGGGTTCTGCGGCGGCTTAATATACAGGGTCATTCACGTTATTCGACACGGAGCATTATGTCTAAAGTATTTTATGAAAAAGAAAATAATAATTTCGGATGAGTAGAGACCCGTAAAGGCTACATTTTAAAAATATGTTCATGTTATACAGGGTGTCCCACAAAAAAAATGTAATGTATCAAAGTTATGTTTTCTAAATGGAACACCCCGTATATTATTGCATATTCAGATTCCTTGGAAAATTATAGTGTGACTTTATGTATCACACATTGGACTTAAAGCGAACCGTTTAGGTGTAAATCGCCATTTTCGGTATAAATAGATATCAGGAAAAAAATTAAAATCGCAGAGATTATAAAATTTGAAAGGCTGTGACTTTGCCGTATTACTAAGCATAAAATTCGTCAGCTTTGATGAGACTGTCAAACCTGAATTACGTTTATGCTTGGAGAAATCTGTTGATTGATTAAGGAAACTTCGATTAGCGATAACTTGATTTTTTCAAATGGGAATGCCTAATTTTTTTATACGGTTAAACGTAGAATTTTATGTCCTTTCTTATGATATAAGGTACGAATATAAATTTCAGGTAGTTTTCGTTCAATTTTAAATTTTCAAACAAATCGGCGTTTTTCAATTTTCCTACCTATAAGCAACGTAGCAGGCCATGAAATATAAACAAAAACCTGTTCAGGTAGAAGAAAACAACTAACATAGCAGAAAAATACACACGAACTAGACTAAAGGGACAAGATTACAAAAATTACTCACAACAAAGAAAGTCTAACCAGAAACAACGGCGGTAACGTACTTTGGTCAAAGAGAAGCTGGAGTATGGCAGAAATGGATTTTTTCACGGCCTATTAGCTACTGCAATGTTTCTGGTTTAACTTTGTTTGTTGTGAGTAATTTTTATAATCTTGTCGCTTTAGTCTAGTTAGTGTATATTTTTCTGCTAAGTTAGTTGTTTTCTTCTACCTGAACAGTTTTTGTTTATATTTCATGGCCTGCTACGTTGCTTATAGGTAGGAAAGTTGAAAATGCCGATTTGTTTGAAAATTTAAAATTAAATGAAAACTACCAGAGATTGATATTCACAACCTTATATCATTAGAATTATCAATTTCTGCGTTTAACCATGTAAAAAAAATTAGGCATTCCCATTTGAAAAAGTCAAGTTATCGCTGATCGAAGTTTCCTTAATTAATCGACCGATTTCTCCAAGCACAAACGTAATTTAAATTTGACAGTCTCTTCAAAGCTTTATGCTTAGTAATACGGCAAAGTCACAGCCTTCCAAATTTTATAATCTCTGCGATATTCAATTTTTTCCTGATATCTACTTGTACCGAAAATGTATGATAAATAAAGTTACACTAGAATTCACCAAGTAATCTGAATATGCAATAATATACGGGGTGTTCCATTTAAAAAAAACATAACTTTGATACACTTCGTGTTTTTGGGACACCCTATATAACATGAAAATATTTTTAAAATGTAGCATTTATTGGTCTCTATCCATCCGAAATAATTATTTTCTTTTTTATCAAATACTTTAGTCATAATGCCCCGTGTCGAATAACGTGAATAACCCTGTATATGTTAAAAGTTGTAGAGGATGTGTGCTTAAAAACAGCTCAGGTTACACTGCGAAACTTGCTGTTTCGCTGTAAGCTCTCGCTTAGATTTGCATGTGGCGTTAAATCAACATTGTACAACGGACCGTTTGCAACCTCGGTGGCTTAGCGGCCCCTTTGTTTAAAGCAACGATTAAGCTCGGATTGTATACGTCAAGGCTTTCTGTTTTGTGCTGTGTACAAATTTGTTTATTGTTACTTCTTATGTTTACATCTCATTGCTAGTATCACATTTTTTTGCATTTTTGAGTACACTGCCGCTAACCTGGAGTTCAAAGGGTGTAGAAATTTTATTTTAGCATACGGACTTTACAGCAGAGAAACGCATATAAGTTTCATAGACTTGGTGAAAGCTTTTATGAATGTGAATATATGTAAAATATGGGATATTATGAAAGAACAGGGGTATCCAAAACACTTAATAAAAGCGATACACGGACAACAAGACTGCTATAGATATAGGGAGAAAATTATCTCAAGAAATATCAGTAAATATGCGAGTTAGACAAGGTTGCTGTATTTCACCAGCACTATTTAACATGTACATAAACGCCATTACAAAAGAGTTGAAAACGGAATGCCCCACAGAGTTAAGATCTCTAGAGAGAGCCTAATTTGAATATTGGCCAGCCAACATCTATAGCGCTATTGCCACTCTTCTTCGTCCGCTTTCAGTTTCTTCAAAATCTGGCAGTTTCCGCAGTCTAAACACAAAGTATTTAACTGGGTATTTAAGTATACATTCTAATATACTTGCAATCTAACTGATTTACGTGAAGATAATTTGTATTGATTTAATGAAATCTCAAAAACGGTAAATTTCATAGCGGAATGTCGCAATAACTTCTAATATGTCATAAATCTAGCAACCTACAATCGGCGTGCCCTTAAGCTGTCATGTGGCTGTCATTGTAGTTGAGGTTATTGCGTGTGTCGAGATTTTTGTGATTTTAGTGTATATTTGACTGACTTTGTGACTATTTGTGGTGTGAGTTAAATAATTTATGAACAATACTGTCATAATTGCATGATGAGACAACATAAAAAGTGCATAGTTTGCTGTAATAGCGACGAATCGGTGAACACTTCTCATCATAGGTGAGTATAGGTTTTGTTTTAGTTTTCAGTAGCGTAATATATGGGGATAACTGAGAACAAAAGTAACTTCACTCCAGTTTGAGGAATAGATTATTACTGCATGTGAATAAATACATACATATCTGTATTCTATACTACTTATCGTTTTTACCTATCGCCCTTGTACAGCTTCTTTACCAGGTGGTAAGTACACGCATTACATTCATGTCAATCAACATGAATTTTCCAAATTCCATTTTTTAAACTATTTGAGGACATGAAATGCAAAAATGTATGCCACATTTACTTACAGAAAATATATCTATGAGAATTTTATAGAACTGGATATTGCCTAATGCAATTATTATATTTTATTGCTGAAGTAAAAACACGATGCAGCCATTCCAACAGGCTACCTTTGAGAACACTGTTAGATATGTTTTGAAAAACACTTCATGGTAATAATAAATTATCAACTGTTACAATGATTTCGTTCGTTCACACGGTACACGTCGGCTCCTCAATTAAATGGAAAAATAGTTCGCTATACGGACTCAATAAATTTGAAATTTTGAACAACTGTTGCTAATATCGTGTTAAATAGTTTGTCCTCTTTCCCGCAGTGTAGTAGTGCAATGGTGTGTTTTTTCCTGGATATAAAATAATACATGTGAAATAATTCATCCAACACTTGCTCGGAATTTCGTTTATTTTGCTTTTTTGGATATCAACCGTTTGTTTAAGAAACGTTATACGAGGCGAGCTCAATATAATATGGCAAGTGAAGATATTCTGAAAGGAGAACTCGTCGATATTTTAAAACAGATTTCGGCCAGAACTGAGAATATAGAAAAGAAGTTACTATCGAACAAGGAAGAGCTAAAAGATGAAATTAAAAATATTAAGGCAGAAATTACAGGAGAATTGGATCGGTTGAGAAACGAAAACGAACTAATAAAAAAGGAAAATCAAGTACTGCAACTTAGATTAGCTACAGTAGAAAGGAAACAAAAAAAATACAACTTGATATTCTATGGAATGAAAGAATGTGAAACCAAGTTAGAGGAGACCCAGGCTGTGCTAAATGTTATCTGTGGTCACTTCGAATTCAACTGCAGTTACTCTGACTTAAGAGATGTGTACAGAATTGAGGTTTTGAATCAATTTTTTTTTGTCATAAATCGAGAGATCATAGATAAGTTTTATAATAAAACTGTTTTTGTTTTCTTTTTTTTCGCAATAATTCAAAAGTTATATCAAAATAAAAATGGGTTTTTGAATCGAGTACCGAAAACACGCCGACGGCTCCCGAACCCGTGTGACGTAATGATGGCGGTTGAGAAGCTCCTTTGACCAACGACATCCTACATCGATACTAGATTCTAGATTCCCAGCCAAACGTGAAAATACTTGCTAGTAACTAGTGTATATTTGTTGCAATATAGCCGATGAATGAAGTTTGCAGCTCAGGACGACCTCTACGATCGAAATAAATATCTTTTTGAATGTTTGAAATCAGATTACAGATTCCAGTAAGTAAGTACCTAATCAAATATGTCTTATTGAAACTATCTGGTGCATGTTCGGCTGGCCTAGTGGTTAGAGTGTTGGCTAATGGATCCGTTGGTCTGGGTTCAAAGCTCAGCCTGTCCAATTTTTTTTTAATTTTTTTTATCAAATAATTCATTCATGTGCTTTTTGCACTTGTTATGTACATTTTTTTCTACGATCAACATAAATATGTTTTTGAAACAAATTCTATCAGACATATTACTTGCACTGCATAGTGCAAAAACTAAGTACAGGACGCGGTGGACAACTCAAAAAAATCAGTTCAAATGGTGTTTGTCCGTCAATATCAACCGCCAATATTTTTTTTAAATGTAATAGTTGGTTAATAAAACAAAATCCATTCATTTTTTAAGTTTTTAATATAAACATAAAGTAAGTCAAACTCGTAATCACAACAGTCTTCTGTTTATCACTTGGTATCTTTATTTATTTAACCTTGAGCAATGAAGCCTAATAATTAAATTTTCATAAAAATTTAACAAATAAAAATATAAAAATGCAATGCAAACAAACAAAACTTATTTTTCTATGAGTTTCAATGTTATAATTATCTTCTTGACCAAAACTTAAAATAATTATTTTATTATTTAATATTATTATTGATAATAAATACTTACACGATAAATAAACTATAAGTATGATTATTTTACATAAGAGCTAGCACTTCAAGTAGACAAAAATAAAACTATATTCTTTAGTCCCGAACATAGAAAAAAGTATAAAGTATCTAGGAATATATTTAGACTCACACTTACGTTGGGATGTACACATTAATAATTTATTAAAAAAAATTGGATTCATTTCATATAAGATGAAATTACTAACAAATATTTTAACAGAAAAGCATCTACGTACAGTAAAGATAATTATAACATTGAAACTCATAGAAGAATAAGTTTTGTTTGTTTGCATTGCGTTTATATATTTTTGTTTGTTAAATTTTTATGAAAATTTAATTATTAAGCTTCGTTGCTCAAAGTTAAATAAATAAAAATACCAAGTGATAAACAGAAGACTGTTGTGATTACGAGTTTTATTTTATGTTTATATTAAAAACTCAAAAAATGAATGGATTTCGTTTTATTAACCAACTATTACATTTAAAAAAAATATTGGCGGCTGATATTGACGGGCAAACACCATTTGAACTGATTTTTTGAATTGTCCACCGCGTCCTATACTTAGTTTTTGCACTATGCAGTGCAAGTAATATGTCTGATAGAATTTGTTTCAAAAACATATTTATGTTGATCGTAGAAAAAGATGTACATAACAAGTGCAAAAAGCACATGAATGAATTATTTGATAAAAAAAATAAAAAAAAATTGGACAGGCTGAGCTTTGAACCCAGACCAACGGATCCATTAGCCAATACTCTAACTACTAGGCCAGCCGAACATGCACCAGATAGTTTCAATAAGACATATTTGATTAGGTACTTACTTACTTACTGGAATCTGTAATCTGATTTCAAACATTCAAAAAGATATTTATTTCGATCGTAGAGGTCGTCCTGAGCTGCAAACTTCTAATCTAGAATCTAGTATCGATGTAGGATGTCGTTGGTCAAAGGAGCATCTTAACCACCATCATTACGTCACACGGGTTCGGGAGCCGTCGGCGTGTTTTCGGTACTCGATTCAAAAACCCATTTTTATTTTGATATAACTTTTGAATTATTGCGAAAAAAAAGAAAACAAAAACGGTTTTGTTATAAAACTTATATATGATCTTTCGATTTATCACAAAAAAAATATATTTTTTTCTTTATTCAAAACCTCAATTGGAAACAAGCAAACTAATATAAATAGGCCGCTGGTTATTGAGTTTGTAAATTATCAGCTCAAGTTAGAAATATTGGCAAACAGCAAAAAGCTTAAAGGAACTAGTATCTATGTTCAAAACGACTATATACAGGAGGATTACAAGAACAGAAAGTTACTCACTGAAAATCTAAAATTGGCTCGCAGTAACAATCTCAAAGCTACAATCAGAAATAACAGACTGGTTGTTGAAGGTGAGGAGTATACAGTCGGTGAGCTGGAAAAGAAAAATACTGAGATACAAGAGGCTGGGGTGGCAGCACAACCTGAACCTCCTTGTGGGATAAGCAAAGCTAAACCAGTTAAAGGAGCTGAAGGAGGGCAGAGCACCAACAAAGTCACCTTTGCAGAGCTTCTCAATCCGGGTGGAAAGAAACGGAAGGAACAGCCGACCGAATCTACCAATCAAGTAAAAAGGTCAGCTAGATTAAATAAGTTTGATGGACGCTAAAATTTTATTATTCTTCAGCTTCAATTTTGTTCAGTTTATTTTTTTATTTTTTGGTACATGTATCTTTTAATACGTATGTGTTGTACTTTTTTTTTAATTTTAGTCACGTTACAACTTATTATTGTGTATTTTATTGAATACCGAAACATAGGCTAGTTTCTTCTTTTATCTTATTTAACTATTATTATTTTGAATAGGTCTTAATGACCACCATCACTCAGGTCTGCCTCTATTTCTGTGATTAAGATAGCTCCGATTTTTTTTCTTGTGGAGTTTGTGTTTTTTTATTACATTTTTATTACCAGTTTTAAATATATTAACAATAAGAATGCAAGCTACAATGGATAACATAATCATTGGACAATTAAATATAAGATCGCTATTTCCCAAACTAGAAGATTTGAAAAACACTTTTTTATCACAACCAGCAGAGTATTCGATATTTTGTATCACAGAAACATGGATCTCTCCATGTATAACCGATAGTATGCTGAAAGTAGAAGGTTACAAATTATATAGAGCAGACCGTGAAACCGGACGTGGGGGTGGAGTATGCATGTATGTAAAAGAATCACTTGCTGCTAAACTAGTTAGCCCTGTTAACGCCGGTATTGAGCAACTAAGGCTTGAAGTTAAATTTAAAAAGCAAACTTATGCAATAGGGACTGTCTATAGGCCACCCAGCTACTCCGTAGTTGATTTTTTAAACTGTTTAGAATCAAACATTATCGACATATTACCAAAATACGACGAAATCATATGTTTAGGTGACTTCAACATAGATATGTTAAGAATTGACTCTTCGGCCACAATAAAACTAAACAAAACTCTTGAATCCTTAGGACTAGTGCAGCTTGTAGGTTCTCCTACTCGTAATACTCCCACGTCGTCCACACTTATAGACTTAATACTCGCGACAACAAATAATGATGATTTTGTAAATAGCTGCTCGGTTATTCCTGCAGATAGGTTATCAGATCATGATTTAATCTCAATCGAGCTAAACATCATTCACTGTCAGACTCCTGTAAAATATAAAAAAATTAGAAGTTTTAAAAATTTTAATTTAGATTGTTTTTATGCTGATCTACGTATAATGAATATGGATGTAATTTATGATTTGCCAGATATTAATGACAAAATTGAAGTGCTTAACAATAATATTTTAAACGTACTTAATAAACATGCGCCAATAAGAACAATTAAAATAACAAAACCATACTCGCCGTGGATGACTGATAATATACACTTTTTGATCTTTCTGCGGAATAAAGCAAAAAGTAGGTGGCGTCGTACAAAAAATATTGGTCGTTATAACTATTATAAAATGTTGAGAAATTATACGACCACAGCATGTAGAAATGAGAAGAAAGCGTATTATGAAAATTTAGCAAAGAAGCAGGGCATGAAAAAAGTTTGGTCTAATCTCAACTATTTAAACATAGGAAAACAGAAAAACGATATCCCAGAAACCCTGAAAAATCCTAAAGAACTAAACAAATATTACGTTTCCTGTATCCCACGATTAGAAGCGAACCAATCTGTTGTGAAAAATATTCTTAATAAGTTCAATTCTAACACTGAACCATTCACTTTTGAACCTATTGCAGAAGGAGATGTAGAAAGACTTATAATCAATATCAAGACAGATGCACAAGGTATTGATGGAGTCTGTATTAAGCTTATATTAATGTGCTGTCCCTTAATTGTACCTTTCTTGACACACGTTATAAATCATTGTTTAGTCAATGGCGTATTTCCTGATTGTTGGAAGGTTGCAGTAGTCTTGCCTATTCCTAAGAAAAGTAAACCTCTAGAATATAAAGATCTGAGACCTATAAACATATTGTCCGTCGCATCTAAAATTTTAGAGAAGGTTGCTGAAAATCAACTACGCCAGCACATTATGAAATATAAGTTGCTTCCGAGTTCACAGTCCGGATTTCGCCCAAAAAAGGCAACTGTCCTCGTACTGCTAGACTTCAGCAAGGCCTTTGATACTCTAAATCATGACATTTTAATAGCGATACTCCAGAGCATGGGAATAAGGAACGTCAGCTTAGACTTTTTTCGTAGCTACTTGTGTGGTAGGTGTCAGATGGTTCAGATCGAAGGTGTTTCATCTGACTTGGTGAACGTAAGTCATGGCGTTCCGCAAGGGTCTGTGTTAGGGCCGTTACTATTTACCCTGTATACAGCTAGTTTTCCAGATGTCATTCAACATTCAAACATTAACATGTATGCTGACGACACCCAACTCCACATTAGTTTTAATACAAATCCAGATGAGTGCAGGGAGGCAATTCATGAGCTCAATCGTGATTTGGACGCAGTTGTTAGGAAAGCAGAAGATCTTTGCTTAAACATAAATGCAAGTAAGGCTTCTGTGCTCCTCTTTGCACCAAGAAAGTTAAGATATCAGTTGAAGGAGCATATCAACGTGACTGTTGACAATCAGACAATTCCATTGAGTGACAGCGCAAAAAATTTGGGACTGTCATTTGACTCTATACTACGTTTCAAGCCTCATATCAATAATTGTATTAGAAATGCGTATCTTAACATCAAAATGATATATCCCCAAAGACATACATTTTCTGCAAGAGTAAAGACTGCATTATGTGAATCTTATGTTCTCTCACGATTCAACTTTGCTGATGTAGTATATGGTCCCTGTCTGGATAGAGAAGATGCTAGGCGAATACAAGTAGTACAGAACTCTTGCTTGCGATTAATTTTTGGGATTCGTCGGCGTCAGGCTATTACGCATAAGCTAAAAGACTGCGGATGGCTGAGTATGTCCGATAGGCGCCTATTGCATGCTACCAATGTTTTTCACAAAATCGTTACGAACGAAAAACCCACATATCTACACAATAAGATTAGATACAGGACTGACATTCATAATCTGAACCTGCGTTTTAAAAATGTGATTACTCCACCCTTACACCGAACTGAAATCTTCAAACGATCTTTTACATACCAGATTGTGCATGTTTACGGCCGGATTCCTGGACAATTTAAGAGTATGGCAGCTTCCGATTTCAAAAAACATTATAAAAAATATATAAAGGAGCAGCCAATTGTGTAGTTAGCTTTATTGTGTTTGTGTGTGTACTGTGCATAAAATTAACAATATCGCTTGTAGAACATAGTAAGGAATTTTTATATAAATATTATCTATAGCACATATGTACTTTTAAATTTATTTTTGTCTGTTTTATGCTTAAGATTAATAACAGAAGTTATAGCCTTGCTGTAACATTCTGATCTTCGGCAATTTCCAATCTTTACTGTTTTTTTTTGTTCACTCTTTTTCTTGTTGGTTGGAAATAAAGACCTATTATTATTATTATCCTGATTTTCCAAGTTTCTCTCGCATGACTGCGGTAGCAACAGGTGTTGACGGGCTGTGCCAAGTCAGCACCTGAACTATTACGGATCGGAATTTAGGAAGGATCGAACAATATTGCAGGTCTTCAGGATTACAGACTTCTGAAATATTTTGTGTAACCTGTCGTCCAGGCCTAACTGTTGTAGGTGTGGTGTAAATGTGTTTGGTGTGAGGCCTGAGACAGACATAATTAGGGGGACAATGGTAACTTTGTTTTGCTTCCAGAGTCGTTTTATTTCTATCGCAAGGTCCGTGTATTTAGATATCTTCCCAGCGTAGGCGTTTTGGATATTCGTATCGTTGGGAATAGCAATATCTATCAAATAGGTAACTTTGTCTGCCTTCGACTGGAAAACTATATCTGGCCGATTTGCCGGGATAGTCTTATCTGTATGTATTTCAACATCCCAGTACAGTTTATATTCATTGTTTTCGAGTACTGATGTCGGTGTATAATTGTAATGTGGATCTGTGTTTTCTATTAGCTTGTTTGTTGTGGCGAGTGCTTGGTGAATGACTTTGGCTGCAGAGTTATGTCTAGCTGTGTACTCGGTTCCAGCGAGAGTTTTGCATGCGCTTGTTATGTGGTCTATTGTCTCTTTTTGTTGGTGGCACTTTCTGCAATTGTCGTCGGTTATGGATGTATCTTTAATTATGTATTTTTATATTATTATTTATTATGTGTTTAAAACAAAAAAGTGCAGCCCGGGCTCCGACACACCGGGCTGCTGTTCCATTACCCAATGACTGCTCCTCACACCGTGAGGTGAGCAATCACTGGGTCCGCGAATCGTGCGCCCTAAGTAGACGAAGGGACCCAAGGATGACTGCCTTCTGCATTCTGGCGGCTAAGATGTGCGCCGCCGCACGGCAAACCGGTATTTTGCGCAGTGCAGAGAGCAGCGTATTCCTCATTCCCCCTAGGGATCCAATGACCATAACCAGCAGACTTACAGTGTAGTCTGGCCAGAGCCTGCGAAGTTGTCCGAGCAACTCCTGATATTTGGTCCGCTTTTCCTCCTCCTTAGAGACGATGTTCACCTCGGCAGGCGCCGAAAATTCAATAACGAACATCGTCTTCTGTTGGTGGTCGAGAAGGACTATGTCGGGCTTGTTTGCCTGTACAAGCTCGAGCGTGGGGAACGAGTAGTTCCAGTAAATCCGGCATCTCTCGTTCTCCACAACGGACTCTATATCCCCTGGAGCGTATGGCAGCACCGGTGTCTCATCGATACCGTATGAGTGCCTCAAATGATAGTAGAGCACCCGTAGAGCCGCGTTGTGCCGATGGACGTAAGCCGTCCCAGCGTACGTCTTACACGCCGACAAGAGATGCATAAGCGTCTCTGGCGCCTGTCGGCAAGCTCTACAAAGGGTGTCGGGTACATCTAGACCCATAACCCTTTTACGGTACACCAAGGTGTTGAAGACACCGTCTTGGCAAGCCATTATAAAGCCCTCAGTCTCCGACTTCAACCCACTAGACCTTAGGAAAGAGAAGGTCAACTGCTCAGACAAGCCATGCTCTTCCAGATGTTTGTAGAAGATTCCATGCATTGGCTTATCTTTATGAAGTCTTAAAAGGAAGTCGACTTCGGCAGTTTTAAGGTGGGATTTTAATGCTGCGGGAGCAAGTTCCGTAATGGACTGCTGACACCTCCGCTTGAAGTCGAGTGTGAGGCTGAGCTCCTCGGCTGCTCGTTTCGCTGCGCTAAAAAGAAAGGCTCCTTTTCCCGCATTCTCGTGCTCTCGCACAAAGCGGATCAGGGGATCGGTGCTGTTCGTTACATAGCAGGCAGTGGCCAGTACTACTCTGTTGTGCAGACGCTCCAAACTCAATAGTCCACGCCCTCCCAGGTGTCGCGGGAGGTATATTCGCGGGACAGAGGACTTAGGATGCAGGCTTCTCTCCATATTCATCCTTTTGCGGGTCTTCGTGTCGATTTCCTTCAGCTCGTTCACTTTCCAGTGTATAGCACCAAAGGTGTATAATAACAATGGGACCGCAAGCATGTTTGTGGCAGCGACTTTGTTCTTGCCGGACAGTTCTGACGACCAGATCTGCCGGAGTCGGTGCAAATACTTGCGGCGGAGACACTCTTTAACCAATGCTGCCTCTTGGACATGACGCTGCGCCACTCCAAGGTAGGTATACGTATCTCCGGCATGCAGTTGTCGCAAGATGCTCCCATCAACGAGCTGTTCCTCATCTCCACTATCTCCGCTTCGTCCTTTCTTGAGATGAACCAATGCACATTTGTCTGTCCCGAACTCCATTCCGATAGCATGACTGTACTCCTGCACCACCCTCAGCGATTGTTGTAGTTCGCGTTGGCCGGAGGCATAAAGTTTTAGGTCATCCATATAAAACAGATGGGTGATCTTGTGCCTCCGGTTATTGGGCGTGCCACAGCTGTATCCTTTAGTATTTCTCAGCGCTATGGACAGAGGCAAAAGTGAGATGCAAAAGAGCAAGGGACTCAAGGAGTCTCCTTGGAAGACACCTCTTTTCAATGACACCAACTCTGTCTGAACCCGAGTTTCACCTGATGTTATGGTAAACCGGGTCTTCCAGAGTGGCATCAGTTGTTTGATGCATCCCACTATCTGATTATCCACCGAAAGACATTCCAACAGCCGCACAATGAGGTCATGAGACGTGCTATCGAATGCCTTGCGATAGTCAATCCAGGCCATAGAAAGGTTTCGCTTGTACTGCACAGAGTCCTGCGTGACACATCGGTCAATCAACAGGTTCTCCTTGCAGCCAGCTACTCCTTTCTTTGACCCTCTCTGTTCATACACGTCGAGAAATACAGGATTCACAGCTTGAAGGATACGCATGTACAAGATTCTGGTGAAGAGCTTGTAACACGCGTTCAGACATGTTATTGGCCTGTAGTTTTTGGGATCAGACAAATCTCCGGTCTTCGGGAGAAGCACGGTTCGACCCTCGACAAACCAAGCCGGAATTGGCTGCTCCTGATTTAGCCACGAGTTAAAAACTCTAGCTAAATGCCGGTGGCAACTGGGGAATTTTTTCCACCAGTAGGTGTTTATGCCATCCGGGCCAGGAGCTGCGAAATTCTTTGCGCCTCGTAAGGCGTCAAGAATTTCTTCCGTGTTTATCGGGTGACGCAGTACATTCAAGTTAGGAGTCCTCCTACAAACGGACTCGAACTGCGCCAAGGCCGGAGTGTCTGCTGAGAGAGGTCTGGGTTGTTCGTAAATGTCCCTCCAAAAGGCCTCCACGCGATCAGCAGTTGGCGGCTGCTCTATGGCTGGAGGCGGCTGTTGGAAAAGGCGAGAAGGTCTTTCGTAGAACATTCTGTTCTGCTCCAGACCTCTCGCCCGCGCCACCAACGATCGCTTCGCAGCGATTAGCATCCGTATCCTGTCAAGACAGTGTTGCTTGACAACAACCAGTACCGCTTGACTGAGTGTATGATGGTCGCGCCTCAACCCGTAGGCTATCTGGCGCACTCGGCGCGTAAAAGGCTTCCCAGCCGCTCTATATTCCATCACACACTGGATACGGGATGCTTCCTGGCGAGCCAACTGGATTTTCGCTTCCATTTGGCGCACCCGTCTCTGTGCTCTCTCAACAGGAGAGTCTCTCACTCTCCCCTGTCTAGCTAGCCTCAGAGCCGCAGCGTAAATTTCGCAATTGATGCTCCAAATGTCAGAGGCCTCCGATAGACGTTCACCAACAACCTCATCCTCTCTCTTTAAATCTGCCAGCTTCAAGGACCTTCCGTTGTTATGTAAGGCCCTTCGGTCTCTGAAATCCCCAGGTGAGACGACTTGGTCGATTTCCCTCTCAGCGGGCCTTACCGGCGAACTTTCAGCCTGGTTAACAGGCCTTCCGTCCGCCGAAGGGGCAGGCTGAGCTGGAGCACGAACATATCCCTGCCTCCGGAGGTACGATACATAATCTCGCAGATTCTGAGAGGTAAGCGTGCTATGCTCTGGGTGCATTTCACACCACCTCTCATACATGCGGGACATGTATCCCCTACGGCGCGGGCTACTGCTCTCGTAGCAGCTCAGCAGGTCATCCTTGAGCTCCGTCGTCCACCTAAAACGGTCCATGTCATTGCGGGGGTCGTCAACAGGGCAATTCGAAGCACCGCCACCTTGCCCAACGCCGGCTTCCGAAACCGGCTCGGTGTGGGTGCTTTTCTTGCGGGGTGGTCGAACCCGAAGATAGGGCCCGTCAGGTGGTTGGCCTTAGGGCCCCCAGACGACATTTCCGGAGGCAGCCGTCCAAATTGCCTCCTGAGGATGCACCTGCGAAGGTTGCCGGCTGGATTACATCCTTGGGCTTCGGTATACCCTGCGGTGTCGCCACGCACCGGATAGCCTACTGATGTTGGGTGGCTTCCTGCGGGTGTATTATCAGCCGCCCCTAACATGGAGTCAGACGCTGTCGGAGTACCGCTCCTCACATGGAGATCAGTCGTGTCCTAATTGTTGAGGAATAGCCGATCCTCTGGATGCAGACGCTATTCCACCGTGCTAGTTTTGGTCCGCCCCGGGTATTTGATTTCCCCGGTACCACCCATATCTGGGAGGCGTTCCCCTATCCGCCACCTTGGGGAGGCGCCACTGAGGGGATCTAGCAAACCCTCGCGGTTATTATTTTCAAAAAACAAAAAGTGCAGCCCGGGCTCCGACACACCGAGCTGCTGTTAAATTACCCAATGACTACTCCTCACACCGTGAGGTGAGCAATCATTGGGTCCGCGAATCGTGCGCCCTAAGTAGATGAAGGGACCCAAGGATGACTGCCTTCTGCATTCTGGCGGCTAAGATGTGCGCCGCCGCACGGCACACCGGTATTTTGCGCAGTGCAGAGAGCAGCGTATTCCTCATTCCACCTAGGGATCCAATGACCATAACCAGCAGACTTACAGTGTAGTCTGGCCAGAGCCTGCGAAGTTGTCCGAGCAACTCCTGATATTTGGTCCGCTTTTCCTCCTCCTTAGAGACGATGTTCACTTCGGCAGGCGCCGAAAACTCAATATTTTTATGTTTAAAACAAAAAAGTGCAGCCCGGGCTCCGACACACCGAGCTGCTGTTCCATTACCCAATGACTACTCCTCACACCGTGAGGTGAGCAATCACTGGGTCCGCGAATCGTGCGCCCTAAGTAGACGAAGGGACCCAAGGATGACTGCCTTCTGCATTCTGGCGGCTAAGATGTGCGCCGCCGCACGGCACACCGGTATTTTGCGCAGTGCAGAGAGCAGCGTATTCCTCATTCCACCTAGGGATCCAATGACCATAACCAGCAGACTTACAGTGTAGCCTGGCCAGAGCCTGCGAAGTTGCCCGAGCAACTCCTGATATTTGGTCCGCTTTTCCTCCTCCTTAGAGACGATGTTCAGTTCGGCAGGCGCCGAAAACTCAATAACGGACATCGTCTTCTGTTGGTGGTCGAGAAGGACTATGTCGGGCTTGTTTGCCTGTACAAGCTCGAGCGTGGGGAACGAGTAGTTCCAGTAAATCCGGCATCTCTCGTTCTCCACAACGGACTCTATATCCCCTGGAGCGTATGGCAGCACCGGTGTCTCATCGATACCGTATGAGTGCCTTAAATGATAGTAGAGCACTCGTAGAGCCGCGTTGTGCCGATGGACGTAAGCCGTCCCAGCGTACGTCTTACACGCCGACAAGAGATGCATAAGCGTCTCTGGCGCCTGTCGGCAAGCTCTACAATGGATGTCGGGTACATCTACACCCATAACCCTTTTACGGTATACCAAGGTGTTGAAGACACCGTCTTGGCAAGCCATTATAAAGCCCTCAGTCTCCGACTTCAACCCACTAGACCTTAGGAAAGAGAAGGTCAACTGCTCAGACAAGCCATGCTTTTCCAGATGTTTGTAGAAGATTCCATGCATTGGCTTATCTTTATGAAGTCTTAAAAGGAAGTCGACTTCGGCAGTTTTAAGGTGGGATTTTAATTCTGCGGGAGCAAGTTCCGTAATGGACTGCTGACACCTCCGCTTGAAGTCGAGTGTGAGGCTGAGCTCCTCGGCTGCTCGTTTCGCTGCGCTAAAAAGAAAGGCTCCTTTTCCCGCATTCTCGTGCTCTCGCACAAAGCGGATCAGGGGATCGGTGCTGTTCGTTACATAGCAGGCAGTGGCCAGTACTACTCTGTTGTGCAGACGCTCCAAACTCAATAGTCCACGCCCTCCCAGGTGTCGCGGGAGGTATATTCGCGGGACAGAGGACTTAGGATGCAGGCTTCTCTCCATATTCATCCTTTTGCGGGTCTTCGTGTCGATTTCCTTCAGCTCGTTCACTTTCCAGTGTATAGCACCAAAGGTGTATAATAACAATGGGACCGCAAGCATGTTTGTGGCAGCGACTTTGTTCTTGCCGGACAGTTCTGACGACCAGATCTGCCGGAGTCGGTGCAAATACTTGCGGCGGAGACACTCTTTAACCAATGCTGCCTCTTGGACATGACGCTGCGCCACTCCAAGGTAGGTATAAGTATCTCCGGCATGCAGTTGTCGCAAGATGCTCCCATCAACGAGCTGTTCCTCATCTCCACTATCTCCGCTTCGTCCTTTCTTGAGATGAACCAATGCACATTTGTCTGTCCCGAACTCCATTCCGATAGCATGACTGTACTCCTGCACCACCCTCAGCGATTGTTGTAGTTCGCGTTGGCCGGAGGCATAAAGTTTTAGGTCATCCATATAAAACAGATGGGTGACCTTGTGCCTCCGGTTATTGGGCGTGCCACAGCTGTATCCTTTAGTATTTCTCAGCGCTATGGACAGAGGCAAAAGTGAGATGCAAAAGAGCAAGGGACTCAAGGAGTCTCCTTGGAAGACACCTCTTTTCAATGACACCAACTCTGTCTGAACCCGAGTTTCACCTGATGTTATGGTAAACCGGGTCTTCCAGAGTGGCATCAGTTGTTTGATGCATCCCACTATCTGATTATCCACCGAAAGACATTCCAACAGCCGCACAATGAGCTCATGAGACGTGCTGTCGAATGCCTTGCGATAGTCAATCCAGGCCATAGAAAGGTTTCGCTTGTACTGCACAGAGTCCTGCGTGACACATCGGTCAATCAACAGGTTCTCCTTGCAGCCAGCTACTCCTTTCTTTGACCCTCTCTGTTCATACACGTCGAGAAATACAGGATTCACAGCTTGAAGGATACGCATGTACAAGATTCTGGTGAAGAGCTTGTAACACGCGTTCAGACATGTTATTGGCCTGTAGTTTTTGGGATCAGACAAATCTCCGGTCTTCGGGAGAAGCACGGTTCGACCCTCGACAAACCAAGCCGGAATTGGCTGCTCCTGATTTAGCCACGAGTGAAAAACTCTAGCTAAATGCCGGTGGCAACTGGGGAATTTTTTCCACCAGTAGGTGTTTATGCCATCCGGGCCAGGAGCTGCGAAATTCTTTGCGCCTCGTAAGGCGTCAAGAATTTCTTCCGTGTTTATCGGGTGACGCAGTACATTCAAGTTAGGAGTCCTCCTACAAACGGACTCGAACTGCGCCAAGGCCGGAGTGTCTGCTGAGAGAGGTTTGGGCTGTTCGTAAATGTCCCTCCAAAAGGCCTCCACGCGATCAGCAGTTGGCGGCTGCTCTATGGCTGGAGGCGGCTGTTGGAAAAGGCGAGAAGGTCTTTCGTAGAACATTCTGTTCTGCTCCAGACCTCTCGCCCGCGCCACCAACGATCGCTTAGCAGCGATTAGCATCCGTATCCTGTCAAGACAGTGTTGCTTGACAACAACCAGTACCGCTTGACTGAGTGTATGATGGTCGCGCCTCAACCCGGAGGCTATCTGGCGCACTCGGCGCGTAAATGGCTTCCCAGCCGCTCTATATTCCATCACACACTGGATACGGGATGCTTCCTGGCGAGCCAACTGGATTTTCGCTTCCATTTGGCGCACCCGTCTCTGTGCTCTCTCAACAGGAGAGTCTCTCACTCTCCCCTGTCTAGCTAGCCTCAGAGCCGCAGCGTAAATTTCGCAATTGATGCTCCAAATGTCAGAGGCCTCCGATAGACGTTCACCAACAACCTCATCCTCTCTCTTTAAATCTGCCAGCTTCAAGGACCTTCCGTTGTTATGCAAGGCCCTTCGGTCTCTGAAATCCCCAGGTGAGACGACTTGGTCGATTTCCCTCTCAGCGGGCCTTACCGGCGAACTTTCAGCCTGGTTAACAGGCCTTCCGTCCGCCGAAGGGGCAGGCTGAGCTGGAGCACGAACATATCCCTGCCTCCGGAGGTACGATACATAATCTCGCAAATTCTGAGAGGTAAGCGTGCTATGCTCTGGGTGCATTTCACACCACCTCTCATACATGCGGGACATGTATCCCCTACGGCGCGGGCTACTGCTCTCGTAGCAGCTCAGCAGGTCATCCTTGAGCTCCGTCGTCCACCTAAAACGGTCCATGTTATTGCGGGGGTCGTCATCAGGGCAAATCGAAGCACCGCCACCTTGCCCAACGCCGGCTTCCGAAACCGGCTCGGTGTGGGTGCTTTTCTTGCGGGGTGGTCGAACCCGAAGATAGGGCCCGTCAGGTGGTTGGCCTTAGGGCCCCCAGACGACATTTCCGGAGGCAGCCGTCCAAATTGCCTCCTGAGGATGCACCTGTGAAGGTTGCCGGCTGGATTACATCCTTGGGCTTCGGTATACCCTGCGGTGTCGCCACGCACCGGATAGCCTACTGATGTTGGGTGGCTTCCTGCGGGTGTGTTATCAGCCGCCCCTAACATGGAGTCAGACGCTGTCGGAGTACCGCTCCTCACATGGAGATCCGTCGTGTCCTAGTTATTGAGGAATAGCCGATCCTCTGGATGCAGACGCTATTCCTCCGTGCTAGTTTTGGTCCGCCCCGGGTATTTGATTTCCCCGGTACCACCCATATCTGGGAGGCGTTCCCCTATCCGCCACCTTGGGGAGGCGCCACTAAGGGGATCTAGCAAACCCCTATTATGAAATTATAGTAAGAGTAACCCTATAAGTATAGCTAAATACTAATACAACTTCTTGGTATCAGTTTGTAACATCACAGTAATAATTGAATCTATTAATGAACATCCAATTCTAATATAAAGTCGCACGCCACTGGTAATGCCCTCAAGCTGTCAAAATTTCCGTTACATGTTGGCTGGTCAGCGACCTGTGCATTTTGTTGTTTACACTGCCTCTATAGATGTTAACTTGGAACGAAATTTTTGTTAATTTCGTTACACGTCGTCTGTGACTCCTTTATAGATTAATTCTTCCAGAATAATATCCGATTGACAGGTAAATATATATGTCCCTCCCTTATGCTTTGCCGTTACGCTATTAAAAGAACCCCTTTTCCGCGCCTATGGATACCCATAGTATTTGTCTCTAGCCTAACTGGATTATACTGGTTCTGTTACGCAGACGTACGTACGTTATATACAATAAGACTCGCATGTGTGTGCAATGTGGGTTGCCTACCTGCGGGGAAGTTCTAATATCTACTATAGTATTGTTTATATGGTTTAGACTTGCAAAGTTATTAGTTTCATTCTTTTAGTGCATTTCTCGTTCCCTATTATGACTTTATTTTATTAATAATAGTAATTCTGTCCCGATTTGCAATTAAGACTATAGTTACTTTGAGGTTGGGTTGGTAGTATGCTGTTGGCAGCACTGCCTGACTGGTGGGTGGTGAGATTTGACAGTTGTCTATTGTAATCGTGAACATTCTAGAAGTTTCCAATTTTTTGTGAAGTTTCCGGTGTAAGTTTATAAATTAGCTGGCTGACGACTTCTAGATCTCTTTCGATCCCGAGTCTCTTTCGATCTGGACTTCAGCAGCAACAGGTCGGTTCTGTCCTTTTGGCCTTCCGCCGCTTTTCATGAAATAGATTTTTGGAATCACCTTCCCGTGGGGTAGGCTTTGAAGTTTATTCACTCTCCTTTCGCGAGATTTCTATTTGAAGTACCTAACCCAATAACACGGGCAATTATTTTTTGCGAAAATTCGGTCATTCCGACATTTTGGTATAACTCCGTACTGCGCTGGACCGCCAGCGAGTGATTTCATGTTTTGCTAGCATTTTGCCGTTAATATTGAACCTTTAGTTTCTAGACTCGATATTGTTGATTTAGTTTCTTTTTCTAGTTTGGTTGTGAACGCCATACTGTGTTATATGTGGTTTTCAGCCCAAGTGTGTGCATCTGCTTCCCGAAGAAACTGACCTGGTACCTGGTGCAGATGTCAATCTAAAGGAATACACCCCCTTTTCCACCTACTTCTAGACCCTGGAAGGATTCAAAGGAGTGTGACTACAAGCTGTTCCTGCTGCTTTGGATATGGAAGGTACGTAAAATTTGCTTATTTCAATTTTGATCGCCATTTTGGCAGCTATCGAGCTATTTTACGTACTTTCGCATCGTGAGTTTGTAGTCACCTCCAAGTGTGACCTTCATTTCGCTTTTCCTTTTTTTTGTTGCTCATTTGTACATTCTTGAGAGAGAGAGAGAGCACATTTTTTTTTATTTTTTGGTAGAGTTCTGTGTAAAAATTGCTTAGTTTATTGTTTCCGCCATTTTGGGCAGCTAATGAGCATTTTTGCATAGGTGTCTAACCTTCTTCAGTTTTCTTTGTACCTCGTACAATTTTAGAGAGAGAGAGAAGCACCTTTCTTTATTTTGGTATAGTTTTGATAGTTTTTGAGTGTGCTCACACACACATTTTGCAAATTTTGAGCTGTAATTTTGCTGTACGAATTTGACAAATTTTTCCATCTTTACAATCGATACAGCCTACCGAAGTACCTCTATGTGAGACTGAACGTACTCATAGATTTTTGTTTCTTTTGGGGCTATAGTTTTAACATTGAGAGTATTTATTGAAGTATAGTTGCTCGTACCTTGCAACTACTGTTTATATAGTTTCAATTTTCTGGATCATTTGTGATATTTGATTTTGAGACATTTTAGTAAATATTTGTGGGCTTGATAATTTTTTTTTGTGGTTGCATTACCTTTCAAGATTCTAAATTTTCTGGAGCACTAGAGCCAGCAGCAACTTAATAGAATCATAGCCTTGATTTCTTCTTAAATCAATTAAACTGCTTTGAACTTAAGTGAACTATAGCCTTGCTCACTTCAAGACTCATATTTTTTAAGTTTTATTTTAAGTATTAGACTTGAAAGGCCTATCAAGTATCTAGGTTAGGTGATACTTTGTTGTTACGATATTGGTACTTCATTTTAAAATCATATTCCTTTTGTATATGCAGATTCAGTTGTGAACCATTGTGGGGAGGTATCTGCTATAGCTTTTGTGTCTAATTTTTAAGAGAATTTTAGTATAGAATTTAAGCATTTTGTAAGGGATCTTTGTTAAATTTAAATAGATATTGTACTTAATTGAGCTATTGGGGTTTTGACTGTACAATTCAGAGGCCAAGTAGTACGCCTGAGCTTGCTTAACGATTTTGATCCTGGGGTTTCTCTATAGAGGGTCCACACACTAATCCTTCTCTTTTCTTTTATACTTTGCATGACGGCGGCCGGAAGTGGCAGCCGAGCCAGACCCAGATACCCCTCAGCCTGAAAAGGGAGAAGTCAAGCAGGAGTGGTCTGGCCTAAGGAACCTGAAGAGGCTGCCAGTCTGCAAAAGGGGACCCTCTGAAGGAGTCATTGGAGACCCAGTACCATCTGTCTTAACCGAAGCAAGCCAGGTTGTATCGTCCATCTAAGCCAGCAGTCCCCTTTTTTTGAAATAGTACATATGAATCATAACTCACTATTTATTTAATTATATTTTAAAATCAATATACTTGTTACTGTTTAATTCTCTTTTGAATTTTTCTACACCCGTCCCTTCAGTGTTTCTGGAGAGGTTGGGTAATTTCACTAACTTCCTTGGAGTTTGGAGGTGAAAACTCCTGGCGCCCTTTTTCTTGAAGTTTTTTGAGCCTTTAGAGTAATCTCACGTTAAAAGTTAGTGATTTTGCCTGACATCTCTTATAAGAGGAAAATAATAAGTTGCCAAGGATCCACAACCCACCGTAAGTAAACTGAGCAGCCCAAAGGCACCCCAGTTCTGCCAGCTTGAAGGTCTCAACTTAGTTGGGACTTTCAATCTAGCTTTACACAATTTGGCGCCCGCTGTGAGGGCACGATTTGGCGACTTGTTCCTTTCTTTCTCCGAAGCCTGAAGAGAGGTGTAGAGTAAACTTTTGAAGTGAGTTGACTAGAGTCAGTTTTTTATAGTTTGCCTTTATTCTAAATTTTATTGAATTTTGCTGCAGTTATTTTGCCAATATTTCAAATAACTATTAATCTTTTGAATTTATTTTGATATTTTGACATTTAGATTTTCTCCTGATAGTATCACCTTTGAGAACTATTTATTGCGTTTAAGATTTTATCTTGCCTACATTTTTGAGTATATATTGATTATTGATTCTTATTGATTGATCTTTGAGTATATAGCTACTGATTATTGATTTTTATTGATTGCCTACATTTTGGGTATTTAGACTTATCGAATATTTTCTGATTATTACCCATTTATCTTGCCGATTTTGAGTATTTTTGAGTTATTGAATATCTTTAATTATTGACCATTTATCTTATTGACTGCTGTAAGCAGTATATCTTTTGTCGATTCTTGATTATTAATTGATTTAGATTTTGATTCCCAAAATGGACGCAGGTCATTTATTGAGTGCAGAACTAGACTATGAACTCCGTGTGAGAGGTATCCAGCCATCTGGTAGTATGGATGACAAACGAAAGGTACTGAGAGGGTTGTTCAGTCAAGAACGAGCTCACAGATCTTTCATTGAGTCATTTATAGTTCAGCCTCATGATGACGATGTTGATGCAATCAAAACGTCATTGACCGATTTAGAGCAAAAGAGAGCAGCCTTTGTCAGTGCTACTGGTAGTTCTGAATGCAAGAGGCTTGTATCTCGTTTGACCCATGTTTCTGGTAGGATCAATCGCTTAAGAACTGATGATGAAAGTCAGGAAGCCATGAAGCAACGTTTGCTTCTGCTTCTTTTAAAATTGGAAGCTGAGCTAGATGAAAAGGTTGCACCTGCAACTAGCACTCCAGTGGAGAGAATGCCTCCAGCTCCGATTTTCTCAAACCCCAAGCCTGTCTTATCATATAAGTGGAATTTGTGTTTTAAAGGGACTTCAAATGAGTCTGTTGTCTCCTGTTTAGAAAAGGTTGAGTCCATAAGACTTTCCCGCTGTGTACAGAAAAATGGGCTATTTCTTTCAGCTGGTGATCTATTCAAGGATAAAGCTTGGATTTGGTTTAATGTTAACAGATCTAGGTTTTCAGACTGGGACAGTTTGGTTGCTAAGTTAAAGGAAGATTTCTTGCCTTATCAGTATCAGGAGGACCTGACGCAGGAGATCAATAATAGAACTCAAGGTTCTGATGAACGAGTCTCTTTGTATATTTGTGCTATGGAGGGACTGTTTAACCGTCTCCCTGAAAAACCTGATGAGAAGACCATGGTCAACAAAATCAGGTGCAATCTCTTGCCATTTTACGTAGACCAACTAGCTCTTCATGACATCAATACAGTGCCAGAGCTGACAACTCTCTGCAAAAAGCTAGAGGAGTCTAGAAGTTGATCTGATAGGTATAAACCTCCTACCCCTAGTAACTCTAGTTTCTTAGAACCAGACTTAGCCTACCTTTCAACACCTAGGGATAATCCCAGAGAAAACAGAAGGGTGTTTAATAGTAAGTCCTTTGATATTTCTTCTATATCTAAGGATGAGTGTTGGAATTGTCATCAAACTGGACATAGGTATTCCAAATGTTCAAGTCCTAGATCAAGATTTTGTTTTGGTTGTAGATCACAAGGAGTGATCAAGCCCAGGTGTCATAGGTGTTCGAGAAACTGTAAAACTGGACGACGCAGGTACCCCAGTTCAAGGTCCAGTGCAGACCGAAACTCCGACTCAGTCGCCTTCAAACAGACGAAAAAGGTCCCAGAAAGGAGAGCAAAAACAGAAGTAGAGTTTGTTTCCCCTGTAGAAAATCTGAACCCTTGTGCCTTATATGAAGATCCATGCAAGAAGGTTTGTCCCATGTTTGTGTCCAAACCTGGTGATGAGAGGCCATATCTAGAAGTTCAAATCTTAGGTGAGACTTTTATAGCTCTTGCTGATTCTGGCAGCAGTGTTTCAATTTTGGGAAACTCTGGTTTTGCCTTGCTTGGAAAATGGAATGTGAATCTTCCTTTAGATTATTCTCTGCAAGTGACAACTGCAGATGGTGTTCCACAGGCTACCATTGGAAAATTTACTGTACCTATCACTCTTGGTAACATGACAAGGGATGTACAAATTTGGGTAATTCCGTCTATTAATTATAGTCTTGTCTTGGGTATTGACTTCTTAAAAGCTTTTAGAGTTCATGTCAATTTTCCAGATAATCAGTATGAGATGTCAGTTTGTGTGGTGAACACTATTTGTCCTGCTGAAAATCTGAATTCCCAACAGAAGGCCAAACTTTCTAAAGTGATTGACTTATTTAAGTCAATTGGCCCTACTGATAGAATAGGAAGAACTCACCTTCTGACCCATCATATTGATACTGGTCAAGCCAAACCAATTAGGCAAAGACAATACCCTTTGTCACTAGCAATGCAAAAACATCTTGACAAGGAAATCGATCAGATGTTAAAGCAGGGTCTTATTCAGAGATCAAACTCTGAGTGGTGTAGTCCACTTTGGCTTGTGAGGAAAGCTTCTGGAGAGTATAGAATCTGTTTTGACGGACGCAAGCTTAACTCTGTGACTTGCAAAGATGCATATTCTATGCCCCTCATTGACTCAGTAATTAATAAGTTGAGAGATGCTAGATTCTTATCGTCAATTGACTTAAAATCCGCATTCTTTCAAATCCCCTTAGATGAGAAATCAAGACCGAAAACTGCTTTTGCTGTTAGAGGACAAGGACTTTTTGAATTTTGTGTCATGCCCTTTGGTTTATCATGTTCCGCTCAGAGCATATGTCGTTTAATGGACATGGTTATTGGTCCAGCATTAGAACCTTATGTTTTCTATTACCTTGATGACATTGTAATTGCTACACCAGTATTTGATTTGCATTTAGACATTTTGAGAAAACTTTTTGAAAGATTGAAACAGGCTGGTCTTACAGCTAACTTTGAAAAGTGTGAATTTTGCAGACCCTCATTGAAATTTCTTGGTTTTGTTGTTGATGAGAAAGGCCTTCGTACAGATGAATCTAAGACCACCACCCAAGTTAGACGTTTGATCGGTTTAGTTGGTTACTACCGACGCTTTCTAAAAAATTTTGCCTCAATCTGTAGTCCCATTTCTGACCTTTTGAAAGGACGTAAAAAGGGTCAAAGCATTGAATGGACAGAGGAAGCTGATCGTGCATTTGCTCAGATCAAGGAGAGACTAACAACTGCTCCAGTGCTAGCTTCACCTGACCTTTCAAAGCCTTTTATTTTATATTGTGATGCTTCAGATACCGGAGTTGGTTCTGTATTATATCAGGAAACTGATGGCATAGAGCATCCCATAGCGTATGCTAGTAAGACCCCGAACAAGTGTCAGAGGAAGTATACCGCAACTGAAAAAGAGCTGTACAGCATTATTGTTGCCATTGAAAAGTTTAGGGGATACATTGAGGGCACACATTTTACCGTGATAACTGATCATGCTTCACTAATTTGGTTAAACAATATGAATAACCCTAGTGGCAGACTAGCCCGTTGGGCAGTTAAACTTTCTCAGTTTGATTTTACAATAGTACATAGAAAAGGATCCCAGAATGTAGTAGCTGATGCCTTATCTCGATCGGTGGCAGTTCTGAACTTAGATACAGTAAAACTTGATGGGTGGTACACTAAAATGATTCAGAATGTCCAAGAAAAGCCTGCTGATTATCCTTCTTATAAGGTAGAAAATGGCATTTTGTATAAACATATATTTAGTAGAGATCCTTTAGTGGGTAATTTAACAGACTGGAAAATCGTGGTGCCTCGAGAACATCGTAAAGAAGTAATTAAAATGTATCATGATAATGAAACTGCTGCTCATTTAGGTGTTTCTAAGACCATTTCTCGTATATCAGAACTGTATTATTGGCCATTCCTTCATAAAGATGTATATAGATATATTAAGAATTGTAAGACTTGTGCTAGTTGTAAAGTTTCTAATCTGCCTAAAGCAGGTTTAATGGGCTCATATAAAAACATTAATTTTCCGTTTCAATTGGTCAGTTGTGATCTTTTAGGTCCTTATCCTAGATCTAAAAGTGGGAATCAATATCTTTTTGTGGTCATAGATTGGTTTACCAAATTCACGTTAGTTCAGCCCCTTCGTAAAGCTACAGTCCAGCACATTAATAGGTTTTTAGAGAATAATGTTTTCCTTATATTTGGTGTGCCTCAGATTATAGTATGTGACAATGGACCTCAGTTTAGGAGTAAAGATTTTAAAAACCTTATGGAGGAATATAAAGTTCAGAAAATATGGTATAATGGCAGGTATCATGCACAAATCAACCATACAGAGCGTCAAAATAGAGTTATTATCACAGCCTTTAGGTCATATATTAAGGAAGATCAGAAAACTTGGGATCAGTCTATTTTCAAAATTGCTCAGGGTTTGCGTTTAGCAAAACATGATGTGACTGGGTATTCCCCAGCTTTCTTAACTTTTGCCAGAAATGTTCCTGTTTCAGGAGACTACTTTGGAAAGATTTCTGATAATGCCAGGAACATTGTTGAAATTTCTGACAAGAACGCCAGGTTAGATGATGTTCAGGAAATGACGGAAATTTTTTCGAGGTTCGAGAACGAATCAAAAAGGCTTACCTTCGCAATGCTGAAACTTATAACCTAAGGCGTAGGACCGCCCAATTTTCTGAGGGTGAAAAGGTTTGGAAAGTTAATTATGTGTTATCTAAGGCTGCTGATCATTTTAATGCTAAATTGTCCCCCAAATATGTTCCTTGTATTGTTAGTAAGGTTTTGTCCCCTTTGGTATACAGGGTTATTCACGTTATTCGACACGGAGCATTATGGCTAAAGTATTTGATAAAAAAGAAAATAATAATTTCGGATGGATAGAGACCCATAAAGGCTACATTTAAAAAATATTTTCATGTTATACAGGGTGTCCCAAAATCACGAAATTTGTCAAAGTTATGTTTTTTTAAATGGAACACCCCATATATTATTGCATATTCAGATTCCTTGGTGAATTCTAGTGTGACTTTGTGTATCATACATGGTACCTAAAGCGAACCGTTAAGGTGTAAATCACCATTTTCGGTATAAGTAGATATCAGGAAAAAATTGAATATCGCAGAGATTACAAAATATGGAAGGCTGTGACTTTGCGTATTACTAAGCATAAAATGTATCAGCTTTGATGAGACTGTCAAATTTAAATTACGTTTTTGCTTGGAGAAATCGGTCGATGAATTAAGGAAACTTCGATCAGCGATAACTTGATTTTTTCAAATGGGAATACCTAATTTTTTTTATACGGTTAAACGTAGAATTTGATAAGCTTTCTAATGATATAAGGTTGTGGATATCAGTCTCTCGTAGTTTTCATTTAATTTTAAATTTTCGAACAAATCGGCGATTTTCAATTTTCCTACCTATAAGCAACGTAGCAGGCCATGAAATATAAACAAAAATCTGTTCAGCTAGAAGAAAACAACTAACTTAGCTGAAAAATTCACACTAACTAGACTAAAGGGACAAGATTATAAAAATTCCTTACAACAAATCAACTCTCCCAGAAACAACTGCGATAACATCTCTTAGGTCAAAGAGAAGCTGGAGTATGGCAGTAATAGATATTTTTACTGTCTACTGGCTACCGCAATTTACTAGAGGTTAAAAATTTCCAAGGCAATCAAAAACTCTCATATGAAACAGAACCAACCAGCGACTGTTGCTCCAGCACGCAACTATCAATCATATGTATTGGTGTAAAGAAGTACTAATTTGCGTCAAAGTCGATACCTCTGACTGGAGCCCTTCTATTTTTCAATATCTATTATATTAGCAATATTGCAAAAAAGGAATGCTGACAAATCAGATTTAAATTTTCTGCCATTTAAGTTATGTTTTATAATTTCAACAAATTTTAATTCATCCCTCATTTTCTGCGATCTTGCTAATAGGTACTGAAGAATTTTCAGAACTCCAGTCAGAGGTACTTTTGACATGAGTTCTGACAGAATTGCGTACTTTTTTATATCATTAAATGTGAAATTTTATTATGAAAATAATAAACCGCTTACAACATTCTCTAGTATCTTTTACTTTATTTCAAAATTTTTAATGGTTTTGGAAATTGCCAATCTCTAGTACATTGCAGTAGCAGTAGGCCGTGAAAAAATCCATTTCTGCTATACTTAGCTTCTCTTTGACCAAAGATATGTTACCGCCGTTGTTTCTGGTTAGAATTTGTTTGTTGCGAGTAATTTTTATAATCTTGTCCCTCTAGTCTAGTTCGTGTGTATTTTTCAGCTAAGTTAGTTGTTTTCTTCTACCTGAACAGGCTTTTGTTTATATTTCATGGCCTGCTACGTTGGTTATAGGTAGGCAAATTGAAAAACGCCGATTTGTTTGAAAATTTAAAATTAAATGAAAACTACAAGAGACTGATATGTACAACCTTATATCATTAGAAAGGTTATCAAATTCTACTTTTAACCGTATAAAAAAATTAGGCATTCCTATTTGAAAAAATCAAGTTATCGCTGATCGAAGTTTCCTTAATTCATCGACCGATTTCTCCAAGTATAAACGTAATTTAAATTTGACAGTCTCATCAAAGCTGATGCATTTCATGCTTAGTAATACGGCAAAGTGACAGCCTTCCAAATTTTATAATCTCTGCGATATTCAATTTGTTCCTGATATCTACTTATACCGAAAATGGTGATTTACACCTAAACGGTTCGCTTTAAGTCCCATGTATGATACATAAAGTCACAATAGAATTCATCAAGGAATCTGAATATGCAATAATATACGGGGTGTTCCATTTAAAAAACATAACTTTGATACATTTCGTGATTTTGGGACACCCTGTATAACATAAAGATATTGTTAAAATGTATCCTTTATGGGTCTCTATCCATCCCAAATTACTATTTTCTTTTTTATCAAATACTTTAGCCATAATGCTCCGTGTCGAATAACGTGAATAACCCTGTATAATTTGGTGGACAAGTATGGTAACGACTTGGGCAACTGGCATGTCAAGGATCTTAAAAAGGATGATACAGGGCTGGATTCTGATGATGATCCAGATCCAGTTCTAGACTTGGAACCAGCCTCTGAACTAGAGTCTGAAGCCAGTGATGATGGGGGTTAATTGCCACGTCTTTAAGGACTTTGCCCTGCTGATAGGGGCTGGCATGGTATGTTTGTGGGGAAAAAGGGAATACTTTTTTCTCCTCAAGCATCAGTGCCTGAGGAATGCTACAGCACCGGAAAATTACCGGGTGGGAGTACAAGTCTTCCGACAGGCTACTTATGGACGAAACAACACCTTTGTCTAATCACCTTAGGTGATTTACGTCCAAACAGCATTGCTGATAGCATCAGTATGCAAGAGTGTCATTAGGGGTTATTGTTATTGTCTGGTACTTATGGTTATCTTTCCTTTTATATGATGTATAGGTTTATGCTCTTTTGTTGTAGATATGACTGGTCATAGCGTGAAATGTGACTTGTCATTTTGCTGTGACAACTTATGTTGGATATTGTTCATTACTATTTGGTTTTTTCCCTGATGACTCATTTGCTTATTTGAGTGCATTCACCGATTTTGTCGTTTGTATATAAGTTCCCGGATTTGACATTTTATTATTAGTTATTAGGTATAGTGTCCTGAATGTGAATAGGCACTTTGTATATTAGTTCCCGGATTTGACAGTTTAGTATAGTGATCTGAAATGAATAGGCACTTTTGTTTTTTTTTGCCATTTTTGCAGTGGGTGCTGGTGAGTTCCGGAGCAACAGCTTTCAGTAGCGATAGGCTCTGGAAGGATAAATGTTGGGGGGTGACAGTCTGTAGTCAATGTTCTCAATGGAGACTTGGCGCATGCTTGCTGTCACTACTGCATTCTATCTCAGCTCCTTTGTTCATGTTGTAGCGGAAGATTGCCAGCAACATTGTTGGACTGAGACCGCGTCATTGTGTGTGGAGGCAGGTTTTGGTTAGTACCCTACAGACTCTCTTTAAACCTGTTCTCTTTTTAGTCTGGTGGATACTATAATTCACTTACTTGTAGTCAAACTACAAGAGTTTTTTTTTGTTTTTTTGCTGTCATGATCTTGAAACCAAAGAACCCTTGGCTGGTGCGTTGTTCCCGTCGAGTCCCTGCGCCAATAGACGACTGGTGGCAAGGTGGAACCAAGCCTACGGCGCTGATTTAAGACCTTTTAGCGAAATGGTTTGTTCCAGTTGGGTAGTGACTCGAGGGTGGTGACTCTCCTCCCCTGGTCTATTTGACTGGAGAGATCCGCTGTGGTATTTAGGTTAGGTTATTTTAGGTTATTTTTGGGTTAATATTATTGACATTCTCACTCTAGTTGTACTTGGGTTAGTGTCGGTTGTCATAATACTTATGCCTAGCCTTTGCAAGGTTTGTCAGTAATTTTCTTCACACTCTTACTGTGATATTCTCCAATTTCAAGTTGATTAGTACCTTCATCTGTAGTTTAGCATCAGTTAGTTTGAAAATTCTCGAATGACTTCTCGAATTCTTCCTGGTGGGAGGGATGTGTAACGAAATTTTTGTTAATTTCGTTACACGTCGTCTGTGACTCCTTTATAGATTAATTCTTCCAGAATAATATCCGATTGACAGGTAAATATATATGTCCCTCCCTTATGCTTTGCCGTTACGCTATTAAAAGAACCCCTTTTCCGCGCCTATGGATACCCATAGTATTTGTCTCTAGCCTAACTGGATTATACTGGTTCTGTTACGCAGACGTACGTATGTCTTATATACAATAAGACTCGCATGTGTGTGCAATGTGGGTTGCCTACCTGCGGGGAAGTTCTAATATCTACTATAGTATTGTTTATATGGTTTAGACTTGCAAAGTTATTAGTTTCATTCTTTTAGTGCATTTCTCGTTCCCTATTATGACTTTATTTTATTAATAATAGTAATTCTGTCCCGAATTGCAATTAAGACTATAGTTACTTTGTGGTTGGGTTGGTAGTATGCTGTTGGCAGCACTGCCTGACTGGTGGGTGGTGAGATTTGACAGTTGTCTATTGTAATCGTGAACATTCTAGAAGTTTCCAATTTTTTGTGAAGTTTCCGGTGTAAGTTTATAAATTAGCTGGCTGACGACTTCTAGATCTCTTTCGATCTCGACTTCAGCAGCAACAGGTCGGTTCTGTCCTTTTGGCCTTCCGCCGCTTTTCATGAAATAGATTTTTGGAATCACCTTCCCGTGGGGTAGGCTCTGAAGTTTATTCACTCTCCTTTCGCGAGATTTCTATTTGAAGTACCTAACCCAATAACACGGGCAATTGTTTTTTGTGAAAATTCGGCCATTCCGACATTTTGGTATAATTCCGTACTGCGCTGGACCGCCAGCGAGTGATTTCGTGTTTTGCTAGCATTTTGCCGTTAATATTGAACCTTTAGTTTCTAGACTCGATATTGTTGATTTAGTTTCTTTTTCTAGTTTGGTTGTGAACGCCATACTGTGTTATATGTGGTTTTCAGCCCAAGTGTGTGCATCTGCTTCCCGAAGAAACTGACCTGGTACCTGGTGCTGATGTCAATCTAAAGGAATACACCCCCTTTTCCACCTACTTCTAGACCCTGGAAGGATTCACAGGAGTGTGACTACAAGCTGTTCCTGCTACTTTGGGTATGGAAGGTACGTAAAATTTGCTTATTTCAATTTTGATCGCCATTTTGGCAGCTATCGAGCTATTTTACGTACTTTCGCATCTAGAGTTTGTAGTCACCTCCAAGTGTGACCTTCATTTCGCTTTTCTTTTTTTTTTTGTTGCTCATTTGTACATTCTTGAGAGAGAGAGAGAGAGAGAGCACATTTTTTTTATTTTTTGGTAGAGTTCTGTGTAAAAATTGCTTAGTTTATTGTTTCCGCCATTTTGGGCAGCTAATGAGCATTTTTGCATAGGTGTCTAACCTTCTTCAGTTTTCTTTGTACCTCGTACAATTTTAGAGAGAGAGAGAGAGAGAAGCACCTTTCTTTATTTTGGTATAGTTTTGATAGATTTTGAGTGTGCTCACACACACATTTTGCAAATTTTGAGCTGTAATTTTGCTGTACGAATTTCACAAATTTTTCCATCTTTACAATCGATACAGCTACCGAAGTACCTCTATGTGAGACTGAACGTACTCATAGATTTTTGTTTCTTTTGGAGCTATAGTTTTAACATTGAGAGTATTTATTGAAGTATAGTTGCTCGTACCTTGCAACTACTGTTCATATAGTTTCAATTTTCTGGATCATTTGTGATATTTGATTTTGAGACATTTTAGTAAATATTTGTGGGCTTGATAATTTTTTTTTGTGGTTGCATTACCTTTCAAGATCCTAAATTTTCTGGAGCACTAGAGCCAGCAGCAACTTAATAGAATCATAGCCTTGATTTCTTCTTAAATCAATTAAACTGCTTTGAACTTAAGTGAACTATAGCCTTGCTCACTTCAAGACTCATATTTTTTAAGTTTTATTTTAAGTATTAGACTTGAAAGGCCTATCAAGTATCTAGGTTAGGTGATACTTTGTTGTTACGATATTGGTACTTCATTTTAAAATCATATTCCTTTTGTATATGCAGATTCAGTTGTGAACCATTGTGGGGAGGTATCTGCTATAGCTTTTGTGTCTAATTTTTAAGAGAATTTTAGTATAGAATTTAAGCATTTTGTAAGGGATCTTTGTTAAATTTAAATAGATATTGTACTTAATTGAGCTATTGGGGTTTTGACTGTACAATTCAGAGGCCAAGTAGTACGCCTGAGCTTGCTTAACGATTTTGATCCTGGGGTTTCTCTATAGAGGGTCCACACACTAATCCTTCTCTTTTCTTTTATACTTTGCATGACGGCGGCCGGAAGTGGCAGCCGAGCCAGACCCAGATACCCCTCAGCCTGAAAAGGGAGAAGTCAAGCAGGAGTGGTCTGGCCTAGGAACCTGAAGAGGCTGCCAGTCTGCAAAAGGGGACCCTCTGAAGGAGCCATTGGAGACCCAGTACCATCTGTCTTAACCGAAGCAAGCCAGGTTGTATCGTCCATCTAAGCCAGCAGTCCCCTTTTTTTTTGAAATAGTACATATGAATCATAACTCACTATTTATTTAATTATATTTTAAAATCAATATACTTGTTACTGTTTAATTCTCTTTTGAATTTTTCTACACCCGTCCCTTCAGTGTTTCTGGAGAGGTTGGGTAATTTCACTAACTTCCTTGGAGTTTGGAGGTGAAAACTCCTGGCGCCCTTTTTCTTGAAGTTTTTTGAGCCTTTAGAGTAATCTCACGTTAAAAGTTAGTGATTTTGCCTGACATCTCTTATAAGAGGAAAAGAATAAGTTGCCAAGGATCCACAACCCACCGTAAGTAAACTGAGCAGCCCAAAGGCACCCCAGTTCTGCCAGCTTGAAGGTCTCAACTTAGTTGGGACTTTCAACCTAGCTTTACAAACTCTGTGGAATGCCCTGAAGGTATACATCTTGACCAAAATACCACCCTATTTTATATGCCGATTACCTAGTACTTTTAGCCGAAACAGAAGACGATTTACAGAGAAAAGTCTACACCCTACACAAAATCTGTCAAAAACCCGATACGAAAATATCGACAAACAAAACTAAAACCATAACTTTCTCAGGTAAATATCCAGTTAAGACAAAGATCTTCGTAAACGATGAAGTGTTGGAACAGGTAAAGTACTTCACATACTTAGGCTGTGGTATATCTTATGACAGAAGTAAAGATTAGAAGAAATTGCTGCTTCTCAGGAAGAACTAGTAGCTCTATCAAACATCTTAAAACAAGACAGTGTAACATATGGTCTTGGTATTAACTACAACAAGAGCAAGGTTATGATCGTAAACAGACATCACGATAATAATTATCGAGAGGTAAAGTCAGTAGGCCGTTGTGAAGTAGTTCAAAGTTTTGTATATCTCGGTTCTTTGATCGACAATTCAGGTAGCTGTGAAAATGAGATTCGACGGCACATCTAGCAGGCACGTGTGACCATGACAAAGCTTACTAAATATGGCATGACCATAACATCACTAAAGCTACAAAAATGTCGCTGGTTTAGTCGCTTGTATTCTCCATATTTTTGTATGCCTCGGAAAGTTGGACTGTTAATAAGAGAGATCGAGCTCGCATAGATGCTTCTGAAATGAGGACTTGGAGGAGAATGCCTTACATTATACCGCCCATGGTACTAACGTTTCCATACTGGATGAGCTCGGTAACCCTAAGAGACTATCCTCTGTTGTGTCGACGAGAATGCTTACATTCTTCGGAAAATATACACAGAAGCGATAATATGGAGAAACTTGTAATTCAGGGTCATGCCCCGAGTGGGCGGCGCCGCGGCCGTTCCCCTACACGCTGGGTGGATACGACGAAACAGTTGCTGGATATGAGTATCAAGAGCGTCACAGTACATCGCGAATGATGGCGAGCTACAGTTCTCAAAACTATTAATAATATTCGTGTCGGCAATACTCTAGCTCCGACTTAATGCATTTTACCAGTTCACAACATGTCTTTTAAGACATTGTGACTATGACGACGATTTCATTTCCACCAAAGGTTAAAAAAACTGGTTATAAATATTTGACAGTGTACCATTTTTAGGAATATCTCTAGATACCTATTAACAAACACTTTATTTATTTGGGGTCACTGGAGGACCCCACAATGACATGTAGGTTGATTTGTAGGTCATAGGCATATGAGGGTTAAGATTACCATAAGTCAAGGATTAATCGGGCGTTCATAATCAAGCAGGTTTTCTTTTATTATTCATTAAAGTTTTCTAATATATAGCCAAGAAGCCGCAAAGGCAAAGCATAAATACCAGAGTGCCGCGCCTGCGGATTTTTAACAGGCCAAAATTCACAGGCTCGCAAAAGTAATAACCTGGCAGACAGTTCCAGGCCCTGCACATCATGTGAACAAAGGTGCGGACGTATCGATGGCATTTCAGAGTATTGATTCCCTTTTCCCTCAAACTCAGATGACAGAGATGATTTCATAGACAAATTGTTCATAAATATCAGATAAATACATTTTCTTATGGTCAGCCTCCCGCAAAGGCTGCAAGCCTATGGCGTGCAGAAGCGCTGCGAAAGGACAAGTGTCTGTGCTCGTTACATTTGAAACGCCGCAAGTTTTAGCCGTGGGAAAACAAATACCCCAGTAGCTCATTCCTCAGCATCGAGGTTCTCCAAAAGAAAGAATGCTGGAGAAGACTGGTTTGGGGAGTAGGGACCTCGACCTGGTAAGGACGAGCTCGCAGAGCTTCTCTAGTGCTCCTCGTTCGGACGGCCTTTGGTGTTATTATCTAGGAGAGATCACCCGAACATATTCCGTCATAGAATCTGTAAAACAGGGACAGGTCAGCCACCTTTCTTCGATGTTCCAGGCTGTGGTGGTCCTTTGTGAGGTTAAGCGTATCGATTAGTCTGATTTCTCTCTTCTGGATAGTGTCCAGAAGCTTTAGAGAGTCCTTTGGAGCATATCCCTAATGCTCCAACGATGATCGGATCTGTGCCTTTTAGAGCAGCAGTAGTTGCTCTAGTTTATAAAAGTTTCTGCAGCTGAACACAACTTCAAGCTTACATCTATAACTTTATTGGCTGTATTGAAATACTTGATATCGACCATACCGAAGGTTTGTAGTATCCCTAAAAACATCTATATTTACCTTCAGTGCTCTGTGAGCGTGAAATTTTTTCTTCTAATAGATATTGTGCAGTTTGACATTATTACCGATAAATCGATGTGGTACAGTATCTATAGTTAGGAGTTCTACAGCTGTACTGCTAATCAGTCGCACTCCATCTATGGAATAGATGATTTTATCTTGAAGGTATCTACTTTGAAAATATTTCGCTGATGAATTCGCAAATTCTACGATTGCGTGAGATTTTCACTACCTTGACTACACGTATAATACGCTCAAACTTACCCACCATATTCAAGGGTGACGTTTAAAGCATATCGCGTATACCACAGTACCGCAGCTCCTGTGAGAAGGTTATGTTAGGAGAAGTTTGTTAATGCGGGACTTGAATAAGCCAACAAATGTAGGGTAAAGTCGGGTAAATTGTACCACATTGCACACTTTATCAAATATCTCGCTATTGACCTGATTTGAATTCAACAAAACTATAAATTAGAGTTACCTAACATATTCCTATCAAATTCCATAATAGAAAAGTTACATAAAGACTGACAGTTTGACATAATAAATGTTTTTTTTAAAATGTTGCAAACGGTACAATCTACCCAACTAGTTCGTTGAATTGTACCACCCGGTTCGGTAAATTGTACCATGGCAAAATGCATTAGATGATCGTTGTTGATAGAACAACAGATTTATAATACGATACATTGCAATGAATTAAAATTTTTATTTGTAAAACTTCAACACATGAATCACAAGTTAGGAACCCATTCGGTAAAACAAAATATTGGCGTAGCAAATAACTAATACTCAATACTTATTTAACTCAAACACAGAAGTCACAAATATAGTCCCATTGACTGGGAAACGAAGCACAGCTTTCATGCACCCAATTTGCGCAAAATTTCCAGTTTTATAGTTTCTTATTGCTTCCTTCATATCTTGCTCTGACCATTTTGGCAGTATTTTGTACCCTTGCGAGGCATGACTGGAAAAAATACTGGCATTTGGTAAATCGTACCGGTACGATTTAACAAACTAGGTGGTGGTCCAAATTAGCAAACCGACATTATTCACACAAATTGGTTTATTTCTTTTAAAAAAGTGAGGTTAGGGTAAATATAAACCGCCTAAACTATTTACAGATGTCCAATAATTACGATGTACGCCACCTCAACTGCCACAAACTGATCATTCGGATACAAAGGCTTATCTAAAGTGGTATAATACTTACTGCGTAAAGTCGTTTTTCAGAAAAATACAAACTTTAAATTTCACGAGAGACCGCCGTTTACGCGTCTTGGTAACTAATGTTTTAACAACAAAAGGTATCAAAAGAGCAAACTAGATGACGTTAGAGGCTTACAATTTAATAAATATTGAGGTGGTACAATTTAACAACTGGTACAATATACCCGACTTTACCCTATGTAAAAGTTCTTTATTTTGACGTTTGATTTTTTAATATCGTTCAATTCCTTTTCGAGAAAATTAGAAAAAACCTTTATGTGTCTCAATTTGTTCAGATAGGAAACAAAAACATACGAAAATAACACTTTTTATTGCAATAAGTGTTCAAAATGTTTTTTTTATAACTGAGCAGACCGTGCAGGCACAGCCTGAATACCAGAGTAGCGCGGCTGCTGTGAAAGGGTTATGTTAGGGGAAGTTTGTTAACGCGAGATTTGAATGGGCCAATACCCGCAGGCCCAATAAATACATGTCCTGATAGTACATTCCAAGCTTTGGACACCCTGAGAATAAATGTGCGATAGTACCGCTTGTTTCTTGATGTATGAAGTACGAGTGCCTTAGGATAAGAAGCAGCAGTTGCGCGGGTGCATCTGATAGTACCGGTGAGCGGCGGAACTATAGATGATAGCTCAGAGGAGCATACTTTGTTTAAATATCGAGTGAGGGGTCATCAACTGCATGCCGGTGAGAAAACGGCTGGAGGTGGTGCGCTAAGGCCGGATCACAAATTAGTCGAATTGCCCTTGTTTAGACGGCATCGAGTATAGACAGGCTAGTAGGGGCAATAGCTCCTCAGATATAGGGTCACCAATCAGTCGAATTGCCCTTGTCTGGACGGCATCAAGTGTAAACAGGGTAATAGGGGCAGTAGTTCCTCAGATATGAGAGCGACACTCCAGGTCAGTGCCCAGGGCTCTTTATAGCGTGAGAAGGCTATATGGTGCGAAGTACTTTCTGATTGTTCATTAGAACCGGTTGCTGGGATTTCTTATTTGATAGCGTACAATACTGGGTTTTGAAATATCGGAAATAAATGACTTGAGCCTCGCCAAAGGAATGGATTAGTTTGCTCCACACATGTGTGCCATAAGCATGGAGATCTCCAGTTGATATTTTCAACTTAAGAGGATCAGAATCTAGCACCTAGAAACCGAAGATACAACGGAGCATAGGCTTTTGCCCACATTGCCCACATTGATTAAGTATCTCCCCTAGAGAGGAACAACGCCTTCATACTGCCTCTAAACGCTGATATATCTAAGAAGCTCGTTGGGTGGCGAAATTATGTAAGTCAACAATATTTCTGTGGAATATGGAATAGTAATTATACGCGACAAACTTGAAAAGAAGATCTCATCTGAGAACAGTTAATTTTATTTTAGTTTGAAGAAGTCGAAAAGTACAATGCTAGTTCATTCAAAGTTTACTGTAAGCAATATATTGATAAGGTACTTTACCACGTTGATGAAGTCACATCCAAATTGATTCTTTAACTAGTTCTAACTCCTATTGATCAACTACTTTAATTTAATAATATGGATGCAAGACCTGGACCCTCTTTTACGTTGTTGAAGTAACAATACACCAAACTTAAACGAGTTTTATACCTACACATGATATTTTAGGGATAATAGCATATTGAAATAACTAGCAGATGATTTTAGCAAGTCCAAAGACTGATTTAACAGCAATTTCTCTCCAAGTTGTGTAGTTTAGCGGCAAAAAAGTTAAAATTTATGAAACTGTTCTGAAATAACTAAACCCCTAAAAATGGAATTTGGAGCGATTCTGGAATTTGGTATCTCTAATAAAATAATTTTAAATAATTTATTTTCGGCAAAAAATTGCTGGATAGATGAATTCTGAAGAAGCTTACAGTATCTTTAGAGATGAACTAGGTACTTTTCCAAAACAGGGCGCTAGCAGAAATTTTTATAGAATGAGTTGTCTCGATTTATGCTTACCTCAGGCTCTCTGGTCAAATTCGCAGTACCTATAAAATATAAAAGAAATTAATGAAAACTGCATAGAGTAATCTCATCAAGAGCTGAGAGAAAATGTATATGAAAATAGTGTAAAAAATCTGTAAGCCTCTAAACATAGTCCAAAAACCTTAGTTGGAGTCAATCATGTAGAGAGTCTTTTCAAAATAAAAAAATTTGATAGTCATATATACAGAGTGTTTCCAAACAAATGCGAAAAACTTTGCGCAGAATTCCTTGGCCAACATGAAGAGTAGTTTGTTATATATGCGTTGGATCAAAAGGCAACCATTAGGGAGATATCGCACAATAAAGATGGCTGACAAGTAATATTTCATTTTCTCAATTTTTTTATTTAAAAAATAAAACGAGATAGTACACCCCTATCATTCGTCTTAACTAAATTTGAGCAAATTTTGTTGTTTTCGGCAATTTGCTCTTAAAACTTACCGTCTTCCAATGAAAAAGTAAAACAAAATCGTAACGACAAAATTGCAAAAGAAAAAAAGTTTCTAAGATAATAAACCCGTCTATCGAAATTTATTTTATTTCCATGTATAAGTATTTCCTTAAATTTAGGTAAGAACTATGATAGGGGCAATTTAATTATTTTATTATTTATAATACTATTATAATATTATAGTATATGATAGTTCCGTAATATTTCGCTGTTGTTCTATTTTCGTATTAAAGATAGAAAATAAAAATATTATTTTGCCACTATACATATTTCTAGCTCGATATCTCTCTAATGGTTTGCTTTTGATCCAACGTTTATCTAACAGACTACCAAAAGGATTTTAAACAAGGAGTCACACCCTTATGCTTCTCGGATTTGTTTTGACATACCCTGTCATATGGAATGTAAGATAACAACAAATTTGATAAAATGCATACATAAAAATGTAGTCTAGGAGTATTGTTTTTTTATAATATATAATCTAGTCTAGTATTTAATTTCCTAAGTCTTCTCATATGTTCATGTTTTTCCCTGCATAGATTGCTGGTTATAGCCGAAAGTTCAAACGGGTTTAATATTTTAATAGGGATTATGAGAAAATAATGTTTTTGTGTTTGATAGAAAAACTTTGAGTTCTGTCAAATCTGTGACCTTTAAAGATTTTAAAAGCTTTTATTTAACTTGCAACTCAATTTTGAAGCAGATATCTTCAACCGGTTGAGCTGAAATTTTGTATACTTGTTTAGTTTGGATTACAATGCACGATAAGCAGTATGACGTCGTTCTAAATCCAATAGTGGAATAGTTATTTAATGCATTTCTACAATATGGTTATCCATATTGGTATGAGAACGCCCAGTAGATTTTAAGGGGTATGACAATCTAATGAGAGGAATGACATCACTGACAATAGACCCACTGATGTCACTTTTAGTCAAATTTTGTTGTGAGAGTTTGGGGAAAATGTACTATTCAAAGCCGGCAAGTTTTTTTATCACTGCACGAACGCGACGACCTGAGAGAAGAGAGTTTTTGCATTTGACGCTCAACTAGAGGCTTGCGGTGTGAGCAAGAACCTGGCAGCAGTCACAGGAGATTCTGGATCGAATTGTACGAGTTCCTTTATACAACCTACGCAGTGGTCATCACCAGGTTGTATTGACGACGGTGACGACATCGACTTGAGGTTAGGGGGTAGCTAACGAACAGCTGGTGCACCGAGCTGCCACGAAGGGTAGACCGGACACACGGTGTCTTTGACGTAAGTGGTAAAAAGATCCGCGGTAAGGATTTTCCAATAATAATTCGTAAAGGAACATTTCGGGTGCTAGACTGACTTTGGGAAAGCAATAGGGATAAACTCGTGTCGTTAGCGGACTCTTATCACCAACACAGTTTTAAGGTTATGTCTAGAGTAGGTCTATATTTTTAGTTTAGTTTTTAAGGTTTCCATGATGTCTAATAAAAGGAAATCTACGAAAATGAGTGGATATCAGGATAGCGCAAATTCTAAGTTAGAAACTGTCGTTCAAATGATGGCAAATAATATGTATTTTAAGCTATAATACGATGTTGTAAGGGTTTGGGGAAAATATACTATTCAAAGTCGATGTGTTGTTTTATCACTGCGTGAACCTTGTTTACGACCTGAGAGAAGAGAGTCTTTGCACAGTGAAAGGGCGTTGAGAGTTACTCGAAAGATAATGTGACGTCATTCTAAATCAACTATGGCGGACAATCCAACATGGCAAAGTAGTTATTTTTAATGTACTTCTGCAATATGGGTATCAAATAAAAGGGCTTGCCGAGAATGAAAAAAAATTGGTTTGATATAAATGCAAGTTAATAACTAAAAAGTAAAAAATAAATTAAAACAAAAAAACTTTTTTAAAAAATGTTCGCTTAGAGTGTTAACTGTCAAATTATAGCCTCATTATACACAATTTATATGATCATAAAAGCTTGTCGCGCGATTTACTTGTCTAAATTAACTAGTACCTATTCAATTGACTAACTTGGTCTGCTAAGTTTAATTGTGTTAAGATTTCAGTTTAATTGAATTCTTATAGGTACTTACGTAAACCTCGCGACAAGCTTTTATGATCATATAAATTGTGTATAATGAGGCTATAAGTCGATAGTTAACACTCTAAAGGAACATTTTATTTTCTTTTTTAGAACCTTTTAATAAAAGTTTTTTTTAAGTTTCTTTGTTTTAATTTATTTGAAATAAAAACTCATTTCGTTTTTCTAGACGATCATCTTTTAGCTCTATATATTTGGTCCAATGCGTTTCCAATTTTTGCCCTCAGAAAATAACCTCTGACCGCTGATCTCTTCAAATGACTCGAAACTTCTAATACCTAGTCACTTCTTCAGTTTTGCAGACAGAAAATAGGCGGAGTGGGTAAATATTTTGTCCAGACCTAAAAACCCTCTTACTCGGGATGAGGGGAGGCTGTCCTCGGTGGACCATAATGGACGTCAAACTGTCTTTCACGAACATCTGCCGGATGAACAGCAATATCGGTGCTATGCATCATAATTTGCAGTCTGATAGACCTGGTATTTCTGGTGGGAAAATATCTCTGAATGAGCTAACAAATCATTCGAGATTTCCAAACTACGAGTATGAGGAAAATGGAGGAGTACTGGTCTTTTTACGTAGCAACCTGATCTGCTCAAGAGCTCCCGCTCTAGAATCCGGTAGAAAGCACATCATAAATGTCTCAAGCTAAACCTCAAATCATTTTTCAAGTTCATCCACTATCTCTAGCGCGCACCCTCCGACAACAACTGGACTGGTGTCCTAGATTACCTGTCTGACAAGATCGTCTTCATGAACAGTAACTATCAGTCTTCAGGGATAACCCCTCTTGGGTAACTTTAGCGTCTATAATGAAACCTGGTTCAGCTCCAGCAGAACTGACGTAGCGGGCCGAGCCGTCAAAGAATAAGCCACATGCCAAAGTCTGGTGATACATTCAATGAAAGAACCCACTTTCTTTTCTTGTGTCCGCTCACACTCTACCAGCCTGCAAGATATTTTTCTGATGACTCATTCTTTCCCTTATGAAATTGACATACAGCCTCCTTTTAGCAGCTGGGATCACAGCGCAGTCGAAGTTAAGTTCCCTTTCGCAACAAGTCAACAAATTCGGATAAGTTAGGTTAGGTACGTTAACCTATTCGAATTCGTTGCAACAAATATGTCAGCAGAAATTCGCCCAAACCGCAAAATTTAGTACTACGGTCATGCCGACCGGGATGGTCTGAGAGACCTTTTTCAACTTTCCCTGGAGTGAGATCTGCTTGCAAAGTATGATTTCAACTGTCTGCAAAATCACAGAGGCTACTCATATCAGCATCGAAGCGTACATCCAACGTACAATCAAAACATTTAAACTAAAATCCAGCGGCCGGTTTTTCAAGTCTTGTGACACAGCTTGTCGGCAAAAAGTTCTGGCTTACGAAACATACAGAACATAGAGAACCCCACCATCGAAAACAGGCGGGCTGATATTGAGCCCAAGAACAAATACAACGAAACCGTTCGATATTCAAAATACCAACACGATACGAAAATAAAACAAAAGGTTGGGTCCTAATAGCAACTGAACATTCTGGATTCTCGCCAAATAAGTAGAGGAGACATTCTCGGTTAGATTTCCTCTTATCAAATGTATAGAGGGAACAATCGCAACAGCTTCCAAGGACAAAGATAAAACTTTTGCCATGAAATTTTCCTTTCACACACATCATCCCTGGAGAAAGAAGCACTTCAATATTACTGGAAAAAATGTGCTTTTGAACCAAACAAGTCTCATATGATCCCAAATTTGTCTGATTTTTTATTACACTCGCTTCATCCGTTTGCTAACATTGAATATTCTCTCAAATGAAGTTGCTGTAAACGCACCAGCGGAATCTGCAGTACTGCACTGTTGCTTTGCTTCATAGTAAGGCTTTTGTTTGCGCTCGAAGAAAAATTACGTATCACTCAAAAAAATGCCGTTCGTAATATTCATAAATGCTCTTTATGAGTTAATTTTTTACTGTATCGATAATTCCATTTATGGTGCACACGAAACCTCTTTATTGGCTCATGTTCATATTTGTGGATACAATAAATCGACGTTTATGGAAATAAAATCCGATATGAGTTGTACGTTATGACGAAGCATTAATATATACAACAATTTATTTGTGCTGACAATTAACAACGTTTATTAATAATAAGAACCGTATTTATGAATTTGAAAACTGTATTTTATTAAATATCCTGAAAGAAGAGTAACATCCGTTTATCATAATAATTTTGTTGTTTCAACAGCCGTGATTGTGGGCACCATTAATAGTTTTCATTGATACTATAAACCTATGTTTATGTAAATCACAAACGCCAGTGCTTATAAGTAAAACGCGTTTGAAAGGTCAATAAACGCTGTCGTGAATATCATGAAACCGTTCATCGAAAGGCTGTTTTGAAAGTAGCGCCACTAGGCCTCTTGGCGTTAAACATACCGAATCAGTGGAAGCGTCTGTGCTTACATGTACACGTAGTTTGTGTTTGTATTGATGGCTGGTGGACTGTGAAAAAAAGTGTTGCTGTCCTGTTGGGAGTTTGGCGTCCTTTAGGAATATTTAGAAATACTGTGCTTTTTGCTGTTTCTGTGGTGGGATAAGCTACTAAAAGGTGAGTTTTTTCCTTCCTCCAACATTACATTACGTTTACATCGCGCTCACTATCTTCTAGCGGGTACCCCAACATTGATCCCGAACTGTTCTGCTATTCCATACTGGCACGAATCGTTGCTGCATGGATTCGCCAATTGAATTCAACCTGTACCTTGCTTGTCGTTAATTGAGGAAGAAAGGATGATAACCTAACCAGTGAACGGAGAAGCATTATTGATGGCGATATGTACCTGTAGAATTTTTGGCATCACGCGCCAATCTCTTTCTCCAGCACAGCGTTCGGGATCGCTGTTAGGGGTACCTATACCCGCTAGAAGTTTCTTTCACGTTCGGAGGTCATAGTTTTTATACGACATTCGAATTTTGGGTGAAAATTCACTTTTTTTTGTTTCAGTATCTAATCTACATAGAACAAACTAGGTGTTGATGAAATCCCACTCTAGAAGAAGCAAATGTTGGTAGCATTTTTACATTATATTTTTGTTTTGTTTGTTACATATTTCAAGTTGAAAAATAAATGGTAACACAGTTGATTTGATTTGTGTAAAGCCGCAAGCGCACTTGTTCTAGTGGTAATATTTTATGTGATTATTTTTGTGTTATACTTTCTCTGCTTCTGGAATAAACACATTCAATAAAAACTACTGTTGAGATATTTGAGATCAACAAATTTCTTGTTTTTATCTGCTCTACACTGCTGCCGTTTTAGTTCATTTGTACTATTTCTAATTTCTAGTACATTTTTGACGTCAAAAGTACAGTACATAAAGGCTGAATTCTAGTACATTTTTAGTTTTCAAAAAATCTATAAAAATCTTCATTTCATACGTTGTAGCTTCTCAAATGGATGTATGATGCAAGAATGCAGAGTTATGAAGTTTTTTTTGTTTTTTTGTTTTTTGCTGTTCACAAAATTATAAAGCGTCCGTGTTGTGTCAGTTGCCAGCTCATAATGAAGTTCACGGGTTTTAGTATAATTTAGTACAATCTAGCACATTTTATTACTTTCATTCATACATTTCAGAAACGTAATGTGGCAGCACTGCTGCTCTGTTCAGTTTCTGACTGACTGAGGTGGTATTATTGATTATTAGTTAAGGTGGTTGTGATGATACCACTTTTATGATTGTGCTACAAACCAGCGCAGTTCGCAATTAGTAGTTATACAATAATTATAAGGAAAAAATGGAAAATCTGGCATTAATTTGCAAATCAATCGCTATGTTTTGATTTTCTGATATGATTTTGATACATGAATTCTAAAATATTCTTGACAAAAATGTCATTCTGCTTTGAAGTTTTGTTTTCAATATTGATAAAATACTATTGGATGATACTTAACTCTAGACCTCAATGCTTAATAGAAAACCCCCGTCAAACCATTCGTCATAATATGCATGTTGATAAAATCGGGCCTACATCTTCTATTAGAACATCGACCTCTCTTGGTCCAAAGATTTAAAGGAAAAACTGTACTCAACTTCTGAGTACTACTAGTATAATAAGCTATTATCTCAGCACCCAGATCCCCATTTCATGAGGCAGTTTACTGGCATTTGACCACATGAAATAATTTAGATATTTTATGTGTTACAATAACGGGTCCAGCTTTATGTCTTTTGGGAATTTATAGCCTTAATAAAGGGATAAATATGAAATATGAGAAGGCGCAGGTTCCACGGTGAATGGAAATCAATCTTTTGTAGGGCCAAATAAAATCCAAACAATAGTAGCGTTTTCTAAAGCACGGGCGACTACACAGTATTCAAATCAAGCAGGAATTTTATACTGCATCGTACTTTCGAATGTGATAAATCGATATCCAATTTTCAAGAATAAACCCCCTATCAGGGCTATTTCAATGGCAGTCACGATACTTCCTACTACTATCCTATCATGGCACTGTCATTTTCAATAATTATATCGCAATGATTTAAATCAACCATGAATTTGTCAGTGTAAGGACGTGCCGAATTACATCGATGAGCGTCGGGTCGAACATGCCAAAAGAGTCCACGCCGCGGCCGTTTCATTACAGAATCCCCAAAACTTTTTCCCCGACCCGTGGTCCGGGGATAGACCTCGATGTAAACACAAATCATTTTGTTCTCCAGTCGACATCGCTGTATAACTCGTAGTAAACCGCGAGGGTGAGTGGATAATGTCGGCTTATTATATTATTCAAGCCCGGGCTACAACATACCGAGCTGCCGTTCAGTTACCCAGTGACTTTTCCTAACACTGTGAGATGAGTTATCACTGGGTCCGCAAATCGTGCGCCCTAAGTAGACGAAGGAACCCAAGGATGACTGCCTTCTGCATTCTGGCGGCTAAGACGTGCGCCACCTCACGACACACCGGCATTTTGAGCAGTGCAAAGAGCAGCGCATCCTCATTTCACCTAGGGATCCAGTGACTATAACCACCAAACATATAGTGTAGTCTGGCCAAAGCCTGCGAAGTTGTCCGAGTAATTCCTCCTCCTTAGAGACGATGCTCACCTCAGCAGTTGCCGAAAACTCTATAACGAACATCGTCTTCTGTTGGTAGTCGAGAAAGACTATGTTGAGCTTGTTTGTCTGTTCAAGCTCGAGCGTGAGGGACCAGTAGTTGCAGTAAATCCAGCATATCTCTTTCTCTACAGATTTGTTCGGTCTCATAAGAATACACAGGTTTTAGCGTCGTTGTAGATACCGCGACCTAAACCGCGGCCGCTCTCACCGATGTAATTCGGCATAGCCGTACCTAAGATATATGTATATTGGTTGTTATTAAGTATGTGTACCTATGTACCATATATATTGAGATAATTATGTTTTTTTCGCTGGAAACATCTGACCTGAAGGTCCGCTATTAAGGTCCAAATAAGCACTGCCTATTCAGCTTATTTACAGAAAACTGAAGATCTATTATCGCAAAATCTACAAATGTTTTTGATAATTGTTAATGCAAATTAAGGAGGATCGAAAATACCTGGCAGTATAATACTTAAAGGTGAGACCTATGATTCATGCCAAAGAACAGTAAACGGTTTTGCTTCATTTTTCTCTAGCGTGTATTTGCAGTCCGATCCATCTAATATCATGAGTTTAGGTTTAGACTTGCGAATAAATATTGCTTGCCTTCAGATAAAGTCAATAACTGAAAGAGGTGTTATCCATGCAGCTAGAAAATTGAAAAATACAATGACCTCGGGAGTTGACAACATTCCTTCCTTTATAACCAAAGATTGTATCTATGCTTTAGCTGATCCGCTGTCTGCTATCTTTAACCTAATGTCACGCATTAGTTCCTTTCGACATATTTGTAAAATGTCTGATATATGTCCAATCTTCAAATTAGACCGCTATTTATTATTATATAAATAATCAAATCTTGGATTTTCTGAAGATTTGTTATCCCTTCTTAAATCTTATGTCATTGACAGAACATTGTTTGTTGAATATGGTGGATTCAAGTCTAATAACTTTATACCATCTTCGGGTGTCCCGCAAGGGTCAAACTTAGGACCCCTGTTATTTTTAAAGTTCATTAATAATCTATCGTTTTAGCTCAGCTGTTGTTATTCATTATTTGCAGATGAGTTGAACAGTTATTCTAGTATAAGAACCCAAGGTGACTGCGTTTATCTTCAACATAACTTAGATGTAATAAATTCATAGTGTGCCAAAAACTTACTTTCTTTGAACGTATCGAAATGTAAAATGGTAACATATTATAAGAAACCTAATGTTATACTTAAAGAAGACTATAATATTAAGAACATCAAGTTGGAAAAGAGTGCCAGTTATAAGGACCTAGCCATCATATTCGACACCAAACTTAGTGTTAACGGCCATATCAATATTTCATCATCTGCATATAAAATGCTTGGCAACTGTGTACGGAATTAGTCAGATTTCTCAAATTTGCAACAACCAAAGTTTTATATGGTACGTATGTCAGAAGCAAGTTAAAATACGCTGGAATCTGTGCAACGCAGAACACTAGAGTATTTTTTCTTTAAATGCAACAGATTTTATCCGGAGAGAGGATTCTATCAAAATGTTTTACTCGAAACATTTAATATGCAGTCCCTTAAAGAGCGCCGAAATATGCCTGCATTGTCCTACTTAATTAATTTACTGCATAATAAAGTTGACTATCCCCAAGTTTTAAGTAAGTTAAATTTTCCTGGCCCAGGCAGTCGTTACTGTACGACATTTTACTGTGAAATTTTAGTCCAATTGTCACGTCGTAAAAAAGACTCTTGACAGCAAAAGATCAGGAAGAAATGAAATTTGTTGGCATGGCGGACATTGGTCCCCTGAACCTATGTCAAAGTTTCTGACCTCGGGGAGTTGCGGCTCCAGGGGTTGGAGGGTAAAAACTCTGCTTCGCGACGATTTTCGAAAAAAAAACGCCATTTTGGTAAATGATATCGTAAAAAGCTTCAAATAATTTGGAGAGAACAAAATTCTGCATAATTTGGGTTGTTACATTTTTCGTCTGCGAATAATGATTTCCATCCTACAGTGCGCCAAAGTTAGAGGTTGGTTTGTGATTTACAAAAAAGAACTGTATCAAAAAGTCGTGTAACAATTTTGTTTCCCTGAAAGAATGATCTGATTTCTTTATTATCTGCAGCTCCATAAATGCACGCATTTGGTTTTAAAGAAAAAATACGACATTTATGACACATCGCTACCCACTATACGATATGAGCTGTTGCGAAAAATATCTTATTTGTACATACTTTTAGTGGAAATGATACTACCTCGGCGTTTCGTAATTAAGATAAGATTCAATTTGCGACCTCTGGGGATTGCCGCTCGAGGGTGGGGAGAGGGGGGTGACAACTGTTACGTCACGGTTTTCGACAAATAGCACCATTGCCATAAGTGCTATAGAAATAAAGTTCACCGCAATCCTGGTCTTTACATTTTTCTCGTGCGACCGATAGTTTCCATTCTACAGTGCCTCGAAGTTAGGGGGTGGTTTTTGATTTTTACTAAGATCAGAATTTTATCGCGTATTAAGTTGAAGAACGGTATCAAAAAGTTCTGTAACACTTTTTCTGCTAAGAAAATAACATTTCTTTTATCTTTATTATCTGCAGCTGCTTAAATAACACATTAGGGCTTAAAAAAGGGAATGACATTTAGGGCCGTATTCATAGTCATCCCTTGAGTATAACCTAACGCTCCCTTAGTAATACTCAAGGGATACTAGAGGGACCCTCAAGGAGAGAACAAAATTCGCGCTCCTCCCCCCACACTTGAGCGGCAACCCCCAGAGTTGGCAAACTAAATTCTCTTATTTAAACCCTTATTTCAATAGCATTTACCAAAACGACGCTATATTTCGAAAATCTTCGCGAAGCAGAGTTTCCATACTCCCCCCCTCGGGCGCAAACTACCATCCCACCAAATTTCATTTCATTCCGACCTTTTGCGCTCAAAAGATTTTTGTGTGACTGGCTAACCTCGGGAGTAGGTAGCGATGTGTTCTGAAATATCGTACTTTTTTAAACCCGAATGTAGGTATTATTTAGGCAGCTGCAGATAAAAGAGATATTAAAAGTGTTATTCCCTTAGGAGAAAAAGCGTCACGTTATTTTTTTGATAATGCTCTTCGACTTGATAAGCGATAAAGTTCTGATTTTAGTAAAAATGAGAAACTACTATTGATCTCAGAAGAAAAATGTAAAGAACAAAATTGTGAGAGCTTTTATTGTCTCCAATTATTTTTTCAATTTTTTTCGATAACACTCACTGCAATGGCGCTATTTGGTGAAAAGCGTCATGAAACAGTTTTCACCACCCTACTCACCCTCGAGCGACAACCTCCAGGGGTCACAGATTGAATCTTATCATAATTAGATAACGCCGAGGTAATAACTAAAAGGATACTCAAATGAGATATGTGCCTTTTTTTAAACTAAAGGCGTGCGTTTAGGCAGCTGCAGATAATAGAGAAATGAGAAGATATAGTTATTTCAGAGAAAGAAAAATGTTACACGACTTTTTGATTAAAAGTTCTTCGTCTTAATCCGCGATGAAATTATTCTGATTTTAGTGAAAATTACAAACCAGCCCCTAACTTTGGCGCACTGTAGGACGGAAACTATTGGTCGTTATTTTTCGAAAATTGTTGCGAAGCTGAGTTTTCATCGCCCTACCCCTCGAGCGACAACCCCCTGAGGTCGCAAACTTATGTATAAATTCAGGGGACCAATGGCTACCATCGCACCAAATTTCATTTCTTTCCGAGCTTTTGCTGTCAAACACCCCCTACTGCCCAGACTATTTGCCGTACCAACATACTAAAGGCCGAATTCATAGTCGTTCCTTGAATAATACTTAAGGTTCCCTTGAGTAACTCTCAAGGGATACCTAAGGGACCCTCATGTGCGGCTTTCCTTGTGTATCTGTTTCCTATATACCATCTGGGATACGGCGGAATTCATTTTGCGACGTTGTCATATTTCAAATATAGGTCAACTTGTTATGCCTATGCCTACGCATTTTGATGTTTTCTGTTGTCTCTTTTTGTTCTGTGGCAGTATTTCGTATTTAGTGCCGGGCATTTTTCCGGATGTGACAGAAACTGACTACACCGTACCCCAAAGTAACCTACAAAATCGCCTTGACTGCAACGAAATGTCATGTTGACATGTCATGTTGACACTTCGTTACTTAGGCCCGTATTTATAAACCTTCCTTGAGGGAGCCTCAAGTTCGCCTTGATGCTTGAAGACGCCTTAGCGACAAAATCCAATTTATAGTCGCTGAGGCTTCCTCAAGACGTCCTCAAGACCTCCTTAAGTGTAAGGTAGCATGGGAGCTCCCTTGGCTCTTCCTTACACCTTCCTTACATTCGTTTGACATTTAAGAATAAGGTTATATAATGTTGATTAAAAATATTATTTTTTATTTACATATTCACCAAAAAATAGTGTTTTGAATTATTTTCCAGAGTGTTTTCTTGATTTTTTTGGTATATCTGTGATCATATACAATTGAGATAGTAGGTGTATGGTGCGTTATTTGTAATAATGTTTTCTCCAAAGTCCAAACCAAAAGAAGTCAATGTTCATGCAATCATACTGAAACTGTACCAGTATGATAATGGTAATTGAAGGAGAAAAGTTATTAGAGACTTGGATTAAAACACACTACGATCATGCACAACGTATACACTCCCACAAATGGATAAATCGATAGTGGCATCTAAACTTGCATTGGGGGTTCCACCTTCAAGGCAAGTACTTTCAAGCTGTTCACCAATATTAAATAACAGTTTCTCAATTAATTTTTCATTTCAGGATCTTAGATTCATATCAGAATAAATGCGATGCGGGTAATCCAAATTGTGAAGGTATCAACAAGAAGAAGAGACATCCGAAGTATTAAAACATGATGTCCTATTGACATGTCAACAAGAAAAACAATGATGTTATATCAGCCCATTTATGAGTGAATCAGTGTAAGCAAGATAGAAATAATGATAATTATATATTATTGTGTTATAAACAACAAGGTATATAAGGTATGGAGGTGGAGGATGATTTATACAAGCATAAGTTGTATATAGTATAGATTTTTATTTGATTGTTATGTCAGAATTTCAACGAACTATGGTAATTTGGGAACATTATAGTAGCTATAGATGTGACCTATATTTTAAACATTTATGATTTTGAGCTGACTACTGTTATCGTAGTGGATGAAGTGTGGAAGGAGTACTAGTATGTTTTATTTTTAGTTTTTATTTTTAGTAATATATAGAAAATGTATTTATGATATTTTTTTGAGGTGATTAAATCAAATATAAGATTAGTTACTCTAAAAGTATTTATGACTCATATTGTTACCACTTGTGTGTCGTGCAGCTGTAGTGATTTTACCATAAGAAAGTTCATTTGCAAATATATTCATTTTGTAGCAATTGCTTGTGATAGAAAAAGTTATTAAAACCTGTAAAAATGTGTAAAGTTAGTGGAGTAATGTTTTTCATTTCCACTTTTTAAATATATTATTATATATAATCAGAAACTTGCAATTCTTTTCGCTTTGGTTCTGTATTTAATCTTTTTTCCAAAATTCTTCCTGTCACTCTTCTATATATTTTTCTAATGCCTCCAGCTCCCAACCCTTCTCTAATTACACTGTTTTTAATTTTTTCTCTTCTGGTAACTCCTTTAACCTTCCTAAAGTATTTCATTTCTATTGTAACTCCATGCTGTAAATATCCACGATTCACAATAGTAAGTCAGGACTGGCCTATAAATTGCTCTATGAACTGACATCTTGTCTAGCTGCCTATTTCCCTCTGTCCTAGAAAACGATTTTTCAGGTAGTGATTTGTTGGTTTCTTGAATATCCTTGTCTATTTCTAGTTGTTGGCTCCATGATTGCTCTAGTGCTACACCCAGGTATTAAAATAATAATCAACTTGCTCTATTTGTAGTTGTATTTGCACCTCTTTTCCTTCTGCAGATAAGCTGATGCCACTGACACTTTGGTTTTTTCATTTCTCTTTAAAACTTGATTCCAATTTGTGAATAAATGTTGCATATCTTTCTCGCTTTTGGCTACTAACGCTACATCATCTGCAAACGCACATTCCGAAATTCTTTCCCTTTCCCAAATTTCGATATCAAATATATAAACATTGATTAACGTATTGTTAGCATACGTTAATCAATGATATAAAGCAAATCCTATACAGATTTCACAGTTCTGTGTACTTTCCTTCATCCATAAACGTTATAAACAACAAAGGGCTGAGAGCTCCTCCTTTTTGCAGTCCATTATTTGTTGTAAATGCCTCAGATTTCAATTTCTCCATATTTTTTAAATAAATGTTTTCAAATTAATTCTCGACAGTGCATACAGAAAACGACACTAATGACAGTGGATTTTGCTATTTCTCTGGTTTCTTTGCAACGTTGCCAGATTTTCCTCTTCCTTGGCTAAGGAGGCCTTGAGGAACGACTATAAATCAGAACATTGCAAGGCGTCCTTGGCTAAGGCTTACTTAAGGGAGCCTCAAGGTCGGGACTATAAATACGGGCCTTAATTACTCAAGGAAGCCTTACCTGAGGGACCCTTAAGTTTCGACTATGAATACAACCCTTACTAAGTCTGCTGTTCATAGAATGTGTACATTAGCTAACAATTGTAGTAACAGCTGCGATATACTCGTATTTAACGACAGTAAATCTCACATTGTAAATTGTTTCCTTAATACCATACAAGTTTTTGGTCTTTTGTTATTATTTGTATAATGGATATTTCATGTAATTGGGGTGCACCTGTCGGAAATAAATGCATACTATTACTGTTCTGTTTGTCTATTTAATTAAACAAATTTGATAGTATACATACGTGGCCAAGATTTTATATATATTTTTGATCCAACGGCGTGCCTCATTAAATTATAAATGTTCAATGTGCACATAGCTTGAAACATTGAACGCTTCCACGTTTTCTTTAAAAGAAATGTTGGCCACTATAACACGTAGAGCGATTGGAGATTGTTCTTTAGAAAAGTTTTATAGATACAGCCACATGATTATGATATATCTTTGAAAGTCCAACTCATCGCCTATTGTTATACACAACAAACATCTATTATTAACAATCTCACACGAATATGATTGCCTCTGCATCCATAGTTTTCTAAATTTAAAGGATTTATATATGTTTTTTGATTATTTTTCTATACAGGATACAGCTGTAACCTTTGAGTTCAAATTCTCCATACTCCAAACTATGTACCGGTTGTTTCTGTTACAGGAGAATGCGAGTTAATAGTTTTGAAGATGTAACAGAGACACCTTTCACAAGAAGAATGCCTACCGAGTCACACTTTTTAATTAACACGCTTTTGTTAGCCTCACCTTTATGTTTATTTGTTTACGAGCTTGTAACCCTCCTTTGAGAGAGAGAGAGAGAGAGAGAGAGAGAGAGAGAGAGAGAGATGTCGGACCAGACATTGAATGCTCCAACTTGCCGCAAAAACGATTTTAACGGCTTAAAATCCGTCGGACCAGCGGTCATATCCGCTGACTAAGAGATGGCGCTGACGCCTTGAAGTTTGTTAATATTACACAGCGGCGCAGCGACGAGAGCTTAAAAGGCGTGATCGTTTATGCAGTAATTATGCTATGAATATTGATCAGAAACAATTGTTTATCTTCATTATACAGAGTACTAATAGATTTGAAAACTAAAACGGCACTCTTTTAATACGAGACGCAGGAGATAACGGAGGTGAATTTGTTTGCGAAACTTGATACAATCATTTGGCACTTCATCTTTGATAAAAATAAGCTTACGAGTAGTAGTATTAAATTTATTTTCAAAAATGGTACTGTTATGGTATTGTATGTAACTGTAATTTTGCATCACGTCTACCTTCGACATGACAAAGACTTGCATAAAACAAGGTGGCCGACATTCTTGAAAATCTGCAGACACTGACACATTTAGTAAATATTATATAAGATATTTTTACGACTAAGCTTTGACCAAATACAAACGAAATATACCAAATTTACAACAAGAACCTGTTTCGAGGCCATTGTTGTGAAATGTATTTTATGTTTTAAGGACGAACACGCAAACAGAAAGTAATTACGTAAGGTATGCCGATGAACTAGTGATGATAATTACATACTAAAGTTATCTAGCTGTGTACTATGTATTTAACTAGACTCACGATTGCTATCGAGATTTCTTTGGTAATAGAATAAGCCCTCACTTTTCAGTCAGATTATGTTACAGCGACAACAAAAAATTGAGAAAATATCAACAATTCGTTTGGTGCACAACAGATCGCAATTATTAGTATCATATTTTTGTAGTCTCGTGTTATACCCAATAACGTTACCAGGAAAAGTTTCAGGGAGGAGGGTAAAACATTTTTTAGCGAGCCGCAAACAATCCTTCACACGGGTTAAAAGCATAATTTTTGCATAGTTTTGATTCAAAAAAGCCTTAGAGCTTTTTCATTCATCAATACTCTTTATTCACCTGCCTGGTATATAAATATATGAACTGTATAAAAAAGTACGTGAGATAATAAATCTATCAAATCAATGAACATCAGCATTAATTTTGCTCCGACGTCTTGAGTCGCTAATACAATACAGTAATAAAATAAACAGCTTTTTCAAATAACCTTTTTCAGAAAACTAAAAAATAATAAGCGAGATACAGAATGAAGAAAAGTAAATCTGGCCTTGTGTATCAAGACAACCTGTCTGTTTATGTTTAGTTTTTTGCCGGAATGTTTGTCTTATCGATCAGGCATTGAACGATCAGTTAATGCAGTAGTCACTTTCTGTCGTAGTTGATTCTAAATTGGTAAATCCTAAAAGTGGCACATTATTATGAAAACAGTGAACTTGTGAATAGGTTGCTCAATTACGGGAGTGTGTCTTAAAACTACGACTGCTACTTCGAGATTAGCTGTGTTTAAGATAATGACTTTAAACACCTAATCGAGTCGATTCGAGACGGGACCGTCTTGTACACGTGTTTTTGCAATAGTCGTCAGATTTTAAAAACTCAAACGTCAAAATAAAATACTTTGACATAACTTTGGAATCATTTCAAATTATCAAGGGAATGACCCTGGAGGATAGAGGGGACAAGAGAGGGAAGTAGTTAAAAAGTTGACCCCCTTCACAAATATTTTGAGGTGTCTCGGCGTTTTTTCTTATAATCAGTGGTTTTCTATAAATCCGTGTTGGGAAGTTTCCAACATCCTGTATGTAGTAATACGGTGGAAAACTCAAAAAGTACAAAATGTAATCAAGGTACTTCTCTTAAATTTATGTATAAAATAATTTTTTTGGGTCACCCTCTATCATACTCTCCTAACCCAATTTTACACTAAATAAATGCGAAATGATCAGAAACCCTTAGGGTGGCCAAAAACGAAATTTTGAAACAGTCTTGAGTGTTTCTGTTTTTTTTACAATTACTCCTCCTTCAATTTAAAAAAAAATATATCATACTCTTACCTACAATGGTACCACTTCATGTCACATACTAACTTAGTAGTTTTTTGTAGGATAAGGTCATTCAAACAAAAACTCCTTATTTTTTATGTGCGGCGTTTTGACCTATATTAAGTCATCCTCAAGCAACAGAAAATCGAAGTTTAATAATACAAAACACTGCCAACGGTATTAAAATATAACGTACAATAAAAATGAATTAAAATAAAACAAATAGTAACAGAATGAAACCAATAATGTGCCTACACACCAAAGACTGGTAGGTGGATGAGGTGATGAGCAGATTGGATGGTCCAACTCATCCACCTACCCGTCTTTAGTGTTGTGTGTTGTCTGACGTGATGAGTAGGTTGGATGGTCCAACTCATCCACCTACCCGTCTTTGGTGTGTAGGTACATTGCTGATTTCATTCTCTTACTGTTTATTTTAACTCATTTTTATTGTACGTATTTTATGTCGTATATTTCAATACCGTTGGCAGTGTTTTATTAATTCAGTTATGTTTATCTAGTCAAATTCATATGATTATTTTCGTACCAACGATAAAAACTCGGATTTTCTGTTGCCTGAGAATGACTTAATATAAGTCGAAATATGGCACATAGAAAAATAAGGAGTTTTTGTTTGAATTACTTTATCATGCAAAAAATAACTGAAGTTCATCACAGCAGGTCAAAATCTTTTACGAACTTATTATGCTATAAAGTAAAATTGACTGGTCTAATTTGGCTAGTGTTGATACGTCTGCTCAAGTATGAACCTTTGAGATTCGAACAATTGAGAAACTACCACCTATAAACCAATATTGTAATCGTTATAATATACATATACACATGATAATGGCCTATGTTCTCCTTCTGTAGTATTATGCAAGCTGTCAGGGGAAGTAGCTGGCCTCAGTCGTTTCAAATGCATGTACATATTTTCAGCTCCTGTGGATGCAACCACTACAAAGCCTCCGTGCTCCTGTCTCCATGACGTGCTCTATATTTCAAAAACAGACAGATCGCCTGAGAAGGGTTCGTAGCAAGGGAGATTCGTAATTTGATTTTAAACTCGGAAAAAATATACACAAAGAGAAAAGGTATATAGCTCGGATCCTCATATACTTTCATTTGTTCCGGTGCGGAGGACGGAATAAAAGGCGGAACAAAATTGATAATCGATGCGCATTCAAATAAGCATTGATGAATCACCTATATCTCTTTCAGTGTTAGGGAAAAAGCTTAAATATCACGTATATCCCTAAAGTAGCTCAAGGATGCTGTTATTCGTATGAAGTCATTCTTCCGAGTTTACCATTTCATGAAACTTGTGGCATTATCTATATCATCGGGTCAACTTTGAAAATTCTTGCTAAACTAAACAAAATCTCACTTCCCACCCCACTAGGTGCAAGTTTTTTTATTATAATATTTCTATTTTTTGTATGTCTAGCAATCCCAAGAAGTTGATAGAGGAACGCAGTCTAAGCAAAAATGACATAGGGTCGTATTCATAGTCGATACCTAAGGGTCCCTTGATACTTACGTAAGGCTCTCTTAAGTAGTGCTGAAGTAACGAAATATCAACATGACATTCGTTGCAGTCAAGGCGATTTTGTAGATTGATTTTGGAGTGCGGTGTTGTCAGTTTCTGTCACATCCGGAAAAATGTCCGGCAACAAACACGAAATACTGACGCAGAACAAAAAGAGATAACAGAAAATATCAGAATGCGTAGGCATAAACATAACAAATTGACTTATACTTGAAATATGGTAACGTCGCTGAATGAACCCCGCCGTTTAATGGATGTTGTCTTGGAAACAGAAACACAAGGAAAGCCACACTTCAGGGTCCCTTGAGTAACCCTCAAGTATCCCTTGAGTAATACTTAAGGACTACTCTCGCTCATCTGAGATGCCATTAGCTCAAAGCATCTCAAAGGCTTCTTTTGGGCGAAATGGACATTCACCGTTGCTTGTACCAATGCGGCCACAAAGGAACTCATGTCACCTATTTAGCATGTCTTCCCCTTCTTTCTTCTTGGTTTCAGTGCAGTTCATTTTGCGCAAAACGTAATACTAAAGTCAGCAAACGAAAATCACCTTTGTCCATTGGTGTGGAAATTAAGGCAGTTACCTGATGCCAAGCATAAAATGATGCAGCAGCATTATTATTTCACACTAGTTTACCACCACACGGCAATTAAATTCAAGAATTAGCAGACTTATCAAACCACATTTATCCAGTTATAGTTTCGAAAGTATTTATTACATTTTTTAACTGGAAACAATTTATTATTTTTAGCGTCATCCCTTTGATAGAAACCTCTGCATGTTTCTATTTATTATCCCTAAGTCCGAAAAATTTTGTTGCAATTTCAACAAACAACTGGGATAATACATAATTTCCATTGGATCATTATCGCTTGTTGGTTCCAGTGTTTGGAAGTCAATAATAAAATATTCGATGATATAGGTGAAAGTCTGTGAGATAGTCGAGACTATAAGTGCATCATTTAGGTCAGCGGTTTCAATTTTGCGCGATTGTTTGTATCAAAATGTTAACCGCAAAATAGGTACCGCGTTTACTGCCGATCGACCAACAATTCCGACGGATAAATCAGTGTATTGTTTGGGCCTGTTTGACCATAATCCGTGCAATTTTGTACGACAGTGCGGTTGGAATACAGGGGGAATACGTCTTCCTAACACACACACAATTATTGAATATTGGCGACGCCTGTATGTATTTCTACTAAAAGTAACGGTAACGGTTCACCCATTTCGAAAATTTTTTCTATATTATTTAATTGGCTGTCATAGAAAAATAGCTTATGTGTTCGATTTTCAGCAACTATTTCTTCATTATACTAGTAATGTTTCTTGTTTGATCGTACCACTTTTTATTTCTTCTTTTTCCCCACCTCTATTAAATCCTTTCAGCTGGAATTGGCATCGTTTGATGTAATTTATTTAGACAGAATACACAAAACAGTTCTAGTTTCTTTGCCTTCCTGAAAAGTGGGGAGCATGCTATCTTTCTGCTAACCTTATTTGTAAGGTAACAACGTAACATTCTTCCCTGCTCACATCTGCAGTTATTTGAACTGTACACTACTATGATTCTGCAAGAAAAAATAATTTGTCTGTGCAATTATGCCCTAATTAAGGCAAGAAGCTTTGCTTCTCTTCTTCTTCTTCTTCAAAACAAAGCAGAAGCAAGAATGCTTCTGCTTTGTTTTGCTATACCTTTAGGAACATGAGTTTTATGTGATCTTTAATATCTTTACCCTTCTTTTATGAACATGTGATTGTAAACTTTTTGAGTCTTTGAATATCAAGTCAATCATACTCTGCATGTTTCTTAATTATCTGGTAGAAGAATAATAATCATCGAATATCAACCGTTATTTCTGTTCATGTATTTTTGTGTTGAAATGCTTTATTTTATGTGTATTTTATGTTTCACATTTTTTGCATAAAAATCTGTGTAATATCTTACCATAAAAATACCTTGCCGTCAGTTCATCTAATCAAGAAATCACTGAAAAGATCTTTACGACACTTGATTTTACTTTACTTAAGGTGAGGAAAAGGTTGCAAGTTCATGAACATATTTTATACAGTTTTCACCGCTATACGAGGGTATCCCTGGATTTCCTTGACACGTGATATTCTCCGTAACCAAAAAAAGTTCAAACGAAAACTGAGTGGAATTTCTGAAGGTACTACAGGGTCTATCATACTGTGCCTTCCAAACATTTTTCTTGTACTTTAGCCCTTAAAAGTTACCCCCAACTTTTATTTTTCAAATAGCACCCAATAGTTTTTCCTACACAAGTTAAGTCCTTATTCGAAATCTTTTAGTAGGTACCTTTGATTTTATACAAAAACGTATTTTTGTCGTAGTCATTAACATAAGATAAATAAAATGAGAATTTGTTTGATGCGTAATATATTCGCAAAAAAAACATAAAAAAACTAAATGGGCCTTTAAGGGTACTGGATGACCTATCATGCCATTCTTCCGAAACATGTTTTTTTTACTCCAGCCCCTAAAACTCACCCCCATTATTTCATTCAAATAGCACCCAACAGCTTTTCCTGCATTAATGAGGTCATTACTTTATTTAGAATCTTGTAGTGCCTTTGACTTCATATACAAAACCATTTTTTTGTAAGGTCATTTACATAACATAAATAACATGAGTATTTGTTTGAGGCGTAATATTTTCGTAATGAAAAAGGACAAAAATAAAAAAATATCCGTTTTTTGCGTCAAGAAAAATAGTATAAAATCAAAGGTACAAGATTTTAAATAAAATAAAGTTTGATTTATGTAGGAAAAACTATTTGGTGCTATGTGAAAACAAAAGTTGAGGGTGAGTCTTAAGAGCTGAAGTACAGATAACAGTTTTAGAGGCATGGTATGATAGACCCTATAGTGCTTATAAAAATTCCATTCAGTTTTCGTTTGAACTTTTTTTTGCTTCGAAAATATCACGTGTCAAGGAAATTCAGGGACACCCTATGTATTTGAAAAGATCCTGTACGACTATAAAGCATTTGTAAATGGTTTTTTTAACCATTATTTTATATGTTTGCTCATAATATATATTTTAAACTTTACCATGTGAACACATGAAAGGTGTTTGCCTTTTGGCTTTTTAATCTGCCCCATGCTACTTAGCAGATTTGGTTCTGGAGTACACGAATGCAATTTTTTAAAATATAAGAACATGTCAAGATCCATACTTCAGAAACAGATCGTGAAGTCCTATGAAGTACTCTTATGCTAATATCAACCATAATCCATTCGCAAGAAACCACCCTTTTTTCTGGGTATGGTCCTTTGAGGGTACGAGAACAAACCCTTCTTCTCGGTAAGGGTAAACACACTTTTTTCTAGGTACGTGCAAACTTTCTTCGAGTGTATAAGAACAACCTCCTTTTTGGGAACAAACTTCTTCATGGCTTAGGGCACCGTTCATCCTTTTGGTGTGAGGAAACCACTTTAAGGACTCCAACCTTAGAACCATCCTCATCATGGGAGCCCCTTCGGAACCAAACTCCTAAAGATAACAGCCGAAGCTACGTTCTTGTTTAATAAAATAAATTATTTACTGCACTCTACTCTACTGAAATAAATCTGTGGTGAATCACTGTTATCATGTGTTTTCATTTCTTGACAGCTAAACTACTGGGCACACGCACGCACCCACATGCTCTAGTTTCATGCATCCTTCTGAGCCGCTGGTTGCTATGGACAGTATGTTGATTGGTGTGTCAGTGACCCAATCCTTAAAGACCTGGGGATTAGCGATCTGAATTACCATTCAGGATTCTTGTTACAACATACCGCGATTCCGAAACTAGGGTTTTAACAGCAAGTCAATTATTACTAGTATTGCTATTAGGAATCTTCATCTTCTTGAGGTACCAACTCAAGATCGGCAACAGTTCTGCCAAATGCTTCTCTATGCTAACCATGAGTTTTTTCTGCCCCAGCACTATTTTGCCTTCGATTTTGCATTTTTTTATTAATTCCATTGGGTCATATTTATTACTACTCATGATATGTTCAAGATAGTCGGTCTTCCTCTTCTTGATGGTAGTTAAGGATCACGTGCCTTATTCATTCGATATTTGTAACGCGGCCTGTCCAAGGTATTCTTAACATTCGGCGGTACACCCACATCTCAAAAGCATCAATTCTATTTATTGTATTGATCTTCATCCTCCACGCTTCGACTCCATATTAAAAATAGGTTTTCATAATCAATTAATGTTGTTTATTAATATATTCTTAGGAACCGGATAACTCGGAAGCTATAAATTTGGATAAATTGTGTAGCATACCCTTTTTCCTTAGAATGTTATGGGTAATAAAAGTATCGAACAATAATAATATGCCTACATGACTTTCAATTAAAAACTGCAACTTTGGTGCATCACGACTCACTCACCCTGTATAATTAATTTTTTAACTGTTTATTAGGTACTTGACAACTCAGAAACTACTGAAGTGCATAATAATCAGTTGATATTTTATCACGATGTAGAGTATTTGAGTGGCATAGGAAGTTTGAGCATATTTGTGATTCCGTTGGAGATGAACCTCGTCCCGGCAGACCACAATCAAACTGCGAGAACTACCATAAAAATTGCAGAAATTAACGAGCTGTTACAAAATGTTGCTGAATTAGAACAAAACGAATTTCTGACAATGCTAATTTGTCTTCCGGTTCCGCCCAAAGAATTATTCATGAAGTTGTAGTACTGGAAAGTCACTGCAAGATGGATGGATGGAGAAGTCATGACCGATGAACAAAAAGTGAATCGAGTCACAATTTGTTAGCGGTGAAAAAGGAAACTGCAATATAATTCACAGTTTATACATAATGTGATTACATGTAACGAAAGTTGGTTTTATCTTTATTACGACCCTTAAGTATGCAATGAAATTGAAACCATAAAGGCAGCCCAAGACTACAAAAGGCCAACGTTGTTGAAAGCACTGGTAAAGTGACGCGCACCTGCTTTTTTGACAAATGTGGAGTCATCTACGGTCATACCACCAGGTCCACCAGGTATACCAGGTGGACATACAGTAGCAGCGATCTGTCAAAGAACGTCAATCGAGGAATTAGAGTAGAAATTATGGTTTACCTCTTTCCAGTTCTTCTGGCCAAGCTCGATATGACTTCTATTTGTGTCAAAGAAAGGAAATTTCAGCTCAACAAAGTTATGATATTATATGGTATATCAAACATACTATCAATAAATGGTTTCCCATAGGTGTATAACAAGTGGATAAAGCGATTGGATAAGTGTACTGAACAGAATGCACAGTACAAGGACAGTTGTTGAAGATTTTTAAATAATCATTGTTCTCTGATACATCCCCGCAATACGGTTTATTTATGATCTCCGAAGCTGGATGAACCAGATGTGGTTTAGTTTAGGTGCAGTAAGCTTTATGAAACAAAAGAATGATGTTCAGCAAGATTCTTAGTCTGTTTTGCCAATGCTCTGCCATCAGTGCGATGAGTCATACAAAATAGTACTCACATACATAGTGATCCCCCCAATTTCATCAAAAGTGTAGCGAAAAACATAATGGGATCAAAAGACAATGGCAAATAGACCGGCAGACAGGTTGAGAGACAAAAATAAGAGATTAATTTTTGTGATGTAGATATCAAAACTTTCAAAAATTTCATGATCACAAAACTTACTTCCCTTATGGTCTGAAAAGTAATGTTGCATCAAGTGCCTTTACTAAAAGGGCAGATCGTGGTAGGGGCCCCATCTGCTCTAGATGTGGGGAGGAGGACGAGACAGTGTTCCACTTCCTGGGCAGATGTGCTGTGTATCGCAACCTCAGGGTTCAGATATCGGCACGATGGAGTTCGGAGAGGAGTCACTGAGGAGTCACTATATTCAGCGGGATGGTCGGACATACTGACTTTTGTTAGGAGGTTTGATAGGTTAGACAAGGAGCTTTCTAGGACGTAGGCTTTTAGTGTTTTCAGTGTTAGTTCAGTGGGGTCGGCAAAAGGGCCAAAGGCGACCTACTTGCCTAGCTTCGCCTGCCCATTGCTACTACTATTGCTCATTTTCTTATATGTTTGGTGATGCTACGCCAACAGTCTAATAATTTTAGAAAACCTTAGCTTTATAGTTCGGAGGTTATAGAGTCTTGTATTAAGACCACTTCTTCTTCTGGCAGTGCCTATGATTTTTGGATGTTGGCAATCACGTTGGTCCATATAATCTTGTTTACAACCACCCTAAATGAATGGACGTTCGTCATTCCCGTTCATTGTCTAATGTTATTCTGCCATGATGTTCGTCAGCGCCCCTGACCTCTTCCGCCCTCTATTTTCCCTTGCAGAATGAATTGTATAAGTTGATATTTTTCATTACGCATCACATGCCCAAGACCCCAAGATACGCCAACTTTCTCACTTTCACACTATTTATGATTTCTAATGCCTTTTGCATTCGTTGGACTACGGTGTTTGTGACATGGTAAGTGTATAGGATCCTGAGCCTGCACCGATAGCGCCACATCTCAAAAGCCTCTAAATGTTTAGCTGTAGCGTCAGACAACATCCAGGCTTCCACTCCATATAGGAGATTAGAGAATACAGGACCTATGTTCTTATACTGATATTCAGGTGCATGTTATACAGACCTTTCTAATGCGGCTAAAAATGGTTCTGGCTTTTTCTGTCTTACAGCTGATCTCTCGTGAGTCATCCCATTCTTTGTTTAGGTTACAGCCCAAATATGTTATAGTATCGGCTGTTTCCAAGATTTTGTTATAGGCTCTAAACTGGTGGTACTGCGTCTCATCGTTTTTACTATTAGAGTTTTAGTCTTTATGCAAATAATCCTCATACCATATACAGGGTGTCCAGTTAATGTGTAATTCTTTGATATCTCGCAAGGTATACATGATAGAAGAAAATGTCAAATACAAAAGTTATTTGGTTACTTAAGATGCATATTCTAAAAATATTTTAAAATATACAGGGTGTTGCGGAAAAGTAGAATGGTGATCAACTTGATTTATTTTATATGGAACTATAACTTTTTTTAAAATTGTTCTAGTTTCCATCATTGATCTCTATTCAACCCTAAAATATTTTTGGGATCGGTTGCGACGTTGCCAAGTTATAATTTATTTTCTATTAATTTTCGGATTTGCAAGGTCGCAAGTAATACGTCCTAATTGATATATTCCTTTAACTTTTCTCAATAATATTATACAGCGGGTTACTTGAATATTATATTATTATAAAATAAAAAATACAGGGTGTTACATTTAAAAAAACAAAGTAAAATGACCTTCAAGTAGCTGTAATTTAAAATTCTGCCAAAAACACCTGTAGATACAAATTGCTGGTAACATCCAAACTAATATACACTTAATATTCAAGTAACTCGCTGTATAATATGATTAAGAAAAGTTAAAGGAATATATCAATTTGGACGTATTATTTGCGACCTTGCAAATCCGGAAATTAATAGAAAATATATTCTAACTTGGCAACGTCGCAACCGATCTCAAAAATATTTTAGGGCTAAATAGAGATCAATGACGGAAACTAAAAGAATTTAAAAAAAGTTATAGTTCCATATGCAAAAATTAAGTTGGTCACTATCCTACTTTCACCCAACACCCTGTATATTTCAAAATATTTTTAGAATATGCGCCTTAAATAACCAAATAACTTTTGTATTTGACATTTTCTTCTATCAGGTATACTTTGCGAGATATTGAAGAATCACTCACTAACTGGACACCCTGTATAGGTATCATATGCTTCTACTACTCAATCTATCAATTCCTGCAATCCTTCAGCACTATCCGCTATAAGAACTGTGTCGTCCGCATACCTTAAATTATTTATGATCTATCCATTGATCTTAATGCCTGCATCTGTCTAAACAGTATTTCAAAACTTATGTTGAAGGCCCTCCTCTGTTGTAAATGTTTTTTCTGCGTCCTACTTCATTTTATGGTATAAAAAATATATCACCTACATAGCATTTGATATCCACTATACAGTCCCAGGCTGTCCTCAAAGGGATATGCAAAATGTCCCAGTGACAGCATTATCCTGAACGACCTGTTTATGTGTGTATTATCATTTAGTCTGACGTGGTTAGCCCATAGGTAAACTCTTAGGTTATCCTTAAAGATAATACAGACCGCCATGAGTTAGCTCATGCGAAACAATTAGGTTACTCGAAAACAGCGGGATTATTTTTCTAGAACTATTTTCCCATACTCCTCTGGTTTACATACGGGGTTATTCACCTGGACGGTTGTCTGGGCACGCTAATGTGGCACACTTTTCACTAGCTTTCACTATTGAATCATCCCAATATTTGGTCGATATCCAGTATGGTCACGCCGACTTCTCCATCTGATATAAGATTAATTGAATTCGACATTTGCAACTTAATTGTAGACTGTCAAAGTAACGAACACTTTATACTTTCATAAAGTCTACAGAGGCTTTGCAAGAACACATTAAAAAAATGGTGAAAGCTAAGACTTTAACGCGTAACCGGTGACGTCCCATTATTGTTACATTCATGGTGACGTGGAGTCTTGGAGACTCCTCCCATATCACTGCATATATTATCAGTTCCATGTATTATTATCACGATTTGAGTATGCTTCTTTCAATTTCTAAGTTATTCTGTTGAATTTGACGCAAAAATACTAACATACTCTTCGCTGCCAAGCATCACTAAAAGGAAACCAGTAAAAGGACAGTTTGAATGATAAAAATATATTAAAAATCTCTAATCCCGTTGAACATTACACTCTCTACATATCTTCGGAGAACAGGATAAACAATTAGGCTTTCTGCAACACGCACATAGATAAGCTGTCTTTCTGTGTAACTTTTTGAGGGGTATAGATAACAATATATCCTAAGTTCGAGCCTAAGTGCAAAATGGTTTTCTAAGCATGATTTCTCAGCACTGGAAGTCTGAAAGTTTTTCGTTTCTTGGCATCATTTTTTTTCGTCTGGACTAGGTTCACCCTCAGACTACTCGGATATTGAAATATGATCCATTTCTATTACAAAGTCAGGATCAATATCATCAATGTCGCTATTATCCGAGTGCAAGCTCTTATAGCACTCTAAAAAGATCTCTTCAAAGTTAGGATGTGTTGCACGGATACTCCGTGACTTACTTGGACGATTAGCCGTTACAGTGTTCTAAAGGACGCAAGCAAAAACCTGAATACACGATACATACAACAGTCGCATTAATAGTGACGTGGAGTCTGCTAGACTCCGACCCGTGGTTTACACAACAATGGCTTCCTGAGGTCACAAGCGATCCTGCCTCAGATGGTAGTTGTCACAGCATAGTAAACAACCAGCAGAATATCTCTGAGGATTTCCTATATAAAAATGGTTCTCACAGAATTTTACCTTGGGATGATTTTACGGGTGTGAAGTCTGGGTAGAGATGCGAAAATGAAAATATCGATATCGGTACCAATTCGATATTTTTCAGCCAAGTAGGTGCGTTTGGTTCGTACAGAGAATTTTGTGCAACTGGTTACACCCCTTAATAATTATAATTATTTTCGATACCGATACCACTACAAAGGCAGCGATACCAGCTTGGAATCGCTCAAAAAGTATCTAAGATGAAAATACTCGATATTATTTGTAGAAGTACAAGTTCGTTAGCATCCCTAAAAATAATCATCGAAAAGGGGGATGCGCGTGTAATTGCCGCCAACCTGATTGCTTACTATGCTGTGGTGGTTGTAGAAAGCTACCTGACGTTGCGTTTGTCAAGGTCATCTAGTTTCGAAATTATAGTTGCGTTCAAGTTCGAAGGAGTCTCTCAGACTCCATTTTTCTCATTTAAAAACCTACGAGTCTTTGACCCGATAATATTGAGTGAGTTTATGAGCTCCTAGTTTTGCTAGTTTTACAATAGTTGTGTTCTAACATCAGATTTCCAATGGTTTGAAATCGTTTGAGTGTACACAACAACGAAATCGTGTTCAAGCAGGCTAAATTCCAGTTGGGAGCTATTCGTTGTGAGTTCGAGCAACAACGATTTGTAGTTTGTGGACTGGTTTTGCACGGTCAAATCAGTACACAGGATTTCGGTGGAACTGGGAGTACTTGTCCTGTTTTGGGGGGTAAACATTGCGAGAATTAACATAATATAGAATAAAATAGGTTTCCTCATTTATTATTATATCCCATCATCCGATCGAATAATCAGACTCGATTGTATGTTTCTAAATCTTGTTACATTATTACCTCAGAAATTTGCAGTTCCAACTCAAATGATTGGATAAATTTCATTTGATTGCTTTCTCTTTATGCTGCGTTTCTACCAGAGATGTGCTAGGAAAATGTGCGCAGCGAGGATGTGTAGCGGAGCTGTGAAACGGTGTGGGTGTTTCCACCAGAGATATGCTAGAAAGATGAGCGGTGCAAAGATGTGTGGTGTAGCTGTGAAGCGTTGTGCGGATGAGCGTTACGAGGATGTGTAGCGGTTTTCAGAATTTCCTTTTTGCTCCCCTACTTCAACAGCACACGCCCACATCCCTCGCAACACATTTTTAGCGCACATCCCTCGAAGCACATTAATAGCATACATTCTTCGCCAACGTGCCTTGTTTTATACGTACAGAAACTTCGCTCCGTTAGCCGTTTCCACCAGAGCTGTACTGAGCGAGGTGAGGTAATTCAAGCGATTCTATGGGTTCGTTAAAAGCACATTCCTCTTAATACAACCTCGCACATCTTTAGTGGAAACGCAACCTTAGCCTATTTATCTGTTACAATACAAAAAACGTAACATCACAAAACAGTAAGAGGAGAGACTCGAGGCAAAAATTAAAAGTGTCAACCACAAAACATGCTGTCAAGCATAAAGTACGTTTTGACATGCGATTATGGTGTTTTAATAAGAGTTGATACCAAACCAGTTGAAACCAGGTATCTAACTAGACATGCGCTGATGATAGAACATAAATAATGATAAACCTTTCTGTAGAATTGAAAAAAATGGTGAAAGCGACATGAATATTTCCTCAAGTATTATTACAGTAATTCACCATTTTTCGCATTTATAAACCTACGATTCCTTGGCCCGAAGGCATTGAGTGAGTTTACCGTCGACTAGTTTGACAGGTAGTGAATTCATTAACTGTTACAGGACCGAATCGTAAACTCTGGAGTCTTGAAAACGTTCATTCGTTACCCCAGAGCCAAATAAGTACTAACTTTCCATGAAATGTATTCGGAAAAGTTGCAAAGAATATGACGTTACAATGCTACATTGAGGCATCGGTGTAAGTGACGCTTTCCTACAACACGTTATATTGAAGTGTCGGTGTAAGCGACGTTTTTCTACAAGACGTTAAATTGAAGTTTCTGAGCAAATGGGGATGATAAAAAAAGTGTTTGTATTTGAACGTTGACAAATAATGATCCAGTCCAGTGAGCGACACACCACCGTACATTCACACATATGCTTCGACGTAACATATAGAAAAGCATGTGCTAAGGATAGAATGTTGTAGTTTTATTATTACACAGAACATTGGATGGGGATCAAGGGAATGAGACAAAAAAAAGTGTGGTTGTGGGAGTATTTTCTTGAAAATCGAAATTTATTTCCAAAACGGTCAAACACTTTGAAGAAACAATTTTATTTTCGAAGCCCACTTACTAATTTTGGCAGACGTTTTTAATCGCTGAGTAACGTCTACGCATTATTAGTGTTTTTATTTCAACGAAATGCACGCAATGCTTCAAAAGTGATGATCGTTCTAATTGTCCATACAAGGCAAACAATTCTTTTGAGATTTTGTTAAATCGTTGTTGATAAATTGTGGTATAGCTTCACCCTGTATAGTCATTCCCTTGGCCCGCTAGTACACTGTAAATTCGAAATTGAATAGTTGCCTTTGGAATTCGGTCTATCTACATTAACCAGAGAATCGAAATTAACAGCAATCACAACCGATTCCCACGTATTGACCAATTGCTCATAAGCTCGTACAAATCGAATAGCGCATTCGGTTATTATTTTGCCATGTGTTCACCATGTGATCGCCATTTAATTCGAAACAGTTCATCATATCGCAGTTTGTTCTCCTATATATAGTACATGCATTTCATGTTTATGATGAAGTTACTTTATATGGTCAATTTTGATTGATATATCCAATTTGTCAAAAGGGTATTATAATTCAAAATTGATGACGTATTGCATGGTATAAATGAAAAGTATATACCCTGAAAATGAAAGGATGTCGTAAACAGGTTGTGAGTATGTCACAATTCACAGTAGATCATTGGCAGCTAGTTGATTGTTATCTTGCCCTCTAGATAGTTTGTAATCTCAGATTGCAGACTTCCTCGATATCATTTTAGCGCCTCATAATATGTTTTATTTTACCTTCCACATCGATAGGTGAGGGAAGTATTGTGCTCGCGAAAATTTTCCCGGTACCCGAAAAAAATACGCAAAACTAGTTTTGCGCAACTTGAAATACACAGAACTAGTTCTGTGCATTTTCATGTCGGCATGTTCAATAATCAACTAGGTATGGGTCTTGATACGGTTCTGATTTTGAAAATGTGAACAGCATCTTTTGGAATGATATACGGCAGGGGTGTCCAGATTCTAAACAGTGAACCTAGTAGTTACAGGTTCAAACATGTCCATACCAGACATTTTAGATGTCCAAATACCCCACCATCCGCGAAACTGTAATTTCACCCTCTTGTGGAAGAAATGGAAAATTATCAATAATCCCTATAACGCGTCTAAATTCCAAATTTATTCAAAAGCAGTGTAGTAGTTACTGTGATATGAGATTGCAGGAATACTTGATACTCTCCTCATCTTTAGCATTGGAATAAACTTTTCAGGTACACATGCAATGTTCGGATAATAATTATTTAACGTACAGTATATCATCAAGGTTACTAATTTCTTTGATGTATAATAATTGGGAATATCCAAACGCTGATAACCGAAATGACAATTACAAGGTTGATGGCCTGTATTTTGGATACTTTAGACTTAGGTAAGCTTGACTGAATCTCAATGTTTTACTCAAAATAATCTAAAGTTTTTGTTACTCAGTGATAAATGTAATTCCTGAAACTTATCCTGTGGCAGTTCTCCGTTCAATCGCGGTTTTCTGGCTCAATACCAAAAGTGAGCCATAAGTTTTTCCACGTTTCCTTATGGCATGTTCTGGATCCCGAATTGTCTCGTCTAAGGATTGCGATCTGAGTGCCATATAATTCACTCAGTAATCCTCAGACCAGTTGCGAGTTGTGGGGTAGTGCAATTGTCTACAAAAAATATCTCTTTAAGACGTAACTCTTATGCCACTTTCTAGCACCTTTTCTCTTTTATATGAGATGGCAACTACGCTTCAACGCATAAATGCAAGTAACAACACCTATATACTATGCGTGCTGCGTGATGCGACAGGGACGAACAACCCAATGATATGGGCAAACGCGTACTGGGCAATTTCTTATTATGCGGGGATAGAGTGAGATAAATCTTACCAGCATCGCTTGTGAGAGACAGAGATAACTATATGCTGTCCGTGTTCACATATAGGGTCATTTAAAGCCCTCCCACCATGGATTTATCGAAACCCCTGATTAAAAGAAAAAGCGGCGAGACATGATATCAAAAGATTTGTCAAGGGGGACAAATTTTTAACCAAAAACTATTTCACCCCCAAGTACCCTCTGCCCTAACAAGGGAGGTATCCAGTAATAGCTTTTCTCAAAGTACGGTGAAGTCCTTCATTTTGACGTTCCCATTTTATGAAATCGGCCCATTCATTTCCGAGAAAATTAGAAAAAGCTTTATGTATCTTAATTTGTGGACTAAATAACAGGAGTTGCTCGGACAACTTCGCAGGCTCTGGTCGTCAGACCACACTGTAAGTCTACTGGTTGTGGTCATTGCATCCTTAGGTGAAATGAGGAATACGCTGCTCTCTGCACTGCGCGCAATGTCGGTGTGCCGTGCGGCGGCGCACATCTTAGCCACCTGAATGAAGAAGGTAGTCATCATTGGGTCTCTCTGTCTACTTAGAGCGCACGATTTGCGGACCCAGTGATTTTTTTACCTCATGATGTGAGAAGTAGTCATTGGGTAATGAAACAACAGCTCGGTGTGTCGGAGCCCGGCTTGCAGCTTTTTGTTAAAAAAATAATAGTAATAGTAATCCACTAAACAGCAGTGTACGAGCTGCAACAAATCGATACGAGGTCCCGAAAAAGGTTGAATATGGAGTCTACTTACTAAGTCCTCTGTCCCGCAAATCTACTTCCCACGACACCCTGGGAGGCCGTGGACTATTGAGCTTGGAGCATCTGCTCAACTGGGTAGTATTTTCAGAAACAAAGTGGTTAGTCCATTATTCATTAATGGAAGTTTGAATACAGATATTTGTTTTGATATGTTGGAATATACCATCGCTCCGCTTATCACTGCAACCAAATCGAAGAGGATAGAAACTCTATACTTGATAAGGCTAAAATCTATTTTCAGCAATACGGCGCTCTTCCCCACTATGTTCTTTCGGTTTCGCAATGGCTAGACAACGCGTTTTCAGACAAATAGATAGGGAGGAGAGGATCTATTGAATGGCCTGCTAGATCTCCTGATCTGATGCTATTAAGCTTTTTCTATGGTGTCATTAAAATCTGATGTATTAACTCCCGTAATTTGAAAGTTTGGATGACCTTCGTTAACGCATCGTCGAAACTGTCCTGTTATCTCAAAACATGTTTTGCAACTGTCCGCCAGAAATCTGAACATGGCCTATATCATTCTTCGGCCAATGACAGGCAACAGTTTGAATACTTATAGCAATACAAAGTGATATTTTCGTGTTTTTTCTCAACAAATCAAGATAAATAAAACATTTTCTAATATTCCCGATAACGAATTTACCGACTTTAAAAATACTTTAAACTTTAAAATAAATGACTTCAACATACAAGCTGTCACTCGATACCCCTTGTTGAGCAGGTAAAGTCGTTTTTAGTTGAAAAGTTGTCCTCTTTGACAAATCTTTTGGCGTGTCTTAGCGTTTTTTCTTTGAATCAGTGGTTTTTTATAAATTCATGGTGGGAGGTTTTCAAATGGACACCATAACTACATGGTGGTGCAAACACATTTTTTTAAATGAGACTCCCTATAAATTATTCCATATTTAGATTCGACTAATGATCCCCGTTCTTCAAATAGAAGGTATTGTAACATTATACAAGGTATTTCAAAAGCTATGACCATTTTTATATCCAAATCGCCGTCAAATGAACGTACTGAATATTGAAAATGTATGAATCAAAAATTATTTTCTTTACATGGCAAGATAAAAAATATCCTCTAGTTTTGGAGCAGGCTGTAAAAAAATCGGCAACGCATATTCATATACCTGGTGAGGTAGAACGCAAAATATAGATTTTCTTTTTTTTAAATGTAACCCCCCATGTCTTATTATACCAATAAATTGTTTTCCATGTGCTCTTTCATATGTATTCATATTTGTATATTTCATATACCTACATTCATGAGTTTCAGAGATATTTCGATATTTCTGCAAATTTCGAATATACTTTTTTATCTGTGTACTGAAATTTATCTATTATTAAAAATTAATGGTATAGCATAATAGTATTTAATGAAGTCAAAATCCTGAATTATCGACTATCGAGATAATATAAGTCAAGTGTGCTGAGGAAACAATTTTATAGACGTGATGCATATATATCTTCAGATCTGTCAGGTAGACTTTGAAATATTGGCAGTTCACATAACCTGCTCAATGATTTCGTACTGTTTGAGCTTTAAAAATGAATTTTTCCATGGAAGAACAAATAGAGGGTATTTAGAAAAATCTTTGAGAAATTGCCTACTACTAACAGCGATATCCAAAACGGAGGCATTCTAAAACTGATACATTTGAAAGATTGAAGAATCTTTTTATTCGGATTGAACTTTACTTATATTATCTCGATAATCCAGGATTTTGACTTCATCAAATGCTATTAAGGCCCTATAATTATAGACTAACAACAACAACTAAATTTAGTTGTTCGTTAAATACAACTATTTTTACACCCTGCGTTAAGTCAGGGGGATATTTTTTATCTTGTGGTGTAGAAAAACTAATTTGTAATTCATTCATTTTCAATATACAGTACGTCCATTTGACAGCGATTTGGGTATAAAAATGGTCATAAATTTTAAAATACCCTACAAAACGACGCAATACTTTATATTTTAAGAACAAGAATCATCAGTAGAATCTAAATATGAAATAATACGTAGGATGTCTTATTTAAAAAATGTATGTTTGCATCACCACGTAATTATGAATCACCCTGTACGAATCAAAATATTATCTGAGCAAGGAGCATAATATATCCTTGGCTACAACTTTTTTCCTTACATTCTGCAGTAGTGGAGTTATCAACCGATCCGGTACTAAAAACTCACCCAGTATATGAGAAAAAAATTCATATCGATTTACTGGCACTGCTTTTCTAAATTGGCACAAGCCGCTACTGTTTTAGTTGCTGATATATGACTGGCTCACATTTTGGATTCATTAACAATGCAAATTCAACTGCAGATTTCAGAAGCATCGACAGGTATTTGATTGGCAAATTTTGTAAAGGCACCCAGAACGTCCGCAATAATGTTTGTCTTCCAGCATATTTGGTTATTATTGATGGGCCAGTAGAGCACGACAGAAAGTACTCTCAAGATGCGAGTTATTCAGAACCCAAAACTCTCAATGATTAAACTCTTATATTTTTAGTTTTGCCAAAATTGATAGTTAGGCAACAAGCAAAATTACCCCAGTTTGTGTCACGTGGATCAGCAAATTCAGAAATTGTACGGGAATTTATCCTCTCACTGACGTCGCTGAACTTTATGCGCCATTAATACATCTGGAATTGCTCTGCTGTCAGCCGACAGTGCTATGACCCGCCGGATATCCGGAATCGATTTTGATAATAGCTTTATGACCAATGAGATCTCGCTCCGGATGATACGGAACGAAATTGGATAAATGTGGAAGCTGGGAGGCTGCTTAATGGACGCGTTTACATTAAGCTTCAACATCTCAAATTTCAGAGCAGTTATTACAGCCACTTAACTGTGTTTTGCGAAGTACTTACCTCCCCACCAGCATCTGAACTCCTTTATAAATACCGGGAGATTCAAATTTGAGCCTCAACGGTTAGATCTTGGAAAGAACAGACTGAGTTATATAGAGTTAAATAGGGGCAAAAAATGTCACCTGGAAGGGTTGGAAGATGATTTTTACTTCTGGAGATATGAGTAAGTAAAGAGATTCTGTTTTCGTTTCTTATTCTGACTTTACTGAACATGGAATTATATAATGAGCTACATAGTTATTAACGTTGCCACTTTGCCTTCTCGATATCATAGAGTCTTTCAGTTTAGCGATTTACCTTCATTATCGAGCACAGGGTGTCCCACGACGATTAAGACAAGCAATATATCGGAAATGGGCAGTAGTAGCGAATTATAATTTTGGGGGTGTAAATTAGAGCAAATATAGTATCTTTTCTTATTACTGTGTCACCCAATGAGGTATTTGTTTTTGGTCACGTGACGTTCGATTGAAAATTTTTAATAGGACACCCTGTATATTTGTGACTTTTTGTGTTCGTTCCGCAAAAACAATTCCAACACTTGGGATCTAAAGTAATTAATTCAAGAGCTATAAGTACTTAAAGGATGGTACCACTACCATTGATTATAACATAACTATAGTTAAATTACTTTGGTAGTGTTTCATAATGGTAGTGGTACAGTCCTTTAAGTACCTGTAGCTCTTTAATTAATCACTTTAGACCCCAAGTCTGCTAGTTTGTTGGAATTGTTTTATCGGTAGGAACACAAAAAGTCGCAAATATACAGGGTGTCCTATTAGAAATTTTGAATCGGACGTCACGTTACCAAAAAAAAATACCTCATTTGGTGACACGATAATAAGAAAAGATACTATATTCCGATATATTGCTTGTCCTAATCGTCGTGGGACACCCTGTATGTTTTTTTAATTTCTGGCGTATCTGGTATTTGCAAGGAGAAGTCGAGAATATACTTCCGAATTCGACTATCTAAATACAGGGTGTCCCTCGACAATTAAGACAAGCAATATATCAGAACTGGGCAGTAGTAGCGAATTATAATTTTGGGGGTGTAAATTAGAGCAAATATAGTATCTTTTCTTATTATTGCGTCACCCAATGAGGTATTTTTTTGGTCACGTGGCGTCCGATTCAAAAATTTTAATGGGACACCCTGTATATTTGTGACTTTTTGTGTTCCTTCCGATAAAGCAATTCCACAAACTAGCACTACCATTGATTATAACTTGTACCCCTTCAGTTAAATTACTTTGGTAGTGTTTCATAATGGTAGTGGTACGGTCCTTTAAGTACCCGTAGCTCTTGAATTAATCACTTTAGACCTTTAATTTGTGGGAATTGTTTTATCGGAAGGAACAAAAAAAGTCACAAATATACAGGGTGTCCCATTAAAATTTTTGAATCGGACGACACGTGACCAAAAAAATACCTCATTGGGTGAAACAATAATAAGAAAAGATACTATATTTGCTCTAATTTACACCCCCAAAATATTAATTCGCTGCTACTTCCCAGTTCCGGTATATTGTTTGTCTTAATCGTCGTGGGACACCCTGTATAAGATATGATATTTTAGAACTTCTGTTGCTTCAAAAAAAGTATTGGAATTGTCTCCAAATCAAATTTTGTTTGTCATAATTACTAAAGTTCGAAGTACCCATTATAAAATTATGTTTGTTTTATTTTATAAACCTCCTTATTCTGCAATTGGTGTTTGAATACAAGACCTTGATAACAACTTATGTTTGGTTGACCTATAGTATTAACTTTTTCAATTTAAATAATACAGTTTTAAACGTGGCTAGCAGAATCACATCCACTTCAAGTACCTTAATAGACCCAACATTTATCTCAAATACCGACTTTGTCACTTGTCAAGGAACGTTGGCAGCTGATGAAATTTCAGATTTTGAAGCGCGTAGCTTCATAGCTAACAGCTAACAATTTGATCCTCTTAGAACGGAAAAGACCAAGGCGTTGCAAAAAGTTAAGCGCAATAGTAATACTTAAGGTTATAATAAATACAAGAAATTTATAAATTATACTCTAAATATTACTAGCAATGAGAAAAAGGCTTACCTAAACAAGTTGATTTGATGAAGCAGTTCGCATATGGTTATGGCTAAAAAAATATTCTGGCATTGTCGATTTTCCTCTCAGCAGGCCTTGCCTTTGCGAAGGGGCAGGCTGAACTGGAGCACGAATATATCGCTGCCTCCGAGGGTACGATACATAAACTTGCAAATGCTAAGAGATAAGCATGCTATGCTCTGGGTGCATTTCACACCACCTCATGCATGCAAGGCATGTATCCTCTACGGTGCGGGCTACAGCTCTTGTAGCAGCTCTGCAGGTCGAGGTGATCCGGAACGCGCTCCTGGCTGCCATACGTTAGAACGCATCTTTAACTGTCACGCGACCGAAGATTGACATTGACGGCATCGACGTATGATTAGAAGTTGTAAGATCAGTGTATGAATGTAATCATTCGATGAAGTTCAGATAAGTAATTTATTTGATTATTATTACATCATTTATATTGATCAGATATTTTGTTATTTGTCAGATCATGAGTGACTCTTCATAGAGCAAACAATTCCTTAATGGGTCCATGTTCATTCGTGAGTCTAAGCTAAAGATACAGTTCTGTGATGCCTTTTATTTTCTTTTTTGGATACACGTTGTCATCAGAGGCGGCGCGTCGGGGGGCACTTCTTATGAGGAGTTGAAAAAATTAATAGGAAATTATTTTTGTACGTGTCCATTTTTTAACTTTATTATATTATACAGGGTTATTCACGTTATTCGACACGGAGCATTATGGCTAAAGTATTTGATAAAAAAGAAAATAATAATTTCGGATGGATAGAGACTCATAAAGGCTACATTTTTAAAATATTTTCATGTTATACAGGGTGTCCCAAAAGCACCAAATGTATCAAAGTTATGTTTTTTTAAATGGAACACCCCGTATATTATTGCATATTCAGATTCCTTGGTAAATTCTTTTGTGACTTTATGTATCACACATGGGACTTAAAGCGAACCGTTTAGGTATAGGTAGATATCAGGAAAAAATTGAATATCGCAGAGATTATAAAATTTGGAAGGCTGTGACTGTGCCGTATTACTAAGCATAAAATGCGTCAGCTTTGATGAGACTGTCAAATTTAAATTACGTTTATGCTTGGAGAAATCGGTCGATGAATTAAGGAAACTTCCATCTAACAAATGGGAATGCCTATCTTTTTTATTCACGTAGAATTTGATAATCTTTCAAATGATATAAGGTTCTGAATATCAATCTCTGGTAGTTTTCATTTAATTTTAAATTTTCAAACAAATCAGCATTTTTCAATTTTCCTACCTATAAGCAACGTAGCAGGCCATGAAATGTAAACAAAAACCTGTTCAGGTAGAAGAAAACAACTAACTTAGCTGAAAAATACACACGAACTAGACTAAAGGGACAAGATTATCAAAATTACTCACAACAAACAAAGTCTAACCAGAAACAACGGCGGTAACATATCTTTGGTCAAAGAGAAGTTGGAGTATGGCAGAAATGGATTTTTTCACGGCCTACTAGCTACTGCAATGTACTAGAGATTGGTCATTAAAAATTTTGAAATAAAATAAAAACTACTAGATAAGGTTGTAAGCAGTTTATTATTTTCATGATAAAATTTCACATTTTAATGATATACAAAAGTATGCAATCCTGTCAAAACTCAAGCCAAAAGTACCTCTGACTGGATTTCTGAAAATTCTTCAGTACCTTCTAGCAAGGTCGCAGAAGAATGAATTAAAATTTGTTCAAATTATAAAACATAAATGGCAGAAAAATTAAATCTGGTTTGTCAGTATTCCTTTTTTGCAATATTGCTAATAGATATTGAAAAATAGAAGGGCTCCAGGCAGAGGTATCGACTTCGACGCAAATTAGTACTTTTTTACACCATTACATATGATTGATAGTTGCGTGCTGGAGCAACAGTCGCTGGTTGTTTTTGTTTCATATCAGGGTTTTTAATTGTCTTGCAAATTTTTAATCTCTAGTAAATTGCGGTAGCCAGTAGACTGTAAAAAATATCTATTACTGCCATACTCCAGCTTCTCTTTGACCTTAGAGATGTTATCGCAGTTGTTTCTGGGAGAGTTGATTTGTTGTAAGTAATTTTTATAATCTTGTCCCTTTAGTCCAGTTAGTGTGTATTTTTCAGCTAAGTTAGTTGTTTTCTTCTACATGAACAGGTTTTTGTTTATATTTCATGGCCTACTAATTTGCTCATAGGTAGGAAAATAGAAAATCGCCGATTTGTTTGAAAATTTAAAATTAAATAAAAACCACCAGAGATTGATATTCATAACCTTATATCATTAGAAAGGCTATCAAATTCTACGTTTAACCGTATAAAAAAAATTAGGCATTCCCATTTGAAAAAATCCAGTTATCGCTGATCGAAGTTTCCTTAATTAATCGACCGATTTCTCCCAGCATAAACGTAATTTAAATTTGACAGTCTTTTCAAAGCTGACACGTTTTATGCTTAGTAATACGGCAAATTCACAGCCTTTCATATTTTATAATCTCTGCGATATTCAATTTTTTTCTGATATCTACTTATACCGAAAATGGTGATTTACACCTAAACGGTTCGCTTTAAGTCCCATGTATGATACATAAAGTCACACTAGAATTCACCAAAGAATCTGGATAGGCAATAATATACGAGGTGTTCCGTTTAAAAAAACATAACTTTGATACATTTCGTGTTTTTGGGACACCCTGTATAACATGAAAATGTTATTAAAATATAGCCTTTATGGGTCTCTATACATCCAAAATTATTTTTCTCTTTTTTATCGAATACTATAGCCATAATGCTCCGTGTCGAATAACGTGAATATTATTAAATTTTGTTGTAGGTATACATACGTACCTAATTTTTTACTATTACAAAGTAGATTATAACTACACCAGCTACTGCATTATTTTGCAATTTCCAGCACTCTGCATCTTTCTTATCATTTCGCTCTCTCTGATCTGCTCTTTCTCCTTTATTTTTCTTTCAAAATCATACGATCGAGTACTATCACGTGGTACTATACATGTGGAAACATACCCAGTCATAAGCACTCCCACCAAATCTTCGCGATCGTGCGTCGAGTGCCGGGATGTTTTCGTTTTTTTGCTTGCTTTTTTGTTTCAATGTGTGATACAATATACTGATTGTACCAAATTAGTTGCTGTAAACATTGCAGTTTGTCGTCGATTTAATTTATAGACCCAAAGTAGCTATATCTACTAATTATTGTTATATATAGTGCGCCCCTGAATTTCCTTTACACGTGATATTCTCGTAACAAAAAAAGTTCAATCGAAAACTGAGTGGAATTTTTGATAGCACCATAGAATCTATCATACCATGTTTTTAAAACCTTTTTTGTACTTCAGCCCTTGAAACTCACCCTCAACTTTCGTTTTTCAAATAGCACCAAATAGTTTCTTCTACAAAATTTAAATCATATTATTTAAAATCTTGCAGTATCTTTGATTTTATACGCAAACTAATTTTTTTAGTGAAATCACAAGCATAACATAAATAAAACAAGAATTTGCTTGACGCAAAAAACGGATTAAGAGTACCTACTGAATAATCTTTGTATAAAACATGCTTTCGAAAACAAATGTCTTTTTTATGCTCTTTTATTACAAAAATAGTATGCCTCAAACAAATACTCGTTTTGTTTATCTTAGGACTAGAAAAATTGATTTGTATATGAAGTCAAAGGTACTACGAAAAGATGTGGGGTGCTATTTGGAAAAAACTAGGGTGTAAGTTTTAGGGGTTAAATTAAAAAAAAATGTTTCGAAAGCATGGTATGGTAGGTCATTCGGTATCCCTGAAAGGCCCACTTAGTTTTCTTTTTTATCTTTTTTTTAAGAAAAAAATACGCCTCAAACAAATTCCTCATTTCATTTATTTTATTTATTTTATGCTTATGTGTTTGATATAAAAAATAGGTTTTGTCTAAAATCAAAGGCACCACAAGATTTTAGGTGCTATATTAGGTGCTATTTGAAAAAACAAGAGTTGGGGGTGAGTTTTAAGGGTTGAAGTACAAAAAAATGTTTTGAACGCATGATATGATAGACCCTGTAGTATTTTCAAACACTCCACTCAGTTTTCGTTTGGACATTCTTTTTGTTACAAGAATATCACGTGTCAAGGAAATTCAGGGACACCCTGTATATTGGTTGTTTTTGGCCCCCCCACTTTTTCGAGGCACGCGCCGCCCCTGGTCGTTATAGTTTTTTTTATTGATTACGAGAGAAGATTGTTTTTGGAAAAAGTAAGAGTTCAGACACCAAAATTTAAACAAGGCATTTTTGAGTCTTTTTCACAAATATCTGCAGGTATGTTGTCTTTTGACTTATTATTAACTAATTTGGTCTGGCTACAATATTTAAAGTGTTTCGCAACCGATACTATACATCCGGCTGTTAAGACGACAATATAATATGGCGTTGGGTCTCTGATTTACGTCTACTCTAGGTATTAGGTCCTGAGGGATTGCAGGCTGGTGGTGAGCAGAGACACCTTTGTGGTATTTAGGTGTATCTATGTCAACCTTTACTGATCCTCATTACTTATATACGATATTTATTTTATGGTTGTGGAAACCGTGGCAAATTTGCCAGAACAGCCTAATCACTTAAATAAGTGAGATGAATCACGTGCGATGCGCTATACGGCTTCCTCTAACCAACCCTTTTATATGTTGTTTATTGTTTATAATGATTTATTGATCTATTTATATGCTTATATACCATGCTTGCTATGCTATGCTTACACTTTAGATATCCTATTCCAATTACCTCCTTTATTTACTTCTTTATGTGTCGATTATATTTATTTATTTATATATGTTGATATTTTACACTTTTCCATATCCTATCCATGTTTCTGTCCCTGACGTTGAACAGAGACCTAGCCCACCGTGTATTATTATTATTTATCATTTAGACTGTGAATTTGTATAACCGTTACTTTATTATACAAATATCAATAATAAGAACCAGTTTACCACTATTATCGAGACATTTTGAATCGTATATTTCAACGTATCAATATAAATACTTCACCAGTAAAATATATGAATTACAAAGCACTCATGATTGATAAATACAAGAATCCAGTAATAAAACCATATCATAAATACTCAGCACTCATGATTGATAAATACAAAACAAATGTTAAGAAACAAATAATAAAAAACAATACCATAACATTTCTGTGTTTTGATTTTATTCTCTCTGAATTGGTACACATGAATACTAAAAGAATCTGGTTGTCAGGGGAACACACAAACAACAACATTGGATTCTAAATTTCACAACTAGGCATCTTGATCACTTTGGCTATTTCAAAATTTGGTATCGATTTTGACAGTGACCTGTTGCTCACTACAAGGTCATCCCTGAGCTCCGTCGTCCACCCAAAATGGTCCATGTCAAGCCGGCTCGTCAGTAGGGCGATCCGAAGCACCACCACCTTGCCCAGTGTAGTGCTTTTCCGCCAGCGTGTTTGGCCCTTAGCCGACATTTCTGGAGGCAGCCATCCAAATTGTCTCCAGAGGGTGGACTTGTGGAGGTTGTCAGCTAGTTTTCATCCTTGGGCTTCGGTTTTCCCCGCGGTATCGTCACGCACCGGATAGTCTTCTGATGTTGGACGAATCCTTACATTACCATGATTATTATAATTTGTTGAGTAGAACAGCTTTTTGCCAAACCCCGCCATTCCAATTTATTGTGTTTTCTTTATGTTATCTTATTGATGTAATAAAGCTTGTTATTATTGTTATTATTAAAAAAAATCAAGATGCCAGAAACGTAAGTGTAGTAATGTACAAGTTCTTACGTTTTCAAGACAGAGCTTACTTATAAAGCTACCAATGCTACCTAAGGTGAGGAAACAAAGGATTACTGTTTGTGTGGGTACAAAGATCGGTCGTCCGTAAAAGAGCACCCAATCCCGCGGCCTTCCTCCACACCAATTTTACCCCCTTCCAAAAAATTAAAGTGATCATACAAAACTCTTATAAATTAAATAGCATTACCTATGCTATGCCAGAAAAGTCAAGGTACAAACAGTTACAGGTAATATGGCATTATGAGTGACACTAATTGCTAAAAATAGACTGCCCTTGTTCCAATCCCTTATCCGTTCCAAACCTCAAAGATATTTATCACAAAAAAATAAAAACTCTATTGTGGTTGTAAATGTAAGTTTCCAAGCCACACATTACAAGATTATCATGTAGAGTGTGAACTATTTTTCCTAATATAATGAAATATATTTCATGGAACTAAACATGATTAGCTGTTTAACTGTTCGGCATGTTCCGAGAAACTATCTTACACAATACAAAATTCCGAACACCTTGGAATTTCCTCCTCCACTCAATCTCAATTGAAACTCCTCCTGTCAAAGGGTAAAAAATTATCAACTCCCAAATGCCCAAAAGCTAAGATTGAGGCAATTCTAAAAGTTATCGGGTTTTGCTAATTATTCCAAAGGCACTGCACTTATTTTCGAAAATTATGAAAATCGGTGAGCCGGTTACTGAGCTTACGCTATTAGAAGATTGGTAATAGTCAGACAGAAGAAATTAAATGACATATATTTTTGTGAGGTAGACTTCATGAACTGCCCAAAAAACTTATTATCTCAAAATCAAAAATTCTGCGGCTACAATACTCCCCTCACCTATGGTATAGGAAGTAAAAGTGCAGAAGACGAAAATGATATATGGTCTTTGAAAGCCGTTTAGAGCACAGTGAAGTAAATCAAATAACTAGAAGTCTAAAAAATGCTGTAACCTCGTACCACAATTCTTTCTCCTCTGATACATAGGAAGTAATAAAAAAGTTGGTAGCGATATCTCATTGGAAGTGTGAAGTGATGATATTTCTTAAACCTGAGGAGAACTATTGGTACATTTTCTAGAAGCCGTCAGGTTGATGTTCCTGCTTTATCAGGAGTGTTATTGCCATAGTTCAATTAACAACAGTCACTCGTCGTATTTCACTCGTACTTACCAGGCCTACCTGCATATTCCAGTGTTTTATTTGAAGCTATCTAAGTTAGTGACAGACACATTCAACAAAGGCAAGTATCGATTAGGTAAACATATTGCAATCAATTATTTCATGCTGCTAACGAACATTTTTACCAATTTCACTTTACGCATATATCGACTACAGCAAACGCTGATACTATTTTATCATCCAAAGGATTTGATAATTTTCTGATGCTACAAAATTATATTACGCTTCTAGCTAGAGTGGAGGAGCAGCTGAAAGGAACGCACAACTAATTCCGAAAATTTTGTTTTCATCTGTTGAAAAATATTCAGCTCAGTAAATAGGAGTACATAAAACAGTAATAAAATATTCCTCAAATACCTCACATTCCTGACAGTTTGTAGTGCCGAGCATAGCTTCACAATAAACAGCATCTAGTCTATACGTCGTCAGTATCACAAACGTTTCCGTAGGTATTATAAAGGTTAATCAGTCTCCCGATGGGGCTAGTTTAGAGACGCATATATAGTACCGGATCGGTCGATAACTCCACTACTGTAAGAGATAGCGAAAATAGTTTCATATAAAAGTTGTATCTAAGAATATGCTCCTTGTTCGGAAAATATTTTGATTCATACACGATGATTCATAACTACGTGGTGAAGCAAACATACATTTTTTATGAGGCAGACTATATACTCGTATATTTATACTACATTCTACCCATGATTTTCGTTCTTACTATATAAGGTATTGTACTATTGTAGAGGATATTTCAAAAGTTATGACTATTTCAATACCCAATTCGCTGTCAAATAAAAAGTAGTTAGTCAAAAGTTATTGTTTTTACACGACAAGATAAAAAGTATCCTCTATGTAGTTTTAACGCCGACTCTAAAAACATTCGACGACGCATAGTCATATACAGAGTGACAGAATGCAGAATCTAGATTTTCTTTTCTTTTATACAGGGTCGGTCAAGCTCAACGCCTCGGATTTTTGTGACCAAACCATACAACTATTCAAAAAATCAAGTGGGCGAGTGTATGTAGGTCGAGTTGGACTACATTTTAAAGACAATGATTTTATACAGGGTGTCTCATAAAAGCGTGACATATCAAAATTATGTTTTTCAAATGGAACACCCTGTATATGATTGCATATTTAGATTCCCGGGACAATTTGAATGTGACTTTATGTATCACACATGGGACTTAAATCAAACCGCTTAGGTGCCAATCACAATTTTTGGTATAAGTAGAAAAATAGAATATCGCAGCTATTATAAAACTTAGAGGGCTGTGACGCTGCTGTGTCACTAAGCATGAAATGCGTCAGCTTATATTAGACGCTCGAGTTTGAATTACATCAGTACGTGGAGAAAATGGTAGATCAATTAAAGAAACTTTAATCAGAGATAACTTGATTTCTTCAAATGGGAATGCCTACTTTTTTATACAATCAAATGTAAAATTCGACAGCGTTTCTAATGGTATACGGTTGTAAATATCATTCTCTAGTATATATAGTATATATAAGCAACTTAGCAGGCCATGAAATATAAACAAAAAACTGCTCAGATACAAGAAAACAACTAACTAGGCAGACAGATACGGACGAACTAGAGTAAAGGGACAAAATTATAAAAATGACTTACAACAAATCAACTCTAACCAGAAATAGCAGAGGTAACACATCTAAGGTCAAAAAGCAGCTGGAGAGCGACAGGAATTGACATTCTTCACAGCATACCATACAGCTACTTTAATATTCTAAACATTGGCAATTCACAGAACCATTATGAATTCTAAAATGAAAGGAAATCTACCACCGAATGTTGTTGGCAGTTTAATAGCTTCAGAATAAAATTTCACATTTAACGATTTAAAAAAATAATAGGTAACCGACACCTCTGACTAGAATTCTGCAAATTCTTCAGTACCCATAAGCAAGATATCCGAAAATGAAGAATGAATTAAAAATCTGCTCAAATTATTAAACAATTTGTCAGTATTCCTTTTTTTGCGATCTTGCTAATATAGATACTGAAAAATTTGAAGGCAGACAGTCAGAGGTATTGTTATTTTTGACTTTGAAGGGAATGACTACTGTTTTATACCATTAAATTTGAAATTGCGTTCTGAAGATATTAGACTGAAGGCAACAATCGCTGAAAGCTTTGCTTTAATTTCAATGTTTTCAGAGATTTTCGAAATTTTTAATTGCTAGTACATCGCAGTAGCTAGTGGGCCGTAAAAATTATCCATTTCTGTCGTACTCCAGCCTCTCTTTGACCTTAGACATGTTACCGCCGTTGTTTCAGGTTAGAGTCGGATTGTTGTAGGGAATTTTTATAATCTTGTCCTTTTACTCTAGTTCTTCCGTATCTTTTTGCTACGTTAGTTGTTTTCTTCCACCTGAACACGTTTTTGTTTATATTTCATGGCCTGCTAGTTTGTTTATAGGTAGGGAAATGGGAAAACGCCTATTTGATTGAAATCTCGAAATAAAATGAAAACTACCAGAGATTGATATTCACAACCTGATATCATTAGAAAGACCATTAAATTGCGCATTTGATCGTATAAAAAATTTAAGCATTCCCACTGAAATATTAAGCTACCACTGATTGAAGTTTCCTTAATTGATCTAACGATTTCTCTAAGTACAAATGTAATTCAAACTTGATCGCCCAACATAAACTGATGCATTCCATTCTTAGTGACAAGGCAAAGTCACAGCCCTCTAAGTTTTATAATCGCTGCGATATTCGATTTTTTTCTGGTATCTACTTTTACCAAAAATTGTGATTTGCACCTAAACGGTTCTCTTAAAGTCCCATGTGTGATACATGAAGTCACACTAAAATTCACCCAGGAACCTAAATGTGTAATAATATACAAGGTGTTCCATTTAAAAAACCTAACTTTGATATATCACGCTTTTATTAGACACCCTTTATGAGAGTCACTATTTTTAAAATGTAGTCCAATTCGATCTACATACACTCGCAAAGTTTATATTCCGAAAAGTGATATCGTTTGGTCACAAGAGTCCGAGGCGTTGAGCTTGACTCACACTATATAATGTATTTTATTTTACCATAATATTGCATTTAATATGCTCTTTCATATTTGTGTTTTTCATATACCTACATTTATTAGTTTTCGAGATATTTGAACTTTTCTTCAAATTTTGAATATACGTACCTTCAATTTGTGTACTGTGATTTATTTATTATGACAAAGTAAATACAACTGAAATATAACCCCACAATAGTATTTGATGAACTCAAAATCTAAAATTATCGAGATAATATGAGTCAAGTAGACCAAGGATATAATTTTATAGACGTGATGCATAATTATCAAGCAGCTCTATCAGGCAAGCTTTGAAATAATAACTGACCCAGTATGAATGAAACGATTTTTCAGTATTCCAGATGCATCAGTTTTATGGTACGGGCACATAAATCGGCATCGGGCGGAAATCAGTTGCAAATATGCAAATGATCTGCAGTCTGCAGGCAGTACAGGTAGAAACTTGGAAAATGCCGACGGTGCCTCGGCAATCGCCGATCAGCATCGCACGTACGTCGGTATCGGCACGCACGGGACGCATCGGCGGGCTTTATTTCTAGTAGCTATATTTTCACCGGATTTTTAAAACCCGACGCCTAATACCGTCCGCACGTATGTGCGATGGTCCATTCAATTTGATAGAAAGTATTTTAATATAATAATGTTACGCGCACATAAATCGGCATTGGACGGACGGTACGGATCGGAGAAAAATACTTTCTATGAAATTTAATGGACCATCGCACATATGAGCGGACGGTAGGCATCGAATTTTCAAAATCCGGCGAAAATATAGCAACTAGAGATAAAGCCCGCCGATGCGTGCCGTACGTGCCGATACCGATGTATGTGCGATACTGATCCGCGATTGCCGAGGCACCGTCGGCATTTTCCAAGTTTCTACCTGTACTGCCTGTAGCCAGTGTTGTCATTCATAGCAACTTGTCGCAAAAATAGCGACATTTTGATTACGTTGAGACGTAGCGGCGATTTAACAAAATAAACTGAACTTCTATTTCTATCTTTTTTTCGCCACGGATTACTGCTTGTCTATTCTTCTTTTCGGTGTTGCCCAGACTGTCTTGTAATGGTGTCGAGACCACAGCATAGTAAACAATCAGCACGGTATCTCAGGTTGGCTGCAATTACACGCGCTTCCCTCCTTTTGGATAATTATTTTTAGGGATGCCAACGATACTTCGATACTTGAGATGTATTAATACTTCTGCACTAATATCGAGTATTTTTGTGTTATATACTTTTTGAGCGATTCCAAGCTAGTATCGCTACTTTTGTAGCGGTATCGGTATCGAAAATAATTACGAACCAAACGCGCCTCCATTGGCGTGTACTTGGCTAAAAAATATCGAATTGGTACCGGTATCGATATTTTTATTTTCGCAGCTCTACCCACATTTCGCACCCGTAAAATCATCCGAAGGTCAAAGTCTGTGGGAACCATTTTTATATAGGGAATCCTCAGAGATATTCTGCTGGTTGTTTACTATGCTGTGTAGAGACTGTGTATCGGGTAATCCGCTATTTTTGAATGAAAGGTTATATTATATTATACATATACCTAACATCAATTGCACCCCCCCCCCCCCCGGCACGAATAAAGTTATACACAGGCTGAAATATACGTTATTTTTGTGTGGCGACAACCTAGCGACATTCAAGGCGGCTCAGTAGCGAGTTTCAGTCTCTGACCTGCCTGGAAACACTGCCTGCAGATCATTTGCATATTTGCAACTGATTTCCAATTCTTCCGTCGATTCCGATCAGATATGTGCGATACCCTAATGAAAAATCCGTACCGCACCGGCCGTTCCATCCGACCCGTCCGTCCGATGCCGATTTATGTGCGCGTACCAAAATACCGTCTATTTGTTGTTCCATAGAAATTATTGAGCAGGTTATGAAACAGCCAATAGTTCAAAGCCTACCTGATAAATCTGCTTGATAGCTATGGATCACGTCTATAAAATTATTTTCTCAGGATACTTGATTAATAAGGATGTCTTACGATTCCGGCATTTTCCCAAAAGACTGAAAAACAGCTTGCATCCAGCCGGTGCCAAAAAAGGGATCCAAAACTGATCCGATCAACTACAGACCTATAGCTCTGCTTTCTGTAATCAGTAAAGTGATCGAAAGATGCGTCTACCAAGAGCTCATTAAATACCTAGAGCTCTATCACTTAATCAACGACAGACAATATGGATTCCGACACCAAAGATCAACTGGAGATCTCCTGGCTTACGTCACACATGTGTGGAGCAAACTCATTCAGTCATTTGGTGAGGCTCACGTCGTTGCTCTCGACATTTCAAAGGCATTCGATCAACTGTGGCATGCAGCTCTCCTCAACAAGCTCCCGTCTTATGGGCTTCCTGTTAAGCTTTGCGGTTGGCTCGCAGACTTCCTCTCAGGTCGGAAAATCTCTGGTGTGGTAGACGGCTTTTCCTCTTCTTTTCATAGCATCAATGCCGGGGTTCCGCAGGGATCGGTATTGGCTCCGACATTGTTTCTGCTTCACATTAATGATCTACTCTCTAGGACTACAAACCCAATCCACAACTTTGCGGATGACAGCACGCTGCATGCAGGCATTGTGAGCAATAGACCGATCTCTGTGGTCGAGCTGGAACGCAGAAGACTGGCAGTAGCAGCTTCACTTTCAAAGGATCTTGATACCATTACCCCTTGGGGGCTTAAGAATATGGTTTAATTTAATGCCTCCAAGACCCAGTATAGTACGCTATCAAATAAAAAGTGCCCAAGCCAACACCAGGTTCTAATGAACAACCAGTCTCTGCCAAGGAGTCACTCATTCAAGCTGTTAGGAGTCAACATTACAGAAAATCTAATCTGGCACGAACACGTCGCGTCAATTGCAACAGCTGCTGGTAAAAAGCTTGGGTACCTATTTAGAGCCAGAAAGTATTTCTCACCATGTAACCTTCTCACGCTATATAAAGCCCAGATAAGACCTTACCTGGAGTATTGCTCTCATGCTCAATAATTATAATTATTTAAAATTCAATTATTGATGAATTAAATTCTAGAGAATCAAAAAAGTATAAAAAAAGAAATGTTATTTTGTAGTGCCTGTTATTTGCGTTCACTTTGTGTGTTTGCCACTTTTTTAAAAGTGTATATGCTGCCTTCTATTTATATACCTAGATTTTTTTGATGTTTTTGATATGTGAATGTTGTGATTTATGTTGTTATGTTTAAGTTATGTTAAGCTTGCACACAGAGGCAATCCTTCTACATGGATAAGTTGATAGAAATGCATCTATTGAAAAAATGTATTTTCAGGCTTGAAAAAAACTTAATATTTGTTTTAAATTGAGTGATGAGAAGTGGTGATCAAAACTCTAGACATTGAAAAAAACTAAAAAAAAAGCAGTTTTGTAGTGCCTGTTTCTTGCGTTTCTTTTGTTTGTCAGTTATTTTATTTAAATGTATGTGCTACCTTCTATTTATATACGTAGATACTTCTGATGTCTTAGAATTACTATAAGTGTGAATGTTGAGATGTATGTTAAGCCCGCGCACAGGAGCAATCCTTCTGCGGGCTGTTCCGTTTTGTTTCCATTGCCACTGCCAAATTTTTTCTATGCCTTGTTTATGCAAATAAACATTATTATTATATGTCAGATTTTTAGCTGAACTACGATCCAAGGATTCCGAAAACACAATTGGCAGGCCGAAAAACTTCCAGGAAATGTGAAAATTCCGTAAAAGAACACTGGCGATTAGTGTTTTTTACGATTAATTCAAAAGCTGTTGTGAATATCATGAAACTCTTAACATGAAAGTTGTAGTGTATAAAATTCTACATAGAAATATATCCCCATACATCACATTTTGACTTGTATCAAGGAGCTTACAACGATTTTCCCTCGCGCGGTGCTCTTTAGCACCCTTACCGCTTAAATTAGAAGAAAATGTTTTGAATAAAAAACGTTTCTTTTTAAATGGCCTACTTGTAGAAAATAATTTCAAATTATTTTAATTAAAACCCTGTATATTATTAGGTTTTTGAATTCAGCATCGATTTTTAGAATCAGATTAATGAGCATAGCTTATGTCTAGGAAGCCTATTTTCTGAGTTATTCAACAATCCTCAGATAATTTGACGTTTGTAGTACTTTACAAAAATTTTAATACTTCGGAAACTAAGTACGACAGAAAAATTCGATTTTGGGTTTTGAAACGAACAAGAAACTTGTTTGTGTTTCAAAGAATCACTGTTTCCCAAGGACATTCAATCAATAGAATAAAAATTTTCGAATTTCAAAAATTTGAAACGTTAAAAACTTGTTTTTCTAATTCTTCTTTCAGTTTTATTTAGGCATATGTGATTTTATCTTTGACAGTTTTCAGGATGTTTACGATTTCGTAATTATTCCGCATTGGCGCGTATGAATCGGAAAAATCGTAGGTGGCGTGGCTGACGAAACAATTGGCTGGAAACTTTTAATCCAGTGTTTCAGACCCTAATACTAAAATGTCCGGACGCTCCATCTAACTGCAACCACATTATTCTTGAAAGTTCTAGTGGCAGATTTTCCAGCACGTTTCCCAAATTTTCGTTTAGAAAAATTTTGAAAACATTAGCTTATTAATTGGGTTTCCGATAATACCACCCCAAATACCTATTTATACTCAGTTTATGCTGGTTGTAAACAAACTTCTCAAAATTTGGGCTAATGTCGGCATAAAAATATGAATTATGCCGGTTAACGTGGCTGTTATTATGTAATGTAGCTGAAAAAAAGGGCATCTTCATCTATCAAGGATGATATTTGTTCTTTGTTAAAGTCTTCTTCACAGATGTTTGACCAATGCCTAAATCGTGACTAATTTCGTCTGTACCGCTATGCTCACTACAGTTGCGAAAACTTTAACTAGATGTTTCCATCTCTCATGTTTTTCGTACTTGACTCCGGTCAAATATATCCATCACTTTTTCAAAAGATCTTGGGGTTGGATGCCCATAGTAGAACTACAACTGCACAGTTGGTATCGCGTCGGCCTAGAATGCCGGAGATGCTGGTTCGAATCCAGCCGGTGCCCATCATTTTTCCAATTTTTCTGAACATTTTTTTAATTTCAACCCCTAAAATCTTACTCCCTACTATTTTCAGATGCTGGTTCGAATCCAGCCGGTGCCCATCATTTTTCCAATTTTTCTGAACATTTTTTTAATTTCAACCCCTAAATCTTACTCCCTACTATTTTGCCATATACCAGCCCATAGCTTTTCCTACATTAATGAGGTCATTATTTAATTTAATGTCTTATAGTGCTTCTGACTTCATACACAAACCAACTTTTTTCGCAACAAATGGGCATTTGTTTGAGGCGTAACATTTTCGTTATAAAAAAGCATAAAAAAGACGTCTGTTTTCGAAAGCATGTACAATTAATTTTATTTTTATCCGTTTTTTGCGTCAAGTTCTTATTTTATTTATGTTATGCTTATGATTTTACGAAAAAAGTATGAAATCAAAGATCTGCAAGATTCTAAATAATATAAAGACTTACTATTCAGAAAAAATCTATTTGGTGCTATTTGAAAAACAAAAGTTGAGGATGAGTTTTAAGGGATGGAGTACAAAAAATTTTTTTGAAAGCGTAGTATAATGGACCTTATAGTACTTTCAAAAATTCCACTCAGTTCTCGTTTGAACTTTTATATATTACGAGAATATCACGTGACAATGAAATTCGGAGACACCCTGTGTACTGTTAGGTACCTGAATGAAAAGTACATTCAGGTGTTGGTAACTCAGGTGGACACATCCTATGTTTTTCATCTCGAATTTCCAATCAATTCCATGCTGATACTTTCATCTTAGATGTCCCTAATTAGAATTAAGTTCGCAAGAACTTAAACAGTTTGGATATTTTATCGCTTTTCAGAAAAAATAAATAGCTTGTGTTTATATTTCCGCCATAAATCCATCGTTTTTACAAATGCGATTTAGACGTCTCTGTTTATTTATACCGCTAATCCAAAAACAACTTACAATATTTAATGTAATCACTTCAATCAGACGAGCAAGCCCCGTTTAGATTATGTAAATACTACGTAAAGCATTGTTAGTTTTAGAGAGTGTTGAATTAGGTGTTACAGAATCAATATTCGTTATGTTTAGGAATAATCTATGTTAGCAAAATCGTATATCTGCTTGGGGTTCAATCACCTAAAAATAAGAACAAAAAGTGCAATCCTACAGTGCCCGCAAAATTGTTGGTCTACAACAAAACTACAAAATATTTGGATACGATATTTAAATCTAATCAGACGTCGTAATTATCATTTCGTTTTTTATTAATTATTCATTAGCTGAGCAATAGAAAAGCACAAAATTAGGAACTCGAGGATTTTCTAAGGCCATGATTTTAAAGCTATTCTTAATTCATATACCATCTGTAGAGAGTGCCACTTATTTATTAGGTGGTGGCCGGGCTTCTTTGTGTTACCCCTTAATTGCCCTATATACCCCATGTTAGAGACTCATACAGAGTGAGTCAAGCTCAATGCCTCGGTGTCTTGTGACCAAACATCATCTCTTGTCAGAAAAATAACTATGCGAGTATATGTAGCTCGAGGTGCTTTAGGTGCAAATCATCATTCTTGGTATAACTAGTATCAGAAAAAAATGAAGTCAAGTTGATTGGCTCAGTACTTCCCACACATTACGGTGATACCAGTTTATTATTTTCCTATAGCATGAAGCTATGGTCTGACGTCCCCTTGCAACCAAATCATCGCCAGCCCCCCCCTCCCAAAACTGTGTTATGCCGCTAGGTATCTCCTTCACAGATCAATGGATAGCCTATTATAAATACAACAATTTTTTCAGTTTTAAAACCCCCCACCCTCAATATTTTTAGTTTTACTTCCCACACCGATAGGTGAGGGGAGTATTGTGATCGCGAAAATTTTCGATTTTGAGATAATACACTTTTTGGGCGTTTTATGATGCCTACATCACGAAAATCCACGTCATTCATTTCCGTCGGTCTATCTGTCTGTCGGTCTGTCTGTCGGTATGTCTGTCTGTCTGTTGGTCTGTCTGTCTGTCTGTTGGCGTTTTTCTAGCCTCCTAATCTCAGTAACCGCTGCATAGATTTTGATGAAATTTGGGTAGTGATATGGTGTAAGGTCGTAGTAGGTAATGTTGCTACAATTTTGAAAATCGGTGCATGGGCGGCGGAGTAATTAGCAAAAAACGAAAAATTTCAAATATGCCTCAAACCCCGTTTTTAGGTGTTTTAGGGGTTCCTGATCATTTTTTACTTTTTTTTGGGTGGGGGTGAAATTGGGGTGGTTGGGGGGTGGGGGGTTGTAAAGCTGAAAAATTTGTTGTACTCATAATAGGCTGTCTACTGACCTGAGAGAGAAAGACCTAGCGGTATAATACACTTTTTTAGGTTCATCCGAACATTGCCTTGTGTATTACAGGAACCAAGGGACTTAGAATTTTCCGATGTATATATAAGAGTATTGCTTTAGATCGTTCTGTATTTTATAATGTTGAAATTACTGAATTGATGTTAATGAAATTTCGGCACAGTATTACTACTTTGGCGAGGACGGAAAACGCGTCTGATTTTTAGAAATCGTCTCAGTGGCGGCGCAGCAATATTAAAAAAACTAAAAATATGAAATCAGCTCAAACTTCGTTTTTAGGCGTTTTAGGGGTTCCTGATCATTTTCTACTTTTTTTTGGGGTGGGGGTGAAATTAGGGTGGTTGGAGGGGTGGGGGGTTGTAAATCTGAAAAATTTGTTGTACTCATAATGGGCTGTCTACTGACCTGAGAGAGAAAGACCTAGCGGCATAATACACTTTTTTAGGTCCATCCGAACATTGCCTTGCCGATTACAGAAACCAAAGGACTTGAACTTTCTGATGCATACAAAATACATACGAGTATTACTTTGGATCGTTTTGTATTGTGTTACGTGGAAACTTCTGAATTGACTTTAATGACATTTTGACCCAGATTTATTACAGCGACGAGTATGGAAAGCACGTTTTTAGAAATCATTTCAGTGGCGGCGCGGCAATAATAAAAAACTAAACATATAAAAAAGACCTCAAACTTCGTTTTAGACGTTTCAGGGGTTCCTGATCATTTTAAAAATTTTTTTGGTTGCTGGTGAAATTGGGGTGGTTCGGGGGTGGGGGTTTGTAAAACTCAAAAATTTGTTGTATTCATGATATATTGTCCATTGACCTGTGAGAGAAGCACCTAGAAGAATAAAACACTTTTTTTGCGGTCGGGCGAGCCATGATTTGATTGCAGGGGCATCTAGACTATAGTTTCATTCTGTGAGAAAATAATAAAACTGGTATCATCGGAATGTGTGGGAAGTATTGAGTCAATCAACTTGACTACATTTTTTTTATTATTGCAGCGCCGCCAATGGCACGATTTCTAAAAACCATGCTTTTCCCATCCTCCCTAAGGTAATAATACTGTGTCGAAATTTCATTAAAATCAATTAGGTCATTTCCAGGTTACACAATACAGAACGATCTAAAGCAATACTCGTATATTTGTACATGAGAAAAGTCCCTTGGTTTCTGTAATAGGCAAGGAAACGTAAGGCAGGAAGGGTAAGGAAGGAGAAATGTATTATGCCGCTAGGTCTTTCTTTCATAGGTAACGGACAGTCTATTATGCATACAACAAATTTTTCACTTATCAACCCCCCACCCCCAAACCACCCCAATTTCACACCTACCCAAAAAAAGGTAACAAAAACGAAGTTTGAGCTGTTTCCATATTTTTAATTTTTTTAATTATTGCTACGCTGCCACTGACATGATTTCTAACAACGACACGCGTATTCCATCCTCACTACGGGAATAATCCTGTGTCAAAATTTCATTAGAATCAATTTAGTAGTTTCCACGTTACAAAATACAAAACGATCTAAAGCAATAAATACTCGTATGTACACAGCTTCGGTAATAGGCAAGGCAATGTTCAGATGGACCTAAAAAAGTTATTTATGTCGCTAGGTCTTCCTTCACAGGTAAGAGGACAGTCTATTATAAATGCAAGAATTTTTTCAGTTTTTGAACCCCCCACCCCCAAACCACCTCAATTTCACCCCCATCCAAAAAAACCAAGAAAATGATCAAGAACCTCTAAAACACTTAAAAACGAAGTTTGAGCTGATTTTACATTTTTAGTCTTTTTATTATTTCTGTGCCGCCACTGGCACGATTTATAAAGACCATACGCATTTTCTATCCTCGCCATGGTAGTAATACTGGGTCAAAATTTCATTAAAATCAATTCAACAGTTTCCTCGTTACACAATACAGATTTGTATGTTTACACCAGAAACAATTCAAAGTCCCGTGGTTTCTGTAATAGGCAAGGCAATGTTCAAATGGACCTAAAACAAGTGCTGTATGATGCTAGATCTTTCTTTCACAACACCCCACCCCCCAACTACCCCAATTTCACCCCCACCCAAAAAAAGTAGAAAATGATCAGGAACCCCCAAAACGCATAAAAACGAAGTTTGAGGAATATTCATTTTTTTTATTTTTTGCTAATTCGCCGCCCGTACACCGATTCTAAAAATTATAGGAGCATTATCTACCACGACCCCACAGCATATCGCTGCCCAATCGCAATCCATGCAGCAGTTACTGAGATTACGAGGACACAAAAACGACAGACCGACAGACCGACAGACCGACAGACCGACAGACCGACAGACCGACAGACCTACAGACCGACAGACCGACAGACCGACAGACCGACAGACCGACAGACCGACAGACCGACAGACCGACAGACCGACAGACCGACAGACCGACAGACCGACAGACCGACAGACCGACAGACCGACAGACCGACAGACCGACAGACCGACAGACCGACAGACCGACAGACCGACAGACCGACAGACCGACAGACCGACAGACCGACAGACCGACAGACCGACAGACCGACAGACCGACAGACCGACAGACCGACAGACCGACAGACCGACAGACCGACAGACCGACAGACCGACAGACCGACAGACCGACAGACCGACAGACCGACAGACCGACAGACCGACAGACCGACAGACCGACAGACCGACAGACCGACAGACCGACAGACCGACAGACCGACAGACCGACAGACCGACAGACCGACAGACCGACAGACCGACAGACCGACAGACCGACAGACCGACAGACCGACAGACCGACAGACCGACAGACCGACAGACCGACAGACCGACAGACCGACAGACCGACAGACCGACAGACCGACAGACCGACAGACCGACAGACCGACAGACCGACAGACCGACAGACCGACAGACCGACAGACCGACAGACCGACAGACCGACAGACCGACAGACCGACAGACCGACAGACCGACAGACCGACAGACCGACAGACCGACAGACCGACAGACCGACAGACCGACAGACCGACAGACCGACAGACCGACAGACCGACAGACCGACAGACCGACAGACCGACAGACCGACAGACCGACAGACCGACAGACCGACAGACCGACAGACCGACAGACCGACAGACCGACAGACCGACAGACCGACAGACCGACAGACCGACAGACCGACAGACCGACAGACCGACAGACCGACAGACCGACAGACCGACAGACCGACAGACCGACAGACCGACAGACCGACAGACCGACAGACCGACAGACCGACAGACCGACAGACCGACAGACCGACAGACCGACAGACCGACAGACCGACAGACCGACAGACCGACAGACCGACAGACCGACAGACCGACAGACCGACAGACCGACAGACCGACAGACCGACAGACCGACAGACCGACAGACCGACAGACCGACAGACCGACAGACCGACAGAGCGACAGACCGACAGACCGACAGACCGACAGACCGACAGACCGACAGACCGACAGACCGACAGACCGACAGACCGACAGACCGACAGACCGACAGACCGACAGACCGACAGACCGACAGACCGACAGACCGACAGACCGACAGACCGACAGACCGACAGACCGACAGACCGACAGACCGACAGACCGACAGACCGACAGACCGACAGACCGACAGACCGACAGACCGACAGACCGACAGACCGACAGACCGACAGACCGACAGACCGACAGACCGACAGACCGACAGGCCGACAGGCCGACAGGCCGACAGACCGACAGACCGACAGGCCGACAGGCCGACAGGCCGACAGGCCGACAGGCCGACAGGCCGACAGGCCGACAGGCCGACAGGCCGACAGGCCGACAGACCGACAGACCGACAGACCGACGGAAATGAGTGACATGGATTTTCGTTATATAGACATCATAAGAAGCCCAAAAAGCTTATTATCTCAAAATCGAAAATTTTTGCAATCACAATACTCCCCTCAACTATCTGTGTCGGAGTAAAACGGCACCTTGTAATTTATAATTGACGCTTTTGGATGTTCAAATGTTTCTTTAGAATTTACAACTGACTAGAATTTACATTTGATGCTTTGAAATATTCAACTGACTATTTGAAAATAGAAGTGACGAGTTGGAAAATTGACCTGACCGTATTGAATTATCGCTTTACGCTTTAGAAACTACTGCTGGAAATGGTGCAGTAGGGTTTCCAATTTCTTAGAAAAAAGTTAAAGTTCAGCAAATATCTGTTATTCGGACACCGTGACACAGCTTCCTGAGTTGTATTTGCGGAACTGTGCTCAAAATTATAAATGTGTACCCACAAGTTGAAATGGAATGGGTATTTGTATATAAGAAAGCTAATATCAGTCTCGTATGAACTATAGCTTGAACTGAAAAATAAAATCACCATTTTAATGGTTTCCTTAGTTATACAAATATACACTAGAGTGGGCCGAAAAAACTTTTTTTTCGAAACGCTATACCATGAAAAACTTGCCTCTACGATATATAAGTAAAAAGCACACAAAGAAAACCGTTTAACGTAACCCTTAGGTAGCACATAGCACTTGAAATTTCGATTTTCTTTTCTAAATCATGACGTCCTACAGGATTTTTTCTGATTGAAGAAATGGAAATATTTGATTGCTATAGTGAAAAACTTTATTAAAAAACATTGAAACATACCTAGAAGTAATAACACCAATAACTAATGAACTTATCTCTAGATAATTATTGAAACTTATAAAAATGCGTTTCACCAAGAAAAAATTCAATCACCACAGAAAAAATAAAAATGTTTTGACCTTAAATCTGCAAAGCTATCACTTGTTTTTAGATGTAACGAATTCCCTCTTACTATCAAAAACTGGCATCACCCCTCAAGACATTAAAGTACTTCTAATGAAACAATCTCTGTTCTTAAAACAGACTTCTTTTTGAGATGTCTCCGTGGCCAGTTTTACACACCGCTTCACGGCTTGAGCTTGGGTGTGAAAAAGGAGTTGTAATTTCTTGGCTGTTTCACTAAATGTTATTTTTGCCCTGATCTCTCCGTTAGATGCCCTTCGCTGCAAGGTGGTGGTGAAAAAGTGGTTGTGATCCAACAAAACATTTCGGTATACTTGAAAGTTCACTTTTGGAGATTGGAATCTTCTAATTCATTTAATTTTGGAAGCTAAGGTTCTAGCTTGCATAATTCATCTATAACCGAAGTCTCTGATATGGGCTCTTTCATCTGCAATCCGACTAAGAGATAAGTTTTCCGGACGAGCGAAGGAGGCGTTTCGTTGGATTACGGGATTAGTAATTGGAAGTAAGTTTCACGTTAAAATCTAGTGGACTATGTGACCTCAAAGACATGCATCTTATTTTCAAATATTTAATCATTAAAGGACTCTCCAAAGCCACGTATTGAATGTACTAAGAATGTACAAAACATATAGATAAATTTACATTATAAGTATTCATGTAACTACAGTTTGCCTTGTTTCAGTTTAAAAGCTAGATTAAAAAATCAGTGTATAGTAATTGGCTTATATCAATCTCATTATTTGGTATTAACATTCAAATTTAATATATTCGATAGTATTTAATGATGTTACTGTTCTTTTTTCTTCAGAACCATAGTTTATCGGCAAAAAGATATTTTAACAAATCTAAAAAAATTGTTTGCTGTATATTCACAGTTTAATTGTTGGTCCTTTTAATTATTTGAAATCATCGTAACTTATGAAACATTGCGCGAATGTCGTTGAATCAAAAACATTAATAATGCATAATTTATTATAGGTGCCGCTTAGCAAATCAAAAAGTACGCTTAAAAAATAAGTAAGCTCAAATAATTGTTTTTTATAAATAATTTAAGATGTGCAAGGAAATACCCTTCATAACCGTACCTTTTATCTCGTCCAATTGATGCTCATTCAATGGTAAAAAAACTTTATGGAGGTATTTCCTTTCAAAATCCAAATTTAGATGAGAAAAAAGATATAACCTTTTTAAAAAACATTTTTTTAAGCTCACTTGCTTTTCTTGGCGGTCTTTTTCATTCCCTAAGCAGCATCCAGTATTAGGCGTTATTAATGCTTTTATTTCAACAAAATGCACGCAAAGATTCAAGTTACGATGGTTTCAAATAAAAAGAACAAACAAATTAAAACTGTCAATATAAGGCAAACACATTTTTTGAGTGTCATTAAATCACTTTTTTCTCTGTAAATTGTGGTCTAGTTTCATCCGGTTTCGCTTGTGCATTTTATGTAGGGACACCCTGTATCCTTGATCTAAAATAACGCATAAGCTTGAGATATTTAAAGAAGTGTTTTACGTGTATATTAAAATCGGCTTATAAATGCAGCTTGTTCCGTTGTTTCATATACAGCATGCTGTAGTAATTCAATTATTTTGACTGCATTATGGCTTCAAAATATTGTCTTACAATATTTATAGCGACGGTCCCTTTTTGCTGAGGCTTCAAAGTCCATCGGCCGATAATAACACAACGAAATATAACTTGATCCTTAAGTTATAATTTTCAATGCTTAAGCCAGTTCTAGATAAGGGCCATTCTGGCGTCGCAGGTACATAAACCGAGAATTCTGCGTAACTTTGAAAACATCCAAATGAAAACAATTATTCTGGGAGAGCACTAATTAAAACGAATCTCTTTTGCGAGCTGGCATTTAAGTCGCGTATTGTTGTGCTGGATTTCAGAGAATTTTAAATTTTATTAAAATTGTTTCCTTTTCACTTCCCACACCTCACACCGTAAGGAGAATATGGTAAGCGCGAGAACTCATATTTTTGTACTCATAAAAGACTATCTGTTATCATAAAATATGAGTTTGGTGATATTTTGTATTGTTGTTATTGTTAGTTTTGTTATGATTTCAGAAGCTCTACATGCATCAATAAAGGTCCTCATTTACAGAAGGCATTAATTACATCACTCTGTGTTTAATAACTTGATTTCAGTTTCTGTGCTCCTACATCTAATCTTGTCTAGCATGATTGATAGTTTATTATTCCTCTTCTGGTTTATAGGTTGGTTCTTCTGTGGTGTTAGCACAGCATAGTAAACAACCAGCACAATATCTTCAGGATTTCCTATATAAAAATGGTTCCCACAAAATTTGACCTTGGGATGATTTATGGATGATTTTACGGCTGTGAATTTTGGGTAGAGTTGCGAAAATGCAAATATCGATACCGGTACCAACTCGATATTTTTTGGCCAAATCGGCGCGTTTGGTTCGTACAGAGAATTTTGTGCAATTGATTACACCCCTCAATAATTATATAATTATTTTCGATACCGATACCTCTACAAATGTATCGATACCAGCTTGGAATCGCTCAAAATGTATCTAAGATAAAAATACTCGATATTAGTGCAGAAGTACAAGTATCGAAGTATCGTTAGCGCCCCTACAAAAAAATCAACCAAAAGTGGGGACGCGCGTGTATTTGCCGCCAACCTGAGTTATTGTGCTGGTTATTTACTATGCTGTGGTATTACTTTGTCCGGTAAAGCTCTTACTATATAGTATTTAGTTCAGCTAAAAGTCAACTATATTAACTTTTGTCTTGTAAACCATGTTTAATATATCTTCTTCAAGATAACAACTCCAAATTTCATTCTTAGGCTAAGAGATGCCCCTAATTATTTTCCATTCTTCTTTTTCGGAAGCAGGTAAAATTTGGGTGGTGATGGAGGATAGGGGAGTCCAATAATTTTTATAATTGTGAAAATGGGCGTTATAGGTGTTGTCATGTATAACATACAGTCAAAATGTTAGGTTAGATCTTTGACGTGTAAATGGCATCGAGTCATCTGGAGTTTCCGGGAATGACGGATAGGCGTTCTAGAGTCTCATCTGAATCACGATATCTGAATGTCTCGAATTCTCTACTGTTCGATGAAGTATAATATACAGGGCGTCCCACGACCATTAAGACAAGCAATATATCGGAACTAGGCAGTAGTAGAGAATTATAATTTTGGGGATGTGAATTAGAGCGAATGTTGTGTCTTTTCCTGTTATTGTGTTACCCAATGAAGTATTTGTTTTTGGTCACGTGACACCCGGTTCAAAATTATTAATGGGACACCCTGTATATTAATGCCTTTTTTATATTCCTCCCGATGGAACAATTCCAACAATCTAGCACACTTGGGGTCTAAAGTGATCAATTCAAGAGCTACAGGTACTTAGAGGATTGTACCACTACCATTGATTATATCATGTACCCTTATGTTCCCTATGCTAGTGTTCGTGTCATTTTTTGTCTTAATGGTAATGGTACAGTCCTTTAAGTACCCGTAGCTCTTGAATTAATCACATTAGATCCCAAGTTTGCATGTTTGTTGGAATTATTTCATCGGGAGGAACACAGAAAGGCATTAATATACAGGGTGTCCCATTAAAAAATTCGAGTCGCATGTCACGTGACCAAAAACAAATACCTCATTGGATAACACAATAATAAGAAAAAATGTAGCATTACAATATATTATTTACATCCCCAAAATTATAATAGGGTATTTTCCAACTTGCTAATATTGCCTGTTTAATGGCTGAAATGGATTGCTTTTATCTAATTTGTAATGATGACAGTGTTTGCTCAATTTTTTTCTGCCCACGTAGAGTAAAAATAGACTTTGAAAATCATCCCTTTGAAAAGAGCCCATTTAAATCTCTCAAACCTCCCGCCCAAGAAATCAACCAATCAAAAGTGATTTTTATGCCGGATGTAGATAGGATGTGACTATTTTAATTTGAATTGGGCATAGATTCAAGGTTGTCACGTTGTTAATACTTTGCATAGTTTTTCTATCAGGGATGTAAACTTTATTTTATTGTTATTTAGTTTCCCCCCTTTTTTGTAGACTATAAACGTTATTTTGCACAGCTATTCCATTTTTTGCATTGTTATGTAATTAGCAGTTTACTCTGAGAATGTTTCATAGTTACTTTTCACAATTTTGCTCGTCATTCGGCAACACTCGTCTTTAACAACCTGTCACTAGAGTCATGCATACATAACCTCCCCTGGTGTCATGACTGTCTCGATATCTCATTTAACCAAGATAGATCATGAAATGATGTAAACAAACGTTTGTCAATATCAATACGAAGCTTATGTCTGTAAATGGAGAAAAGGAGGTCAGATGACAAGAGGCCTTTACGGAAACTATGATCGGGTTAACCTGATCCCTGATCCTGACGTTCAGAAAGTGATCTGGGATCGGTCAGAAATACGGTAGTTCATTCTTGTGCAGCAAGTGATTGCGATCGAATGATTCAGATCAGTAGCTGCTTTACTTTACCATCTGTTTTTTATTGTTAAACCAACTTTTTCGTTGGTCGATGTTCGTTAAATTCATGGAATCATAAATCCCACTTGACAGCTGTTTGACATATAACTGATCTATCCGATCCAGATCAGTGTTTCCGTAAAGGCCTAAGGTACAGTCACTTTCTAAGGATAGTCCCACGAAAGACTTATTACGTCACGCTTAGATTTATTACGTCACAGCTTTGGCGCGAAATTTTATGTTTGAACTTTACAGTGCTTTTAAGCCACTTCGCGTTCACAGTAAAAAGTAAAAATGTTAGTTACATGGTTTTTGGGGACGTAACATTAATATTCCGTCATAAAATTTTGTTCGGAAAATACCCCATTCTCTACTACTGCCCAGTTTCGATATATTGCTTGTCTTAATCGTCATGGGACACCCTGTATAAGGCGCCACGAGTAGTGTGGCGGGGAGAAGTAGTAGTTGAAAGAAGTTAAGTTGAGATAAGGTTAAGTATTCGGTTGTGAAGTAAAAACGTTGTGAAGTTTGACCGGTTTGATTCCCTGCTGCAAAGGAAAAGCGGCTGTCGTGACAATATTCTATACTTTACAGATTTATCTGAAGGTTATGTCCTTTAAATCTATATGTGTGGTCTTTTAATCCACATTATACTTATAATCCTATAATCCGCAACTTAAAAACCACTAGCCCATTTACTTAGTACTTGAACACTTAGTACCGTGAATCGTGGCAAATAATGCTTAAAAACCTGTACTTGAATGCTTATGAACCTCTCCAGCTCGCTCGTCCGTATTTTGCTTACTAATGCCGCACTCGAGCGTATTTAAAATTTTGGAAAACCATTTTCAGTCGTTATCCTTAAATTGGGGATCTCATCGATATGAAGGCATCTCATACCGACTGGTCCAATAATATTGTCCTCACGTATCGGTGTGAAATTTAGAAACCTCAAATTTGTTGTTATCAAGAGAAATATCTGGAAAGTACCTACCGAGTCGCTTGACGCCATTTTTTATGTTCAGCAGGTTGGCATTTATGTTCTGTATTAATGTATTGAATCTTAGAGAATTATTTTATTACGATTTATTTAAAATTCATCAACCTTGTCTCTTTAGACAGTTGCTGCGGCTTTTTTACAGTTTCCGACTGCACAACTGTTACTGTCATTGAGTTGGCCCTCAAAATCTAGCAAAGTAGGCAGACTTGATGCTTTACAGGCACACTAGATGGAATTTTACATCACCTCAAAATCACGTTTTCAATCATTAAACTTTTTTTCGCCCATAAATACTCAAAAACTTGAGAAAAGTGAAAAAACTGAGTTGGCACTAACTTCTCAAACTTTATGGGCCAGTGGAGAGCAGAGCTAAGGGTTTTCGTATATCTGCGTCTGAAGATTGCTAGTCCAAATCATGATAAAATTATGAGCTGAGCTGAGAAGCTGAGATTGTAACCTTCTAGATGTTGCGTACCTTATGAGCGAATAGTATGACGTAACAGCGTGCACTCCCAAAAATGTGGAAGTTGAACGAGGTAGACCTTGTTCTAGGAACTTCCCCGACCCAAATGGTTGTTGTTTATCCCCTGTCTTTGTTTTACCATAACTATTACTATGAATAATAGACGAAACTGTTATTTACGACTGTCTAATATCAAACAATTCAGTGCACAAAATACAGCAATTATTGACATTTGAGTATTTTAGTTTATTTAATTTTTGTATAGCTTTCCAAATTAACATGTGACATATCATTTTAGATATAAAGACACATTCTATTTCACCTGGTGCTATCAAAATCAAATGTATAATTATGTTGTATTACATTTTTTTGTGAACCCCTACCCTCCTCCGCCTTTATTAATTCAAGTTTGCCAAATTTAGGAGCAATCGATTTAAGCATTTATGAATAATCGTTGGAGAACGAAATCGCGGACATACCGACAGACAAACACAGACGGATATCAAAAAACCAAAGTTTCCCGGTTTTCTTCAAACTTGGTCACCATAAAATGGTTATCATTAGAAAAAAAATCTAGTTTTTGGCGCAGCTGCGTTGATAGAAAAGGGGTGGGGGTGGGGGAACCCAAAATTAATGTCATAACGTGAAATTCTAATGCTACCACAATATAGAACAAGCGTGTTTTCTTATGACGAAAACGCTATCGCGCATGCTGCAAAATTTGCAGAATGGCGGAATAAAAATTCATAAAGAGTAGCAAATTTTCACAGTTGAAAAAAAATATCAACTTAGGATTCACCCTGTATAATTCACCAAGTTTGGAGAATCAAGATTAGATGTTCATTGTAAATGAATCCTATTATTGTCAAAATTTCATGTATCTAGTAGTACTTATTTAATATTGCTGATGTTCTTTCTTCTTCAGAATATAAATTTTATATGTTTTACCTGTATATTGTAATTGGACTATAAGTGCAGTATAATTCGTGTATAAGTTTGCACGTGTTAATTAAATTACATTAACTTCATTATACCTTTAAAACGTTACTTTACAATATTTGTAGTAATTCAGAGATGGCAGGTACATAGGCAGACAGTTCTGCATAACTTTGAAAGTATTCAAATAATAACAATTTTTCTGAGAGAAGAGGATTAAAATGACTCCCTTTTTCCTATCCTGCCAGCTGGCATTTCAGTTGCCTATTTTTGCGGGCGATTTTAGATATTTGTTTCGTTTCATTAACATTGTTTCCTTTTTTCTGTTCTGCAGGCTGGCATTTATGTCTTGTATTATTGTGCTGCATTGTAGAAATTTTGACGCTCTTTACAATTATCGATGTAGTCAAGTAGATTGTGCATATCCACATCAAAAGCATGTTTTCAAAAACATCGACCTGTTATAAATTTTACTTTTCGACCACAAATAGTCAAGATGTTGAAAAGTGTGGAACATAACATTTGGCAAATGGTATAGTATAGAAACTGAATTACATTTTATGCTGTCCAAACATTTTCGCCTTGATGACTCACTTATACAGGGTGAGTCAAGCTCAACGCCTCGGGCTCTTGTGACCAAACGATACCACTTTTCGAAAAATCGACTGTGCGAGTGTATGTAGGTCGAGTTGGAGTACATTTTAAAAATAATGACTTTTATACAGGGTGTCTAATAGAAGCGTGACATATCAAAGTTATGTTTTTTTAAATGGAATACCCTGTATATTATTGCATATTTAGATTCCCGGGTGCATTTCAGTGTGACTTCATGTATCACATATGGGACTTTAAGCGAACCGTTTAGGTGCAAATCACAATTTTTGATATTAGTAGATGTCAGAAAAAAATTGAATATCGCAGCTATTATAAATCTTAGAGTGACATCACTTTGCGGTATTACTAAGCATAAAATGTGTCAGCTTACGTTAGACGGTCGAGTTCGAATTACATCTGTACTTTGAGAAATCGGTAGATCAATTAAGGAAACTTCAATCAAAGGTAACTTGATTTTTTCAAATGGGAATGCGTAATTTTTTTTATACGATCAAATGTGCAATTTGATAAGCTTTCTAAATATATGCGGTTGTAAATATCAATCTCTGGCAGTTTTGATTTAATTTCAAATTTTCAGTAAAACCGGCGTTTTTCAACTTTCCTACTCATACGCAACTTAGCAGGCCATGAAATATAAACAAAAAACTGTTCAGATGGAACAAAACAACTAACTTAGCGGACGGACTAGAGTAAAGGGACACAGTTATAAAAAGGACTTACAACAAATCAATTCTAACCAGAAATAGCAGACATAACACATCTAAGGTCAAAAAGCAGCTGGAGTACGACAGAAATGGGTATTTTTCACAGCATACCGGCTACTACAATATTCTAAAGATTGACGATTCACAAAACCATTGTGAATTTTGAAATGAAAGGAAATCTACCACGTAATGTTGCTGGCAGTTTAATAGCTTCAGAATAAAATTTCACATTTCATGATTTAAAAAAATAGTAACCGATACCTCTGACTGGAGCTCTGCAAATTCTTCAATGCTCATAAGCAAGATCGCCGAAAATGAAGAATAAATTAAAAATCTGCTCAAATTATACATAATACAACATAATTTACCTGGCAGAAAATTAAAATATGATTTGTCAGGATTCCTTTTTTTTGCGGTCTTGCTAATAGATACTGAGAAATTTAAAGGACGGCAGTGAGAGGTATCATTACTTTTGACTTTGACGGAAATGACTACTGTTTTATACCATTAAATGTGAAATTTCGTCGTGAAGATATTAGACTGACGGCAACGATCGCTGAAAGTTTTGCTTTCATTTCAAAGTATTTAGTGATTTTGGAAATTTTTAATGTCTAGTACATTGCAGTCGCTAGTAGGCTGTAAAAATTATCCATTTCTGTCGTACTCCAGCTTCTCTTTAACCTTAGACATATTACCGCCGTTGTTTCTGGTTAGAGTTGATTTGTTGTAGGGAATTTTTATAATCTTGTTTTTTTACTCTAGTTCTGCTGGATCTTTTTGCTAAGTTAGTTGTTTTCTTCCATCTGAATACGATTTTGTTTATATTTCATGGCCTGCTAGTTTGTTTATAGGTAGGGAAATTGAAAAACACTGATTTGATTGAAATCTCGAAATTTAATAAAAACTACCACAAATTGATATTCGCAACCTGATATAATTAGAAAGCACATCAAATTGCACATTTGATCGTAAAAAAAAATTACGCATTCCCATTTGAAAAAATCAAGTTACCTTTGATTGAAGTTTCCTTAATTGATCTACCGATTTCTCCAAGTACAAATGTAATTCGAACTCGATCGTCTAACGTAAGCTAACAACATTTCATGCTTAGTAAGACGGCAAAGTCACAGCTCTCTAAGATTTGTAATAGCTGCGATATTCAATTTTCTTCTGACATCTACCTATACCCAAAATTGTGATTTGCACCTAAACGGTTCGCTTAAAGTCCCATGTATGATACATAAAGTCACGCTAAAATGCACCCAGGAATCTAAATATGCAATAATATACAGGGTGTTCCATTTAAAAAAACATAACTTTGATATGTCACGCTTTTATTAGACACCCTGTATAAAAGTCATTATTTTTAAAATGTACTCCAACTCGACCTACATACACTTGCAGAGTTGATTTTTCGAAAAGTGGTATCGTTTGGTCACAAGAGTCCGAGGCGTTGAGCTTGACTCACCCTGTATGTATAACCTACAGTATTTTGTATACCATTTTTTTAATTGATATTTTCCTTTTTTGCTTTGCGTGATAAAGAATTGATCTCACCGTTTGTGCTGCTTTAGAGACATGTTGGCACTATATCATTCACCTACATTTTTTAATCTTTCAAGTAATCTTTTTACATAATATATATATATATATATATATATATATATACAAAGTGTGTTGTTATAGGTAGATAGTTGTCTAGGAGCTATAAATGTTGAGTTAAGTAATTGAGGATAGCTAGTACGCAAAACAACAAAAGCTGGATCCTAGCCCAGTTAAAACGATGTCATTTAATTCAAATTAATGTTTTATCGAACATATTGTCTTTTGATAGTACTGCAGTAGCTAAAATGTTAGTAAAAAGTGTATCCTAAAGGGATAGGTGGCTTTATTTATGGTCCAATAAAGCGTGATGGATCAGAAAGATAACAGAATAAGTTTCTGAAATAAGTTTTTGAAACAAATTTCGATGGAGTGTACTAATTATAAAGGAGCTATAGTTTTATTAATATTTTCAAATAATGGGTGAGTATAGCACCAATATGCATTTTAATATTTAGCCAATTATTTTCTATAACTAAATTAGTGGTCGCAGAAAACTAACTTGAACGCAGCCCTACAAAAAATCAGATAACTTTAAATACTGCGATACAGTGAAAACGCTTCCAATACCTACAAGACATATCCCGATGAACCATAAGCTTAGATGCTAATATCTGATTATCTAATTACTATGTATGTAATCAAGAGCTATCGACAACTGCGATATATTCATATCACAATAAAAGCAGATGTAAAATACTCACGTTTGTATCAAAACCAAGTGGGTCCGGCACAGTTTTCACTCATAACGCGATAATGGAAGTTAAAGGAGTACGGCGCTGCAGAAACGTGAAGTTTCCCTAACGAATTCAGCTGGTAAACTGACGGCTCGTTGCCGGTAGCGGCTTTCGGAGAACCGGAGAGTTGTCAGGGGACGCGGAGTTGCCAGATAAAAGAGATCGTTACGGGGATCCCAGGAAAGCTTTTATATAATCCAGGAATGCGTTTGCGGTCGTTAGCCGGGTGAAATTTTCATTACGGGACAAGAAAGATGAAATGAAGTACCGCTGTTTTTCATGGATGTCGATTAGTGATAGAAACAACTCTCCTCGTCACGACTTTTCGGTTTATCATATTTAAACCATCTCATAATAGAAATATTAAGATACCTTCACCCAGGCGCATTGTTGTAGTGCAAACATGATTTTGATATTGCGGTTTCTGCAAGAATTTGTTTTACTTCCCACACCGATAGGTGAGGGGAGTATTGTGATCGCGAAAATTTTCGATTTTGAGATAATACGCTCTTTGGGCGTTTTATGATGTCTACATAACGAAAATCCACGTCACTCATTTCCGTCGATCTGTCTGTCTGTTGGTCTGTCTGTCGGACTGTCTGTCGGTCTGTGGGTCTGTCGGCCTGTCGGTCTGTCGGTCTGTCGGTCTGTCGGTCTGTCGGTCTGTCGGTCTGTCGGTCTGTCGGTCTGTCGGTCTGTCGGTCTGTCGGTCTGTCGGTCTGTCGGTCTGTCGGTCTGTCGGTCTGTCGGTCTGTCGGTCTGTCGGTCTGTCGGTCTGTCGGTCTGTCGGTCTGTCGGTCTGTCGGTCTGTCGGTCTGTCGGTCTGTCGGTCTGTCGGTCTGTCGGTCTGTCGGTCTGTCGGTCTGTCGGTCTGTCGGTCTGTCGGTCTGTCGGTCTGAAGGGTCTGTCGGTCTGTCGGTCTGTCGGTCTGTCGGTCTGTCGGTCTGTCGGTCTGTCGGTCTGTCGGTCTGTCGGTCTGTCGGTCTGTCGGTCTGTCGGTCTGTCGGTCTTCGGTCTGTCTGTCGCGTGTTTCTACCCTCGTAATCTCAGTAACCGCTGCATGGATTGTGATGAAATTTGGGCAGCGTTATGCTGTGGGGTCGTAGTAGGTAATGTTCCTATACTTTTATAAATCGTTATACGGGGAGCGGAGTAATTAGCAAAAAACGAAAAATTTCAAATATGCCTCAAACTTTGTTTTTAGGCGTTTTAGGGGTTCCTGATCATTTTCTAGTTTTTCTTGGGTGGTGGTGAATTTGGGGTGGTTGGGGGGGTGGGGCGTTGTAACACTGAAAAATTTGTTGTATTCGTAATGGGCTGTCCATTGATATGTGAATGAAGAACCTAGCGGCATGATACACTTTTTTAGGTCCATCCGAACGTTGCATGCTTATTATAGAAATCACGGGTCTTAGAATTTTTGATGTATACATACGAATATTGTTTTAGATCGTTCGATATCGCGTAACGCGAAAATTGTAAAATTGAGTTTAATGAAATTTTGACACAGTATTACTCCCGCGGCGAGGATGGAAAACGTGTATGTATTGGAAAAATCGGGTCAGTGGCGGCGCGGCAATAATAAAAAAACTAAAAATATAAAAACAGCTCAAACTTTGTTTTTGGGCGTTTTAAGGGTTTCTGGTCATTTTCTACGTTTTTTTGGGTGAGGGTGAATTTGGGGTGGTTGGAGGGTGATGGGTTGTAAAACTGAAACATTTGTTGTACTCATAATGGGTTGTCCATTGATCTTTGAATGAAAAACCTAGCAGCATAATACACTTTTTACGTACATCCGAACATTGCCTTGCTTATTATAAAAACCAAGGGACTTTGAATTTGTGATGTATACATACGAGTATTGTTTTAGATCGTTCTATATTTTAACGAAATTTTGACACAGTATTACTACCGCAGCGATGATGGAAAACGCGTATGTTTTAGAAAAATAGTGTCAAATATGAAAACAGCTCAATCTTGGTTTTTAGGCGTTTTACGGGTTCCTGATCATTTTCAATTTTTTTTTTTTTTTTGGTGGGGGGTAGTAAAACTGAAAAATTTGTTGTATTCATAATAGTCCGTCTATTGACCTGTAGAAGAAATACCTATCGGCATATTACACTTTTTTAAGTCCATCCGAACATTGGCTTGCCTATTACAGAAACCAATTTTGTGATCTGTACATACGAGTTTTGCTTTATTTCGTTCTATATATGTATATTGCGTAAAGTGAAAATTATTGAATTGATTTTAATAAAAAAACGACTCTGTTTTTTAAAAACCGTGTCAGTGGCGGCGCAGCCATAATCAAAAAACCAAAAACATAAAATCAACACAAACTTCGTTTTTAGACGGGCTGGAGGCTCTTGATCGTTTCGCATCGTCCAGTTCAAGCATGTAGAATAAAACTGTGGCGCCCTAGTTCCTAAGGAGGGAGACGCAAGAAACTATTTACGAAGGTTTTTGTGTTGGATGTTGTTTTTGCGAGCGGATGGGCGATAATTTAGTTGAAAGGGGATTTTAGACTATACATAGCTTCATCCAATGGGAAATAATAAAATGGTATCATCATTATGTGTGGGAAGTACTGAGTCAATCAACTTGACGCTATTTTTTACCTTTTTTGGGTGGGAATAAAATCGGGGTGCTTGGGGGGTGGGAGGTTGTAACACTGAAAAGTCTGTGGTATTGATAATAGGCTGTCCTGACCTGTGAAAGAAAGACATAGGGCATAAGACAATTTCAGGGGGGGGGGCTGCCGATGATTGGTTTGCAAGGGGATCTCGGACTAAAGCTTCATGCTATGGGAAGTAATAAACTGGTATCACAGTAATGTGTGGGAAGTACTGAGTCAATCAACTTGACTTCATTTATTCTCTCGCACTTCATAATAGCGGTCCAGACGGTCGTAGCAAATCCAATTAGTATGTATCTAGCTGGCTGTCCTGGATGTCGCTCGTGCGAATTGTAACAAATCTACCAGGACACGGTGCGTGAAATGCCAGAGATACGCATGCAAAGAGCACAGAACACATGAGAGATACTTGTTTAAACTATGTATAGGTAGGTACATAGTTCTCTTTACTTCCCATACCGATAGGTGAGAAGAGTATTGATTCTTCTGACATCGTAATCTCAATAACCGGTGTATGGATTGTGATGAAATTTGGGCAGCGATATGCTGTCAGGTTGTAGTGGGTAATGCTGCTATGCCTTTGAAGATCGGTGCATGGTCGGCAGAGTAATTAGCAAAAAAATGGAGTCAAGTTGATTGACTCAGTACTTCCCACACATAATGATGATACCATTTTATTATTTCCCATTGGATGAAGCTATAGTTTGAAATCCCTTGCAACCAAATCATCGCCCACCCGCCCGCAAAAAAACATCCAACACAATAACTCTCGTAAATAGTTCCTTGCGTCTTCCTCCTTAGAAGCTAGGACGCCACATTTTTTTCTGCATGCTTCAACTAAACGATGCGATATGATCAGGAGCCTCCAAACAATCTAGAAACGAAGTTTGAGCTGTTTTTATATTTCTAGTTTTTTAAATATTGTTGCGCCGCCACTGAAGATTTTTCAAAAACAGATGCGTTTTCCATTCTCGCCACGGCACTAAATTCTGTGTCAAAATTTCATCAAAATCGATTCAATAATTTTCGCTTTACGCAAAATACATAGAACGAAATAAAGCAAAACTCGTATGTATACATCACAAAATTGGTTTCTGTAATAGGCAAGCCAATATTCAGATGGACCTAAAAAAGTGTAATATGCCGCTAGGTATTTCTTCCACAGGTCAATGGACAAACTATTATGAATACAATTTTTTCAGTTTTACAACACCCCCACCCCCCAACCGCCCCAATTTCACCCTCACCCAAAAAAGTAGAAAATGATCAGGAACCCCTAAAACGCCTAAAAACAAAGTTTGAGGTGTTTTTATATTTTTAGTTTTTTTATTATTGCTGCGCCGCCACTGACATGATTTTTCCAAAACATACGTGTTTTCTATCCACGCCGCGGTATTAATATTGTGTCAAAATTTCATTAAAATCAATTCATAATTTTTGCGTTACGCAATATATCGTAATAATGTAACGATCTAAAACAACACTCGTATGTACTATACACCACAGATTCCCCTTGGTTTCTATAATAAGCAAGACAATGTTTAGATGGGCCTAAAAAAGTGCATTATGCCGCTAGGTTTTCCATTCACATGTCAATAGAGAGGCCATTATGAATACAACATGATCAGGAACCCCTAAAACGCCTAAAAACGAAGTTTAAGGAATATTTGGAAATTTTTGTTTTTTACTAATTACTCCGCCCCCCGTATAACGATTTCCAAAATTATAGGAACATTACCTACTACGACACCACAGCATATCGCTGCCAAAATTTATCACAATCTATGCAGCGGTTACTGAAATTACGAGGCTAGAAAAACGCCAACAGTCAGACAGACGGACCTATCGGTGTGGGAAGTAAAAACAAAAAAATAGAAATATTCCTGAAACTTCGCTTTTAGGCATGTTACCCTTTTACCCTTTTTGGGGTCCATCCGAACATTACGGAAACCAGAATTCTCTGATTATTAGTATTGCTTTAGATCGTTCTGTATTTTGTAACATGGAAGCTATTGAATTGATTTTAATTCAATTTTAACAATATTATTAAGGCGCGTCCACATTATGCCTAGCGACATAGTTCGGTTTAGACCGAATGAAAAAGCCGAATTAGTGTGGACGACTGTTTCCGCCTGCCCGACGAGCCGAAAACCGACTCGAATTGTGCCGAATCGGTACCGAACTATGTCAGTACGGATTAAAGAAAGCCGAACCAAATCAGCACAAATCATGCAGTGTAGATGAGCCGGTCGGCTTCAGTTGAACAAAAAAATAGGTAGTATCGTGGTTGTCCATGCTAGAAGGTGCTTCATCCTCAATCGAAATTTATTTTTGTGAATGCCATGGAGTGGAGTTGTTTAGGCTGGGTCTCACCCAAAAAATTTTTTTAGTTTTTTAGGTTAATAATACCCGATTCGCAATTTTGAGGAGGCCATGTTTTCTATCGGGGGCCACGAAGTTGACAAAATTGTTGTCTATATCTGGACAGCAGTTGGCAATTTATTTTTGTTCTCAGAAACTTGCAGTTTTGTTGGCAGTTTTTGTTTTGTTTAGCACTGATAACTATCCATTGATATATATGTGCCCCCCCCCCCCCCGAACGAAAATCCTGTGTACGCGCCTGCACCCTGTCCCCTACAAGATCGACATACAGTCTCCTTCAGGCAACTCCAATCATGTGGCTTAGTCGAAGTTACGTTCCCTTCTGCCACAGATGTGTCTTCGGAAATTCGCCCAAGCCACAAAATCTGGTACTACGGCTATACTGACTGGGATGGTCTATAAGATACTTTTTTTTCAGCATTCCCTTGAGCAAGGTTTGCTTTGCAAAACATGATGTATCAACTGTCTGCTCGCATATCACACAGGTTATTCATGTCGGCATGGAAACATACATCCCGCATACAACCAGATCATACCAACTATATTCCAACGGCTAGTTGGACAAGTCCTGTGACACAGGTCGTCTGCAAAAAGTTCTGGCTCACCGAATTTACATACAGAACCTCACCGTCAAAAACAGACAGGCTGATATTGAGTCCAGGAACAGATACAATCCGACATACAAAAAGCCAATGTACGAAGCCAAAATAAAAAAGAAAGTTATGACATCCCAATGGCAGCCGCTCCTTCTGGATTCTGGTCAAACAGATAGAGGGAGCAACTTCCCACCGATGATATGTGCGGATGGAACAGTCGCAATTGCTTCCAAGAACAAGGCCGGAATATTGGCCAAGACATTTGCAGAAAACTCTACTATAAAAGTCCCATTCAGTGCCCAGCTACCATCCATACATGGAGTACCCCAAGCCATGAGCAAAATAACGTTCAGAACAAAAATAGTTCGGAAGGTGCTGCAGTCACTTGACATTAATAAGGCGAATGGGCCCGACATGATCCCCTCCATTTTTGTGAATAAGTGAGCACCGGAGCTCGCTCCCATATTTACCCGCCTCTTTCGGATGTCTTACGATTCCGGCATTTTCCCAAAAGGCTGGAAAACAGCTAGCATCCAGGCAGTGCCAAAAAAGGGATCCAAAGCTGATCCAATTAAGTACAGACCTATAGCTCTGTTCTCTGTGATCGGTAAAGTGATGAAGAAATGCGTCAACTAAGAGCTCATGAAATACCTTGAGCTCCATCACTTAATCAACGACAGACAATATGGATTACATGACACATGTTTGGAGCAAACTCATCCAGTCATTTGGCGAGGCTCACGCCATTGCTCTCGATATTTCAGAGACATTCGATCAACTGTGGTATGCAGCTCTCCTAAACAAGCTCCCATCTTACGGGCTCCCTGTTAAGCTTTGCACTTGGATCGCAGACTTCCTCTCAGGTCAGCAAATCTCTGTCTTGGTAGACGGCTTTTCCTCTTCTTTCGATAGCATCAATGCTGGGGTTCCGCACTGATCGGAATTGGCTCCGACATTGTTTCTGCTTTACATCAATGATCTGCTCTCTAGCACTACAAACCCAATCCACAGTTTTGCGGACGACAGTACGCTGCATGCAGGCATCATGAACAATAGACCTTTGTGGTCGAGCTGGAATGCAGAAGACTGGCAGTGGCAGCTCCACTTTCAAATAATCTCGATACCATTACCGCTTGGGAGCGCAAAAATATAATAAAATGTAATGCTTCCAAGACCCAGTATTGTACGCCACCAAACAAGAAGTGCCCAAGCCAACACTTGGTTCTAATGAACAACCACTCATTCAAGCTGTTAGGAGTCAAAATTACAGAAAGTCTGATCTGGCACGAACACGTTGCGTCAATTACAACAGCTGCTGATAGAAAGCTAGGATACCTATTAAGAGCCAGCCAGACATGGCGTTGCAACAAAGCAAATGCGACGTAATAGGCAAGAAATTATAAATCCGCCCCTGTCTCTAGCTATACGTGGTAGGTTTAATTATAATACATTACAATATTTTAGAATAATCGGTTTCCATGCCAATGATTATATAATTTATTTATTTGTAGTAAATATACACAAAAAGGGTATGAACTTTAACTGAAGATTCAAGTATATTTTACGTTTACCACAAAAGAGACTGCTAACGACATAATGCTGATACAAAATAGCAGCCTCTTAGGTTTTTATAAAAACTACTACTAAACTAAAGATTTATGTACATTGAAAAAAGGGAAAAAGGGACATTTATAAAAACGAAAAACAGATTGATGAAACAATACAGTAGGAAAAAGAGTATATAGTATGAGCATGGTCAAAGAGGTCATAAAAAATCACAAAAGATGGCTCACAGTCTTACTTAATGTGTAAAGTAAAAAACTATAAAAATCCAAATAATACAACAAAAATACACAATCTATTCTTTATGCTTACTGCGAATATTCTCTCAATAAAAATCTTAACAACAAATCAAATGAACAAAATGTTTTCCTGCGCCACTGACAAATCCAAATACCTGAACGAGGGCCGCGCGTCGTGTAGGACTGCGACGAACGTTGCTTTCAGTGGTGGAAGCATCTTTGACGCGGGTTAGTTTTTCCGACAAGAGCCCGAACTTCCCTTGCGGCCAGCGTTGGACACATGTAGTTCGCCAACTCACGCCCACACCATGTGGCAAATGCCGATGTGTCCAACGTTGGAAGGCATTCGCCTCATCGTGTGGAACCGGCTTTATACATGTCATACAATCATGCTAAATGAAAACAATCTGCAATAAGTTGTAGTTTTATGTGGAAGTTGCGAGATGCCTTTATACTTGAGGTTTAGGTGGTGGATATCCTCAGTGCTGAACGATTTTATTATACAAGTAGGGCACTTATCAGTTAGAACTTTTGAGAATCAAATTTCACATCATTGTTAATTTGTTAAGAATGTGCATCCTTATATGTGTAGTTAATAATAAATATAGGTATGTGCCCATTAGATGCAAGTCTAATCTAATAAATATGGAACTGTAACACGTGGCATATAGCCTTCCGCTCCAATTTTCTCGATGCCGCAGCTGCTGCCTCGCTGAGAAGCAACAGGCTTCCATACCACGCCACGGTATCAATTTATTCGTTGATTTGTTGCTGTTGGCCCCTGATGGCTATTCAACTAGTAATATGTGACGGAGCTGCTCGCCGCTTAGGACCGAACGCCGCTTAAAAATTCGTATCTCAATAATGCTAGCCCTTTTAGCCTTTTATTGTTACAATTATTGAAGGATGACATACTGTGAACAGGAGTATTTTTCTCGCTTGACTGGTTTCCATAGACAAACCTGGTAGTAGAGCTTTATAAAGCACACATGCACACGATTTCCGACGATACGATGGTACGAAGCTGTTTTTATAGGTTGAAATATTCAAAAAGAATTGGCGGCAAACATGTCCGATAATTTTAACTTTTATACGACGTTCGGACAAGTTAAACATATTTTAACTTTTTATCCGATATCGTATGTAATTCAACCGCTAACAATTTCAATGAATTTGTATTTGAAAGTTATAACTCTGCGATCACGTTACGTGTATTCAATAAATATTTTATGTTATGGATGAATGTGAGGAAGATTTTGGCTTCGAGACATTATTAAATACGGGACGAAGCAAGGGGCTGCTAATCAGCTGTTGCAGGAGATGAAGCTAACTGACAAAAAAGTATTTTAATTATTTACGAATATCAAGTTATGCAATTAAATCGTTGCCTGAAATTATTGGTCCACAGCTGAGAGAGAGTAGAGCTTATTCTGTTTGAGAACCTATTTCTTCTGGGGAAAGACTTGCTTTAACTTTGAGGTATTTAAATACTGTAAGACATACTTGGATCATCAAATCATCATCAATCATCAAAGATATCCTCCATCGGTTAACTATTCAACTGCGCACCTAACAGGTATTTTTAAGTAGCAAATACAGGAAAGACATCAAGGTAGGTAGGTAGGTAATTGGAAGATTGGATTGACACATATCTACAAATTTAATTTGGTAGTGTTCGAAGAGACTTAGCGGACGTAAGCGCTTGTGGGCGCTTTGCGCTAACTAACCGATGAACGACAAGCTGTCAAAAAAGCGCCAGTCAGCTTGGTTAGCGCTTTTAAAAAGCGCTGTTTCATTAGCGAAGCGGCACAAAACTAGAAAAAAGTTATTTGTAGTTCTGAGAGAAGCAGTTACCTTCGTATAGTGTCAATTTAATATTAGGTTTTGTGATTTTATAACCTAGGTTTTTGACAATATATTAAAATATGAAGATTGATATGACAGTTTTATCACGCCGAAAAGAAGGACATTCAATGGCCACACCTAGCGCCTGCAGGCGGTACCACGCTAGTTTAGGCCCCGTTAAACACACCCATTGACTTGACAGCACCTCAGTAAGTGACATAGGTACCACATATGATACAAGTTCCCCAAAATTACGAAAAGATAGGATTCAGGTGAACGGATATACAGGGTTGGGATAAAGTATGGAACCAAGCAAATAACTTTGGAACGGAAAGAGTGATATTGCTGAAAATTTGCAGGCAAGTGTAGTGACGTCTAGTGCTTCAGATGACATTATGTTAGCTATTAATGTACTTCCGGTTTAACCGGAAGTACCGTCAACTTTTTTAATTTAAATGGGACACCCTGTATATTTTTGCAGAGTTTAATACATCTTTTTTTCGGAATACGTCCATAGTGGGTTCAGTATTTGTTTCTGTTTAATGTTAAATCGGGAATATGTAATTCAGTCTGTTTCAGGAATCCGCAGTAAGTGTCGAATTCTGTTTATGATCTCTATATAAAAAACATCATTTAATTTTGGAATACCCGATAAAAGTATGTCAAGGTTAAATTTTCCTCTGTATATATTCTTTTTTGCATTAATAAATGAAATAAAAACCAATAATTGCTAAAGTGTATTTATTAAGTACTATACGTAAATTTGGTTATGTATACTGTAGAGGTAGAAGGTCTTTACGAAAACAGTGATCTGGATCCGGATCGATCAGTAGTTACATGTTAGTCAGCTGTCAAGTGGGATTTATGATTCCATGGGCTTAACGGACATCGAACAACGAAAAAGTTGGTTTAAGAATAAAAAACAGTACAAGAGTGAGCTGACCTTATTTCTGACTGATTGTAGATCACTTTCCGAACGTCAGTATCAGTGATCCTTGTGATCGCTTTAACCAGATCATAGTTTCCGTAAAGGCCTAGATATATTCATTTCAAAATACAAATTTGAAACAAGTCAAAGAAGAAGGAGGAGAAGAAGAGTGTAGTAGTCCTACATTAAATATACTACAAATAACAATAGTTACTTAATTTAATTCGCCTAAGGCATATGATAATAATAATATCTTCTTCTTCTTTTTTAAGTGCCGTCTCCTCTAAGAAGGCTATCATCATGGCGATTCTTGCTTTAGATGCGGCTAATCGGAATAATTCTATCGATGTACAGTGATACCATTCTCGCAAGTACGTCTTCTCCCCGCACTTCTTTTTCCTAGCATTTTCCCTTGTATTATCAGTTGTAGAATGTGGTATCTTTCTCCACCCATAACGTGACCCAGTTAAGAAAGTTTCCCCATTTTGACAGTTTCTACTATTTCTGTTTCTTTATTCATACGCCTTAAACTTTCAACATTTGTTACCCTTTCCGTCCAAGAAACTCTGAGTATGCGTCTATATACCCACATCTCGAAAGCCTCAAGTCTTCTTAGATCAACTTCGTTCGGTGTCCACGACTCCATCCCATAGAGAAAGATCGAGAAAACGTAACATCTGGCCAATCTGATCTTCAGTATAATATTCAGATCTCTAGAGCAGAATACTCTCCGCACATTTGTGGATGCAGCTCTAACTTGACCTATTCTATATCTTATTTCTCGGGAGTGTTCTCCGGTCACGGTGAAAATGGTACCCAGGCATTTGAACTCTCTTAATCTCTCCACTGCCGCATTACGAACATACAATGTTCCTTGAACATTTGTTTTGCTGTTTATCATGTTTCGTCTTTTTGATGTTAACTGAAAGATCTGCTTCTTGACTGTTATTTACGATATTGTCCATTATCCTTTGTAGGTCCGCGCTGCTCTGGGCTATTACCAAGGTGTCATCGACAAAACGGATGTTGTTTATTGTTTCACCGTTAACCTTTATTCCCGCAGTTTCTTCAGATCTGGCATAATTTTCTCTCAATAGAGGTTGAAGAGTATCGGAGAGAGTATGCATCCCTATCTTACTCCTCTTTCGATTGTTATCTCGTCTGACGTTTTCTTGCCCTCTCTAAAAACAGCTTTTTGGTTATAATACAGGTTGCTGATGATTCGCATATCGTTGAAACCAATACGCTTTTCACTCAGAATTTGAGTTTGTCGTATCTTACACGATCAAATGCTTTGTTGTAATCCCGAAAACAGAAAAAGATCTTGGTTCACATCTAGATACCTCTGTATTAAAACATTTAGGGCAAATAAAGCTTCTGCTTCCCGTGTCCCCAGTGCGTTTCTGAACCCAAATTAGCTTTCACTGATATCTTCTTCAAGCTTATTATGTACACGTTTACGGATAATTTTAAGAAATATCTTCAGAATATGACACATGAGACATATGGTTCGATGATCGCTGCACTCTCTTGCGTTTGGCTTTTTCGGGATAGCTACAAATGTTGAAAGAAGCCATTCTTCTGGGATTATACCCGTTCTGTAAACAGCATTAAGGAGATTTGTTATGGGCCATATATGTTTCCGATCAGTAAGTTTAAAGATTTCTGATGGTATCTGATGAGCTCCAGGTGGTTTATTACTTTTCATGTTCTTTATGATATAATAAATAATAATAATCAACTAAATAATAATAAAATCTGGCCAGGTAGGCACTCTTGTCAGCAGTGTTAGCCCCACTGCAGTAATACTGTAGGCGGTACAGCCAGTGACGTCCCCGCAGAAAGCTACTCAACATCAATAGGCTATTGGGTGCGTGACGACACCTGGCGGGTTCTAACTTCGGGTTAGACCACCTCGAAGAAAAGGCACCCACGCCGAGCCGGTTTCGGAAGCCGGCAGTGGGCTACGTGGTGGTGCTTCTGATCACCCTGTTGACGACCCTCGCCATGACATGGATTGTTTTAGGTGGACGACGGAGATTAGGGATGATCTGCTGAGCTGCTACGAGAGCAGTAGCCCGCGCCGTAGGGGATACATGTCCCGCATGTATGAGAGGTGGTGTGTAATGCACCCAGAGCGTAGCACGCTTATCTCTCAGAGTTTGCGGAGGCAGGGATATGTTCGTGCTCCTGCTTATAGCCTGCCCCTTCGACGAACGGAAGGCCTGCTAAGCAGGCTGAAAGTTCGACGATGAGGCCCGCAGAGACGGAACTCGACGAAGTGGTCTCACCTGGTCCTTCAAGCTGGCAGATTTGAAAAGAGAAGATGAGGCTATAGGTGAACGACTATCGGAGGCCATTTGGAGCATCAACTGCGAAATTTACGCTGCGGCTCTGAGGTTATCTAGACAGGGGAGAGTGAGAGACCCTCCTGTTGAGAAAACACAGAGACGGGTGCACCAAATGGAAGCAAAAATCCAGTTGGCTCGCCAGGAAGCATTCCGTATCCAGTGTTTGATAAAATATAGATCGGTTGGGAAGCTTTTTGCGCGCCGAGTGTGCCAAATAGCGTACGGGTTGAGGCGCAACCATCACACTACTTTGGTCGTTTTCTATAGTTAATCGCTGTTATCTGCATGTTTTCTGTCGTTTTGAGTTATTTTCTGTTCTTTTCTGTTGTATTTGGTTCTATTTGATGGTTTTCTGTTGTGTTTGGATGTTTTCTGCTGTATCTACGCGTTTTCTGTTGTTTCCAGATGTTTCCAGCTTGTTCTCTGTTGTTTTATGCTGTTTTCTGTTTTTCTCTGTTGTATTTGGTTGTATTTTGTGGTTTTTGTTATGTTTCGATGTTTTCTGTTTTATTCTGTTATATTCAGTTGTGTTTGGTCATTTTCTATTGTTTACACTCAGTCAAACGGTAATGGTGGTTGTCTAGCAACACTGTCTTGACAGGATACGGATGCTAATCGCTGCTAAGCGATCGCTGGTGGCGCGGGCAAGGAATCTGGAGCAGAACAGAATGTTCTACGAAAGACATTTTCCAACCGCCGCCACCAGCCAAAGGGCAGCTGCCAACTGCTGGTCGCGTGAAAGCCTTTCAGAGGGACATTTGCGAACAACCCAAACCTTTCTCAGCAGACACTCCGATCTTGGCGCAATTCGAGTCCGTTTGTAGGGAGGCTCCTAACTCAAATGCACCGCGTCATCTGATCAACACGGAAGAAATTCTTGCCGCCTTACGAAGAATTTCGCAGCTCCTGGCTGCCTCCGGCCAACGCGAATTATAACAATCGCTGACGAGCAGCAGGAGTGGCGCAGCGTCATGTCCAAAAGGCAGAATTGGTCAAAGAGTGTCTCCACCGCAGGTACTTGCACCGGCTCCATCAGGACTGTCCGGCAAGAACATAGTATATATATATTCGAATGAACTTACACATTGCGATACACTAATCGTTAAAAACTTAAAAAACAGTTATTTCCTCATTGTATGTTGCACTATTTGTATCACAGTCGCAGGTCACTATGTACTAGCCATTCCAGGGCTTCGGTGTTGAGTTCATGGATGTCCTGTAATGATAGATTGTTCGTCTGCTCCACATCGATCGCAACGGGAGCTTTTCACCACTCCCCATTGGGCCAAACTCTTGTTGCAGATGCCGTGATTTGTTCGGATCCGGTTCATGTTACACCACTGTCTCCTTGGGAGTTTGAAACCTGAAACCTTCGAGGTTGGATCTCTCACGAGATGGGAGTTCGTGATATTTTGATCTTCCCAGAGTGACGACCAGTATTCGTTGATGTTGAAGCTACTGAGTTCATTGGCAGCTGCTGCGGGGATTGTCTCGATTTCAACCTAAATTGCTGGGTTCTAAGAACATCGGCATCGGCATGGAACGATAAAGAGGGGTTTGCATAGCATTTCTCCAGCTGTAATTTGAGAGCTGCCAGTCGTCTACTTCGGGGAGGAGCGATATTGCTTAGTACTGGTAGCCACTGGAGTGGAGTTGTTCTAATTGTCCCACTTATGGTTGCTGCGTGTCGACAAGATTGGTGTGACAGCTGTTTATCCAGACAGGAGCACAGTATTCTGCTTTTGAGTGTACTAGGGCTATTGTGCTGATTCTCAAAGTCTCAGCAGTGGCACCCCATGACGTATTCGCCAGCTTCTGGATCAGGTTAACTCTGGTTTTGACTTTTGGGGATAGTTTCTCCAGGTGTGGTTTGAAGGAGAGTGTTCTGTCCAGAGTGACACCGAGGTATTTCGGATGTGGATTGTGCTTCAAGATGGCTCCATCATATTGTACGACAAGGTTTCGCTGCGCTTCTCTGTTGTTAAGGTGGAATGATGAGACCTCAGTTTTGTTTGGGTTTGGCTGGAGTCCCCATCTCGTAAAGTATTCACTGAATATGGCAAGATCTTCTGTGAGCACATCCTCGTTTTGGGCTAAGTTCTTTGGTACTTTGGGTACCGATGGCAATGTCGTCCGCATACATGAATTTCCGAGATGTTGTTGGTGGAATATCCGAGATGTATATGTTAAACAACAAAGGATGTCTACATAACGAAAATCCACGTCACTCATTTCCGTCGGTCTGTCTGTCGGTCTGTCTGTCTGTCTGTCTGTCTGTCTGTCTGTCTGTCTGTCTGTCTGTCTGTCTGTCTGTCTGTCTGTCTGTCGCTTTTTTCTAGCCTCGTAATCTCAGCAACCGCTGCATGGATTGTGATGAAATTTGGGCAGCGATATGCTGTGGGGTCGTAGTAGGTAATGTTCCTATAATTTTGAAAATCGGTGCATGGGCGGCGGAGCAATTAGCAAAAAAACAAAAAAAATTAAATATTGTTTAAACTTCGTTTTTAGTCATTTTAGGGGTTCCTGATCGTTTTTTACTTTTTTTTGGGTGGGGGTGAAATTGAGGTGGTTGGGGGGTGGGGGGTTGTAAAATTGAAAAATTTGTTGCTTTCATAATAGACTGTCCACTGACCCATGAAGGAAGACCTAGCAACAAAAATAACTTTTCTAGGTCCATCCGAACATTGCCTTGCCTATTACAGAAACCAAAGGACAGAATTTTTTCTGGAGTAAACATATACGAGAGTATTGCTGTAGATCCTTCTATATTGTGTTACAAGGAAACTGTTGAATTCATGTTAATGAAATTTTGATACAGTATTACTACCGTGGCGAGGATGGAAAATGCTTATGGTTTTTATTAATCGTGCCAGTGGCAGCCCAGAAATAATAAAAAAAGTAAAAATATAAAAACAGCTCAAACTTCGTTTTTAAGCGTTTTAGAGGTTCCTGATCATTTTCTGCGTTTTTTTTGGGTGGCGTGAAATTGGGGCGGTTAGGGGGTGAGGGGTTGAAAAACTGAAAAATTTCTTGTATTCATAATAGGCTGCCCACTAGGCTGTGAAGGAAGACCTAGCGACATAAATCAACTTTTTAGGTCCATCCGAACATTGCCTAGCCTATTACGGAAACTAAGGGACTAAGAATCTTCTGTACACATACGAGTATTTATTGCTTTAGATCTTTTTGTATTTTGTAACGTGGACACTATTAAATTGATTCTAATTAAATTTTGACACAGTATTATTACCGTGGTGAGGATGGAAAACGCGTATGTTTGTTAAAAATCGTATCAGTGGTAGCGTATATAGCAATAATCAAAAAACTAAAAGTATGTGTCCGCCCGTGTGGGGGCGGGTTAGAATATCTCCCATCGTATATCCTGCGTGTCGTAAAAGGCGACTAAAAGGAACACCGGACTACTGTCGGTATAAGCAGTAACCTCTTCTCAACCAACAGCTTAGGGTGGACAAGTTGAGAAGAGTCAGGGCACCTTCTTGTCCTTGGGGCGAGAAATTGCCCTTAAAGACGGATGAACCAGTAGATACCATCTGGTCAGCGGCATGGAGATACAGAAGGCAAATGGGGAGCTACTGCATTAAAGATCTTAAAGATATCCCAAGAGAAACTCGTAAACTGTGTAAATGCATTTTACGAGTTCACAACATGTTTGTTAAGACATTGTGACTATGATGATGATGAAAGGTATGAAAACAACTCAAACTTGGTTTTTAGATGTTTTAGCCTGTCCATTGATCTCTGAAGGAAAGACCTAGCGGCATAAGACAATTTTAGGGGGGGGGAGGCTGCCGATGATTTGGTTGCAAGGGGATCTCAGACTAAAGCTTCATGCTATGGGAAAATAATAAACTGATATCACAGTAATGTGTGAGAAGTACTGAGTCAATCAACTTGACTCCATTTTTTTCCATGAACATGTGATGGCGAACATTTTAATCCTTAAATATCAAGTCAATCATGCACTGTATGTTTATTAATTATCTAACAAAAGAGTCGCTGAACATTGTTCTTTGTTTCTAGCCATATATTTTTGTGTTAAAATGCCTTATTTTGTGTGTATTTAATGTTTCACATCTTTTTTATAACATTCCTTAAGTAGAGATACCTAGCAGTTAGATTTGCTAATAAAGGTGAAAAGATCTGTTGGACTTTGTGTGATTTCGTTTTACGAGGGGTGAGGAAAAAGTTGTAAATTTTCGAACATATTTTATATACAGGGTGAGTTTTTAGTACCGGCTCGGTCGATAACTCAACTACTATAGAAGATAGCGAAAAAAGTTGTACATAAAAGTTGTAGCCACGGATATGCTTCTTGCTCAGAAAATATTTAGATTTATACAGGGTGATCCATAACTACGTGGTGATACAAACATGCATTTTTTTAAATGAGACACCCTATATATTATTCCATATTCAGATTCTACTAATGATTTCCGTCCTTCCAATATAGGGCATTGTTACATTATACAGGGTGTTTCAAAAGTTATGACCATTTTTATATCCAAATCGCGGACAAATGAACGTACTGTATATCAAAAAGTAATGAATCAAAAATTATTTTTTTTACGTAAGAAGATTAAAAATATCCTCTAGTCTTAAAATCGGCTATAAAAGTAGCCCGAGACGCATATTCGTATACAGGGTGATGTAGAATGCAAAATCCAAATTTTCTCTTTTTTTTCAAATGTAACCCCCAATATTTTATTATCCCAAAGAATTGCTTTTAATATGCTCTTTCATCTTTGTATAGCACTTGTTGTACCTACGTCTATCAGTTTCCGAGATATTTCGATTTTTCGGTAAATTTAAAATATAGCCTCTATTTGTGTACTGAAATTTATTTATTTTGAGAAAGTACTATCTTATTTGTTTTTTATTTAACGAACAACTTAATTATTATAACGTCTTGATAGCATTTGATGAAGTCAAAATCCTAAATCATCGAGATAATAAAGTCAAGTATGCTGAGGAAACAATTTTGTAGGCGTCATGCATAATTATCAAGTACTTTTATCAGGTAGGCTTTGAAAAGTTGACAGTTTTCATAACCTACTCAATAATTCCGTACTGTGTGAAAAACCAGCTTTGAAAATTAATTTTTTCATTGAGGATATTTAGGAGAATCTTTGAGAAATTGTCTACTTGCCTCTAGAATATATCAACTATGAATAGCAATATCCAGAACGGAGGCACTCCAAAACTATTGCGTTTGAATGACTGAAGAATCGTTTTATTTGGACTGTGTCGCTTCATATTTCATAGCCTACCTGATACATCTGCTTGATAATTATGCATGACGTCTATAAAATTGTTTCCTCAGCACACTTTGACCTATATTATCTCGTTAGTTCAGTGTTTTGACTTGATCAAGTATTATTATCGCCTTATATTTTAGTTGTTTGTTAAGAAAAAACAAAATTTGGCAGTATTTTCTCAAAATAGATAAATTTTATTAAACAAATAGAAGATATATTTAAAATTTGTAGAAAAATCGAAATATCTCAGAAACTAATAAATGCGGCCATAATAAGTGCTATACAAAGATGAAAGAGCATATTAAAAGCAATTCTTTGGTATAATAAAATATTGGAGGTTACATTTAAAAAAAGAGAGAAAATCTAGATTTTGCATTCTACATGACCCTGTATACGAATATCCGTCGCGGGATTTTTTTATAGCGTATTTTAAAACTAGAGGATATTTCTAATCTTCTCATGTAAAAAAAATAATTTTTGATTCATTACTTTTTGATATACAGTACGTTCATTTGTCCGTGATTTGGATACAAAAATGGTCATAACTTTTGAAATACCCTGTATAATGTAACAATACCCTATATTGGAAGAACGGAAATCATTAGTAGAATTTGAATATGGAATAATATATAGGGTGTCTCATTTAAAAAAATGCATGTTTGCATCACCACGTAGTTATGGATCACCCTGTATAAATCAAAATATTTTCTCAGCAAGGAGCATATCCGTGGCTACAACTTTTGTGTACAACTTTTTTCGCTATCTTCTTCAGTAGTGGAGTTATCGACCGAGCCGGTACTAAAAACTCACCTTGTATATATTTTTTTATTTATCACTATATATCTGAAAAGATCCGGTAGGACTGAAAATACAAAGCATTCATAAATCATTTTTTTAAATATTATTCTATATAGTCTGACATCAATAAAAACGATGGGGTAATAATATATGTTAGAGATTGCTTAGCAAGTGACTGTACAATTATAGACTTAGCGGTCACTAAGGCACTGAAGGTTGTGCTGCAATTTAATAATGAAAAAATACCAATTATTGGCATTTATAGGTCTCCATCCATTTTAGTGCAGTCATTTAACAATAATCTGCAACAATTTTTAGAGACAAACAAAAGTGATAAAATTAATATTCTTGTTGGTGACATAAACATTGACATTTTAGAAAAGAACAGTAATCAACATTGTCAGAAATATTTGAACATTATGGCAGAATACGGGTACTTGTCAACAATTAATGAGCACACCAGGGTGGATGGAGTATCGAAATCTTGTATAGATCACATTTTTGTAAAATCGGCATTGTGTTGTGATAATATACATTCGGCTGTTTTAGAATATGACCTAACTGATCATTTTCCTACTTTATTGAGCATATCTCTCCCAGGAATATTCCTTCAGAATGAAAGTGCAAATAGTATAAGTAAAACAAAAACTTACATAGACTATAAAGAACTAAACCACAAATTGCAGTCTGAAACCTGGGTGGATGTGTTTGGTGAAGTAGATGCGGAGAAAGCTTTCAATCTCTTCATTGACCGTCTTTGTGGCCATATTAATAATTGTAGTAAAAAAATAAAAATACGACATAATCAAATTAAAAGACATCCGACTGACTGGGATTGTAAAACAAGCAAAGCAAGATTATTATAAAAAGGAGATCAGTAAGATTCAGGGTCATTCTTCTGATGTATGGAAGCTCGTTAACAAAATACGACAGAAAAAACAAGATGACAATATACATTTCATAGAAAAGGAGGAAGGAGGGAAAACGACCAACAATCTTGAAACAGCTAATGAGTTCTGCAAATATTTCTCAGGGATTGGGGAGGCACTAGCCAAATTAGTTGTAACGGCAACATTCATTATCGCAAGCAAAAATTGTCAAATTCACTATATCTCAGACCAACAGATGAAGACGAAGTGCTAAAAACAATAAAAGAACTAAAACCCAAGAAATCGCCTGGTTTAGATAATATAAGTCCATACACAATCAAAAAAATCGCACATAATGTTTGCAACACATTGGCCTATCTAATAAATATGTGTTTGGATCAAGGTGTTTTCCCATCATGTTTGAAAACAGCTGTCATTAAACCCCTCTACAAAAATGGAGAAAGAGCAAAACTATGTAAGTATAGACCAATAGTTCTTTTGCTCGTGTCTCCAAAGTCTTCGAAAAAATATTAAAAAAGCAATTTAGTGATTTTGTTAATAAATATAACATCTTAGCTAATCAATAATATGGCTTCCAACAAGGCAAGTCAACTCAAGATGCTATTGTTGATCTAACAACAAAAGTATACGAATGTTTAGATTCAAATAGACTATCAGCTTGTGTTTTCATAGATTTGGCCAAAGCCTTTGACACGGTCGATCATACGGAACTATTAGTAACTTTAGAAAAATTGGGTTTTCGAGGAATGGCATATGAACTAAGAAAGAGTTATTTGAGTGGAAGGCGGCAATGTGTAAACATAAATAATAGCCGAAGCGAATATAAAGACGTAAAATATGGTATACCGCAGGGGACAGTCTTAGGGCCCATACTGTTTAATTTGTATATTAACGACCTTTTTACACTGAATACAACTGGAAAAATAGTTGGTTTTGCGGACGACATGGTTGTTTTTTATAGTGCAAATACCTGGGGGGATTTGAAAAATATAATGGAAAAGCACTTCAAGACCATATTAAATTTTCATAAATCAGAAAACAAACGTCATGATGTATTCCTGTGATAAAAGATGCTCCCCTAGCTTTAATCAGATAGAAATTCAAATGCCAACAGAAAAAATAGAAACTAAATCAGTTGAAAAAACTAAATATCTAGGCATCATTATTGACAGGCACATGAAGTGGAATTATCACGTGGAGGATTTAGTGAAGAGATTGAGAAGTTTGACCAGCAAATTTAAATTTCATAAGGACATCTTGGATAAAAAACAATTAATAATAATGTATTTTGCACTAGTTCAGTCCATACTCAGCTATGGAATTCTGGCATGGGGAGCAGTGTTGAATTGCTATTATAGAAAAATAGAAATTGCCCAAAAGTGGATATTGAAGTTAATTCTAAATAAACATATGTCATATTCAACCGAAAACTTATACAAAGAGTCAAAGCTACTTGACTGTAGGCAATTATATTTCAGCAGTGTAGTGATATATCAAATTAAACATAAACAACATATGAATCCAAAAGAAAAAAATTATCACACCAGAGCCAAGGCTTCTTCAGTCAGTGTACCAAAAACATCAAAGACAGTGGGACAACGTTGCATTTCATATTTGGGCCCCAAAATCTACAATGTCATCCCGGATATCCTCAAACAAATAAACTCCACGGCAAAACTTAAAAAAGAGCTTAAGAATTGGATTTTTCAACAACCAAGGCAAAAAATACACAAGATAATAGATATAAAAAACGAGTATATACTGAACTAATGAACTGATAATATTTTCTCACTAATTACGACCAGTTACCGATTATGGAATATCTTACCTATTATTGTCTATTCACCTATTAAGACTTGTCAGATAAATTTGTGTAATCTGTCTGAATGTATAATTGTATTTCTGTGCGAGTATGTAACCTTTAATAGATAGATATTATAATTATATAGAGGCGTATGATGCACTGCTATTTTTTTTTATTATTAAGTATAATATTTATTTGTCTGTTATTTTAATTAGTATAAGCCCAAGCACCAGTATTTTACTTTTTTGGGCATTATCTCTGTTTATTGTTTTTTTATTGTTAATGCTTACTATATACTTTATTCTTTTGTACTGGAAACATTATTATTATTATTATTATCCGACTTTCTAAGTTCCTCTCGCATAATTGCGGTAGCGACAAGTGTTGACGGGACTGTGCCAAGTCAACACCCTGACTATTGATCGGAACTTATGAAGGATCGCACAATATTACAGGTCTTTAGGATTACAGACTTTTGAAATGCTTTGTGTAACTTTTCGTCCAGGCCTAACTGTTGAAGGTGTTGTGTGAACGTGTCTGGTGTAAGGGGGACAATAGTGACTTTGTTTTGTTTCCAAAGTCGTTTTATTTCCATAGCAAGGTCCGTGTATAATTTAGATATCGGCTACGATTCACTTTAGGGTACAGCCGCTAGGTGGCGCCCCTATATGTCAATCGAAAGGGCTCGAGGTGGGGAGCAATAATGTCCCCGGGCGCAACACCCGGAAACGAAAGACAAAAAAGTTATGTAGAAAACAATTTCCCATGTTAAGTTTATGGGAATTTATAAAAAAATTTGGGGTACAGCCGCTAAGTGGCGCCTCTATATGTCAATCGAAGGGGCTCGAGGTGGGGAGCAATAATGTCCCTGGGCACAATACCCGGAAACGAAAGACAAAAAAGTTATGGAGGAAACAATTTCCCATGTTAAGTCTATGGGAATTTTTCTTTCTCGTTAAAAGTCCTTTGAGCCCTTTCGATTGACATCTAACGGCGCCACCTAGCGGCTGTACCCTAATTTTTAGAAAAATTCCCATACACTTAACAGGGGAAATTGTTTCCTCCATAACTTTTTTGTCTTTCGTTTCCGGGTGTTGTGCCCGGGGACATTATTGCTCCCCACCTTGAGCCCTTTCGATTGACATATAGCGGCGCCACCTAGCGGCTGCACCCTAAAGTGAATCCTTACCTAGATATCTTTCCAGCGTAGGTGTTTTGGATATTCACATCATTGGGAATGGCTATATATAGGTAATGTTGACGACCTTAGACTGGAAAACTATATCTGGTCTATTGGCTGGAATGGTCTTGTCTGTATGTATTTCAACGTCCCAGTATAGTTTGTATCGATCGTTATCTCTGGCTGTGTATTCGGTGCCGGCAAGAGTTTTGCACCCGCTTGTTATGTGATCTATTGTTTCTCTTTGTTGGTGACATTTTCTGCAATTATCGTCTGTTATGGATGGATCTTTAATTACGTGTTTTTTCTAGTTTCCTGTTGCAATCACTAGGTCGTGGATGGCAAGCATGAAACCCTCCGTTTCTGGGAACAGCTGGCCGTCCTGTAACCAGGTGTATGACTGTTTTTCGTTAATGTGGTCTTGTGTGACACGGTATCTATGTTTGCCGTGGAGTGCTTTCTGCGACCAGGTGTTTATTTTTTGTTGTGGTAATTGAATGTGATTGTATGTGTCTGCTACGTGACCTGGACAAGAGAGTTTAAGTGGTGTATAGTTTTTGTCTGCTTTTACTATTGCTCCATGTAAGTTTGTTTGTTTGCTTTGGAAGAAATGTCTGAGTGTTTTTATTTGCCTTGTGTGGAGAGACTGTATGTCTATAATTCCTCTGCCCCCTCGTTTTCTGTCTACGGTGAGCCTTTCCTTGCACGCATTGGTATGTAACACTCTGTGTTTCGTGAGTTCTGTTCGCATGAGTCTATGTATATTTTCTATGTCAGTGTGCGACCATTTGATGGTGCCAAAAGAATACATGAGGATTGGTATTGCAAATGTGTTAATTGCTTTTGTGAGGTTTCTAGAATTCAATTCCGTTTTCAGTAGCCTAATGAGGCGGTCTCTAAATTCTTGTCTAAGTTGCGCCTTGACTTGGGTGTGATCTATTTTAACATTCTGATTGAAACCCAGATACTTGTACGTTTCGTCCTTGCCCATGTTATCCAAGGTTTGGTCAGTTACTATTTCCTGTTCGGAATGGTTCTTCCATTGGCCTTTATTGATGTGAAGGACCTTGCATTTGCTCATTCCGAGCTCCATCCTGACGTCTAACGTACAAACTTCTTTTATTTCGAGCAATTCTCTCAGTACTGCACCTTATTATTATTTTAAAAAAACACAAAGGTGCAGCCCGGGCTCCGACACACCGAACTGCTGTTCCATTACCCGATGACTACTCCTCACACCGTGAGGTGAGCAATACTAGTTCCGCGAATCGTGCGCCCTAAGTAGACGAAGGGACCCAAGGATGACTGCCTTCTGCATTCTGGCGGCTAAGATGTGCGCCGCCGCACGGCACACCGGTATTTTGCGCAGTGCAGAGAGCAGCGTATTCCTCATTCCACCTAGGGATCCAACGACTATAACCAGCAGACTTACAGTGTAGTTTGGCCAGAGCCTGCGAAGTTGTCCGAGCAACTCCTGATATTTGGTCCGCTTTTCCTCTTCCTTAGAGACAAGGTTCACCTCGGCAGGCGCCGAAAACTCAATAACGAACACCGTCTTCTGTTGGTGGTCGAGAAGGACTATGTCGGGCTTGTTTGCCTGTACAAGCTCGAGCGTGGGGAATGAGTAGTTCTAGTAAATCCGGCATTTCTCGTTCTCCACAACGGACTCTATATCCCCTATATAGTAGAGCACTCGTAGAGCCGCGCTGTGCCGATGGACGTAAGCCGTCCCAGCGTACGTCTTACACGCCGACAAGAGATGCATAAGCGTCTCTGGCGCCTGTCGGCAAGCTCTGCAATGGGTGTCGGGTACATCTACACCCATAACCCTTTTACAGTACACCAAGGTGTTGAAGACACCGTCTTGGCAAGCCATTATGAAGCCCTCAGTCTCCGACTTCAACCCACTAGACCTTAGGAAAGAGAAGGTTAACTGCTCAGACAAGCCATGCTCTTCTAGATGTTTGTAGAAGATTCCATGCATTGGCTTATCTTTATGAAGTCTTAAGAGGAAGTCCACTTCGGCAGTTTTAACGTGGGAGCAAGTTCCGTAATGGACTGCTGACACCTCCGCTTGAAGTCGAGTGTGAGGCTGAGCTCCTCGGCTGCTCGTTTCGCTGCGCTAAAAAGAAAGGCTCCTTTACCCACATTCTCGTGCTCTCGCACAAAGCGGATCGGGGGATCGGTGCTGTTCGTTACATAGCCCTCCCAGGTGTCGCGGGAGGTATATTCGCGGGACAGAGGATAAAGGATGCAGGCTTCTCTCCAAATTCATCCTTTTGCGGGTCTTCGTGTCAATTTCCTTCAGCTCGTTCGCTTTCCAGTGTATATCACCATAGGTGTATAATAACAATGGGACCGCAAGCATGTTTGTGGCAGCGACTTTGTTCTCGCCGGTCAGTTCTGACGACCAGATATGCCGGAGTCGGTGCAAATACTTGCGGCGGAGACACTCTTTAACCAATTCTGCCTCTTGGACATGACGCTGCGGCACTCCAGTGGATAGGTATAAGTATCTCCGGTATGCAGTTGTCGCAAGATGCTCACATCAACGAGCTGTTCCTCATCTACACTATCTCCGCTTCGTCCTTTCTTGAGATTAATCAATGCAAATTTGTCTGTTCCAAACTCCATTCCGATAGCATGACTGTACTCCTGCACCACCCTCAGCGATTGTTGTAGTTCGCATTGGCCGGAGGAAGTTTCAGGTCATCCATATAAAACAGATGGGTGACCTTGTGCCTCGGGTTATTGGGCGTGCCACAGCTGTATCCTTTAGAATTTCTCAGCGCTATAGACAGAGGCAAAAGTGAGATGCAAAAGAGCAAGGGACTCAAGGAGTCTCCCTGGAAGACACCTCTTTTCAATGACACCAACTCTGTCTGAACCCGAGTTTCACCGGATGTTATAGTGAACCGGGTCTTCCAGAGTGGCATCAGTTGTTTGATGCATCCCACTATCTGATTATCCACCGAAAGACATTCCAACAGCGTCACAATGGGCTCATGAGACGTGCTGTCGAATGCCTTGCGATAGTCAATCCAGGCCATAGAAAGGTTTCGCTTGTACTGCACGGTGTCCTGCGTGACACATCGGTCAATCAACAAGTTCTCCTTGCAGCCAGCTACTCCTTTCTTTGACCCTCTCTGTTCATACACGTCGAGAAATACAGGATTTACAGCTTGAAGGAAGTCTTGGCAAGCCATTATAAAGCCCTCAGTCTCCGACTTCAACCCACTAGACCTTAGGAAAGAGAAGGTCAACTGCTCAGACAAGCCATGCTCTTCTAGATGTTTGTAGAAGATTCCATGCATTGGCTTATCTTTATGAGGTCTTAAGAGGAAGTCGACTTCGGCAGTTTTAACGTGGGATTTTAATTCTGCGGGAGCAAGTTCCGTAATGGACTGCTGACATCTCCGCTTGAAGTCGAGTGTGAGGCTGAGCTCCTCGGCTGCTCGTTTCGCTGCGCTAAAAAGAAAGGCTCCTTTACCCGCATTCTCGTGCTCTCGCACAAAGCGAATCAGGGGATCGATGCTGTTCGTTACATAGCAGGCAGTGGCCAGTACTACTCTGTTGTGCAGACGCTCCAAACTCAATAGTCCACGCCCTCCCAGGTGTCGCGGGTGGTATATTCGCGGGACAGAGGACTGAGGATGCAGACTTCTCTCCATATTCATCCTTTTGCGGGTCTTCGTGTCGATTTTCTTAAGCTCGTCCACTTTCCAGTGCTTAGCACCAAACCAAAGGTGTATAATAACAATGGGACCGCAAGCATGTTTGTGGCAGCGACTTTGTTCTTGCCGGACAGTTCTGACGACCAGATCTGCCGGTGCAAATACTTGCGGCGGAGACACTCTTTAACCAATTCTACCTCTTGGACATGATGCTGCGCCACTCCAAGGTAGGTATAAGTATATCCGGTATGCAGTTGTCGCAAGATGCTCCCATCAACGAGCTGTTCCTCATCAACACTATCTCCGCTTCGTCCTTCCTTGAGATTAACCAATGCACATTTGTCTGTTCCGAACTCCATTCCGATAGCATGACTGTACTCCTTCACCACCCTAAGCGATTGTTGTAGTTCGCGTTGGCCGGAGGCATAATGTTTTAGGTCAGCCATATAAAACAGATGGGTGACCCTGTGCCTCCGGTTATTGGGCGTGCCACAGCTGTATCCTTTAGTATTTCTCAGCGCCATGGGCAGACGCAAAAGTGAGATGCAAAACAGCAAGGGACTCAAGGAGTCTCCTTGGAAAACCCCTCTTTTGAATGACACCAACTCTGTCTGAACCCGAGTTTCACCTGATGTTATAGGGAACCGGGTCTTCCAGAGCGGCATCAGTTGTTTGATACATCCCACTATCTGATTAACCACCGAAAGACTGTCCAACAGCCGCACAATGAGCTCATGAGACGTGGTGTCGAATGCCTTGTGATAGTCAATCCAGGCCATAGAAAGGTTTCGCTTGTACTGCACGGATTCCTCCGTGACATACCGGTTGTCCTTGCAGCCAGCTACTCCTTTCTTTGACCCTCTCTGTTCATACACGTCGAGAAATATAGGATTCACAGATTGAAGGATACACATGTACAAGATTCTGGTGAAGAGCTTGTAACATGCGTTCAGACATGTTATCGGCCTGTAGTTTTTTAGGATCAGACAAATATCCGGTCTTCGGGAGAAGCACGGTTCGGCCCTCGGCAAGCCAAGCCGAAATTGGCTGCTCCTGATTTAGCCACGAGTTAAAAACTCTAGCTGAATGCCGGTGGCAACTGGGAAATTTTTTCCACCAGTAGGTGTTTATGCCATCCGGGCCAGGAGCTGCGAAATTCTTTGCGCCTCGTAAGGCGCCAAGAATTTTTTCCGTGTTTATCAGATGAATGACAGTAAGAACATTTTTATAACTGGTGATTTTAATTTACGCGATATCAGCTGGCCTATGTCTACTCTACCAGAATGCAACTCAGCTTCGGCGCCGTACATCGACCTTCTACGCAGTACAAGTATTTCTCAAATTGTTGACCGGCCAACAAGGTTTAGGGAACGACAAACCCCTAGAGCTCTAGATCTTGTGTTTGTTGGCGATACAGATTTCGTTTCTTCCATTGACTATCTACCACCGTTTGGAAAATCTGACCACTGTTCCATAGTAACTTCCCTTCAATTCAACATACAAACTCCAACTCGTAAGCTATACAAAACTATAAAAATAACCAACTACGACAATCTAAATCAAGTCCTATCAGAAATCGACTGGTCAGACTTGCTAATTCAGCACAGCACTCAGGACATGTGGGATATTTTTCTGGATCGGGTTCAGCATGAAACGTTGCAGCAAACGTCAACACGCAGGATATTCTACGATTCCCGTAAGCCTTGAATAAATCATAACATGTCACGAATGATAAGACACAAGAGAGCACTGTGGCAACGATTCAAAAGGAACCAGTGTCAACAAAACTACGCTCTTCACCGATCTTTTTCCAACGCTCTCTCTGTAACATTGAAGAACGCAAAGAATGCTTACGAAAAAAAACTTGTCTCCTCAAAAAACAAGAAAAAATTATACAGATACTTGCGAACCAACATGAACTCAAAGGTTGCGTCACCTCAGATTCGTGATTCCAATGGCCAACTGCATACCACCTCCGTCGAATCTGCTAACATTCTGGCCGATTCTTTCAGTGAAGATTTTGTTGATGAACCTGTTGGTGTTCTTCCGCCCCTAGTTAATCTAGAGAGATGCCCAGTGAGCATTTGTGACTTAGACTTTCAACCGCATGCTGTTATGAAGCATTTAGCCAATCTTAAATCTTCTGCATCTCCAGGCTTGGACAGAGTCACTGCTTCCCTCCTCAAGAACTGTGCCTCGGCGTTAGCAGCGCCACTCAGCATAATATTTAATTCCTCTTTTACAAACCATACTCTGCCCTCTTGTTGGCTCAAAGCGTCTGTTACACCTATTTTCAAGAAAGGCGACAAAACATCAGCCAAAAATTATCGTCCCATTAGCCTTGTTCCCGTTGCCGCAAAAATTGCCGAGAAGATCATTTTGGAAGAGATTTTGTCTTTTGCGTTAGAAAATAACCTCATTCCAGATAATCAGCATGGCTTTATACCTGGCCGATCGATAACCACTAATCTGCTGCAGTGCATCGATCAATGGACACGCTCCTTAGACGCAAACACTCCTGTGGACATCGTATACCTTGATTTCTCCAGGGCCTTCGACCGTGTTCCTCACAAGAGGCTCCTTTACAAACTCGAGCATCTCGGAATCAGAGGCAACCTGCTGTTATGGCATTCTTAACTGGAAGAACATTTTGTGTACGCGTTGGAGACAGCTACTCATCTACCCGCAACGTAACCAGCGGAGTACCGCAGGGGTCTGTGCTAGGCCCACTTCTTTTTGTTTTGTACACAAGCGATCTCCCTAAACTAACCTCATCTACGTGTTCTGCTTATGCAGATGACACTAAAATTTATAATACGGTTGCGAACTCCACAGTACTTCAAGATGATCTGAATATAGTTAGTCTTTGGTCAGAGCATTGGCTTCTCCCTCTTAATCTCGCCAAGTGCTGCGTACTCCATCTGGGTAAGAACAATCCAGGATTGCCATATAAAATCGGCAACCAGACTATTGAAACAGTTTCCAGTCACACCGATCTAGGAGTAGTAGTCACAGATAGGTTATCTTGGTCTGAACATATTCATAGCGTTACGTCCAAAGCCAAGAGGCTGCTTTACATGATGGAGAGATCTTTCCATGGATGTGACGTTAGTACCTGTTCATTGTTATATAAAACTTACTTACGACCCATTTTGGAATTTGCCGGTCCTAGTTGGGATCCAGTTCTCATGCGCGACAAGAACTTGCTAGAAGCTGTACAACGACGTGCGACGCGGATTCCCTTTGGTATCAGAAGGCCCAGCTATGATGAACGTCGTGTATTATTTGACCTAACAACGTTTGCTGCCAGAAGACTGCGAGGCGACCTGATTATAACATACAAAATCATAAATAACATGTTCAGTGTGGACCTATCTCATCTATACCGCCTGTCGCAAAGCAACCTTAGAGGCCACAACTTCAAGTTGCAGAAAGAAGCTTTCCGCACTTCTGTTCGCCAGTGTTTTCTGTCCAACCGCATTTTCGATGCATGGAACAACCTGCCTTCCTACGTGGTGAACTCAGTTTCTATCAATAATTTTAAAAACAATTATGACAGGTGGTGCAGCACCTTGTGACTATTTTCATTGTACATAATTTTGTCTATCATTCTGTTTGTCTTGTCCATACACTCTCTTATTCTTGTATATTTGAGTTTATAGTACTATACTCAACTCAATACTGTAATATAATAATAATAATAATAATAATAATAATAATATACAATATACAATATGCCGCGAGGGGTTGCTAGATCCCCTCAGTGGCGCCTCCCCAAGGTGGCGGATAGGGGAACGCCTCCCAGATATGGGTGGTACCGGGGAAATCAAATACCCGGGGCGGACCAAAACTAGCTCAGTGGAATAGCGTCTGCATCCAGAGGATCGGCTATTCCACAATTAATAGGACACGACGGATCTCCATGTGAGGAGCGGTACTCCGACAGCGTCTGTTCTTCATGTTAGAAGCGGCTGTTTTCATAAACCCCCAGGAAGCCGCCCAACATCAACAGGCTATTCGGTGCGTGGCGACACCGAGGGGTATACCGAAGCCAAAGGATGCAAGTCGGTCGGCAACCTTCACAGGTCCATCCTCTGGAGGCAATTTGGACGGCTGCCTCCGGAAATGTCGGCTGCGGGCCCTAAGGCTAACCACCTGACGGGCCCTATCTTCGGGTTCGACCACCTCGAAGGAAAAGCACCCACACCGAGCCGGTTTCGGGAGCCGGCGTTGGGCAAGGTGGCGGTGCTTCGATTTGCCCTGATGACGACCCCCGCAATAACATGGACCGTTTTAGGTGGACGACGGAGCTCAAGGATGACCTGCTGAGCTGCTACGAGAGCAGTAGCCCGCGCCGTAGGGGATACATGTCCCGCATGTATGAGAGGTGGTGTGAAATGCACCCAGAGCATAGCACGCTTACCTCTCAGAATTTGCGAGATTATGTATCGTACCTCCGGAGGCAGGGATATGTTCGTGCTCCAGCTCAGCCTGCCCCTTCGGCGGACGGAAGGCCTGTTAACCAGGCTGAAAGTTCGCCGGTAAGGCCCGCTGAGAGGGAAATCGACCAAGTCGTCTCACCTGGGGATTTCAGGGACCGAAGGGCCTTGCATAACAACGGAAGGTCCTTGAAGCTGGCAGATTTAAAGAGAGAGGATGAGGTTGTTGGTGAACATCTATCGGAGGCCTCTGACATTTGGAGCATCAATTGCGAAATTTACGCTGCGGCTCTGAGGCTAGCTAGACAGGGGAGAGTGAGAGACTCTCCTGTTGAGAGAGCACAGAGACGGGTGCGCCAAATGGAAGCGAAAATCCAGTTGGCTCGCCAGGAAGCATCCCGTATCCAGTGTGTGATGGAATATAGAGCGGCTGGGAAGCCTTTTACGCGCCGAGTGCGCCAGATAGCCTACGGGTTGAGGCGCGACCATCATACACTCAGTCAAGCGGTACTGGTTGTTGTCAAGCAACACTGTCTTGACAGGATACGGATGCTAATCGCTGCTAAGCGATCGTTGGTGGCGCGGGCGAGAGGTCTGGAGCAGAACAGAATGTTCTACGAAAGACCTTCTCGCCTTTTCCAACAGCCGCCTCCAGCCATAGAGCAGCCGCCAACTGCTGATCGCGTGGAGGCCTTTTGGAGGGACATTTACGAACAACCCAAACCTCTCTCAGCAGACACTCCGGCCTTGGCGCAGTTCGAGTCCGTTTGTAGGAGGACTCCTAACTTGAATGTACTGCGTCACCCGATAAACACGGAAGAAATTCTTGACGCCTTACGAGGCGCAAAGAATTTCGCAGCTCCTGGCCCGGATGGCATAAACACCTACTGGTGGAAAAAATTCCCCAGTTGCCACCGGCATTTAGCTAGAGTTTTTAACTCGTGGCTAAATCAGGAGCAGCCAATTCCGGCTTGGTTTGTCGAGGGTCGAACCGTGCTTCTCCCGAAGACCGGAGATTTGTCTGATCCCAAAAACTACAGGCCAATAACATGTCTGAACGCGTGTTACAAGCTCTTCACCAGAATCTTGTACATGCGTATCCTTCAAGCTGTGAATCCTGTATTTCTCGACGTGTATGAACAGAGAGGGTCAAAGAAAGGAGTAGCTGGCTGCAAGGAGAACCTGTTGATTGACCGATGTGTCACGCAGGACTCTGTGCAGTACAAGCGAAACCTTTCTATGGCCTGGATTGACTATCGCAAGGCATTCGACAGCACGTCTCATGACCTCATTGTGCGGCTGTTGGAATGTCTTTCGGTGGATAATCAGATAGTGGGATGCATCAAACAACTGATGCCACTCTGGAAGACCCGGTTTACCATAACATCAGGTGAAACTCGGGTTCAGACAGAGTTGGTGTCATTGAAAAGAGGTGTCTTCCAAGGAGACTCCTTGAGTCCCTTGCTCTTTTGCATCTCACTTTTGCCTCTGTCCATAGCGCTGAGAAATACTAAAGGATACAGCTGTGGCACGCCCAATAACCGGAGGCACAAGGTCACCCATCTGTTTTATATGGATGACCTAAAACTTTATGCCTCCGGCCAACGCGAACTACAACAATCGCTGAGGGTGGTGCAGGAGTACAGTCATGCTATCGGAATGGAGTTCGGGACAGACAAATGTGCATTGGTTCATCTCAAGAAAGGACGAAGCGGAGATAGTGGAGATGAGGAACAGCTCGTTGATGGGAGCATCTTGCGACAACTGCATGCCGGAGATACTTATACCTACCTTGGAGTGGCGCAGCGTCATGTCCAAGAGGCAGCATTGGTTAAAGAGTGTCTCCGCCGCAAGTATTTGCACCGACTCCGGCAGATCTGGTCGTCAGAACTGTCCGGCAAGAACAAAGTCGCTGCCACAAACATGCTTGCGGTCCCATTGTTATTATACACCTTTGGTGCTATACACTGGAAAGTGAACGAGCTGAAGGAAATCGACACGAAGACCCGCAAAAGGATGAATATGGGGAGAAGCCTGCATCCTAAGTCCTCTGTCCCGCGAATATACCTCCCGCGACACCTGGGAGGGCGTGGACTATTGAGTTTGGAGCGTCTGCACAACAGAGTAGTACTGGCCACTGCCTGCTATGTAACGAACAGCACCGATCCCCTGATCCGCTTTGTGCGAGAGCACGAGAATGCGGGAAAAGGAGCCTTTCTTTTTAGCGCAGCGAAACGAGCAGCCGAGGAGCTCAGCCTCACACTCGACTTCAAGCGGAGGTGTCAGCAGTCCATTACGGAACTTGCTCCCGCAGAATTAAAATCCCACCTTAAAACTGCCGAAGTCGACTTCCTTTTAAGACTTCATAAAGATAAGCCAATGCATGGAATCTTCTACAAACATCTGGAAGAGCATGGCTTGTCTGAGCAGTTGACCTTCTCTTTCCTAAGGTCTAGTGGGTTGAAGTCGGAGACTGAGGGCTTTATAATGGCTTGCCAAGACGGTGTCTTCAACACCTTGGTGTACCGTAAAAGGGTTATGGGTGTAGATGTACCCGACACCCTTTGTAGAGCTTGCCGACAGGCGCCAGAGACGCTTATGCATCTCTTGTCGGCGTGTAAGACGTACGCTGGGACGGCTTACGTCCATCGGCACAACGCGGCTCTACGAGTGCTCTACTATCATTTGAGGCACTCATACGGTATCGATGAGACACCGGTGCTGCCTTACGCTCCAGGGGATATAGAGTCCGTTGTGGAGAACGAGAGATGCCGGATTTACTGGAACTACTCGTTCCCCACGCTCGAGCTTGTACAGGCAAACAAGCCCGACATAGTCCTTCTCGACCACCAACAGAAGACGATGTTCGTTATTGAGTTTTCGGCGCCTGCCGAGGTGAACATCGTCTCTAAGGAGGAGGAAAAGCGGACCAAATATCAGGAGTTGCTCGGACAACTTCGCAGGCTCTGGCCAGACTACACTGTAAGTCTGCTGGTTATGGTCATTGGATCCCTAGGTGGAATGAGGAATACGCTGCTCTCTGCACTGCGCAAAATACCGGTGTGCCGTGCGGCGGCGCACATCTTAGCCGCCAGAATGCAGAAGGCAGTCATCCTTGGGTCCCTTCGTCTACTTAGGGCGCACGATTCGCGGACCCAGTGATTGCTCACCTCACGGTGTGAGGAGTAGTCATTGGGTAATGGAACAGCAGCCCGGTGTGTCGGAGCCCGGGCTGCACTTTTTTGTTTTAAACAATACAATATACAATACAATAACAAACGATAACTGCATAAAATGTCAACAACAAAAGGAAACAATAGACCACATAACAAGCGCATGCAAAACTCTCGCTGGAACTGAGTACACGGCTAGACATAACTCAGCAGCCAAAATCATACATCAAGCATTAGCCACAAAAAACAAACTAATCGAAAACTCCGATCCATATTACAAGTATACACCAACATCAGTACTCGAAAACGATCACTACAAACTATACTGGGATGTTGAAATACACACAGATAAAACCATCAATGCAAACGGACCAGATATAGTATTTCAGATAAAGGCAGACAAAGTTACCTACTTAATAGATATTGCTATTCCCAATGATGTGAATGTTCAAAACACCTACGCTGGGAAAATATCTAAATACACTGACCTTGCCATAGAAGTGAAGCGAATTTGGAAACAAGATAAAGTTATTATTGTCCCCCTCATTATGTCGGTCTCAGGCCTCACACCGAACACATTTACACAACACCTACAACAGTTAGGCCTGGACGAAAGTTTACATAAAATATTCCAAAAGTCTGTAATCCTTAAGACCTGTAATATAGTACGATCTTTCCTAAATTCCGATCAGTAATAGTTCAGGTGTTGACTTGGCCTAGCCCGTCAACATTTGTCGTCACCGCAGTCATGCGAGAGAAGCTTGAAAAAACATAATAATAATATATAAAAAATATATAAAATCAACCCGGGGCTACGTGAGTTTCTTACAAGAACCATGGAGACATGGCGAACCAGCATACATCTCAAAACCCAGGACGGCCTTATCAAGACGGATGAGCTTCACATAAGACGCGGCATCTTCCAGGGTGACTCTCTCAGTTCACTGTGGTTCTGTCTCTGTCTGAATCCGCTCTCCAACGCACTTAACAACACAAACTGCGGTTTCAACATTAGACACGACAGATTAAACCAACACAAAATAAATCATCTCCTCTACATGGATGATATAAAACTATATGCCGCCAATGAAGTACAACTGAAAGAGTTAATCAGAACAACAGAAGCTTGCTCGTCAGACGTCAGGATGGAATTCGGAATGAGTAAATGCAAGGTTCTCCACATCAACAGAGGCCATTGGAAGGACCACCCCCAGCAGGAAACAGTAGCTGGCCAAACACTAAACAACATGAACAAGGACGAAACTTACAAGTACCTGGGCTTCAATCAGAACGTTAAAATAGACCACACACAAGTCAAGGCACAACTAACCCAAGAGTTCAGAGATCGCCTTATTAAGCTACTAAAAACCAAATTGAATTCCAGAAACCTTACAAAAGCCATTAACACATTTGCGATACCAGTCCTCACATACTCCTTCGGCATCATCAAGTGGTCACACACTGATTTAGAAAACATCCACATCCTCATACGGACGGAACTCACGAAACACCGAATGTCACATCCAAACGCATGCAAAGAAAGGCTCACCATAGACAGGAAACAAGGAGGCAGAGGGATTACAGATATACAGTCGCTTCGCACAAGACAGATAAAGACACTCAGACATTTCTTCCAAAACAAACAAACAAATTTACATCGCGCAATAGTAAAAGCAGGCAAAAACTATACACCACTCAACCTATCATGTCCAGACCACGTCGCAGATACACACAATCCCACACAATCACAACAAGAAAAAATAAGCACCTGGTCGCAGAAACCACTCCATGGCAAACATAGATACCGTATTACGCAAGACCACATAAATGAAAAACAGTCATACACCTGGCTGCAGGATGGTCAGCTCTTTCCAGAAACTGAGGGGTTTATGCTTGCTATCCAGGACCAAGTTGTTGCGACGAGAAACTACAAGAAATACGTAATTAAAGATCCATCCATAACAAACGATAACTGCAGAAAATGTCAACAACAAAAGGAAACAATAGACCACATAACAAGCGCATGCAAAACTCTCGCTGGAACTGAGTACACGGCTAGACATAACTCAGCAGCCAAAATCATACATCAGGCATTAGCCACAAAAAACAAACTAATCGAAAACTCCGATCCATATTACAAGTATACACCAACATCAGTACTCGAAAACGATCACTACAAACTATACTGGGATGTTGAAATACACACAGATAAAACCATCAATGCAAACAGACCAGATATAGTATTTCAGATAAAGGCAGACAAAGTTACCTACTTAATAGATATTGCTATTCCCAATGATGTGAATGTTCAAAACACCTACGCTGGGAAAATATCTAAATACACCGACCTTGCCATAGAAATGAAGCGAATTTGGAAACAAGATAAAGTTATTATTGTTCCCCTCATTATGTCGGTCTCAGGCCTCACACCGAACACATTTACACAACACCTACAACAGTTAGGCCTGGACGAGAGTTTACATAAAATATTCCAAAGGTCTGTAATCCTTAAGACCTGTAATATAGTACGATCTTTCCTAAATTCCGATCAGTAATAGTTCAGGTGTTGACTTGGCCTAGCCCGTCAACATCTGTCGTCACCGCAGTCATGCGAGAGAAGCTTGAAAAAACATAATAATAATAATAATAGGGGTTGCTAGATCCTCTCAGTGGCGCCTCCCCAAGGTGGCGGATAGGGGAATGCCTCCCAGATATGGGTGGTACCGGGGAAATGAAATACCCGGGGCGGACCAAAACTAGCATAGTGGAATAGCGTCTGCATCCAGAGGATCGGCTATTCCACAATTAATAGGACACGACGGATCTCCATGTGAGGAGCGGTACTCCGACAGCGTCTGTTCTTCATGTTAGAAGCGGCTGTTTTCATAAACCCCCAGGAAGCCGCCCAACATCAACAGGCTATTCGGTGCGTGGCGACACCGAGGGGTATACCGAAGCCAAAGGATGCAAGTCGGTCGGCAACCTTCACAGGTCCATCCTCTGGAGGCAATTTGGACGGCTGCCTCCGGAAATGTCGGCTGCGGGCCCTAAGGCTAACCACCTGACGGGCCCTATCTTCGGGTTCGACCACCTCGAAGGAAAAGCACCCACACCGAGCCGGTTTCGGAAGCCGGCGTTGGGCAAGGTGGCGGTGCTTCGATTTGCCCTGATGACGACCCCCGCAATAACATGGACCGTTTTAGGTGGACGACGGAGCTCAAGGATGACCTGCTGAGCTGCTACGAGAGCAGTAGCCCGCGCCGTAGGGGATACATGTCCCGCATGTGTGAGAGGTGGTGTGAAATGCACCCAGAGCATAGCACGCTTACCTCTCAGAATTTGCGAGATTATGTATCGTACCTCCGGAGGCAGGGATATGTTCGTGCTCCAGCTCAGCCTGCCCCTTCGGCGGACGGAAGGCCTGTTAACCAGGCTGAAAGTTCGCCGGTAAGGCCCGCTGAGAGGGAAATCGACCAAGTCGTCTCACCTGGGGATTTCAGGGACCGAAGGGCCTTGCATAACAACGGAAGGTCCTTGAAGCTGGCAGATTTAAAGAGAGAGGATGAGGTTGTTGGTGAACGTCTATCGGAGGCCTCTGACATTTGGAGCATCAATTGCGAAATTTACGCTGCGGCTCTGAGGCTAGCTAGACAGGGGAGAGTGAGAGACTCTCCTGTTGAGAGAGCACAGAGACGGGTGCGCCAAATGGAAGCGAAAATCCAGTTGGCTCGCCAGGAAGCATCCCGTATCCAGTGTGTGATGGAATATAGAGCGGCTGGGAAGCCTTTTACGCGCCGAGTGCGCCAAATAGCCTACGGGTTGAGGCGCGACCATCATACACTCAGTCAAGCGGTACTGGTTGTTGTCAAGCAACACTGTCTTGACAGGATACGGATGCTAATCGCTGCTAAGCGATCGTTGGTGGCGCGGGCGAGAGGTCTGGAGCAGAACAGAATGTTCTACGAAAGACCTTCTCGCCTTTTCCAACAGCCGCCTCCAGCCATAGAGCAGCCGCCAACTGCTGATCGCGTGGAGGCCTTTTGGAGGGACATTTACGAACAACCCAAACCTCTCTCAGCAGACACTCCGGCCTTGGCGCAGTTCGAGTCCGTTTGTAGGAGGACTCCTAACTTGAATGTACTGCGTCACCCGATAAACATGGAAGAAATTCTTGACGCCTTACGAGGCGCAAAGAATTTCGCAGCTCCTGGCCCGGATGGCATAAACACCTACTGGTGGAAAAAATTCCCCAGTTGCCACCGGCATTTAGCTAGAGTTTTTAACTCGTGGCTAAATCAGGAGCAGCCAATTCCGGCTTGGTTTGTCGAGGGTCGAACCGTGCTTCTCCCGAAGACCGGAGATTTGTCTGATCCCAAAAACTACAGGCCAATAACATGTCTGAACGCGTGTTACAAGCTCTTCACCAGAATCTTGTACATGCGTATCCTTCAAGCTGTGAATCCTGTATTTCTCGACGTGTATGAACAGAGAGGGTCAAAGAAAGGAGTAGCTGGCTGCAAGGAGAACCTGTTGATTGACCGATGTGTCACGCAGGACTCTGTGCAGTACAAGCGAAACCTTTCTATGGCCTGGATTGACTATCGCAAGGCATTCGACAGCACGTCTCATGACCTCATTGTGCGGCTGTTGGAATGTCTTTCGGTGGATAATCAGATAGTGGGATGCATCAAACAACTGATGCCGCTCTGGAAGACCCGGTTTACCATAACATCAGGTGAAACTCGGGTTCAGACAGAGTTGGTGTCATTGAAAAGAGGTGTCTTCCAAGGAGACTCCTTGAGTCCCTTGCTCTTTTGCATCTCACTTTTGCCTCTGTCTATAGCGCTGAGAAATACTAAAGGATACAGCTGTGGCACGCCCAATAACCGGAGGCACAAGGTCACCCATCTGTTTTATATGGATGACCTAAAACTTTATGCCTCCGGCCAACGCGAACTACAACAATCGCTGAGGGTCGTGCAGGAGTACAGTCATGCTATCGGAATGGAGTTCGGGACAGACAAATGTGCATTGGTTCATCTCAAGAAAGGACGAAGCGGAGATAGTGGAGATGAGGAACAGCTCGTTGATGGGAGCATCTTGCGACAACTGCATGCCGGAGATACTTATACCTACCTTGGAGTGGCGCAGCGTCATGTCCAAGAGGCAGCATTGGTTAAAGAGTGTCTCCGCCGCAAGTATTTGCACCGACTCCGGCAGATCTGGTCGTCAGAACTGTCGGGCAAGAACAAAGTCGCTGCCACAAACATGCTTGCGGTCCCATTGTTATTATACACCTTTGGTGCTATACACTGGAAAGTGAACGAGCTGAAGGAAATCGACACGAAGACCCGCAAAAGGATGAATATGGAGAGAAGCCTGCATCCTAAGTCCTCTGTCCCGCGAATATACCTCCCGCGACACCTGGGAGGGCGTGGACTATTGAGTTTGGAGCGTCTGCACAACAGAGTAGTACTGGCCACTGCCTGCTATGTAACGAACAGCACCGATCCCCTGATCCGCTTTGTGCGAGAGCACGAGAATGCGGGAAAAGGAGCCTTTCTTTTTAGCGCGGCGAAACGAGCAGCCGAGGAGCTCAGCCTCACACTCGACTTCAAGCGGAGGTGTCAGCAGTCCATTACGGAACTTGCTCCCGCAGAATTAAAATCCCACCTTAAAACTGCCGAAGTCGACTTCCTTTTAAGACTTCATAAAGATAAGCCAATGCATGGAATCTTCTACAAACATCTGGAAGAGCATGGCTTGTCTGAGCAGTTGACCTTCTCTTTCCTAAGGTCTAGTGGGTTGAAGTCGGAGACTGAGGGCTTTATAATGGCTTGCCAAGACGGTGTCTTCAACACCTTGGTGTACCGTAAAAGGGTTATGGGTGTAGATGTACCCGACACCCTTTGTAGAGCTTGCCGACAGGCGCCAGAGACGCTTATGCATCTCTTGTCGGCGTGTAAGACGTACGCTGGGACGGCTTACGTCCATCGGCACAACGCGGCTCTACGAGTACTCTACTATCATTTGAGGCACTCATACGGTATCGATGAGACACCGGTGCTGCCATACGCTCCAGGGGATATAGAGTCCGTTGTGGAGAACGAGAGATGCCGGATTTACTGGAACTACTCGTTGCCCACGCTCGAGCTTGTACAGGCAAACAAGCCCGACATAGTCCTTCTCGACCACCAACAGAAGACGATGTTCGTTGTTGAGTTTTCGGCGCCTGCCGAGGTGAACATCGTCTCTAAGGAGGAGGAAAAGCGGACCAAGTATTAGGAGTTGCTCGGACAACTTCGCAGGCTCTGGCCAGACTACACTGTAAGTCTGCTGGTTATGGTCATTGGATCCCTAGGTGGAATGAGGAATACGCTGCTCTCTGCACTGCGCAAAATACCGGTGTGCCGTGCGGCGGCGCACATCTTAGCCGCCAGAATGCAGAAGGCAGTCATCCTTGGGTCCCTTCGTCTACTTAGGGCGCAGGATTCGCGGACCCAGTGATTGCTCACCTCACGGTGTGAGGAGTAGTCATTGGGTAATGGAGCAGCAGCCCGGTGTGTCGGAGCCCGGGCTGCACTTTTTTGTTAAAAATATAATAATACTTCCTACCTTGTATAAGATCATCACCGCAACATTATGCAGGAGGATTGAACAACACCTCACGCAAAACAACATCCTCACTGAAGAACAGAAAGGATGTAGAAAACAAAGCCAAGGTTGCAAGGAACAACTTATAATTGATAGTGTGATCATGGAGCAAAGTAGAAAAGAACATAGAAACCTTCATACCTGTTTCATAGATTATAAAAAAGCATTCGATTCTGTACCACATAGCTGGCTAACGAAAATTCTGCAAATATATAAAATCAACCCAGGCCTTCGTCAGTTTCTTGCAAAAACCATGAAGACATGGCGAACCAACATACACCTTACAACTCAGGACGGCCATATAAATCCACTCTCCAACGCACTGAAGAACACAAACTATGGTTTCAACATCAGACACCAGAAAGTAAATCAACACAGAATCAATCATCTTCTCTACATGGATGATATAAAACTATATGCCGCCACTGAAGTGCAACTGAGAGAATTACTCAAAATAACAGAAGTTTGTACGTTAGACGTCAGGATGGAGTTCGGAATGAGCAAATGCAAGGTCCTTCACATCAATAAAGGCCAATGGAAGAACCATTCTGAACAGGAAATAGTAACTGACCAAACCTTGGATAACATGGGCAAGGACGAAACGTACAAGTACCTGAGTTTCAATCAGAATGTTAAAATAGATCACACCCAAGTCAAGGCGCAACTTAAACAAGAATTTAGAGACCGCCTCATTAGACTACTGAAAACGAAATTGAATTCTAGAAACCTCACAAAAGCAATTAACACATTTGCAATACCAATCCTCACATATTCCTTTGGCATCATTAAATGGTCACACACTGACATAGAAAATATACATATACTCATGCGAACAGAACTCACGAAACACAGAATGTCACATCCCAATGCGTGCAAGGAAAGGCTGACCGTAGACAGAAAACTAGGGGGCAGAGGAATTATAGACATACAGTCTCTTCACACAAGCCAAATAAAAACACTCAGACATTTCTTCCAAAGCAAACAAACAAACTTACATGGAGCAATAGTAAAAGCAGACAAAAACTATACACCACTTAACCTGTCTAGTCCAGATCACGTAGCAGACACACACAATCACAACCAATCACAACAAGAAAAAATAGACACCTGGTCGCAGAAAGCACTCCACGGCAAACATAGATACCGTGTCACACAAGACCACATTAACGAAAAACAGTCATACACCTGGTTACAGGACGGCCAGCTGTTCCCAGAAACGGAGGGTTTCATGCTTGCCATCCAAGACCAAGTAATTGCAACACGAAACTACAAAAAATACGTAATTAAAGATCCATCCATAACAGACGATAATTGCAGAAAATGTCACCAACAAAGAGAAACAATAGATCACATAACAAGCGGATGCAAAACTCTTGCCGGCACCGAATACACAGCCAGACATAACTCTGCGGCCAAGGTGATACACCAAGCACTAGCCACAACAAACAAACTAATAGAAAACACGGATCCATATTACAATTACACTCCGATATCAGTACTCGAAAACGATCGATACAAACTATACTGGGACGTTGAAATACATACTGACAAGACGTTCCCAGCCAATAGACCAGATATAGTTTTCCAGTCAAAGGCCGACAACATTACCTATTGGATAGATATAGCCATTCCCAATGATGTGAATATCCAAAACACCTACGCTGGGAAGATCTCTAAATACACGGACCTTGCTATGGAAATAAAACGACTTTGGAAACAAAACAAAGTCACTATTGTCCCCCTCATTATGTCGGTCTCAGGCCTTACACCAAATACGTTCACACAACACCTTCAACAGTTAGGCCTGGACGAAAAATTACACAAAACATTCCAAAAGTCTGTAATCCTAAAGACCTGTAATATTGTGCGATCCTTCCTAAATTCCGATCAATAGTCAGGGTGTTGACTTGGCATAGCCCGTCAACACTTGTCGCTACCGCAATTATGCGAGAGGAACTTAGAAAGTCGGAGAATAATAATAATAATAATAATCCGCGAGGGGTTGCTAGATCCCCTCAGTGGCGCCTCCCCAAGGTGGCGGATAGGGGAACGCCTCCCAGATATGGGTGGTACCGGGGAAATCAAATACCCGGGGCGGACCAAAACTAGCACGGTGGAATAGCGTCTGCATCCAGAGGATCGGCTATTCCTCAACAATTAGGACACGACGGATCTCCATGTGAGGAGCGGTACTCCGACAGCGTCTGACTTTTTAGCGCAGCGAAACGAGCAGCCGAGGAGCTCAGCCTCACACTCGACTTCAAGCGGAGGTGTCAGCAGTCCATTACGGAACTTGCTCCCGCAGAATTAAAAGCCCACATTAAAACTGCCGAAGTCGACTTTCTCTTAAGACTTCATAAAGATAAGCCAATGCATGGAATCTTCTACAAACATCTAGAAGAGCATGGCTGGTCTGAGCAGTTGACCTTCTCTTTCCTAAGGTCTAGTGGGTTGAAGTCGGAGACTGAGGGCTTTATAATGGCTTGCCAAGACGGTGTCTTCAACACCTTGGTATACCGTAAAAGGGTTATGGGTGTAGATGTACCCGACACCCATTGTAGAGCTTGCCGACAGGCGCCAGAGACGCTTATGCATCTCTTGTCGGCGTGTAAGACGTACGCTGGGACGGCTTACGTCCATCGGCACAACGCGGCTCTACGAGTGCTCTACTATCATTTAAGGCACTCATACGGTATCGATGAGACACCGGTGCTGCCATACGCTCCTGGGGATATAGAGTCCGTTGTGGAGAACGAGAGATGCCGGATTTACTGGAACTACTCGTTCCCCACGCTCGAGCTTGTACAGGCAAACAAGCCCGACATAGTCCTTCTCGACCACCAACACAAGACGATGTTCGTTATTGAGTTTTCGGCGCCTGCCGAAGTGAACATCGTCTCTAAGGAGGAGGAAAAGCGGACCAAATATCAGGAGTTGCTCGGACAACTTCGCAGGCTCTGGCCAGACTACACTGTAAGTCTGCTGGTTATGTCAAATAATTAGCATTGATATTCATAAATACTTACTAAAGGATACAACACCATCCTTTGTTAGATGTTTTTCTGAAGAAAATTTAAACAATTTTCGTCAAAAGTTATCTCAGGAAACATGGCTTGAGGTATACAATGAATATTCTGTAGATAATGCTTTTGAAACCTTCCATAATATCGTTATGTACTATTTTAACTTGTGTTTTCCTTATAAATGTGTTAAGAATTCGCGTAAACGAGGTAAAGATGTCATTACACCCGACCTTATAAACTTGAAGAGCTAAGTCACATTGTATCAAACATTAGCTGAGAAGGATGATAGGTATAGGGAAATTAGTAGATATTTAACCAACACATATAGAGAAAAACTGAAAAAAGCTAGGAAAGAGAATATTGATAGGTCAATCTCCGAAGCTAGTAACAAATCTAAGTGTATGTGGCAACTAATAAATAACATCCAAAAGAAAAATAATAAAAAACCAGTTGTCATCACAGATAAGGGCGTAAAAGTTCATGATAGTATTGTAGCAACAAAATTCAACGAACAGTTTGCTATTCAGAGTGTGAAAAAGAGCTGGGATTATCAATTTGCTACGCATAATATAGATATGTGTCCTAATTCACTATACTTATCACCAGTCTCAGAATGCGATGTGTTTTACCTAGTTTCTGAATTGAAAAATTCGACTTCGAGTGGATATGATAATATCTCTAATAAAATCCTTAAAAGTTGTATTTTAGAAATCTGCGCTCCTCTGTGTTATTTAATTAACTTATCGTGTGAAAAAGGAATTTTTCCAGCCTGTTTGAAACTTGCATTAGTAATACCGACTCATAAAAGGAATGATCCCAACGATTATGCTAATTACAGAGGTATAAGCCTGTTGTCAAGTTTTTCTAAGATTTTTGAACTCAATATGAAAAAACAACTGGTAGGTTTTTGTAGTAAAAATGAAGTTATCTCTTGTAATCAACATGGATTTGTTAAAGGCAAAAGCACAGAAACCGCATTATACAGTTTTATTGATTACATTGTAAATGCACTTGACAAAAAACAACATATTTGTGGCCTTTTTATAGATTTTTCACGTGCATTTGATTATGTTGATCATGAGCTGCTACTGTTCAAGCTATACAGATATGGAATCCGTGGCCTGCCATTGCAACTTTTCCAGTCGTATCTTCATGAAAGAAAGCAATTCGTTAATGTGAATGGAGAAAAAAGTGAAACAACAAAGTTGAGTTTAGGTGTGCCACAGGGATCAATCTTGGGACCTTTCCTGTTTTTGATATATGCAAATGATTTAAATAAATTTTTGTCTAATTCCACTTTAGAGTGTAAAATCGTGTCCTATGCTGATGATACCAATATTTTGGTGACCGGTTCTAGTATCACAGATCTCTCTCTTAAAACTGAAGTAATATATAACAAGGCAATAAAATGGTCGACAAAGAACGGCCTCATATTAAATACCGAAAAAACACAGGTAGTGAAATTCTCACTGAGAGAAGAGCTACAAAATTTTAGTATTTCGCATAATAAAGATCTGACCATTCAATCTTCTCATTCTATTAAAATGTTGGGTATAACCATTGATCGTCAACTGACTTGGGAGCCTCATATAGAATCACTCTGTAATAGATTACGTAAAAGTTGTTATGGACTAAAATTTTTGTCAAATCATTGTAGCAAACATATTTTAATAACTCTGTATTATTCTAGCTTTAGTTGTCATGTGCGATATGGTATTTTGAGCTGGGGATGTAGCTCATCTATTTATAGAGTGTTTTTACTGCAAAAATATGCTATAAGGATAATTGAAAACCTTCATTGGCGTCAGTCTTGTAGAAATTATTTCAAGGCTCTGAATATTTTAACAGTACCTAGTATTTACATATATGAGTTGGCAGTCTATGTATATAAAAACAAATCCAATTTTCTCAGTCTTAAAGATGATCACGCTTATTCCACTAGATCTAAAGAGTTGCTTGTTCCTCCGAAACATCGTACTGCTGCATGCCAAAAATCTTATATTTATATGGGCTGTAAAATTTTCAACAAACTTGATGACAGCATCCAAACAGCACATACTGTTGCTACTTTCAAGCAAAAACTGAAAGGTTTTCTTATAGAAAAAAGTTTTTACAGTCTGGAAGAATTCTTTACTTAATGTTTGTTTTTAGTATCTACACATTATTTTAATTTTTCATCTTGTTTACCCATTTTATTGACGTTAAGTTTGTTATGGAATATTTGTATATGCCATTTAACAAATAATAAATGAATATTATTTTATTATTTATGGTCATTGGATCCCTAGGTGGAATGAGGAATACGCTGCTCTCTGCACTGCGCAAAATACCGGTGTGCCGTGCGGCGGCGCACAATTTAGCCGCCAGAATGCAGAAGGCAGTCATCCTTGGGTCCCTTCGTCTACTTAGGGCGCACGATTCGCGGACCCAGTGATTGCTCACCTCAGGTGTGAGGAGTAGTCATTGGGTAATGGAACAGTAGCTCGGTGTGTCGTAGCCCGAGCTGCACCTTTTTGTGTTTAACATATATATATAATCCGCGAGAGGTTGCTAGATCCCCTCAGTGGCACCTCCCCAAGGTGGCGGATAGTGGAACGCCTCCCAGATATGGGTGGTACCGGGGAAATCAAATACCCGGGGCGGACCAAAACTAGCACGGTGGAATAGCGTCTGCATCCAGAGGATCGGCTATTCCTCAACAATTAGGACACGACGGATCTCCATGTGAGGAGCGGTACTCCGACAGCGTCTGACTCCATGTTAGGGGCGGCTGATAATACACCCGCAGGAAGCCACCCAACATCAGTAGGCTATCCGGTGCGTGGCGACACCGCAGGGTATACCGAAGCCCAAGGATGTAATCCAGCCGACAACCTTCGCAGGTGCATCCTCAGGAGGCAATTTGGACGGCTGCCTCCGAAAATGTCGTCTGGGGGCCCTAAGGCCAACCACCTGACGGGCCCTATCTTCGGGTTCGACCACCCCGGAAGAAAAGCACCCACACCGAGCCGGTTTCGGAAGCCGGCGTTGGGCAAGGTGGCGGTGCTTCGAATTGCCCTCTTGACGACCCCCGCAATGACATGGACCGTTTTAGGTGGACGACGGAGCTCAAGGATGACCTACTGAGCTGCTACGAGAGCAGTAGCCCGCGCCGTAGGGGATACATGTCCCGCATGTATGAGAGGTGGTGTGAAATGCACCCAGAGCATAGCACGCTTACCTCTCAGAATTTGCGAGATTATGTATCGTACGTCCGGAGGCAGGGATATGTTCGTGCTCCAGCTCAGCCTGCCCCTTCGGCGGACGGAAGGCCTGTTAACCAGGCTGAAAGTTCGCCGGTAAGGCCCGCTGAGAGGGAAATCGACCAAGTCGTCTCACCTGGGGATTTCAGGGACCGAAGGGCCTTGCATAACAACGGAAGGTCCTTGAATCTGGCAGATTTGAAGAGAGAGGATGAGGTTGTTGGTGAACGTCTATCGGAGGCCTCTGACATTTGGAGCATCAATTGCGAAATTTACGCTGCGGCTCTGAGGCTAGCTAGACAGGGGAGAGTGAGAGACTCTCCTGTTGAGAGAGCACAGAGACGGGTGCGCCAAATGGAAGCGAAAATCCAGTTGGCTCGCCAGGAAGCATCCCGTATCCAGTGTGTGATGGAATATAGAGCGGCTGGGAAGCCATTTACGCGCCGAGTGCGCCAGGTAGCCTACGGGTTGAGGCGCGACCATCATACACTCAGTCAAGCGGTACTGGTTGTTGTCAAGCAACACTGTCTTGACAGGATACGGATGCTAATCGCTGCTAAGCGATCGTTGGTGGCGCGGGCGAGAGGTCTGGAACAGAACAGAATGTTCTACGAAAGACCTTCTCGCCTTTTCCAACAGCCGCCTCCAGCCATAGAGCAGCCGCCAACTGCTGATCGCGTGGAGGCCTTTTGGAGGGACATTTACGAACAGCCCAAGCCTCTCTCAGCAGACACTCCGGCCTTGGCGCAGTTCGAGTCCGTTTGTAGGAGGACTCCTAACTTGAATGTACTGCGTCACCCGATAAACACGGAAGAAATTCTTGACGCCTTACGAGGCGCAAAGAATTTCGCAGCTCCTGGCCCGGATGGCATAAACACCTACTGGTGGAAAAAATTCCCCAGTTGCCACCGGCATTTAGCTAGAGTTTTTAACTCGTGGCTAAATCAGGAGCAGCCAATTCCGGCTTGGTTTGTCGAGGGTCGAACCGTGCTTCTCCCGAAGACCGGAGATTTGTCTGATCCCAAAAACTACAGTCCAATAACATGTCTGAACGCGTGTTACAAGCTCTTCACCAGAATCTTGTACATGCGTATCCTTCAAGCTGTGAATCCTGTATTTCTCGACGTGTATGAACAGAGAGGGTCAAAGAAAGGAGTAGCTGGCTGCAAGGAGAACTTGTTGATTGACCGATGTGTCACGCAGGACTCCGTGCAGTACAAGCGAAACCTTTCTATGGCTTGGATTGACTATCGCAAGGCATTCGACAGCACATCTCATGAGCTCATTGTGCGGCTGTTGGAATGCCTCTCGGTGGATAATCAGATAGTGGGATGCATCAAACAACTGATGCCACTCTGGAAGACCCGGTTCACTATAATATCAGGTGAAACTCGGGTTCAGACAGAGTTGGTGTCATTGAAAAGAGGTGTCTTCCAAGGAGACTCCTTGAGGCTCTTTTGCATCTCACTTTTGCCTCGGTCCATAGCGCTGAGAAATACTAAAGGATACAGCTGTGGCACGCCCAATAACCGGAGGCACAAGGTCACCCATCTGTTTTATATGGATGACCTAAAACTCTATGCCTCCGGCCAACGCGAACTACAACAATCGCTGAGGGTGGTGCAGGAGTACAGTCATGCTATCGGAATGGAGTTCGGGACAGACAAATGTGCATTGGTTCATCTCAAGAAAGGACGAAGCGGAGATAGTGGAGATGAGGAACAGCTCGTTGATGGGAGCATCTTGCGACAACTGCATGCCGGAGATACTTATACCTACCTTGGAGTGGCGCAGCGTCATGTCCAAGAGGCAGCATTGGTTAAAGAGTGTCTCCGCCGCAAGTATTTGCACCGACTCCGGCAGATCTGGTCGTCAGGACTGTCCGGCAAGAACAAAGTCGCTGCCACAAACATGCTTGCGGTCCCATTGTTATTATACACCTTTGGTGCTATACACTGGAAAGTGAACAAGCTGAAGGAAATCGACACGAAGACCCGCAAAAGGATGAATATGGAGAGAAGCCTGCATCCTAAGTCCTCTGTCCCGCGAATATACCTCCCGCGACACCTGGGAGGGCGTGGACTATTGAGTTTGGAGCGTCTGCACAACAGAGTAGTACTGGCCACTGCCTGCTATGTAACGAACAGCACCGATCCCCTGATCCGCTTTGTGCGAGAGCACGAGAATGCGGGAAAAGGAGCCTTTCTTTTTAGCGCAGCGAAACGAGCAGCCAAGGAGCTCAGCCTCACACTCGACTTCAAGCGGAGGTGTCAGCAGTCCATTACGGAACTTGCTCCCGCAGAATTAAAATCCCACCTTAAAACTGCCGAAGTCGACTTCCTTTTAAGACTTCATAAAGATAAGCCAATGCATGGAATCTTCTACAAACATCTGGAAGAGCATGGCTTGTCTGAGCAGTTGACCTTCTCTTTCCTAAGGTCTAGTGGGTTGAAGTCGGAGACTGAGGGCTTTATAATGGCTTGCCAAGACGGTGTCTTCAACACCTTGGTGTACCGTAAAAGGGTTATGGGTGTAGATGTACCCGACACCCATTGTAGAGCTTGCCGACAGGCGCCAGAGACGCTTGTGCATCTCTTGTCGGCGTGTAAGACGTACGCTGGGACGGCTTACGTCCATCGGCACAACGCGGCTCTACGAGTGCTCTACTATCATTTGGGGCACTCATACGGTATCGATGAGACACCGGTGCTGCCATACGCTCCAGGGGATATAGAGTCCGTTGTGGAGAACGAGAGATGCCGGATTTACTGGAACTACTCGTTCCCCACGCTCGAGCTTGTACAGGCAAACAAGCCCGACATAGTCCTTCTCGACCACCAACAGAAGACGATGTTCGTTATTGAGTTTTCGGCGCCTGCCGAGGTGAACATCGTCTCTAAGGAGGAGGAAAAGCGGACCAAATATCAGGAGTTGCTCAGACAACTTCGCAGGCTCTGGCCAGACTACACTGTAAGTCTGCTGGTTATGGTCATTGGATCCCTAGGTGGAATGAGGAATACGCTGCTCTCTGCACTGCGCAAAATACCGGTGTGCCGTGCGGCGGTGCACATCTTAGCCGCCAGAATGCAGAAGGCAGTCATCCTTGGGTCCCTTCGTCTACTTAGGGCGCACGATTCGCGGACCCAGTGATTGCTCACCTCACGGTGTGAGGAGTAGTCATTGGGTAATGGAACAGCAGCCCGGTGTGTCGGAGCCCGGGCTGCACTTTTTTGTTTTAAACACATAATAAATAATGAGCCGCTCTATATTCCATCACACACTGGATACGGGATGCTTCCTGGCGAGCCAACTGGATTTTCGCTTCCATTTGGCGCACCCGTCTCTGTGCTCTCTCAACAGGAGAGTCTCTCACTCTCCCCTGTCTAGCTAGCCTCAGAGCCGCAGCGTAAATTTCGCAAATTGATGCTCCAAATGTCAGAGGCCTCCGATAGACGTTCAGCCACAACCTCATCCTCTCTCTTCAAATCTGCCAGCTTCAAGGACCTTCCGTTTTTATGCAAGGCCCTTCGGTCTTTGAAATCCCCAGGTGTGACGACTTGGTCGATTTCCCTCTCAGCGGGCCTTACCGGCGAACTTTCAGCCTGGTTAACAGGCCTTCCGTCCGCCGAAGGGGCAGGCTGAGCTGGAGCACGAACATATCCCTGCCTCCGGAGGTATGATACATAATCTCGCAAATTCTGAGAGGTAAGCGTGCTATGCTCTGGGTGCATTTGACACCACCTCTCATACATGCGGGACATGTATCCCGTACGGCGCGAACTACTGCTCTCGTAGTAGCTCAGCAGGTCGGGCGGGGTCGACTTGCATTGGCCATCCTTTCGAAGTTTACTTCCTTTGGATGGTAAATAAGAGTTGTCGAGTGTCTGCCTTCTCGCAGCATATAAGGGGGGTATATGCGGGCACCGCTGAGCGCGAGATATAGGATCCAGCACAATGAAAGAAAAATGTTTCCTTTATCTTGCGTCCAAATGGCATTCCAACGAGGGCACGGCTGGTGGGGGAAATGATGGACTCCGTACAAGAAAAGAAAAAGGGGTCCGTCATTTCCGTTATCAGCGCCCAACACCCAGCAGTGTAACGATCCCGGAAATACTGCTGTCCCAAGCTCCCATCCCCTCCCCTGCAAGGCTATGCCGTGGGAGATCGCACATGAAGAGATCTCCGGTAGGTTCAACCATGACGGACAGGCTGGCAGTGTTTCCTTAACCTTTCCTACCTAACCTCTACCCCCCAATCCCGAACCCTCAGCGACAGATGGATGGACGACGATGACGCAGCCACGGAAACGGACAACGAGAAGGTCAATAACCGGAACCAACGGACCCAGCGCCAGTTCGGAGGCACATAGCGTAACCGCAACCGGCACTTCAACGACCACAGTAGGGCGAAGCTGTGAGATGTCGTGCCGACTTGCGGCCGCGGAGCTTGCCTTCATTGGCTGGCTCGCGAGGAGAAAACCTCTTTAAAAAATCCGACAGCGAAGTCGCCAAACCTTTGGGGCACCTGGGCCACCCCATAGTATGCAGTCCCTTACCCTCGGAATGAGCGTCACCCGGGGGCGGACCCCATTATTTCGTCTCAACTCGTGGGAAGATATGGAAAATGAAAACAAAAATTCAAATGTAGGAGATAAGGAGGAGAGGATTTTTGCCAGGAAGAGCTTATTAGCGCGTACACCACCAGAGCGTTCCAGGGCAGCATCTATTTCCGGACTAAGTGGAATAGAAAGGGACAAACAGTGTCAGAAAAGGAAGAGGTTAGAACTGTCCAAAGAGACGGAAGAGACCGAGCGGGATGTGCTAAAGGAATCTGCTGAGCTGAGAATGCTCATTTCAGGGATTGAAAATAAGGCTAAGGCATTGAAAAATTTAATAACACTTATCCCAAACACTCAAGGAGATATTAAAAAGGCTATTACAGAGTTGGGCAGGCAATCAGAGACCCTGTCTAGAAAGTGCGATAAGTGGTTTGAAAATATGATACATTGCCCAAAAGAAGATAAAAGAGAAGTCGACACCAACACCATAGGTATACAAGTGGATATGGCAAGTGAGCAAATTGAGCAGAGGAGAGCTGAGTCGGAAAAGGTAGAAAAAATACGCAGCGCTATTGGGGATAGTACTAGCTTCGCAGACGTGTCAAATATTTTGGACGAAACGTGGCCCGAGGAAATATTCAGAGTCGCTAAGATAGGAACGGGGACCATTCCTAAGGTTTACGCAGAGTCAGATCTGGCGCTCTTCATAGACCCAAAAAATCCAGAAGAGAAGGGGGGAACAAAACAAGTAATGGAACTTTATCCAGAGGTAGCAGAGCTATGTAGAGACAATGGATTGGCCGAAGAAGAGGTGGAATACATAGCGAGTACCACCAAAGTCTCATCAAGCAAGGATATAACGCAGAAAGAGAAAACACGGTACGTATATTTGCTTCCTATGACGGTTGACAAGGGCGGTGTTAATAGCATGGAAACAGTTTACAAGCTTCTGCAGAAAACTAGAGCCCTAATGAGTGAAAAGCAGAGAAAAGAATTAGGAGTTATTCTGCCTGAGGGACTAGACAAGGAGTATGTGAGAAAGCTGACAGAGATCATTTTTAAATCGGGTGAAGTGAAGGTCAGTTTATGGATGGCGCGCGATAGGATGAAAGAGAGAGAGAAACAGGCGAACAGATCTGAAGCGGTAAACCCTCAAGTTAGAAACACCTCAAGTATAATAGTAAAAGCCGATAAGGTCCCTTACGCAGAGCTGCTGAAATCAGTAAAAAGTAAAGTAGACATAGGAGATTTGGGCGTTCAGGTCAAAAACGTTAGAAGAACCTTTAAAGGAGACTTGTTGGTAGTCGTAGAAGGAGGAATTGGACAGTCCGAAACTCTCAAGAAGGCTATAGTAGACAACGTCAAAGAAGCAACGGTACAAATGCAAAGAAGTGAGACCACATTCTTCGTGTACGACATCGACGGAGATACTACTATAGAAGGGGTACAAAGCGCTCTTAATAAGGAAATCGGCCAGCCCCCTCAAAGCATGGCGTTAGTCGCAGTGAAAACCCTGAGGCAGGGCAAATATGGCAATCAGACAGCTACAGTCACAGCATCGAAGTCCGTAGCCGCAAGTCTACTTAAGAGAGGTAGTATTAAAATAGGATGGACGAACTGCCAGTTAATGGAGAAAATCTCCCGGTGCTTTAGATGTCTTGAGTATGGCCACAAAATGCAAGAGTGTACAGGAGAAGACCGCTCTAATGTATGTCTAAAGTGTGGTCAAGCAGGACACAAAGTGGCACAATGCGCCAACGAAGAGAGTTGCATCAAATGCAAGGGTGGCAACCATCGAGCAGACTCTACGAAATGCCCTCAGTATCGAAAGATGGTTGCAGGCATAATCGCAGGGAAACACAAGCATCATTAGAATATTGCAAGCAAACTTGAACAGGTCAAGGGCTGCTCACGACTTGGCTTTCGCGACAGCCAGTGAAGAACGTGTAGACATTATTGTGGCGTGTGAACCCAATAGAAAAATTTGTGAAAAACCAAGTTGGTATTCAGACACTCGCCTAGATACCGCAGTATACTTCTGCTCAAAGCAGCTGCAGGTGGAAAAAATTCATAGAGGAACAGGAGTTGTATCAGTCCAATTTAAGACCTTCTGTCTTATATGCGTATATATCTCCCCAAACATAGACCTTCAAGCTTTTCAAGATTACCTAGACGTTCTGGATATGGAAATCAAGATCAGGAAAGGCGATAAAATAGTTTTGGGGGATATGAATGCAAAATCGGTAGCTTGGGGATCCCCTGTAACGGATAACAGAGGAAGAATGTTGACAGATTGGGCGTCAAGTGTCGACTTAGTTATTCTGAACAAAGGAACAACCCCTACCTTTCAACGGGGACACAGTACGTCTTTTATAGACCTCACGATGGCCACGCCCAAGGTAGCAAAGCGAATTACACACTGGGAGGTATTAGAGAATGAATCTTTAAGTGACCATAAGCACATCCTATTCAAGATTAATACACAGGATTCAAGAGGACCAACAGTGGAGAAGCAAAGGGTGTTCCTCAATAAAAATAGCTACCTGACATCGCTGTCTAATATAATCAAGAAGCTGGATGATACTTCCCCGAGTCTGAATACGTGCGTGGCCGCTATTCAGGAAGCTGTTGCAGAAAGCGCGATACACCGAGGTCACAGACAAGGAGCTCGCGTTCCTTTCTGGTGGAACTCAGAAATAGAGGACAAGAGAAAAGAGTGTACAGCAATTAGACGAAAATTAACGAGGATGACAAGACAACGGCAAAACGAAGGGGTATGTGAAGATCTGAGGCAGGAATATAAGAAAAAAAAGAAGCAGCTGCGTAGACTAATCGAAACATCTAAAAGGAAGCTATGGAAAGAAGTCTGCGAGGAGCTTAATGACGATATCTGGGGAAAGGGGTACCAAATAGTTACCAAGCGCATGCTCAATCAGAGAGCTCCAAACATGCCACACGAACAAAAGAAGGAAATTGCGATGCAACTGTTTCCAATGAAGCTAGACTTCATTGAATCCCGTGAAAGAGTAGATGTTATGGATCTCTTCACGCTGGAAGAGCTGCAGAATGCGGGACAGAAATTAAAACCGGGTAAAGCAGCTGGTATAGATGCAATCCCTCCAGAGGCGGTCAAGTATGCTATTGAAGAGCTACCCGATTTTTTGCTTCCATTATTCAATTGGCTGCTGGAAAGGCAAGAAATTCCTGATATTTGGAAGACAGCAAGGCTGGTTCTTATCCCTAAGGGCGACTGCTCCTTTAGACCCATATGTCTGCTGAACGCGATCTGTAAAATCTATGAACTGCTCATCGTGGGGCGTCTAGAGAAGGCACTGGAACTGAACAATGGTATATCGCCAAACCAGTACGGTTTCCGCAAAGGAGGTTCTACGACACAGGCAATTAAATTTGTGGTAGATACCGCTAAACATACCAGGAAAAAATGGTGTATCTTGATTACCTTAGACGTAAAGAACGCATTCAACACGGCGACATGGAGCCTGATGATTAAGGGTCTAATAAAGAGGAAGGTACCGGACTACATTGTAAATATTATCACCAATTATTTTAAGAATAGACGAATAAGAATAGGTAAAGAGAACATAGATATATATGCTGGAGTTCCTCAGGGGTCAGTGGTCGGGCCAAAACTGTGGAATGTGTTTTACGACGATGTTTTGAACATACAACTACCGGAGGGAGTGAAGTCAGTTGCATATGCAGACGACTTAGCCGTTTTAGTATGCGCTGACGATACGGATGAGGTGATCTATAAGGCAGAATGGGCACTAGAGCTAATAGATGACTGGATGAGGTGCCATAGTCTCTCACTAGCTCCACACAAGTCGGAGGCTGTCATACTTAAGGGGTCCAGGAAGGCAACATGTCTCAGATTCAGGCTGACGGGAACAATTATAGAAACATCCAAGGCAATTAAATACTTAGGTGTCATATTATCCACAGGATGTTCGTTTGGAGCGCATATTGCGAAAACGGCCCAGAAAGCGCAGGGAAGGGCTGCTGCACTTTCAAGGATCCTGCCTAACGTCGGCGGACCCACCAGCAGTAAAAGACAAGCACTTTGCAATGTGGTACATTCCATTGTCTTGTATGGTGCTCCAATTTGGCACGAAGCTGTAGCGGTGAAGAAGCACTGTGAGATACTGACAAGGGTGCAGAGACAAATGATGTTGAGGGTGGCGAGTGCGTATCGCACGGTCTCGGCTAGGGCACTGCAGGTGGTGGCAGGGATTGTACCAATTGAGTTGCTTGTGGACGAACGAAAACGTCTTTTCGATAGAGTGGACGGAGGAACGATTACGGCAAAGCAGGAGGAAAGAAAAGTGTCAATAGTAAAGTGGCAGACAATTTGGAACAACACAACGGACGTGGCACAATGGACGAAGTACCTGATCCCAAACATAGATCCGTGGCTGACATGCCCGTATAGGAGAACGGATTACTTTCTATCGCAGTTCCTCACGGGACACGGATCGTTCCGAGCCTACACAAAGAGAATAGGCAAAGACACAGACGATAACTGTATATACTGCGGACAGAACGATACAGCGGAGCACACTATACTACTGTGCACGAGATGGGATGAGTACAGACGAGAGGCGGCTACAATAATTGGTGAGATTCCAGTGGCAGACAAATTGATTGGAGTCATGATTTCCAAACACATTTATTGGAAGACCCTATCAAAAATGATCAAGGAGATAATGTCTAACAAGGAAAAAGAGGAATACGAATACCGAAACAGGGAAAAAAAAACGATAGGAACAACGAGCACCCGAACTCCTAATCCCTAACGGGGGAGGGGAGATGTAGGGTAGAGTACATTATAAAATAAAGGAAGACCGAAGTAGGAGCCACTCTGACGTATGTCGAGAACGACGTTTCCGGGGCGACTCCAGCGTTTCAGGGGGGCCTCTTGCCTGGTGCGCGCACCAGCTACGTCCCTTAAAAAAAATAAAAAAAGCTCAGCAGGTCATCCCTGAGCTCCGTCGTCCACCTAAAACGGTCCATGTCATTGCGGGGTTCGTCAACAGGGCAATTCGAAGCACCGCCACCTTGCCCAACGCCGGCTTCCGAAACCGGCTCGGTGTGGGTGCTTTTCCTTCGAGGTGGTCGAACCCGAAGATAGAGCCCGTCAGGTGGATAGCCTTAGGGCCCGCAGCCGACATTTCCGAAGGCAGCCGTCCAAATTGCCTCCTGAGGATGGATCTGTGAAGGATTATTATTATTATTATTTTTTACGAAAAACAAAATGTGAAGCCCGGGTTCTGACTCACCGAGCTGCTTTTCCATTACCCAATGACTACTCCTCACACCGTGAGGTGAGCAATCACTGGGTCCGCGAATCGTGCGCCCTAAGTAGACGAAGGGACCCAAGGATGACTGCCTTCTGCATTCTGGCGGCTACGAGGTGCGCCGCCGCATGGCACACCGGTATTTTGCGCAGTGCAGAGAGCAGCGTATTCCTCATTCCACCGAGGGATCCAATGACCATAACCAGCAGACTTACAGTGTAGTCTGGCCAGAGCCTGCAAAGTTGTCCGAGCAACTCCTGATATTTGGTCCGCTTTTCCTCCTCCTTAGAGACAAGGTTCACCTCGGCAGGCGCCGAAAACTCAATAACGAACATCGTCTTCTGTTGGTGGTCAAGTAGGACTATGTCGGGCTTGTTTGCCTGTACAAGCTCGAGCGTGTGGAACGAGTAGTTCCAGTAAATCCGGCGTCTCTCGTTCTCCACAACGGACTCTATATCCCCTGGAGCGTAAGGCAGCACCGATGTCTCATCGATACCGTATGAGTGCCTTAAATGATAGTAGAGCACTCGTAGAGCCGCGTTGTGCCGATGGACGTAAGCCGTCCCAGCGTACGTCTTACACGTCGACAAGAGATGCATAAGCGTCTCTGGCGCCTGTCGGCAAGCTCTACAACGGGTGTCGGGTACATCTACACCCATAACCCTTTTACGGTACATCAAGGTGTTGAAGACACCGTCTTGGCAAGCCATTATAAAGCCCTCAGTCTCCGACTTCAACCCACTAGACCTTAGCAAAGAGAAGGTCAACTGCTCAGACAAGCCATGCTCTTCTAGATGTTTGTAGAAGATTCTACTTTACTTTTTGGGTGGGGGTGATATTGTGGTGGTTGTAAAACTGAAAAGTTATTGTATTCATAATAGGCCGTCCACTAACCTGTAAAAGAAAGGCCTAGCGTCATAGTACACTGTTTTAGGTGCATCCGAACATTACCTTGGCTATTACGGAAACCAAGAGACTTAGAATTTTTCTGATGTATACATGCGAGTGTTGCTTCTGATCATTCTGTATTGTGTAACTAGGAAACTATTGGATGGATTTCAATTAAATTTTTACACAGTATTACTACCGCTGCGAGGATGGAAAATATTTGTGATTTTTAGAAATCGTCTCAGCGACGGCGCCAGCAATAATAAAAAACTAAAAATATAGAAACGCCTCAAACTTCGTTTTTAGGCGTTTTAGGGGTTTCGTGATCGTTTTCTACTTTTTTGGGTGGGGGTGAAATTGGGGTAGTTGGGGGGTGGGGGGTCATAAAACTCAGATTTTTGTATTCATAATAGTCTATCCATTGAAATATATGTTTGGTGTTTTTATGGTGGTGTTAGTACACCTGAGTACAATGCAATATTCATAGTTTCTCGGTCTGCTAGACATATTCTAATAGTACGAGTACCAATAAACTGCAGTGTATTGTTTTGTCACCGTCAGCGTCGCCTACCCTACTCGCCCTACATATTGCATCAAACAAAGTAAAAATATTTCTCTTAAAAATATTTAAAAACAAGTACATATTGAGCACAAAAGTTACAAACTACAAACTAGTAAACTACAACTGAAAAATATAATAAAAAAGTCAAACATAACGTTAATTATTGTAGGATATGGAAAACATGAAAAATTGTAGATCAAACTTTTCAAACGTAAATGAAGTAAACCTACAACAATAATTTAGTATTAATGTTTAAAAATAAAAGTTGCTGGGCTTTAATATTTCCTAGTCGGGTTCTCCGTTCACTAAGTATTGCACCGGCCTTTGAAAATAAATGTTCACAAGGAACTGAAGTTGCGACAACGCAACATTTTTCTTTTACCAATTGGGACAAATTTGGATAAATAAATTTGTTCTCCAGCCACCAGGTTAGGGGATCTTTTTTTCTTTCGACCGGATTGTCCTCCATGTATCTTTGGACTTCAATTATAGCCCTGCATGTTGAAGATTTTATTGGGTTGTGGTTTCCTGAACTAGCTTTATCAACTGAAGCCCAAAGAGAAAGTTTCATTTTTTTTTCTGGGTTTGTTAAGGAGCTTGTTTTTGTATCATCATTATTAGAATTTGAATTTGAAGCACCTACTGGCATAATACGCTCTTTATTAAATTTATCTTTTTCATTGATTATATCCGCCACAGCAGAAATAACACTTTTCTTCGTTCTTTCCATAGCATCGTTATTTTTGAAAAACATAAACTTAAAACGGGGATCCAAAAATGTACACATCGCTAATGTGCTGCTATACTCCACTTTCCCAGGCGTTCATTGAGGTCTTCTTGTAATTGTTTTGCTACTAGTTTAGCATTAGAAGCAAACTGAGGGGACTCAAGAACTGCTTTGCAAATATCCAGAATTCCATTATTTATAACAATGGCTAATGAAGCAGTCATATATTGTTGACCGCTGACTGCCCGAGTAGCTTCTTCAAATGGACTCAAAACCTTTTGCACATCTTTAAGAATCTGCCATTCTTCTGCGCTGATATGTGGTAATGTAGTGTCTAAAAGAGCAACTGTTGTTCTAATTGCTTCTTCTAGCTCCGTAAATATCTGAAGCATATAAAAGGTAGAACTCCACCTTGTCGCCACATCTTGGAGTAGTTTCAAGGGACTCTTAACTCCAGAATTTTGTTGGGTTTTTATTAATTTTGCTGTTGCTTTAGGGCTCCTTTTAAAATGTCCAACTATATTTTTGACCCTGTCTATAACTTCTCTAATTCCGTCCAAATTTAAAGCACTTTGTACGATCAAGTTCAATGTATGCGCATAACACCCGAAGTGTCTCCAACCAAGCTCATTTATAATAGCAGCTTTGATATTCGCTGCATTGTCCGTTACGGCCAGTAAGATCTTGTTCTCCAGTCTGCATTCTTCTGTGACGCCTTTCAGGTCCTTTGCGAAGTTTGCTCCTGTATGTGACTCGTCAAACGGGACACATTTTAGTAGTACAGAACGAAATCTAAATTCATCATCAATGAAATGCACAGTTATTCCGACAAAACTATCGTTGATTTTGGAGGTCCAGGCGTCAGTAGTCAAAGAAACTGAAGAAACATGATTGACGATTTCTTTAACACGCAAAACACATTCTTCATACAAACTTGGAATATAACTTTTTGAAATGGTTTGTCGAGTCGGAAGCTCGTAGCTCGGATTCAGTGCTTTGACGAATTTCCTAAACCCCAAATCTTCCACTACTCTAAAAGGTTGGTAGTCACAATAAAACAGCTTAAGAAGTTGCGCATTCCATAACTAAAGTTTAACGCTTCGTTACGCTTTCGGCATGGAGCTGGATGACTCACGAGCAATCACGAGTTGGCCTAAATATCTCTGGATGAGACTCTGCAAAATCCAGCAATGCCGACCATTGCGAAGGATTAGTTTTTTCTCTTCGATTCATTGCTTGTTAATTAAGTAGACAAATAAATTTAAGCAAATTGTCACTTTGACACACAGCAATAATAACGTCAAAGCTTGGCAAACGAGATTAAAAATCTTTCGCTATCGCTTATACCGTCCGTCTGCGTTCGTTATGTCCGAGTCGGAACGAAGACATTTATGGAATACCGAAACGAGCGAAAGCGTTGGAAGAATGTCGCTATCGCTTCGCTATCGCTTCGCTTAGAGTTATAGAATTCCCCCACTGACCTGACATCGATTTCACCGAGCAGACCATAGGTCTTTAGCTCGTAAGTCTAGATGAAAGGGCCCTTACGGGACCAGCGTAGACCTAACCTGTGGGGGACAGATTAGTAAATACCAAACACAACTATTTATGGAATGTGATGAGATAGTAAAATGAATTGGTTTAGTTATTGAAGTGCAAGCCTCGGTCTTTTATGTTTGTGAACATCAGCCACGGTGTAGTTTACGGCCTCCCTGACTAGCGCGTTGGAATGGTTTTGGGCTCTTGCATATGCCTTCGTTGCAAGCTCTTTGATAAATTCACTAAGAGGAGGAACATTCAAATCTGTATGAAGCGTATGATTCGAAACGTACCATGGAGCGCCCACAATTGACCTAAGAGCTCTGTGCTGTACCACTTCAAGAGCATGCATATGCGTCTTGGCGACAAAACACCAAGCCGCACAAGCGTACGTCATTGTAGGCGTGATGATATTGTTGGTTACAATTCGATCCATAAAGTAATTGTATCCAATTGTGAAGGACCAACTAAATTGGCAAATAACCGCAAATGACTCACGAGAATCGAAGGTTAATCATGCATCGGTTGACTCACCCCTTGTTGGTTGGCGTCGGATGTCTTCCCCAGCTGGGTACTGCGTTGCTCTATCCAGATTCCTAGTTAGCTGAGCGATGTAAGGCTGTGGTCGCCCTTGTTGGAGGTACCCGCTACACACGGGGTGACGGATATCACGCACACGTCCGTTCACCTCGGTAGTTGAAGTACGACTCGACCTTTCTTCCGCGTCAACCGTCAGACTTCAAACTCGCAAGTCAAAACGCGGGAGATTCGAATATACGAAATTATTTAAATGGTAAATACCAATCGTAACCATTTTCCGCCCACCAAAAAATATAAAAAAAAAAAAATATTTTTTCCAATCATAGTAATTCCTATATTACCCACAAAAGAAAATTAGTGGAATTATCCCACCCATAACACAACACGAAAAAAAAAAAAAATTATCATATACAAGCAAATCATGGCCTATTGTGCCGGCAAAGGGCACAGTTTCAATAAAGGACGGTCTAACAGCCCTTTACTCGTCTTAACTTGGGCGACTCTCGAAATGTTTCCCGTACCGGGATATAACTTAATAATCCTGCCTAATGGCCACTGTAAAGGACGGGTATTTCCATCCTTGAGAAGAACCAACTGGCCGACCGAGGGAGGATTATGTGGTGTATTCCACTTATGTCGTTGCTGAAGGGTGTGGAGGTACTCCATATGCCAGCGCCGCCAAAAATGTTGCTGCATCTGTTGCACTAACTGCCACCTGTTCAACCGACTATGTTTCACACACAACAAATCTTCGTCAGGCGGAGCATTCAGGGGCTCTAATGTCAAGAAATGACCCGGAGTCAAGCTGCCTACATCGTTAGGATCAGAACTCAAACTACACAAGGGTCTCGAATTTAACATTGCCTCAATTTGGATTAAAGTGGTGCTCAATTCCTCATAAGTCAACACTTGCGCACCTATTACCCGCCGCAAGTGGGTTTTCACAGATTTCACTCCGGACTCCCATATACCTCCAAAGGAAGGACTAGCTGGAGGATTAAAATGCCACTTAATTTGCAAAGCTTCAGAAGCTTTAGCACCCAATAACTGTAAAGTTTTATAAGCACCAACAAAATTCGTACCTTGATCACTATAAATATCACTGCAACGTCCTCGCCGCCCTATAAAACGCCTAAGTGCTGCAAGAACAGCTTCACTAGTTAGATCTGACACAACTTCTAAATGTATTGCTTTAGTAGCCATACACACGAAAAGACACACATACACCTTTTGAGAACTAATGCCTCGTCTTTTACCTAAAGACATCCTCAAAGGACCAAAAAGGTCTACGCCACTATGGGAAAAAGGTTTGACTTCCGAAATTCTAACGGAAGGTAAATCACTCATTATGGGGACCACTGGAGGAGGCTTAACTCTAAAGCATTTTATGCAACGAGATAACACTGAAGCTATAGCCCGTTTGGCAGATAGTATCCAATATCTCTGCCTTAACAGATAATGCAAAGTTTGTGGTCCAGGATGACAACTCCTATTGTGCACACCTTGGATAATGAGATAAGTCAATCGATGCTTCCTAGGGAGCAGAATTGGATGCTTCCGATCATAGCTTAGACTAGACTGTCTCAAGCGACCGCCCACCCTCAGGACACCCTGGGAATCAATGAAAGGAGCTAACTTCTGTATAGCTTTGGGACAGACCTCCGCTCGACGAACTTTCCGCAGTTCATTATCCAATTCAACTCTTTGCACGTCTTTGACCAGAACCACCATAGCCTCATACAATTCAGCCTCGGATAAATTACCTATCTCACGCGGGTAACCCCTTTTTCGACACAAACAATTTTTACGAAATCTCAAACAATAAGCAACAACACGCTCAATTTTGCGTAAGGAAGAATATCTATTCAACAATTCTGAAACAATACTAGAGCCGTGAATAGTAATACAAACAACCTTTGCTTCTTCTTGTACATCTGTACAGGAAGGCTCACCTACACAAGTTACAGGCCAATCATCCCGAGGAAGCTTAAGCCAAGTTGGCCCCTCCCACCACAAGGGTTGTTCTAGAAATTGCCGAGGAAAAGTCCCCCTAGAAGCACAGTCACTAGGATTCTCTTTCCCAACCACGTGATACCATGAATCAGGAGCTACCTTCTCCTGGATTATAGCTACACGATTGGCTACAAAGCTCCGCCACCTATGCGGAGAAGATTTGACCCACGTCACAACTACCTTCGAATCCGTCCAAGCACAAACATTATCTATTTTCTGTGTTACCATTATATGGGATACACAATCAATCAGCTCTGCGGCTAATAAGGCTGCACACAATTCCAGTCGTGGAATCGACAGTCTTTTCAAAGGCGCCACTCGAGTTTTGGCACACACCAAATGTACAGAAATACTGTTCTCCGTGGAAACCTGTCTCAGATAAACTACAGCTGCATACGACTTCTCCGAAGCATCGCAAAAAGCATGAATTTCTGTAAACTTTGCCTCTATATGAAGTATATGTCTAGGAATTTTCAACGAAGATAGCTCAGGTAACTCAGCCACAAAAGTTTTCCACTGGTTTGCAACTTCCAGCGGTGGCTCATCATCCCAACCTATCCCTAAAGCCCACAATTGCTGAAGTATTTGCTTGGGAACAATGATTACTGGAGCTAAGAATCCTAGAGGATCATACAGTCTTGCTATTTCTGACAAAATATTCCTCTTTGTACAGGACCGTATCTGAGGATGTACAGAATAAGAAAAACAATCCGTAGTGGGACACCACTGCAAACCCAACACTTTTATTCCAAGAGAATCCTTATCAAATACAAGTGGCTGCTGATGAACCTCAGGTACCTGAGCAAGTACTTCAGAACAATTACTTGCCCATTTCCTCAGTTCAAACTTTCCCAACGCCAATAATTCAATCAACTGGTTTTGAGTATCCAAGGCAATTTCCTTGGAGTTTGCTACTCCAATGGCGTCATCAACATAACAGAAATTCTCCAAAATATTTACAGCTAACGGAAACCTTTCACCCTCATCCCTACACAGTTGCAGCAACGTCCTAATCGCTAGAAAAGGACTAGACGTTACTCCATAGGTAACGGTCTTCAACTGATATTTCCTTATAGGCTCGTCACCGTTAGGTCTCCACAAAATAGTTTGATAACTAGTGTGAGACTCCTCAACTAAAATCTGTCGATACATTTGCCGTATATCCGCGGTAAACACATACAAATACAACCTGAAAGATAACAATATTGAGACGATATCATTTTGTAACTTGGGACCTGCTAGAAGAACATCATTCAAGGACTTTCCACTGGTAGTTTTAGCTGAAGCATCAAAGACAGTCCGAAGCTTTATTTCACCATTCGCATTCCTTTTCACCACCGCATGATGAGGAATGTAATACTCACTATTAGACCCCACTTGGTTCCCAACTTCAGACATGTGGCCTTGCTCCAAATAGTCAGCCATAAAATCACAATATGCTTCATGTAAGACGGAATCACGACGAAAACGTCCTTCCAACAGCTTAAATCTATGTAAAGCCTGTGAATAGGAATCACCCAGAACTGGGGGGAATTCAGAAAAGGGAAGCTTCACCACATATCTTCCTGAGTCCATACGCCAACAAGATGACGTAAAGAATTCCTCAGCCTGCTGTTCCTCTTCAGACAATGCGACACACTTAGGGATACTTTCAATTTCCCAAAACTTTTTCAATGTACAATCCAATTCCCCCACAGAAGTTAGAAAATTCAGCACACTATTAGTGGAAACACCACCCAACTTGCCCATTAACACCCACCCAAATACGGTGTTAATAGCATGTGGCCCACCATTCTGTCCTCTCACATAACCGGAACGTAAGATCTCACCAAATACTTCTACCCCTAGAAGCAGATCAATTTCCATTTCATCATGTGCAGCCAAAGGCTCTGCGAGGCAAAGATTTTCTAAATACTTCCACTTCTGAACAACAGCAGGAATTTGAGGTACCTTCTCACAAATCTGAGGTATCACAATAGCTTCCAAATTGAAGCTAGGATACGGTTTGCTGTAGGGAAAGATAACACAAGAGACTTTTCCCGAACTCACATTCGATGACATTCCATTAATGCCAACAACAGGGGTTGAATACTCCTTACGAGTAAGATTCAACCTTCTCACACAAGATTCACTAATAAAATTGGCTTGACTAGCAGAATCTAACAAAACACGACATTTGGTGGATCTACCCTCAGAATCCAATATTGAGACTAGTGCAGTAGCAAGCAACATTCTAGGCTGCACAGACAATTTACTTGCCATGACTTGAACATGACTCTCAGATTCATTAGAGGTACTACCACTGACATCACAATCTGTCACTTTAGTGTCCGGAAAATGCAATAGTACATGGTGTTTTCCACCACAAACCCCACAAAGTTCTTTTGATTTACATTTATTTACTAGATGAGTAGCTCCCAAACAATTAAAACACATTCTAGTCCGCTTGACAAAGGCATGCCTCTTACGACATTCTGCCTGCAAGAATCTATCACATTTGATCAACGAATGTGGTGAACCCTTGCAAAAATTACACTTTTCCTGTGTTAATGTGCCAGTCGAAAAACTAAGTGTCTGCCTTCCCTTGGGATTAGCAGGACTATTATTCTTTCTAAACCCACCACTAGCATTAGACACATTACTCCCTTGATATGCGGAAGTAAGGGATGTATTTTCCAGAGCTCGACAGGTTTTCTCAACAAATCCAAAAAGCATGTCAAACCCCGGAACATTATTCCCATTATGTTCTAGTTCAAATCGCGTTTTAAGGGAAGAAGGTAATTTCTGCAACAATAAATTGAATTTGGTAAAATCCCATAGGTTCAAGTTACTCATCTCTAAAGCCACCAAATTTTCAGAAAATATTGACAACAATTTTCGAAGTTCAACTGCAGAATCATGCCTAGAGGGAGAAGCATTATAAATTGAAAACCAATAATTGCTCAATAAAACACGTTCATTCTGATATCGACTCATTAATGCATTATAGGCTATTTCATAATTATCCTCAGTAATGGGCACATTCCTTACTATTAGACCTGCCTCTTTTTCTAAATAAGAAATCAAGAACTGAAACTTTTCTATTTTTGACAGCGAATTATTTCTATGAATAAGAGTATTGAATAAGTCGATGAACGTAGGCCACCTTGTAAGGTCACCATCAAACTTCGGTATTTCAATTTTGGGAAGCCTCAAACAATTTTCTCTTACGACCACTGCAGATGTTTCATGCTCACTACGAGCCATCATCTCATCAGAAAGATCTTTATGAATGCCCCTTATTGAATATCTCATATCATCAAACATTGTATGAACTGCTTCCTCCTCCTCTAAGGCAGACTCATCTACCAAGGCTATTATTTCATATTGCAAATTCTCAAACCTCGTTACATACCCATCCAGCTCTCCATACCTGAGAAAAAACTCCGTCCGATACTCGCCATTATCACGAGCCTTCTTGGCCGCCTCAAGAACATTTTTAATAGATTTTAAAACTAGCGCGCGTTGCCGTTGCAACTTCACAACATTTGCATTAGGCATGTTCAGGTATCAGGTAACGATTCAATGTAAACACAAGACCAAAATAATCAAATTTAGAATCAATCTGCTAGTAAACACAACTTCTTTACACAAACAATACGGCAACCACACACAAATCACAAAATTTTCAGTTGTTATTCTTTTTCGAAATCTCCGTCGACTACACCAATTGTCGAAACGCCGGTTTTCGAACCCCCAACCGAATGTAACCAACTGAATCAAAACAACTTTTGCGCTCACGCAATTCGCAAAATGTCAATTTCAAATGCCCAGAAAACTCCCCAGATATGTATTACCAACACAATACACCAAAAGTTGCTTGTTTTCGAATATAACCAATTTTTACAAACAGCGCGCAACACTAACAAATTCCGATGTCACAAAAAAACTCCGTTTTTTGTCAAGGATACGTACCAATTTAGATTTTACGTAGACTATTTTACTATAGCGCGATTTATTTATCCGTGCTCGGAGGGCCAAAAAATGGTTACAATTCGATCCATAAAGTAATTGTATCCAATTGTGAAGGACCAACTAAATTGGCAAATAACCGCAAATGACTCACGAGAATCGAAGGTTAATCATGCATCGGTTGACTCACCCCTTGTTGGTTGGCGTCGGATGTCTTCCCCAGCTGGGTACTGCGTTGCTCTATCCAGATTCCTAGTTAGCTGAGCGATGTAAGGCTGTGGTCGCCCTTGTTGGAGGTACCCGCTACACACGGGGTGACGGATATCACGCACACGTCCGTTCACCTCGGTAGTTGAAGTACGACTCGACCTTTCTTCCGCGTCAACCGTCAGACTTCAAACTCGCAAGTCAAAACGCGGGAGATTCGAATATACGAAATTATTTAAATGGTAAATACCAATCGTAACCAATTGTACAAAAGCAATTTATTTGAGACTGACAATCGGTTGTTTCCTTTGAGTAGCGGGTATAAACGTTTGAAAATACCCACCGCCTTGTTCTGGGCAGAGAGAACATGAGGTTTCCAGGTTAATTTCCTGTCCAGTATCAGTCCCAAATATTTTACTTCGTTCTGCCATGATACGTTTCGATCAAACACTCGAAGTTGTCTGACTGGTGCACGCTGTCTGCGTTTTGTTAAAAAGATAGCCTGTGTTTTCTGCGGATTGACACGAATTTTCCACCTGCAGAAGTATTCCTCAAGCTGACACATCGCCTCTTGGAGACAGTCCGCAACCTCATCGGCATGCATAGACCTAGTCACCAGGGCGGTGTCGTCAGCATACAGGAACACCTCAGTGTGGTCGAATCTGGGGATATCTGAGGTGAAAATTGAATATAAAGTTGGAGCAAGGACAGATCCTTGAGGAACACCTGCCCTGATACTCCTTGTACTTGAAAGGTTGTTATCAATTTTGATTCGAAATTTTCTGCCCTCCAAAAAAGATTTCAGTAATTTTGATAGCCAGAAAGGACAATTTAGGTGAATAAGTTTGTAGATGAGACCTTGATGCCAGACTTTGTCAAATGCCTTTGCGATATCCAGCAGCAATAGTCCACTGCTTTGAGTGTGGGTGAATCCGCAAGTTATCGACTCGACCAGTCTCATAGCCTGCATCTCAGTAGAGTGTTCCTTACGAAAGCCGAATTGTTCCTGAGGAAGGACATCTCCATCCCCAAGAAAATCCTGCAATCGTTCAAGAACAACTCTTTCTACGAGCCTGCTGGGAATATATAATAAACTAATCGGACGATAGTCTTGCGGATTCGCAGTCATTCCTTTTTTCGGAATCATGATAAGATGAGCGATTTTCCAATAGTGGGGAAGTGCTGCAGACGAAGAACGACATTAACAATTGCTAATAGATAGCTTCTAGCTCGATCGGACAAGAGTTTCACAGCTTTGGAGGTAATTTGGTCACTGCCTGGAGCTTTGCGAACCTTGATGGCGTTGATGTGTCCATCAAGCTCCTCAATACTTTAAAGTGGAATTTGTTGCACGAATGGCTGATTCAGACGGTTTCTAAAATATTCACAGACATATTGCTCAATATATAGTTCTTCATGTCTGTCACCATTCGGATTCTTATTGGGAGAGAACTGTCTCTCCATGACGTCCCCAAAAACTTCCACCTTCTCCGCATCTAGGTAGACTATGCCATTTCCTCCCTGCAGTAGAGGAATTTTCTCCCTTTCTTTCGACCTTAATGATTTTGCTATTCTCCATAGATCCATGCCAGAGTCTAGCAAGGATCCCAGGAAGGAAGACCATTCCTCATTTCTCAGTTCGAAAATGGCATTTCGTACTGAATGAACTAGATTGTTCGCAGCCCTGATATCACCTGGCGCTCGAGTCCTTCTTGCTTCTTTGACCGCTCGTCGTTTATCGCGGATCATTTGTTTGATATCATCCGGTAACCTAGGTCTCTTAGGATGAAGGACATGGGCGACAGATGCAGATTCCATTGCGCCTTGAACAAATCTAGTCCAAGTAATCACTGAGGCATTTAACTCCTGAGTATCTGAGATTGTGGGAGGTTCCGGTAAGTCCGAGAGACAGCTCTTAAAGGTTTCCCAATTGATCCTCCGAACAATGACATCATCACCGTTCTCCATCTGCGTGCCCACTTCCACAATGAGTGGAAGATGATCGCTATGCAGGTCATGCGAAAGCTGAATGTCGATATTGTAATGACAATTTCTGGACACCGCAGAGTCAATGACATCTGGCGCATGTTCAGGATTATAGGGGTAGTGGGTAGGCTCTACAGAAGAGTGAATAAAGTAATTACTACGGAGAGAATGGTTATAAATCCGAATTCCCGATGGACAGTTTCTACGGGAACCCCATGAAATGTGTTTGGCATTCCAATCCCCAGCGACGATAAGTGGACCCGGAAAGTCCAAAAGGCTGTCCAAGTCCACTTCTTGGCTTCGTCCACCACAAAGTCCGTAGGTGGAAATGAGTTTCAGACCATAGCCATCCTCCATATTAACTACCACAGAAGTGGATTCAATAGAAGTCATGATGGGATTCACACCTCTGCAATAGTCAATATTTCTTTTCACTACTACTGCAGTGCCGCCACCACGACCCGTAAGACGGTCACACCTAATCACATCATAATTTGGAATTCTGAGTGAATCACCAGGATTGAAATGTGTTTCCTGTAAGAGAGCCACATCAATCGATAATTCACCCAACATTGTAGAAAATTCGCGTTTCTTCGCGACATCCTTTAATCCATCCGCATTCCAAGATAAAATTTTGGGAAACCCAGGCTTTCTTTTAGACATTGTGCCCATTAACAGACAGCGAAGAAAGTTGTGGTAGAGCAGGGAGCAACTTCTGCAGTGCTTGTGTGGCCTCCATCAGGGGCGTGAATATTTGCTGTATAGCTGCTATCGCAGCTGATAAATCAATAGGATTTTGGGGCATCGTTTGTGACGATCCCGACGATGCCACATTTGCAAACGATACTCCCTGCTGTACCAACTTGCTCCTCCTCTCAGCAATGATTTGCGCATTCCTTTTAGGAAGAAACCTGCAAACGGAGGCATTTGCAGGGTGGTCGCCACCGCAATTTGCACATCGGCGGCCCTCCTCCAGTTTGCGCTAACAAAGGTGCGTCATGTGTTCTCCTGCACGACGGACACACTTGGGGTTCGCCGTACAGTAACTTTGGGCATGTCCATACCGCTGACACCGGTGCCATTGCCCCATCAAACCTGTTGATTTTCGAACCTTGGCAGAAATGTCGAGGTTGAAAAGTTTTTTGAGTGAAAAAATGTTGTTTATTCGTTCTTGGGCAATATAGCGCAGTATAGCGGCATAGGCACACCACCGCATTTTTTCAATCTAACCACATGAACTGGAGGAAAACCAGCCTTTGCTAATTCTTTTTGGAAAGTAGCATCATCTACATGCGTAGGAATGCCGCGTAAAACCACATGTTGGTTCCGCTCTTCTGGAAGAGGAAAGGTATGATAACTGATGCTACTTTCTTTGAAAAGAATTATCGCCCTGTAATCCTCGACGCGAGTAGGGAAAATTCTGATGCCGAGATCGATGTTCACAGCACGACTGAATTGGATGTTTTTATCAGCAAATAACTTGGTGATATAGTCCCATCTCTGAGGATCCCTCAACACGACCGGGCACACCTTCTTCTCTAATTTGGTCTGGCCGGTCGTTGCAGATGAATTGCCAGAGACAAGATTTGAAGTTGTGGAGTCCTGCTCTTCAATAGCGGCATTAATGGTATGAGATGATGAGGGTGAGTAGTGTTTGGTATTTTACTAACCTGGTCCGATGAATTCTCTAATAGTAGTTTGTGCATTTTCCTAGATCTATTTTTACGCTGTCTCCTGGAAGGACCCCGCCATGCAGACTCGGAGCTGGCTTTCATGGGTCCATCCATGTCAGATTCAGGGGGCTCAACAAACATATCCTCCCCGCACCCAAAGAGGACGCGGATGAAGATATGGATTGTCGGCCTCTTTTGCGGCTTTTATTTTCCATCAATTTTGACAAGTTCAGTGACATATTCGAAATGTCATTAGTGAGTCTCTCAATTATCTTATCACGCTCCTCCAGCTGCTTCCGTAGTGCCGCGCACTCCTTCAGCAGCCCAGCTTGTTCATTTTTCAGGTCTCTGCAAAGCACTTCCAATGTATTCGGTGATTCCGGTCGGCCGACGTCTTCACCTTGATTTCTGCTATCGTCGCCGCCGCCGCCGGGCTCAAATACCGCGGCGATCTCCATTTGGGGTACCGTCCGTACCCAACTGGACACAATCCTCTTTTTCTACGTTCAAGTCCAGCAATTTTTCAAAAATTTAAATCTTCGAAGTTCTACAACGCTGGCAGTACAAACGTCAAAAGTCATACCAAGTCATACACACCAAGTGAATCAGCGTAACTAAGGTCATGGAGCGTAATACAGCTTCCTATCCTAGCAAACACATTTATATAATTTACAATTCACATATCTATTTTATTACAGTACGAAATTAGTAAAATCAATGAATAAAAAAATAACGTGAAAACAAAATTGCTCATTCATGATGTTGTCAATGCAATGTTTTTAAATAGATGTTTTTAAAAATACAGCAGTATATTTGTTTTAATAAAAACATGACAATAAGGAATATTTTTAGTAAAGCGAGGTGGAATAATGATGCTCTGTCAGCGTCCAAACAGAAATCTGCATTTATAACCATTTCATTTGTGGAAAAATGAACAATTTGACTAAAAGAACCGATGAACAGATGAACAGGTTTACGGAGCTTGTTCTCGGGTAAGAACTGAACTGTTCGAACCTGTTCAGCAATTTTACCTGTTCTTTAACAACTCTACCCTACTGAAAACAAGGAATAACCATGAACGAGGAGGCCGGGCCGGCGCCGGCGCGGGAGCAGTATCGGTACTCTCTAAGTGCTCTCTAAAAGTAGCTGTCCATTTGAGAGAAAAACTCTCGAGAGTCGCTCTCGAGAGTAATTCTCACAGATGGACACAGTTTCGCGAGCTACTTTCCGACAGCACTGATGCACTCTCAGACAGCGGACAAGTTGAGAGCTGCTCGCAAGTGGACGGCGTGATTCTTTATTGTAATCTGAGAGCAATTATCATAATTTGAATAAAATTCGTATTGTGAGAGTGCTCGCAAGATGGAAGGAAAGAAAGAATGGCCGAAGAAAGATGTAATCAAACTGATTGGTATTTATGAATACTTTGGGATACAAAATGTGTGGAATACCGGAACTCTTCAAATTAGTATTTTCATAGTTTTATTTAATCGGACATTGAATGCTGTAAGAACCTTGGGTATAATGAAGGATAACGCATCCAGTCGACATATTTCTCCCGGACCAGGGACCTTCTAGGAACGCTGTCGTTCTCAAGCGTTACTAGATTTGCAATACCGTTGATACTTTAGAAACTATAATAGGAATGTACACTTTTCTATACCTTCATGTAGACGTCCTTTAAGGCACTGTAAATTGCAGGAGTCACTTCTTTCACTATTCTGCCTAGGGTACAAACAAGTGTCCGAAATAAATATTGCAAACTGCTATAGGAATATAAGCATTTGTAAAGTATATTCACACACGACACCTATGTTTTTATAATACCTGACGCTAAAAATCGTAATGTGAAAAATATGTGTTCGTAGTTGGAAATAGCTTCTCGCATTTTCGTATCCCTTTTCGCTATTGATGGTCCAACTTGGTCTATTAAATATTGAACCTGCACTGCATTCATACGGACGAAATTGCGAAATTGTTGTGCATCCTCGATTTGCAACTCCATTGCGAGTGTAGAGCGTGCACCTAGCTCTACTCTACGCCGAATCCAAGGTTTGATCCAGCACTTCCTTTTCGCTATTTGTTTTTTCTTCCTCTTAAGTTGAATTTTGTAACAAACGATAGCAGCCGCAAGTTTTTAATATCCATATTCTGCAAATATTTATCTCAACGCGTAGGAATTCACCTGCTGTGGACACGGTTTTGAGAGCATTGTTGCTATAACTCTCAGCGAGTCCCTCTCGTGGAGCTTTCTGAGAGTAAAAAGTCGTTAAAATACTCTCAAATGTACAAGCAACTGAGATCAGCTATCGAGAGTAGCTCTCGTGAGTAACTCTCTAGTGGACACCTACCTTAACATAAGAAATAGAAACGTGTTCCTATCACCATGGCAACCATGACGATCGGGCAGTTTCGGGTTACGTGTACTACCCTACTGAAAACATTTGACTAGAGGTGTGTTGCAATTTAGCAAACTGCTACTTTGACACTGCTCCGATGTTGTCACAGTCGCAACCTGCTCCGCTGTTTTCAAAATCGCAGCTCCATTTCGGAGCAGTTTTTCAGGCAGAGCCACAAAACATATACACTGAAAGAAGGCAAATTCTTTGCAATTCCGCGAGCAACACGAATGACAGTGTCACATGTCAGCGGCCATTTTATTTTGTTGGAAACGTACTTCGTAGCTATATCGGATTTTATTCGCTTTCCTTTTACCTGGTTTATCTGATAAATCTCACTTGTGACGTCATGACTCAGTTCGATGTACGTTCCTTTTGTTTTCTGAAACTGAGACTAAAGTGAGATATTTTACCCCCACTTAAGCCCATCTGCACAAGCTTGAAAGGTAGATCACTTGTCTCAGATCATTTAGATGTCAAATAAATGAAGTTAGGATTGTATGCAAGTTTGAATTTCAGCAGGTTTTTCCGGTTTTATGGTGTACGGATGGTCGATAGTGTAAGGTGAGTGACGAAAAACGTAAAAAACTAGGTTATGGAAAGGATCGACAGATAATAGAACCATAGCAATTACAAAATTTTGAGGAATGACATTTAACTGCACAGACACGTTCCTTTAACGCATCTGAGCATCTGAGGTTTCCAACTGAGCTGAGCCAACTCATTTTTAAGTGATCTGAGTAAGTGCAGATGTAAAAGGAAAGCACCTTTTATCTCAAAGAATACGCGATGATCAAAGACATACCCTGTCAGAATGCGAATGTCAGACGGACTCGAACTGCGCCAAGGCCGGAGTGTCTGCTGAGAGTGGTTTGGGTTGTTCGTAAATGTCCCTCCAAAAGACCTCCACGCGATCAGCAGTTGGCGGCTGCTCTATGGCTGGTGGAGGCTGTTGGAAAAGGCGAGAAGGTCTTCCACAGAACATTCTGTTCTGCTCCAGCCCCCTCGCCCGCGCCACCAACGATCGCTTAGCAGCGATTAGTGTCCGTATCCTGTCAAGACAGTGTTGCTTGACAATAACCAGGACCGCTTGACTGAGTGTATGATGATCGCGCCTCAACCCGTAGGCTATCTGGCACACTCTCTGTGCTCTCTCAACTGGAGAGTATCTCACTCTCCCCTGTCTAGCTAGCCTCAGAGCCGCAGCGTAAATTTCGCAAATTGATGCTCCAAATGTCAGAGGCCTCCGATAGACGTTCAGCCACAACCTCATCCTCTCTCTTCAAATCTGCCAGCTTCAAGGACCTTCCGTTTTTATGCAAGGCCCTTCGGTCTTTGAAATCCCCAGGTGTGACGACTTGGTCGATTTCCCTCTCAGCGGGCCTTACCGGCGAACTTTCAGCCTGGTTAACAGGCCTTCCGTCCGCCGAAGGGGCAGGCTGAGCTGGAGCACGAACATATCCCTGCCTCCGGAGGTATGATACATAATCTCGCAAATTCTGAGAGGTAAGCGTGCTATGCTCTGGGTGCATTTGACACCACCTCTCATACATGCGGGACATGTATCCCGTACGGCGCGAACTACTGCTCTCGTAGTAGCTCAGCAGGTCATCCCTGAGCTCCGTCGTCCACCTAAAACGGTCCATGTCATTGCGGGGTTCGTCAACAGGGCAATTCGAAGCACCGCCACCTTGCCCAACGCCGGCTTCCGAAACCGGCTCGGTGTGGGTGCTTTTCCTTCGAGGTGGTCGAACCCGAAGATAGAGCCCGTCAGGTGGTTAGCCTTAGGGCCCGCAGCCGACATTTCCGAAGGCAGCCGTCCAAATTGCCTCCTGAGGATGGATCTGTGAAGGATTATTATTATTATTTTTTACGAAAAACAAAAGGTGAAGCCCGGGTTCTGACTCACCGAGCTGCTTTTCCATTACCCAATGACTACTCCTCACACCGTGAGGTGAGCAATCACTGGGTCCGCGAATCGTGCGCCCTAAGTAGACGAAGGGACCCAAGGATGACTGCCTTCTGCATTCTGGCGGCTACGAGGTGCGCCGCCGCATGGCACACCGGTATTTTGCGCAGTGCAGAGAGCAGCGTATTCCTCATTCCACCGAGGGATCCAATGACCATGACCAGCAGACTTACAGTTTAGTCTGGCCAGAGCCTGCAAAGTTGTCCGAGCAACTCCTGATATTTGGTCCGCTTTTCCTCCTCCTTAGAGACAAGGTTCACCTCGGCAGGCGCCGAAAACTCAATAACGAACATCGTCTTCTGTTGGTGGTCAAGTAGGACTATGTCGGGCTTGTTTGCCTGTACAAGCTCGAGCGTGTGGAACGAGTAGTTCCAGTAAATCCGGCATCTCTCGTTCTCCACAACGGACTCTATATCCCCTGGAGCGTAAGGCAGCACCGATGTCTCATCGATACCGTATGAGTGCCTTAAATGATAGTAGAGCACTCGTAGAGCCGCGTTGTGCCGATGGACGTAAGCCGTCCCAGCGTACGTCTTACACGTCGACAAGAGATGCATAAGCGTCTCTGGCGCCTGTCGGCAAGCTCTACAACGGTTGTCGGGTACATCTACACCCATAACCCTTTTACGGTACATCAAGGTGTTGAAGACACCGTCTTGGCAAGCCATTATAAAGCCCTCAGTCTCCGACTTCAACCCACTAGACCTTAGCAAAGAGAAGGTCAACTGCTCAGACAAGCCATGCTCTTCTAGATGTTTGTAGAAGATTCTACTTTACTTTTTGGGTGGGGGTGATATTGTGGTGGTTGTAAAACTGAAAAGTTATTGTATTCATAATAGGCCGTCCACTAACCTGTAAAAGAAAGGCCTAGCGTCATAGTACACTGTTTTAGGTGCATCCGAACATTACCTTGGCTATTACGGAAACCAAGAGACTTAGAATTTTTCTGATGTATACATGCGAGTATTGCTTCTGATCATTCTGTATTGTGTAACTAGGAAACTATTGGATGGATTTCAATTAAATTTTTACACAGTATTACTACCGCTGCGAGGATGGAAAATATTTGTGATTTTTAGAAATCGTCTCAGCGACGGCGCCAGCAATAATAAAAAACTAAAAATATAGAAACGCCTCAAACTTCGTTTTTAGGCGTTTTAGGGGTTTCGTGATCGTTTTCTACTTTTTTGGTTGGGGGTGAAATTGGGGTAGTTGGGGGGTGGGGGGTCATAAAACTCAGATTTTTGTATTCATAATAGTCTATCCATTGAAATATATGTTTGGTGTTTTTATGGTGGTGTTAGTACACCTGAGTACAATGCAATATTCATAGTTTCTCGGTCAGCTAGACATATTCTAATAGTACGAGTACCAATAAACTGCAGTGTATTGTTTTGTCACCGTCAGCGTCGCCTACCCTACTCGCCCTACATATTGCATCAAACAAAGTAAAAATATTTCTCTTAAAAATATTTAAAAACAAGTACATATTGAGCACAAAAGTTACAAACTACAAACTAGTAAACTACAACTGAAAAATATAATAAAAAAATCAAACATAACGTTAATTATTATAGGATATGGAAAACATGAAAAATTGTAGATCAAACTTTTCAAACGTAAATGAAGTAAACCTACAACAATAATTTAGTATTAATGTTTAAAAATAAAAGTTGCTGGGCTTTAATATTTCCTAGTCGGGTTCTCCGTTCACTAAGTATTGCACCGGCCTTTGAAAATAAATGTTCACAAGGAACTGAAGTTGCGACAACGCAACATTTTTCTTTTACCAATTGGGACAAATTTGGATAAATAAATTTGTTCTCCAGCCACCAGGTTAGGAGATCTTTTTTTCTTTCGACCGGATTGTCCTCCATGTATCTTTGGACTTCAATTATAGCCCTGCATGTTGAAGATTTTATTGGGTTGTGATTTCCTGAACTAGCTTTATCAACTGAAGCCCAAAGAGAAAGTTTCATTTTTTTTTCTGGGTTTGTTAAGGAGCTTGTTTCTGTATCATCATTATTAGAATTTGAATTTGAAGCACCTACTGGCATAATACACTCTTTATTAAATTTATCTTTTTCATTGATTATATCCGCCACAGCAGAAATAACACTTTTCTTCGTTCTTTCCATAGCATCGTTATTTTTGAAAAACATAAACTTAAAACGGGGATCCAAAAATGTACACATCGCTAATGTGCTGCTATACTCCACTTTCCCAGGCGTTCATTGAGGTCTTCTTGTAATTGTTTTGCTACTAGTTTAGCATTAGAAGCAAACTGAGGGGACTCAAGAACTGCTTTGCAAATATCCAGAAGTCCATTAGTTATAACAATGGCTAATGAAGCAGTCATATATTGTTAACCGCTGACTGCCCGAGTAGCTTCTTCAAATGGACTCAAAACCTTTTGCACATCTTTAAGAATCTGCCGTTCTTCTGCGCTGATATGTGGTAATGTAGTGTCTAAAAGAGCAACTGTTGTTCTAATTGCTTCTTCTAGCTCCGTAAATCTCTGAAGCATATAAAAGGTAGAACTCCACCTTGTCGCCACATCTTGGAGTAGTTTCAAGGGACTCTTAACTCCAGAATTTTTTTGGGTTTTTATTAATTTTGCTGTTGCTTTAGGACTCCTTTTAAAATGTCCAACTATATTTTTGACCCTGTCTATAACTTCTTTAATTCCGTCCAAATTTAAAGCACTTTGTACGATCAAGTTCAATGTATGAGCATAACACCCGAAGTGTCTCCAACCAAGCTCATTTATAATAGCAGCTTTGATATTCGCTGCATTGTCCGTTACGGCCAGTAAGATCTTGTTCTCCAGTCTCCATTCTTCTGTGACGCCTTTCAGATCCTTTGCGAAGTTTGCTCCTGTATGTGACTCGTCAAACGGGACACATTTTAGTAGTACAGAACGAAATCTAAATTCATCATCAATGAAATGCACAGTTATTCCGACAAAACTATCGTTGATTTTGGAGGTCCAGGCGTCAGTAGTCAAAGAAACTGAAGAAACGTGATTAACGATTTCTTTAACACGCAAAACACATTCTTCATACAAACTTGGAATATAACTTTTTGAAATGGTTTGTCGAGTCGGAAGCTCGTAGCTCGGATTCAGTGCTTTGACGAATTGCCTAAACCCCAAATCTTCCACTACTCTAAAAGGTTGGTAGTCACAATAAAACAGCTTAAGAAGTTGCGCATCAATATTTTTTTTACTGCCAGCACCGAGTTTTTTGAAAGATAAGGGGCCATGACAGTTTGCCGAGTTTACGAAACCGATTTTTGACGGCATTCCATAACTAAAGTTTAACGCTTCGTTACGCTTTCGGCATGGAGCTGGATGACTCACGAGCAATCACGAGTTGGCCTAAATATCTCTGGATGAGACTCTGCGCAATCCATCAATGCCGACCATTGCGAAGGATTAGTTTTTTCTCTTCGATTCATTGCTTGTTAATTAAGTAGACAAACAAATTTAAGCAAATTGTCACTTTGACACACAGCAATAATAACGTCAAAGCTTGGCAAACGAGATTAAAAATCTTTCGCTATCGCTTATACCGTCCGTCTGCGTTCGTTATGTCCGAGTCGGAACGAAGACATTTATGGAATACCGAAACGAGCGAAAGCGTTGGAAGAATGTCGCTATCGCTTCGCTATCGCTTCGCTTAGAGTTATAGAATTCCCCCACTGACCTGACATCGATTTCACCGAGCAGACCATAGGTCTTTAGCTCGTAAGTCTAGATGAAAGGGCCCTTACGGGACCAGCGTAGACCTAACCTGTGGGGAACAGATTAGTAAATACCAAACACAACTTTTTATGGAATGTGATGAGATAGTAAAATGAATTGGTTTAGTTATTGAAGTGCAAGCCTCGGTCTTTTATGTTTGTGAACATCAGCCACGGTGTAGTTTACGGCCTCCCTGCCTAGCGCGTTGGAATGGTTTTGGGCTCTTGCATATGCCTTCGTTGCAAGCTCTTTGATAAATTCACTAAGAGGAGGAACATTCAAATCTGTATGAAGCGTATGATTCGAAACGTACCATGGAGCGCCCACAATTGACCTAAGAGCTCTGTGCTGTACCACTTCAAGAGCATGCATATGCGTCTTGGCGACAAAACACCAAGCCGCACAAGCGTACGTCATTGTAGGCGTGATGATATTGTACAAAAGCAATTTATTTGAGACTGACAATCGGTTGTTTCCTTTGAGTAGCGGGTATAAATGTTTGAAAATACCCACCGCCTTGTTCTGGGCAGAGAGAACATGAGGTTTCCAGGTTAATTTCCTGTCCAGTATCAGTCCCAAATATTTTACTTCGTTCTGCCATGATACGTTTCGATCAAACACTCGAAGTTGTCTGACTGGTGCACGCTGTCTGCGTTTTGTTAAAAAGATAGCCTGTGTTTTCTGCGGATTGACACGAATTTTCCACCTGCAGAAGTATTCCTCAAGCTGACACATCGCCTCTTGGAGACAGTCCGCAACCTCGTCGGCATGCATAGACCTAGTCACCAGGGCGGTGTCGTCAGCATACAGGAACACCTCAGTGTGGTCGAATCTGGGGATATCTGAGGTGAAAATTAAATATAAAGTTGGAGCAAGGACAGATCCTTGAGGAACACCTGCCCTGATACTCCTTGTACTTGAAAGGTTGTTATCAATTTTGATTCGAAATTTTCTGCCCTCCAAAAAAGATTTCAGTAATTTTGATAGCCAGAAAGGACAATTTAGGTGAATAAGTTTGTAGATGAGACCTTGATGCCAGACTTTGTCAAATGCCTTTGCGATATCCAGCAGCAATAGTCCACTGCTTTGAGTGTGGGTGAATCCGCAAGTTATCGACTCGACCAGACTCATAGCCTGCATCTCAGTAGAGTGTTCCTTACGAAAGCCGAATTGTTCCTGAGGAAGGACATCTCCATCCCCAAGAAAATCCTGCAATCGTTCAAGAATAACTCTTTCTACGAGCTTGCTGGGAATATATAATAAACTAATCGGACGATAGTCTTGCGGATTCGCAGTCATTCCTTTTTTCGGAATCATGATAAGATGAGCGATTTTCCAATAGTGGGGAAGTGCTGCAGACGAAGAACGACATTAACAATTGCTAATAGATAGCTTCTAGCTCGATCGGACAAGAGTTTCACAGCTTTGGAGGTAATTTGGTCACTGCCTGGAGCTTTGCGAACCTTGATGGCGTTGATGTGTCCATCAAGCTCCTCAATACTACAAAGTGGAATTTGTTGCACGAATGGCTGATTCAGACGGTTTCTAAAATATTCACAGACATATTGCTCAATATATAGTTCTTCATGTCTGTCACCATTCGGATTCTCATTGGGAGAGAACTGTCTCTCCACGACGTCCCCAAAAACTTCCACCTTCTCCGCATCTAGGTAGACTATGCCATTTCCTCCCTGCAGTAGAGGAATTTTCTCCCTTTCTTTCGACCTTAATGATTTTGCTATTCTCCATAGATCCATGCCAGAGTCTAGCAAGGATCCCAGGAAGGAAGACCATTCCTCATTTCTCAGTTCGAAAATGGCATTTCGTACTGAATGAACTAGATTGTTCGCAGCCCTGATATCACCTGGCGCTCGAGTCCTTCTTGCTTCTTTGACCGCTCGTCGTTTATCGCGGATCATTTGTTTGATATCATCCGGTAACCTAGGTCTCTTAGGATGAAGGACATGGGCGACAGATGCAGATTCCATTGCGCCTTGAACAAATCTAGTCCAAGTAATCACTGAGGCATTTAACTCCTGAGTATCTGAGATTGTGGGAGGTTCCGGGAAGTCCGAGAGACAGCTCTTAAAGGTTTCCCAATTGATCCTCCGAACAATGACATCATCACCGTTCTCCATCTGCGTGCCCACTTCCACAATGAGTGGAAGATGATCGCTATGCAGGTCATGCGAAAGCTGAATGTCGATATTGTAATGACAATTTCTGGACACCGCAGAGTCAATGACATCTGGCGCATGTTCAGGATTATAGGGGTAGTGGGTAGGCTCTACAGAAGAGTGAATAAAGTAATTACTACGGAGAGAATGGTTATAAATCCGAATTCCCGATGGACAGTTTCTACGGGAACCCCATGAAATGTGTTTGGCATTCCAATCCCCAGCGACGATAAGTGGACCCGGAAAGTCCAAAAGGCTGTCCAAGTCCACTTCTTGGCTTCGTCCACCACAAAGTCCGTAGGTGGAAATGAGTTTCAGACCATAGCCATCCTCCATATTAACTACCACAGAAGTGGATTCAATAGAAGTCATGATGGGATTCACACCTCTGCAATAGTCAATATTTCTTTTCACTACTACTGCAGTGCCGCCACCACGACCCGTAAGACGGTCACACCTAATCACATCATAATTTGGAATTCTGAGTGAATCACCAGGATTGAAATGTGTTTCCTGTAAGAGAGCCACATCAATCGATAATTCACCCAACATTGTAGAAAATTCGCGTTTCTTCGCGACATCCTTTAATCCATCCGCATTCCAAGATAAAATTTTGGGAAACCCAGGCTTTCTTTTAGACATTGTGCCCATTAACAGACAGCGAAGAAAGTTGTGGTAGAGCAGGGAGCAACTTCTGCAGTGCTTGTGTGGCCTCCATCAGGGGCGTGAATATTTGCTGTATAGCTGCTATCGCAGCTGATAAATCAATAGGATTTTGGGGCATCGTTTGTGACGATCCCGACGATGCCACATTTGCAAACGATACTCCCTGCTGTACCAACTTGTTCCTCCTCTCAGCAATGATTTGCGCATTCCTTTTAGGAAGAAACCTGCAAACGGAGGCATTTGCAGGGTGGTCGCCACCGCAATTTGCACATCGGCAGCCCTCCTCCAGTTTGCGCTGACAAAGGTGCGTCATGTGTTCTCCTGCACGACGGACACACTTGGGGTTCGCCGTACAGTAACTTTGGGCATGTCCATACCGCTGACACCGGTGCCATTGCCCCATCAAACCTGTTGATTTTCGAACCTTGGCAGAAATGTCGAGGTTGAAAAGTTTTTTGAGTGAAAAAATGTTGTTTATTCGTTCTTGGGCAATATAGCGCAGTATAGCGGCATAGGCACACCACCGCATTTTTTCAATCTAACCACATGAACTGGAGGAAAACCAGCCTTTGCTAATTCTTTTTGGAAAGTAGCATCATCTACATGCGTAGGAATGCCGCGTAAAACCACATGTTGGTTCCGCTCTTCTGGAAGAGGAAAGGTATGATAACTGATGCTACTTTCTTTGAAAAGAATTATCGCCCTGTAATCCTCGACGCGAGTAGGGAAAATTCTGATGCCGAGATCGATGTTCACAGCACGACTGAATTGGATGTTTTTATCAGCAAATAACTTGGTGATATAGTCCCATCTCTGAGGATCCCTCAACACGACCGGGCACACCTTCTTCTCTAATTTGGTCTGGCCGGTCGTTGCAGATGAATTGCCAGAGACAAGATTTGAAGTTGTGGAGTCCTGCTCTTCAATAGCGGCATTAATGGTATGAGATGATGAGGGTGAGTAGTGTTTGGTATTTTACTAACCTGGTCCGATGAATTCTCTAATAGTAGTTTGTGCATTTTCCTAGATCTATTTTTACGCTGTCTCCTGGAAGGACCCCGCCATGCAGACTCGGAGCTGGCTTTCATGGGTCCATCCATGTCAGATTCAGGGGGCTCAACAAACATATCCTCCCCGCACCCAAAGAGGACGCGGATGAAGATATGGATTGTCGGCCTCTTTTGCGGCTTTTATTTTCCATCAATTTTGACAAGTTCAGTGACATATTCGAAATGTCATTAGTGAGTCTCTCAATTATCTTATCACGCTCCTCCAGCTGCTTCCGTAGTGCCGCGCACTCCTTCAGCAGCCCAGCTTGTTCATTTTTCAGGTCTCTGCAAAGCACTTCCAATGTATTCGGTGATTCCGGTCGGCCGACGTCTTCACCTTGATTTCTGCTATCGTCGCCGCCGCCGCCGGGCTCAAATACCGCGGCGATCTCCATTTGGGGTACCGTCCGTACCCAACTGGACACAATCCTCTTTTTCTACGTTCAAGTCCAGCAATTTTTCAAAAATTTAAATCTTCGAAGTTCTACAACGCTGGCAGTACAAACGTCAAAAGTCATACCAAGTCATACACACCAAGTGAATCAGCGTAACTAAGGTCATGGAGCGTAATACAGCTTCCTATCCTAGCAAACACATTTATATAATTTACAATTCACATATCTATTTTATTACAGTACGAAATTAGTAAAATCAATGAATAAAAAAATAACGTGAAAACAAAATTGCTCATTCATGATGTTGTCAATGCAATGTTTTTAAATAGATGTTTTTAAAAATACAGCAGTATATTTGTTTTAATAAAAACATGACAATAAGGAATATTTTTAGTAAAGCGAGGTGGAATAATGATGCTCTGTCAGCGTCCAAACAGAAATCTGCATTTATAACCATTTCATTTGTGGAAAAATGAACAATTTGACTAAAAGAACCGATGAACAGATGAACAGGTTTACGGAGCTTGTTCTCGGGTAAGAACTGAACTGTTCGAACCTGTTCAGCAATTTTACCTGTTCTTTAACAACTCTACCCTACTGAAAACAAGGAATAACCATGAACGAGGAGGCCGGGCCGGCGCCGGCGCGGGAGCAGTATCGGTACTCTCTAAGTGCTCTCTAAAAGTAGCTGTCCATTTGAGAGAAAAACTCTCGAGAGTCGCTCTCGAGAGTAATTCTCACAGATGGACACAGTTTCGCGAGCTACTTTCCGACAGCACTGATGCACTCTCAGACAGCGGACAAGTTGAGAGCTGCTCGCAAGTGGACGGCGTGATTCTTTATTGTAATCTGAGAGCAATTATCATAATTTGAATGAAATTCGTATTGTGAGAGTGCTCGCAAGATGGAAGGAAAGAAAGAATGGCCGAAGAAAGATGTAATCAAACTGATTGGTATTTATGAATACTTTGGGATACAAAATGTGTGGAATACCGGAACTCTTCAAATTAGTATTTTCATAGTTTTATTTAATCGGACATTGAATGCTGTAAGAACCTTGGGTATAATGAAGGATAACGCATCCAGTCGACATATTTCTCCCGGACCAGGGACCTTCTAGGAACGCTGTCGTTCTCAAGCGTTACTAGATTTGCAATACCGTTGATACTTTAGAAACTATAATAGGAATGTACACTTTTCTATACCTTCATGTAGACGTCCTTTAAGGCACTGTAAATTGCAGGAGTCACTTCTTTCACTATTCTGCCTAGGGTACAAACAAGTGTCCGAAATAAATATTGCAAACTGCTATAGGAATATAAGCATTTGTAAAGTATATTCACACACGACACCTATGTTTTTATAATACCTGACGCTAAAAATCGTAATGTGAAAAATATGTGTTCGTAGTTGGAAATAGCTTCTCGCATTTTCGTATCCCTTTTCGCTATTGATGGTCCAACTTGGTCTATTAAATATTGAACCTGCACTGCATTCATACGGACGAAATTGCGAAATTGTTGTGCATCCTCGATTTGCAACTCCATTGCGAGTGTAGAGCGTGCACCTAGCTCTACTCTACGCCGAATCCAAGGTTTGATCCAGCACTTCCTTTTCGCTATTTGTTTTTTCTTCCTCTTAAGTTGAATTTTGTAACAAACGATAGCAGCCGCAAGTTTTTAATATCCATATTCTGCAAATATTTATCTCAACGCGTAGGAATTCACCTGCTGTGGACACGGTTTTGAGAGCATTGTTGCTATAACTCTCAGCGAGTCCCTCTCGTGGAGCTTTCTGAGAGTAAAAAGTCGTTAAAATACTCTCAAATGTACAAGCAACTGAGATCAGCTATCGAGAGTAGCTCTCGTGAGTAACTCTCTAGTGGACACCTACCTTAACATAAGAAATAGAAACGTGTTCCTATAACCATGGCAACCATGACGATCGGGCAGTTTCGGGTTACGTGTACTACCCTACTGAAAACATTTGACTAGAGGTGTGTTGCAATTTAGCAAACTGCTACTTTGACACTGCTCCGATGTTGTCACAGTCGCAACCTGCTCCGCTGTTTTCAAAATCGCAGCTCCATTTCGGAGCAGTTTTTCAGGCAGAGCCACAAAACATATACACTGAAAGAAGGCAAATTCTTTGCAATTCCGCGAGCAACACGAATGACAGTGTCACATGTCAGCGGCCATTTTATTTTGTTGGAAACGTACTTCGTAGCTATATCGGATTTTATTCGCTTTCCTTTTACCTGGTTTATCTGATAAATCTCACTTGTGACGTCATGACTCAGTTCGATGTACGTTCCTTTTGTTTTCTGAAACTGAGACTAAAGTGAGATATTTTACCCCCACTTAAGCCCATCTGCACAAGCTTGAAAGGTAGATCACTTGTCTCAGATCATTTAGATGTCAAATAAATGAAGTTAGGATTGTATGCAAGTTTGAATTTCAGCAGGTTTTTCCGGTTTTATGGTGTACGGATGGTCGATAGTGTAAGGTGAGTGACGAAAAACGTAAAAAACTAGGTTATGGAAAGGATCGACAGATAATAGAACCATAGCAATTACAAAATTTTGAGGAATGACATTTAACTGCACAGACACGTTCCTTTAACGCATCTGAGCATCTGAGGTTTCCAACTGAGCTGAGCCAACTCATTTTTAAGTGATCTGAGTAAGTGCAGATGTAAAAGGAAAGCACCTTTTATCTCAAAGAATACGCGATGATCAAAGACATACCCTGTCAGAATGCGAATGTCATTTCTTTCTGTCAAGCGTCAAAATACTGACAGGAATCAGCTGATGTTTTGACATTTGTTTGCACGTGGGGGCAACTAGCATTACAGAATGGGAAACAGGGCGGGGCCAATGTGGAGGACATATTGCAACCCAAAATAATGGCGGCCCAGACCACAGAAACACTGGATCAGCCCGCATTTCAGTGATCCGTGGTTGACAACGGCGCGAAATTCAATGGTCTTCTCTAGCTGTTCTTCATGATGTCTTCAGTTTTTAAAAGCGACACATTAACTTTAAACAATTAAAAAGTGAGTGTAATAATGCATAATGCCAAAAATTTTGCAGCCACACCAAACGCGTCAACCAGTTGCCCTCATAGATCAAATACGAACATATTTTGTGGCAAATACCGTATAACCAGAAGAAGAAGAACATTCGAATTTCCCTCCAAGCGCCGCTGACATTAACCTCGTTTTTCTTTGAGTGTTGTTTTGGTTTGCTCCACACATTGCTTTATTTGTGAAACTGTTAATGGAAAACAATATTTTTTATACTTTCAACATTATTTTTATACTCGAATGCGTGAATGAATTTTTTAGGGAGTTTGAACTGTTTGAAGGCTCCAAACTTTACAACCACAAAGTAGGTATGAAGTGCTGCAAGCAAGCAAGAAATAAATGGGGCACAAACACTACAAGCTCCTGATGAAGTGCAACTTTAGTTAAATGAGCGAGTACAAAGTGTAAGTATATTTATTACTGAATTTCTGTGCAATACTATTTATTAGTCATTCATACACTCTCACTACTGTAATTTTCTATTCTTCTATTTTAGATCATACACAAGAGATAGCTGAGATTTTCATTTATTTATTGATTGTTAGTTTCATATTAATTTTTTTTTACTTGGCATACCACCACTTAAAATAAAGAGTAATGTGCCAGACCAGTACCTCCGAGGTGGTGTGGAAATTTTTATATACTAGGGTAATCAGGTGCAAGATTAAAAAGCATGGACCCTGAGTACTCTAGTTTAGTAGCATATTGCATTTCTTGCTAATATTTTTTACCCTGTTTCATGTGGTTACTTTATTCACTGTAGGTCAAACTGAGACGAGGTGAGGAATGAAAACATAAACCATATGCTTGATCAGCTTGATGGAACTTCAATAAAGAAGATTATTATTATTATTGTTATACTTGAATGTATTTTAAGACAATTTGTATTATATTATTTATAAATTACACATAAAATATCATATTAATCATATTTAATATTTTCTTGCAAATAATTGAATGAGTGAATAGGTATTTTCATTATTTTGTTCCAATTTTTAAATTTTTGAGCCAATCACTGGTTGATTGATTGAAATCAAACATCAATCAATCAGTCAATGATTGGCTAACATCAAAAATTATATTTTTGACATAAAAAGGTAGAGCATCTACAGATTTGCGCAACGATGTGGCAACATCGCCCCGAATTCTTGATACATCTGGCAACCTTGCGGCGGCCATGTTGCAACCCAAGATAATGGCCGCTGACATTGACATAAGTCATTCGTGTTTCCAGGCAAATAACACGGAATTGTGCCTTCTTAACCGTACCTGTTTTGTGGGTTAGATTTTGCCATTGACTTCATTGACATTCTAACATTTCTAACTATTAGGTTATGATATCTATGGATTTTGCATTTGTTTTGTTACTTTTGTTTTGGTGGTTTGTTTGTTGTTTATAATTATTTTATACTTAATTGTTGTAAAATGAATTCCGTAGGATTATATTTAGATATAGCAACAGAGGAAGCCGAAGAAGTACGTAGGGCTGCATACCGTGAGCGTAAACGCAATTTACAACTGAATTTAGATATTCAAAATTTACCAGACATTGAATTTCGATGACTTTTTCGCTTATCGAAGGAGTTATATGAAAGGCTTCGTGATGAAATTGGACCATTTATGTCGCAAGCACAACGAGGAAGTAAAATGACGCTAGATACGAGGATACTAGCTGCTCTAAGGTTTTTTGCTTGTGGGTCTTACCAAAAAGGCATAGGAGAAGAACATGTGATTGCTCTATGACAGCAGTCAACGAGTAGGTGTATCCACGAAGTTGCAACAGCATTAGAGCATGTTGCTGCAAGGTGGATCAAGTTCCCATCAAATAATGAAGACAAGCAGTTGGTAAAGTTAGGATTTATGCAAAAGTTCACAGGGGTTGTGGGTGTAATAGATGCCACTCATGTGGCTGTACTGAAACTTGTTGAAAATGAGCATCTATATGTAAATCGAAAAGGGTGAGTTCTGGATTAAAAAATGGATTCAAAAAATTAGTTCACATATCTCCAAAACAACAGTAAACTTCAAGGATGGTGCTGTTAAAACATGTGTGTGCCAAGTGCTTTAGAAACAAAATCATGCTTTTTCAGCATCCTAGAATACATGCTCCAGTTATATCAAATTTGTTAGAATAGATACAGATTATAGTGAAAAGTGACACATTGCTTAGTGTTGTTATTTTACAACTATACATTAAACTGCATTGCTTGCCTATTGAACAGAGAACGTCAAAGGCATCACTTTTTAACTGACACATCTACCTTTATTTCAGCTTCCACTCCAAGAACGTCCAAATAATTTGTGATGCTAATCCTGTCATCTTGAGTGTAAATGCTAATTATGGTGGATCCACGCATGATTCCTTTGTATGGAGAAATTCACTGGTCCATACCCATATGGAGCAGAACTATTTGGAAGGTGATAGGTTATCCTGGCTGTTAGGAGATAGTGGCTATCCTCAGCAGCCATGGCTTATGACTCCCTTTAGAAATATGGTAGCCAATATGCCAGAAAGGCATTACGATAATAGGCTATCACTACCAAGAAACACTGTTAAGAGATGCATAGGTAAATACCAATTGAATTGTTAGGGTGCAAGTAAAAAAGTTACAAAAACATTATAAAATGTCTTTATTTATGATGTTTTTCGAAAAGGCAAAGGTCAGCCAATACATAGTTGATTGTAACATGCTGCCTCTAACATTAATAGAAATGAATTTGAAGATTTTATTAAATATATCATATTTGTTTTAGGCTTATTAAAAATGAGGTTTCGCTGCCTGGCAAAAGAGAGAGTGTTGAGGTATAACCCAACTAAAGCTGGACCCATCGTTAATGCCAGTTGTGTTTTACACAACATGTGCATTAGCGCAAATATAGAGATGGACCAGCAGCCTCAACATGATCCAGAGCTACCAGCTGAGGAAATTGGCATATTTCCCCCTCGAGTGAGTCAGGATGGAATCACACACAGAAACCATATATTGAATATGTATTTTCAGTAATTTGATTTACATATATATGTGCTCATCTTCAATAGGTTGTAGTGTAGCTACATTACACCTAGAACTTCGGAAAATTTGGATGAATCCTAGCTGTACCAACTGCTTGTCTTCATTATTTACTGGGAACTTGATGCACCTTACAGCAATATTATGGCATGCTGTTACAACTTCATGGATAAATCTACTCATTGACTGCTGTGTTAGAACAATCACATGTTCTTCTCCAATGCCTTTTTGGGAGACCTGCAACCGCAGAACCTTAGAACAGCTAGTAACCTTGTATCTAGCGTTATTTTACTTCCTCGTTGCGCTTGCGACATAAATGGTCCAATGTCATCACGAAGTCTTTCATATAACACCTCTGATAAGTGAAAAAGTCTTCGAAATTCAATATTTGGTAAATTTTGAATATCTAGATTCACTCGTAAAATGTGTTTACTCTTATAGTATTCAGCCCTATGTAATTCTTAGGCTCCATATTATTATTGTTATATGTTATTGTAATAAATTGTAACATTTCAGTTGTTTTGTTGGGTCATATTTTTGTATTTGTGTGTATAGTGGTACAAAAAAATTATTATCATTTGAATTTATATCACCTCACTATTCAGCAAGCCTGAATGGAAGTGTTTCTAGAATTTTTGGTTTTCGCAAAGAATAATTATAAACCGGATTGTTATCCTGGATTTAATGCAAAATTTTAATTGTGCTCCTGAGTACTGTTTACGCCAAGTGATAATATCAACTTTTGTATTGAGATACACTCTGTGGCAAGATTTCTGGAACATATATTATTATTATTATTATTATTGGTCTGAGCAGTAGGCGGCTGAAGCTGATGAGACTGCTCCATGTTTGTCCTTAAATTCTTTTTAACACTACATTTTTACACTATCACTGTGACAGTTAAAATGTTAAGCTTTTATACTTTAATAACAATGACTTTAAGATCCTAAATAGTACAGTTCTGGGACAGATGACGTCCACAAACTAGAAATAGAGCACCATTCTGAAGGTAATAGTGGCTAGCTCCTTGTCAACCCTGTTTTTAACGGTGCAATGACCGTATCATTTTGAAGACTGTTCCACAGATATACTCGTACTGAACAGTTGCTCAAAAAGTTCTTCCTTGGTAGCTTCTGACTCAGGGCCGTAGCTAGGCGTTGACCATGGAGGGGGTTCATGATGACCTTAGGGGGGGGTTCATGTATAAAAGAATATGTAATGTCTTAATTTCTTTAAAATGTGTATAGATTGTATTGCTGCTAATGTGTAGTAGTAGAATAAATCACTAAGCTTTGAGAAAGCATCATTGATTATTTTTATTTTGTGTTATTTTAGTAGTTATTTCATTCATGGGAATACTCATGGGGGGGGGGTTTGAACCCCCCCCCTTATATACGCCCCTGTATCTGACTCCTTTCCTTGGCAAGCTTTAGTGTACGATCCCTAAGCGGTTATATTATCACTAATGTGTAATATTATTTCCAAATAGTTCAATTAGATAACCTCTTTGTCGCCTTTCCACAAGAGAGGTGAGATAAAAATGACTGAATCTATTGGAATTCTAGTAACACATTTTTGTACTTTCTCAAGAAGTTTAATTACTTTTACAAAATAGGGGCTCCACACACTGTGTCCATACTCGGGTAACTGTCTGATGAATGACTTGCCAAGTTTTTGCATTAAGTCCATCAAAACATATTAAGAAATACCTTTTTGATTAGATATGTCATCGTGCTGGCTTGTTTCGTTATACAGGGTGGGCCAATAGTGCGTGGACGGAGGATTGTGGGCTTACTGAAAAATATTTAAAAAATCTGTCACTTGACCATGCTAGGCACCCTTGAGGGCTATAACGTAAAAATATTTTCACTTAAATTCTGACGTTTATACAGGGTGATCATATCAAACTTACATTTTTTTAATGGAATCCCCTATATATTATTGAATATTTGGATTCCTTGGTCGATTCTAGTGTGACTTTATGTATCACACATGGAACTTTAAATGAACCGTTTAGGCACAAATCACCATTTTTGGTATAAGTAGGTATCAGAAAAAAATTGAATATCGCAGCGATTATAAAACTTAGAAGGCCGTGACTTTGCGGTACGACTAAGCACGAAATGCGTCACCTAAGGTCAGACGGCTAAATTTGAATTCTTTTTGTACTTTGAGAAATCGATAGATTAATTAAGGAAACTTCAATCACAGATAACTTGATTTTTTCAAATGGGAATGCCTATTTTGGTTTAAAGAATCAAATGTAAAATTTGCTTACAGTCTAACATATTTAGAATGAAATTTCACATTCAATGGGATACAAAAATTAGTCATTTCCGTTTAGTTAAGTCAAAAGTGAACATATCTCCAACTGGAGCATTCTGAACATCTATTGAAATAATTGCTAGAATTTTTTAATTACGCTATGTTGTAATTGCGATTATTTCACGTAGTTTTCTACAAACTAAATTATGTTTTACAATTCAAACAGACTGCAAATCAAGTTTCATTTTCCACGATTTTTCTAATAAGTAGAAGAAGAATTTGAAGGGTTCCAGTCAGAGGTATCATTACTTTTGACTTATGGAAATGGCTACCTTTCCATAGCATTAAATGTAAAAATTTATTCAGCAGACATAGATATTCTACTGCCAGCAACAATCAGTAGTAGTTTTCCTTTGATTAAATATTTTTTTACTGACTTTGGAAATTGGATAATAGCTAGTAGGCTGTGAAAAATGAGCGTTCTTGTTACCACTATTGTTTCTGGTTAGAGCTAATATGTTGTAAGGAATTTTGATAATCTTGCCTCATTGCTCAGGTTAGGTTGCATCTTTCTACTAAGTTAGTTGCTTTCTTCCAGATTAATGAGCTTTTGTTTATTTTTCATGGCCTGCTAGGTTGCTTGCACGCAGAAAAATTGAAAAACACCGATTTGAGTAAAAATTTGAAATAAAATGAAAACCACGAAAGATTGATATCAAGAACGCTATATCGTTAGAAAGGTAATCAAATTTTACATTTGATTCTTTAAACCAAAATAGGCATTCCCATTTGAAAAAATCAAGTTATCTGTGATTGAAGTTTCCTTAATTTATCCTCTGATTTCTTCAAGTACAAAAAGAATTTAAATTTAGCCGTCTGACTTAAGGTGACGCATTTCATGCTTAGTCGTACTGCAAAGTCAAGGCCCTCTAAGTTTTCTAATCGCTGCGATAGTTAATTTTTTTCTGATACCTACTTATACCAAAAATGGTGATTAGCGCCTAAACGGTTCGTTTAAAGTTCCATGTATGATACATAAAGTCACACTAGAATTGATCAAGGAATCAAAATATGCAATAATAATAGGGGGTTCCATTCAAAAAAATGTAAGTTTGATGTGAATCACCCTGTATAAACGTCAAAATTTGAGTGAAAATATTTTTACGTCATAGCCCTCAAGGGTCCCTACCATGATCAAGTGACAGATTTTTGGAATATTTTTCAGTAAGCCCACAATCCTCCGTCCACGTACTATTGGCCCACCCTGTATAATAAAAAAATCTTTTTTTTTGTATATCTAATTAATATACAGGGTGTCCCTGAATTCCCATGATACACGATATTTTCGCAACGAAAAACGTTTCAAGCAAGAACTGAGCTGTAATTCTAAAGGTACTATAGGGTCTATCGTATCATGCGTCCAAAACATTTTTTTTGTGTCATCCGCAAAAACTCGCCCACAACTATTTTGTTATCAAATGACACCCACCCCATAGGCTTTGCTACATAAATGATATCCGTATTTTATTTGAAATCTTGCCATACCTTTGATGTTATACACAGACCTTTTTTTTGAAAATCATAAGTATAATTTAAATGAAATAAGTATTTGTTTGATGGCTAATATTTTTGCAAAAAAAACTAAAAAATAAAACTGAATGGGTTTTTAAAGGTACTGAGTGATCTATCATGCCATGATGCTTATCCTTTTTTATTAGAAAAATATTAAATAGGTTTCTGTATAAAAGCAAAAGTACTACAAGATTTTGAATAAAATATAAGAACTTAATTTGTTTAGGACAAACTATTGGGTGCTATTTGGGAAAAAATTGGGGGTAAGTTAATGTCAGGGTTGAAGTACAAAAACAATGTTTTGAGAACGCAGTATCATAGACCCTAAAAATACCTCTCTGTTCTCGTTTGAAATTATGTTTTGTTACAAGACAATCACGTGTCAAGGAAATTTTGTGATATACACATATATAATTAAGAAATCAAATATTGATGAAATTGGTAAGTAAAAGATACAAATCTGTTAAAAATTAAGAATTTATTATAAATGGTTCACATTTCAAAATCAGTATTGGAGCCTCCCCTGCAACACAAGCCCCCTGCATACAGAATCCTTGAGTATATGCATAGAGAAAGCCTAGACTCTACGAGGGAGCTCAGACAGAGCATTGACGGTCTCCGAGAAGATGTTAGAGACTTAACAAATGTGCTCGAGGCCTATCTAGAAAAACAGACAGGCAGTCGCTGAAACATCTCTCCGCATTCTTCTCCCCATATCCTAAATTATTCAGTTGCACTGTAAGTTCTTCCCACAACGCTTTACGCTGTGGATTATCTCCCGAAAAGTGGCTAAGGCCACTCTTTATCATGCTGGGATTTTCCTCTAAAAAATCTAACATCAGACTCCAATGCTCAGGCCTGCATTTGACGTCTCTTCCACCTGTAAAATTCAAAATAATAAATACTTAGCTTTTGAGAGTTTTGTATCATTTACTTACCCATTTTTCGCAAACTGGCAAAAAATACCAAAATACCATATTTCAGTTTGAATAAAATTGGTCAAGTTGAAAGCGTTGCACTTGCGCACTGATGTCGACAACCAAACAACCACAAAACGACAAAACATGATGTTCTGTGATACTGACGCAGCGGGCCGAGTTTTTATTTAAGGTTAGGTCATGTGTATTCTTCCAGAGCAGAAAATATGGTTGGAAGGTGATTTTTGATGTGTTTCTAATTATTTACCTGCACAAACGAAACTATAAAGGTAAAAAGATGCCTGCAAAGTGTGTAGTACCAGGTTGCACTAGCCATGGCCGACTTTACTCACTAGGCCGGAGCATGAAATATGGCAACACTGAATCAGCGGGCCGAGTTTTCATTTGCTGTTATGTCATGTGTATTCTTCCAGGAGCAGAAAATATGGTTGGAAGGTGATTATTAATGTGTTTCTAATTATTTACCTGCACAAACGAAACTATAAAGATAACAAGACGCCTGCAAAGCGTGTACTACCAGGTTGCAGCCCAGTAGAGGACATACCAAACCATGGCCCAACATAACCTTATTCCAGAGTGAAAAGAACGTTGCAAGGTGATTTTTAATGTGTTTCTACTTATTTACCTGCACAAACGAAACTATAAAGATAACAAGATGCCTGCAAAGCGTGTACAAAGCGTGTAGTACCAGGTTGCACTAGCAATTGTGCGTCCAATAAGGTTTTCCTCGGAAGGGCTGGTTATATTTTATAAGGATAAAGACAATAATTTACAAACATTTCAAAGGATAAGACCTATTTTAAAGCACAATGTGGTACCTATAATGTTTTCTGGACCTCCCAAATATCACAGAAAAATACAGTTAATAGAACTCATCTGGGCATGCATCTGGGGCATACCTACGAAAGGATTTGATAGCGAAAGGGAATCAAGACCAGCAAGAATGGCTTCAGAGTGACCTAATAGTGAATTTTTCTAGCTCAAGTGACAATTTACAAAGTAAATTGAGTGTTCATTTAAGTGGAAGTGGAAGTCGCAGCAGGAAACAGGTTGCGTTTATTTTTATTTTGTAGTGTCTGACTGTGATGAAACAGACATCAGATGTAAGTGGTATTAGTAGTAGTAGTTCTAAAAAGTATTTTTCTTAATTTATTAACCCAGATGAACTCTAATACATATAAAATGTAGTAATTATTCTGAAACTATAGGGCCACTATTTGACAGCTAAGCCACGTTGCCACACCCAAGGCTCCGGCCTAGTGTAGAGTCGGTCATGGATTAACTAAACTTTGAAAAAATGGAAACTTTCTCATTCGGTGCTCTATGCGCTGCTCTGTGCAAAATACCGGTGTATTGTGCTGCGGCGCACATCTTAGCCGCCAGAATGCAGAAGGTAGTTACCCTTGGGTTCCCATCGTCCACTTAGGACGCACGATTCGCGAAGACCAGCAAGAATGGCTTCACAGTGACCTAATAGTGAATTTTTCTAGCTCAAGTGATAATTTACAAAGTAAATTGAGTGTTCATTTAAGTGAAAATGGAAGTGGCAGCAGGAAACAGTTTGCTTTATTTTTATTTTGTAGTGTCTAGCTACGATGAACCAGACATCAGATGTAAGTGGTATTAGTAGTAGTAGTTCTAAAAAGCATTTTTTTCTTAATTTATTAACCCAGATGAACTCTAATACATATAAAATGTAATAATTATTCTGAAACTATAGGGCCACTATTTGACAGCTAAGCCACGTTGCCACATCTAAGGCTCCGGCCTAGTGTAGAGTCGGCCATGTGTGAGGTGTAATCACTGGGTGATGGGACAGCAGCTCGATATGTTGAAAAACGAATATCAGAAGCAAATTTGTATACAGCTGGCATGGCTACCAGGCCATTCCAATATACCGGACAATGAACAGGCAAATAAATTGGCCAAAATAGGTTTAGGACTGAATATATCAAAGAGAAGGAAGACAACTACGTTAAATGTTTCCTCTTTTTCTTCTTCTACTATCCTTATGGCTTCTGCGCGTTTGCGCAATCAACCAGCTCATAAATTAAGCAGAATTTAACGGAGTTTGGCTCTTGGCCATGTTACAGTTCAGAAAATAAAGTGTCACTTATTTTAATAATTTACTAATTTTACCACAAACATTAACATTCAAAACAAACAGCCTCCATACAAACGGAGGCGAGCTTGTGTGGTTAAAAGTGGGGTAATCATTGACAGTTGACACGTAATTTGTGACTAAAGCTAAATTCAGATGCATACGACATCCGACGATACGACGATACGAAACTGTTCCTATTGGTTGAAATATTCAAAATGATGTCAAATCAAAATATTTCAACCAATAGGAAACAGTTTCGTACCGTCGTATCGTCGGATGTCGTATGCATCTGAATTTAGCTTAATAGGAAGAAAGGAGGTTAGAAAAACATGGTACATGGGAAAAATAGAAACAAAAATATGGAAATGAAATATATCACAGATAATAAATCCATGGGATGTATATAACTTATAACACTGTGATTGTGATTAGTATATCTTATCTAAAGCATATTGAAGGTTGAAAGGGGAAGTGAATCCAATTTTGTGTAATTTCTCGTATAAAATACGTGACAAATCTTCAACCTGGCCACATTCGCAGAATGGACCATCTTCTATCCCTATCCTGTTTAGGTGTTGCTTATACAGGGTGAGTTTTTAGTACCGGCTCGGTCGATAACTCCACTACTATAGAAGATAGCGAAAAAAGTTGTATATAAAAGTTGTAGCCACGGATATGCTCCTTGCTCAGAAAATATTTAGATTTATACAGGGTGATCCATAACTACGTGGTGATGCAAACATGCATTTTTTTAAATGAGATACCCTACATATTATTCCATATTCAGATTCTACTAATGATTTCCGTTCTTCCAATATAGGGCACTGTTACATTATACAGGGCGATTCAAAAGTTATGACCATTTTTATATCCAAATCGCGGTCAAATGAACGTACTGTATATTAAAAAGGAATGAATCAAAAATTATTTTTTTCACATGAGAAGATTAAAAATATCCTCTAGTTTTAAAATCGGCTATAAAAGGAGCCCGAGACGCATATTCTTATACAGGGTGATGTAGAATGCAAAATTCAAATTTTCTCTTTTTTTTCAAATGTAACCCCCAATATTTTATTATCCCAAAGAATTGCTTTTAATATGCTCTTTCATCTCTGTATAGCACTTGTTGTACCTACGTCCATCAGTTTCCGAGATACTTCGATTTTTCGGTAAATTTAAAATATAGCCTCTATTTGTGTACTGAAATTTATTTATTTTGAGAAAGTGCTATCTGATTTGTTTTTTATTTAACGAACAACTAAATTATAACGTCTTGATAGTATTTGATGGAGTCAAAACCCTAAATCATCGAGATCATAAAGTCAAGAATGCTGAGGAAACAATTTTGTAGGCGTCATGCATAATTATCAAGTAGTTTTATCAAGTAGGCTTTGAAAAATTGAGCGTTTTCATAACCTGCTCAATAATTCCGTACTGTGTGAAAAACTAGCTTTGAAAATTAATTTTTCCATTGAGGGTATTTAGGAGAATCTTTGAGAAATTGTCTACTTGCCTCTAGAATATATCAACTATGAATAGCAATATCCAGAACGGAGGCACTCTAAAACTAATGCGTTTGAAAGATTGAAGAATCGTTTTATTTGGACTGTGTCGTTTCATATTTCATAGCCTACCTGATAATAATTATGCATGACATCTATAAAATTGTTTCCTCAGCACACTTGACCTATATTATCTCGTTAGTTCAGTGTTTTGTCTTGATCAAGTACTATTATCGCCTTATATTTTAGTTGTTTGTTAAGCAAAAGCAAAATTTGGTAGTATTTTCTTAAAATAAATAAATTTTATTAGACAAATAGAAGGTATATTTAAAATTTGTAGAAAAATCGAAATATCTCAGAAACTAATGAATGCAGCCACAATAAGTGCTACACAAAGATCAAAGAGCATATTAAAAGCAATTCTTTGGTATAATAAAATATTGGGGGTTACATTTAAAAAAAGAGAGAAAATCTAGATTTTGCATTCTACATCACCCTGTATACGAATATGCGTCGCGGGATTTTTTTATAACGTATTTTAAAACTAGAGGATATTTCTAATCTTCTCATGTGAAAAAACTAATTTTTGATTAATTACTTTTTGATATACAGTACGTTCATTTGACCGTGATTTGATAGTCATAACTCCTGAAACACCCTGTATAATGTAACAATACCCTATATTGGAAGAACGGAAATCATTAGTAGAATTTGAATATGGAATGATATATAGGGTGTCTCATTTACAAAAATGCATGTTTGCATCACCACGTAGTTATGGATCACCCTGTATAAATCAAAATATTTTCTGAGCAAGGAGCATGTCCGTGGCTACAACTTTTATATACAACTTTTTTCGCTATCTTCTACAGTAGTGGAGTTATCGACCGAGCCGGTACTAAAAACTCACCCTGTATGTACAAATTCCGGTAATTATGGTTATGTGTCATCTATCCATATGCGGAATTTCTGCAAACCATGGCTTTGTGTGGGAAACCTGGGTGGTATGGCCTGATACCATTTCCCTTTGGTATTGAATTTATCTTCCCAATCTAGTTTAAATTGATGTTTAACATAGTGTCTCACAGTAGTGATAAGAAGAAGACTAAGAAGGAGCATATGTGACGCTTTATTTTTCAGACTGTAACTTGGCAAAGAACCAGACTCTGTTGCAGTCCTAATAATGGGTGGAGGTAATAGTCTTGACTGGTTCCTGATTCATTGCGATTTAGTGACCCCTCATTAATACCATTTATGCTGGAAGATAAATGTTTGCTGACGTTTCGACCACCTATGTGGTGCATTTATCAGGGTGTAAAGTATGTTTGATGAAGTGAATGTGTGAACGCACCCTAATTACGTCATAGCGTTTTTCACTGGTTGCACTCGGGGTGCACTGGATTTCGATTTTCATGGCCGACTCTACACTAGGCCGGAGCCTTAGATGTGGCAACGTGGTTTAGCTGTCAAATAGTTGGCCTATAGTTTCAGAATAATTATTACATTTTATATGCATTAGAGTTCATCTGGGTTAATAAATTAAGAAACATACTTTTTAGAACTACTACTACTACTAATACCACTTACATCTGATGTCTGGTTCGTCACAGGCAGACACTACAAAATAAAAATAAACGCAACCTGTTTCCTGCTGCCACTTCCACTTCCATTTAAATGAACACTCAATTTACTTTGTAAATTGTCACTTGAGCTAGAAAAATTCACTATTAGGTCACTGTGAAGCCATTCTTGCTGGTCTTGATTCCCTTTCACTATCAAATCTTTTCGTAGGTATGCCCAGATGCATGCCCTCGTTGGCATGCCCAGATGAGTTCTATTAACTGTCTTTTTCTGTGATATTTGGGAGGTCCAGAAAACATTGTAGGTACCACATTGTGGTTTAAAATAGGCCTTATCCTTTGAAATGTTTGTAAATTATTGTCTTTATTCTTATAAATATAACCAGCCCTTATGAGGAATACCTTTCACCCACTTGTGTTAATGTTCTTCATTGGAAGCACTAACTGCTAGTGCAACCCGGTACTACACACTTTGCAGGCATCTTTTTATCTTTATAGTTTCATTTGTGCAGGTAAATAATTAGAAACACATTAAAAGCCACTCTTCGTTGTTACTCTGGAAGGTTATGTTGGTATCTCCTTGTTTGGAAGCCCCAATTGCTATTGCAACCTGGTACTACACACTTTGCAGGCATCTTTTTATCTTTATAGTTTCGTTTGTGCAGGTAAATAATTAGAAACACATTAAAAATCACCTTCCACTCTTCGTTGTTACTCTGGAAGGTTATGTTGGTATATCCTTGTTTGGAAGCCCCAATTGCTATTGCAACCTGGTACTACACACTTTGCAGGCATCTTTTTATCTTTATAGTTTTGTTTGTGCAGGTAAATAATTAGAAACTCATTAAAAATCACCTTCCAATCTTCGTTGTTACTCTGGAAGGTTATGTTGGTATATCCTTGTTTGGAAGCCCCAATTGCTATTGCAACCTGGTACTACACACTTTCCAGGCATCTTTTTATCTTTATAGTTTCGTTTGTGCAGGTAAATAATTAGAAACACATTAAAAATCACCTTCCAATCTTATTTTTCACTCTAGAAGATTACACTAATGACTTCACAACAAACAAAAGCTCGGCCCGATACCAGTGTTGCCATATTTCAATGCTCCGGCCTAGTGAGTAAAGTCGGCCATGCTATTTTGCATTTTGCTGGCAGTTCCAGTGCAAAATTTTTTGAGTGCACTCATTTCTCTGGCATTTTTGCACTCGGCGCGGTCGAACTGAGTGCAAAAATTTCGCACCGATTTCAAAGCGAGTGTCGTGGAAGTGAACCAAGGGAATGACCGTAGGTTTGACCGGGAAACTTCAAATTATAGAATGATGTTACGCCTGTTTAAACTTTCAATGTTTGAATACGGTAATACCTAGTTGATTTTCACTTTTTTCAGTCAGAATGAGTAGAGTGAACGAAAAAAATCAAAATTTTAATTTCCTTGTTTGAATTGACAAAATCAGCTCATCATCTTCTGACGATGAACAAATAATGTGTTTAGGAAGAATTCGGGAGAAAAAATTCCCAGAATTAGCAATTACGTGGAAACTATTAAACAGTTTTCAGACAAAAGAGTAGGTAGTATAAATATGCAGATATTGTTGTCAAAACAAGTTCATGTTTCTTGATGTGTATTCCACTGGAAGAACCCAGTGCAAAAGTGTTACCCTAGGTGAACTTTTTCAGTATTCTGCATAACCGTACCTGTTTGTGATTCTGCACTCGCACGGAGTGCACTAAAATGTGTCCAGTCATGGCCGACTTTACTCACTAGGCCGGAGCCTTCGAGGTGGCAACGTCGCTTAGCTGTCAAATAGTGGGCCGGCTACCGTGGGTCGTACGGCGGGCATTCCGCGGAAAATTTAAATTGTTTCATAGTTTCAGAATAATTATTACATTTTATTTATGTATTATGTGTTCATCTCGGTTGATAAATTAAGAAAAATACTTTTTGAAAAAATAAGAATGGTGAAAAAGGCCAGTGGTATCAGTACAAAAATGTAACATGTATTGGGACTAGGAGCTTAATTTAGAGATTTTCCTTGCTGTTGGACATTTCTCATTTTCCTTAGACTTGCTCTTTTTATTTTTGTCAGTCTGTATTTTATCTTGAACTGTTTTTGTGTAATTATTAATAAAAATATTTGCTAAAACAGGCAACATTAATTCAAGCAGCATTTCAGTTTGGGGTTGATTACATGAACAAGTGTCTCTAAAACTAAACTCATCTCTATGCATATTGACGTATTCCTTTGCAATTTTAATTAAAACTAATTTGTGGAATTTACATCCTAAAAACTTGCTTTCATATTGGTCTGAAATCAACATTTTAATTATACAGGGTGGGCCAATAGTGCGTGGACGGAAGATTGTGGGCTTACTAAAAAATATTTCAAAAATCTGTCACTTGACTACGGTAGGGAGCCTTGACGGCTACAACGTAAAAGTATTTTCACTTAAATTTTGACGTTTATACAGGGTGATTCATATCAAACTCACATTTTTTTGAATGGAACCCCCTATATATTATTGCATGTTTGGATTCCTTGGTTAATTCTAGTGTGACTTTATGTATCATACATGGAACTTTAAACGAACCGTTTAGGCGCAAATCACCATTTTTGGTGTAAGTAGGTATCAGAAAAATATTGAATATCGCAGCGATTATAAGACTTAGAAGGCCGTGACTTTGCGGTACGACTAAGCATGAAATGCATCATCTTAGGTCGGACGGCTAAATTTGAATTCTTTTTGAACTTGGAGAAATCAGTAGATTAATTAAGGAAACTTCAATCACAGATAACTTGATTTTTTCAAATAGGAATGTCTATTTTGGTTGATAGAATCAAACGTAAAATTTGATTACCTTTCTAACGATATAGCATTCTCAATATCAATCTTTTTTTTGTTTTCATTTTATTTCAAATTTTCAGTCAAATCGGTGTTTTTCGATTTTCCTGCGTGCAAGCGACCTGAGAAATAAACAAACGCCCGTTAATATGGAAGAAACCAACTAACTTAGTAGACAGATGCAAACGAACTAGAGTAGCGAGGCAAGATCATGAAAATTTCTGACAACACATCAGCTCTAACCGGATACAACAGCGGCAAGATATCTAATGTCAATGAGTAGCTGGGGTATGACAGAAGTGTTTGTTTTTCACAGCCTACTAGCGATTGAGGTCTACCAGAGCTTGACAACTTTCCAAAACGATTAAAAATTTTGAAACAAAGGGAAAACTACCAGCGATTTTTGCTTACAGTCTAACATGTTTAGAATGACATTTCGCATTTAATAGGATAAAAAAATTGGTCATTTCCGTTTAGTGTTTAGTCAAAAGTGAAGATATCTCTAACTGGAGCATTCCGAACATCTACTGAAATAATTGCTAGAATTTTTTAATTACGCTATGTTGTAATTATGTTTATCTCACGTAGTTTTCTACAAACTAAATTATGTTTTACAATTCAAACAGACTGCAATTCAAGTTTCATTTTCCGCGATTTTGCTAATAAGTAGAAGTATCTACTGAAGAAATTGAAGGGTTCAGGTCAGAGGTATAATTACTTTTGACCTACGGGAATGGCTACTTTTTGATAGCATTAAATGTGAAAATTTATTCAGAAGACATAGATATTGTACTGCCAGCAACAATCACTAGTAGTTTTCCTTTGATTAAATATTTTCTTACTGACTTTGGAAATTGGCTAATAGCTAGTAGGCTGTGAAAAATGAGCGTTCTTGTTACCGCTCTTGTTTCTGGTTAGAGCTAATATGTTGTGAGGAATTTTCATTATCTTGCCTCGTTACCCTAGTTAGTTTGCATCTTTCTACTAGGTTAGTTGGTTTCTTCCATACTAACGGGCTTTTGTTTATTTTTCTTGGCCTGCTAGGTTGCTTGCACGCAGAAAAATCGGAAAACAGCGATTTGACTGAAAATTTGAAATAAAATGAAAACTAAAAAAAATTGTTATGGAGAATGCTATATCGTTAGAAAGGTAATCAAATTTTACATTTGATTCTTGAAACCAAAATAGGCATTCCCATTTGAAAAAATCAAGTTATCTGTGATTGAAGTTTCCTTAATTGATCTACTGATTTCTCCAAGTACAACAAGAATTTAAATTCACCCGTCTGACTTAAGATGACGCACTTCATGCTGAGTCGTACCGCAAAGCCACGGCCTTCTAAGTTTTATAGTCGCTGCGATATTCAATTTTTTTCTGAGGCCTACTTATACCAAAAATGGTGATTTGCGTCTAAACGATTCGTTTAAAGGTCCATGTATGATACATAAAGTCACACTAGAATTGACGAAGGAATCCAAATATGCAATAATATGTAGGGGGTTCTATTCAAAAAGATGTAAGTTTGATATGAATCACCCTGTATAAACGTCAAAATTTAAGTTAAAATATTTTTACGTTATAGCCGTCAAGGGTCCCTACCATAATCAAGCGACAGATTTTTGAAATATTTTTTAGTAAGCCCACAATCTTCCGTCCACGCACTATTGGCCCACCCTGTATTGTGCATAAGGACTGTTATTTGAACTGTAAACTCTGATGGAAGGGTTAAGCCGTCTCTGTTTAATATATCAAAGTAATTTTGTTCGTCATATTCTATTATTTCTGTATTGACAAGAACATTTATACAGGCTGTACATTGCAGTTTGGCTGAAACTTTAAAACTAACGTAACCTGCTGTTATATTGAATTGCTGAATCTGAAATTTGTTGAGGTTGATTCATTAAATTATTGGCCAAAATATCTCTAAAATTGTCAATACCTAGTTCTCCATGATCTACTGTACAAGTGTGTAATTTTGCTAAATTGGAGACATTAAATTTAACTTGTCCATATTGAGCAGAATGTAAGTCGAAGACACCCTTGATTCTGATCTTTTTTTCAGATTTATAAATTTGCCTTAAGCTTACATGATAATTGCCACCAGATAACTGCCTGTAACATCCAAAACGAGATTCTAAATTGTCAGTTTGAAATTTTCCTGTAAGCAAATATTTGCAACGAGTTTTTGATACACAGTGTTTAATTAACATAATAATGGCAGTTGTTGAATGATGCAGTGCATTGTGTGTATCAGCAGATAAAGAAGAGTCAGGGTATCCCAAAGCTTTCCATTTATCAAGCCAAATTAAAAAATTTTCTAAAAATTCTATTCGATCATCTGTTATGTCCTGAAAAGGTTTTCAGAAGTCATTTCTCTTCAGTTTATATAAAATTGGGTTTTTTATATTAACTATAGACCACCATTTTATAATGATATTTAAAAAGTCAGCAGTACTTTCACTGTAATTCAATAAGGCAGCATGTGTCTTTTCATCAAAAATATTACACACTAAGGAAACGTTCTGCCTTTCAATACTTGAAGGGTACACTGTTTTATAATTTAACTTAGGAGCTGCTTTATCCAACAAATTCGCTTCAAGTTTATAGAAGTTTCTGATATCTACAAAATTTGCTTTCCTTACCAGCTTGTTGTTATCAAAATCAGGAAATATGAAGGTTTTCGTAATATTTTTCAAATTTAGCCAATTATTTCGAATATTCTTCAGAAGATGAACTGTATCAAACATTACAAACGTTGGATAGTCTGGACTTAAATGAAAGTAATGTTTATCAGCTGAACCCTCTGTAAGTCTCATTAACATATTTTGATTCACTCTAACATTATCGGTAACTACAGCAACTACAATAAAAACATAGCCAAGCAAAACTTTCAAAATAGATAAAACCATTTCATGTAACTGATCCCCACTAATATTTCTTACAGGTTGAATTGAAACAACTTCCTTCATACTACCAAATACAGAGGATGTCAAAAATGCTTGTACTGTTTTAGCTTGGGATAATATATCATTTTCAGCAAAACCAACTAAATTACCATTCTTGTAGTCCAACGTTTCTTTAATGTATATTTCATCAATTTGCAAAACAATGTATTTCTCCAAGTCTGATAAACCCTCTGAAATAGTTTTAATGTAATGCTTGTTTTCTGATGTACTGTCAGGTGCAATTTTTAGAGAACCGCAAAGTTTTGTTAAATATTTGGGATGTGGCAAAGTTAGCAATTTATTCTCCCTCACAATACTGTAAACTTTTTTTGAGTGAACATATAAAAGAAAAGCCTTTAATATTAAATCGGCAGAAAACCTATTATGATTTGAAAATAGTATTGTTCTGCCAAGAAGTCAATCTGTTCTACTTTTTCATTCTCATCATTCTGCATAAGCTTATTTTTTAGTATTTGTACAATAGAATTAAAATTGTTTAGTGTTGCATTCAAACCAAGACTTTCACTATGATCCTCTGAGTAACGTGCCAAAATATTTTCTATTTGTGACCAACGGGATATTTGTAATGACAGTGGTAAAATCCAACTCAAATCATCTTTCACCAACAAATTATTATGATTAATGCGAACCCCTATCTTCATGTTTCCTGCTGCCACATTCCACTCCTCTAAATGCATACTCAGTTTACTCTGGAAATTTTCACATAAGCTTGAAAAATTTAGTATCAGGTCACTCTCAAGCCATTCTTCTTGTTGGTATTCCTGCCTTTTCACTATGAAATCTTTTCGTATGTCCGGATTTCTTCTAACTGAATTTTTTTGTGACGAAAGATATTTTGGAAGTCCAGGAAATATTGTAGGTACGACATTGTCCTTTAAAATGGGTCTTGTCCTTGGAGCTGTTTTTAAATTATTGTCTTTATCCGTATACACATCACTGAAAGATATATCACCGTCACGGAAATGTTTAATACACACTACTGAATTTTGAGATGGTAACCAGTCTTTACGAGGAATACTTTTGACCCACTTCTGTTTCAAATGGTCGTCTCGCAGAAACTTGAACATAAGCATAATTGCTAGTGCAACCTGGTACTACGCACTTTGGAGGCATCTTTTCACAATTTTGTTTATGTAGGAGTGCAGGTAATAGGTAAATGATCTATTAATAAACTATATAATGTCGGCCATGCTATAATAAAACACGGCCCGATCTCCAATGTTGCCATATTTCAATGCTCCGGCCTAGTGAGTAGAGTCGGCCATGGGTAAAAGGAAAGCGCCTTATATGTAAGAAGATGTAACATGTGCTTGTGCTGAATAAAGTATAAAGTTAATAATCACCTAATATTTAAATAAAACATTAAAACAAAGTATTTTGTTAAAAAATTGTCACATGTGCATTGGTGATGAAAACAAAGTGAGAGCCTCTTATAAATGATATGACACATATACCTCCTGGGGTCATAATGTGAGTACCTACCTATGTAATTTTGTCAGGTTTGTGAGGCCAGAAGCCAGATAATGTCAAAGAGAGAAGGTAAGAGGAAATTGAAGACCAAAGGCCGAGTACAGAAGTGAATAGAAGAGGGTTATATATATTTATACGATGATTCGACAAGCTTTAATATTTTCTAAACTGTTTTAGAATTGATCGGGATTTGACTAAAGGTTTTCATTTTGGTCATCCTGCAATCATCACATATTCTTGGCTCACAGTGCGAGCCGCAGCCTTGTGTGCTTACCAACTTACGGGACTGTAATATACTGACCACCACGCTGACCACAATACTGACAAGAGGCAACAGAGAGCTGATGTGCGATTATGCATGATTATAGCGTCGAATCCGGAGCAGTGCTCGCCGTCACACACCAGGCCATGGCCAGTACTTCCCTGTTGCGCCGACGTTCCAAACCCAATAGTCTACGGCTTCGTAAGTGTCGTGGAAGGCATGTGGAAGGTATATTCGCGAGACAGACGACTTAGTATGTAGACTTCTCTCCATATATATGTATGTGGAAGCGACTTTGTTCTTACTGGAAAGCATGGTAACCAGATTATCGGTCGATACAAATATTTCCGGCACTCTTGACACTCTTTCAGGTTGTTAATAGGTACTTCCGCGGATCACGGCCCGGACTGGTTCGGATGAAAATCGCATGCGCAGTATGATTACGAGCTTTCACGGTACGCAAAACCTTATGTAAATTGATTCTGTGATGTAAACAGCATCAATTTAAATAAAAGATTTACATTTCGCGACCCCCTTTAATCATACAACGGATGCGGTTTTCATCCGACCCAGTCCCCAGTCCTGAACCGAAAAAATCTAATATAATAAGAACTTAAATGGGCACATAAAGTAACATGTATACTATTGTACATAATATGTATGTTTCTGTATAAATATTATTCTTGCAGTATTAAAATAACAATATAACTGAGAATTAATATCGTAACTTTAGAAACAAATAAGACTTCAGAATTTTCTTCGGATTTTGTTTCGTATTGCTACAAGTCTTTATTTTGATTGGGCAGGAAAACGCTTGGTACTGATACAACTATTTATTTACACTAACTATATACACTACTACACACTTTTGGAGCATTTTTCTGGTTTACCGTGGCATAACATTATTGTAGAAGACAACATTGATAATAAAGTAGCTCTGCTAAACAGATATGTTTTGGATGCATTCGATAAATTTGCTCCTGTTGTTTCCAAGAAGGTTACCAAAAATCGCTCACCTTGGTTAACTCCTAATCTAGAGCTCTTGAAAAAAGAGAGAAATAAGGCTTTGAGTAAATTTAAAAGGACTCGAAATCAGTGTGACTTCCAAAGGTATAAGGAATTAAGAAACTTTACTTTGTCGGTTACGAGGAATGAAAAGAAAGCTTACCTGAGCCAGATGCTTCAAAGTAAAGATGTAAAAAAGTACTGGAAATCTCTGAAAGACTTAGGGGCTCAGACTAGTCGTAATAATGTTTTGCCAAAAGGCTTATCAGATCCCAATGAGATAAATCAATATTTTGCCTCTTTTTTCCAGTGTGTAACAAATAACTGTAATGAAAAAATTGATTTTTATAGTAAATCTACATATGGCACACACGAAACGTTTTCCTTTCATTTAATCACTGTTGAGGAAGTCAATGAAATAATTCGTAGTATCAAAACTGATGCATTTGGAGTAGATAACATCAATCGGGTTATGATTATGTATTGTAGTCCTTTTATTGACCAATACATAGCCCATATCATTAACTGTTGTATATTAAACTCATATTTCCCTAGATTATGGAAAGAAGCTATTGGTATCCCTATCCCTAAAAAAAGTAATCCAGTACAATATTCAGATTTACGTATTATTAGTATTTTACCTATGATATCTAAAATTTTTGAAAAATTCATGTTCAAACAAATTTACCAATACTTTTTAAGCCATAACCTCTTACCTGACTGTCAAAATGGATTTCGTCCAGGAAGATCTACTGTTGACCCGCTAGTTACTGTCACGAACGATATTTTAATGTCATATGACAAAGGATTTTCTTCTGTTCTAGTACTTCTGGATTTCTCGAAGGCCTTTGACACTATTTGTCATGAACTAATGTGTCAGAAGTTGAAATATTATGGCTTCGATAATTCAGCAGTATTCTTAATATGGAACTATTTATTGGGTCGAACTATGACTGTATCTGTCGATGGCACATTCTCCACCCCCACGGATATTTTGTCTGGAATTCCACAAGGTTCTATCCTCGGTCCCTTACTCTTCATTATATACACCTCTGACATATTGAAAGGGATAACTAATTGCCAGATACAGGCATATGCGGATGATACACAATTGTATCTAAATTTCTCTAGTAACGATATTGACATGGCCGAGATCAGCATGAACAGTGACCTTCAAAAAATTAAATTACTGTCTGAGCAACATAATTTGAAGTTGAACGCAGACAAATGTAAAGTACTGTATTTTGGGAACAAACATAATATAAACATTTTAAAGGAACATTTAACTTTAAGCTTAGACACCACAGTTATCCAAGTTTGCGATGATGCTCGAAATTTGGGACTGATATTTGACTCCACCATGCGTTTCTCTTTGCATGTAAAAAGTTTAATAAGTAAAGCATTTGCCTCATTAAAGTTAATTTATGCCAACAGGAAAATTCTTGATTTTAAAACTAAACGTTCATTGTGTGACTCGCTAGTGCTTAGTCATTTTAACTATTGTGACTTCATTTATGGAAATTGCCTCACAAAATTAGATAAGTTCAGAGTACAAAAAGTTCAAAATAGTTGCTGCAGGTTGATCTATGGCGTAAAAAGATCAGAACACATTTCCCATAAGATTAATGAGTGTAAATGGTTGACCATGGACAATCGCAGGCTTCTACATCTGGGCGCATATATACACAAGCTTTTGAACGACGTAGATAAGTCAACTCTTACACAGAAGCTCATTCCTCGATTCAAAATTCACTCCAGAAATGTTCGTTTCAAATTTACCCTGACCATGCCTCAATACAGAACAGCTATTTTTCAAAGATCATTTATTTTTAACGCTATTCGTTTATACAACTCGCTTCCGGCTGAATTTAGGGCTCATAATATAAATAAGTTCAAATACAAACTCAAGATGTATTTGCTAGCTAGACAGTTATAGTTTGTGATATGTATTTTGCCGGAAAGGTATAAAATGACAACAATATTAGGTACTAGTTTTAAGTTGTTATAGCTGTACTTTTTGTTCATTAACAGATAACTCAACAATTTCAATGTTTTCTGCCCTATGTTCCTCCATACCATGTTCTTCTTCTTTATCAAGTAATTTTTGTATATAGTATATAGTAATTTAAGATATCAGTGTCAATAGGTGATAGATGGTATTCTTTTTACTTGAAGTTTATTGTTTTTTTTATCGGGCTTAGTCCCATTGAAGGTTAAGTAAAATAGCCAGGAGCTAGACTTCGCCTTCAATTTCATACAAATTGTATAGCCTACATTTTTTTTCATTGAATAAAAGACGGTTTATTATTATTATTATTATTATTACTACGCCCAACCAATCACTTATCGGTCTAATTTATTTACAGTCACTACACTAATTTATTTTTGTCCCTCACTTCACTAATTTATTTCACTGTCCATTTATTTTGCACGCGCCACCGGTATATCACGGATTGTCTCTCACTGGTTCACTGTTAACTCTGTCCACTCTGCCGCCCGGCTGTTCCGCTTATATTGTATGCCTGTCGCCATCGCGATGCTTCACGATGCTGGCACTGGTTCTGGAAGTCGAACTCGCGTCTTAACGCGAGATGGCGGACAAGACCGGACTGGCATACTGCCCCCTTCTTAAGGTCGTTTCGTCCCCGAAACGTTCATGTCTGAATGGACACAGAACACACTTCTTGCAGCCAGAAGTTTGGTAAAAGAAGCAATCCACCTGTCGGTCCTCTCGGATTCCAGCTGTACACCAGAATTTCGATTCCTGTGAACCTGAAGAGGATTTCGAGCGCTTGCAGTCTCTGCAGTCCTCTGTCTACTCTACTGCCCGGCTGTTCCGCTTATATTGTATGCCTGTCACCATCGCGATGCTTCGCGACGCTGGCGCTGGTTCTGGAAGTCGGTTTTCTCTTAACGCGAGATGGCGGACAGGGCCGGCCTGGCACAGTATTTAAGCATTTAAAGCCTTGAACTCACTGGGTCGGATGGTACGGTACGAACGGTACGCACGGGTTTTTTCAAAAATGTTTAGCATTGATTTGCGCACTGGGTCGTCACTGTCGGAACAGGACCATCCGCACCTTCCGCCGTCCGACAAAATCCCGAAAGAAAGATTTCTAGACATCCCGACCGTCCCGACCGGCCGTACCGATGACTCATCAGCCCTCCGGCGCGTGCCTACACGTGCTTCGGTACAGACGTTCCGCCATTTCAGTTGAGCAATACTGGTTGCAAAGCGAGCATGGATGTTCCCAATTACGGTGCTGCTCTAATTTCTTGCGATTTATTCTATGAATCCAAAATCTGGGTTTTCCTCGAGTGCTTGACCTTTCTTCTTCTTCTTCTTCTTCTTCTGCTACCAACATTAGACTTACAATTATTTCTTCTTCACTCAACATATCGTTTTGGTTTTCACAATACGTAACAGCACAAAACCCATTACGAGACTACTTGTCTCTATTGTCCGACTTCCGTCCGTTCCGTCCGTACCAACCGACCCAGTGAGCGCAGTCACCTAAAAAAAGTGCCTAAGGTGCGTACCGTTCGCACCGTTCCGTCCGACCCAGTGCGCGCTTAGCTTTAGGTGGAATTTTGTAGGTAATACTCTCAAGAAGCTCACTATCATGTGTTTTATTTTATTTTGAAAATGGATACCAACGTTGCCTTAATACCGCTATAGTGTTCGTAGACCTGACCGCAGCCTATAAGACCGTCTGGAGAGAAGAGCTCTTATACAAACTATGCCGTATCATACCCTGCAAAATAGAAGGCAAACAATATGCTTTCATCCAGATCATTCCAGGTTGTTGTGAGCTCTGATACCAGGAAAGTGAAACATTTAAATAACGGATTACCCCAGGGCTCCGTACTATCGCCCTTCTTGTTTAATATATGTATATATACCTCGGACGTACCTCAGTTATCCTCTAGGAAATTTGCATATGCAGATGACCTGGCTCTAGCTTACAGAAATACTAACTTTGACATTCTAGAGTCCACACCAAATATGAGCAAAACAATAACATCGTGTTTTCACCTTAATAATAAAATGACAAACATAGAGCTAAAGATTTACCTTAATGGCACCTTGCTACCCTATAATCCCGCACTCAAATGCCTAGGTGTCACACTTGATAGAACACTGTAGTTTAAAAAACATATTCAGTCCATCACTGCCAAAGTAAACAGCAGAAATAACATCTTGCAAAAATTATGTTGACCTCATGGGATTCCTCCGCTTCTACGCTCCCGTACTTTAATTAAACTCTTCTATTACGAGTTGCATCAAATCAACCAACTTACTGGCTACTAACACTTCGTCGAGAAAATGCCTTTCTGAAAGAATATAAAAGAATCAAAACAAATCCCTCACTGCCAATCACGAAGATATACCCGTCACAACGAATTCGAATAGTTAGAAAAATCAACGCCCATGCTCGAACAGGGATGTGAGTTTGCCCAAGATCCCGTTGTTATTATTTACTGTGTTCACAAACACGATCTTAATTTTTATAGATTTTTTTATAGAAATCTGCAAAAAATTACATAAATTTTATGGAATTGTTTAAAATAGTCCTTTAACACTTATGCACTGTTAAAACCTAAAATTCATTCAAAACTATAACAATTAACTCGAAACGATTAACCAAAACAAAGCAGCTATTTATATTATGCCTCTACATGAGTGCTGTTATTTTTAGGATTCTTTACCTGCTATCCGTACAAAGGGTATATCGGTTTATCAACGATTCAGCGGTCAGTGTGCCAGCGTTACCAAGCTGCTGCGTCAGGATTGTGGGCACAAATAAAAACCTTGTGTACTTCTTCTAAGCTATTCGGATTTGTTGGATATACCTGATCCACCACCTGATCTCTCCTTGCGCCGATTAAGGTCCAGTAAACCACCAATTACAACAGCTTTCCAACTTGAATCTGATGGTTTTAAACCTTCAATTAAATGGACAGAAATTTGGACCAGAAGAACAGTAATCCACGTGTTGATCAAGAGCACCCTGGTTTTGAGCTCCACCAAAAGGAATGGCCGACCCTAAACAGAATCCGCACATCGCATGGAGTGTGCGCTGACTCGTTGTTTACATGGAACAAGCGCGAATCCCCACGATGCGAGTATAGAGCGAAACGCCAAACTGACAGGAATATAGTGCAAGAAGGTAACTTTAGAGCATATCCGGACAATAACAAGAATTCCTCCAAGCCAAGCCATCAGCCGGAGACGGATTTCCAGGATCGGTATAAACCTATAGCCGAGTTAAAATAATGTAACTGTTTTTTTTTTCTAAATTTTTGTGTTATTTGTCTTGACTGTTTTACTTTTTTTATGACTTTTTTCATGTGCACTACTACCATACGCTAAATAAACAAATGGTAATAATAAGCTGTATATTATCATACACAGAACAAAACTGACAATAGTATAATGTTAGACTGTTGGCGAAGTCTAGCCGAGGAATACTCAACTGAGCCACCAGAGGGCATGAGGGCAGCGAGGATAAAAAGTAAAATAGAAGTTGAATTATGTACTTGTTAATAGTTAGCGGTCAGGTGATTAAAAAAATTTTTTTTTTCTACCACTAACGACGTTTCAGTCTATTCTACCTTGAACCTCGACCAATATCCCTCGTCTATTCTCCTTTCAAACTCTATGAGCGGCTCCTCTTGAGCAAACTAGGCCCACAGTAGAAAACCAGCAATTGTTCAATAAGCTGGATTCAGATCCGGTAAATCCATAGGCGTAGTTAGGTGGGGGCTCGGGGGGGGGGGGGCTTAGCCCCCAAGAATGAAATTAGCCCCCCCAAAAATCTTAAAATACTTCGTTCTGTTAAGTTTATTGTATCTAGGGCGGGGACTTAAGCCGCTCCAGATTCAGGAACTTAACTACGCCTGTGGGTAAATCCTGCACTCACCAAGTGATAAATCTCATTCAACATATACAGGATGGTTTCGAAAGGAGAGGGAAAACGAGGGTGGTGTTCGTTGGACCTTTCGGTGCCATATGATACCATTAACCACAAATTCCTCCTGGAAAACATCTTCAGGATGACATAAAATTGCCATCTGACAGAGGTCCTGAGATCACTGCTGTCCAATAGGAGAATCTACGTGGAGTTCCAGGGACAGAGGAGTCGATGAAGGAACCAGAAGTATGGTCTCGCCCAGGGTAGCGTGCTGGCACCTCTTCTATTCAATTTGGACACAAATGATAAATCTGTCGGCCCTTCTGCAAATAGTTTTATCTACGCCGATGACGTAGCCATTACGTGCCAATCCCATGACCTAGAGGAAAGCTAAAAAAAATTAACAGAGTCCCTTCAAGTATGGCGGAATATTACAAGTTAAAGAGAAGAAGGGGGCAATACTGTCATGACTGACGCCAAATGTAGGAAGGCCCAGTAGCAACAAAAAAGGGCACTACTGCGCCAGGCTGTACAGTCGGTCGTCCTATACAGAGCTCTTAGTAGAGGGAGAATGTATGTTCTGGGGGGGTCAATGACCGAGCAACCTTGACCTACATGAGCAACCTTGACCTTTGACCTCTGAACTTTGACCTCTGACCTCTGAACTTTGACATTTGAGCTTTGACCTCTGACCTTTTGACCTCTGACCTTTTGACCTCTGTACTTTGACCTCTGACCTTTTAACCTTTGAGCTCTCGACCGTTGATCAAGTAAGTAAAAAGTTCTCCACTATACCGGGGCTCGAATCCCAGACTCTCTGCGAAACAAGCAAAACCTGTACATACTATGCTATGAAGCCATGTACCGAGTGTTTACAAGAAAGAGAATAAGAGCGCTATTTTCCATCTGAAAATCTATGAGAGTAGCACATACACCTACTAGAAAATGGTGAAAAATTTAGCAATTAAGCGTTTAACAATTATTAAATTTTGCACCATTCTGTAGTAGATGCAAATATTGACTTTATAGTCTAGGGTTGTGCAGGTCAGGAGCTTCAGAAGAATGTGTCACAAGAACCCCCTTTCAATTTGATTTATTCCAAGATAGCGCCAAGTCACTATGTGGAAAGTTTCATCTATCAATTTTACTCCAAAATACAGTATACATGCACCAGTTTTAAGTTCCATTTTTTCTTTTGTGTTGCCCCGCTCTGAAAAGATACCTAAACGTAATTGCAAGTTCGTGATTGTGAAATTTGAAATCCCTTTCTATCGTACAACAACCCTGAGCGTCATATCCCCTGTATCGCTCAAACCGCTTGTTTCATTCGTAACCAAATTAGTGGCCGGGGGCCGACCTTTTTCTTACACGACTACTAATCAAATGTGGATTACTCGTATCTGTAAAAATCATCATTCGAAGGGTATTTCTCTCCTCTAAATAAAAATCTATAAACTACATAGCTTTGAATGTATTTCAAACTTCGTTAAATATATTAATGAGCTCGAGCGGACTGCTGCCCGCTGGAATGCAGTCAGATATGGGTAAGTTAATGACGCTGTCTGAGAACTCGCGTCAGGCGAACATTGTGCTGTCTTATGGTAGGTCAAGATGTATGGTTTGCTAACTACACTGATTATCCTTCAAAGACATGGGAAAGCAACCTTGATAGTACGGTCAGTTTAGTGTTTATGTGTGGTGGATAATTTGTTTGGACATTGGGATATAGTCGTCGTCCGTTCAGAACCATAGGATAATATGCATTAAAATAGTGAATATAGGTCATTAATAATAAAACGCAACACATCTTACTTATTTATTTCAGTATCATACAACTTTTCTAACCGACAACTCTCACACAAACACTTATTTCAGATGATCTGCGACACGTTGTTGCACACTTTGCTTTGATACGTTTTCCACAATAAAGACAGGTTGCCAGCTGTTTATTGTGGATATGTAGGAATTTCGTACATGCCGATTCATAGATGCTAAATAGAGAATATCGAGCTGCAGAGAGGCATATTTGACACACTATCGATCTTTTATCCCTGGTCCCGACAAAATAGTACAGTTGACATATTTCTTTACACCATTCAAGACCTCGGGAATAGGCTTCTACGATAGCGATGCTTTCCACATGTCCTGTGAATGTACCACACTGCAAATCCATGAACCCGTATGGATGTCGCTGCAACTCACTGTTCTGCAATTCGGCCCACTTTATTACACGATTGTCATCCACCGCCCGCTCCGTTTCAGACTCGCAACTCCTCACAGGTACTGTAGCAGTTTTGCTGGACACTGCACCCACTCCAATGTGTTTTCGACTCATTATAGATTATACCCTCTACACAGAAACGTCCCAAAAGCTCTCGGATAGGCGTATACCTTTTGGAGCTTCGACTTGACTTGAGTAGGGTTTCAGATACAACTGATATTTCAAAAACTTCGTAGTATACCACCTTGAAACCAAACCCCCACCCTTCCCCCACAGTGGTAGCCAAGAAGTTTAATCCCCGTTCTATACCATCCTGTACAATTTCCATAACTATCTTATAATACAATAGCAGATATGTAGGAGATTCACATATCTTTAACACAGGATGAGAAAAGTTGCACACATTGTCCATACTATAAGACAGAAAGCATCTTATAATTTGTGCATACACAGCTTTCCAAATAAGGCGTATCAAAGGTTGCAGACAGTTGTAAACCTTCACGCTGATTCTTCACAGAACATAAAACAATCTCGATTTTAACGAAGTAGTTTAAAAACTTAGCATTCCACATAAGGCGTATCATCGAGATGGTAGAGGTTTGCAAGTTAATGAGGTGAGGTGAGGATAGTGAAGAATGCACCGAGAACAGGTATGGTGGAAGGCTAATAAATACCACCTAGCTCCATAACGTCGTCACAGTCGACAAAGCGTGATCCTGTTAACGTCATGGAGAGCAAGTGCTTTTGCATCGTCGGTTTTCAATGTCGATACTGTGCGAACCGTCTGGGGCCTAGCACAGCAGTAAAACCGAATAAGTTAGGTCGGCAAAAGTGTTGTTTGGGACTAAAAGATAGTGCGAAACCAAAAAGTGCTGGTGTTAGTAAAAAACAAATACGTATCCTTCAAGACATTAAAATTCCGGTCGAAAAACGTGTGAAGCTGGTCGAACCCCCGAGGTAACCTGCACTCGTAATAGAAATCCCAGATTCACCTCCGGAAATAATCGAAATCTCCGATTCGTCAACTGAAGCTTCCAGTTCACCGGAGAGTATCGAACTCCTCGATGCGTCAGATTCAATTGAACAGATGCTAGAGGCGAATGATGTTTCAAACATTCTTCAAGCCTCATGGGGAGGATTAGAGCAATTAGGCTCTGATTGGGATGCTTTTGGTGAAGACAGCCAGTCAGCATCACCTAGAATACACAAACCCTCACAGAAAAGAAAGAATGTGGCTGTGTTGGATGATAAGTGTAAACGCCCAGCAGGTGGACCTTTGTGGTCATACATGTGTATGTATACATTTCGGGTAGTTTTTAATTTTATACCTTTATCAGTCATTATTTGTTCTTTAACAAAGGTTGGTTTTAATTTCTGACTTCGGGACTTCGCGTCTCGTCTATAATCCGCTGATTTTTCTCGCGATTTATTAGCTTTACTAATTACCTTTTTCTTTTGAGATTTCAAAGCGTCATGAATATTGGCGTAAATTAATTTTGTTATATTTTTAGGCTGTTGAGCTTGGGATGTAGAGGGTTGTGGTTCAATTTCATTAGTATTCAGTTGTATACGCGAAAGTGCATCAGCATTTTTATTTTCTTTTCCCTTTTTATATATTACTTCATACTCAAATTCAGATAATTTTAAACGCCATCTTTGTAATCTTGAATTCGGTTCTTTTAAGGACATTAACCATTGTAAGGGCTTACAATCTGTTACAATTTTGAATTTCCTCCCAAATAAATAATGTCGAAAATATTTAGTACCATAAACAATAGCTAAACATTCCTTTTCAGTTGCGCTATAATTTTGCTCAGAATCATTTAAAGTTCTTGAAGCATAAGCTATGGGCTTGTCAGAGCCAATAGGGCCTTGAGATAAAATTGCTGAAATAGCGAAATTGCTAGCATCCGTAGTTAGTGCAAAGGGTTTTTCAAAATCTGGGTATTGTAATAAGGGTTCATTGGTCAAAAGACTCTTGCAATGATCAAAAGCTTTAAGAAATTTTTCATCATGTTTAATTACAGCTCCCTTTTTCAAACATTGGGTTAAGGGACGAGTAATTTTTGCAAAATCTTTTATGAATTTACGATAATATCCAATGAGTCCTAAAAACTGTTTAATTTCACGAGTTGTTTTTGGCAATGGATATCTCAGAATAGCTGTTATTTTATCAGGATTTGGCTTTACTCCTTTTGGGGTACGTGTCCTAAAAATGCTGTTTCTTTTTTTAAAAATTCCGATTTATCAAGTTGTACTTTCAAGTTTGTTTCCCTTAATCTTTGAAATACTTTTTTCAATGAAACTATATGTTCTTGGAGACTTGTAGAATAAATCAAAATGTCATCCATGTAAACCATGGTATTATCTAATCCTCTTAAAATATTATCCATGACACGCTGAAACGTGCTAGGAGCACCTTTAAGTCCAAAACTCATACGTAAAAATTCGTAATGACCGTTTTCTACGCTGAAAGCTGTTTTTGGGATATCTTCCGGGGCAATTTCGATTTGATGAAACCCGCTCGCTAAATCTAGGGTGGTGAAATAATTACAACGACCTAATTTATCCAAGATATCAGAAATACAGGGTATGGGATATCGATCATCAATTGTCTTTTCGTTTAATTTTCTATAATCAACTACCATGCGCCATTTTTTCTTACCACTGGCATCAGCCTTCTTTGGAATGAGCCAGACTGGAGAGTTGTGCGCGGAATTCGAATGCCTGATGATGTTTTGATCCAGAAGTGATTTAACTTGACTTTGAATTTCAGTCTTAAGCATATGAGGATAACGGTATGATTTAGTATGCACAGGAATTTCATCGGTCGTTCTAATGTGATGCTTAATTTCATTAGTAAAAGTTAACGGATCTCCCTCGTAATAGAAAATATCATTATATGCTTCGCATAATTTAATTAAATGAGCTTTTTCTTCATCATTGAGATGAGAAGTGCGAATTAGATTTCGAATTTCCCGTCGCGATAACGCATCCGTCTCAGGTGCATTTACGATAGCACTAAACAATGTATAATTGTTAGAGTTAAAAGCAAAGGCGTCTAGAGGTTGATATAAGGTTATCTCCTGAGAATTTTCGCTCGTATTTTCAAGGCTTACTAAGGCATAACCATTTACTGCTTTAGATAAAGTTTCTCGAATAATGCATTCATTGATTTTGGATGAGGGTACCAAAATATCACCGTCAAATGTATTTACGGGTATTTTGACGTGAGCCGCCGTGTGGGGTTCAATTTCCATGAAAAATAAAAGTCGATTTCTTAGATCGTGAAATTTAATTGGAATTTTGGCATGCTTGGTATGCAAAATAGAATTACCAAGATCTATATGCGCTTCTAAAAGTTTCAAAATATCTAAACCAATAAGACCATCAAAATACTTATGAAATTTAAACAAATGAAATTTAATTGGTTCACTCATATTAAACTCTGGGAAGGCGGAAATTTCTGGACAATAATCTCTTTTTGAATGCTGAAATACAGAAGTTACTTCAAAGGGTTCCTTGTATATATTTTTTGGAAAATATTTATACGCAAGTTCAGGGTTCAAAAATGATTTTGTGGCACCTGTGTCTATTAGTAATTTTAATGGAGGGTTGGCTATTTCAATACAGGGTAGCTCGGTTTTGTCATATATGGTGTTGAGGTCAATCAAGTTTCCTCGATTATGGGCGTGGCTACTTGAAAATTTTCTTCTTCAGAGCTTTGATTATTTTCAGAGCTTGAAGGGGGTTCATTTGGATACGAATAGTAGTAATTATCACTTTCTGACTGATTTTCGTCGTTTGGGTAATGTTCTGAATAATAGTTGTCATAAGGGTAGTATTCAAAATTTTGGTCATACGTTTCTCCTTCTACATTGTGAAGTTCTTCGAAAGTAAAGTTTCTTGGACCAGATGGCCTAAAACGATTACTGTGGGCGTCAGGTCTGTGCCTGTTAAGCTGTGTTTGAACACTCATTGGGGTAGGTTTAAATGGAATACGGTGAGGTGGAGGTTGTTTCCATACATTTACATTGGGCTTAGGGCCAAAAACTTGAGCATTTGTCGGAAATCTTTGAGGAGGCATATTTGGTCTCTGAACAATATTAATGGGACCTCTAGGAAATTGCTGGTTAAAATTCGGTTGAGGCCTAAATTGAGGAGTAGACTGCATAGGCTGTCTGAAAAATTGATTTTGTTGCATTTGAAATTGCGGTTTGGGCGGAAGTGGCGGTGGTAAAGGTTTACTCATAGGTGGGTATCCAAGCCCACTACTACTAGATTTTTGTAAATAACGAATATTATTATCTTCTAAAATGTACTTTTGAGCTTCAGCCAAATTATTAGGTTTCATAGATCGGATCGTGGAACTTTGTGGTTCCTTTAACCCTACTAAAAGAGTATGCAACGCATGACTATCAAAAAGAGCTTTCTTACTCGCCTTGATAGCATCAATCGTTTCATGTATACTAACATAATTATGTAAGTGATTTAACATGGCTACAACCCTTGAATAGAATTGCAAAGAACTTTCATTAGAATTTTGTCTAAGAGCTGTCATATCTGAAATTAAGCTGCTCTCATTTCTTTGATCGCCAAAATGTGAGATAAGTAAATTTTTTATTGTGTCCCAATTAGAACTTCCACTAAGAGAAAATACCTGCTCTGCCGCAGCAGATAATTTGGAAAAAATGCCGTGAAGTAAAATTTTATTTTGTACACAATCGGGTTCAGTTGGATTCCAATATGTATTTAATAAATCTGTACTTACTTCTAAATATCTATATAATCTACAAGGATTTCCATCGAAATCAGGAATTATTTGTAAAAGCTTGATATCGAAGGAAGGCACACTATGTCTACTTATGTTAGGGGTGGTCACGATTATTGCTAAATTGTTACTTGTGTTTTCTGTTTCTCTTGTTTCGCTTGTTCCTAAATCTAAGTTTGCTAAGTAATTAGCGAGTTGATCTGCACTATCACCTTCAGGATGTACAGGTCGGGGTGAGTCTGTCATACGAAAGAAATAGGATACAATGAGCACTTACTGATAGATTCAGTACTTCATTCCTTCTTGGCCTAGGATCCTTCAAGTGGACGTGGGCTGTTCCAGAACAAAGGGCACCTGCGGTCCTGCTTCTTTCTGGGCTCTCGGCTCGTCGTAGGTTGTTTTCCCAGCAAAGAGTTGACACTCACGGTTTTTCTTCTAACGAATGCCTCTAGGTATCCTACTGGCTGCGCCAATTAAGTGGTCGAGAACTTAAATTTTGTTTTAAAAAAATTTATTTCCCGATCAAATAATACAATTTATTTGGGACCGAACCGTTTGAGAGCTCAAGACAGACTGACTCAAAAGCGTCAAAATAATATGGAGGTAAACTCTGTTGATCTCTCTAACGTTTACAGATATAGGTTTTATATGAAGTCAGCAATAATAATATAATAGTACAGTCATTTACAACCACATAACTAGTGAATTGCATTGTTAGAACCCTTGATTTCCACCCCTTGTGCTACAAATTGAAATACAACCATTGCATCTTAAACGGCTGAATGCTTAACGAATTGGCAGCGTTTAACGCTGGTATCAATAACACAGCCAAAAAAAAATATAAATTTATACTGTGTTTCAGATGCCCCCACCCCATTGTGGCAAGAGAAGGCTGCCACCTCCACGCGGTTCTTGCTGGGTAATGCCAGGAGCAGTCAACCGAGTTTGTTGAGGATTAATAAGGTAATTAAAAAAAAAATTGTGAATTCAGAGACGTTTCTTCTGTTGCAGAAATAAAAGGTGCATGCTAAGGGACGATACAGCAGTCACTGACAAGACATGGAGAGCTATACCTGCGACCATTGCAACAACACATACAGCTCGAGATGGAACCTGAAGCGACACCAGGCATCAAGCTGTGACGGTTCAGGGGAATCATCATCTAAGAGAGCTCGTGTGAGGCTACCAATACCAAAAGGTAATATAATAGTGTTACCATATCTAACATAAACTTATCCTTCTGAGAACTTTCCAAAATTAAACACAGTAAAACAAATCCGACATGTAAGCTCAATCAACTTCTGAATGCAACATATGTCAACCACCTGTTCATCTGTATCTGTGCATGAACTAATCCTTCTGTTAACCCCAAGTTGAAACACAGTAAAAAAATAATTCGCACATGGAAGCTCAACCAAGTGAATGTAACCTCTGTTAACAATCTCTCAAAAATTATCACAACAATGCTAGTTACACGCATTTCTGTTATTCCAGGTAGACCAATAGCAAACCATGACTCATCAGATCCGAGAGGAATGCAGTCGACTGTACGGCCAGGGATGCAGTGCACTACTCAGGCTGGCTTATCCCATCAGGTGCTGCCAGGTCCCAGCGGTGTGCAGTGTACTACTCAGCCCGGTACATCACGTCAGGTGCTTCCAGGTCCGAGTGATGTGCAGTGTACCACTGAAGCTGACCCCAGCGACATGCAGTCGACTACAGGTGACATAAATGCAAAGTATTGTCCTAGCTGTGCGCGAGATATTCCCACCAAGATGTTTTCCGCACACTTGCGGAGTCTGAAACATAAAGCCCATTCATGGAAGCCAGTGGATGCATCAGTAAGCATCAACCGATCAGCATTTGGTGGGAAAATTGTGAGTTATCAAGTAGTGTCAGATTTAAAGACTTTAAATGTGGAAGAGTATCTACACTCTATTAAGTTAAAGACAATCAATTTGTTAGAGCAACAAATATTTAAACATACTTCAGTAAAAGCTAATGTAGAACTTTTTGGTATCTATATATTACCGACTAAAGAAAAAAGAGATGTGAAGTCTCACAGCACAGCAAATAAAGTTTTTACAATAGCGTCAGATTTGAGTAAAGACTATGATGACTTTGTTACAAAAATAAGTGTAAAGTCAAAAGAGTTTGCAGAACGCGAAAGTGGTTGGGTATTAGAACAAATTTTATATCTAGAAATCAATATCAGCAAATATAACCCGCTGAGAGCATCCTCGTACATTCCACTTCCAAAAGACATAGCAAGTAAAAAGGCAGTCGTAAATATTTGTAATACTGATAACTGCTGCTTCGCGTGGTCTATTGTAGCAGCTCTATTCTCACCACAGGGACGAGTGACTGATGCCAAATCATATCCACATTATTCGTCAATATCAACTTTAAATTTTTCCAACTAGGAGTTTCCAGTGTCACTGAAAGCTATCCCGCAGTGGGAACAACTGAATAATATTTCAGTGAACGTGTATGGATTGGAACCCATTATGGTTGATAATAAATGGAAAAACCATATCGTTGGTCCGTTACATTATACCTCAAAAAAACAAACAGTGCACATAAATTTGTTGCTCGTTGACGATTCAAATGGTAAGCAACACTACTGTTGGATCAAAAACTTTTCTCGTTTATTATCGAGCCAACTCACGGCCAACACGAGAACAAAATATTTTTGTGACAGGTGCTTGCAATACTTTCCATCTGAAGGTCTGCGGGACTGTCATTTACAGCAGAACTGTAAGTTCGTGGCTATAAAGTTACCAAGAGGTGAACTTAGGCAAGACCGATTGGGAAACCTAGTTCCCGATAATGTGTTAAAATCTGAAAACTATCACAAACAGTTGAAAGTACCATTTTGTGTATATGCAGACTTTGAATGTATGCTTTCACCCATCCCACAAGATTCCAGTGATTCTTCTAATCGTGAGTTGAGTGAGTGAGTGAGTTATTATATAAAATCCAACCACAGTGATGCAGCGTCAAAGTTCGAGTTATATCGAGGTGACAATGCTGCAGCAGAATTCATTAAACGCTTACAAGCTGACATGAAGGAGTTATACCACGCATATTTAAAAGATGTAACCCCTATGCGGATGACTAAGCAAGATGAGCGGCAACATGATGCTGCAACAGAATGCTATATATGCGACAGACCCTTTGAACCATTGAATCGTAAGGTGAGGGATCACTGTCATATCACTGCAAAATATCGAGGAGCAGCCCATTCAATCTGTAATCTAAATCATAAACTCCCAAAATATATTCCTATTTTCTTTCATAACCTCCGCAATTATGATGCTCATATATTTATTAAAGAGCTTGGCGCTGATAAGGAAGACATTACAGTTCTTCCACAAACCTTTGAAAAATATATTTCCTTCACCAAGGCTCTCCCCGTAGATAGGTATGTAGCGCCGGATGGTGCAATTAAATCAGTCTACCTGCAACTGCGGTTTGTTGATTCCTATCAGTTTCTGTCTACCAAACTTGAAACCCTTGCTTCCTTGCTAGACCCCTTGCAGTGTCGTGAAGTACGTCGAGCCTTTCCTGACGATATACGGTTTGAAGTTATGCGTCAGAGGGGTATGTTTCCCTACTCATATCTCACGGATATGGGGAAATTTAAGGAAACCTCTTTGCCACCCAAGGAGTGTTTTTACGATGAGTTGCGGGATGCACATATATCGCAAGCAGATTACAACCGCGCATGTAACGCATGGTCAGCTTTAGGTTGTAAAACGTTGAGGGACTACTCCGACAAGTACTTAACCTCCGATGTCTTGTTACTAGCAGAGGTCTTTGAAAACTATAGAGAGTTATGTCTCAAGGTGTATCGGTTAGATCCCGCACATTACTACACCACTCCTGGTCTGAGTTGGGATGCGATGCTTCGTCATACAAAGGTCGAACTTCAGCTGCTATCCGATATTGATATGATTCACTTTTTCAAAAAAGGTATACGGGGAGGAGTGAGTACGTGTATTACGCGTAAAGCAGAAGCTAATAATCCACACCTCCCAACATTTGATCCAACTCAACCGTCATCTTATATCATGTATTTGGATGCGACAAATCTGTATGGACATAGTATGAGTCAATATTTACCGTTGGGACAATTCAACTGGATGACGGAGGATCAGATTGAAAACTTTCCACAAACCCTAAATGAGCTAAGTGATAGCTCAGAGGTAGGGTATGTGCTAGAAGTCGATCTGGAGGTGCCACAGGACCTACATGATTTCTTTAATGAATATCCGTTGTGTCCAGAAACCATCACACCTCCTGGAGGCAAGGGTAAAAAATTAATTCCCAATCTTTATAACAAAACTCGATATGTTATTCACTATCGAGCGTTGCAACAATGTCTAAAGTATGGACTAGTGTTGAAAAAAATTCATAAGGGATTACGGTTTGCTCAAACTGCATGGCTTGAACCATACATAGCTATGCATACAAGGTTGAGAAATCAGGCTAAAAACAAATTTGAAAATGGAATGTACAAGTTGATGGTAAATTGTATTTTCGGTAAAACAATTGAAAACGTTGAAAAACGAGTGGATATTAAACTAGCAACCACTTTTGAAAATAACGGACGCAAACGAGGGGCAGGGAATTATATCAGTAAACCAACATTCAAAGAGTTACGCATTTTTAGTGAAAACCTAGTGGCGATTCAGATGGAAAAAACGTTGGTTGATTATTGTAGACCAACATATGTTGGTTTTTGTATCTTGGATATCGCCAAAATTGTCATTTACGACTTTGTTTATGATTTCTTAAAACCAACGTATGGTACAAACTGTACCATTTTATATTCTGATACTGATAGTTTAATTATTCACGTAAAAACGTCGAATTTCTATGAGGATATGAATGCAAATATATCACATTTTGATACATCTAATTATACCGTTCCAAATTGCCATAACATACCAAAAAATCCATCGATATTAGGGAAAATGAAAGGCGAATACGCAGGTAAAGTGCTATCCGCATTCTACGGGACAGGGGCGAAAGCCTACTGCATTGATTCTGTAGATGAGATTTGTAAAAAAGCTAAAGGGGTGAGCAAAGCCAGCGTAAACAATCAGCTGGATTTAACCCACTACAAAAATATTGTGGAAGGCTCTCAAAATCAAGTTTATTGTATGATGTATGTGTTCAAATCCGAATCATATACTTTATATACAAATTACATCAAGAAAGTGGCATTAACAAGCCATGATGATAAACGGTACTTGATCCCACACTCAACCAACACATTGGCGTGGGGTCATAAAGATATCATCTTTCACGAGACTCCTGATGATGAACGACTGGATTTACTGATACGGTTGCTCGAAGAGGCGGCGCAAGCGTCAGATGAGTGAGTCACTCTTCAGCATGTTACTTACGATGTTGAAGAGGGGAGAGCAATATTTAACCCGTGCTCACTGCTGGCAAGTGAGTAGTCGCAATCATGAGTGCTCAAAGATATTTCACGCTGTTCTCTCAACTGTGCAGTGTTCAACTCATCGTGATCAATGAGTACTTACGATCAATTGTGATGAAAGCACCAACGGAGGAGGAACTTGAGTTATTCACCTTGCTGTTGTATGAGGTAGTAGTGCCCGATGCTACCTTCCAATGGATTGCTGAATCCCGCAATTGTGATTTAGAAGTGATGAAAGCTATTGTAGCGCGGAAGTTACTCCTAGACCAAGTGATACGAGACATTGTATCAATGTTACAAAGTATAAACTGTACGAGCATCAGTGTGAACAGTTTAGCTCAAAGATTTAGACATATGGAACGTGCTCCCTCAGTGTATGAGCAATACTATATATTCAAACTGTTAAGTGGAGATTCTTGTGTGGATATTGATAAGACTTTTCCAGTGTCAAATATTCATAACAGTTATCATAATACTTCAACACATGTAGACAGCACCATGTGCACACTCGCCTATATGGCTGATAGGATACACTTGGAACGTTTTGTGGAAGTTATTACGCAGTTGGGTGTCAGATTTAAGTTTAATCCACAACGAAAAGAGGAGCAGAAATCGATAATACAGTGGTTACGTAAAAATATTGAAAAAGGCATTACGGGTGTGGATTCCGTAGGGTGGACATCTGGTCCGTGTAGCGTGAAATGGCCATCAACGCAACTGATTGACTATCTGGATTCACTCAAAATTTTACATAAATTCCGCACTGATCTTTGATTTGCCGTGACTGTGAGATTTGTACTAACTTAGATTTAATTATACGTATCCTGGCGTTTGTAAATTATATGTATGTTAGGTAGTTTGTAGATGTATAATCATTGGAAATTGTTGATAGCGACATATTGTTCACATAATATCAACATATGTGTTTTCATTAAAAGTAACCTGTTTTTTTTGTATACTATATGTCAGATAGTTTGCTGATGTATAATCATTTGAAATGTTTTAGCTACATTTTGTTCACAACATCAAAATATGTGTATTAATTAAAAGTGATCTGTTGCTTATATACTATATGACAGGTAATTTTCTGATAAACAATCCTGTAAAATTGTGTTAGCTGTTAGCCCTCAAGGCTAGCCCCATTATTGTCTTATATCCTCAACAACTTCACATTAAAAACGTGAAAAAACATACAATGTTTTTCTTCTTGTTCTTCTTTTCTTTCTACCTACTCCCACACACGTACAATCCAAGATGTTGGAGGGGCGGATTATGAAAGGTATAAAGAAGCCCACACTCCAGTACCAACCAGTGTTATCAACATTCCATCGCACAACACATCATGTTTGCCAAACAATCTATTATCGGTGGTAGTACCAGTGAGAAGAGTGCTAAACCACCCCTTACATCTCTCATCACCATCAACGAACGGTGCTATCCGCTGAATCCTCAAAATCCAAGTTTATCAGTGTCAGTTTAGCATACGAGTGGAGCTTTCAACCCCGTATCATCATCAGAGGGTGCAAGAATGATTGTGCGACGTTTACGGAATCTGAGTGGTATCAATTGCTTGATGATGAGGGTATTAATCAACTACTTCCACTGTGTGGAGGAGTTTAAACCCATTGCACATGGTACGTTCACAGTTACATTTGAACACTTCCAAGATACTCGCACCATGAAAATTGAGGATCGTTATAAGCAAGCTGTGTACCTGGGAGTAGAAAGTGTATTGAAGCTGTTTGAAATGGTGCGATTGATTGCTTATACAATCAATGTCCTTAAAACTCAAGAGTTTAACACATACTTCAATAGACTTCTAAGTGAAGTGCAAGCTACGTCGCTGGATGTACGAGACTTTGTTGCTTATCATGTGTCTGACATACCGACGTCTGAGAACGTGCGATCCATGATGGCACTCGCATATCTACATCCCGACCTCCCGGAGTTTCAAAAGTCTACTACGTCTTCATATTACAACCATCCAACCATACCTTATCACAAATGTTAGTCATCAATGTACTTCAACAATAAATGATACGCACAGTTAACTGTAGTTGTTTTATTAGAGTTATGAAAATCACGCTACATATCAGATATTTAAGTCCGACTTGTTAAGCCAAGCATTATGTGTTTTATCTAAACACAAAAATTTCACATACACCTTCGAACCTTTACGCCTTAAAACTTTTTCTACTAGATATGCATCAGGATAGTTCACTTTTTGTAACTCCTCGCTGTAAAAGCTTCCAAGAATATCTTCACCATGCTGATCTTGTAACAGATAAGTTCTTGGATTCGTTTGCTGCGCTTTGCTTACTTTAAAAATTTCATTTGACCAATTGGGAGTGTAGCCCTTGGAGAATGCATGACGATGCTTGCTGATTCTGACACTATCACCAACTCGAAATTTGGCTGACTTAGGGTCTACTATTTTTAGTTGACTGTAAGCATGGAGCAGCACCTTTTTCTCATTCCTCAGATTCACATCTGTAGGTTTCGTCCCAGTTGTCCGATGTTTTGTGTTGTTATACGCGTGTACAATTTGTTGAAGTATAAGGAGCCACTTATAAGATCCTTGTAAGCTGAATTGTCGCCACATACGATTTTTTAGGGTACGATTGAGTCGTTCAACAATACTTGCTTTTAAAGTGGAATATATACTATAGTGATTAATGTTGTGTCGTTTCATTAGTGAGAGAAAATGTTTTATCGCTTCCGCTACGGCTATCCCATTTTTTGCTTTTACTGGACGAGCCCATGCAAATTTGCTGAACGCATTCACAACTACCAGAATATACCGGAATCCCTTGTTTACCTTTGCATATAGCAACATTTCCACCAAATCGGCCTGTATCAAATCATTGAGACCTTTAATAATTACTCGACGTCGCTTGAAGTTTTTCCGAGCCGGTTGATGAATTTCATTGACTATTGCTATCTTGATCGTACTCATTGTGGCTACTAAGTAATGGGCAACGTATCACAACTTCCATCAACACTGGTAGAACATCGCTTGGGTTGTCAGGCATAACCACTACGCTGTCTCCTGGTTTTAGCGGGCAATAACCACTTTTATACCACGAACAGACTTTTTGAGTTCCTCCATACCGAATCTCTTCGATGATACCGGGCACGGATAAAATGTAGTAGTCTAAACCATTCTCCAATCGATACACTCTCTGAACGTATTGCAAACCTTCGCTTCGCAGCTGTACTACAAATATTGTAGAAAAATGTTGTGTTAGTTGATCCCTCGTGGATCTCTTCAGCAGCCACCGCTTTGAAGAGTTGTGATGTCTTCCAAATTTATCAATCGGCATGTTTGTGGATTCACTATCAACGAGATGGTTCGGTTACTTTATAAAGTGTCCTTCTTTTAGCTCCTCAATAATCGCTTGAATTTCATTGTTGTGACTCTGGTTTCCAGCCTGTTGCGATGCCACAAGTAATTTGAGTCGATTAACAAGTTCGTTTGGATCATCAAAGTATACGTATTCAATAGGTTTGCTGCTCCTGCATCATTCCATGACCAGTATGTTTAAATGACTGTGTGCGTTGCAAGCGTGTTTTTGGTGGTAGAGGTTTCTCGAAGGTTACCGAGCTGCTCGAGCTGGCTGTAGGATGTTTCAGAATCTTGTGTTTGATCAAATATGGTTTAATGATCTGTTTATATTTGGTTGACTGAGTCCCTTGTATTTGTAAATTTGAATCAAAATTCCTGCGATATGTATTAGTTCGCTTCAACATATCCATATATTGGTCCAAATCCGCTTGAGTGTAACCGAGTGGATTCTTTTTAAATAATAATTCATACAATCCTACTGTTCCTGGATAGCGAACATTGTTTATGATGAAATCTGTTCCCTCAATTCGTACCGGTGTTATACCTAATGTGAATGCGTCAGTTTTGAGGTCATGAAATAATAAACAACATACTGTCTTGGCAACGGGTGAAATCCCTCCAGATAGTCAAAGTATGCTGGAGTCTGTATTAAGTGACGCAAATTGCTGCGAGTCTCATCAATGACGTTTTCCAAGGTTTGGTTCTCACGTTCGACTACTGTAGGTTCTCTAACGTCTTCTTCGATGGTGGAAACATCTACCACGTTTGAAGTTTGAGGTATATTGGAATAGGTTTCCTCCAAAAAGCTTAAACCTGTAAGTGGTAAATATTGTTGGTATGGGATGTCTAACGCTTCATGCCAACCCTTCTTAGGTGTAGAAGATGCAGATTCCATGTTTACAGTTTCAGTTTTTAGAGGTGGTTCCAGCTTAATTGGTTCTACTCGAGTTAACAGTTTCTGTAAGGGTTCCGAAATAGGTTGCATTTCCTTCTGTAACTGACTCTCTGTTTCAGCCTGCTCTGATTTCAACATCCTATATTTTTGTTGCACAGCTCTTCGTGCTTTCACTAGTTCTTTAGCTACTTTAATGTCCATCTTTATTCCGTCAGCTATTTCGTTGCACTATTCAGTCTTTGGAATGGAACCCCCTTTTTATAGCAATACGTTAGAAATAGATGTAGTTATCGAATCCTTTCCGATATCTCCCCTCGTTTTTAGGTGAATCTTTATCAATGACTAAAAAGTCGTAGGATTTTTGCCAACACAAACCGCACAGCTCTTTGAACTCCTGAAATGTCATATCCATACTGCAGTGATCTTGGTAAATATGTTTTAAATTCAAAATATCTTGTGGTAGCACAATCAGCAGCGTTGCATTATCGTGCAGAAGATGTTTTGGAATGGCTGTATAGGTTTGACACAAATAGAAGCAATCCGTTTTTCGATGTCTACCGAAACTAAAGTATTGACGAATAATGCCTTGAGGGCATGACGCTACATCATCAAAAATGATGAGAGAATTGGGTTTCATGAGGTTGGGAGGTATGATGTCCTTCGCCTCCGTATACTCGAAATACCCGATATCCTTCAGCGGTTGCAACACGTTGCGTAGGTATTGATATTTCGGTTGATATGGGGATTTACAGTAAAGGTAAACGTTTGAGAAGCGAAGTCCATTGGGATGAGTTATGAGACTAATCATGATATTGGTTTTTTCCGATCCGCTCGCTCCTACAATCAGGGCTCTCTTCGACTCGCCTCCAAATAACGGACCATGCTTGCGAAATGAGGCTTCTTGCGCTGGTACGTCGTAATTAACCACTGGTAAATGGGGGCCAGCCGCTTTGATCCGCATCGCAATAAGTTATATAAACTACTGCACGATATCATCAAAGGGTAGTAGTTTTAAACACATCCACTACGTGCACAACCTATATAATGTTTGTGCATTCCCCCACACGTATCAGTAGTCGATCACGGTACACAGCGATAGGTTCTGGTTTGTTTCCGAAGTTACTAGACAAATTCCCTTTTGAAACCCACCTACCTGGGGGGTATCGCTTCTGTGGTCCGTTCACTAAATTGCGAAAACGACTAGCTCGCGGTGACGTTGGCATCAACCCCCTTGACAACCATTGCAAACAACACGATATTGCTTACGCTCAAGCTCAGAACAGCAGTGATCGCAGCGACGCGGACAGCGTCTTACAAAAACACGCCTGGAGTCGTGTGATCGATTCTAGCGCATCATTGGGAGAACGTGCTGCAGCACTTGCAGTTGTTGGTGCGATGAAAGCTAAGAAAAAGTTAGGTTTTGGTATGCGAAAGCAACGGAAGCAGAGTAAACAGAAACAGAGTAAACGGAAACATGGGAATGGTATGTTAAAAAAGGTGCATCGTAGACTTGCGAAGCGACTTATTCCTACACCGAAGAAGGGAGGCTTCCTTCCCTTCCTAATACCGCTCATTAGCACTATTGCTGCCTTGGGTGGGGGGGCTGCATCGATTGCAAAAGCTGTAAATGATGCGAAAGCTTCACAGGCCCAGCTTGCCGAACAGAAGCGTCATAATATAGCTCTAGAGTCAACGCGCAAAGCCGTCAACGGTAAAGGCTTTTACTTAGCTCCATTTAAAAAAAACTTCCAATAAAGCTTCCCCGTCATGCAATGACTAACATCGAACTCGAAAAATTCGCAAAACTGTTAAAGATTCCTTTTTTTCGCGGGATATTTAGCGCAATCAATTACCTACACGGATTCGCAAACATGAATGTAGTGTTATTAATTTGGACCACTCCTCTGGTTCTGGCACGCATTGGACTGCCTATGTCAAATCTGGTAAATGTATCTCATACTTCGATTCTTACGGTAACTTGCAACCTCCTCCAGAAGCTGTTCGTTACTTTATGAGTAATAACGATGTGAATCAGATCCTTTACAACCATGATTCCGTGCAAAAATTCAATGCTCACAATTGCGGACAGTTATGTTTGGAATTCCTATATAAGACATTTTCCCTCTCGATATAACTAGATTGGAGACATACGTTATACGCTCACCATGTCGCTTACAATTACTATGTCTGGAAACTCATCCATCCTTACCGCCGATTTCAACCCTCCTATTTACCTGAATGATGGGGTTCAGTATGAAATTGGTTTATGTAATTTTGAGAGTTTCAATCTAATCCTTAATATCGATGAAACTAACAACTACTTCCTTACGGTAGCGGAGGTCTAACCATTCCTACCGGAACTTATGAAGTAGAGGAGTTAGAACGGTATCTGCAAAAGAATCTTTCAAAGGGATATAATATTTCTATCATACCTAATGTAACCACCTCAGCTGTTAATGTCGAGGCTAATTTTCCAATTGATTTTACAATCCAGAACTTTTGGACGACTTTTAGGTTTTAAACCCCGTCTTCTCGAAGCTAATCAAATGGTTGAGTCTGATTTACCAGTTGAAATTTTTAAAGTTAATGCTATAGGCATTGACTGCAGCATCGCTACCGGTTCCTTCCATAATGGAAAACCTAGTCATATTATTCACCAGTTTTTCCCGACCGTTCCAGTGGGGTATAAAATTGTGGAATCACCTCAAAACATTCTGTATTTTCCTGTTAGTGTGAAAGCAATCACCACGTTGATGGTCCGCGTGATTGATCAAAACGGAGAGCTTGTCAATTTTCGTAACGAAACCATTACAATTCGACTTCACTTGCGCAAAGTTAGTGATGGGCATTAGATACAATTTTACAAACTTGTTTGATGGTTACCTCAATCATGTGTATAAAAAGTCAGTACGGAAGCATTGTTCTGCCAGTACATCGAAGACTATCATTGGAAACGGACACAAGCATCCTAGATCTCCAAAGCTTACTACTGAGAACAAACAGTTTTTGAAGTCGCTGGGATTTCAAGTGTATTAAGCATGAGTATTTTAAACGTCACTCAACCCCCTCTTGTTGATAACTCAATTACTGAAATGGAATATCACATATACCAACCATTCATTAACGCTAAATTTGACTATAATGATGAGATCCGTATCGGCATCCAGGAACTTGATGCGTATACGTTACCATCCCAAAGCTTGTTATACCTTGAAGGAAGCTTAACAAAAAGTGATAGTTCCAAGGTTGACTCTCATTAACAATGCTTTCGCATTTTTATTTCACGAAATAATCCGATATGAGGTAGACGGAGTTGTTATTGACTCTGTCCGCAATGTTGGTCTCTCATCCACCTTGAAAGGGTATCTCTCTTACAACGAAAATGAAAGCTTGCGTCTGCAAAATGCGGGTTGGTTTCCCAAAGATAGCAGCATTTCTGAAACTGGCAAGTTTAACGTTTGTATTCCATTAGCCATGTGGATGGGCTTTTTTGAAGACTATAAAAAAATTATACTGAATATGAAACAAGAATTAGTTCTCATACGCAGTAATTCCGGTTTGGATGCAGTAGTCAGTACAACTGACGAACAACCCAAAATTACTGTTGATAAACTTCAATGGCGCGTGCCTCATATTTCAGTTGATATACCACAGCAATTAGCTTCAACAAAACTTCTCAACAAAAACATTGAGATTCCAATCTACTTTCACAGCTGGGAACTCATCGAATGGCATACTCTTTCAGAAACCACGCGTCATACGTGGCCGGTCAAAACAAGCACAAAGCTGGAAACACCTCGACATGTTCTAATTGCATTTCAGACGGATAAGAAAAATAAGGTTACGTCTAATATGTCAACCTTTGATCATTGTCACTTAAGCAACATTCGAGTCTTTCTCAACTCTGAGCGATTCCCCTACACAGATTTATTTCTCGACTTTGATAATAACAAATTTGCGACGCTCTATGATATCCAAATTTCGGTTCACTTATTACAATACGGATAATGAACCACTGTTTACCCCCAGAGACTTTAAGATAATCGCGCCCATAACACATATTGACTGTTCTAAGCAAAAAGAAAGCATCCAATCTGCTTCCGTCGTTATGCGAATTGAATTCGAAACTACTCAAAATGTTCCAAAAAACACCACGGCGTACTGCTTGATTCTTCATGATAGGGTATTTTCCTACAATCCTTTAACAAAACTTGTTAAACAGCGCTAACTGAGATGACAATATATAACCTCGACTCCTACCCTGTCTCCATCAGTTCCAACATGACTATCGCCTACAAACAAGCTCTCTTCGAATACCGTCAAAAACTCAAGGCTTTACGTCAAGCTCTTGACAGCTACTGCAAAAAGATTTGTGTTTTCAAACGCTTCAGTCGTATGCGAATATGAACCTTGTGTTGGATATACAGGGTTTCAAACTTGAAAACAATAAATTTATTGTGAAAGAGTTTGCCGCTTTTGATGGATCGAGGATATTTCACTACGTTTTTAAACCACCGTTTTCCTGGGATCTCCTCCCCACTAACCTACAAAAGCAAGCTACTTGGTTGATGGAACATCACCACTGTATTCCATGGACTTTTGGATTCACACCACTACACCACGCCTCCAAGATCATCCAAGAGCTTACCTCAAAAGCGGATCGCATTTTTGTGAAAGGGAGAGAAAAGGCTAACTACCTACGACAATATTCCACATCACCTATCATTGAATTGGATGAACAGCCACGTTTAGATGCATGCACCGCTAGCTGTTTTGCTCACACTAAGGATAGCTGCATCTGCGCACTTTCGAATGTTTATTTCTTGTACGATACATTTGTCATGTCATAATTATTATTTTACTCTGTTTGTGTTAATATACTTGACTATTGACTTTAACTTATTGTTTTATTTCTTTTTCCCCCAATAAAATTACATATACCTGATATATATATTCTTTATTCATCAATACTTCAACATTTGTCTACAACGAATCATGTTTTAAGATAATTGCTACAACGCTGGTTATACTTCTCTCATACAATTTTATACTTGTTAACAATTCCTAAACAACATACATTTATCACATTCCGCATTCTCAAATCGTTCCTTCTTCACCTTATCTCTATGTTGTTCACTCAAAACTTTTTCCAACTCTTGTGCACATTCTTGTCTTCCTCTTTGAAATCTGCATCTATCTGCAACTGCATTTTGCCATTCACCTCGCCTAGCTGCTCTTGCTGCATACTGCCACACTACCAGCTTATGTATACTTATATTTTCATTAAAATGGACCCGTTTCACACTCATAATTTCTGAATCGTAGAAAACAACTTAAAACACTTCCTACTTTGATGACTAGACTGTTTCCTCAATTCGTTGTATCCAACTGCTGATCTAGGACCTCACTGCATCTGGTTTATATGTCGCAAAAGATCGCTAAACGTTTCCCATCCATTTTCACGATCCTTATATTTCTAACGTTTTGTACCACTGCTTTTGTTCCCTGCTGCTCTGATTTCGCCTGTTCTTCCTTTGCCTTCTGCGCCTTCACCACTTCATGCAGAGGTGGTGGTAACTGGTTCACTATTGGATAAAAGAAATCATACCTTTGGGTATATTCGATATGATTCACTAGTTCCTGTGCCGATGCTTTTCCATCTTCATAGTCTGATATCGCTCTGTATAATCGTCGGAGTTTTTCTGCCAACATATATCTTTCTGGCACCTCTATTTTCAAATTCCACTCAACGAATTCACTCTCAATTTTTTGTTTCACAGGTTCCAATGTGCTTCTCTCTAAAGCTGTTAGCACCATCTTCGGTAGAGTGTTACTTTTCAACTGTAACCAGATGTGAACTGATGCAGCACCCTTCATCCATCCTCACTTTATACACCTCTATCGAATATAAAACAGGTTTTTCTGGTTTCCCCACCACTATCATACAAGACTGGTTTTGCCAGTTCCCCCAGTATGTCAAAGTCAAAAGGAGGTCAAGAGACTAAGAGGTCAAAGTGCAGAGGTCAAAAGGTCATTGTTCGGAAGTCAAAGTTCAAAGGTCAGAGGTCAAAGGTCAAAGGTCAAAGGCCAAAGTTTAGAGGTCAATGTCAAGGTCAAAGGTCAAGGTTGCTCATGTAGGTCAAGGTTGCTCGGTCATTGACCCCCCCAGAACATACATTCTCCCTCTACTGCTCTTGTGTCGTGTAAAGCCACGAAAAGGTAAAGCTACTAGAAGGTCTTTAGACAGCTTGCAGAGAAGGTCTCTGCTAAGGGTGTCCAGTGCCAGGGGTGGGCGATAATTATCGATGTTTGGAAAACATCGATGTTTCACGTCCGATGATCGATGTTTTTACCATCGATGTTGTTAACTTGAATCATCGATGAAAACATCGATGTTTTTAAAAACTTGCATCGATGTTTTCTTAAAAGTTTCAATTAGAAATTGAAAATATACTAAAAAGTAAATTTAGCGATTCTGCAGTTTTCTGCAGTCTTCGGTTTTGCCCCATGATTTAAAATACCAACTGAATGCGCTTTGGGTTCCTTTGTAGAGGTGTGCATTCTACTTCCTTTCAGTGAACTAGTTACTACTATTCTGTACCAAAACAACACCGACGCGATGGTGACTGATTGACGTCATTACGAATTTATGGGAGGGGGGTATAATCACAAGCTACTAGATTTGGCAAGTTGATAAAAACCTTGGCTCACATCCTCACAATGGAGTTTTCTATGTGAATTGTTTTTTGTTTGTCCTATTTCAAATTGATTTGAGATGACATTTGACATTGGTTGATTTCATCTTCTCAAATTCGCTGTTGCAAAGCAATTTAAAAAAGGTAATAGACAACCAAAACTTATTTTTATTTTTTTATTAAAATTTAATAAAATTTGTTAGTTTAGCTAGTTTATGGTCTTTATTGTTTCCTGTTTACTATGCTGTGAAATTTGAAATACTTAGTAATAAAATACATATCATTATTTATTTCTAACATTTAAATTGAAGAACACCAATACCCGAATGTATCGATGTCTTTGCGATGTTCAAACATCGATGTTTTGAATACGATATATCGTAGTTATCGATGGCAGAGCGTCGATGTTGATATCGATGTCCAACATCGATGTTTTCTTTCGATGTCCCATCCCTACCCAGTGCTTATCGCACGGTATCTACAAGAGCGCTAACGACGATACCACCATTATACTTGCTGGCCGAACAGAGGACACCACAAAAGAGGACACTGATCCGCCACAGTCAAGCAGGCATTGCGATATGGCGCCCTGATCCCTGAAGCTAAAAGACATACAGCAAGTAAGTGGCAAAGTCTATAGAACGAGACCACTATAATGTCGCACAGTCGACGAAACGACTAATAGCGTGGATAATAAAAATGGACGGAATGCAGTCATCAACAGACGTCCTATTCCCTAACGCGGGCATTGTCTGGGCATAGGCCTTTTCGAATGTATAGAAAAAGGATAGGACGGGTGATGGACGAGAAATGCCTGAACTGCAACGCCGAGGACACGGTCGAGCTTGCCCTGTTTCTGTGCGAGAGATGGGGGCCTTACAGACACGAGGAAAGTCAAAAACTGGAGGGTCATGTTATCCAGCGTAGAGGCATGTAACAATATACATGAGATTGTAAACAAAATACTCTCTGCAAAGGAGAAGATGATAAGATAACCCTAAATGGTATATTCATCACCTCATCTCGCACTGCGAAGAATATCGTTCACGATGATGCCCGATTCAGATGGAGATAGGGCAGAGGTAAGAAAAAGGGAACGGGTTTTAGCCATCGGGCCGTGGTGGTATGTCGGATAGACGCGGTTGCGTCCATGGAACACGTGATCAGAAGGCTTAAACTGGTTCAATGTCGGGCGGGCAGACTCTCATACCTTCGGGTGTGCGAGTGCTTCTGTCCTTGCGATCAAGCCGATTTCTTAAACCCTCTATAATAAAAAAGGTCGTCCAGCGAGTCTATAGTGATGTGAGTACAAATATCCAGTGTTTCTAGCTCTTTGCACGAGATAGAAAAATCGACGGGGTGCAGGGTGAATACGGTCAGGGAAACGATCAGCATACACTCGCGTAATCCGAGAGGCATTTTGACCACCTTCACCGTACACTAAAATCATATCCACCAGTTCATTATATTGCACCATTTTTGTTGTTTTTAAAGTCCGATGTAGCACGTCAACAACTGAGATGTCCAACGCGTTCTATTACCTACATCTATGGTCAGTAGTACTCTGTAGTAAACTGGGTTTTTTCGTTTGTTTGCCTGTTTTGATATAATCTAACAGGGACAGAATTAGAAATGAGGACTTCATTATCGGTCAATATCTTGGTATTCCTAAAAATTTCGGTTATATGTTACTTAGAAAAATCACTCCTTTCAGCAAATACTATATACTATATATACTATGAAGAAATGTCCCAACTTAGAAAACACCCTCTATTTAATCACTGTTATAAATAACACACAAATAGTTTCGATAAACCAATACTGCCAGTTGCCATAAGAACACAATGGATTCAAACAAGGAAAATTAACGCAGGACATGGCAGCCGATACCACGTTACGTTACATAGCCAACCATGGCCGACTCTATTCACTAGGCCGGAGCATTGAAATATGGCAACACTGAATAGTCGGCCGAGCTTTTGTCATTAGTGTAATTCTTCCAGAGTAAAAAATAAGATTGGAAGGTGATTTTTAATGTGTTTCTAATTATTTACCTGCACAAACGAAACTATAAAGATAAAAAGATGCCTGCAAAGTGTGTAGTACCAGGTTGCAATAGCAATTGTGCTTCCAAACAAGGACATCGTCAACCTGACACTGTCACCGTTGTATGTCTTAATTTTCGTCGCTCTGATAAAATTGCAGATTTTTAGTTTATTAAAGATCAGAAATAGTCTCAGTTTAGCGTTCGAAGAGAGAGATTCGGTCGCGTAAACAGAAGCCGTTAGTATATAGTTATAGTTTTGTGACATATATCCCGTAATAGTTTATTAGTGAAGAGAAAGAAAAGAGAAACGGTAATCACAAGTGAATTGTGATGAGTGTTACCAGCGGGGGAGCTCCCCCCCGGTAAAAAGAGAAAAGATACTACAGGTGAAAATACCCAGGATACAGGAGCAATACACCTTGATACCGTTGAAGACAGTCAGGACAACTATATGGAAACTCATACAACAAATCAGGATACAGGTGGTATTTTAGAAAATATATCTTCATCAAAAGTAAGTACAGACACAGCTGATACACAATCGCACCCAGGAATGTCGCCGGACAAAAACCGTCCACTTCTTCTATATAAACAAACGGATACAGGGCCATTCCACGTATACGCGGAAAATAGCAACAAAGATTTTTCTAATAAATTGAATGCCATTAGGTAGGTGAAACAATATTGAAGGCAATACCAGAAATAGATAATCAGATAAAAAAGATTGAATCAATCGGAAATAATAGGGTGCGAATAATATTTAGAAACTCAACAGCAGCTAACACGCTGTTGAAAGCTAGTAAATTTATGAAGATTTACAACATAGATTTTTACATCCCCAAATTCATGGTTTATCGCCAGGGTATAATTTCAATTGATAAGCAATTTTCAGAGGAGTACATATTGAGCAAAGTAAAACCTTACGATTTACACTGTAAATTTTCTGTGGAATCGGTTAAGCGCATGCACAGGAGGGTGACAGAAGATAACACATCAAAATTTGTACCCATAAATAAGGTCATCATTAGTTTTGAGGCTCAAGAGCTACCAAAATACATATCTATCAATCACGTCATTTTCGAGGTATCTAACTATATACAGAAAGTACTACTTTGTCACAATTGTATGCGGTATGGCCACTTAGGCAAACAGTGCAAAAGCCAACCTAGGTGTGCCAAATGCAAGGGAGAACACCCCTCAAATACTTGTTCCAATTTAGAAAACGACCCAAAATGCTTTTATTGTGAAGGTAATCATTTTACTTTTGAAATGGGGAAATGTTCCGAATTTCAAAGACAAAAAGATATTAAAAAATATATGTCAACCTGTAACTGTTCCTATAAAGATGCAGAAAAGGCTATTCCAAAAATTTCTTACGCTCAAGTCACCACAAATAGTAATCAAAATACCATTCACTCAAACACTCAGTCTTCTACAATTGATACGAACTACTTCCAATTCCCCAACCTCCCATCAACGAGCAGACAGCCTCAAAACCCACAACTTAACTTCTCCCAATCCAACAACATAGATACACATAGGGGAGCACGATTCTCCCAAACTACATCAAGGCGACCAAATAAAAGAAACATTCCCCCTTTATTAGACAATACTGAACAACAAAGACGAGAAATAATCAGTCAAACCAACCTCCCTGTTACACGAGGAGGAATATTGAATAGTCCCCGTTACGAAATATCTAATACCCCACCCCATCACACCCAAATAAATCTACAGGATGAAAATTATCTAAAAAATGTGTTAGAAGTGGTTCTGTTTGTATTATCAAACATCAAAGAAACAAATAATCAAAATTTACAGAAGTCACAAATACTAGAACTTATAAAAGAGCGTATTAGTATAGAAAAAGATTTTTTTTTAGTCGCATCACTCTACAAGTTACCTTACCAGTTAAAAAAATACTATTACAAAAATTTAAGTACAACCTTTAAAAAAAAAACATGCTTAGCTTCAGAATGTGCCAATGGAATTGTAGATCAGCTGTTTCTAATAAAGGTAACTTAGAAAAACTTTTAGACGAAGAAAACATTGACATCGCACTTTTATCTGAAACTTGGTTCAAAGAAAACGTGTACTATAATTTTCGTGGATATAACACGATCCGAAACGATCGTGCCGATGGCAAAGGCGGGGTAGCAATACTTTTTAAAACAAATATCAAATATTTTCATACTGGGCTACCTCAAAATAGTAAAATAATGAGCACATGTATAACAGTTTCCCTACAAAACTACTTGAAATTGTCTCTAATCTCAATATACATTAAACCTCAAACTAAAATTACCGTGGACGAATGGGTTAATTTTCTCAGCGCTCTGCCAAGACCGTTTATACTGGGTGGAGATTTCAACGCTCATCATACTGCATGGGGATCATCACATGATGATGTTTATGGCAAAACAATCATAGAAGCGATTGATCGAGAAAACCTAATCTTCCTCAACAATGGGGCAGCAACATACATGAGTCATAACAGAAAATCAGCAATAGATTTAACAATTTGTTCCCCACAACTCCAACATATTCTAGAATGGGATACCTTATCGGATCCCTATGGATCAGACCACATCCCAATTATCATTACCTGTAACTTCCAAATAGAGAAAATCTTACAAAAGGTATATAGGAGATGGAATATAAACAGCGCTGACTGGGATAAATATCTCGTTGAAAATTTAAATAAGCCTTTCTACCATAACATTGATTATAAAACCTTTATAGACCATGTGAACCAAGCGGCTGAAGCCTCTATCCCAAAAAATAGAGAGGTCAAAAAAAGATGTGGTAAACCTTGGTGGAATCGCAGTTGCGATGACGCTGTCCAAAACCGTAGAAATGCTTTTAATTTATACCAAAGTAATCCAAACTTGACCAACTTATTAAACTACAAAAAACTTGATGCTGTATCAAAAAACATTATAAATAAGGCAAAGAGAATGAGCTGGAGAAAATATTGTACATCCCTTAGCAGTAACGTTCCTCTTAAGCAAGTATGGCAGCATCTAAATCTTTACAAGAACAGAAGACAAAAAAACAGTACGGTGATAGACGCTTCAGCCGACTGGGTCGAAAACTTCCATTGTAAATTAACTCCGTACTACGTAGCACCTTATATTCACACTCTGTCAGCGGAACTCTCGGACCACGAATTACTGCAGCCCTTTTCCATACAGGAACTAAACATTTCACTCAAACAAAATAATAACACAAGCCCTGATAGAGACCAAATACACTACTCCATGTTATTTAACTTACCAGCACAAAGTAAAGTAACACTGTTAAGAATATTTAATGATATATACACAGGAAAGGTAGACATTCCACAAGATTGGTATGACTACGTAGTAGTCCCCGTTTTGAAACCTGGCAAACCTGAAAATGATTCAAACTCATATCGCCCTATAGCACTATCCTCATGTGTCCTAAAAACATACGAAAGGCTAATTAGGAACCGGTTGGAGTTTTATTTAGAGAAAAATAAAGCGATTCCAAATTCGCAGTACGGTTTCCGTAAGGGATATTCCACACATGAACTCCTAATCAAACTTGTAACGAGCATTCAAATAGGATTCTCCCTAAACAAACATACCTCAATTGCCTTTTTGGATGTTAAGGGAGCATACGATAGCGTGGATTTGAATATTCTCGCCACAAAAATGGTGAAAATAGGTCTTCCAAATGCATTAAGCTATCACTTAACCAAACTATTCAGCAACAGACGAGTCTTCATTAGAACTGACAACCAGATTATAGGACCAAGGACTACATCGCTAGGACTACCTCAAGGAAGCATTCTCAGCCCAATCTTGTATATTATTTATTCCCACGATTTTGAGTCTTTAATCAGTTCGGAGGGGATAAAAGTATATCAATTTGCGGATGATTACGCAATCAGCAGTACTGACAAAATCATCACCAAATCCCTAGATAATTTGAACCATTCAGTAACTACTGCTAAAAACTGGTTTGAAGAAAACGGCTCATCAATAGCATTCAGCAAGTCATCGGTATGCACGTTCACAAGATCTAGATATCAACCTCCGAACACAGTCAACCTAGCAGGACACGACTTTCCATACCAAACAACAGTAAAATACCTAGGGATACTGCTAGACAAAAAATTAATCTTCAAAGAACATATAGCTTATGTGATAAAAAAATGCGAAAACGCACTCAACATCATGAGAGTTTTTAGTCACCAGAAATGGGGAGCTGACCCTAAAATATGCCTTATACTTTATAGATCACTTGTCCGATCTATATTAGACTACGGCTCAGTCTTGTATGGAAATGCAGCAGAATGTCATCTACAGAAGGTTGAACGGATAAAGAATAAGTGCCTTAGATTAAGTATAGGCTACTTACATAGCACACCAATAAATGTAATGGAAGTGGAGTGTGGAGAGCCGCCCCTGAGACTAAGACGACGAACACTAAGTCACCGGATGATACTGAAATTGTTCTCCAAAAACTGCATCACCTATATACATCAATTATACATTCTAGGCCTAACAAACAAATACTGGCAACACAAGAAATTACCTCTAATAATTGAAAGCTACGAATGGTTACATCCCTTCAAAGAAAAAATTCATTCAAGTTCTAACAACGTTTATTACACTCCAGATTACTCAGCGTATAATGTTCTACCAAAAGTAATGTACACAACTTATTCAACCGAAGATCCAACAACACCACTTAGGTTTAAACACGACTTGGAAACAAAATGGCAAGATTGGGAGTTGTTGTTTACCGACGGTTCCAAAAAGGACGGACTAACGGGTTGCGCATTCTACCATGTCAACAACAAATATCACGAACAATTTCAGCTACCTCCAGAATGTTCCATATACAGCGCTGAGCTAACAGCTATTAAAAAAGCTTTGGAATACTGCTTAGGCAATCAAGAGAAACACCGGTTCACCATATTCACGGACAGTAAGGCAGCAATATCAGCGTTACAGCACTTCAAACCATCCTGTAAAATAAACTACTTAGCAGTGGACATTATAAAACTGCATGAGGAGCTAAAACATCAAAACAAAGAAATAATTTTAGTTTGGATCAAAGGCCATGCTGGAATAATAGAAAACGTATATGTCGATTATCTCGCCAAACAAGCACTAAGGGTTGGCGTGATATTACACGATTTCAAAGTCCCTTCCTCAGATATGAGAGTAGTCATTAATGAAGAACAGAAAAAGAAGTGGAATGTACATTACATTAGCTACCCATCGGGAGGACATTACAAACAGATACAAAAAGAAATAAGAAGTCAAGTATGGTTTAAAGACGAGACAAACCGACACTTCATAAGAACGTTGAGCCGATTAAGAAGCGGTCACTGCCTCCATCCAGAGCACAAACATAAAATTGGAATCGGAGAAACTTCTCTCTGTAGTTGCGGAGAAGTCGGGACACTCCACCATTGCATATTGGAATGCCGAACTGAAGAAAGGGCTATAACAGAAATGTATCACGAATTGGGCAAATACATTAGCTTACCTACTAACCTGTACCTCATTTTGAGCGACGAACAGTCAACTGTATACCAAATTATTTATAAACATTGTAATAGGCTACGACTACTAATATAGCAATACAATATCAACTTATTATTTTGTGAACAAACAATAAATATAAACTTGTAGACTACTCTATTGTGGAAAAAATGAACCAATAATAAGAAAGGTTAAAAAAATGGAAAAAATGGAAAAAAGGAAAAAAAATTAAAAAAAGAAATAAAAAAAAATAAAAAAAAACAAAAAACTGTAAAAAAAAAGAAAAAAAAATAATAAGAATATATATATATATATATATATATATATATATATATATATATATATATATATGTTAACCAGGCTGGAAGGTCGCCGATGAGGCCCGCTGAGAGGGAAATCGACGAAGCCGTCTCACCTGGAGATTTCAGTGACCGAAGGGCCTTGCATAACAACAAGAGGTCCTTCAAGCTGGCAGATTTAAAGAGAGAGGATGAGGCGTTGAGTGAACGTCTATCGGAGGTCTCTGACATTTGGAGCATCAACTGCGAAATTTACGCTGCGGCTCTGAGGCTGGCTGGACAGGGGAGAGTGAGAGACTCTCCTGTCGAGAGAGCACAGAGGCGGGTGCGCCAGATGGAAGCGAAAATCCAGTTGGCTCGCCAAGAAGCATCCCGTATCCAGTGTGTGATGGAATATAGAGCGGCCGGTAGGCCTTTTACGCGCCGCGTGCGCCAGATAGCCCGAGAGCTAAGGCGCGACCATCACACGCTCAGTCAAGCGGTACTGGTTGTTGTCAAGCAGCATTGTCTTGACAGGATACGGACGCTAATCGCTGCTAAACGATCACTGGTGACGCGGGCGAGAGGTTTGGAGGAAAACAGATTGTTTTCCGAAAAGCCTGCTCGTCTCTTCCAACAGCGACCACCAGTCATAGAGCAGCCGCCAACTGCTGATCGCGTGGAGACTTTCTGGAGGAGCATTTACGAACACCCCAAACCTCTCCAAGCAGACACTCCGGCCTTGGCGCAGTTCGAGTCCGTTTGTAGGAGGACTCCAAACCTGAATGTACTGCGTCACCCGATAAACACGGAAGAAATTCTTGGTGCCTTACGAGGCGCAAAGAATTTCGCAGCTCCTGGCCCGGATGGCATAAACACCTACTGGTTGAAAAAGTTTCCCAGTTGCCACCGGCATTTAGCTAGAGTTTTTAACTCGTGGCTAAATCAGGAGCAGCCAATTCCGGCTTGGTTTGTCGAGGGTCGAACCGTGCTTCTCCCGAAGACCGGAGATTTGTCTGATCCTAAAAACTACAGGCCAATAACATGTCTGAACGCATGTTACAAGCTCTTCACCAGAATCTTGTACATGCGTATCCTTCAAGCTGTAAATCCCGTATTTCTCAGCGTATATGAACAAAGAGGGTCTAAGAAAGGAGTAGCTGGCTGCAGGGATAACCTGTTGATTGACCGCTGTGTCACACAGGACTCCGTGCATTACCTGCGAAACCTTTCTATGGCCTGGATCGACTATCGGAAGGCATTCGACACTACGTCTCATGAACTGATTGTGCGGCTGTTGGAATGTCTTTCGGTAGATGATCAAATAGTGGGATGCATCAAACAACTGATGCCGCTCTGGAAGACTCAGTTCACTATAACATCGGGTGAAACCAGGGTTCGAACAGAGTTGGTATCATTTAAAAGAGGGGTCTTCCAAGGAGACTCCTTGAGTCCCTTGCTCTTTTGCATCTCGCTACTGCCTTTGTCCATAGCGCTGAAAAATACTAAGGGATACAGCTGTGGCAAGCCCAATTACCGGAGGCACAAGGTCACCCACTTATTTTACATGGATGACCTGAAACTCTATGCCTCCGGACAACGCGATTTAGAGCAGTCGCTTAGGGTAGTGCAGGATTACAGTCAAGCTATTGGTATGGAGTTCGGGATAGACAAATGTGCCATGGTTCATCTCAAAAGAGGACGTTGCGGAGATAGTGAAGATGAGGAGCAGCTCGTTGATGGGAGCATCTTGCGACAACTGCATGCCGGAGATACCTATACCTACCTTGGAGTGGCGCAGCGTCACATCCAAGAGGCAGAATTGGTCAAAGAGTGTCTCCGCCGCAAGTATTTGCACCGACTCCGGCAGATCTGGTCGTCAGAACTGTCCGGCAAAAACAAAGTCGCTGCCACAAACATGCTTGCGGTCCCATTGTTGCTATACAGCTTTGGTGCTATCCACTGGAACGTGGAAGAGCTGCGACAAATCGACATAAAGACCCGCAAAAGGATGAATATGGAGGGAAGTCTACATCCTAGATCCTCTGTCCCGCGAATATACCTCCCGCGACACCTGGGAGGGCGTGGACTATTGAGTTTGGAGCATCTGCACAACAGAGTAGTACTGGCCACTGCCTGCTATGTTACGACGAGCACCGATCCCCTGATCCGCTTTGTGCGAGAGCACGAGATTGCGGGTAAAGGAGCCTTCCTTTTTAAAGCAGCAACACGGGCAGCCGAAGAACTTAGTCTCACGCTCGACTTCACGCGGAGGTGTCAGCAGTCCGTTACGGAACTTGCTCCCGCACAATTAAAAACCCGGATTAAAACTGCTGAAGTCCAATTGCTTTTAAGACTTCACAAAGATAAACCAATGCACGGAATCTTCTACAAACATCTAGAAGAGCATGGTTTATCTGAGCAGTTGACCTTCTCCTTCCTAAGGTCTAATGGGTTGAAGTCGGAGACTGAGAGCTCTATAATGGCTTGCCAAGACGGTGTCTTCAACACCTTAGTATACCGTAGCCGGATTATGGGTATGGATGTGCCCGATATCCGCTGTAGAGCCTGCCTGCAGGCGCCAGAGACCCTTACGCACCTCTTGTCGGCGTGTAAGGTGTACGCTGGCACAGCCTACGTCTATCGGCACAACGCGGCTCTACGAGTGCTATACTACCATTTAAGGCACTCATACGGTATAGATGAGACACCGGTGCTGCCATACGCTCCAGGGGACATTGAGTCCGTTGTGGAGAACGAGAGGTGCCGAATTTACTGGAACTACTCATTCTCCACGCTCGAGCTTATACATGCAAATAAGCCCGACATAGTCCTCCTCGACTACCAACAAAAGACGATGTTCGTTATCGAGTTCTCGGCACCTGCCGAGGGGAACATCGTCTCTAAGGAGGAGGAAAAGCGGACCAAGTATCAGGAGCTCCTCGGACAACTTCGCAGGCTCTGGCCGGACTACACTGTGAGTCTGCTAGTAATGGTCATTGGATCCCTAGGTGGTATGAGGGATACGCTGCTCTCTGCACTGCGCAAAATGCCGGTGTGCCGTGCGGCGGCGCACATCTTAGCCGCCAGAATGCAGAAGGCAGTCATCCATGGGTCCCTTCGTCTGCTTAGGACGCACGATACGCGGACCCAGTGATTGCTCACCTCACGGTGTGAGGAGCAGTCGCTGGGGAATGGATCAGCGGCCCGGTGTGTCGGAGCCCGGGTTGCACCTTTTTTGTTTTTGTTTTGTCTATATATATATATATATATATATATATATATATATATATATATATATATATATATAAAAAGAAAAATTAAAAAAAAAATGAAAAACTACAAAACAATGATGAAAACACATAATTACGCACTAACACAATAACCTCTACATGACTAGTTGAGCGGTGCTTATGTTCCATTCTCATATTGAAAATATACATAATCATATTACCTACCTACCCTTATCTCACTTATGCGTATGTTGCAATCCCTTATTAAAACGGCTGGCCAGTTGGTCTACGACCAGTGCCATTAAAACAAACAAAAAAAAAACAAGGACATACCAATATAACCTTCCAGAGTAACAACGAAGAGTGGAAGGTGATTTTTAATGTGTTTCTAATTATTTACCTGCACAAACGAAACTATTTATAAAGATATAAAGATGCCTGAAAAGTGTGCAGTACCAGGTTTTTTTTCTTTTAGGAGCGTTCTCAGGCCGCAACCTGAGAAGTGGCTCCTACGAACCTCCCTTGATCAGCTCGGAACCATCATGGATGACATAACATCAAGCTGACAGGGGCTGTCTTCTTCGTTGCTTGTATCAGGTGTCCTACGTCTCCCCTCCCCCACCTTCATGGGGATTAGGAGTTCGGATTCTTCTTTCTTGTTCTTCTCTTTCTTTCATTGTCAAAATCGTTCTTGCTAGTTTCTGAATGCACCTCCAGTTTTCTTGATTCTCCAGCATTTTGGGAACCATGTTTTCAGCGGTTAGCGTTCCACCTACTGCCCCAGAGGTTTCGTTTCTGGGGTCAGCCCATCTTTGACAGTCAAACATCGTATGTTCCGTCGAGTCACGGCTTCCACAGTATACGCAGTCGTCCTCCTCTGTAATTCCCATACGCTTTGTATATGTACGGAACCTGCCATGGCCCGTAAGTACCTGGGTGAGGTGATAGTCTAGACGCCTATGTCTGCAATCCAGCCACACAGCTATATCAGGGATGAGTCTCTAGTCCACTGGGCCTTGTCCTCTATTCCGTTCCAGGCTTGTTGCCAGTCTATCCTTGTGTTCTGTCGTGCCACTTCCCATTTTTCTTCTCGGGTGCCCTCAGGGCTTTCGTGAACCTGCCTGCGCTCCTGTATTAGCAGATGTATTGGAGCGATTCCGGTTATCACCTGGAGCGCCGGTGTCGAAACCGTTCGGTAAGCGCTTGCGACCCGCAGCAGTACCAGGTTGCACTAGCAATTATAGTGCTCCCAGTGAAGGACATAAACAGAAGTGGGTGAAAGGTATTCCTCATAAGGGCTGGTTATATTTATAGGTAGATAGATAGATTCTTTTATTAGTTCTGTTTGCCCTTTCGGGATAGAACTTGTCAATAAGTACATATAATACTTAACACAAATATACACAAACTTTTATAAAAACACATGCACAAGAAACTAACAATTTTGGTATAACAATATAACACTAAAATAATAGAATGTACATTATCATTGTATATCGCACTCTAAAAAAATTACATATAATATATTACATATAATACATAATACAAATATACACAAACTTTTGCAAATACATATCTACAAGAAACTAACAATTTTGTATATGAATATAAATAAAATATTAAAATGTACATTTTTTTATTGCTATGTGAATTGTGTTATATCACACTCAAAAAATTCCTGAAGAGTATAGAAGGTGTTGCAAGTAAGAAATGACTTCAACTTCTTTCTCAGTAGATGACTATCGCGGTCTATACAGGGTTATTCACGTTATTCGACACGGAGCATTATGGCTAAAGTATTCGATAAAAAAGAAAATAATAATTTGTGATGGATAGAGACCCATAAAGGCTACATTTTAAAAATATTTTCATGTTATACAGGGTGTCCCAAAAGCACGAAATGTATCAAAGTTATGTTTTTTTAAATGGAACACCCCATATATTATTGCATATTCAGATTCCCTGATGAATTCTATTGTGACTTTATGTATCATACATGGGACTTAAAGCGAACCGTTTAGGTGTAAATCACCATTTTCGGTATAAGTAGATATCAGGAAAAAATTGAATATCGCAGAGATTATAAAATTTGGAAGGCTGTGACTTTGCCGTATTACTAAGCATAAAATGCGTCAGCTTTAATGAAACTGTCAAATTTAAATTACGTTTATGCTTGGAGAAATCGGTCGATGAATTAAGGAAACTTCGATCAGCGATAACTTGATTTTTTCAAATGGGAATGCCTAATTTTTTTTAAACGGTTAAAAGTAGAATTTGATAACCTTTCTAATGATATAAGGTTGTGCATATCAATCTCTGGTAGTTTTCATTTAATTTTAAATTTTCAAACAAATCGGCGTTTTTCAATTTGCCTACCTATAACCAACGTAGCAGGCCATGCAATATAAACAAAAACCAAAACCAAAAACTGTTCAGGTAGAAGAAAACAACTAACTTAGCTGAAAAATACAGACGAACTAGACTAAAGGGACAAGATTATAAAAATTACTCACAACAAACAAAGTCTAACCTCTAACCAGAAACAACGGCGGTAACATATCTTTGGTCAAAGAGAAGCTGGAGTATGGCAGAAATGGATTTTTCCACGGCCTGCTAGCTACTGAAATGTACTAGAGATTGGCAATATCCAAAACCATTAAAAATTTTGATATAAAGTAAAAACTACTAGAGAATGTTGTAAGCAGTTTATTATTTTCATAATAAAATTTCACATTTAATGATATAAAAAAGTATGCAATTCTGTCAAAACTCAAGTCAAAAGCACCTCTGACTGGAGTTCTGAAAATTCTTCAGTACCAATTAGCAAGGTCGCAGAAAATGAAGAATGAATTAAAATTTGTTCAAATAATAAAACATAACTTAAATGGCAGAAAATTTAAATCTGATTTGCCAGTATTCCTTTTTTGCAATATTGCTAATAGATATTGAAAAATAGCAGGGCTCCAGTCAGAGACTTCGACGCAAATTAGTACTTTTTACACCATTACATATGATTGATAGTTGCGTGCTGGAGCAACAGTCGCTGGGTGTTTCTGTTTCATATGAGGGTTTTTGATTGCCTTGGAAATTTTTAACCTCTAGTAAATTGCGGTAGCCAGTAGACAGTAAAAATATCTATTACTGCCATACTCCAGCTTCTCTTTGACCTTAGAGATGTTATCGCAGTTGTTTCTGGGAGAGTTGATTTATTGTAAGGAATTTCTATAATCTTGTCCCTTTAGTCGAGTTAGTGTGTATTTTTCAGCTAAGTTAGTTATTTTCTTCTAGCTGAACAGATTTTTGTTTATATTTCATGGCCTGCTACGTTGCTTATAGGTAGGAAAATTGAAAATCGCCGATTTGTTTGCAAATTTAAAATCAAACGAAAACTACGAGAGATTGATATTCACAACCCTATATCATTAGAAAGCTTATCAAATTCTACGTTTAACCGTATAAAAAAAATTAGACATTCCCATTTGAAAAAATCAAGTTATCGCTGATCGAAGTTTCCTTAATTCATCGACCGATTTCTCCAAGCATAAACGTAATTTAAATTTGACAGTCTCATCAAAGCTGATGCATTTTATGCTTAGTAATACGGCAAAGTCACAGCCTTCCATATTTTGTAATCTCTGCGATATTCAATTTTTTCCTGATATCTACTTATACCGAAAATGGTGATTTACACCTTAACGGTTCGCTTTAGGTACCATGTATGATACATAAAGTCACACTAGAATTCACCAAGGAATCTGAATATGCAATAATATATGGGGTGTTCCATTTAAAAAAACATAACTTTGATACATTTCGTGCTTTTGGGACACCCTGTATAACATGAAAATATTTTTAAAATGTAGCCTTTATGGGTCTCTATCCATCCTAAGTTATTATTTTCTTTTTTATAAAATACTTTAGCCATAATGCTTCGTGTCGAATAACGTGAATAACCCTGTATAGTATGTGAGGATCTTGTCCCAGACCTTAGTCAATGAGTGAACAACATTTTTTTGGAGATAGCTGTATCTCATGTTATAGGGCATCAGTCTATTGGTACCTCTTGTTCCGTAGTGATGTTTTGCAGTAAAGTCCCTAAACAGTTCCATATTATTTTTTACAAACATTACTGCTTCCAAACATAGATACCAGCAACTGTTAAGATACTATTCTGCCTATATACTTCCCTACAGCTATCCCTTGGTCTCAAACCAAAGATGCTCCTGATACACTTTTTTGCAGGATCATTATTCTGTCAGTATGACCTGTTGCTCCCCAGAACATAACACCATATGATAAGGCTGATTGTATATATCTATGATAAGCAACTAATGCTGCCTTTTGCCCTATATCTCTCCTTATTACTCTGAGGGCATAGTTATATTTTGCTATCTGTTTTGCCAGCTTATCTGTTTGTATACTCCAGTCAAGCCTGCTGTCAAGGGTTATTCCTAAGAATAAAAGTTCGGGCTGCTCATGTTTTCGTTGTTCAAGGAAATATTGATTTCATCGGTTGTTCTCGCGAATTGGATAATTTGGCTTTTTGAAACATGTTGCAAGTTATTCAACAAAAACCATTCTTGTAGAATCTTTAGTGCATCTACAACATGTTCCTTACACTCTGCTGAAGAGTCTGCTGTAAATATTATAGAAGTGTCATCTGCATACATTATTAAGGTTTCTTTGATAATCTTTGGTAATTCATTTACATATAATATATACAAAAGTGGCCCAAGGACTGATCCTTGTGGCACCCCTCTTTGAACAGTTAACTCATCTGATGTTATTAAGATTCCATTCTTATCATACTCTACTGTTCTTCGCTTTCTGTTGTTAATGCACGATTCAATTAACTGTAGATACACTCCTCTAATACCATAGCACTCCAGCTTTTTTAGCACAATTACATGATCCACTGAATCAAATGCTTTGGATAGATCTAGACAAAGAGATGTTGCTATTTTTCCTTTGTTTAATGTGCTGATTATTTTTGATAATGCCTGATATATTGCCCGTTTTGTGCCTCTGTTTCTTCTAAAGCCATTTTGCCATTCTGTGATCACCGAATTTTTGTCCAGAAAATTTATGATCCTATTGTGGATGATTTTTTCAAACACTTTGTTTATGTTTGATAGAAGTGAGATAGGGCGGTAGTTTTTAATCTCATCCTTTTTTCCTTTTTTGTATATTGCTCTTACATAAGCAATCTTCAATCGGTCAGGAGACAGACCCGTACAAATAATTACATTCATCATGTGTGCTAATGGTGAGGCTACATGTCTAGCAGCTTGTTTCAGGACATTAACAGGAAATTCATCTTCCCCTACTGACTTCTTGTTTTTTAATTCGTTTATGATCTTGATGACTTCATTTTCATTTGTTAGTTCAAACCTGTATGACTCTTGTGTATAAGTTAGTGCTGTAAGATCTATGGCCTTTGTCACCTCATTTATCTTTCCACACGCATTAATATAATATTGGTTTGCCATATTTAGTACTTCTTGCTGCGTAGATCCGTTATCGGGTTTCATATAATCCACTATGGATGTTTTACTTGCATGTTTACTGTTATTGGTAATGTTTGTTATTAGATGCCATATACATTTTGACTTATTTTCTGAGTTTCGTATCAGTTTTGGAATTTGGCATTTTTTTTAGCTGCATTTACTACCTTTTTTAGTAAATTTGAGTATGCTCCATAGTGTTCAGCAGTTGTTCGCCCAGCAATCATGTCTTCATACAGTAATCGTTTTTTTTTTTAAGATATTTTTATGCCACTTGTTATCTATGCATGTTGAACTCTTTCATATTTACATTTCTTCTTCTTCTTCAGACATACTGTTTCCACATATCTCATTAATTTTTGTATGAACCTATTGTATGCTACATTTGCATCAACCTCTTCCATGACATCATTCCATTCCTCTTCTTCAAGTACCTTGATTAGATCATTCACTCTCGTTTTTGAGTAACATCTTTTAAAAAAATACTCCTCACAATCACCATGTTGAGGTGTTGTTGAATCTTTCACATCTAGGTATTGACCAAAATGATCTGATAGTCCCAAATTTATAACTTCCCCACTTTCACTTCTATGAAAATTTGTAAAGATATTATCTATTAGTGTGCCACTATGTTGCATTGTTCTTGTTGGATTTTGTATAGCATGTTCTAGGTTATATGCACTGAAGGTATCAAGCAGCATCGATGTTTTAGGTGATCTCTTTAGCAAATCTACATTGAAATCTCCACATACAATACACCTTGCTTTTGGAAAGTTGGCGACAATGTAATTTAGTACTTCATCCAATTTTTGTAAGAATGAGATGAAATCACCCAAACATGTACGATATATACATAAAATAACATATTTGTCCTTACCTCTACTCATTTTAATGCCTGCACATTCAATCTCACCTTCTATACTTTTATTCTCTAACTCTAATAATCTAACTACCTCTAAGTATTCTGACACATAAATACAAGCACCTCCATGTACAGATTTTTCCCTACTGTAAAACGACACCAATTTATAACCCGCCAGTTTCACAAACTCTTCTTCCCCTGGATGGAGCCAATGTTCTGTGAAGCATACCACTTCAGGTTGATTTTCCATTTCGCCGAGGGCTACATCATCATTTGTCTTATTTCTTATACACTGGATGTTTTGGTGCATTATTCGCCAAATTTTTATATCATCTGTCTCCTGTATTTCTTCTCCCTTGGGTTTCCCTTGATGATGGACGTCTATGATGGTGTTATTTAGTTTTTTGAACTGCGGATCTTGATTATTTTGGGCACATTGTTAAAGTACTTAATTCGCAAATTCTCTTCTCCTTCTTGTAATCTTTTCAATGATACTGATTTCGGAGATTTGTACTCTTCAATTTGTTGTTCTCTTTTATCAAACGCTAGTGCCAGATTTTTATAGTGTGGATTTTTCACTAGTTCCTTGGCCTTGAAGAACACATTTTTCACATTTTTTTCATTATCCACAGACACTCGTAGAGGTCTGCGTCTTTCTGAGTTGGCCCTCCCTAATCTTGTGACCTTTATGATGTTAGCATTTGTTATTTCTGGTCTTACTGCTTTAATGATGTTTAGGGCTAATTCTGCATCTCCTATTTCTTCCTCCTCTTTACAGCCAAATATCATAAGGTTATTTTTTCTGTTTTCCCTGTCATTAATTTCATTTGTTGTTTCCAGAGTCTCATGCCTTGTGTTTCCGCTACATTGTTCTTCCAGTTTGGATGACAAAACATTCACTTGATGTTCCAGCTCTGCTACCCTATCTTGTACTGTTGATAGCTTTTGTAATTCATTTTCTAGTTGTAAGCACTTCTGTTGGTATACGCTGAGTATGCTTTCATTTTCTTTCCTTATTTTGCTTAGTTGAGATTCAATTCATTCATATATTGTTTTATTTGTTCGAGCAGGTTGTCTTCTGACGCGTCAGTTATTTTGCTCCTTCTTTTATGCAGACTTCCATCAATTCTTGGACTGCTTGGTACACATACGGTGCAGGAGAACCTCTTCCCATTTTCTACCTTCAGCTCCTTTTCATAGTAATTTAGTTCCTCAATTGTCAGATTAGCACAATCCCGATGTATCCATTGCATACATTTATTGCATTTTATTGCGTATGCATTTTTGACTACCTTAGAACATTTGATGCAGGACGCTGATGGTGCCATTTGTAATGTTTTGCTGCTGCCCCTTTATTCGGTTGTTTGATGTATTTGTTTTTCTTAGTTTGCAGAGTTTTAGCTTCAATATGGATGCTTGGCAACCTTGCTGTCTCCTAGCCTTTTCAGTTTGACAGAAGCAGGAATTAATTCTACACAGCTGCCTTCACAATTCACCATCACTTGTTCTAAAACCACTTAAATACACACTGACTATGAATTCCAGATTTTATTTTAAGTTTAAACTAAGAAACTTTTGTCTTTTTCTCGATGGCTTGTAAGCACAATGTGGGCCTTGTTGTCAGCTAATATAAATAAGAATAAAGACAATAATTTACAAACATTTCAAAGGATAAGACCTATTTTAAACCACAATGTGGTACCTACAATGTTTTCTGGACCTCCCAAATATCACAGAAAAAGACAGTTAATAGAACTCATCTGGGCATGCCAACGAGGGCATCCATCTGGGCATACCTATGAAAAGATTTGATAGTGAAAGGGAATCAAGACCAGCAAGAATGGCTTCACAGTGACCTAATAGTGAATTTTTCCAGCTCAAGTGACAATTTACAAAGTAAATTGAGTGTTCATTTAAGTGGAAGTGGAAGTGGCGGCAGGAAACAGGTTGCGTTTATTTTTATTTTGTAGTGTCTGACTATGATGAACCAGACATCAGATCTAAGTGGTATTAGTAGTAGTAGTTCCAAAAAGTATTTTTCTTAATTTATTAACCCAGATGAACTCTAATCCATATAAAATGTAATAATTATTCTGAAACTATAGGCCCCCTATTTGACAGCTAAGCCACGTTGCCACATCTAAGGCTCCGGCCTAGTGTAGAGTAGTAGAGTCGGCCATGGCCTCGGTGATCTGTGCCTCTTCTGTCTATGGTTATCTATGCTTCTATGTCGAACTGTCACAGATTAGAGGTTATGTCCGTACCTATTTAATTTTGTGGTTATATCGTTTTTAACTTTAATTTGTGTCTTATTTTGCTTTGATTTCAATTGAGGATTTGAATAGAATGAATTCTTTACGAAAACAATTAAATTGTATAACTTCTAAAAGTTATATTAAAGCGATAACTTATAGTAGGTGTCTTATTCATAAATGTTCTAAAAGAATATTAGTAAATACTTTATCATTCAACTTGCAGGGTGTTTAGCCACTGTAACAGAAGAAATTACTCGGCAGAATGATATATTTGTGGCCGAACAACAACGACAGAAAGAAGAAGTTGGCCGTATAGAGAAAATTGAGGTACAATATGAAGGTGTCCCTGCTAATGAAACGTTGGTAATGAATAAGTTCTTGTCTACACCATATGACTGTGCAAAACGTAAGTTTTCGAATCTCTCAGTGAATATTTGTATAACAAATCAGATAATCGTGATATATTGCCTTAGATCTAGGTGACAAAATACGAGATAAATCTGTAGTTGCATTACTGAATGGTGAGACCCTATGGCATATGCACAGACCATTACCAGATTCTTGTAGGCTAGAGCTGCTACATTACAACATACCAAACCCAGCAGCTGTTAATAAAACTTTCTGGAGAAGCTGCAGCTTTCTATTAGGAGCAGTAATCTCAGATGCATTTAAAGATAATGTGAATGTACAGCTGCACAGCTTCCCAAGTCCTAATGGTATGTTCTATATGTTTTACTATTTAGCCTAGTCTACCCTAGTTTAAGTAATAAGATGAAAAGAAAGTAAGTTGAATGGTTTCATAAAATAAGTAAAAAACTATTTAACAGGTTAACAGGGAGTTAACTGCACAAATGTATCAATGGATTTTACTGAGAAATCTTACAATTTTCAACAAATGTGTCTGTAATTAAAATTTAAATTGCTGACAGACCCAGACCGAGAAGTTCTTAGGCTCCCAATTTTTTGTTGTGAATAGAAACTACATTTTTACTTTATAACATAAGCTGATAAAAATCTAGTATTCTAATTAACATTTCTCATTCCAGAAGTTCTATTCCTTTGCTAAGTTCTCCACTTTCACGATTTTTTGTGTTCAAGTGTTAAAGTAGCAGTAGTTACTTTTTGTGACATGGAACACACCAAAAAGTAATTTTTCTGGTCTGAACACCTTCATCAGGTAGCATATATTGGGCCAAATAAGGACACTTTAAGTTAACAATTTCACTGTCTTCCATTAACCTATTTGGTGTGACAACAATATAGTTCAGCCTAACTTTTCAGCGGCGCCTTGGCATTTGAGGTATCAGGGCTTGCAAATATTTTTTGTCGGACAGCAGTATGTCCTTGTAGTAGGGCTTATAATAAATTGGCCACACTCCCTGTAGTTCAACTTTTTACTCCTTCCCTTACCCACAAATGTGTTGTCCTCAAGCAGTTTACTATAACCTCCACTTAATTCAGGATTCTGTAAGCTAAGTGGGTTATAAACAGTTTTCTTTATTGAACTGCTAAAATATCTATTAAAACATAATTTTGCCTTGTCTTGTATGGGCCCCTGAAATACTCCAGCACCCCCACTTTGAAGCACTGTCCTACAGCTTGAAAAAATGTATATTTGATATTTTTCCTTATTATATACATTTATGAAATGTTACATCTGGCTGAATATTATCTGAGGCTTTATCATCATTTTGATATAGCTTTCAGTAGATATGTTATTGTTTCAACTGCTGAATTTACCAATGCTTATAAACCCCATCTATTCTAATTTTGAGATTAGATTAATTGGCAATATAAAGTAGGCAACCATAAAAAAGATTTGGAAAGTATCATTAACCTATGTATATTTTTTCAGTGAAATCTGGCAGTTTTGTGTATGATGTACAACTATCATTAGATGATTGGAAACCCACAGAATCTGAATTGAAAGTTTTGTCTATTGAAATGATAAAATTCTGTCAAAAGGAATTTCACTTGGAGTGCTTGGATGTATCAAAAGATATAGCACTGGAAATTTTCCAAAATAACCCTCATAAAACACAACAAATTCCTGATATTGCTGAACACAATGGAGATAAGGTGAGTAACTAGGTCTTGGAAGATAAGTGTAGAGTACAGATGTGGTAATGAAGATAAAATTCTTGACCTCAACGCTCTATAATTGTATTGAATAACCAAAACACTTGGCCTTTTGACTGTTTGTTCATTCGCAGTTGTTTCATCTGAAATTTTCTGCCTAATATCTAGTGAGAAATAAGGTATGCTGCCCATAGCAGGCTATAGAATCTTGCCCACCAGGGTTAAATGGCTTTTATTCCATTCTCATTATTTACCATCAGTATACTGGAAAACTTTGTAACTGGTACAATACCCAACCACCGATTTTGTCTCATTGCTTATATACAATAGAGCTTAGAGTGATTATGTGTTCACAAGAGCTGTCTAATGGTAGATTAATCAGTAAATAGAGTAGTCAATGTTGCATCATTGGCTGTGTATTCCTTGCAAATAACTTCCCTCTCCACAGTTTCTGCAGCTTCTCTCCTTTGGTCGTGTTTAAGTGCCCAAGTGACTATGCCGGTGCACTGTTATAGCTTTTGAGGGCCGGTATGACTACAGGTTTCTATATTTGTGGCTGCAGTGGCACCATTCAATCATCACTTTTGGTCTTCTGAATGCGAGTATAGCCGGATCTGGCAGCTTATTTTATTAAACAGCTGCCATGACTGCTTCTTTACCTTTGACAATCACTACAACCAAGGCCTTGAACTGGTTTATCAAAAATATTTAGGATGGAATTTCTTAAACTTACCCAGTGGTTGTCTCTTTTTTCATTCACATGTTGCTGATCCATCAATAAAGTCGCATATGTTGGAAGATAAACTTTACTGACGTTTTGAACACCTCTGTGGCCTTTATCAAAGCACCAAATATTTGACAAGATATTAATTTGAAATAAGTCGCATTGCTTGAAAGCTGTGCTAGGAAACAGTTATTGTTTTTTGTGATATATTTTCCTAGGTCAATGATTCTGACGTCTTAAATAATACAGCATAATTGCATTGTCCGTGAATTCAAAATAAAAGCTAGCAATATATCAGCGTCAATGCTATTGGCCTTATGAGTTTATAAAAGTTTCACTTCTAATGATAATTTTCTAATATTAATGTTAGATTATAATTTATTGGCATTTATATAAACATGTGCTTATACAAAATTGTTGACTAGTATGACCTTGCAGGTCTGTGATGTTTAAGATAAATGTTTCCTTTATATCAGGTATTATATGAATGAATTTCTCAGTATTTGATTTTGACATGCAACAGGTGATATCAGTATATGTGCAAGGCTAGTGTCTAATATGTAGTTTGAAAAATTCTTCTCTGCAGGAATATCTATACTTCTATTTTCTCTGTGGTAAACATGTTGTCTAAACAATTATATTCCAACGAATTCGAATAGGTTAGAAGAAGTAAACAAAGATTTTGTCACAATCCTAAAGCTGCAGCTAGGTGATGGTTACACACTGACCGCTGAATCGCAACGAGCTAGCAGGTAAAGAACCCCAAAAATAAAGGCATGGATAGTGGAATGAATATAAATATAAACTTTGATTTGGTTGATCGTTTCGGGTTAATTGTTGTAGTTTTGAGTCAATTTTAGGTTTTAGCAGTGCATAAGTGTTAAAAGGCTATTTTAAACAATTCCTCAAGATATAAGTCCTGCGGATTTCTGTAAAAGATAACATCGTGTTTGTGAACACAGTAAATAATAACAACGAGATCTTAGAAACACTCACATGTCTGTTAGAGCATGGGCGTTGCTTTTTCTAGGCTATTCGAATTCGTTGTTATATTTTCTATTAGATTCCATAACAGTCTTAAACTGCCATAATTTGATTGACTTGTTCATCGTTGCTACCAAACAGTTACATTGATGTGTTACCCAGGACTTTGGTCTAATGTAATGCATAACTTGTTAACAACGTTGTTAAAGTCACAAAGTGGTAATCTGTAAATTGTAATAATTCGAGTTCTCTTATAACGTATGCCTGCAACATCAAATGAAATTTCTTCAGCCTCTTAAGATTAAAATTAATTTGAGTGTAACTCAGTAGCATTGGATATGGTTTCAGGAAAGATCCGATCAATGTTCTCCAAACAAAAAAGGCGTTCATAAGATTTTTCCCGATTTTCTTAAAGGGGTGATACACGTACGAGCTTTAAGTACGCGGTTTTTAAGTTCGCGAACTTACTCGGCTCGACGCGGTGACACACGTGAAGCTGAAATCACTCATTTTGATAATTTTCCTAAATAAACAAGACTTTTAACAAACGCCAAACACAACAAGCGTTGCGCATCGATGGCCTGCCAAAACAAAGTGGTGGCTCGCGGCTCGCAGTACGAGCTGAAACCAGCTACGAGCAACATTTCAAACCAGTTGGCTCGCCGGCGGTTTGCGCGACGGTTTTAAAGTACGCGTACTTACGGTGACACACAGGCGAAAAAGGTCGTCGAGCCATAAGTACACGTACTTGCTCGTACGTGTATCAGCCCTTTTAGGGTTTGTTGTTGGATCTCAAATGAGCTGCGGTATTGTCTGCTCTTAAAGAAGCGGATATCTTACGTTGGACGTCTTCAGATTTAGATATTAATTAATGTATCGCTGCATAAGCACTTTTTTCTTGCCTATCAAATCACATTTATAATTGACGAATGGTGCTAGATGTGATGCCTGTAGTTCCATCTCCGCTTTTTAGGTTGTATTTCGTATATCCATTTTTTGAGTTCAACAAGCACCACTCCACATTCACCTCAATTTTGACTCAATAATACAATTTCAATTCGTACCAAAAAATGTCGGATAAAGTCGGCGGCCGGCGGGACTCGAACTCATGACCTCCAGATTGGTACTCCGGCTCTCACCAGTTGAGCTACAACTACGCGGGAACGTGGCCCGCCCGCCGACGACTCTCTCGCGCCATATTCTGGTACTACCAGCGGCCCGCATCTATAACATCAAGTGATCTAATGGGTCGGTATTATTGATCTCCGACCGCGTTCGAGCTAGATGCCACACGTCCGGGCTAGCACAGATGTGTACGGGAGGTGTTGAACTGTTTTTATTTTCATGCTTACATCCACATGTGGATTGCTCAATTTATATTCGTACCAGAAAATGTCGGTGTACCAATCTGGAGGTCGTGGGTTCGAGTCCCGCCGGCCGCCGACTTCTTCCGACATTTTCTGATACGAATTTAAATTGAAAAAACCACATGCGGATGTAAGCATGAAAATAAAAACAATTCAACGCCCTCCGTACACAGAGGTATCTGTGCTAGCCCGGACGAGTGACATCTATACCTTTTCTAACTGTAGTTTCAAAAGCATCGAGTTACATTTTTAAAGCGTCAATTATAACTATAGATTACACCTGACAGTTTGAATTTACAATTGACTCTTTAGAAATGTAATTTCACCAACAACAGATCACTTGATGTCATAGATGCGGGCCGCTGGTGGTACCAGAACATGGCGCGAGAGAGTCGTCGGCGGGCGGGACCGTTCCAGCGTAGTTCTAGATGGCGCTTTCGAAGTTGAGTTGACAGGGCGACCGTAGCTGAACTGGTGAGAGCCGAAGTACCAATCTGGAGGTCGTAGGTTCGAGTCCCGCCAGCCGCCGACTATTTCCGATATTTTATGGTGCGAATTTAAATTGAGAAATACACATGCGGATGTAAGCATTATCATAAAAACAATTCAATAATACAAGCTGCAATTTTGCCTTACAGGTAACGCTATATAAGGCAGGCACACATATTGACATCTCAAAGGGACCTATGGTTCCAAATACCAGGCATTTGGGTAGAATAACTGTAGCAAATGCCATAAAATTGGACACTGATATACCAGGAGGCCCCATTTATAGGTTCCAAGGAGTAGCACTACCTGCAGCTATCACATTGAACCATTTTGCCTACAGTATTCTGGAAGAAAGGGCTAGAATTTTGGTAAGTATTTTTTTTACAGCTTGATTTTGACTTGTTTGCAACCTGCTCGTACACTTAAACTCTTGGATGACCTCCCCGCCCATACCGACCTCTTGAACAGTAACTATTCATCTTCAAAAGTGGTGCTTTTTGGAAATTTCAACAGTGAGACCTATTTGGGCTCCAACAAGCAGGTCGGCGAGTTGTTATAGCGTTTGCAGGGCTGGTAAGGTTCTCATCTCATCTCATTTTTTCTCCTCGTGTCTCATGCGACATCCCAATTACCGCCTGTCCCAAAATGCGGATATTCAGCAACCGCAATGAATCTTGAATTATGGCATAGACAAATAATCGCTACCCAACAAACAAAAAATAAGTCTCATAGCAGTGACCATCAGATCTACACCGAGTTACTGGATACTAGTACTAAATCATAAACCTTCATCATACTTAGGCAAGTCGAACTCCTTCATAAAAAAATTGAGAGCATTGCTTCTTGCACTCTTCATATCAACGTTCATCTTAAGGACGTAAAAATCAGTAGACTGTTTCAGACACCCATCTCAAGTGCAAAATCACTGCATCTAATTGCTTTAACTTTGTAAACCCCTGGAGACAGGAATAAACGGAAGTACAAGACCAATATCATTCAATGTCACTTTTGTATATGATATTTATTATTAAAAAAACTGCCTGGATTTGATATTTCTGCACACGATCTTTCAACAGATAAATTAGTTAATAAGAAAATAATAACAATATCAGTAAAATAAATTATATATGTATAAAAACAAATGTGAGAATGGCATAGGATAAATGCCCCTAAATATGTATTACCGCGAGGAATACATATGCATATTCATTTTGAGTTTTAAAATTTTCAAAACAAAACATATTGTGCGTGTTACTTATCCTTTTATTCTTCTTCTGATGTACAGAATAAAATAGAAGGTTATGTCGCATACCAATAGCAGCCAATCCAATCAAACATAACGCCCACACGCCTGCGCATAGGAGAAACGGCTGGCGCCGGCGGTCCATCTTCATTAAAATGGGAGGGACTTGGGCGTTCTATTCCGGTTCTGTTGTCGTTCCCTACGAGGTTGGAACATAACTATAACCTGTTTTATCATGTGCTAGCCGTACTTCTACTTAATAAAAAAAATATTGTTAACAAACGTTGATATTTTAAAACTAAAATGTAATATTAACATTAACCCACTAAGGCTACATTTTAAAAATATCTTCATGCCTTGCAGGGTGTCCCCAAAACACGAAACGTATCAAAGTTATATTTTTTAAATGGAACACCCTATATATTATTGCATATTCAGATTCCTTGCAAAATTCTAGTGTGACATTATGTATCACATATGGGACTTACAGCGAACCGTTTAGGTGTAAATTACCATTTTCGGTAGATATCAGAAAAAAATTGAGTATCGCAAAGATTATAAAATTTAGAAGGCTGTGAGTTTGCCGTATTACGAAGCAAAAAATGCGTAAGCTTAGGTTAGACGGTCAAATGTGAATTACGTTTGTGCTTTGAGAAATCAGTGGATTAATTAAGGAAACTTCAATCATAGATAACTTGATTTTTTTTAAATGGGAATGCCTATTTTTTATACGGTTAAATGTAAAATTTGATAGCCTTTCTAATGATATAAGGTTATGAATATCAGTCTCTGGTAGTTTTCATTTTGTTTCAAATTCTCAGTCAAATTGGCGGTTTTCAATTTTCCTACCTATAAGCAACCTAGCAGGCCATGGAATATAAACAAAAACATGTTCAGATGGTAGAAAACACGTAATTTAAAAAAAAGACACAGACGAATTAGAGTAAAGAGACAAGATTACAAAAATTCCTTACAACAAATTAACTCCAACCAGAAACAACGGTAACATATCTAAGGTCAACGAGAAACTGTATGACAGCAATAGATATTTTTCACAGCCTGCTGCAATATGATAGAGGTTAAAAAATTAACAAAACAATTATAAACCCTAAAAAGAAAGACACGCTACCAGCGATTGTTGCTCCAGCTCGCATTTATCTAACACATGTAATAGCGTAAAAAGGTAGCAATTTGCGTCTACATAACTATACCTCTGACTGGAGCCCTTCTATTTTTTCAGTATCTATTAGCAAGATAGCAAAACAAGAATACTGACAAATCAGATTTAAGTTTTCTGCTAGGTAAATTATGTTTTATAATTTGAACAAATTTTAATTCATTCTTCATTTTCTGGGATCTTGCTAATAGGTACTGAATAATTTTCGGAACTCCAGTCAGAGGTATCGTTACTTTTGACTTGACAGAATGGAATGCTTTTTGTATCATTAAATGTGAAATTTTATTCTAAAGATAATAAACTGCCTATAAAATTCGCTAGTAGTTTTCCTTTCATTTGAAAATGTTTAATGGTTTTGGAAATTGGTAATTTCTAGTAGTAGTAGCTAGTATGCCGAGGAAAATATCCATTTCTGTCGTACTCTAGCTCCTGTTTGACTTTAGATATGTTACCGCCGTCGTTTTTGGTTAGAGGTCTAACCAGCCCCATGTGGAGCGGGTTAGAATATCTCCCGTCGTATATACTGCGTGTCGTAAAAGGCGACTAAAAGGAACCGAAACTACTGTCGGTATAAGCAGTAACCTCTTCTCAACCAACAGCTTTGGGTGGACGAGTTGAGAAGAGTCAGGACACCTTGTCCTTGGGGGTGAGAAATTGCCCCTAAAGGCGGATGAACCAGTAGATACCAACTGGTCAACGGCATCAAGATGCAGAAAGCAAACGGGAAACTACTGCATTAAAGATCTTAAAGATATCCCAAGAGAAACTCGTAAAATAAATAAATGCATTTTACGAGTTCACAACATGTATGTTAAGACATTGTGACTATGATGATGATGATTTGTTGTAAGTAATTTATATAATCTTGTCTCTTTAGTCTAGTTCGTCTGTATTTTTCTGCTAAGTTAGTTGTTTTCTTCTAGTTGAACAAGTTTTTGTTTATATCTCACGGTCTGTTAGGTTGCTTATAGGTAGGAAAATTGAAAAACACCGATTTCATTGAAAACTTGAAGTTAAATTAAATCTACCAGAGATTGATATTCACAACCTTATATCACTAGAAAGGCGATTAAATTTTACATTTAGTCATATAAAAAAACTAGGCATTCCCATTTGAAGAAACCTCTGATTGAAGTTTCCTTATTTAATCGACCGATTTTGCCAAGCACAAACGTAACTCAAATTTGACTGCCTTACCTAAGCTGACGCATTTCATGCTTATTAATACGGCACTAGAGTAACAACCGTCTAAATTGTATAATCTCTGTAATATTAAATTTGACTTTATGTCTCACACTAGAATTCGCCAAGGAATCTGAATATGCAATAATATGTAGGGTGTTCCATTAAAAAAAATAACTTTAATACGTTTCGTGTTTTGGGGACACCCTGTATAATATGAAAATATTTTTAAAATGTAGCCTTAATGGGTCTCTATCCATCCGAAATTATTATTTTCCTTTTCATCAGATACTTTAGCCATAATGCTCCGTGTCGAATAACGTGAATAACCCTTATCTTATTTGTTTTTGTCCGTTATTACACTTTTGCTCAGATTTTTTCTCCAACAGTAAACAAAGAAGATAACGAAGAACACATTTGGCTTGGCTACGTAACATAACAGAATTTTTTGTGTAGTAGTAGTAGTAGTAAGTAGAACTGAACCATTTGTTTACACTCGATGCATAGCGACTTCAGAACGATGCGCTCACCTCATTAGGAGCTGAAAGAGTGACGTGCCGTTTTGTCTATGTTGACATAAGGATGAAAATGTATTTCTCAGGTATGAGGTGGGATAGTTTTATGCCATCTGCAAGTATTGGAACATACTTGTATGATATGGTATTGATGTATCGTCTGTTAGTTGTCATATGTGATGTGAAGTGAAAAGCATAGGTTAGACTTTTGATGTGTAAACTTATCGAATCGTCTGGAACGTTCGGGACTGACAGATGAGCGTTCTAGAATGTCATCTGGATGTCTCGAGTCATCTAGATGGTTCGATGAAGTATACAGGGTGTTTCATATTGATGTACAAATGTTTCAGGGGGCGATTTTCCGAATGATTTATATGAACGTATGTCTTAAACGTCATAACTTTCGAGCTACAGGGTGTTAAAATTCAAATAAAAAACATTATTTTTGTGATAACTTTGGTAACGTTTTAGTTTTCTTTATGAAACTTGGTATGTTATGTACTTTTGATGAAGAATTTTTTTCAATTTCTGCCAGTGTCGTTCGTGCGGGACATGATTTCAACATTTTCAACAAAAAAAGTGGTACGCCACTGTTTTATTTTGCATTAAAAACTTATTTTGAATTCGCCTTTCATTTTTCAACAATTTCGGTCCCTTGATTTTTTTTAGTCCGAGGCTCCATTTTTGTTAAATAAATTAAAAATCATTTTCTTGCAGGCCGATATTGCTATTTTCTGACACGATGCAATTACGCATGTTTTGCTGATTGAGACAAAGTTTATTAGGAAAGTTGTCTCCTTATTTTCGATTAAGGGCACGAGAGCATAGACTTGAAAGATTCTTTGCATTAATAAATTCATACGAATCGAAAACGAATCGATTTCAAGTGAAACAGATTAATTTTCAAATTAGCGTAGTAGGCTGGTGTTTCAAATGAGTGACGTTTTAATAAAATCTAATTTCATTTAAATATCACTGAAAGAAAATAACTGTATTTTTAATGTGTTAAAAGTAGTGTCCGACCGAAACCACTTTTTACGGCCGAAACCGAAACATCAATATAACGTCAGTAATTTTTTCGTGGATATAAAAATGAATATTTTTATTTATTTATTTATTTATTTATTTGACCATTTTATACAAATGAATGCATTTATGGTAAGTCAAAATGGAGAAAGCCTAGAAAGGGTAAAAAACAAACTTATAAGTAATTAAGACTAACTTAATATGTATGTAATATGTATGTACAGAGACGTGATAGTAATTCAGAAAAAGAAAAAAAATATATATTATATATATACCTCAGAACTGTTAATATTGGTGCTCAGATATTCCAGCATTATCACACCTTATTTCAAATAAATTATTTATACTTTTTGAAATAAGAAGTTAATCTGAACCAGTATTTTTGAAAGTAAGGAGTTTTCTCTGAATTTAAAAAACCTTTGTGAGCTTCATTGAGCTACAGCTATTGTTGATTATCAGTATTCATAACTGAACAATCTACTATTGTAACATTGTAAGCGAGAAACAATAATTTATCAACTTTCTTTGCAAATAGCTTCCTCAGTCTGAATAAATTTGACTATGTCTGTCCACTGAAGAAAAGGAGTAAAAATTTATTTCAAACCCATATTTTGGGGCTTTACGCGGATAAATCGAACCTAATTTTTCTGTTTATAATATCACTGCTCTCAGTATGCAGTTTTGTAGTCGGTGTGCATATAGCTCTTGACCAAACAGTAAAAATTTACATATATTGTGCATGGTTACTCCGTTTGTTCGATGGATAAGGTTTATAGTAGCATTAAGTAGTTGTTCAGTGGAAACAGGAAACAGTCGTCGGTAAGGCAGACGTGAATTTTAGGGGAACCTTTCTCAAAGACAGAAATGGACTGAAATTCTAGTGAGAGTAATATCTGCGTTTCTTTGCTCCGATAAGTAGGCTTCTTAATCAGTGATAAGTTATTACGATCATTTACCCAGCAAAATGACACTTCTTCTTTGAAGATTAGTGTTCCGAAGGCGTCCGATCGCAGCGCCAAATCCATCGAATTTAGTTTCGGTTTCGGCCGTAGTTTCGGCTGCATGGCAGCCGAAACCGAAACTAAACCGAAACCCGTTTTTTGGCCGAAACTAGGCCGAAACCGAAACCAAATGTTCGGTCGGACACTAGTTAAAAGCTTACTGATCTCGTTAGATCATCATTTAACTTTGTGTAAGTTTGCTTTAATTATAGTAAATTACACAAATGCCGCAATGGCCTCGATGCATTTCGTATATGGTCTTGCTAATGGTAATTAATACCTTAAGAGCGAGAAGAATTTCTCGGGAAAGATACCCTAATCGTGTTCTACCTATTAAGGTATTAAGCCGAACTTTTTCGAACACACATCGTCGTCTCAGCGAGACCGGTAAGTTTCAGAAAGGCACTTCTAAAGGTAGACCTTGTTCCACAAGAATCCCTGAAACTGAGGAACCAGTATTACAAGAGATCGATGAATACCCGGAAACTAGCACTAGAAAGATTACAAGGTTGCTTAATATGAGTTACACTGTTCTTTGAAGAATTTTAATAGACTTTCTGCTTTATCTGTACCACATTCAAAGAGTGCAGGCTTCACTGCCAAGAGATTTTCCAAGTCGTTCGAACTTTTGTAATTGATATACGCGAAAACTTGCAGAGTATCCTTGGTTTGATACAAAAGTTCTTTTCACGGACGAAGCAAACTTCTCTCAAAATGCCATACAAGTGTTCACAACAACCATTTATGGGCGGAAGAAAACCTCCATGCCATCACAGAAACGTACTGTCAGTATAAATTTTCTGTTAATGTTTGGGCCAGCATTATTGGTGATAATCTTATAGGACCTTTTTTCTTACCAGGGCGTTTAGATGGTCGGTCTCACCATCATTTACATGCACTTTATCGTAACCGTTGGATTGGCCGAGGGGGGCTCTAAGAATGGCCGACAAGGTCTCCAGATCTGAATAGTTCAGATTTCTATTTGTGAGGCCATGCTAAAACCTCGGTTAAAACCCTTGTGTATAAAACTCCCATTCACACCGTGGAAGGGTTAAGAGAGCGAATCGTAGCAGCTTTCGAGACAATTCAAAATACCCCAGGGATTTTTGAGAGGGTACGTGCTTCGATGAGAAGACGGATAAAATCTTGTATTATGGGTGAAGGGGGCCACTTCCAACAATTTTTGTAGCTATAATTTTTGTCATGCACACAGTCTAAGAGATGTTATTCCTAGCATTATTTAATAGTTTAGTACCTAGTTCCTTGTTGTCTTAGTTTAAAAGTTTAGTATTTGTTTAATATTGAATATCTATTAAAACAACTTTTTACCAAAAATAATCCGTTTCATGCATGGTATCAGAATTAATCTATATCGGCCTGCAAGAACATGACTTATTTTTTTAACAAAAACCGAGCGTCGGGCGAAAACAAATCAAGGGACCGAAATTGTTGAAAAATGAAAGGCGAATTCAAAAATAAATTTTTATTTCAAAATCAAACAGTGGCGTACCATCTTGTTTTGTTAAAAATGTTGAAATCATGTCCCGCACGAACGCCACTGGTAGAAATAAAAAAGCTTCTTCATCAAAAAGTACCTTTTGGTACATGAACACAATATACCAAGTTTAATAAAGAAAAATAAAGCGTTACCAAAGTTATCACAAATAGATTTTTTTTAGAATGTTAACACCCTGTAGCGCGAAAGTAGTCACTGAAGTTGAGGACATACGTTTATATAAAGTTTTTTATTCAAAATCATCGAGGAAATCACCCCATGAAATATTTGAACACCAATGTGAAACACCCTGTATATAAGGCGACGAGTAGCAGTAGTAGTAGTTGAGTTGAGTAGTAGTTGTTGAAAGAAGTTAAGTTGAGATAAGAAGTGGTTCTGTATTTAATCGTAAAGTGAAAACGTGAAAAGTGCGTGCTGTTTCATTCCATGGAGCGGAGAAAAAGCGCCGCCGTGACAATATTGTGCATCTTTTGTATTTTCCTGGCCATGTGATATATGAAATTTTTTTTTTTAGATTTTCATTGACTTCCATGTTAACAAAGATGTCGTAATTACTCAATTTTGCCATATGTGATCTGATTGAAAACCAGATACGAATTATAGATGTTTCCTATGTTACTACTTCTAAGACAAGTAAATTTAGCTTTTCCATTTAAGGACTCTGGTAGTACCACACAAATTAATATACGATGATATATCAGTATATAATGAGACTAGAGCTGTAACTTCTATCAAAGGGAGAATTATATTTGATTTAACATTTGACGTTTGATAGAAATTTATTTCTGGCAGTGTTAATCTGCCATACAGTTCCACTCAGAAAATTATTGATGAAGATTTAGCCGAAATGCTGGATTTCAAAAGTGATGACTGATGAAAAAGCGTATCGAATTAAAATTTGGCATCAGTGGAAAAGGCAACTGCATCGTAATCCAGTTTTTAAATAATGTGACACATGTCAACTTCTGTAAGAACCATTTTTATATAGGCAATCCTCAGATATTCTGCCGATTGTTTGGAATGCTGTGTACATATCATACCGGTTTACGTCAAATGAATCTGCAACCAAATCAGTATACAAATACATTGCTCGTTATCAGCGCCATCTCTCAGCTGATGCCGTACATGAAAGGTGACGTTAAAAATGCACAACTGAAGAGCAAGCAGTCAAGAGAAGATAAGGTAGAGGCACCTTACCTTCTGTGAACTACAAAGATGTCAAAATTCTACCGCACATGTGGGGGTACTTTACCCCGGTACCACGCATCTATTGGCACGGGTTCCATAACAGCGTTATGATTATCAGCCAATACCCTTATACAAGGTGTTACCTTCAAGGGTGGCCTTTATTTATACTTGAATAATGATGATATACCCGAAATACTAATATTCGAAAACAGTCAATTCAAACTATACTGGGAGGTTGAAATACATATAGACAAAACCGTCCCAGCCGATAGACCAGATATAGTTTTTCAGTCAAACGCAGACAACGTGACCTATTTAATAGATATTGCGATTCCCAGTGATGTAAATAACCAAAGCGCCTACGCTGGGAAGGTATCTAAATACAGAAATCTCGCCATAGAAATAAAACGACTCTGGAAAGAAAATAAAGTTATTGTCCACCTCAGTATGTCGGTCTTAGGTCTTACACCAAACACATTTACACCACACCTGCAACAATAGGCTCGTTCAGCATATTTCTTTTATTGCATATTCTAAAAGGGCGTATTGAGTTTAGCAGCTGTGCAAAATTTCAGAATTTTCTTAGCTCGATTTCATATTCTAATAAATTATCAAAGTGCTGCAAATTGAAAACGCGCGGCACTTGCGAGTGTGCGACGGTGACGTCACTACACCTCTCCGACCGGCGCGGCGTGGCATCTTGGCCACGCATTGTAACGGGTGCTTGGTAAATAATAACGCTGCGGCGTATCTACTTGCTATGCAAGCTTTGTGAACTGCATACGCGTCTATTGGATAATTTATTTAATTGTTTCATCGACACTGAATACTTACCAAGCTATTCGAATTCGTTGATACTGAGTATAATAATGGAAGGAGGACAGATGAAAAAAAAAATATAAATATTGTATGGTTCCCCAATGTGAAAATACGACAGTGATCACTCCTGATAAATTTCTTATTGGTTTGCCACGAAATATAAAAATCAGGGAATTATGGCAGAGAGCTATGCGTAGGAATGAATTTGTGAGCGATAAGTCAACAAAGTACTCTGTGAGGACCATTTTAATATAAGTATTTTTATAACTAAGTGAATTGTATTATTATCAAGAATCCGCATTTGTGAAGGCCATTCTAAAGGTATAATCACGTCAGTTGTTAGCAGATTTTGCTCGTACTGGTACACTAAAATGTAAGAGATACAACTAGATTTTTTTAATCCAAATACTGAATTAATCACATACCTAACAATTATAAAAGCATTGGAGAAATCAATTCTCATTGATATGTGGAACATGTGAAAGGCTGTTTTCAGGCCTTTGATGTAACTAAAATTCATATGTATTTTGATTATGTAGAAAAAATTGTTTTATATTATATTATCTAGTTCTTTGTGTCTCACATTTCTGTATTTTGGGTAGAAAATCGCGGGTACTTAGCCTACAAAATATCCCTACTTCAAATGTGTATCTCAGGCTTGTATATTTTGTTTAAGTTTGGGGAAGATGTTGAAAATTACATGTGTTACAAACTAATGAAAGATGTAAAACTTAAGATGAAACCGGAAGTAGTTCCGCACATTTTTATTTGTCAAAAAGACCGACAAGCCTTACATGCTAGAGATCCTCGGAATGTTTTCCTTAAGACAACGAAAATGAGATGTAGATGAACCTAGTACCAGCACAAAAAAAACTTGATGTTCGTCACCAAGCAGCGAATCTAGCACCAATGTTTCGCAAGTAGAACTAGAATGTACTGAAGACAACGAGAGAGGGAACGTTAGAAGACAGATAAGTGAGTCCAAGTCAATATAAAGGCCAAAGTTATATCAAAATATGTTAAGTGCAATATACTAAGGCAGTCACTAAGGGAAGGCAGAAACAAATGCCATTAAAACATATCCCAAAATAATGTTACTCCTTAACCAGTGGTTCGAGTTTGGATCATTCAACGAGGAACTTGTAGAAAAGCGAATTGCTTTTCTTATAGAAAATAATCCGAAAATTTATATCGGGATACCCAGTCACTCATTGTTTATAATTAATATGCTTGCTTGCTACAAAGTTGACAAAAATCGAAATATTTGTAAATTTGAAAAAAATGAAACTTAATCTTCCACATAAAATTATAGCAGACGATTTCTGTATATATCAACAGTTTGCTCAATAATTAAAAAAAAACCGTTCCAAAATTAGTCGAAAATTTAAAATCATTTATTCGAATTTCCATCCAAAAACCAAGAAACCCAATCCTGCAGTCATTTTCCTGGTCAGAATATAAAAAATGCAACACTATAAAATATCTTATAGCTTGTACTCCTGATGAGCTTATTTCCTACTTATCTAGAGGTTTTGAGAACTACCGATAAAATGATTGTAGAAGAATCTGGATTTTTGAATGTGTTAGAAAAAAACCACCCGATCAAACAAAAGATAGCGTCAACCAAAGCACTTGAACGTATTACAAACGTAGCTGGGCGCTGTCGCTGTACAGCCGCCAGCCGGTCTGGGCTCGCCGACAGACCCAATGACGTCACAACGATGAATTTTGAGTGCATGAAATATTTTAATCTTTCAAGGCGCGTAACTTTTTCAATTCTCATCCAATTAAGTTGAATTTTTTTTTGTATGTTATATGTAAGTAATACTTCATGAAAATGCGCATAAATATGGTTATTGGAATTTCACTGAACGACCCTATTGGGTCTGGACGAAAAGTTGGGCAAACCTTTCCAAAAGTCTCTAATCCTCAAGACCTGTAGCATTGTACGGCCTTTCCTGAATTCAGAATAGTGTTGACTTGTCACAGCCCGTCAATACTTTTTACCACCACAACCAAGCGAGAAAAAATTAGAAATGCATAATAACAATGTGACGAGCGATGATTTTATCATTTTATATGTTTTTGGGAGCACTTACAGTAACTCCGCAGGCCTACTTCAATGTACTTCGAGGACCTTAAAGGCAAAATTAAAGCAAAAGCGTCCACTTCATCAAGAGTTCGTTTGGACGCTGCAGCACGACAATGATGCGGCTAAAATTTCAACGCACAGTTGAAGAACTAAGTAAAAATTATGGTTCACCCCCCCCCCCCCCCCCTCCCTATTCTCACGATCTTGCCCTCTTTCTTTCCTGAAGTCAAAAAAGAACTTACACGTTTCGACATCTCAAATCCAACCCTATCTTCGGTTTTGGGTCGGACTTAGAGCCCAACAAGGCTGTGATTGTGATACTAAACAATTAAAAAATGGTTTCGCAGAAGTTAATGCTAAGTGGATAAAGCGATGGAATAAGGGAATTGAACAAAATGCACTTTGAAAAATAGTTGTTGAAAAGTTCCAAATAAATATTTCATTGGTATACTGTAAGTCTCGTTATTTTCTGAAACATCCTCGTATATTTTGCAACAGAAAAATATGATTTCTAGGATTATTTGAATCTGATTTGTATTTATTAGCGATACCTCTATAATATACATCATTTGAAAACTTCCCACCACGGATTTATCGAAAACCACTGATTAAAAGAAAACACGCCGAGACACGCCAAAAGATTTGTCAAGGGGGACAAATTAACCAAAAACTACTTCACCCCCTTGTACCTGCTCCCCAATGTCATCCCATTAAATGACAAGTGGTATCGAGTAATAGCTTGTTTCAAAGAAATGTCGAAGTCCTTTGTTTTGAGATTTGATTTTTTTAAATCTGTCATTTAGTTTTCGAGAAATTAGAAAAATATTAATCTTATCCAATTTTTTTCCGATAGAAAACAAAAATATACAAAATGTCACTTTTTATTTCAAGTGTTCAAAATGTTGCCCGTTATTGGGCAAACAATGATATAGGCGATGTTGAAATTCCTGACGGACAGTTGCAAAACCACATTTATGTGGGATATCATAGCAGCTTTCGACGATGCGTTGAGGGTCATCCAAACTTTCAGGTTGGGAAGTAAACACAATAGATTTTAAATGGCCCGACACAAAAAAGTCTAATGGAGTCAAATCTGGAGATCTAGTAGCCTATTTGCCCTCTTCGCCCTATCCATGTATCTGGAAACGCGTCGTCTAGCCATTACCGAACCGGAAGAATATATTGAGGAGGAGCCCGTCTAGCTGGAGATAGATTTGGGCCTCATCAAGTATAGGGTTTCCATCCTGTTCGATTTGGTTTTCAATGGATTCAGTAATAAGCGGATTGATGGTATTTTCCAATATATCCAAATAAATGTCTATTTAAATTTCCATTAATAAACAATGGCCCAAGTACTTTGTTTGCCAAATTGCCTGCCCATACATTTTTTTGATCCTAGGTATAGCCTTCTACTAAAGCATGAGAATTTTCATTGATCCAATATCTGCAATTACGCTTATTAACAAATTCACTTAGATAAAATGGACATGAATCGATGAAGCAGATATTCTTCTCCTGCGTGTCGATGTGTTGCAGCTCGTACACTGTCCAGTGGATTATTAGAATTTTTGTAACAAAAAGGTGCAGCCCAGGCTCCGACACACCGAGCTGCTATTCCATTACTCAGTAACTACTGCTCACACCGTGATGTGAGCAATCACTGAGTCCGCTAATCCTGTGCCCTAAGCAGACGAAGGGACCCAAGGATGACTGCCTTCTGCATTCTGGCCGCTAAGATCTAAGAGAGCAGCGTATTCCTCATTCCACCTAAGGATCCAATGACCATGGCGTGCAGACTTACAGTGTAGTCTAACCAGAGCCTGAGAAGTTGTCCGAGCAACGTCTGATGTTTGGTCCATAAATTAAGACACGTAAAGATTTTTCTAATTCTCTTGGAAACGAATCGACCGTTCTTAAAAAATCAAACGTCAAAATTGAGGTCTTCGACATACCTTTGAAGCAAGCTCGACTCGATACTGCTTGTCACTTATAAATGTTAAGGGTATGATCCTGGGAGGCAGAGGGTACAAGGGGGTGAAGTAGTTTTTGGTTAAAAAGGTGTCCCCCTTGACCACTATTTTGAGGTGTTTCGGCGTTTTTACTTTTAAGTGGTTTTCGGCAAATCGGTGGTACTTAGTGCGTGCATATAAAGGTTGTGGTAGAAATGTGCGAGAGTATCATTTTCTCAATATTGTTTCAGAATTCTGCAAGGATTCCTGGATCACAAGGGGTTGACAATGAAGATAATAGTTTTATATCACGAATCGCGCAATAGATAGATAACTATGTTGTAAAATTTTATTTATAAAAGTGATATTATATGAATTTAAACAGAAAATGGTTTACTGACAACTTCCTCTGCTTCCTTTTGATGAATTTTTCCTACTCCTGTTGCTGGTGCTGCTGAGGTTTCTCTGCCTACATATGAGATCTAGAAAACAAATTGAAAATGACGTTAAATGAATCTGAACTTCTTATGTGCAATGCAATGAACTTGTATAGGACATACTTAAAAGGTGCCCAAACGCCCGCTGGGAAATAGTAGCCAATAAAATAGATGATGTTATGACTAGTGTCCGACCGAAACTACTTTTTACGGCCGAAACCGAATTTCGGCCTCCGTCTCAGTTTCGGCCGAAACCGAAACATCAATATAACGTCAGTAATTGTTTCGTGGATATAAATATGAATAACGTATCATCAGCTAATGCTGTGTGATAATTCATACCTTATTTCAAATAAATTATTTTTGAAGTAAGAAGTTAATCTGAACCAAATATCAACAATTTTATATTTATATTTTGTATCTACTAAATAACATTCCAAACTTTGGTCATTCTTTATGACATCTTATCAATTAGCTGCCTTAAAACTAAATTTCAGAAGTACCTACGTACTAAGTACAACTACTAAGTATTTTTGAAGGTAAGGAGTTTTCTCTGAATTTAAGAAACTGTTGTGAGCTTCATTGAGCTACAGCTATTGTTGATTACCAGTATTCATAACTGAACAATCTAATATTGTAATATTGTAAACGAGAAACAATAATTCATCAACTTTCTATGCAAATTGCTTCTTCAGTCTGAATAAATTTGACTAGTAGCATTAAGTAGTTGTTCAGTGGAAATAGTCGTCGGTAAGGCAGACGTGAAGTTTAGGGGAACCTTTCTCAAAGACAGAAATGGACTAAAATTCTAGTAAGAGTAATATCTGCGTTTCTTTGCAAGCTTGGTTCCGATAAGTAGGCTTATTACCATCATCTACCCAGCAGAATGATACTTCTTCGCTTGCAGATTCGTGTTCCGAGGGCGTCCAATCGCAGCGCGAAATCCATCGAATTTAGTTTCTGTTTCGGCCGAAGTTTCGACTGGATGGCAGCCGAAACCGAAACCCGTTTTTTGGGCCGAAACAGAAACCGACTGTTCGGTCGGACACTAGTTATGACCAGTAAACTACAAACAAGAGAGTGCTGGGTTCGAGTCGGTATACTAATGCCCGATTCGAGAAATAGTGGAAATTACTGCGGAGATCTTTTTCCTTAAAAATGGCACGATTATCAATAAAGAATACGTATACAATCAGATTGTATTGTTTTAGAGCTCTGTCAATTTTTTTATTATTATTTTAGAGGGTCCGACCCCAGTTGTGGGGTATATAAAGTATAAAATAATATTACAGAAACTATTTCCGATGAATAATCACCACTTTTATTTGAAATTTGTGACGATCGCTTGGACACACAGTGTCTTTATCAAACAATGATTCTAAACTTACGCTATTTATACAAGATATTCACGGTTAATGGAAATAACTATTATGGCCAATCGTTTGTAACCAACCAGAAAAGGGTATTTTTTTAGATAATTATGACAGCGCGGATTGCTTCATGAGTGCCAACTGTAGACAATTGTATGATCAACCAGGTTTAACTAAACCGGCGATTGTAAAACGAATTTCAATAAGGTTAGGTTAATGTCCTAATTTGCATCCGTTCAAGAATGTTTGCGAGGTGGTGAGAGATTGCTACAAAAAATTTATAAAATCCTAAACTTACCTTCCTACCAATAAGGTTCTCGAACCTACTTTTCACAAATGTCCATGCTCCCATGTTTCGTGGCTCCTCTTGGCACCATATCACTGGATGGACAAAAAATACAGAAAAGTTAAATGTTAAACCGTTTTATTAAACTTCTATTGAAGGGAGACCTTATAGAGAAATAACGACCTAATATGCAGAACTGTTAATGCGGCCGCGTATCATGATTTCTGGAACGTATCCCATGGTTGTCTCTCTGATCCATGACGCTTTAATGGTCCGGCATAGGAATGTGGCGACCCCATCGCCTATAGGTGATATTGCACCTTGCGCTGTCGGCCTAGCCCAGGGACGACGGTGCATCGTGTACTATTAGCTCTGCAATCAGCCACAGGGGGGAGAAATGCAGTCACTTACGCTTCGCCTGCGGTGCAATCACCCCCACCTCGGAATATTTCAGGGAACCTGGAAATAGTCGACGCCAAATGGCCTCACGGCTCATGTCCCCGGTTACCCATAAGTGACAAATTGAATTAATTTGAAATAAAAAATGCTCAGTGGCTCTTCCAGGATCAAAAGATTCCCCTGGCCGTTCGGATCTCCGGGTGCCAGGTGGTCTGGAGGGAACAACGAAGTTAGTTTAAAGAGTTGTGCTGCCACTCCTCGACAGGCTAACAACAGAAGCCGACCTTCGCAGCGACTTCGCACCGACGACAGGCCCGAAGGTCAGAGAACGTATTTAGGACCGATTTTACAAATACACGAGGTCTAGCCTCCAACATAAACTCTGTCCATCAACATCAGGCAGAGAAGCCACACATTCTGGCACTCACAAAAACTCAAGTCGGCTCTTCAACGATTGATAACTGCTTTAGATAACACGGATATAACTTATAGACCCGATTTAGACGTAGGTTTGACGTATGCGTGTACGTTACATCTGGGCTTTCTTGTCATAGAGAGGAAGAGCTCAAACTGGAAGGATTTGACATCATATGGCTTAAAATATTTTTCCTTCCAAAATATTTCCAAATTCATATGCTGCATCTACAGGCCACCAAGTAGTAACAACTGCAAAGAGCTCTTCGAGAAACTTTCAGCCACTGTGGACGCGCTGCAGTCAGGTCACCCTAAATTCAGAGATAGTATTTCTGGGTGACTTCAACGTTCACAACTCTTACTGGCTCGAACACTCAAATAAAACGAACAAAGAGGGACATGGGGCTGAAGCCTTCGCTATTGGCTGCGGCTTGAAGCAGATAGTCAAAGAACCAACAAAGATCCCCAGCCGCCACGGAGATTTTGCTAGTCTGCTGGACCTATATGTCACAACTACTCCAACAATTTACACCGTGAAGGTAACCTATCCTCCAGATCTTCAACATACAAAGCCTCGCCGGGTCTGGCATTACAAACAGCAAAGTGGGACGACCTAAGAGACTACTACCTGTCTTTTCCCTGGAAGGACGTCTGCTTCAAGTCACAAGACCCTTCAGCTTGCGCCGAAACAATAACAGAGGTAGGTATTAATATCCGACATGGAAGCCTATATTTCACATGTCGTCAAGCGTCCCTCCAAAAACAAGGCATGGTTTAATCAGCGTTGAAGAGATGCAGTTACCTCTAAAAACCAACATTACAAGGAATGGAGGAAAAGTCCAAATGCCGAGAGTCACTACAGCTTTATCGACTCAAGAAATCACTGTAAACGCGTAATTGACAGCTGCAAGGAGGAACACTACCGAACAATTAATAACAAGCTCCTCTCATGGCCTAGTTCGTCCAAAACATTCTGGTCTGTAGTTAAGGCTGTTAATCAGAACTTTCCCTATTCGTCAATACCACCATTGCCCAGAGAGGACAGGTCCATCGCTTCTACTCCTAAAGAAAAAGCAGATATCTTAGGGAGGCTTTTCGCAGCCAATTCTACTGTAGACTTCCGAGAAAGTATGTACTCCGACGGCCACCATAAACGCGAACTCGAGAATGGCAGTGGTCAAATTTCAACATCGAGATGTAAAAGCATCCTCAAAAAACTAAACATGAAGAAAGCTACTGGTCCTGACCAAATTCCAGCCATTGTCCTTAAACGCTATGCCGTTGAGCTTGCACCGGTGGCTTGCACTATTCCTTGCAAACTCTTCTAAACTACTACATCAGCGAGGCGTGCTTCCCGGAAGCATGGAAGATTGGCTGCGTACACCTCAAGCCTAAGAAAGGCAAAAAACCGATCCTATCAACTATAGACCTGTGGCTCTTTTCAGCATCATGTCTAAGGTTATGGAGACGTATTTTCAATAAACGCCGGTGTTCCTCGGAGATATGTCCTATCCCCTACACTGTTTCTACTGTACATCGACAAGCTGCTGGAAATAACATCGAATCCAATCTACAGTTTCGCAGATGACAATACATTAATATCGTGCATGGACCAGGCAGCCCCTATCATCCCAGGAGACGGTACGTCGGCGACAGCAACATGCCTCACAGATCAACGTAGATATCAAAACAATTGTCGAGTGGGGATTAGTAAGTAAAGTACAGTTTAACGTACAGATAACTCAGGCAACAACACTGACAAAGAAGTCTCGCGTTGGCTTACCAACTGTGGAAATGGAGGGTCACCCGAAAATCGACTCACCTTCTTTCAAATTTTAGGGGCTCAACGTCAACAACAACATGTCCTGGCACGACCACGTCGTCAGTATTGCCAAAATGGCATCCCAGAAACTTGGAGTTTTCTTCGCCGTAGGAAGCTGTATACGCCAGAACAACTACTGCTGCTCTGCATGGCACAGATCCGACCATCGTTGGAGTATTGCTCCCATGGGGATACGCTGCGAAGCACTCGCTAAAACTTCTGGACACTATTCAGAAGAGAGCGATTCGACTGGTCGGTACGCCTAATCATACAAAGGACTTCCACAGCCTGGAACATCGAAGAAGGGTGCAGCCACCCATCCCTGTTTTACAGATGTTCGGGTGAGCTTTCCCAGATAATAAAACCAAAGGCCGCCCGAACGAGGAACACTAGAGAGGCTCTGCGAGCTCATTTTTACCAAGTCGAGGTCCCTACTCCCCCGAACCAGTCTCCTCCAGCATTCCTTCTTTCGGAGCACTTCGACACTGTGGAATGAGCTGCCAGAGAATTTCTTTCCCGACTGCTATAACCTGCAGCGTTTCAAATCTAACGTGCACCGATACTTATCCTCTCGCAGCGCTTCTACAGCACCATAGTCTTTCAGAAAGCCTTTGCGGGAGGCTGACCATAAAAACAAACAATAAAACCACATATGCTGGATAAAGTATTTAACAAACAAGATTTGGAATAAGAGAGATTGTCTGATGTGATTGTCAGCATTTGTTTTTTGGCGAAGTTCCTAAGGGCCGTATTCATAGTCGTCTCTTGAGTAACACTTAGACCCGATTTTATCAACATGACGACATGCATATTTAACAAAGACTTTGACAAAGCTTTTCTATTGGATGTTATTTAGCAAAAGCTCTCTACTGGGTATTGAGGGCTAGGTTAATAAATATCATCCAATAGTATTTTATCAATATTGAAAACAAAATGTCAAAGGTGGATGACACTTTTCATCATATCGTATATAAGTTTTATAACAAAACTATTGTTGTAACAAGATATTTGTTGCAACATAGGCGATGAATTAAGTTTGCAGCTCAAGACGAAGTCAACGATCGATATAAATATCTTTTTAAATCTTTGAAATTAGATCACAAATCCCAGTAATAAAATACCTAATCAAATATGCTTCGTTGAGACAATCCGCTCTGCAAGATGCTGGGTGACCTAGCGGTATAGTGTTCGACAGTGAATCACTGTGTTCGAGGTTGGTGTTGTTTCGAGACCCAGCCCTTGCAACTACTTTTTTTAATTTTTTTTAACCAAAAAAATTCAATGATATACTTTTTACTCATGTTACACACATTTTTTGTACCATCGACATAAATATGTTTTTGAATCAAATTTTATTAGACATTTTACTTGACATAGTGCAAAAGCTAAGGGGACCAGAGGCGGTGGCGAACTCAAAGTCAGTGGAAGTGAAGTTTATCCGTCAATGTTCAGTGGATCTACTGTCAGTGGTCAATATCAATCGCCAATTGCTCTGATTGCGGTATCAAAATGAAATTATTCCAAAAAAGTAAAATTATCCGTAACTTTTTGTTGTACTTGTAAAACATCTAATAAAATTTGATTCAAAAACACATTTATGTCGATGGTACAAAAAAATGCATATCAATGAATATTTTGGTTAAAAAAAATAAAAAAAGTAGTTGGGTCTCGAACCAACACCACCCTCGAACACAGTGATTCACTGTCGAACACTATACCGCTAGACCACCCAGCATCTTGCGGAGCGGATCGCCTCAACGAAACATGTTTGGTTAGGTTCGTTATTACTGGGATTTGTGATCTAATTTCAACCATTCAAAAAGATATTTATTTCGATCGTTGACTTCATCTCGAGCTGCAAACTTCATTCATCGCCTATGTTGCAACAAATATAGATTTTAGTTACAACTGTTACAAGTATTTTCACGAAGTACGTCACACGGGTTCGGGAGCCGTCGGCGTGTTTTCGGTTCCAGATTCAAAAACCCATTTTTATTTTGACATAACTTTTGAATTATTGCGAAAAAAAAGAAAACAAAAACAGTTTTGTTGTAAAACTTATATTCGATCTCTCCATTTATCACAAAAAAAAATATATTCAAAACCCCAATTTTTTGTAATTATTATCATTTAGCAGAAGAAAAAACTAGCGATCAAATGTACAGTTTTTGCGTAATCTGATTGGTTGAAATTAGCAGTTGCTAAACTCTTTGTTAAACAAGAAAATGCAATTTTTCACCAATTTAGGATGGAAAATCAGACTGGAAAAGATACTAGATGGTTCATAATGGTCGATTGTATATAAAGCATGTAATTTTTAACCTTTTTGAGGTAAACTTCAAGAGAAATCAATAGTTTCCAGAGAACTTTGACAGAGGCATGTTCTTGAACGGGCTGCTCTGATTGGTCAAAGTCTTTGTTAAAATGCGCATGTTGATAAAATCGGCCCTTAAGGTCCCCTTAAGTAAGACTCAAGAGATACTTAAGGGACCCTCAAGTGTGGCTTTCCTTCTGTCTGTTTCATAGACAACATCTACGAGAAGGCGTTTGGCGACATTGTCATATTTCAAATATAAGTCAATTTGTTATACCTAAGCCTACGTATTTTGCTGGTTTCTGTTATGTCTTTCTGTTTTGTGCCAGTATTTCGTGTTTTACGCCCGAAATGTTTTCAGATGTGACAGAAAGTGACAACACCGTTCTCCAAAATGAACATACAAAATCGCCTTGACTGCAACGAAATGTCATGATGGCAAGTCATGCTGACATTTCGTTACTTGAGTATTACTTAAGGGACCCTCAAGTATTAAGGGACCCTTAAGTATCGACTATGAGTACGACCCTAATTAAGTCGGCGATTCTCGAATCTTGAAGAACACAAAGTTGAATTTGTATTGTTAATAAATCTAAAATGAGTGACAGTTCTATATCAGTGTCTTCGGATAACAATGCTAGTGACATACAGATTGGAACCCCAAAACCAGACAATACAAGAGAAAGCGTACATTTGAAAACAATGATCGGATTTCTCCCTAAACAATAACCAACCACCGATAGTGAAATACATTCTTAATTCAACTTTATATAGGTAGAGTATGCTTTGTCATCCTCCTTTAGTAGTGGAGAAACTTGATCCCATTTCGTCTCGCCTCGCATTTTTGCTGAGACTTTGATATTTCCTCTTTATCATGTTAATAGTTATGTTATTTGATTCTACAGGGTATCCAGTTAGTGTGTAATTCTTCGATATCTCACAAGGTATACCTGATAGAAGAAAATGTCAAATACAAAAGTTATTTGCTTACTTAAGACGCATATTCTAAAAATATTCTAAAATATACAGGGTGTTGCGCGAAAGTAGAAATGGTGAATGATCAACTTGTTTTTTTTATATGGAACTATAACTTTTTATTAAATTTTTCTAGTTTCCATCATTGATCTCTATTAAATCCTAAAATATTTTTGGGATCGGTTGCGACGTTGCCAAGTTATAATTTATTTTCTATTAATTTCCTGATTTGCAAGATCGCAAGTAATACGTCCAAATTGATATATTCCTTTAACTTTTCTCAATAATATCATACAGCGGGTTACTTGAATATTGAGTGGATATTATTTTGGATGTTACCAGCAATTTGTATCTACAGGGTGTTTTTGGCAGAATTTTAAATTACGGCAATTTGAAGGTCATTTTACTTTGTTTTTTTTAAATGTAACACCCTGTATGTTTTATTTCAAATCGAAATATCTACTAATACCCTGTCTCATCTTGTAATTTTTTTTTCGCGTTTGCGGCGTTGCCAAGTTATAAATTATTTTTCCAAATTTTTAAACAAATATCCCCGATTTTAATTTATTTTAAATAGAATCCTCTACTTATTTTTATCGCAATGAATTGCACATGTCGAGCTTAGTAAGATCTCACAATTTCAAAATTTTGTTTCTAATAATTACTGAGATACGGCAACGCCGCTTTTTCAGTAAACGGTACAGGAACGCTTAAATATATCCAAAACTGCCACAGCTGGAGAGGTGAAATTCAATACTTGGGGGTTTTTGAACATACAGAATTCAAGAACGCTAACAGCAGTGTTGTCAGATTTACCAATTTTACGTCATAATTTTGAATGGAATGCCCTATTTATGAAGTCTTACGTAAAAGTGGTAAATCTGACAACACTGATGTTAGCGTTTTTGAATTCTGTGTGTTCAAAAACCCCCAAGTATTGAATTTCACCTCTCCAGCTGTGGCGGTTTTGGAAATATTCAAGCGTTCCGGTACCGTTTACTGAAAAAGCGGTGTTGCCGTATCTCAGTAATTCATCATCATCATAGTCACAATGTCTTAACAGACATGTTGTGAACTCGTAAAATGCATTTACCCATTTTAAGAGTTCCTCTTGGGATATCATTAAGATCTTTAATGCCATTCCCATTTGCTTTCTGCATCCTCATGCTGTTGACCAGATGGTATCTACTGGTTCATCCGCCTTAAGGGCAATTTCTCACCCCACGGACAAGAAGGTGTCCTGACTCTTCTCAACTCGTTCACCCAAAGCTGTTGGTTGAGAAGAGGTTACTGTTTATACCGACAGTAGTTCGGTCAGTAATTAAGAGAAACAAAATTTTGAAATTGTGAGATCTTACTAAATTCGACATGCGCAATTCATTGCAATGAAAATAAGTAGAGGATTTAAAATAAATTAAAATCGGGGATATTTGTTTAAAAAATTGGAAAAATAATTGATAACTTGGCAACGTCGCAAACGCGAAAAAAAATATTACAAGGCGAGATAGGGTATTAGTAGATATTTCGATCTAAAATAAAAAATACAGGGTGTTACATTTAAAATAACAAAGTAAAATGACCTTCAAGTAGCTGTAATTTAAAATTCTGGCAAAAATACTCTGTAGACACAAATTGCTGGTAACATCCAAACTAATATCCACTTAATATTCAAGTAACTCGCTGTATAATATTATTAAGAAAAGTTAAAGGAATATATCGATTTGGACGTATTACTTGCGACCTTGCGAATCCGGAAATTAATAGAAAATAAATTATAACGTGGCAACGTCGCAACCTATCCCAAAAATATTTTAAGGTTAAATAGAAATCAATGATGGAAACTAAAAGAATTTAAAAAAAAAGTTATAGTTCCATATAAAAAAAATGAAGTCAAGTTGATTGACTCAATACTTCCCACACATTACGGTGATACCAGTTTATTATTTTCCCATAGCATGAAGCTTAAGTGTGAGATCCCTTGCATCCAAATAATCGCTAGCCCCCCCCTCCTAAAATTGTCTTATGCCGTTAGGTCTTTCCTTCACAGGTCAATGGACAGCCATTATCAACACTACAAACTTTTCAGTTTTACAACGCCCTGCCCCCCAACCACCCCAATTTCACCCCTACCCAAAAAAACACAGACGATCAGGAACCTCTAAAAGCTTAAAAACGAACTTTGAGCTGTTCTTATATTTTTAGTTTTTTTATTATTTCTGCGCCGCCACTGGCATGATTTATAAAGACCATACGCGATTTCCATCGTCGCCACGGTAGTAATACTGTGTCAAAGTTTCATTAAAATCAATTTAGTAGTGTCCGCGTTACAAAATACAAACCGATCCAAAGCAATACTCGTATGTATACAGAAAATTCTAAGTCCCTTAGTTTCCGTAATAGGCTAGGCAATGTTCGGATGGACCTAAAAAGGTGATTTATGTCACTAGGTCTTCCTTCATAGGTTAGTGGTCAGCCTATTACGAATCCAAGACATTTTTCAGTTTTTCAACCCCCTCAATTTCACCCGCACCCAAAAAAACGCAGAAAATGTTCAGGAACCTCTAGAATGCTTAAAAACGAAGTTTAGCTGTTTTAAATTTTTTGTTTTTTTATTACTTCTGCGCCGCCACTGGCACGATTTATAAAAACCATACGCGTTTTCCATCCTCGCTACGGTAGTAATACTGTTTCAAAATTTCATTAAAATCAATTCAAAAGTTTCCTCGTAACACAATATAGAATGATCTAAACCAATAATCTCGTACGTTTACACCAGAAAAATTCCAGGTCCTTTGGTTTCTGTAATAGGCAAGGAAATGTTCGGATGGACTTAAAAACGTTATTTATGTTGCTAGGTCTTCCTTCATAGGTCAGTGGACAGTCTATTATGAAAGCAACAAATTTTTCAACCCCCCACCCCCCAACCACCCCAATTTCACCCCCATTCAAAAAAAAGTAGAACATGATCAGGAACCCGTAAAACGCCTAAAAACGAAGTTTAAGCAATATTTAATTTTTTTTGTTTTTTGCTAATTACTCCGCCGCCTATGCACCGATTTTCAAAATTATAGGAACATTACCTACTACGAACCCACAGCATATCGCTGCCCAAATTTCATCATAATCCATGCAGCGGTTGCTGAGATTACTAGGCTCGAGAAAAGCGACAGACAGACAGACCGACAGACAGACAGACAGACAGACAGACCGACGGAAATGAGTGACGTGGATTTTCGTTATGTAGACATCATAAAACGCCCAAAAAGCGTATTATCTCAAAATCGAAAATTTTCGCGATCACAATACTCTCCTCACCTATCGGTGTGGGAAGTAAAATTAAGTTGGTCACTATCCTACTTTTCCGCAACACCCTGTATATTTCAAAATATTTTCAGAATATGCGTCTTGAGTAACCAAAAAACTTTTGTATTTGACATTTTCTTCTACGCTTTGAGAGATATCGAAGAATTACCCACTAACTGGACACCCTGTATAATGAAGATACTTTGAAGGCCAATTAATATAACATACATACAGTCTGTTTAGTATTTAGAGTTTTCCGACTTAATATTTTCATTGGTTGGTTTTATTGTTTTTCGAAGAATTGATCTTTGCGTTTATGTTGTTTCAGAGACGGTTCTGATATATTTTACATGCACTTTTAGTCTTTCGGATAATACTTTTGTATATTACATAGTATGTACAGTATGCTATTATAGGTGGATAGTTGTATTCGACCTTTATTGAGTGAGCAAAGTCTGTATCTTTTTCTTGTCAAAAATTGATTGTTTTGCCCTATCGAATTAGATTTTTATAACACCTTCCTAGGTATATAGTTACTGGGATATGTGTCCTCCAAACCAAACCGTGAATTCTTGCAATCCCGCAGCGCAGTCTCTGTCACTGCTGTCATTTGGATGAAATTTGAGGTGTGATTTGATGTGGGGTCATAGTAAGTAATGCTGCTACATTTTTGAAAATCGTGGCGGTGCACTAATTAGAAAAACTACAGGCTACAGGCATTGCTGTTTAGGAATGAACTCCACAATCCTTGATCTATCTGAAGCTAATCCTTTTTTATGAAGCCTCAATTTACACTCCTTTATCATAGAGATGATTATTGCACCTCCGATTCTGACTTTCCAAAACGTCTTGTACAACATGTCAAGATGATTGACAACTGGATATTGCCTTATTTTTTTTGTCTGATAGTAGTTCTAGTTCATTTTGTAGTTCATCATCTATCTGATCAAGATTGTCGCAGGTCCTGGAAACAGACTTTTTATAGTGAGAATCGAATATACAAATACAACTCTGCGTAAAGATAGAATAGTAATTCAAGGAATACCACAGCGGTTTTCCTGAAGAAGGCGAAATTGGGGTAGCGGGAAGGGTGAGGGAAATTCAATTTTTTGTATTAATTAAGGACTCTGCCTTAAAAAATACTACATACTTTACAAACGTATACGAGCATGGACTTCATAATCCAATAACCTAAAACTTAAAAAGCTTCTAATAGTCTAAGGTCCCACTGCTTGATCTTGCAGATAGGTATGTTGTTTTTTTGATAAAACTAATTTTAAATGAGTTATTTTTATTATTATTATTTATTCATTTTAAACGCTACATGAATAAATGAAGGTCATTCACAGAAGGCAATGCCTTGTGCGTGAACATCCTCCGGTATAGAAAAACTAGAATTTAAGTTCATATGCTCCTACTTCTCGTGCACTCACTAACTTGTAGACCTTTCCATGATTAGTCATCTTTTGGATCCTCCTATAATCCTGCTGTTTCTATCATTTGGACCAGTAAAACTCCCATCTCTTGTGCAGTCAAACATCAACCATATTAATTTTCCTAAGCTTTGTTCAGAATAACTTCACAAATAAATTTTGAATTACTACCCCGTGTCAGTGCTCGTGTCGTGCGATAAATAAGGACAAAGCATGGCAGTTGTGACACTTACAGTACGTAACAATGCGTGCCTCTTCTTTCTTGCGCTTCCACTTACCTGGAGCGAGAATGGCTCATAAAAATCGTGGCAACCTTTGATTGCCGGCTATTTTACAACTGACAACTTTGGATTTTTGTAATTAATATCGATGAAGCTTTAATTTTGTATCAGAATTAAAAAAAAAGGTGAATGCGGATAATAATTAACAGTAATATACCTGTTCACACCTGGCAACCCAATCTTTACATTTATTTCCTTTCAAATGAATGAAAAAACATATAGTGCAAAATATATTAGCGAATTAATTTCACTAAAATTAATTACTGTACTGTACTTTAACTTCCGTTTCTGTGTACCGTTGCAAATAATGCTGGTTTATACAAATTTATAACATAACTGCTGCATAGAAACCTGTACTAGAACGCCTATTCACCTCTCCGGTGCGTCATTTCGCTTTTTTGCTGGCTGTTGGCGTATTCAAACGTAATTCCAATTTAGGAAAACAATTTTCAGTGGTATTCCTTGAATTACTATTCTATCCTACACAGAGTTGTATTTGTATATTCGATTCTCACTATAAAAAATAAAAAAGTCTGTTTCCAGGACCTGCGACAATCTTGATCAGATAGATGATGAACTACAAAATGAACTAGGACTATTATCAGTCAAAGAATAAGGCAATATCCAGTAGCCAATCATCTTGGCACGTTGTACAAGACGTTTTGAAAGTCAGAATCGGAGGTGCAATAATCATCTCTGTGATAAAGGAGTGTAAAGTGACGCTTCAGAAAAAAGGATTAGCTTCAGATAGATCAAAGGATTGTGGAGGTTTTGGCCCTTCTAGAGGATTTTGGTTGCGGTTAGACATATAAAGAAGGCTTGCCAAATTCGATAAAAACATGTCTGCAGGACCAGTAAAAGTTTCTCTAGCTAATGAATAGCAGATATCCCAAATGAAACATATTCCTATTTAGCTGTTAGAGGTAAGGTAGAAGTAGTCATCAAGAAAAACTTTCCACATATACTCCACGCTCCCCACCACTCCGATTTCACTCTCATTTCTGCGGATACTTAGTTTAATTGCTTTTAAGCTACTAGTTTCCAAGTTACAGGTAATATCTTTGAGGGCTATAATCGGATAAGTCTGTAAAGTACAGGGTGTTCCTGAATTTCCTTGACACGTGATATAATCGTAACCAAAATAAGTTCAAACAGAAACTGAGTGGAATTATTAAAAGTACTAGAGAGTACTATCATACCATACCTTCCAAACATATTTTTTTGTACTTCAACCCTTACAACTCACCCCCAATTTTTATTTTTCAAATAGCACCCAATAGTTTTTCCTACACAAATTAAGTCGTTATTTTATTTGAAATCTTTTAGTATCTTTGATTTGATACAAAAACGTATTTTTTTCATTAACATAAGACAAATAAAACGAGGATTTCTCTGAGGCGTAATATATTCGCAAGAATACCAAGGGTACTAAATGACCTATCATACCCTGCTTTTAAAACATTTTTTTTACTTCAACCCCTAAAACTTCCCCCAACTTTTCTTCCAAATAGCACCCCATAGCTTTTGCTGCATTAGTGATTTCATTATTTTATTTAGAATCTTGTAGTGCTTTTGACTTCAAACACAAAACCATTTTTTTTGTAAAGTTATTAACATAAGATAAATAAAATGAGGATTTGTTTGAGGCGTAATATTTTCGTAATAAAAAAGGATAAGAGACATTTGTTTTCGAAACCATGTATTATAGGTAATCCATGATCATCCCTTAAAAACCCAGTTAGCTTTATTTTTATTCGTTTTTTGCATCAAGAAAATTCTTATATTATTTATGTTATGCTCATGATTTTACGAAAAAAATAAGTTTGAGTATAAAATCAAAGGTACTACAAGATTGTAAATAAAATGAGGATTTAATTTATGTATGAAAAACTATTTGGTGCTATTTGAAAAAAAAAGTTGTTGGTGAGTTTTAAGGGTTGAAGTACAAAAAAATGTTTTAAAAGCATGGTATGATAGACCCTATAGTACCTAAAATTTCACTCAGTTTTCGTTTGAACTTTTTTTTTGTTACCAGAATATCACGTGTCAAGGAAATTAAGGACACCCTATATATAAAATTATCACCAACATTACTTTTATTTGGAAATATAAGAGCATTACCTGCTACGACCTCATAGCATCTAACAACCGATATGTAATCAAAATCAGTCCAGCGGTTACTGAGATTACGCGGTTAGAAGAATGGCAACAGATCGACGGATGACAGATTTGCGTGATATAGCCAACATAAAAGGTTCAAAAAAGATGTCCCAAATTCGAACATTCTAGCGATCACTATATTTCATTTATTCACGGTCTGCGAAGTAAAAAGGAAGCCACAAGAAGAAACCGAGATAGGTCTAATTGAGGTTTTGAATAAAAATTTTTTTGTCATAAATGGAAAGATATATAAGTTTTATAACAAAACTGTTTTTGTTTTCCTGTTTTTCGCAATAATTCAAAAGTTATATCAAAATAAAAATGGGTTTTTGAATCGAGTACCGAAAACACGCCGATGGCTCCCGAACCCGTGTGACGTCACCATGGCGGTAAGGATGCTCCTTTGACCAACGACGTCCTACTCCAATACTAGGTGCTAGATTCCCAGCCAATCGCGGAAATACGTACTGCTAAACTGGTAACTAGTGCATATTTGTTGCAACACAGTCGATGAATGAAGTTTGCGGCTCGAGACGAAGTCTATGATCGAAATAAATATGTTTTTGAATGTTTGAAGTTGAAGTCAGATTACAGATTCCAGTAAGTAAGTACCTAATCAAATATGTTTCGTTGAAAAGATCTCCTCAATCCCCAAATAATGGATCTCAGGGTCTTTGGATCGAAACCCAGGTCTTCCAATTTTTTTTATTTTATCAAAGAATTTATTGATGTGCTTTTTGCACTTGTTACGCACATTTTTTCTACGATCAACATAAATATGTGTTTGAATCAAATTTTGTTAGACATATCACTTGCACTGCTCAGTGCTTGTTAAATTTTTATGAAAATTTAATATTGTTAAGCTTCATTGCCCAAAGTTTAATAAATAATAATACCAAGTGATAAACAGAACGTGATTACGAGTTTTTTTTACATTAAAAAAATGAATGAATCGAATGCATGAAGGGATTTTGTTTTATTAACCAACATTTAAAAAAATTAATGGCGATTGGTATTGACGGACAAACCTCATTTCCACTGATTTTTTAAATTGTCCACCGCCTCCTGTACTTAGTTTTTGCACTGTGTAGTGCAAGTAATATGTCTAAAAAAATTTGATTCAAACACATATTTATGTTGATCGTAGAAAAAATGTACGTAACAAGTGCAAAAAGCACATCAATAAAATTTTTGATAAAAAAAATAAAAAAAAAGTTGGAAGGCCTGAGTTTCGATCCAAAGACCCTGAGAGGCCTGAGATCCACTATCGGACTCTCTAACCACTGGGCCATCTTTCGATTGAGGAGATATTTTCAACGAAACATATTTGATTAGGTACTTACTTACTGGAATCTGTAATCTGACTTCAACTTCAAACATTCGAAAACATATTTATTTCGATCGTAGACTTCGTCTTGATCTGCAAACTTCATTCATCGACAGTGTTGCAACAAATATACACTAGTTACCAGTTTAGCAGTACGTATTTTCGCGATTGGCTGGGAATCTAGAGTCTAGTATCGGAGTAGGACGTCGTTGGTCAAAGGAGCATCCTTACCGCCATGGTGACGTCACGCGGGTTCGGAAGCCGTCGGCGTGTTTTCGGTACTCGATTCAAAAACCCATTTTTATTTTGATATAACTTTTGAATTATTGCGAAAAAAAAGAAAACAAAAACAGTTTTTAAAACTTATATATGCTCTTTCCATTTATCACAAAAAAAGTACTTTTTTCTTAATTCAAAACCTCAATCTTGTGAAATTTTAAATTCCATCCCCAATTACTAAGGCGGAGATAAACTGATGTTATTGAACTGTCAGTGATCTCAATTCTATATAGCAGTCTAGGTAAATACAATAAAAAACTTTGATCCGACCTTACTTTCAGAAACAAACATTTTTTTAATTAATTGCTTTCATGAAGCAGAGATCAGCACCTGAACTATTAGATATACATAACAACTTAACTTTGGATGGTGAGATAGAAAACTACGGTCGGTAAATAAACGTTATTGCTCAATTAACAATCATCCCGTAGGAAAGCCAACTACTTACCTTTCGCTGTTTTGGGATATTTAGAGAACTCGTCTTGGAGTTCCTTTGTTGGAAAAGGAGAGAAAGATTCCAATCTTATAATGGCTGTATCATTAATTTTTAAGTTTTCTCGCTTTTCTACTAAAGAGTAGTAATGTTTTCCTGAGGTGATTAGTACTTTTTTTGTCCTTGAGGGTTCCGCCAAAGAGTCTCCTAAAAAAGAAACCAAAAACATCAATTATAGCGTTTTTTTTTAGTACATTTCTGCAATAACATACTTAATAAAAACAGTAATATGATATTGAACGTCATAAGTGATATGTGATTGATAATGATTTGAATATCAATTTACTTTGAAACGATGGCAGAATAGTATATACAGTCACTGCCTCCACAACTGTTGTACGGAGCTAGATAACCCCTGGGCTCTCCCCAAACGAAATTGTCACTTTTACCACTTTCTGACATGACAGTAACATCTGCAAAATTAACCCAGCCTCAGAAGGGGTTTTTGAATTATTTTAATTTAATCAGGTTTATTGAAACCTAAGAAAGATGTTTTGATACTCTAACGCAGTTTCTTCTTTTTTAAGTTGCTTAGAAATGACAATAATTAAGAATAATAGTATCTCGCCTTTAACTTTTGAACTGACTAAGATAACAAGTGAAATAGTGCCTTGTACTTCTAAGAAATGTTCAAATTGACGAGTCTATGGACACCTTGTATGAAGTCATTTTGATCCTCCATCCAACAGTAGTAGTAGGGCTTAGAAAGTAATAATATCTAGTCTTCCACTTTTTAAGTGTTCGGCATCTGGGATTTTTACCAAACAAAATGGTGTCATATTTACCACTTTGTGGCACAAAAATGACTTCTGCCAAAAACCACGAAAGAAATACTTTACTTCCATAGTATATAAACAGTATGTCCAATATAAAAATTTAAAATTATTTATTTCAGATTAATAACCAACTTTGAGGTCAATTTCTGAGCACCTTGTATATAATTTGAGAAAAGGTTTCAACTGAATAGGTGAAATGATTTTTTTGTAAGATCCTCAGAAAACCTTAGATCATACGTTATTTTCAACCCATATATATCTTGATTAAATTGGTGGTATTTCTCGACAGAGAATTAGCGAATTGTTCTAAAATGGCTAATATTTCGTAACAAATTTGACGTAGAAATAAGCACCAAATCTCAAAATCCGATAATATATAGAATATTTCCAATTGTTTCAAATTACGAATACAAAAGGTTCTATCCCACGGTTAGGTATAGTGCCTAACACCGAAGTATACAGAGTTATTCACGTTATTCGACACGGAGCATTATGGCTAAACTATTTGATAAAAAAGAAAATAATATTTTCGATGGATAGGCACCCATTAAGGCTGCATTTTAAAAATATTTTCTTGTTATATCTACAGGGTGTCCCCAAAACACGAGCCGTATCAAAGTTTTATTTTTTAAATAGAACACCCTGTATATTATTGCATATTCAGATTCCTTGGTAAATTCTAGTGTGACTTTATGTATTGCACATGGGACTTAAAGCGAACCGGTTAGATGTAAATCACTATTTTCGGTATAAGCAGATATCAGAAAAAAAATGAATATCGCAGCGATTATAAAATTTAAAAGGCTGTGACTTTGCCGTATTACTAAGCATGAAATGCTCCAGCTTAGGTTAGACAGTCAAATTTGAATTACGTTTGCCCTGAACGCAATCATTATTTTCGAATTAGTGGCATTGACAGTTTGTTGCGTGTGCTAGCACAGGATTCACTGATAATGCTGCATAATCGAAAGTTCTAAGTAAATTAGATATTAGATGAAAAATATTATCCTTTTTCGTATTTATTTAGATATAATCAAAAGATCAAAGAACCCTAGCAACTGATTTGTAACTTTATAGATATTTTATGAGTTTGTTAGCTATGTTTTTCAATGACAATTGACCTTTCTCGGTTTTATATTCAAAAGAAGCAATAAAGGATATCTACTCGTACGTCCTATTGATTTTGATTGTATTGAATACTCAGTATGAATTGTGGTTGTTTTTCATGGGTTTGGGTCAACGAAACTATAACTTTCCTTCACTACGTTTCGGTTTATTTTAATCTAAACCATCTTCAGGTGTCTATAAATGAATCGGAAATGATCTGTATATAATAAAAATAAAAACCACGAAAAACAATTAAATGAAATAATTATAAATTGTATGTGTAAAGTAGAAATATAACTAACTATAAATGTAAATATAAAACTTTTAAACATAAACTTAGTGATTTCATTTTCGTATATTGAAAATGAATATAAAAGAATTAAATTTACTGAGACAAGGAAAATAATACTAACAAACCTACTTACGTTAATTTCAGATGTCTGTTACATTTCTGTAAAATTGTTTTGTTTGTGAAACAGAATCTACGGGTTGAGAGAGCTGAATGACCGGCGTTTTTAGGATATTGTAAATTACACAGATGTTCTTAGTGTAGTGAAGGAAAGTTATAGTTTCAATCGTTGACCGAAACCCATGAAAAACAACCATAATCTATAGTCGCGGTCACTAGAAAAATAAGCACTCAGTATGAATGTTACATACATACCTAGCACAGGCTTAAAATGAGTTCCAGGTGCCATTTCCGCAAAAGTTGACGTACATGTCGGATACCTCAGCAATGTCTTGGGGGTAATGATAATAAGAGGTTTTCTAAAATTTCGCACCATCTAAAAAGAAAATAGATATGAAATTTCGTCTAAAAATAGAATAACCAAGTTCGCTAGCTGTCCTATGCTCCATTCAGATGAATTAAGCATGTAATAGTCTTGATAATGTTCGAAGATCTAGATTGCCCCAAATTCTATCTGCAATACTAGAGTATTTCTTAAACTTATTTTCTCTCTGTCGATCACGCTCCACTGGATCATCGATAAAAATACATGTGTACATGAAGATCAACGTTACTAACGACCGAAGGGCCACCTTTGCGGCTATAATTTCGCAAAACAATAATTTTAAATAACTAGCATTATTTGCCAGATGTACGAAAAACCGTTTATTTTTTACCTACTAACTGTGGTGATTCGGAACGCGCTCCTGGCTGCCAGACGTTAGAACGCACCTTTAGCGGTCACGCGACCGAAGTTTGACATTGATGTCATCGACGGATGATTTATAAAAGTGTAAGGTCTGAGTATGAGTGTCATTAGTCGATGAAGTTAAGATAAGTAATGTATTTGATTATTACTACATCATATATTGTTCAGATATTTTATGTATCAGATCATGAGTGACTTTCTATATTAATTTTCCATCTGTGATTCTGTACTACTGTTCTGTAATGCTTCCTTCCTTTTCTTTCATTCTGTGACTAAAGCTACTGTTTTGTGATGCTTTTGGGCTTTGTCACTCGAAACTTGAATAAAGTAGCGGGCTGTGATATCGTTGCTATAGTTTGGTTGATAGTTTATTTAATAATTACGACTGGGGAGGGTTTTTGGAAAAATGTAACAAGCTGGAGACCAAAATTTCAACAGAAGGGTTTTTGAGTCGTTTACACGAATATTTGCAGGTATGTTGTCTTTTGAGTTTGTATTATTAGCTAATGTGGTCTGGATACGATATTTTAAAGTGTTTCACAATGTATACTATACATTCGGGTTTTAAGACGACTTTAAATGGTGTTGGGTCTCTGATTTACGTCTACTCTAGGTAGGTCCTGAGGTATTGCAGGCTGGTGGTGAACAGAGATAACTCTGTCTTATTTAGATGTATCTATTTCAACCTTTACTGATACCCTTTATTTATATACGATATTTATTTTATGGTTGTGGAAACCGTGGTCTGGCCGGGACGGCCTAATCACTTACCGTAGGTGGAAGTGGGTTGATTCACGAACTATACGGTTTCCTCTAACCAGCCCTTTTATATGTTGTTTGTTGTTTACATTTATTTATTGATCTATTTATGCGCTTAGATACCATGCTTGCTATGCTGTTATGCTTGCTACGCTGCTATACTTGTGATGCTATGTTTATATTTTATATACCCTATCCCATTTACCCCCTTTATTTACTCCTTTATATGTTTGATTATATTTATTTATTTATATATATATGCTGATATTTTACACTTTTCTACATTCTATCCATTTTTCTCTCCCTGACGTTAAACAGAGATCTAGCCCACCATGTATTATTATCATTATTTATCATTTAGACTGTGAACGTTTATAGCCATTTCTTTATTATACAATATCAATAACAAGAGCCAGTTTACCACTATTATTAAGACATTTTTGAATCGTATATTTCAACATATCAATATAAATATTACACCAGTAAAATATATGAAATACAAAGTACTCATGATTTGATAAATACAAGAATCAAGTAATAAAATCATACCAGAAACACTCAGCACTCATGATTAATAAATACAAAACAAATGTTAAGAAACAAATAATAAAAAAACCATATCATAACATTTCTGTGTTTGATTTCATTCTCTCTGAGTTGGTACACATGCATGCTAAGAGAATCTGGTTACCATGGGCACACATACAACATTGGGTTCTAAATTCCACCACTAGACGTCTTGATCACTTTGGCTATTTCTAAATTGGGTATCGGTTTTGACAGTGACCAGTTGCTCACCACATAACTTCCAAATTAATGGCAATTCTGGAATTTAAAAAGCACACAGCGGCTCTTTAAAATTTGAATATCACTGATGTTAATTTGATATGATGGTAGTTCTCAAAAAACTTATTCAAAATTAATTGTTTGGCAAATTTGTACTTTGATAAAAGCCGCATACATGACCGAAACGTCAGTGAAGTTCATCTTCAAGTAAACGTTCTTTTCACTGATGGTCCATTGAAGCACGATAGTCCAATACTTTATCGCTAAAGACATGAATAACCCCCTCTACTATTTGAAAAACTTGAGTAGTGAGAGATGGTACTGTATTTTAGCACCACTATCAATTTGTCAAGGCTTGTTAGAGCAGAAGGAGGAGACCTAAAAAAGAGGAAAGGTAGGTGGAATGTACACCTTGACATAGTCAATCAGAGTTTAGTAAATTTTGGATTCATCCAAAAGGTTGATTTTGAGGTTCGGTATTTAATAAAAGCTTTTAAGAAGCAAAAATTTAGTTGTTTTCAAAACCGGATTGCTGTGCGATTTCACTACTTCACGTCGTTCCGCCTCAAGTAAGGGATGCCAAGGTCACTCTGAAGGATATTGCTGGAATGGAAAAATACCATTGGACGTTAGTGGTTATGCGCAATGTCGTATTCTACAGAACCAGCAGGCTTTGCATGTACGTACGAGAAAACACCAAGCCTCACATCCGTAGCTAATTACTAGTAATAATCGTGAATTTAATTCACCAAACTTAAATTTCAAGTTCTACATAATATAGTCACACCCTTATCAAGGGTAATTCAAAGTTACGAAACAGATTTTATCCACATAAAGTCGCGCGACTTTTTTTTGTTTAATATAGATCGTGTTTTTTCGAATGATTTGATGAGCCACAGATCCGCTCACTCTAATACCTCCTGCACCGCATGCGGACTAGACTTCCATTCCAAAACTGAGCTACAATTTCAATGTCATCAGCATACATACAAACTTCACAGTTGCGACAGCAAGGGACCTCTTATATAAAAATAGAGTAAAGAATTAGACGAAAAACAAATACCTCATTGGATGACACAGTAATAAGAAAAGATACTATATTTCCTCTAATTTACACGCCCAAAATTATAAATCGCTAGTACTGCCCAGTTCCGATATATTGCTTGTCTTAATCGTCGTGGGACACCCTGTATCCGCGGAGGAGGAGTTGGAGGAGCTTGCACTTTGCACAATTTAATGAATAGTCGAACAAAACAACTGAAATTTATATCGCGTCGTGCTGCTAGTACGTGTATCCTCTGTGACTTAAGTATGTTCCGTTCAACTACTGTTATTTCAAATTTGTATAGGTACAAGGTCTATATGGCACTTCCATTATTTATTATGTATGGTTACAGTACACATGAAACAAGTTATAAAAAAGTAAAACAGTTTTTCTTGTTTTTTTTTTGCGATCTAAATAGTAACTAGGCTATAGGTTAATATCGAGCCTGGAAATTAATTCTACGGCTGATGGTTTGGCTTGGAGAAAATCCTTGTTGCCTGGATAATATGCTCTAAGGCCAGATTCTTGCACTACAGGGTGTTCCAAAAAAAAGTGACCCGGTCTCTAGGATTGGTAGAAAACTGAAACGCCATAACTCCATCCGTATTCAAGATACAGAAAAAAAAAGTTATACACATTTTTTGCGGTTTTGCCAAAACTACTGGCAACATTGTAATGAAATTTCGCACGAATATTTTTTGGAAGCTAGTACATCCTATGAATTTATTTTCATCCCTGAGTCCCATAGAAGGCACTAGTTGCACGGTTCATACCACGTAGTATTGAACATAACTTTTTTGAGGTTAGATTTATAAATTAAAATTTTAGGTGAACTTGAACATAATTCAATTCTACATCAAAAAGGTACTCTTGGTAAAACTCGATATTGTGTACCATATTCGGAATATTTTGGTTTGAAAATTATGGAGTAATATCCGATGCGGGTATAAAGTAATGATTAAGTCATTAATTAAACAACAAACCACAAGAAGGATGAATATTATAATAAAGGATAAGAACATAAAATGAATTACAATTAGAGTACGTGTTCAAAATGTCCTCCGTTTTCACGAATACACAAGTCTATCCTTTTTTCTAAAGATTCCATTAATTTTCTAAACGGTTGGGGATCAGTTATGAGGTTACTAAAGTGACGTTGAATTCTGTCTTCCAGTTCTTGACGTGAATTTACCTCTGTAGCATAGACTTTTTCCTTAAGATACAACCAAACTGTGTAGTTCAAAGGATTAAATTCGCATGACCGAGGAGGCCAATGAATCGCAGCTTCTGTACCTCTACCAATCCACCGATTCGGAAAGTGGTTACTCAACCAATTACGGCACCTTCTATCAAAATAGAGATATTCGCTCATTCAGCGTTAAATCTTCTAATATCTCGAATAAGAGGTTGTTTAAAAAATTCAAATACATCACCATTTATATTTCCAGGTAGAATGTGATAACCAATTAATTTGTTACCTAAAGTTGTTGCCCAAACATTAACTTTAAATGAATGTTGGTAATATGATACCCTTTTGACATGTGGATTCTCATCACACCAGTGTGAATTATGCGAATTAAACATACCTTGTCGCGTATAGGTCGACTCGTCCGTAAAAGGAATACGTTTTAAAAAATGTGGATTGAGGGTTGTTCTTTCTTGTAATGTTTAACAAAAATCCAATCTAGCTGGTAGGTCATCTGGCAAGAGCTCTTGGACTTGTAAAATAATATTTTCTATATTGATGGTTCTTGTTGTTCTTGGCCTACCAGAATCCATTTTTCTTTGTCTCACATTTCCAGTTTCTCGACAACGTCGTTCAACAGCTCTAAATTTATTTTTACTCGGTAAATTTCTTCTAGGAAACTTTTCTAGATAACGCGTAACAGCTGCGCTGGAGTTTTCTAAACACTCGCCTAAGTTTAATATCATGTCAGTGTATTCAAAATTTGGGTTCATTTGGTTTGGAATATCTAATTTTATAAATAACGGCTTCAAAAGTCTAATTATTGTTGTCTTATTGTCATAACTATCAATAAATGTCAGTTTTCCATGGCAATCTTAGACCAAATCAAGATATACCGATTAGAATGGATTCTTGTGAAACGTTACAAGAAAGAAAAGCACTTAATCCATTTTTTTAAAGGCGTGACACACGTACGAACTTTAAGTACGCGGTTTTTAAGTTCGCGAACTTACTCGGCTCGACGCGGTGACACACGTGAAGCTGAAATCACTCATTCTGATAATTTTACTAAACAAACAAAACTTTTAACAAACGCCAAACACATCAAGCGTTGCGCCGAAACAAAGTGGAGGCTCGCTGCTCGCAGTACGAGCCGAAACAAGCTACGAACAAGATTTCAAACCAGTTGGATCGCCGGCGGTTTGCGCGACGGTTTTAAAGTACGCGTACTTACGGTGACACACAGGCGAAAAAGGTCGTCGAGCCATAAGTACGCGTACTTGCTTGTACGTGTATCACCCCTTTTAAATGTATCCGTTTGATCGATGATGTCTGATTTACCTGACAAAAAAATGTTTAATCACATAATACATAATAATTAATAATAATTAATAACTTTAACATTACCTCGTACCAGCATCGGTTATCCCATCCTTAATTTTCAAATCAAAATAATCCGAAAAAGATTCGCAGCATCGAGTTTCACCAAGAGCATATCTTTGGTGTAGAACTGAATGATGTTTAAGTTCACCTAAAATTTTAATTTATAAGTCTAACCTCAAAAAAGTTATGTTCAATACTATCTGGTATGAACCATGTAACCAGCGCCCTCTATGAGAGTCAGGTATAAAAACAAATTCATAGAATGTACTAGCTTCCAAAACATATTCGTGTGAAATGTCATTACAATGTTGCCAGTAGTTTCGACAAAATCGTAAAAAATGTGTAGAATTTTTTTCTTCAACGCCCTGTATTTTGAATACGGATTGCATTACAAAATTTTTTTACTAAGCAAACCCTAATTGTTTTTCAGTTTTCTACCTATCCTAGAGACCGGGTCACCTTTTTCGGAACACCCTGTATATGCCAGACAGTTTGGCGTTCCGCTCCACAGTCGCATCGTGGGGTTCGCGCTTGTTCGTTTAAAAAGCGAACTAGCACACGCCCCATCCGACGTGCGAATCGAATTCCTTTTAGGGTTGACCTTTCTTTTTGGTGGAGCTCAAAACCAGGGGGTTCTTGAACAACAGTTAGTGTCACTTTTTCTGGTGTTTGGGCCAAATTTCTGCCCATTTAACTGCAGGGTTAAATACATCAGACTCAAGTCGGAGAGCTGATGTAATTATTGGACCGTAATCTGCGCAAGGGGAAATCATCAGGTATATCTTGGTAGATTGGCAGTGAGAGATTTGTTTTGATTTTGTTATATTCTTTCAGAAGGGCATTTTCTCGACGGATGGGTGGTGGATCTAAGCTGAGTGTTGGTAGCCAGTAAGTTGGGGTCGATTTGATGCATCCCGTAATAGTTCTCATAGAAGTGTTCAACTGGGCGTCTATCAGTCTAGTATGTGAGCTGTTTAGCAACGGACTTCGACTATCTATACAGTTTTCTTTTGAGTATCAAAATGTTTCGGTTGATCTACTAGAACATTGTAATACTCAAAAAAATTACATCTGAATGCATTCGTACCTGACGTCTGAGTAAATGAAAATATTGTGCTGGCGTGCTAGGCTGAGAAACTTGCATGTTAACGTTATCCCCATCTGGTTTATTTTCTTTGGAGTCGGTGAGTTGAAGAAAACGTTCTATCCGTGCGGAGCTATGTTCTGGACCAGCGCCATCGTACCCATGTGGGAGAAGGATCGTTAGTCCACTCTGCCACAGCCATTTATCTATAAAATTACAATACATTGTTACGGGGGGTAAACCGGTTGCCTGATGTTGTACACCGGACAGCCAAAATGTTGCGGGACAGCCAAGAATACAGCCAAATTGGCCACCGACAGCCAAAAACAGCCACGGACAGTCACTGACAGCCAAATAGATAGCCACGGACAGCTAAGGACAGCCACGGCGAGCCAAATGGACAGCCACGGACAGCCACGAGGACAGCCGTTATTAGATAGCTGTATATACTTACACAAACTAGTTAAACTGCATTCTAGAGTAAAACCTTTATTTCGGCACAAATTTACATAACTTACATCTTACATCTTAAATTTGATTCACAATATGCTCTGGGAATGAGTACTAATCCCTGTTTCTCCCTTGCTGTTGGAAAGTGGGTCCCTAACTAAAACTTCTCTCATCTATATCTTCCATTTCCGGCCAGATAAAATGAACTGGATATAAAATTATCTTTTAAAGTAGATCCTGCCTTTTTCAAAATGTCCGCAGGCCACAGACGCATAAAGTTTGAGATAATAACGGTACCTTCAGTGTTTGGTATTTTCTCTAGGAGTTGTATCACGTTTGTTGAGCACATGCACTTTGCTGAGTCAATCAACTTGACTCCATTTTTTCATCCTCGCCACGGTAATAATACTGTGTCTAAATTTCATTAAAATCGAATCCATAATCTCCATGTTACTAAATTCAGAACGATCTAAAGCAGTACTCGCTCGTATGTATACATCAGACAATTCTAAGGCCCTTGATTTCTGTAATAGCCAAGGCAATGTTCGAATGGACCTAAAAAACGTCTATTATGTGGCTAGGTCTTTCTTTCACAGATCAGTGGACAGCCTATTATGAATAGAACAAATTTTTGAGTTCTACAACGCCCCACACCCTAACCACCCCAACTTCACCCCCACCGGAAAAAAGTAAAAAATGATCAGGAACTCCAAAGACGCCTAAAAACGAAGAAATATTTGAATTTTTTGTTTTTTTGCTAATTACTCCGCCACCCATAAACCGATTTTCAAAATTATATCAGCATTACCTACTACAACGCCACAGCATATCACTGCCCAAATTTCATCACAATCCATGCAGCGGTTGCTGAGATTACGAGGGTAGAAAAACGCGAACAGACAGACAGACCGATAGACCAACAGATCGTCAGACAGACAGAGGGACGGAAATGAGTGACGTGGTTGTTCGTTATGTACACGACATAAAACGCCCAAAAAGCCTATTATCTCAAATCGAAAATTTTCGCGATCACAATACTTCCCTCACCTATCGGTGTGGGAAGTAAAATGCGTATGGTTTTCAAAAATCGTGTCAGTGGCGGCGCAGCAGTAATAAAAAAACTAATAATATAAACATAGCTCAAACTTCGTTTTTAAGCAATTTGGGGCTTCCTGATTTTTTCGTTTCGTCCTGTTGAAGCTCGCAGAATAAAAATTGTGTCGTTTTAGTTCCTACGGAGAGACTTAGGAAAGTATTTACTAGTTTTTGTGTTGGATGTTTTTTGAGGAAATGCGAACGATTATTTGGTTGCAAGGGATGTCAGACTATAGCTTCATGCAAAGGAAAAAAAATAAAATGATATCACTGTTATGCGTGGGAAGTACTGAGTCAATCAACTTGACTCAATTTTTTAATTTTTCATTTGCAGACGTTGTGATTGGTGTTATTGTACTATACTCATTAAATGCTTGCAGATGATACAGGTATTAATTGACCATGTGACAGGGGTAAAATAAAGCCAAAATGGTAAAGTAAAAGCAAACTGATTTTAAATTGGTGCAAAATATTGTATGCCAAGATGGTCGAATTTAAAGACTAAGGTGTTTATCGAACGTAAAATCCTATTTACTATATCTTTTATTCCATGGGTTTTTTCCAATAGGAGTATCAGCTTTAAAAATATGTAGTCTTGCATAGCCGTAAAATGTTAGTTTGTACCGAAATGAACAAAATTCACCGCTCTAACTATTGACTTAGGCTCCACTGCACCAAAAAACCAAAAAAAGTGCAAAAATTTGTCAGTTTTTATTCTGTCAAACTGATGATTTAGGCTCTACCGCTAAACCGACTTAAAAGTTTTATATGTCGTTCAGCATAAAATTTATTCCTTTTTAATATTTCACCGAACGACATTTTCGTCCGACACATCACTTTCCAACTACAACAAAAAACTAAAAAAGTGAAATAATTTGGCAGTTTTTGGGCTGTTAAAAGTTAAGCTCACCACCTGGAATGGTGCAAACTTAGATTGCGCGCATTTAGGACCAACTGAGGTAATAAAATGATTTCCAGCCTGCTGGGAATTAATTCCAGAAAAAATCTTGATTTGAGTGGCGTATGTGGCGACATTCGACAGCTCTGCTGTGCTGTGCACGTTACCCCCGACGCCAGCGTTGCCAAATTGGTCTAGATTTCTAAAAGTACAGGCAAAATACAGCCACGGACAGCCATGGACAGCCACGGACAGCCATGGACAGCCACGGACAGCCTTAGACAGCCGCGGACAGCCATGGACAGCCAAAGGTCTGTACACCGGACAGCCAGACAGGTTTACCCCCCGCATTATTATTAATACATTAGTCAGGCTAACAAAAAAGCGACTTTGGAACTCGACCTTAGAAACAAGATTGTAGTACCCACTTTTCTACAGAAATCATACCTCGGCAATGTTTTTTTTTCCAAAGTTCATTGGACTGAATTCTCGTATCCCTCAGTCAGTACGATACATACATAATACGAATAAATAAGCTTTTATTGTTGACTTTTTAGTTTCGAATCTAGAATGATGAATGAGTAGGTACTATGAAACCGCAAATGGCTTCTAATTAACAGTGCTGCGTCTAGAGTGGCGCCGGGAAACAGTAACAAAGCCTACACAGAACACGAGAATAATGACAGTAATGACCATAGCAGTCGATGCCGTTGACACCAAAGTAAAAAAACATAGCTGTTTCTAACGGTAGTCTTGGCTGTTTATTCACTTTGACGTGTTAGATGAAACAAAACTACATATCAAAATGAAGGACATGTATGCAATTTATTTCTTTAAAGACCTATTACCTTCTCCAGAAGTGATGAATGTATCGAAAATGACTTGTGCTCCGTTGAAAAAGTCTCCAAACTGCGCTTCCCAGATTGCAAGATTTCTTGGACTCTCAACACTGTAACCATACTCGTAACCCAAAACGGCTTCTTCTGAAAGAATACTGTTTGCTACTTCAAGGAATCCACTTTGATCTTTATTCATGTGGTTCAAAGGAACATATGTAGTGTTGGACTTTTGATCGACCATCATAACATGTCGATGGCAAAATGTACCTCTGCCAACATCTTGTCCACTGATTCGTACGTTGTAACCTGAAAAAAATAATCATATTTTTATGGTGATACGTGAAACGGAGATCAATATGGGGTTCCAAGATCGGTTTTAGGGACATAACTGTGTTTCATGCTAGAGTTTTACGAATGGAAATGCTGTCGGAAATAAGTAGGTAGATAGATGACTTAAGGCCAATGTCACCTCCTCCAGATCAGTGTAACATAGCTTATATACATAAGTAAGAAACATTTGAAACATTTCCTATGCCTAAACCTCATAATTTCAGAATTACAACTAGATTTACATTGCATCCGCCCACGTTAAAATAACTAAATAATATGGCTATGATTACTGTTGAGCAGTCAGGCATGTCGCAAAATGTACTTCAAAGTTTCAAGAAACATGGCTTGTTGTATTCTAGTGAATTGACAACATTTTGAGCAACTTTTTGAAGTTGACATATTTTAACTTGGGTGGATGCAATGTAAATTTAGTTGTAACTCCGAAATTATGACGCCTAGGGTCTAGGTATAGGAAATGTTTTACTAGAAATAATCAGTATTTCCAAAGATTTTAAAAAAGAAGACATATAAATGGTGGTCCATTTGAAATAACAAAGTTTATTATATTTCCGGAAAACGGTAGATCTGACAACATTGTAAATACCATCCATTGGCCGTATTACAAAACTCCCTACCCCAAAATAAGTGAAAATAGTGCAAACCGAAATAATTGAGGGGTTCCATACTTTAGGCTCACTCTGTATTTCAGGGCACCTAAATTTCCAACAACGGGCTTTACAATTACCAAAAATAAAAATAGCATCAAATGGCTTGTACTTCCTAAATATAGAAAATTATATGAGTTTCCCCACTCTCCCCATCAGTCCACTGCCAGCTTCTCCCAGAAAAAACGAAAATGATCAGGAACCCCTAGAAAGCATAAAATAAAAACAAACTTTAAAATTGTTATGACAATTTTTGTTTTTTTACTTGATAACGATTTTTTTAATTATAGTAGCATATCAAGGTTGTCGCCGACTAGAGCGCCGCGCGCATCAAAGTGCACGGCAGCGCAGCGGCGCGCATTTTCTCTTCCATACGCACATTAGAACACGCCTTGCTGCAACGGGGCGCTGGAGCTGGTCTGTGCCGCCTTTATTTTCATTAATTCATTAATAACGAGAACCTTCAAAATTTGCGACGGGTGGGAGGAAATACAACAGTGGAGGCCACGTCTAGCAGAGATACATTTGCAAATTATTATTTTTCTTCGCCAGAAGGTGCAGTTTATTGGCAAAATGCAATAATAAACAGTGGACAAATATAACAATTTGCAATAAATAATACCTACAATGCAATTGTAATTTGTAATAAATGCTTATATGTACGACATCTTTCACAAACCGGGCCAATTAATTTCTTCTCCTATCTGTATTCAAATATTCTCTTTAATTTCATTATTTGAGTAATTTTTATTTGAAATATCGTATATGATTTATTTATTTATTTATTTATTTATTTATGTAATATACACTGCTCGAACGGAATACTCCATTAAACGAGCAGGAAAACAGTACTTACATATAACTAAAGGTTTTAAATGTAAACATGTAAACTAATTAGTAACAATTTTAACCTATGGTTAAGAAACACCTCTTTAAATCCGGAATTGTACAACAAAAAATATCTACAAAGTGTGTCACTCTCTCATAGTTGCTACATATTACATATATGGGCGAAAATAACAAAGCATTGGTACGAGACACAGGTAAATAAAAACACATGCTTTTAGATCTAGTACTCATGCACGGCACATGTAATGAAAGTTTCTCTAAAAGATACTGGCAATCAATTTTATTGTTTATTATTTTGTATAAAAACACAGTAGCATAGTACTGCCTGCGCTTAGATAAGTTTACCATATTGAATCTGCTAAGTAATACATCGTTGCGAATTCCATTCTCAGGGTAGACTCCATCTTCCCTAAACCATAAATACTTAACAAAACGACGCTGAATCCTTTCAATATTATTCGAATGTACATCATATGCAGGATACCAAATTACACTACAGTATTCCAGCTTGGATCTAACAAACGTATAAAATAATAGCAGTAGAGTCCTTGTACTGACGAAATTTTTGCAGTGCCTGAGTATGAATCCCATAGTTTTGGATGCATCTGCTACAATTCTACATATATGATCAACTAGATTTAACTGAGAGTCAAAAGTAATACCTAAATCTTTGACCAGCATGCAATTATGTAATAATTCCCCATTGATGTTGTAATTGTATTTTAAGGGACTAACTTTGCGTGTATATGACACTGTCTGACATTTTTCAATATTCAAGTATAGCTTATTAAGATTGCACCACTGATACAAAATTGATAGGTCTTTCTGAAGTGAAATGCAATCAGCGAACGTAACAATCCTCGTCATTATTTTCAAATCATCTGCATAGAGCAAGTGATTACAACGGAGTTTGGCAGAGATCTCGTTGATGAATGAAATGATATCGTATTTCGGCACTAGAAGCGAGAGTTTTTTCTTCTTCGGCTGACATTCTAACATAAATAGGTTCGTGAACCACAAGACACTGAACTAAATCAAATATTTCAAAAATATGGCGTTGTCAGGAAAATCCAAATAATGTTCGGGTAGATGTGAGAAGTAAAGATACACTTATACACTTATTAATGGTTAGCGATCAGGTTACTTTAAAAAAATCTTTTTTACTACTAACGACGTGTATAATTCAAGAAAATATGGCCATTAACAATATCTTATGTAAGAGGTAATTTACTCTAGATGCACCTCCAAATAGTCAGCTATAAATATTCATACCTTGAAAAAGAAGCGTTCCGAATGCTAGAGCTTCTGCTGTTGACCAGTCTATCTTTTCTCCTTCTGATATTTTACTGAGTCTGTTTGTGATATGAGTTCTCAATAACGTTGGATGGATATTCTGAAATCATTCTATTAACTTCATTCACATCAAAAGATTTATATTTGATTGGGCTTACGAAATCATTTGGATATTCAACGGATTTACTACCCACAAATGTGAGTAAGTTGGTGTCTACTCCTGTATCCCAAGTGGTAACTGCCTCCTGCGCTTGGTTATAACCATCCCAATTGTTTTTAAAATATAAATCCTGAAATTAATCATTTATATTCATAGCTAATGTGTCACTGGGTCATTTGGTGCAGCAACCCATTTTTTCAAATCACAACTATGTTCACATCTTCCTCATGAAACTAAAGCGAATAGCAATCTGTTTGCAATTAGACATATCTTTATTCATCACATTATTTATACAGAGGAGTTTGTATCCAATAACCAATCTCTAAACTTTTTGATAGTATGACATGGGATCAACTCAATTGGTCTTATCATGAACTGGTGGGTAGTTGCCAGTTCGATTTTATTAAAGACAGAAATCTACTGTTGAGTACGTAGGCCCGGTTGTACAATGCGAGCTTAAGCTTCGGCTTAAGGTAAGCCGACGTTAAACCACGACAGTTGCAAAATGTCCGTTGTACAATGCTGGCTTAACCCCCCACTCCAAGCTTAACACGAGCTTACATAAGCCGAAGCTCAACGCGAGCTTAGCTGAAGTTTAAACCTAACCTGATACAAGTGACATGATATGTCAAGGAGGAACCTTCAAATTGCTTGTCACTTTATTAGGTCATATTTTTTAGAAGATTTGTGTCTGATTTAACAAAGAGGGCAAATGAAAGAACAGAGACAGAAACGGTCGTTGTCGAAATTTGACACAAACTGTCATAAGTGCCTAACCAAAAAAGGTAACTTTTCAGATGATTATGTAAGTACGTTCATTGATGCCAACTGTAATGAATTTCATTATCAACCAGGTTTAACTAAGCCGACGATTGTACAACGGATGTCGACTTTAAGCCTGAGCTTAGCTAAGCTTAGGCTTAACAAAGCTCGTGTTAAACCTGCATTTGTACAACCGGCCCTTAGTCTCATATAGGACCGACTTGTTGGAAGCCTTAAAGACGAGACATCAAAAGGATGCAATCTATACTGAATTTTCTAAGGCTTTCGATGGGGTGAACTTCGACATCCTTTTAGCTAAACTACCGGCGCTTGGTTTTCCACAAGATTTAATCTTAGGGTTTGAAAGTTTCTTTATAGGAAGAACTCAGTCCGGAAAAATTCGTGGACATATATCTGAAAAATTTGGGGTAAAATCTGGAGTCCTCAGGGATCTTACTGTACTTCTATTTCCTTCATCTTGTATATCGTCGTTAATCTCACAAACCGGCGTAACTCATTTATGCTCATTTTTCAAGAGAGCATGTTAAAGATTTTTACATTATTCAATGCAGTATAAAAGTATTAACGATACAAATAATAATTTTTTCGTTACAAACATTGCTTTGGAAAAGATGTTCACTTTCAAATTACGAAGCAATGAGAATAGCCGTTTTTGAGATTTTTTGAGAAACATCAGTTACGGCTATTTGTGAGATAGGATCAGTTTCCATTATAGCGGTATACGTCTTTTTTATTTGAGTGGAAATGGTGATTATGCTGCCAAAACTATACCCATTTCCTTTAATTTTATTTTAATCAACACAACAACAAACAAAGTAACATTATACAGGGTGTCCCATGACGATTAAAATAAGCAATATATCGGTAGTAGAGAATTATAATTTTGGGGGTGTAAATTAGAGCAAATGTTGTATTATTTCTTATTATTGCGTTACCCAATGAGTTAGGTACTTGTTTTTGGTCACGTGACGCACGATTCAAAATTTTCAATGAGACACTGTAAATTAGTGACTTTCTGTGTTCCTACCGATAAAACAATTTCAACAAACTACCAAACTTGGGGTCTAAAGTCATTAGTTCAAGAGCTACTGGTACTTAAAGGATTGTACCACTACCATTAAGGCAAAAAATGAAACGACCACTAGCAAAATAATTTAACTGTAGATGTACATGTTATAACCAATCGTAGTGGTACAATCCTTTAAGTACCTGTAGCTCTTGAATTAATTACTTTAGGCCCCAAATGCGCTAGTTTGTTGTAATTGTTTTATCGGAAGGAACACAGAAAGTCATTAATATGAATCGGACGTGACCAAAGACAAAAATACCTCATTCGGTTACGCAATAATGAGAAATGATACAACATTTGCTCAAATTTATACTTCCAAAATTGTAATTCTCTACTACTGCCAAGTTTCGATATATTGCTTACTTAATCGTCGTGGGACACCCTGATGTATAAATATTGAAACCAAGTAATAAACATACAGGGTGTCCCACGACGATTAAGACAAGCAATATATCGGATCTGGGCAGTAGTAGCGAATTATCATTCTGGGGGTGTAAATTAGAGCACAGAAAGTATCTTTTCTTATTATTGTGTCACCCAATGAGATATTTGTTTTTGGTCACGTGACTTCCGTTTCAAAAATTTTAATGGGACATCTTGTATATTTGTTACTTTTTGTGTCCCTCTCGATAAAACAGTTCCAACAAACTAGCACATTTGGGGTTTAAAGTGATTAATTCAAGAGCTACAGGTACATAAAGGACTGTACCCCTACCATTATGAAACACTATCAAAATAATTAACTTTAGGGGTACATGTTATAAACAATGATGGTTGTACCATCCTGTAAGTACCTATAGCTCTTCAATTAATCACTTTAGAACCCTAAGTGTGCTAGTTTGTTGGAATTGTTTTATAGGGAGGAACACAAAAAGTCACAAATATACAGGGTGTCCTATTAAATATTTTAAATCGGACGTCACGTGATCAAAAACAAATACTTCACTGGGTGACACAATAACAAGAAAAGATACTATATTTGCTATAATTTAAACCCCCAAAACTATAATGCGCTACTGCTGCCCAGTTCCGATATATTGCTTGTCTTAATCGTCGTGGGACACTCTGTATAACTAAATTCTACCGTTTATGAGTTTTTCTAATGTGGTAACAAACGATAGAAAATCTTTTGCTCTTCAAGTTTCATTGCCGGCTCATCTCCAATAAACAAGGCTTGTAAGTCATCGTCCTTTTCTTGGAAAGGTTTAACTGGTGCAGAATGCCGTAGACAATCTGGGCTTGGGCTGACCTTCTGGTAATTCAAGTGTTCACAATGTGTCTATAGTAGAAATATGCAGGTCCAAACAGACATAAAATGAGATACGTCGCTCATCTATTCGCGATTGCTTCGAATATCTTCTCACAAAACGTCGTATCTCGACTTACGTCTCTTTGTGTGAACAAAATCTTACACATTACGAGATACGATGTTATGTCGTGGTTCCAGATCTAGAAAACTAGACCACTCTCAATTATGTTCTGGGATGAATGTTCATCCTATATAGAGTCTATTTTTGATCTTAACTAAAAAATCCATTTTTTGAGATACGTCACTTTGTGAGATTACCGACGATATATGTTTGCTGGTGATTCAAAGATATACAGGGTGTCCAGTTAGTGGGTAATTCTTCGATATCTCGCAAAGTATACCTGATAGAAGAAAATGTCAAATACAAAAGTTATTTGGTTACTTAAGACGGATATTCTAAAAATATTTTGAAATATACAGGGTGTAGGAAAGTAGGATAGTGACCAACTAAATTTTTTTATATAGAACTATAACTTTTTTTAAAAATTCTTTTTGTTTCCATTATTGATCTCTACTTAACCGTAAAATATTTTTGAGATAGGTTGCGACGTTGCCCAGTTTTAATTTATTTTCTATTAAGTTCGGGATTTGCAAGGTCGCAAGTAATACGTCCAAATTGATATATTCCCTTAGCTTTTCTTAATAATATTATACAGCGAGTTACTTGAATATTAAGTGGATATTAGTTTGGATGTTATCAGCAATTTGTATCTACAGGGTGTTTTTGGCAGAATTTTAAATTACAGCAACTTGAAGGTCATTTTACTTTGTTTTTTAAATGTTACACCCTGTATTTTTTATTTTAAATCGAAATATCTACTAATACCCTATTCCGATTGGTAATATTTTTTTCGCGTTTGCGACGTTGTCAAGTTATAAATTATTTTTCCAAATTTTTAAACAAGTATCCCCGATTTTAATTTATTCTAAACATAATCCTCTACTTATTTTTATTGCAATGAATTGCGCATGTCGAATTTAGTAAGATCTCACAACTTCAAAATGTTATTTCTATTAATTACTGAGATACGACAACACCGCTTTTTTAGTAAACGGTACAGGAACGCTTAAATATTTCCAAAACTGCCACAGCTGGAGAGGTGAAATTCAATACTTGGGGTTTTTGACATGCAGATTTCAGGAACGCTAACACCAGTGTTCTAAGATTTACCACTTTTTCGTTAGCACTTCATAAATGGGACATTCCATTCAAAATTATGACGTAAAATTGGTAAATCTGACAACACTGATGTTAGCGTTTTTGAAGTCTGTATGTTCAAAGACCCCCAAGTGTTGAATTTCACCTCTCCAGCTGTGGCAGTTTTGGAAATATTTAAACGTTGCGGTACCGTTTACTGAAAAAGCGGTGATGCCGTATCTCAGTAATTAATAGAAACAAAATTTTGAAATTGTGACATTTTACTCAATTCGACATGCGCAATTCATTGCAATAAAAATAAGTAGAGGATTCTATTTAAAATAAACCGGGGATACTACAAATTTGGAAAAATAATTTATAACTTGGCAACGTCGTAAACGCGAAAAAAAATACTACAAGGCGAGATAGGGTATTAGTAGGTATTTCGATTTCAAATAAAACATACAGGGTGTTAGATTTAAAAAAACAAAATAAAATGACCTTTAAATTCCCGTAATTTAAAATTCTGCCAAAAACACCCTGTAGATACAAATTGCTGGTAACATCTAAAATAATATCTACTTAATATTCAAGTAACCCGCTGTATAATATTATTCAGAAAAGTTAAAGGAATATATCAATTTGGGCGTACTGCTTGCGACCTTGCAGATCCGGAAATTAATCTCTATATATAAAAATGAGTCCCTTTTTCCCTTAGTCACGGCATCACGTGAGAACGGCTTTACCAATTTTATCCATCTTTTTTTTATAAGTTTGCTATTACTTCGTAGAAGGTTCTTACGGGGAGAAATCTAAGGAAAATTATCCAGAACATTAGAAAATTTGAAAAAATGTGAGAAAACTTGACCACTACGAAGGGTGTGTAGTGTTAGTGATTTGTTTGTTATTGTTGTCATGTATGACGTTGCTGTCAAAAATACCGGTTAGGTGTTAGATGTGTAAACGTCAATTGTGCGTCGTATAAATAATGGCAAATGCTTATACAGGGTGTTAATTATTGATATACCGTAATTTCAAAGGCATATTTATGACTCAAATTCAAATAAAAAAAGCTCATACGGTGTCCGCATAATCGATGAACAACGCTTGACAGGTGATAGACCCCACATTTCTATGAACGTTGAGATAGGAACATGAAGCCTTACAATGCTTCATTTTCAAGATACAGGGTGTCAAAATGTTTTCTTTTATTTTCGTTTTTTCTCATTTTTTTCGCAATAAAATGGCACAACGATATAAACTCACGTATCGGGGTTTTTTTAAGGTGAAGAATCCAAATTCAACCATCGTTTTGCTATCATGAATAGAGGACGCCACCCAAGGGACATTGAATGGGTTTAAATTATCAAACTTTTTTTCCGGTTTGCTGCATCAATGTATCAAAAAAATCCTCAATATGTTTTACATGAAAAAGGTATGATTTGTTTGAGCTTCTAGAGGTAACTGTTTTCGAGATAATGTTCATTGAAATTTTCAATGCGACTGAATTGTAAATTGCGATCAAAAGAATTATCGGTATTTCCGCACGAATACCATTTACGAAGTATTCTCAAATTTCAACACCACCTATTTTAAAAACTAGATATATTTGACACATGTTTTTTTTATCTGCCTAATATTAATTCGTGCCAGAAAACCGATAATTCTTTGATCACATTTTACAAGTAATTGGGCTGCCTTGGATATTATAGTAAAGGTAAAGGTTATCTCGAAAACTGTTACCTCTAGGGAAACAAAGTATACCTTTTTTTTCGTAACACATATTGGGGAAACGATGTTTTTAATATTCAGGTTGATGCTCCAAAACGGAAAAAAGTTTCCTTAACTTAAAAGAGTTCGATGTGCCGTAGGTGACGCCTCTATTCATGTTAGCAAAACCGTGGTTGAATTCCCGATACATAATTTTAGATACGTTGTGCCATTTTATTGCGGGATAATATTGAGATAAAATCAAAATAAAAGGAAACATTGACACCCTGTATCTTGAAAATTGAGCATATTAAGGCTTCATGTCACTATCTGAATGTCCATAATAATGTGAAGTCACCCTGAATAAACAATGGATCGACATGTAGCTTGAAGATTCTGAATTTCAAGATACAGGGTGTGAAAGATTGGAAATGAAATTGTTTTTTATCAATGACTTAAACATTAATGAGCCGTTTTTTTAATCTGTAGTCTTTCACTGCATTAAGAATCTAAGTCACCACTGACTAGAAGATGGTTATCCTTTCCAATGGCGTGTCGGGGGTCAGGGGGCAGACCCACGAGAATATTAGCAAAAAGATGTACGCCTCTAACTTTGAGAAAATTAAATGCTGTTTCTCAGATTAAAAAGATAAAAATACCTTTTCTTTTCTTTTAATGTCGCTTCGTATCTCACTTTGTTTTGGAACAAATACCTGAATAAAAACCACTTCATTTTATAGCTCCACGTTTTCGACGGGCTATGAAGTGGTTTTTATTTTTTTCCTCCAAAACAAAGTGGGATACGAAGAGACATCAAAAGACAGAAAAGTTGGATTTTTATCTGTTTTGTCTGAAAAACAATATTTATTTTTTTTAAGGTCAGTGGCATACATTCTATATTTTCCAAAATTTGACACCATGTAATCCTGGAGACCAGACTTTAGGCACACGTTTAAGTGAACTTTTCTACTTGAATTTGGGTCGGAAGTACGTTCAGAGAAAAAACGTAAAATTGATTAAAAATTCAGGGGAATAAAAAAGCGAAGATGTCTTGATTCCACGCATCCCTATGATTTTAAGCAACATGCCATTCGACTTTAGGCGGTTGCAATTTTCAGTGCGGCTTGCATTTGCATGACGATAACTAAATAGCAAGGACAGACATTTGTGGGATCAATCTTGATAATGCATGTTTTCCACATGATCATGTAGCCTGTTCCGTGTTGACAAAATTATCATTATTTATCATGGGCCCGAAAACGAAACAAAACATGTTGGATATCAAAAATATTTCAATTATCTCTATGCTCTTCAGATAGGTAATTATTATTTATTGCAGATTTAAGTTCAATTTCAATATTCATAACTAAGACAGGACAGCGTCTGTCGGGTTAGCTAGTAGAAAATAAATTATAACTTGGCAACGTCGCAACCTATCCCAAAAATATTTCAGGATTGTATAGAAATCAATGATAGAATCTAGAAAAAATTAAGAAAAAGTTATAGTCCCATATAAAAAAATCAAGTTGATCACTATTCTACTTTCACGCAACACGCTGTATATTTTAAAATATTTTTATAATATGCGTTTTAAGTAACCAAATAACTTTTGTATTTGACATTCTCTTCTATCGGGTATACCTTGCGAGATATCGAAGAATTACACATTAACTGGACACCCTGTATAGGACGATGATGATTTGGCAGGTTTTCTGATTAACCTTGATGCGCTGTGGCAATGGACCCAGCATAACCACCTTTATTTAAACACTAAGAGAGTGTTTTTTATAAGCTTCTTTAGAACTCAACGGATAATCTCTACTAAATACTCAATAAATCATGATATTCTTACTTGCTAACTGTTAAAGATCTTTGTCGTTTGGTGATATTATTTTTTATGGACCATATTTGTGATATTAGCTTGCACGGGATGCAAATGCTTGGTTTTGTCTGTAGAAACTGTAAAAACGATTCCACTAATATCTTTAGAACAGTATACTGCTAGTTAGTATAAGGCCTAATTTAGATTATGCGACTATTGTCTGATCTCCTCAATATAAATCTCACAAACTCACAGGAACACTTTGGAGGTTTCCAGCATAAATTCTTACTTGTTGCAGCATTTAATTCTAATTTAGATATGACTAAATATCATGGAATGAATGTGTTGCAATGTCACAGACGCAGTCGAATAGTTTTCGATGGATGTTTGTTTATAAAATGTAGACGGTATTAACCAATATATAGTATTATCATTGATTGATTCTAATGTACCCCGTAGGCTGCTGCTAAATAATGTTTGCCATTCAGTTTCACTCTACTAACTATGGTCTGCATTCTCCACTTGAGAGAGCACTTCGACTGGTCAACTCCTTTCGATCCGAAATTGATATTTTTTATTATAAATGTACACTATCTATTTTGAAGAAGTATAATAATAGTGATTTATAGTTAAAATTGTATATTGTGTTTATTTCAAAATTCTAATTTTGAAATTGTGAAAATGGGATATCCCGTAAATTTCGTAAATAAAAATAAAATAAAAATATTTGACTTATCTGCTAAGTATAAGCTTTCATATGCGAGCAGCTTCACTGACGAACACGTGCCGAACTACGAAAGATCTCAAAAACCCTTTGTATACTTTGGATTGAAGGGTATTGATATGATTAGGTCTTTCTCCTTTAACTTGAGAGGTTGTGGAATCAGCTCAAAGCTATGTTTCCTAACTAATTTGGCGACAATGTTCGTATCATAACCACTGACTCTGGAACTTTTTTGTGATCTCTTTTTCTGTTAGAAACCTTTCTTGACTTCACATAAATTCAATAACTGACAAGCAGATGTACCTACTAAGAACTGAAAATAGCCGTTTTGTGTTGCTAAAAGCTGTTTGAGTAATTACTTATGTAACGCTTTGCATTGTGTAAAATACTAAACTGATTTATTTCGCTGTTTCTTATGACGCAAGTAGGGCAACTGTTCATTGCATTTCGAAAATCAATCTAGCTGAATCAAATTTACTATTCATTTTTTAACCAGATCTTCTATATTTCCTATATTTGTCGAAAACAGCGAATGTATCATCAACGCATATGTAATTAGTTCTGGGGAAATACTGGAAACAACGGAATTAATTTTTTATTTTATTTTTTTTTTTTTTGAAAAATTTCATGAAGACCTTAGGAAAGGAGATAAGCAGTTTCTAATAGCTGCACTTTCATGTTGTTCGAAAACGTCTCATTAAAATTAAATGTGCTTTAATTTCTTAAAGATTACGTGGTTATCTAAGGTATCGCTCCAAAGACGCTCATAGCTAGAACATGTTAATATTTGAATTTGATGTTCGTTATTACCTCCGGTTGATATGTTTCGGCGGCCTTCAATTCATCATTCAGCCAAGATTTGTAACTTTCCACTGTCTGTTTACAAATATCTTCGGAAACGACGCCTTCCTGGATCAGCTTATCAGCATACATTTGAGGTACGGTTCTAAAATAATATCAAGTATATTTAGGATGCAAAATACACTGAACATATTCAAGTAGCACGACAGGGCTTCCAAAGAAGCTCAAACTGTAGCAATAAAGATATGGTAACCAGAAGCATGATACAGTTCAACACCAATGAGCAGACATTAATTATTATTGCGTTGAATTCTTGAGACGTAACTGATCGACTTTAGGTTTACAGCTGTCACTATAGATCACAATTTACGCTTACGTGAAGTCTAGACTTGTATTATGTATAGTATTGAATTACATTACCCACTGTGGGTGATATTACAAACCGAATACAGTAAGAAGAGAGATATTTGTATTTCTTTTATTATGCCTAAAGCATTGAACACCTTCATCGAGTAGGACTTTTTGTCAGAAAGCTGTCTTCTAGAGTTGCTGCACAATTTACTTAGCAGCTGAATTTAAAACAGCATATCTGACATAGAGGATTCTCGTTAGTTTTATTATTCACAGTAATTAGTGTGACCTCATGACAAAGAACCAGTGTCTCTTTTAATCAAATTCTCGAACATCACCCTGCTTTTCTGTGATCCCCTATATGTACCAAAATATCGTAAAGGCACTGGCTTATGCAATCAAAAAACTTGTGCATTTGAAACTTTTTCGGCTTGGTATACCTTATGAAATATCGAAGAATTACGCAACAAACGGACACACTGTATATTAGTTTTCATTTCTATATTTTCTTAATTTGAACTTTGAAAAATAAGATACGTAACAGACAATATGGTACGTTAAAAATTGGGAATATACGCATAAATATTATATGTATAATACTGCTTAACAAACAGAAACATCTCTTAAAAACTGTTATGCACGAATGTACTAAAAATTAACGATTATACACAAACTGCTCTGTCATAAACGTATAGCCCATGATTCTTTTTATAGCACTTAAGCATAATGAAACGCCAAACGCCAAAAAAATATATTATATCATACCAACTTGCCTTAACAAAATGGCTACCGCCGTTTTTCCGCTGCTATAGGTGCGCGGGATCACTTGTTAACTTTGATCCATGCGACTCTAATACCGATGCTAGATAATGTATTTAATTATAAAAACACATTTGTCCATAAAATAGTGTATGTACGGTGGGCGCAGCTTTTCATAGCCCTAGGCTAACTTTTCGGGCTTGAAATAAGGCTTCGGGCTTTATGCCCTTAATACATAAATACCTATAATTTCATAGACCTGTACCGTACTTAAGTCTGAATTATTCGCTACAGCAATTAAAAATCTTATTCTTGGAAATATGTGCTTTTTGATCTGGTGAAAATAGTATTCCGACACTATATCGAGGGTGACGCAGATAGTAACAGTGTCACCGCTGACTAGTGCTTTTGTTAAAACCTATTAACTATTATAAAAGTGCTCTTACTTTCTAGAACGGATGACATTGTATAAAGCTGGATTGGTGAAGGTGGGATCGTCTAACTCATTGTGCCCCCATAACCTGTAGCAGTTCATATCCACAAAAATGTCCTTGCGGAATTTTCTCTGGTATTCAAAGGCAATTTTACTAACTTTCAGTACTTCCTGAAATACAAATACAATAAAATACATTTTAATTTTAAAATTACCTGAGCTTCAAAAAAAAACCATAACAATTTTAGTTGGATCACTCTCCGTCGGCACTTTGAAGATCTCACATCAAAGCGACGCCGCGGCCGCACGCGCCAGTTCGTTTTTGCGTTGGTTTTTGCCCAAGTACGAGGGTCTTTTAGCGGGGACTTGCTAACGCCAGGGTTTTACGTATATACGAGGGTCATTGATAGAATATGTATTGACAGCCGATTTAGACATACAAATACAAATATAACGTTTATTTTGCTAATACACTAAGTTACATAAATGGATATCAAAGATAAAACCTAGTAAAACTATTACTAATGAATCTCAAATGATTTCACATATTGCAGCTGTTTCGTAGATAAGTAAAAATTGGTTCAAAGGTGCTATAGTATTTTTACCTTAATGTTTTGTTTATTTGGCTTATTTTTGAGACCACAGCTTATAAAATTTATGGTATAGTATATACGAACTCGTATGTACAATTTTAAAAGATAATTATGCGGAAATGCTTTACATGGATCTGAATAAATTATTATTGACATTTTGCTTTTCAGTGTCATTCCAATTGCTACTGTAGAAACTAAATTGTTAAAGTTATCAATAAAAATATTTCCGAGCTCTAAAATATAATTCAGAATGTCTCTGGGTAGCATGGTAAGACCACCGAATGAATATTTTGTCTCACTATACGCTCTTAGCATGATACAATCCTTTAAGTACCTGTAGGCCTTTAGGTCTCGAATATATCACTTTAGACGTGTGCTAGTTTGTTGGAATTGTTTGATCGGGTGGAACACAGAAAGGCACAAATGTACAGGGTGTCCCATTAATAATTTTGAATAGGATGTCACGTGACCAAAAACAAATACCTCTTTGGGTATATAATTCTCTACTACTGCCCAGTTCCGACATATTGCTTGTCTTAATCGTCGTGAAACGGCGAAAGGTTTACCACAAAGTAAGGATGGATCTGATTGCCTTTTTCCATCCATTAATAAATTTAATTGATAAAATCAAACTTCTGAAAATATTATCCATTTCCTGTAAACAAATCCGAGATAACAAAATCCGATATTTTTGAGACACAGTATACACTTCGTGTTAAACACGTTCAACCACTACTTTGCGCCGCCTCGTATCTCCCGGCTGACGTCGGTACACTGCTACTGGTGTACCGGGGTGACGGAGCAAGGGGCAGGCCGTTTTTGATATTTTTGCGGAGTGATCCAACTTATATGTATTCCGTAAACTTTGCCATAACCATACCATTTCATCGTGTTCTATGACCCACATCCAGCATAATGTCTAAAAGAAAAACATTATTTTTTTATCTCCTTATGCGTTTTTCCGCATGGCTTTAAATCGCAGCGTGTGCTCGATCGCACAACTCGATCGTAGATATCTGGCAGTCCATAACAAAGCAGTCCAAAACAATAAGATTGCTGAACTATAATCCGATCCCATTCGGAGGACTGGCCAACAAGGACCTGGCCTACTCGTTGCCTGACATGAGGTCGACAGATCACTTTTTTGTGGAGTCCTTGAAGTAACGGGTAAACGTGTTTAAATGTGTTTACGTAGTACCCTCGTTGATTATTTTTAGTTAACATGAAACTTTTTTAGCCAATAATAAATAATACATATTGATTATAATCAGTTGTTCATACTGTCTGCAATAAATTAATCAAATCCTTTATATGCTAGAGAGAAAGGCGCTAATAAACAATGCTGACAAAGACACTTCAATTAACTTAAATGGAAAAGCTTATGTTAAAGGTAAAACGTTGCAGTCGCTTATTCGATAGATTAACAAAGTAAAAAGTTTTGGTTATGGACTTTTTTCCATAAAAATTAAAACTTGTAGAAAAAAACAAAGTTTACAACAAAAATTTGGTAAGCTCAATTATTAGGTTTTATTACTGTCTATATTTCATCGAAATGCACGCAATGGTTCAAAATTCATGATTAGTTCAAATAAAAAGGCCGAAAAAATTAAAATTGTCAATATAAAACAATAAACATTTGTTCAAATTTTTTTAATATTTTTGTCGGTTAATTTTAGTTGTTTCATTAAAATTTCTCAGCTTTTATTGGCATATTATAAAACCTAGGTACTGTAAAAATAATGTTTAAAGCTATTTATGTATTTCTAACCAACTGGACAATTTGTACAGTGTCAGAAAAATACTTTATGCAATTCGTCTTTTGATTCATTTGACTACGAGTGAACCCATTTACCATTTTACGCAATGGTTAGAAAAGTGATTATTTTCGCACTCCATAATGCATAAAATACGTACTTTACACACGGTAGTAGAATTAGGAAAAGAATGACATTCATCTACTCCCATTAAGTTATACAGCGATTACCAAATTAGTTTTGAACGAGTAATACTACCTATAAACAAGCAGCATGAACTATTTTTTATAACTCACGCTCTAGCCGTGGATAATGAACAACGCCTTCTAGGTACCAGTACTAATCTCTTGGAAATGTACATGATCAAATACATGCTAGAATAACAGCAAAGGTGGCTATGCTATGAAACGTCAAACGCTAATTCGAACAGGGTATTTATTTGAGTGAAGTGGGGTTGAGTCGTCAATAGTTATTATAATGTATTTAAATCGTCGTTACTTACTTTGGTCATAGATAAGGATAATGTATAGTATTCAACTCGCGGTAATGGTAATAACTCACTTGTTGATTTACAGCACGTATGACATATCTAATAAAGCAATTTACCAAAGCATCTAAGATCAGGTTTAGTAGAAATATTATCTTCAATTTATCTTTTATAGATCTTATTGTTAGCATGAATTGAAATAATAAATCAACATAGGTATTACCTCTGGATAATCTCCATTGACGTGGATGACAGGAGCTGAGATCATTTTTCCCAAATCTGTACAATATCTAGAAGATCGTCCTCTAGCTGCAGGCGTCGTAAATCCAACTTGGTTATTAACCACAAGGTGGATTGACCCGCCAACATCAAAGTGAGGTACCTTACTGAGCATCAAGCATTCTTGATTAACACCTTGACCTGACAGAGCTGCGTCGCCATGGACCTATAGAACATAAAGTTATTAACTTTTATTTGTATAATGTACTTATATTTTCTTTATTCATCGTTATTACTCTCTCTAATCCGATAACATTTCATTTCAGGCATAAATAATTTATTCATGGTATCCCAAAGATGATTTATGATTTCATAGAAGGGTAAATAATATCTCATGATATTATATATTTAAAAACAAAAAGGTGCGGCCCGGGCTACGACCCACCGAGCTGCTGTTCCATTACCCAGTGACTACTCCTCACACCGTGATGTGATCAATCACTGGGTCCGCGAATCGTGCGCCCTAAGTAGACGAAGGGATCCAAGGATGACTGCCTTCTACATTCTGGCGGCTAAGATGGGCGCCGTTACACGGCACACTGGTATTTTGCACAACGCAGCAGCGTATTCCTCATTCCACGCCGACAAAAGATGAATAAGCATCTCTGTCGCTTGTCGGCAAGCTCTACAACGGGTGTCGGGTACACCTACGTCCATAACCCTATTACAGTACACCCAGGTGTCGAAGACACCGTCTTGGCAAGCCATTATAAAGCCCTCAGTCTTCGACTTCAACCCACTAGACCTTAGGAAAGAGAAGGTGAACTGCTCAGACAAGCCATGCTCTTCTAGATGTTTGTAAAAGATGCCATGCATTGGCTTATCTTTATGAAGTCTTAGAAGGAAGTCGACTTCGACAGTTTTAATGTGGAATTTTAATTGTACGGAATCAAGTTCCGCAATGGACTGCTGACACCTCCGCGTGAGGTCGAGTATGAGGGTGAGCTCATCAGCTGCTCGTTTTGCTGCGCTAAAAAAAAGGCTCCTTCACCCACATTCTCGTGCTGTCGCAAAAAGTGGATGAGAAGATCGGTGCTCCTCATCACATAGCAAGCTGTGGCCAATACTAACCTGTTGTGCAGACGCTCCAAACTCAATAATCCACGCCCTCCCTGAATCGCGGGAAGTATACTCACGGGACAGGGGGCAGTGACTTCTCTTTTCATAATATATTATGTAAAGTGTACCAAATTTGTAGCAAGAATGTTAGGCTAAAGCCATGGATCACTGAAGGTCTTATCCTATCCATACGGAAAAGAGATCAGTTAAAAAAACTATGGTCTCAGAATCCTAATAATATCATAATGCAAAATAATTATAAGCGTTACCGTACTATTTTGTCTAATTTAATTAACAAAACAAAATATCAGTATTATAAGAATAAGTTGCAAAACAATACCGGCGATGTAAAAAAGACATGGGACATAATTAAGGAAGTTACGAACGACAAAACCAATAAAAAAGACATAAAAACTATTTTAGACGCAAATAGTGAGACCATCAGTGATTCTGGCCAAATAGCCTCAGAATTCAACTCATATTTTTGTAGTATTGGACCTCAATTAGCGAGTAATATCAATCCAACAGACAAAAACTTCAAAGAAAAATCAGAGACATGCCCAGAATCGTGTTATTTTACTCCTATCACAGCAAATGAATTAATAAACCTTATAAGCTCTTTAAAGAACAATGTTAAGAGTGGGGAAGACCAAATCACAACTGAGATCCTCAAGCAGCATCATAAAGACCTAATAGCTCCTCTGTTACATATAATTAATTGCATATTGAGCACTGGAGTTTTTCCATCAATCCTGAAAAAAACTATAATTGTACCAGTCTTCAAAAATGGAAATGAAAAATTAACTTCAAATTACAGACCGATTGCTTTAACAAGTACAGTGAGTAAACTGGTAGAAAAGTGCATTAAGTTTAAGCTCCAATCCTTCTTTGAAAAGCAAGACGTACTGTCAAAAAATCAATATGCATTTAAAAGAAACTCTAGTGCTGAAAATTGTCTGGCAAGGGTAACAGAGATGATCCTGGGTGGTCTGGATGCTGGTAATAGAGTTGTAGGTATCTTTTTAGACCTTAAAAAGGCCTTTGATACTGTGGCTCATCACTTACTACTGCAGAGACTCCATAAAATAGGTATTAGAGGTATTGGGTATAAACTTATTGAGTCATACCTAAAAGATAGAACCCAGAGAGTCAAAATTGGAAATATCATAAGTGAGTCTCAGGCAGTGGTGTGTGGTGTCCCACAGGGAACAGTTCTAGGTCCCATATTATTTAATAATGTTTATATAAATGACGTTTTGTCAATCTTAGATGAAGAGGGCGCTGTGTTCTGCTTTGCAGATGACACAGTAATAATTGTGCAGGGTGAATCATGGGAAATTGCAATAAAGAAACCCGAAACTGCCATCTCAAAAATAATGTGCTGGCTGGAACACAGTCTTCTCTCACTAAACGTTGAAAAAACAAAATTCCTTACTTTTGCTCACTCCTCGAGAACATTACCAACCGTTCGTAGACTTAGGATTCATAACGTAAAATGTGATGGCTTAGAAACATGTGTATGTGGTGACAAAATAGAAAGGGTGGAATCAATTAAATATCTAGGCGTCTTGCTCGATCAAAAATTAAACTGGAAAGCTCATATATATTATGTTACAAAAAAAAGTAAGGAAACTTATACACACATTTTTTGAACTTAGACATATATTATCCTTAAAAATGTTGAAAATTGTATATGCCTCGCTAATTGAATCCATAATAACGTATGGTATAATAGCCTGGGGAGGCGCTGGTAAAACCTCCATATCGCCACTCCAAATTGCTCAAAAATATGTAATAAAAATAATGATGTTCAAAAATAGAAGATACCCAACGGAATTACTCTTCCAGGAAAGTAAATTGTTAACTGTTGAACAACTGTATATTAAAACTGTAATAAGATTTATGTTAACTAACACGTATTATAGGAATAACTTGCCCCATAGTCATAACATCCGTAGTGTTTCAAATCAAAACTTAACATTATCCTTTGTCAGACATTCAGCCTCTCAGAAGCATATTAGTTACACTGGTCCTAGGATATTTAACCTGTTGCCTATTTCTATTAAAACCTAGCCATTTAAAAAATTTAAAAATCTAATAAATAGCTGGATCCTTGAAGGCAACTTTTCTTCAAAGTATATAGTGTAAGTAGTGAATAAGCCTAACACAAACAATAATACCAAGCAACTGTCTAGACATAAATGCAAGAGTAAACAAGTAAATAACCAGCACACACAGATTTTTAAAATCCATCGTGTTGGTAAAAATAATAATTATATTCAAGAAGATAATTTGATTTGATGAAGGCACTTAATATTATATGACCGTATTGATTATAATTAAAATTATATTGTCGAATGTAGAGAACTATTAAGCACACTAATGTATGTTGCTAAGCTTGTTATTATTGTTCTGATTGATAAATAACTTGTGCAAATATTGTAACGCTTCATTAGAACTCGATGACATGTACATAAATGGAATTATTGTCGAAATAAATAAATAAATAAATAAATAAAAAAATATATATAGAGGGTATGTCCTAAGTTGATTCTTTTTTTTAAACTGTGTATAGAAGTCGTAAAATTTGCCTCCTGGGCATGACCCTACACCACTCCAAGCGACTGTTGTAGTTCGCGTTGGCCGGAGGCGTAAAGTTTTATGTCGTCCATATAAAACAGATGGGTGACATTGTGCCTCCGATTAATGGGCATGCCTCAGCTGTATCTTTTGGTATTTCTCAGCGCTAGGGACAGAGGCAAAAGTGAAATGCAAAAGAGCTAGCTCAAGTAGTCTCCTTTGAAGACACCTCTTTCGAATACCATCAACTCTGTCTGAACCCGAATGTCACCTGATGTTATAGTGAACCGGGTCTTCTACAGTGGTATCAGTTGTTTGCTGCATCCCTCTATCTGATTATCCACCGAAAGACATTACAACAGCCGCACTATCAGCTCATGTGACGTGGTGCCTTGCGATAATCAATCTAGGCCATAGATTCTCCTTGCAGCCAGCTACTCCTTTCTTTCACCCTCTCTGTTCATTCACGTTGAGAAATACAGGATTTGGAGTTTTAAGGATACGCATGTGCAAGATTCTGATGAGCTTGTAACAGCGGTTCACACATGTTATTGGCATATAGTTTTGGAGATCAGACAAATCTACGATCTTCGGGAGAAGCACGATTCGACACTCGACAAACCAAGCCGGAATTGACTACTTCTGATTTAGCCACGAGTTAAAACTCTAGCTAAATGCCGGTGGCAACTGAGAAACTTTTTCTACCAGTGGGTGTTTATGCCATCCGCGCCAGGAGCTGCGAAATTCTTTGCTACTCGTAAGGCGCCAAAAATGTTTTCGGTGTTTGTCGGATGACGCAGTGCATTTAAGTGAGGAGTCCTCCTACAAACGGACTCGAACTGCACAAAGGCCGGAGAGTCTGCTGAGAGAGGTTTGGCTGTTCGTAAATGTCCCTCCAAAAGGCCCCCACGCGATTATCAGTTGGCGGCTGCTCTATGGCTGGTGGTGGTTGTTGGAAAAGGCGAGAAGGTCTTTCGTCGAACATTCTTGTTTTCCTCCAAACAACTTGCTCGCGCCACCAATGATCGCTTAGTATCGATTAGCAACCGTATCCTGTCAAGACAATGCTGTTGACAACAACCAGTACCGCTTAACTGAGTGTATGATGGTCGCGCCTTAACCCGTAGGCTATCTGGCGCACTCGGCGCATAAAAGGCTTCCCAGCCCCTCTATATTCCATCACACACTGGATACGGGCAAGCCAACTGGATTTTCGCTTCCATTTGGCACACTCGTCTCTGTGCTCTCTCAACAGGAGAGTCTTTCACTTCCCCCTGTCTAGCTAGCCTCAGAGCCGCAGCGTAAATTTCACAAGTGATGCTCCAAACCGCCGATAGACGTTCATTCACAGTTTCATCCTCTCTCTTCAAGTCTGCCAGCTTGAAGGATCTCTTGTTGTTATGCAAGACCCTTTGGTCACCGAAATCCCCAGGTGAGACGACTTCTTCGATTTCCCTCTCAGCCTTATCGGCGACTTTTCAGCCTGGTAAACAGGCCTTCCGTCCACCGAAGGGGCAGGCAGAGCTGCAGCATGAACATATTCCTGCCTCCGAAGGTGTGATACATGATTTCGCAAATTCTGAGAGGTAAGCGTGCTATGCTCTGGGTGCATTCACACTACGTCTAAAGCATGCGGGACATGTATCCCCTACGGCGCGGGCTACTTCTCTCTTAGTAGCTCAGCAGGTCATTCCTGAGCTTTGTCGTATCGTCAACAGGGCGATTCGAGGCACCACCACCTTGCCCAATGCCGGCTTCCGAAATCGGCTAGGTGTGGGTGCTTTTCCTTCGGGGTGGTCGAACCCGAAGGTAGTGTCCGTCAGGGCCCCCAACCAACTTTTCCGGAGGCAGCCGTCCAATTGCCTCGTGAGGATGCACCTATTTAGGTTGCCGGCTAGTTTGCATCCTTAGACATCTGTTTACTATATGTAGATGCGCAAAACTAGTTCTGCCTATTTGTTAATGCTCAATTGCCGCATATTTCGGGTTTGGGGAATATTCCTTGCTCAAAACTAGCTCTGCGTATTTGTTTCCCGCATTGCCCGAATTCGGGTATTGGTCGTAACATATGCACAAGTAAGATAATTTTCGCAACAGCATAGACCGGTAGTAGGCAGAGGTGTGTTCCTAGAATGTCGTTTTTTTTAACCAAATGCGTGAGTTTCGGTTGCTGCAGATAATAAATGCGAAGATATTATTATCATTGTTTTAGGGAAGGAAAAATGTTACATGACTCTTTGATGAAGTTATTCGTTTTATTCCGCGACAAAATTCTAATTTTAGTAAAATCACCAAACCAGCCCCTGGCTTTGGCGCACTGTAGGACGGAAACTATTGTGTTATCTCCATAAATAATTTAAAGCTTTTCCCGATATCATTCACCAAAACGCGCCATTTTTCTAAAATCGTTGTGAAGCACGGTTTCACCCCTCTCCCCCCCCCCCCTCGAGCGGCAACCCACCGGAATCACATCATCCCACACAAATTTTACTTCTTTCCGACCTATTGCTGACAAACACCCTTTTTTACGACGTAATATTGGACTTCAGAGTGATGAATTGAAAGGATACTATTATTATGTAGGTAATTTTCAATTGGTATATTTAGAATATGTTCTAAGATTTTGGATATCGTAGGTAGCAAACTAATTGGTCGTAAATCTTTATAATCTTCAATTTCTCACTTCTTAGGTTTCCAACTGCCGACTAGATGTCTCTTGATGACTGAAATGCATGGTTCGCAGAGAGATACGGGGGAGTGGTGGGTGCCGGTGGAGTCGACACCGGGTCGTAGGCGCTGTATATCGGCTGTGGTGCGGGGCACCGTAGCACAGTTGGTAACGCGCTGGCCTAGAATGCCGGTGACGCTGGTTCGAATGCAGCCGGTACCCTTCATTTTTCCGATTTTTCTGTGAACCAAATGATTAGAATCATCTCCCTCTTGCGGAGTACGCAAGCATCTTTCATACCATGAAATCCTGGCCGACTGAGGAGTCGTAGTTCAGTAACATAGAGAGCTATCGTGCAAATAGTGGCGAGAGCTTCACACTCACCCAACTGCCGACTAGATGTCTCTTGATGACTGAAATGCATGGTTCGCAGAGAGATACGGGGGAGTGGTGGGTGTCGGTGGAGTCGACACCGGGTCGTAGGCGCTGTATATCGGCTATGGTGCGGGGCACCGTAGCACAGTTGGTAACGCGCTGGCCTAGAATGCCGGAGACGCTGGATCCAATCCAGCCGGTACCCTTCATTTTTCCGATTTTTCTGTGAACCAAATTATTGGAAGAGTGATATTAATGCCATCAATCCCAACGGCATCAGTATTGATTATATTATGAATTATATTGATATCTTCCTCTGTAGCAAGAACAAAAAATGAAGTCAAGTTGATTGACTCAGTACTTCCCACACATTACGGTGATACCGGTTTATTATTTTCCCATAGCATGAAGCTTTAGTCTGAGATCCCCTTGCAAACAAATCATCGGCAGCCCTCCCCCCTAAAATTGTCTTATGCCTTAGTCTTTCCTTCACAGGTCGATGGACATCCTATTACCATTACTACAGACTTTTCAGTTTTACAACCTCCTCCCCCCCCCCAAATGTCACCTCCACCCAGAAAAAAGGTAGAAAACGATCAGGAACCCCTAAAACATCTAACAAACGAAGTTTGGGCTGTTTTCCTATTTTTAGTTTTTTTATTATTGCCGCTATGATATAGGCCTAAATTGGTTTTTTCAAATAGTTTGAAAATTTAGTATTCGCAGCACCTTGAACATTTTGGTAAAACAAATGACACACTTTTTGTTACCTAAATTAAAATCTTTCAGTTATTCCCGAATGTTTAAGATTTTGGAAAAGTGCTCTATGCCATTATCGGGTATTAAAAACAACTTATGAATGTGTTTTACTCAAATCTATACTTAGATTAAAAAAATTATGATATTTAAAAAAATATCTACATTTATAAAATTCTGATTCTTCTTTATACGTACTTATTAGGACATCAGGATGAATTACTATTAAAAGGGTACATTGTTATACGTATTAATAGTATTAGTATTGTTAATACTTTATTCCAATAAATATTTGAAGCATCATAATTATTTTATTGTATTTACAAATATGTATAGAATATAATCGGTAATTAACAAACATATCAAGTATTAATAAATCTAATATTTATAGCAGATCGTTTTTTATGTTGCGTGTTTAAAAGGAAATTAATTTTTTGGTATTTTGATTTCACAGTGAAACCCTTCTTTCATAGATCTATTGGGCCGTTTGCCCATCTGTAATTATAATAATTTTGTTTTTATTCTAAACGTACATCGGAAATGTTACCTGAATATTCAATATTTTGTCGGAGAACTCATTGTTTGGACCATAATCGCCATCTGCGCTAAGCATCTGTTTAGCTCTTGTTTTGCCCATTGATACTGGGTTCACTGCTTCAAGATGAGATGGATTGTACAGTAGTGATAAATGGACAGATTTGTCTCCATATTTCAAGTTGGTGGATGCGACTAAAAATAAAAACAATTGTACCGCGTGTACTATGTAGCAACCATTGACTTTTGAGAAGACAAAAGACTCCATTATTATTATAAAATCAATCATTACACTTGTCATCGTACCAAAAGAAAACATAAAAAAGGGAAAAAAGCAAATCAAAAACAAACAAAAATATTACATCAAAATCTGCAGTATGAAGAAATCAAATATTCTAGAAATTGAAATACTAAATTACTATTTCATAGTTAGGATTTATATTCCACTGTCCTAATACAGTTTATGAAAGGATGGAGCAAAATGATCTGGCGCGTCGGTCTCTGACCAGAGTCATTAAAGTAGCGAAAAAAAATTGTATCAGGTGTTTCCTCATACTTCACCACCCCTCTTATCCTTTTTATTTGAGATAAGTGATAGAGAACTGTTTTTATATGAGAGTTGTACAGTTTTTCCTTGACATTCAGAATTTGACAAGAAAAAAAACGAAAAAATAATAAAAAAACGGTTTTTTTTCGTATAAAGTTTTTTTTATGGGAGGCTGTATATTATATCTCAAAAAGAAATATATTTTTCACTTCTTTTCGTTTTCAAGAGATTTTTAAAATATATAGCCTCAAAATTTCTAAAATGTGAAAGTATGGTCCACTATAGCCATGGCGGCCGAAAAACAGTTGACTGCCGTAATGTTTTGTGTCATTCGACAGTGTGTCGAGGTAAAAAGCGTCGCTTTGTTTACGAGTGCAAATAACTTCCAGTTTTATTGTAAAAAATGCCGACGTTTATTTTATAAAAATAATAACAATATATTTCAACCAAGATGAGAGTATAGGCCATTATTTGGTGTACCTGTGCCGTCAAGAAGCACGTTCAGATATACAGAAAACACCTTTAGGGAGATAAAATATTTAAAATGAAAACTACGAATAGTTCCAGTCGATGAAAACGAAGAGTTGGGATATTTTACTTTTCTTTGAAGGTATGAAGGTAAGGTATGATTAATTATTTGTTCTGAAAATTTTAGATTTTCTGTTAATTTATAGAAGATCCTGGAACCTCAACTGAAACTTCAGGAAAATATTTTGGAAAGTCTAAAAAAAATAAATTTAGTTCTTAAGAAATACGGTTATCACCCTTATAAAATTTTACCCGTTCAAGAATTGACTGACGACCATAATATCAGAAGGTTGCGATTTTGCCAAGATATGATAGGACAATTTGAAGGATATCCTGATATTTCCAAAAAGATTTTGTGGACTGGTGAGGCCAATTTTACAACTGCTGGCATATTTAACAATAGCCATCTTTCTTTGGACACACAGAATCCTCGGGGTCTAGCAGAAAAAAAAAACAGGGACGTCAAGCGATCTATGTTTGTTGTGGCATTCTCAATAGCAGGTTGATTGGGCCAATTATTTTTCGAGGTGGACTAACAGGGGAAAGATACCTAAATTTTTGCTAAATGAAATTGAGAATTTTCTGGAGGATATCCCCTCAAGGCAATTTAACACCATCATTTGGCAGCAAGACGGTGCTCCCCCGCATAGTGTTGCGCCTGTAACCAATTATCTTAATGACCAATATCAAACATGGATTGGGCGACACAGATTAGTTGTATGGCCACTAAATAGTCTAGATTTGACTCCCCTGGATACCTCTTTAAGGGGGCATCTTAAAGAGCAAATCTACGCAGTGGAAAGTCGAAATTTGGATTTAGTGCAAAACATTTTACAATACTTTCTGAACCCTCAATTTTGAGTAAATACCATTAATAAAATTCCCATCGATTATCAAAAGTGTACTTGAAAATAATGGCGGACACATGGAACATTTATAAGGGTATCTTTGTTTGCAGTAATCTAGTCATTATAATTTATACTTGTTGTTTTAGAAATTATGTGAATTTGTTTTCTATATATTTGAACGGCCTTTTTGACAGCACACCTTCGCCAAAGAATTCCCTGTATTCTCTTCTTGCTTGAGATATGTTATTATTTTTTATAAAATGAGCGTATAATTTCAAGTTTTTCATTATAATAATATAACGGCATGTTTACAATAAAACTGGAAGTTATTTTCACTGGTAAACAAAGCGATGCCTTTTACCTCGCCAAAATGTCAGAATAACACAAAACATTACCAAAGTTTACGGAATACATATAAGTTGGATCACTCTCCGTCGGCACTTTGAAGATCTCACATCAAAGCGATGCCGCGGCCGCACGCGCCAGTTAGTTTTTGCGTTGGTTTTTGCCCAAGTACGAGGGTATTTTAGCGGGGACTTGCTAACGCCTGGGTTTTACGTATATACGAGGGTCATTGAAAGATTAGATATCGACAGCCGATTTAGACATACAAATACATAACGTTTATTTTGCTAATACACTAAGTTACATAATTGGATATTAAAAATAAAACCTTGTAAAACTGTTACTAATGAATCTCAAATGATTTCACATATTGTAGCAATTTCGTAGATAAGTAAAAATTGGTTCAAAGGTGCTGTAGAGTATTTTTACCTTAATGCTTTGTTTATTTGGCTTATTTTTGAGACAACAGCTTATAAAAATTATGGTATAGTATATACGAACTCGTATGTACAATTTTAAAAGCTAATCATGTGGAAATGCTTTACTTGGATGTGAATAAATTATTTTTGACATTTTGCTTTTCAGTGTCATTCCAATTACTACTGTAGAAACTAAATTGTTAAAGTCATCAATAAAAATATTTCCGAGCTCTAAAATATAATTTAGAATGTCTCTGGGTGGTATGGTAAGAATACCGAATGAATATGTTATCTCACTATACGCTTTTAGCGTGATACAATCGTTTAAGTACCTGTAGGTCTTGAATTAAACACTTTAAACCCCAAGTGTGCTAGTTTGTTGGAATTGTTTTATCGGGAGGAACACAGAAAGGCACAAATGTACAGGGTGTCCCATTAATAATTTTGAATCGAATGTCACGTGACCCAAAACAAATACCTCATTGGGTAGTACAATGACAAAAAAAGACACAACATCTGCTCTAATTTACATCCTCAAAATTATAATTCTCTACTACTGCCAGTCCCGACATATTGCTTGTCTTAATCGTCGTGAAACACCTTGTATTTATATCCTTTACATTTCTGGTTTACCACAAAATAAGCATGGATCTGATTGTCATTTTCCATCCGTCACATTTAATTGCTAAAATCAAACTTCTAAAAATATTATCCATTTCCTGCAAACAAATCCGAGATAACAAAATCCGATATTTTTGAGACACTGTATAGACTTCGCGTTAAACACGTTCAACCTCTAGTTTGCGCCGCCCCGTATCTCCCGGCTGACGTCGGTACACTGCTACCGATGTACCGGGGAGACGGGGCAAGGGGCAGGTTGTTTTGATATTTTTGGGGAGTGATCCAACTTATATGTATTCCGTAAACTTTGACATTACCACTGAATTTGAGCTATTTAAGTATAGGCTATTTAGCTGAAACATGGTCAAATTTACGCATTCTAAAGATAAATCGAACACAATTGATTTGTATAATTTGGATAAGTTTCTTAGTGAGGTAGTCCAAACAAGGAAAGTACAAAATATTACAGTAATTTAAGACTGATATCACCAACGCCTCACAGAGTTTCTTACGTAATTTATAATTTAAATATATATAAATAAAGTACGAAGCCTTAAATACAGTTTTTGAGAAATACTTTTAACGTGCTCGATAAACCTCAATTTGGTGTCAACAACTACTCCAAGAATCTTTGTATAGTCAACAAATTGTAAATGTTGATTGATCAAAATGATTCTCATGATAATGATTCTGGTACTAATTACGATGGAAACATGAGTATACTCACTTAGATGACTTAATACGTCCCCACTGGCTACATACTTCGCTGGAAAATCAGGATTACCTTTAATTTTAGAAAACATTCGAGCTGGTGAGAAATTAAAAATTCCTGTTAATAGATTAAGGCGCCCTCTATGCGGCATTGCCATTACCAGTTGCTCAAGGTTATCTGAAAAAGATAATAATAAAGATGAATTTCATAAAGAATAACCAAGACAAAATTGAATCCATTTTGGTTGACTCACCGATATAGTTTGCAACAGATGCCATTACTTCCTCTAGCCTGATTGCAACAGGTTAATTCATAACTCATGTTAGAAAATGTTTTATAATTATTTTAAAGATGTTTTTACAAGTTCTTGGAAACTTGGACCGTAAAAAGGCAGATCGAGCTCGCATAGATGATTTTGAAATGTGGACGTGGAGGAGAATGCTGAGAGTCCCTTATACCGCCCATGGAACTAACGTTTCCATACTGGATGAGCTCGGCAATCCCAAGAGACTATCCTCCGTTGTGTCGACGAGAATGCTGACATTCTTCGGACATATTCACAGAAGCGATAATATGGAGAAACTTGTAGTTCAGGGTCATGCCCCGAGTGGGCGGTGCCGTGGCCGTTCCCCTACACGCTGGGTGGATACGACGAAACAGTTGCCGGATATGCGTATCAACAGCGCCACTGAACTGACAGTAAATCGCGAACGATGGCGAGCTACAGTTTTCAATGATATATTCATGTCGGCAATACTCTAGCTCCGATTTAATGTATTTTACGAGTTCACAAGATGTCTGTTAAGACATTGTGACTATGGTGATGATGATTAGCCCCGAAGACGTCGTCATAGGTTTACGAAAGCTTGAAATAAAACACAGATAAAAGTCCACTTTTGCGTTACTTTGCCTCACTTCTAATGAATAGTAGTTATTATGACCTGTTTTTGAATTAATATCTTCATTTGTTGAAAACTGTTTTCTGGCATATAGCTGTCGAATAATGACACTTATTCCAAATCAATTTGTTGTCAATGTTTGTACTTTGATAAACGCCACAGAGGTGGAAGGAACGTGAGTATAAAGTGTATGTGTGTGAGTAAAGATTATCTTCCAACATATATACAGGGAGTTCATTTGAAGACTTCCCACCCCGCCAGGAGTTTGAAAATCGCCTGTACCATTGTTTGGCCAATAACGGGCAACATTTGAATACTTATTGCAATAAAAAGTGATATTTTCATGTGTTTTTGTATTCTATTTGAACAAGTTAAGATACATAACGGTTTTAATTTTCTCGAAAACGAATCGATCGATTAAAAAAATAAACGTCAAAATAAAGTACCTACTTCGACACATCTTTAAAAAAGGTATTACTGGATAACTCGTGTCATTTAAATTTTTAAGGGGATGATCCTGGGGCTGGGGGGTAGAGGGTACAAGGGGATGAAGTAGTTTTTGGTTAAAAGATTGTCCCCGTTGACAAATGTTTTGACGTGTCTCGGCGTTTTTTTCTTTTAGTCGGCGGTTTTCGCCAGGGTGGGAAGTTTTCAAATAAACCCTACCCTGTATGTAGGTTTTCATTGATGGGCCAGTGAAGCACGACGGAACATTTATTTCCTTTGACTATCCGAATGGCTCAGTGAAAAAGGTTAGTGTCCGACCGAACTTTCGAAATTCGTTTTTTTTTCAGTTTCGGCTGCTATCCAGCCGAAACCAAGGCCGAAATCGAAACTGGATTCGAATGATTTACACTACGATGGGAAATGCTCGGTGCACTGAGCAAATGTCATTTTATAACGTCCAACGGGGGTACGTTGGGTACGTTTTATTTCACTATTTGATGTGATTTTGTTATTTACACACAGTATTCCAGATTTCATGCGGACAAAATAATGGATATAGACTGAAGTAGTATTTGTTCAAATATCAAGAAGAGCGTCTAAAGGAAACTCTTCTAAAGGAAACGTCTAAAGGTTTAAAATTCGACACAAGTAGACAAAACAAGAATCAAGATAATGATTGAACAAACCTTCAGCAGCAAGCCTAAATATTTCTGTGAAAAATGGGAACATGCTTTCCGCACCTTCTGCACCATATCTCTTGAGACTACCAAATTTAATACCTAAAAATTGGTCAAAGCTTTCAGATTTCAACATGTCAGTCAAAATTTTTATTTTGGTGTCGTTATCTAAAGTCTGTCTAGGTAATTTCTCGATTTCCTGGCTCAACCATTCAATCTCTTCTTCATCCTACAAGCAAAAGAGTATAAGACTAAATTTCAAGAAGCACTGATTGGATGCGTTTACCTCTAAGTGCAAAAATTCGGCAGCTATATGTTCGCAATAGATACTTTTTAGTAGTTGTTCCGCATCCGAAACAGTTCCTGTGCGTTTTTCTGAATTAACAATACCACTAAATGTTACTTCCTTATTAATACTGAGACCGTACCTTTTTAAGTCTAATTCAGGAATCAAACAGCTGCAAATATGTTCATAAGTATTACCGTTAATTGTAAAGCAAAATCGAACCAAATAGTTTGTTGTAATATGTTTTTTCGTAGAGAATTGAGGAAAATGGTTTCCAAATATTGATAAAGATATGTACGACAATATAGGAAAATTAGTGGAATAGATCAAAAAATTCTTCATTATTTGAATGTAACAGCACTCAGATCTGAGTAGTAAAATGTAAGATGATATAAAAGTTGAAACTATTTTCACTAACGGTTACTCTTGGAAAAACAAAGCTAATCTGCAGTTGATCGAAAAAGTAGATCAAGATAATATATAATAGGAAATTTCAAGTACAGTAGGTACTGTCACAATGTCACGTCAGTCTTATTATACCTTGTCCACACAGAAGCAATAGGGGAAACATTTTGTGACGACTTGTTCTCTTAGTTCAAAACAGTTTTGATACCTTCCTGGATAATGAGCTCTTCTTGCTAAACTTAATCTTCCACACAATTTTTTGAATGATTCTTCAATCTTTCATTAGGTTATGTCAGTCAGAATACCTTGCTTTTATACCTTTCGAAATGCTACCAGTGGATTTCTTGAATACTCTCCAAAAATAAAAACCAAATGAACCATTTGTTTTTGAGAAAAAATAACTATTTTCCAGTTTAATTTACGACTGTCAACAACTCACATAATTAATAATAATAACTGCTTAAAACTGAAGCCTGTTTTAAAAAACGCGCGGAAGATTGAAAAGTGAATTATATATTTTGTAATTAAAAGGAAGGTAAAACATTTTCAGATTTTAATATGTAGATACTTCCTTTTTGAAAAATCAAGTTAGCAGTATTGAAGATCACATGAATTATGTTTGTCATAGCCATAGCCTCATACAATTTATAGGCATTGTGATATTCAGTTTGCATGTATCTACTAAGTTAGTTGGTTTCTTCCATCTTAACGGGATGTTATTTATTTTTTATGGCCTGCTAGGTTGCGTAAACGGAGGAAAATTGGAAAACACCGATTTGACTGAAAATTAGAAATAAAATATGAAAATAAAATAAAAGCCGAAAAATATTGATATTGAGAATACTATATCGTTAGAAAGGTAGCCAAATTTCAGATTTAATTCTACAAACAAAAATAGGTATTGAAAAAATCCAGTTATCTGTGATTGAAGCTTCCTTAATTAATCAACCGGTTTCTCCAAGTACAAAGAGAACTCAAATTTAGCCGCTTGGCCTAAGATGACGCATTTCATGCTTAGTCGTACCGCAAAGTCACAGTCTTCTAAGTTTTATAATCGCTGCGATATTCATTTTTTTCTGATACCTACTTATTACCAAAATTAGTCATTTGCGCCTAAAGGGAGTTCCATTCAAAAAAAATGTAAGTATGATATGAAACACCCTGTATAAAAGTCAAAATTTAAGTGATTTTTTTACGTTATAGCTCTCAAGCGTCCCTACCATGATCACACAAATCTGCCCTATTAGCCCCATGAATGAGACCTGTATCAGCCACTAACCAATAAAATTTGAAATAGACTTTACTTATTTGCAAAGATGTACTGTATTTCTCAAAGAATATATTTAAAATATGTGATTACCTTGAGTTTAGACTAAACTGAACAGGATCTATACTGGAACACTTGTGCCCATGCTGTCTATATGCGGTTACCAGTCTATAAAAATTACTTTCATTGCAACGAGCTGCCTGCACTTCATCTGGAACTGAAAAATACAATTAAGTACAAAATATTGTAATCTATATGGCTCATGCAGACATCATCCGAACGACTAGTTATAAACTTATATATCCTAAATATTTAGAAAATATTGTTGTCAGTTAGCTTTGCAAGGCTGTAAAATTATTTGCAAAAAGTAGCAAAATAAAATCATAACGGCTGTTCATTAGTGGAATAATTTCAAATACAATTTAATAATACACATTAAGGACTATGTATTTATATATCTATTATACCTAATATATTTTCTTTTTCCATCATCCGGCATAGCACAGCATTTGGCATTTTTTAAATCATTTTTCAAACATACCTATATGATGGTTTTACTTTCCGCACGAAGTAAGCACGAACATTTTTATGGCGAGATTCCTGATTAGAATCACCTAAATCTACGCCACTCATTTCCATATGTCAGGCTGTTTGTTGCCATTCTTATAACAACGTAATCTCAGTAACCTGGTAGGTAGTTGTAAAATTGGGGTGGGGCAGTGGGAAGGGTAGGAAGAGAGGACTCCAAAGTGTGTTTTATTCATGCAGGACTGTCGAATACCCTAAATAGTATATGTATCCTTGGAATAGGTTTGTTTTCAGTAACTGCTACACCAATTTTAATGAAATAAGGGGTGTGGTATTATTAACGACTATAGGTAATAAGTATAATGCTACTTCATCTTCGAGAACTGAGAGAAGCCCAATTTCTTGTAGTCATAAAGAAGTATATATTTCCTTAAAATATGACTTCTAATATTTATTTATATCTAAGGAGTGTCTCTGGGCGAAATTACCCTAAGACTATTCTTGAATGATGAAATGAAAATACGTAAATTTAACCCAACCTAAGCTAATAGCAAAAGCATTGGAAATATGCAGGGTGTTCCTAAATATCATGTACAAATGAAGGGAGAAGATTCTCTGCTGTTTTTAAGGACTAAAATTTCAAATAAACATAGTTTCGCAAATGCTTCGTTACCGATCTAGAGGGTGTTGAAATTTGAATATTTTTTCTGTTTTTTCTTAACTCTGTCAATTTTTGACGTATTTATCTCAAATCTGGAATATAAAATACGCAATGGGAGTTACATAACCGCACATGTCAAACGATTGCCAAAATCTACAGGGTGTTATTTTGCTTGTTGTGTTGTTTTTTCAGGGGTTATGCCCTCTTTTCTTACCCTAAACTTTATTGTGGTGTACCGCAGGCATATTAAAAAAACAAAATACTTTTTCAATATTGTTTAAAAACCTTTTGTCCTGTTGTAATTTTTTATACCTCTGATCCTCATCGCTAAACAAATAAAACAGGATTTTCTGTCTTAGGCAGATGAAACTAATTGTATTTGAAATATGGTCTAGTAGGTTATGGCTTTATTTGGATAACTGTTTTGTTTTATTAAATTCGAATGTAGCATTTTCAATCATCAGTTGTGTCGTCAACTTTAGAGTTGCAAAGTGTAAAAGTATACTCGTTCGGGGTAAGAAAAGGGGGCACGACCCCTGAAAAAATATCACTCTGTAGATTCTGCCAACCGTTTGACATGTGCAATTATGTAACTCATATTGCATTTCTTATATTTCAAGTTTGAGCTAAATACCTCAGAATTCGAGAGAGTTAATGAGAAAAAAATGAAAAATATCGAAATTTCAACACCCTGTAGATCGATAACGAAGCATTTGGGGACCTATGTTCATTTGAAAATTTAATTATAAAAAAAACAGAGAATCTCTTCCTTTCGTTTGTACATGATATTGAAGAACACCGTGTATAAATATAAAAAAACAGCGACAACGCTCACAAGTAATCCATAAAACCAAGCATTGCGCTAGGAATAAAATATTTTTTATTTTCTTCTTGATTCTATCAATAATACCTCAAGTAAACATCTACCGTAGGGGGAGCCATATGGCTGAGTGGCTAACAGCGCAGGCCTCCGACCGAAGCGCAGCAGCAATATGTGCGGTCACCAGTAGGATGGGCTACCGAGGACGGGGCGGAGTGTACCGACCCATCTAGGAAAGTCGAAAGATCCCACAGAATATGATCAAGATATTTTTTTGTTAATTACTAATTGACACCCTTTTACGAACACAAAACTTGGTAAGTGTAAAATAAAAACTTGTGACACTGAGTGATTTGGAATTTTTCGTTTTTTGTTGATTTCTTCTCCACCAATGGGAATAGTTGCAACAAAGATACACTGTGACCATTTCTCCCACAGTAGTAAGAAGATGTCAAAATTTTATCATTATCAAGTTCGAAGTTTCCAAGTTACAAGTTATAGGATTGTAATATTATATACTTATGTATGAAATTATTTTCCACAGATATAAAATTCAAAGGCAACATATTCGGATAGGCATTCGGTACCCAATATCACCAAAGTCAATTTTTTCAGCGCAATTCATGAATATAACAAATGGAAAGGATCAGGAACCACTGAAAGTTTAGAGAGTTTCTTATAATTCTTGTTTTTTACCAATTTCTTCGCCGCCAGTGCACCAATTTTCAAAATTATAGCACCATTACCTACTACGACCCTACAGCATATCGCTCCCCAAATTTCATCACACTGCAGCACTGAGATTACGCTCCTAGAAAAACACCAGTCGACAGACAAACAAACCTACGGAAATGAGTGACGAGGAGATATCATAAAACGTCCAAAATAAAAATGTTTCGCGATCACAATACTCCCCTATCTCCTATCGGCGTAGAAAGTGAAATATGGAAAACAATCAGGAACCTCCAAATCACATAAAAACGAAGTTTGATTGGTTTCTGTCTTTAATTTTTTGATTATTGCTGCGCCGCGGCAGACACGATTTTTAAAATCCATACCCGTTTTCCATCCTCGTCACGGTAATGATACTGTCAAAAAATATTTTAAATCAATTTAATAATTTCCACGTCGCACAGTACACTAAATCAATTATCGTATGTATGCATCAGAAAATTCTGTCTCTTGGTTCCTATAATACGCAAGGTAATTTTTCAGATTTACAACCCCCCACCACCTGCCAACTACCCCAGCTTCACCTCCACCCAAAAAATAAGTAGAAAATGATCGAGAAGTCCTAAAACACCTAAAACGAAGTTTGAGGAATATTACCTACTACAACCCTCCCAAATGTTAAAACGCGAACAGACGGCCACACCGAGGGACAGGCAGACCGACGGAAATTAGTGACGTGGATTTTCGTTATGTGGATATCATAAAAGGCCCGAAAATCTCATATATATTATACTCCCATGATCCCCTCACCTATCGGTGTGGGATGAAAAAGATGGAACGATTTTCTTATTTACTTTAGTCGACAATAGTCGCCTGAAGTTCATTTAGGAGTGATATAATAATACCAACATCAGAGTTGATCGTACAAAGCCTATTTTTTTGGTCCGTTGTGTATTCTTGCAAACCATTCAAGGTTTATTCTTCGAATATTAAAAGGGTTTATTATATTTTTAGTTATAAATTTAAGTTCTGAGTGATAAATTTATGATTAAATATTTTTCCACACAACTATTCTGCTTACCTTGGTACACTTTCTTTGGTTTCTTTTTGAATCCAAATACATTCTCACTGTGATAATTCCTTAATGCATTCACATTCACTTTAACTAACCTCAAACATATATTACATCTAGTGATACTCATTTCTAAAGGTATATTTGAAGTAATACAGCAAATATCATATACGAACAAATTAAAGAAAGTAAATAATAGTTGGTATCATCAAGTAAAAGAAAGTTGTTTTGTTGACCTTAAACATTCTAACGATAAGTAACAATGAAGTAATCTGATAGCGTAAATGTTATCAATCAAGAAAATATTTCCATGCTGGTTACTGAATATACAAAAAATTATAATTTTTAAAATCTTATTTTGGAGAATAAGCTAATATATTCGAAGTATTCCTGAATAAGTAATGAAACAGTAAGTTATTTATATATTCTATAAATAAACGAATTTACTGCACACATACGAGGGCAAGTCTAAAAGAGTGTGGTCTTCAGATAAATCATGCGGCAGTGTGATTGGCTATTATAATATTTGAAGGTTCAAGTAGACTATGTATGCACCGTCTACGTTGCCTCGTTACGACAGCGGGTTGACACAATGCCCTAGATTAGATTAGATTTTTAGTTGTTTGGGATGGACCTCTAGAGGTAGTAAACAACTAATTCTAATAGGCCGACGTCTTTTCTTACGTTGTCATATTGCCCACCAGATATGGCAATCATAATTGTTTACTATCGTCTTAATTGTACAGTACTAAGAAATATTCCATTCTACGTTAAAAAAGACGATATTTTGATGGTTCTGGAATTATTACAGCAAAATCAATAGATATGTTGACCTCTACTGCGTTACTGCATATTTCGTCATCATAAACGCAAAATCTGAAGTCTTAGATAAATTTTGGGGACATAATTTTCTTGCGACTTATTTACGGTAGAAGCTCGACTGTCAAAGGTTTGTTTTGTTTGTGCATCTTTTATGCTTGGTCAGTAAAATCGATTTGCAATTTGTTGGTAACTGTAGTGAAGCCTTACCGACTTGCTGTGCTATATTCGAGTGTAGTTTAACAGTTTTTCGAGATGGAACTCAAAAAGTACAGTATTTGTAACATGGGTTGCATTAGAAGAATTTCCAGGTTAGTTGGCATTACACAGCATTGTTTACAATTTGAACTGTCACTGCGAGGTCACAGCTGATCAATGTTTGGAGGCTTTGGTTTGTTTACTACCTCTACTGAGGGATGGACTCTGATCTTCACACGACAACCGAAACTTATTGTGTGCTCAATACCTATTGGTCGGGTAAGCCAAACACTGTGCCCTTGACCAGGTCCATTAGTTTTTTCCCTAATACGTAGGTCACATCGAAAATGCTTGCAAACTTGATAAATAAAAAGAGAATAATGAAAAAAGTTACTATATGGTTTTTCAAAGTATTCTCCCTTAAGATCAATACAGGATAGTTCCTATGTTGAGACTTTCCTTCATAGGGCATATAATACTCGCCAAAAGGAGTGATTTTTCCCAGTAACATATACACGAAATGTTTAGGCATATCAACCTATTGACCGATAATGAAATCTTCATTTTTAATTCCGTCCCATTGCGTTTAGATCGAATCATACACAAAAAACTACGGAACATAGATGTACGAAGCAGCGTACGTTACAGGTCTCTCGAGTTTTTGACGTGCTATAGCGTACTATAAAAACAACAAGAATGGTGCAACCGTTATAACCATAATGAACTGGTGGACATGATTTTAGTGTCCGGTGAATGTGGTAAAAAGATCTCTCAGTCCTCGCGAGTGTATAGTGATCATTTTCCTGACCATATTCACCCTGTACCCCGTCGATTTATCTATCTTGTGCAAAGAGATACAGCAGTAGTGTGCCAAGGTCTTCGGCCCCCCCCCCCGCAATTTTTTTCACGCCCCCCTTCTATAAAAAAATTATATTTCAAATCGATTTATATTATACGGCCACTATGAAAGCAACAATGTGTCAACTATTTGGTCTAAATCTATGCCTTCTGCCCGTTCATTTTCCATAGATATTAATGCCAAAGGACTTGGGCGCAATTCACCCATTGTCGATCTTGAAAATTTTTTATTAGTTTTAGTTTAGAAAATGAGCTTGCTTGAGCCGATGTAACAGGCAGTACTAGAAACAACTTTTTATTTGAATTAGTTCCGACGCAAGATTTTGTGTGAGATCGTCTGGATATTTTTCAAATAGTTCTTTTACTTTATTAATAATTTCCACTACTTGCACTTTAACAAGTGTTTTGAGTTTAAAATATCGAATTCTGAATAGACATTTGTGAATGCCTCACATCTATTTTTTGGTTGTACTAAAATAGTTCTAGGCATGTGTTGAATACTAAAATTCTTAAACGATTTTTAGGGTCTTCAATTGGTTCATCAACCGCCACTTCATCAAAAAACTTTTTAGTAGGTCGAATTCTTTTGTCTATAAATTGTGGCTCATTACCCCATTCTTTTGCTAATGTTACTGAAGTTTCAAAGATATTTTAAAATTATTTCTTAAATTCCCTAATGGAGAAGTTTACTATTTTTTTTATTAGCTGAAAAGAAAATATGAGGAAAATAAAAGAAAAGCGTAAAAGAAATATGAATATATCTCTAAAGATAAAAAAGTTATAATGTTTCAAAGTCGCGCTCCGCAGGAATATTTTTGGCCCGTCTGACCGAGTGGCGTGACGTCACGTCTCCGTAGCCAGTTCGGGCCGCCGCTGCCGGTGAGCGACGCGACGTATGAAACAGCACATACAGCGTGGTGGTGGCGTGAGCTGACAACAACCAATCGCCTCATTTGTTTTCTGGTTTAGTGCATATCAAATCACTATGATGAGTGACATAAGAAAAGGATGTTATAAATATTGCATTGTCCCAAGGTGTATCAGCACAACGATTAAAACACCTAATAAAGTGTTTTTCCACGTACCTTTGCATGCAAAAGTAGGAAGAAATGGTGCAAAGTCATGAAACGTGACTTAATTGCACCAAAAAGTATAAAATATGTTTGTGAAGATCATTTTGATGTGAGTATACTATTTATCTTCTATTGATACGTATTAATAAATTATCAACTATATGGGTAGCTTCACTGGTTACTAAAAATTACTTTACCTAACGGTAAATCAAATTGGTTAGTTACATTTACAATCTTATTATCAGATACCTTGGAAGCGCCAGAAAACTGTTCGTAATATGTATTCTGAATTACTTTTTATGTTATGTAATTATATATTTTCGGATGCGTAACTTATGTTTTTGTTGTTACAGCTTGAAAATGATACTGAAAATCTAATTAAATATAAATTAGTCGGTGGTACATTAAAGCTGAAAAGTGAAGTATGCCCTCATAAGTTTGACTGTCAAAAAGTTGTTCATCCTAGAAAAAAACTCGGAGCATATGAAAAAAGGCGACGCGCAGAATGTTTAGAAAATTTATTGCAGAACGATACTCCATCGAGCTCAAGTTGGCAACCTTTCGAAGTAGTTCAGTGTGATTCAGTATATGAAGAGCCGGATGTACTAGAAGATCCACTATCTAAGGATTGCACAGTGGATGTATCAGATAATCCCGACAAAAAATTTAAACATAAAAAAGTGCAAGTTGACATCAAAGTTAAACAAAAAGATCAAAAAGTGCAAACAATCATGAGAAGGAAAAAAAACAGCTATACAGAAAATAGGGGTGTGATCACCATTCCGCAATCACCCGAGAGTTCTCCTTCAAAAGCATCGGTATCTTCTGAAAGCTGCTACAGTTCAGTTAGTAATACTTTAAATGGAACAGTCATCCCTCAGTATTGCAAAGATACAATAACAAAAATATCAACAAATGCTGGTTTTTATTTGGGTTTACCAGAAGACGTTTATTTTCTAACGAAACTATTATCTGAAAGCGTTTCTAGGCCAATAAGAGATATTTTAATATCACTGAAAAAAATTCGGCTAAATGATTCATATGAACGCTTGTCCATAGATTTTCATCTAAGCAAAAGCTCAGTTGGTAAAATATTTAATAAAGCTATTCCACTAATAGCCAATCGTATGAAACAATTGATTTTCTTCCCACCTGTCAACGATATTTATGAGAAACTGCCCATATCGTTTAGAAAAAGATATTCCAAAACAGTAAGCATTTTGGATTGCTTCGAAATTCGAATTGAAAAACCTTCAAGTGCAGCACAGCAGGCTTTAACATGGTCTGAATATAAACACGGTAATACGTTCAAATATTTGATTTCTATTACTCCTGATGGGCTCATCAACTGTATTTCGGATGGTTATAGGGCACGAGCAAGTGACACGATAATATTTGAAGATTGTGACTTATTGCAAAATTTGTCATCGGGATGTTCTGTTATGGCTGACAGAGGATTTAAGAACATATCTAAACTGTTAGAAACTAAAAGATGTAACCTAATAAGACCTCCAAGCGTTAGCGCTGACAAAACTAGCTCGAAATTAGAAGTAATGGAAACAAAACGTATAGCAGCTCTACGCATAAATGTTGAGAGAACTATAGGAAGATTGAGGAATTTTTCGATGGTAGCACCTCACGCTTGTATCGATACCAAGATGATTTATTTGTTAGATGAAATTGTTGTGATTGCCTGTGGCATGGTTTATGTTCAACATCAATTAATAAACATGTAAAGAATTATCGTTATGTATTTATACAGGAATCATTGCGTCAAAAACGTGCTTCCAGAACAAATTACATTCATTTATCAAATTCATACAATATGCTGCATTATAAAGTATTTCATACACATCGACTTGTTTAGATGTTTCAAAATCCTCGTGAGCTATGCAGAAAAAAGCTTTCTTCTTATTCGCAAAGTGCATTTGCAGTTGAACCTGTGCTTCACATTTTGGTGTTAGAATTTGCGAGTTGATATAATTTGTAAAGTTTTTCTTTTTCAATGGACATTTGATCTCAACTACATGTTCTTCAAAGAAAGAAATCGCACTTCTCTATTTTAATGTTTTTTAATTTTTCAACCTGCATCCTCACTTCTTGTTCTAAGCATTTTCCTACAATGGAAATAATATTATAATATTAACATTAAATATATTAAATAATCTGCATCCGCATATCAAAATGAGTGACTAATATTAAATACCTCTTTTTATAGCAATCGGTTCTCTAAACTGATATGATCCAAGATTTTTTCCATTAGCATACCATCAAAAGTTTTACATTTAGATGCTTCATGAGCTATAGAAGCCGTAATTTTGCCGTACCGTAGCTCGAACCATGATGGGAAGTCAGATTGATCTTTGGTCGCTTTCTCGATCAAAATACACTGCTGATCAGAAATGTTGTGCTTGCAAAATTCTATGAATTCTTTCACACATAAAATATTGTTGCTACTTATTAGGGTATTTACAAAGCAGATAGTGCAGCGAACCTTTCATCTCTATGCGGACATCAGTAAAGTAAGTCATTAGTTGTGTCTTGTTATTTTGTCGTCTTTTACATTCGTTGACGAATTTATTCAAAAAGCTCGGGTCTTCTTCAATGTTTGAATTTGCAGAACTTTCATTTTTAAAGTCTTTGGCTTTGATAAATTACTGGTTCCAACTTTAGATAATACCGGTTTCATCCAATAACACTTTACTGAAGTACTTGCGGGTTCCTCACTTTTTTTGAAAAGCCATATCAAAAAAGCTACTGAGTGTTTACATCCACCTTGCTTAGCTGCACAATCGTGACACAAAACACTTTCAATCGTCTCGTCATTTTCGTCACAGACCAATGTGCAGTGGTAAGGTTTGCTTTTCACTTTGTGTTCAGGTGTAACTCTGCATTTTACAATGCATTTAGTGCCTTCACGTTTCACCTGCACAAACCCTATCCCTATAGCATCTTCTCTATAGGATTCCCTGCCTGCCCTGAAAAAAATATTGATATTGAAATATTTTCCGCAAACCGCTACTGAGGGACATGCACACTGACTTGAAGTTTATGGAACTTTTCGCAGGCTGTTGTATAATTTTTTTTCATTAACTGTAGTTACCTATAATGGTGGCATAATTTTACCTTGCATAACACGTCAGTTTAAGCAGATACTTACGTCCAAAGTTTCACGCCTTTAATTTCAGCACTTGTGTATGAAGAATTGGTTGAAAAAAATTCCATCACTGTGTAAATATCAATTTTAGGAAGATTGTCACTTTGTCCTTTTACAAATCCTTCTTCCATTATGGTCAAAATCTAAACAACACTTATTTAAAAATCAAAAATAAATTACGTCTGATGCGTTCTGTTATCATGCGTTCTGCACAGCGGTCAGTAACAGACTAACGTTAAACGTACACGGCAGGGTTGCCAGATCGTTCAGCGGTAATTATCGTACAAGTGCGCAAAAAAATATTGTTTCGGGACGAAAATTATCGTACGCTATTTATAATAAGCTTTGCTAGGGTGTTTGCCCCTGCGCAGCACTAAAAAAAAGGGTCTGTGCTGCCTACGTATACCTCTACCTAATGTGCTCTCTCAAAAAATGGCCGAAAGGGGGGGGGGGTTAACGGTTCATTTTACTACCAGATGCACCTAATTTATCCTAATTTATTTAACAAAATGGAAAAAACTATACCACAAAAGCCATATATTTAAAACACATAAAAAACAATATATACGTATCAAAATAACTGCATAAAAACAACTGAACACCATTACCATTGATGAACACAAAGACCTGCGACCTGACATCGATTTCACCGAGCAGACCATAGGTCTTTAGCTCGTAAGTCTAGATATAAGAGCCCTTACGGGATCTGCGTGGACCAGATTAGTAAATACCAAACTGTCTAAACACAACTTTTTATGAAATGTTGAGCGACAAAGGACAATCCTCAGAACTTAAAGTCTTTAATCCTAGATGACTACGGGCTCTGCCGCTGCCGGATATATGAAAAGGTAATCACAAGGTAAACTCAGACACTTAATGCGTTCAGATGTTCAGTCTTAAGTGTCTGATTTTGTGATCTAATGAGTAGAAATTTTTTAAAGACTGATGTCTTTGCCCTAAAGAACAGCAAAAAACAAAGCAAGTCCGGTCTGCCGGAATTATCGTACAAAAGGCGTACGATAGCAGATTATTATCGTATATCGTACAAGAGGCAAAATTATCGTACATGTACGATAATTATCGTACGTCTGGCAACTCTGGTACACGGATCTACGGCAGCGCGAGGCCTCGAACCTCGAACGGCTGGCTAAGCGGATTCAGGAGACGTGACGTCACAGGCAAATTGAAGGCGGCAACTATTTCGCGCTGAATATGCAAACTTTAATTATTGATTTCTCTGCCATTTATTGACGGATTTCGAAAATTTTTTCACTGACTCATTATTTTTCGTCTATATTTTATGGATACTCAACTGCTTATTTAATTATGAGCATCATGAGACTTCTCCATTGATCTGAAACATATGCAATTAAATCTGTGGCTTGTCCAATATCTATATCACTTTTTTGCAAACATTTTGAAAGTGAATTGACGTTTTCAAATATTTTTCTCTGAAATATTAACAAAAATACAAATTCAAAATCCTCTATTTTATTTTGTAAGCCCTTTGCCTCATCCCTACCATATTTTTTTCTTTGCTATCATAGCTAGATTCGACAAACATTTAACGACGACTAAACAGTTACCTTTAATGAAATTATCGATTCAACCCTGAATGACCATCTGGTGGGACACAGTTTTTCAAGATGGATCCCACAGTTTTGCCGTTTTTTAATTCAGTATTTAAGGCTTGCCAACGAGACAAATGCTAAAAAAACATAAAGTGACTGAATGGTGTCAGTGGGGGCCCCCCGGATGCTCGCCCCCCCGCACCGCAGGCTCTGCGGCAGGCCTTTTCGGCACGCCACTGAGATACAGGATATATTTTATATCCACATCATGGTGGAGATGCTGGAAGACCTAGACAACCTCGAATGGTCCAAATTGAAGAAGAAACACTTGCACTTTTCAGTTTTGCGGCGCGAACTTCGAAATGTATCTATAAGACTCGTGTGACAGAATCGCACTTAAAACAACGAACGAACAGTAAGTATTTTCTTACCATTCTTTTTATTCTTCTGCTACTGATTCACCGTACATTAGCTTGGTCATTTCAAAGACAGTTCCTTCTGAAAAGAAAAGTCCTAACTTTCAAACCACCTTATATATTTATTCATTCTGTAAGGACAATCATTAAAATAGGAATGCCACTGCTTTTGAGTCATTTCATCCACCATGTTTCCGAACTCTGCAATAGCATCATTTGCGTTTGAAAAAAGCTCACCACACATTTTATCTTTCAACTTTGGGAATAAAAAAAGTGACATAATAACAATTCGGGGCTGAAGGGCGGATGCTCATGTGTTTTCACTTTTGATTCTTAGAAAAACTGTCTGTCTGTTTGTGGCGCTGCATGGGATGCCGTATTGTCATGATGCAAAACAATGTTACTTCGTAAACATTGTAAGTACTCCTTTTCAAATACTTGAGATAAACAAACTGTGATGTACCGTTGAGCATTAACTGTTCTTTGATTCTTCAAAGGGATCCAGGTATAACAGGTCACTTTAAAAAACACCATTCTTTCCCGACACTTCGGGGCTGCTTCACTTTTTCTGGATTGGGATCAATTGTAAACAGCCAAATTGAGCCAATGGGGTATTTTCCGAACAAAATTATATGACGGAATATTGATGTTACGTCCCCAAAAACCATGTAACTAACATTTTTACTTTTTACTATGAACGCGAAGTGGCTTAAAAGCACCTGCGAAGTTCAAACATAAAATTTCGCGCCAAAGCTGTGACGTAATAAATCTAAGAGTGACGTAATAAATCTTTCGTGGAGCTATCCTTAGAATGTGACTGTACCTTGTCATCTGACCTCCTTTTCTCCATCTACAGACATAACGCTGTGGCATAACCTTCGCTTCGTATTGATATTGACAGATGTTTGTTTACATCATTTCATTATAGATCTTGGTTAAATGAGATACCGTGACAGTCGTGACACCAGGGGAGGTTATGTATGCATGACACTAGTGACAGGCTGTTGGTCGAGTGTTGCCGAATGACAAGTAAAATTGTGAAAAGTAACTGAAACATTCCCAGAGTAAACTGCTAATGACATAACAACGCATAAAATGGAATAGCTGTGCAATAAACATTTATAGTCTACAAAAAGGGGGAAACTAAATAAACAAAATAAAGTTTACATCCTTTATAGAAAAACTATGCAAAATATTAACAACGTGACAACCTTAAATCTCCCAATTCAAATTAAAATAGTCACATCCTATCTACATCCGGCATAAAAATCACTTTTGATTGGTTGATTTCTTAGGCGGGAGGTTTAAGAGATTTAAATGAGCTCTTTTCAAAAGGATGATTTTCAAAGTCTATCTTTACTCCACGTGGGCGGAAAAAAATTGAGCAAACACTGCCGTCACTACAAATGAGATACAAGCGATCCATTTCAGCCATTGAACAGGCAATATAGCAAGTTGGAAAATACCCCATTGGCGAAATGCGAATATTTATGTTTCGTCGCAAGTTATATCATACTCTCCCTTAGATCTATAATAATCGTATTTCTTGCGAGTTTGTTGGCACCATTCAACACAATGTTGTTTTTAGGCGACAAACTTTCCTGACTCCGAGGCAGTGGTGGAAGATCTTTTGAATTGCAGTCATTCTAATCCCTAGAGTACTCCGTGGGCGTCTCGGCTATCATCCTCAATCATCGCTATCGAACAGCGGCAACAGTTTCATCAGAAACAGCAGACATTTGCCTTCCTTCTCGAATTTATTTCATTCGGGCATATACAGTCCTCAAACATGGAGCTTTTCGTTACCAAATGCAGCACGAAAATATTCTGACGGAGACAATCTAATTTTGAAATTCCGCAAAGAATGAACAGGAGCAACTATCAACTAGACATTGTTGTGTAAAAAACGATTACCTTCTCTGTTGTTTCTTGGACCTGAAAAGGGCTTATGACTCAGTTGATTTGCCAATACTACACTCCAAATTAACCTCTAAAGGTGTAGCCGTGAGAGCTTCAACCAGCATACTAGAGATATTTAAAGATAGTACAGTTTATATAAGCGATCAAAAAACGATCTCCATGGTCCAAGAATACTATATAACGGTTTGCCACAGGGTTCTACCCTGCGTCCAATTTTATTTAATGCAGAATTGCATGATATTCTAGGTTGTCTAGGTCATCTAGCGTGTCCACTATGATGTGAATACAAATATCCTGTGTTTCTAGCTCTTCGCATGTGATAGACAAATCGACGGGGGGCAGAATGAATACGGTCACGCAAACGATCAGCATATACTCGCAAAGTCCGAGAGGAATTTTGACCATACTCTCCTACACTAAAATTGTATCCACCAGTTCAGTATTAGTTATGCCGGTTGCACCATTTCTGTTGTTAAAATCCGATGTAGCACGTCAACATTCAAAGAGTCAAACGCACGCCGCTACGTACATCTATGCTCCGGTCCATTGTGAACCGGGTTTTTCCATTTTTTGCCTCTGTTTTCATCTAATCGCACAGGGACGGAATCAGAAATGAGGATTTCATTATCGTTTAATATCTTGATATTCCTAAACATTTCGGTTATATGTTATTGGGAAGAATCACTCCTTTTGGCAAGTACTATATGCCATACAAAGTGCCAACTTATGAAATCTCTTGAGACTGATGGCAAAGTCTACACTCCTGTTCTCTGTTGATGATTCTAAGAGTGCATGAATGTTGTGTGAAGTGGCCATGTCAAGCCAACTAAAACCTGTCTAACACCATTCCTCTTAAGGTTCACTAGCCAGCTGGTGCACTACTCATTTGGGCCTGCAAGCAGCTTTGCCTAATCACGTCATCGCTAGCGATGTTCCTAGGTGGTTCGTTGTTAACCTTGAGGGCAGTTGCTTTGCTTATGCCACAGCTTGGTTCTGGAAGAAAGATGAATCTTCTTGCAAACTCCTCTAAACACCCATTGTCACCAACACCTGCGTGGCCAGGAACCGAACTGTACAGAAGCGTGAAGCTAGTAAGCTGAGTGTTGAAACAGTCTCATACCAGTTTTGATATACATTCTTCAGACTCCAGGGCCTTTAAGGCAGCCTGAAAAGATTACAAAAGTCTTGTTACAGTATTGTCTATCAAGGTCCATCTTTGCACAAGCCGACATGCTACAAATTTCAGCCTGGAAAACTGTAGTGTTGTCCTAGGCTAGCTCAGAGCTGCGTCCTGGTAGATTTGCTGTGCACCTGATAGCCGGATAAACGTTCAGCAAGTGAGACATTTATCTACCAAACATGGCATCCTATGCCCGAGAAGGGTTTTACCCATTCCCTCCACTTTTCCCTGAAGTGGAGGCGTTGTACTATATACAATGCCCTAAATGACGAGACAATACTATAAAAAACCACTCTATACTATATTATACTATTACTATATAAAAATGAAAAAAATATCGTACGTGCACCGTACGTCATACCTAAGTAGCGAAGGAAGATTGCCATCTTCATTCTTGCGGCGCAGTGAAGTTTTTCGCCGCTGCACAGTACACCGGTATGGCTTCCCGTGTATAGCACACCTAGGGATTCGATAACCATAACACACTGACTGTGTAGTGCTGATAAACACTATGAAATAGTCCGAAGAGGTCCTGTTATTTGGTCTGCTTTTCCTCCTGTCCTGCTTCAAGATGTTCACTTCGGCAGGTAATGCAGCTTCGATAACGAACATATTTTGTTGGTGGCCAGAGAGGACTGTGTCGTGCCACTAGCACTAGCACTATGTATAGTAATCCAGCACTTCTCGTTCTTCTCACTTATACCGTTTGGATCAACAGACAAGCACTTCAAAAGGTGTGTCGTTACACTGACTCACCTTTGAAAGCGTCACAGTAACTATAATGTTGATTTTCAATTGTGCCTGAAACCAGTTTCGCAACTTACAAGATAGATTCGCGGGGCAAAGAACTTAGGATAAATAGGATAGAATAAATAATAAACTGGTGCTTTTATCAAAAATTGTAATTTAGGCATGAAAATATTTTACATTATCACATTGACAGTTATATCTGCGATTCAATGGAGAAATATACAGGGTGAGTTTTTAGTACCGGCTCGGTCGATAACTCCACTACTATAAAAGATAGCGAAAAAAGTTGTATATAAAAGTTGTAGCCACGAATATGCTCCTTGTTCAGAAAATATTTAGATTTATACAGGGTGATTCATAGCTACGTGGTGATGCAAACATGCATTTTTTTAAATGAGACACCCTATATATTATTCTATATTCAGATTCTACTAATGATTTCCGTTCTTCCAATATAGGGCATTGTTACATTATACAGGGTATTTCAAAAGTTATGACCATTTTTATATCCAAATCGCGGACAAATGAACGTACTGTATATTGAAAAGTAATGAATCAAAAATTATTTTTTTTACATGAGAAGATTAAAAATATCCTCTATTTTTAAAATCGGCTGTAAAAGAAGCCCGAGACGCATATTCTTGTACAGGGTGATGTAGAATTCAAAATCCAAATTTTCTCTTTTTTTTCAAATGTAACCCTCAATATTTTATTATCCCAAAGAATTGCCTTTAATATGCTCTTTCACCTTTGTATAGCACTTGTTGTACCTATGTCCATCAGTTTCCGAGATATTTCGATTTTTCGGTAAATTTAAAATATAGCCTCTATTTGTGTACTGAAATTTATTTATTTTGAGAAAGCACTATCTGATTTGTTTTTTATTTAACGAACAACTAAATTATAATGTCTTGATAGTATTTGATGAAGTCGAAACCCTAAATCGTCGAGATAATAAAGTCAAGTATGCTGAGGAAACAATTTTGTAGGCGTCATGCATAATTATCAAGTAGTTTTATCAGGTAGGCTTTGAAAAATTGACAGTTTTCATAACCTACTCAATAATTCCGTACTGTGTGAAAAACCAGCTTTGAAAATTAATTTTTCCATTGAGGGTATTTAGGAGAATCTTTGAGAAATTGTCTACTTGCCTCTAGAATATATCAACTATGAATAGCAATATCCAGAACGGAGGCACTCTAAAACTAATGCGTTTGAAAGATTGAAGAATCATTTTATTTGGACTGTGTCGTTTCATATTTCATAGCCTACCTGATACATCTGCTTGATAGTTATGCATGACGTCTATAAAATTGTTTCCTCAGCACACTTTGACCTATATTATCTCGTTAGTTCAGTGTTTTGACTTGATCAAGTATTATTATTGCCTTATATTTTAGTTGTTTGTTAAGCAAAAACAAAATTTGGTAGTATTTTCTCAAAATAAATATATTTTATTAAACAAATAGGAGGTATATTAAAAATTTGTAGAAAAATCGAAATATCTCAGAAACTAATGAATGCAGCCATAATAAGTACTATACAAAGATGAAAGAGCATATTAAAAGCAATTCTTTGGTATAATAAAATATTGGGTGTTACATTTAAAAAAAGGAAGAAAATCTAGATTTTGCATTCTACATCACCCTGTATACGAATATGCGTCGCGGGATTTAAAAAAATGCATGTTTGCATCACCACGTAGTTATGGATCACCCTGTATAAATCAAAATATTTTCCGAGCAAGGAGCATATCCATGGCTACAACTTTTGTATACAACTTTTTTCGGTATCTTCTACAGTAGTGGAGTTATCGACCGAGCCGGTACTAAAAACTCACCCTGTATATTAATTTATATAAAAGAATAATTGAAGACGTCAATATTCTGTCTCTTAGTTATAAAAATTCAGTGAACATACGTACATTCAAGAAAAATTGCGCGGTTATGAATCGTAGTTTAAAATAAAATTTTTAGAGAGTTATACTTATAAAAAAAATTTATCTCTATTTCATGGAAATATGATTTTAGAACAATAGTAAATATTAGCTAATACAATAATTTATGGTATTGTTACTCAATACCTTAAACCTAAACTTCCTTTATCAACTATTTTTTATCGTTCTACCTCAAACTATGTCTTTTCGGAAACAAATATGGTAACTGGAGTATTTAAAGCTCACAAAATCATTAAACTTATAAAATCAACAATCAACTGTCTATTTATATGGCATGACAATAACTTCGTTTTCGATGTATGATATTATAACATTCCTATTCAGATTTCAGGGAAGGCACTACCGATCATATTCTTTCCTCTATACCGATAAGTATATGTTCGTATTATAAACCTATTCCCATTCATCTTTAATGGGCAGATTTTGTCAGCCCTCAAAACAAAACAGGTGGTGTATAAAGCCATCTCTAGCTCGGGACTTGTTCCAATAAACATTGAACCTACTGGTTTATCAACGTTGTGGAAAACAAAGTGGTACTTCAATACAGAACCTTTCTGAAAAAAAACATAATTATGTAAAATCCTAATCTAATATTTACTTCCCACACCGATAGGTGAGAGGAGTAGTGTGATCGCGAAAATTTTCGATTTTGATATAATACACTTTTTGGGCGTTTTATGATGATGTCTATATGTATAACGAAAATCCACGTAACTCATTTCCCTCGGTCTGTCTGTCCGTCTGTCTGTCGGTCTGTCTGTCTGTTGGTCTGTCTGTCGGTCTGTCTGTCGGTCTGTCTGTCGGTCTGTCTGTCGGTCTGTCTGTCGGTCTGTCTGTCGGTCTGTCTGTCGGTCTGTCTGTCGGTCTGTCTGTCGGTCTGTCTGTCGGTCTGTCTGTCGGTCTGTCTGTCGGTCTGTCTGTCGGTCTGTATGTCGGTCTGTATGTCGGTCTGTCTGTCGGTCTGCCTGTCGGTCTGTCTGTCGGTCTGTCTGTCTGTCTGTCTGTTGGTCTGTCTGTTGGTCTGTCTGTCGGTCTGTCTGTCGGTCTGTCTGTCGGTCTGTCTGTCGGTCTGTCTGTCGGTCTGTCTGTCGGTCTGTCTGTCGGTCTGTCTGTCGGTCTGTCTGTCGGTCTGTCTGTCGGTCTGTATGTCGGTCTGTATGTCGGTCTGTCTGTCGGTCTGCCTGTCGGTCTGTCTGTCGGTCTGTCTGTCGGTCTGTCTGTCTGTCTGTCTGTTGGTCTGTCTGTTGGTCTGTCTGTCGGTCTGTCTGTCGGTCTGTCTGTCGGTCTGTCTGTCGGTCTGTCTGTCGGTCTGTCTGTCGGTCTGTCTGTCGTCTGTCTGTCGGTCTGTCTGTCGGTCTGTCTGTCGGTCTGTATGTCGGTCTGTATGTCGGTCTGTCTGTCGGTCTGCCTGTCGGTCTGTCTGTCGGTCTGTCTGTCTGTCTGTCTGTTGGTCTGTCTGTTGGTCTGTCTGTCGGTCTGTCTGTCGGTCTGTCTGTCGGTCTGCCTGTCGGTCTGTCTGTCGGTCTGTCTGTCTGTCTGTCTGTCGGTCTGTCTGTTGGTCTGTCTGTCGGTCTGTCTGTCGGTCTGTCTGTCGGTCTGTCTGTCGGTCTGTCTGTCGGTCTGTCTGTCGGTCTGTCTGTCGGTCTGTCTGTCGGTCTGTCTGTCGGTCTGTCTGTCGGTCTGTCTGTCGGTCTGTCTGTCTGTCGGTCTGTCTGTCTGTCGGTCTGTCTGTCGGTCTGTCTGTCGGTCTGTATGTCGGTCTGTATGTCGGTCTGTCTGTCGGTCTGTCTGTCGGTCTGTCTGTCTGTCGGTCTGTCTGTCGGTCTGTCTGTCTGTCGGTCTGTCTGTCGGTCTGTCTGTCTGTCGGTCTGTCTGTCGGTCTGTCTGTCGGTCTGTCTGTCGGTCTGTCTGTCGGTCTGTCTGTCGGTCTGTCTGTCGGTCTGTCTGTCGGTCTGTCTGTCGGTCTGTCTGTCGGTCTGTCTGTCGGTCTGTCTGTCGGTCTGTCTGTCGGTCTGTCTGTCGGTCTGTCTGTCGGTCTGTCTGTCGGTCTGTCTGTCGGTCTGCCTGTCGGTCTGTCTGTCGGTCTGTCTGTCGGTCTGTCTGTCTGTACGCGTTTTTCTAGCCACGTACTCTCAGCAACCGCTGCATGGATTGTGATGAAATTTGGGCAGCAATTCGTTTTTAGGCGTTTTAGAGGTTCCTGATCATTTTCTACTTTTTTTTGGGTGGGGGTGAAATTGGGGTAGTTGGGGGGTGGGGGGTTGTAAAATTGAAAAATTTGTTGCTTTCATAATAGACTGTCCACTGACCTGTGAAGGAAGACCTTGTGTAACGAGGAAACGGTTGAATAGATTTTAATGGAATTTTGACACAGTATTACCACCGTGGCGGGGGTGGAAAATCCGTATGGTTTTTATCAATTGTGCCAGTGGCGGCGCAGAAATAGGTAATAAAAAAACTAAAAACATAAAAACAGCTCAAACTTCGTTTTTGAGCGTTTTAGATGTTCCTAATCATTTTCTGCGTTTTTTTGGTGGGCGTGAAATTGGGGTGGTTGGGGGGTGGGGTTTGAAAAACTGAAAAATTTGTTGTATTTATAATAGGCTGTCCAGTAATCTGTGAAGGAAGACCTAGCGACATAAATCACCTTTTTAGGTCAATCCTATTACCGAAACTAAGGGACTTAGAGTTTTCTGTATGCATTCGAGTATTTATTGCTTTAGATCGTTTTGTATTTTGTAACGTGGAAACTATTAAATTCATTCTAATGAACTTTTGACACAATATTACTACAGTGGTGAGGATGCAAAATGCGTATGGTTGTTAGAAATCGTGTCAGTGGCAGCGTATAGCAACAATCAAAAAACTAAAAATATGAAAACAGCTCAAACTTCGTTTTTAGATGTTTTATGGGTTGCTGATCATTTTCTACCTTTTTTTGGGTGGGGATGAAATTGGGTTGGTTGGGGGGTGGGGGTTTGTTAAACTGAAAAGTCTTTAGTATTGATAATGGGCTGTCCATTGACCTGTGAAGGAAAGACATAAGGAATAAGACAATTTTAGGGGGAGGGCTGCCGATGATTTGGTTGGAAGGGGATCTCAGACTAAAGCTTCATGCTATGGGAAAATAATAAACTGGTATCACAGTAATGTGTGGGAAGTACTGAGTCAATTAACTTGACTTCATTTTTTACTAGATAGTAGGCCTATGGCATTGGCCATCTAGTTAAGCTTTATCAGTGTACAAAATTTTACAAAAAATAAATTTTGAATAAGTGACAATGTTTAACAGCTGGATCAAGAAATAGCTTTTGTTTTTTTTTGTGAAATAATTTCGTAACTCAGTCGGTGATTCAAAAATCCTAAAGAACACAGTGTTACATTTGCACTGTTCATAAACCAAAGAAGAAATATTAAAATATGTCCTCAGCGAACACGTTTGAGGTTCAGAACAGAGTGAAAAGTAAATAAACTTGCCTATATAAAGTTAAGTAACGATTCCATGTCTAATTAAAAAGTTAACAGTGAATCAGTATGGATATGCTTCAGGGCAAAATGTGGGCAATGTTCTCTAAACCAAAGAGTGGACCAGAAGTTTTTCTAGGTTTCTTTACGGTTTGTTGTTGGATCCCCAATGAGATGCGGTGTTGTCTCGTCTTGGAGTTGCAGTCTTGGTGTCACATTACTCACTCATAAAACAGACTTCATCACGATCTTAAACGCTGAGGTATTACTAGCACTCATTACAAATGTATCAGTGTTTTCTTTACGGTTTTAGAATCACCGACTTAGTTGATAAGTTTGTTCGCAAAGAAACAAAAAAAAATTATTAATTCCAAAGTAATGTTTAGTAAAATTTTATACTTTGATAAATGCTACAAATATGGCCGAAACGTCACTAAAAGGTTATCCTCCAGCATGAGTTGCCTTCTAAAAGAACCAGCAAAGCGCAATGTAATAGGGGAACAACCACAAAACAATATGCCTGTGTTAGTTATAAAGAAGACTTACATTGCCTAGATCAACCTTTTTCATATAACCCAGATAATTGGCATTGTTTTTCTTTTCCTCTTCGCTGAAATACAACCAATTATGTAGTCCTGACACCTGATTATTCTTGAGTTCTGCTAAGAAAACGTGCTCAAAACCGCTGGAACCAATTCTACCACTTCCTCTGGAGTACATATTGAACCAAATCAGCCTCATCAAATCTTTGAATTCCTTAGGATCCTTCCCAATCTTTCCTGAAATAAAGAGCCTATTATAGTTGGTGGTAAGAAGAACATTTTACTTACAAAGAACGAATTATCAGTTGGTCTTGCTTTCTCTCTAGTGACGTCATGATGGCAATACAGATGCATATACTTCGAATCCAGATCTGTTCACAGAATAATAGATACAGATCCATGTATTAGATGGACATGGAATCTTTCAACCGGTATATGACACACATGACAAATAGCTGTACAACGTATATGTACGCTGTATAAAGAAATGGACGAAACATAGAATATTGGCTTGACAAGAGTACGTAACTCGATAGCTGGGTCATAGCTACAAAAATTCAGTCGTTCCTATTCCAAAATATGTTTACAAATATACCCACATAGTTACACCTACAAAAACTGACATATATTACTATTAGTCCAATCGTTCCGTTGTAAAAAAGGCTTTTGATAGCAAAAGGTCGGAAAGAAATGAAATTAGGTGGCATGCTAGACATCTAAGTTTGCAACTTCGGTCGGTTGTCACTCGTAGGTTGGGTGGGGGGTGAAAAACAGCTTCGCGACGATTTTCGAAAAATAGCGCCGTTTTGGTAAGTGATATCGAAAAAAGCTTCAAATAATTTATGGAGAGAAGAAAATTCTGCATAATTTTGATCTCTACATTCTACAGGCTCCAAAGTTAGGGGTTGATTTGTAATTTTCACTAAAGTCTCTGAATATCATCGCAGATTAAGGGAACAACTTTAACAAAAAGTCAAAAATTGAATCTTACCTTAATTAAATAACGCCGAAGTAGTATCATTTCCACTAAAAGTGTGCGCAAATAAGATATTTTTCGCAACTGCACATATCGGTAGTAGGTAGCGGGGTGTTCCTAAATGTCGTAATTCTTTTTAAAACCAAATGCGTGCGTTAAGGCAGCTGCAGATAATAAAACAATGAGAATATATCGTTCTTTTAGGGAAACAAAAATTTTGCATGTTCGTTTGAGGAAGTCCTTCGTCTTAATCCGCAATAAAATTCTCATTTTAGTGAAAATCACAAATCAACCTCTAACTTTGGCGCACTGTAGGATGGAAACTATTTATGGCAGCAAAGAAATGCAAGCTGAGCAAAAGAAATGTTGTCACGCGCCCTTCTGACAAATGGACAATGGACAAGTCATTTTAAGATCAGTGTAAGCATAAGCTGTGAATGAGTGTCTTGAGTGTCTCTTTCCCATCTACACCTTTTCCAGCTGTAGTTTCTAAAGCATTAAGTGATGATTCAGAGTGTCTTGAGTGTCTCTAAAGCATTAAGTGATGATTCAAAACGGTCAAGTTAATTTTCCAACTCGTCAATTGTAAATTCAAACTGACAGGAATAAATTACACCTGTCAATTTGAATTTACAATTGACGAGTTGGAAAATTAACTTGACGGTTTTGAATTATCACTTGACGCTTCAGAAGCTACAGCTGGAAAAGATGTATTCAAACCAGTTAGATATGTATATGCCCTAACGTGGTGATAAAGTATAATATAATGAATGACGTTTAGAATTTGAAGACGAGGTAGATGTTTCAAAAGGTCTATTTCGGACTTCCAGTATCTATACAGGTTTTGAGTATCGTTTCGATTGATTTACTATGATCAACATGTTCCTTTCATGATTATTTATTTTCGTCTTGCAAACGTAGCGTGGCTTCTTCCTATTGGCCGACCTGGTATTCCGGTTCAGCAGCGGCGGTTTCTGTTGACGTAGCCGTTCGAGTTGTAGTTTCCAATTCAGAGACCAAACGTGATCAGAAACCCACGCCACTGAACCGAAACACCACGCCGACCAATACAAAGTTGTCACGAAGAATAATACATCACCAATACAAGTCTAAAAAACAGACCTTTGAAACTGTCTTCTATAGCTATTCTTGAACTTGCAACAATAATTTATAAAAATCAAAGCACACTACTATGTAATAGTGACTATGACCGTTACGATACTGGAGGTCATGATAAGTTGGACATATTGGTATACAGGGTGTCCCAAAAAATAGTGTCAAGCGGAAGTCCAGAGATAGAGCACACCTAGAAGTATCTGAATCACCCCCATATATGTTGTGCAATTTTTTGTAGTTTCCGAGTTATGAATTTTTTTCTGAATTTTAGAGAATCCTCTTCCTCGACAACTTAAAACTGTTCCAAAAGAAAAATTAAAAGACTTTTCCAAATTATCCTTTTTGGTAATTAATCTCCAAGAGTTTACTGTTCAAACATAAAATAATCGGCTTCGTAAATTTGATGAAAGTTATAAAAATTTTAGTGTAAAGTGAAAAATTTACGATCTGATAATTATGACTTAAATCTTCGACTCACAATTAAAAATCCAAGAGGTGATTTCATAATTTCTAAGCAGGTCTAAAAACTTCTTCAGACTCTCAGCTATCAAAGTCATTGAAAAAAACTAGTACTTAATGGGGCTACTTTCGCTCCAATTGACCTTCAAAGACAAGAGGGGAAGATTTCTTGAAATTAGCGATGTATTTTTCAATTCATCAATAACTTATGTTAACGCGTTAATAGCAGATTGATTGTCAGTACCGCATTAATAAACGTTAAAAGCGTTGCATAAATTAAACATTTATTAAAAAAAGATCCTATTTCTTGCTAAAAAACCACAAGGAGCGCATTCTTCAAAATTCAATTCAAAATATTGTTGTGACGTCTTTTCAAAATGTGTCATTGCATAAGTTGTTTTCGTTGTCTTTATTCAGTCGTCTGTCTGTCTTTGCGGCTTTAAGACGATACGCTTTTGTTTGGATTGGTGTTGTTTCTGTTGTCTGACTACTTGGCAATTCCTACGGACCTTGAGTGCACGACAACTGAATTTAACGATGCTGTTTTCTGCAAGAGACTGTGCAACAAATGGATAGGTCGTGGTGGACCCACTGAATAGCCGCCACGGTCACCTGATTTAAATCCGATAGAGTTTTTTGTTTGGGACTACTACAAAAAACTAGTGTGTGCTGAAGAGTGCCGAAACATCAGCGAATTACGCAGCAAGTTAACACAGGCTGAAGAAACAATAAAAAAAACAATCAAAGAGCTTTTGTTAATTTAAAAAACAATTTTTTCAGATGATGTTGATTATGCATCGAACAAGATGGTAGACATTTTGAAAATTTCTTGTGAAATTTAATAAACTCAGTGAAGAAATTTGATAGTTTCGTTTCGTTTTACAATTTCCCACTTACAAAAAAAAGTCGCACATGTAAAAAAAATCTTAACAAAGTGACACAGGTGGTCGATATTCTGTCCGCACTGAATGTGTTTTATTGCGGCACTGACAATCATTCGGCTATTAGCGCCCTAAACTTAGTTATTGTTTCATTTAAAATCCCATCGCTAACTTCAAGAAATCTCCACCTCTTGTCGTTGATGGTCGATTGGAGACAAAGTAGCCCCATTAAGTACTCCTTTTTTTTAATGATTATGATAGCTGAGAGTCTGAAGAAGTTTTTAGACCTGCATAGAAATCGTGAAATCACCTCTTTAGATTTTTAATTGCGAGTCGAAAATCTAAGTCATAATTAACAGAACGTAAATTTTTCACTTTACACTATAATTTTCATGACTTTCATCAGATGTACTAAGCCGATTCTTTTATTTAATGAACAGTAAACTCTTAAGAATTGATTAGCAAAAAAGAGAATCTGGAAAAGTCTTTTAATTTTTCTTTTGGAACAGTTTTAAGTTGTCGAGGTAGAGAATTCTCTAAGGTTCAGAAAAAAATTTATAACTCGGAAACTACAAAAATTGCATAATATAATATGGGGGTGATTCAGATGCTTCTAGGTGTGCTCTATCTCTGGACTTCCGCTTGACACTATTTTTTGGGACACCCTGTATAAATATTTTTAATAAATTGGATATCAACACCAAGTCCTATCTAATAACAAAGAAATGCTACTACACTATATGGAAGAATCTGTTTTGTGTACCTTTCTTAATGAGGAAATTCCTTGTATGCTGCATGACAGGTGTAGGTAAGATTGTATCCAGCAAGTCGTTCTCTTCTATTTTCTCTTGTGGTGTGGACACCTCATTCTGGTTCGCTTCCAAGATGTAATTATTGAATAAAGCCATCAGTTTGGCAACTGAAGGCATTTCATAAACAGCTTGATTGATATCCAGAAGCCTAAAAATACAGTACTCCAACAGATCAGTAATCATTATATTTAAAGACTAGTTTTATTTAAAATGAATTTCCTATTATTGAACTTCCCAGGGGCGTGCGGTACATGGATGCAATGAAAGCACTGCTTCCATTCAGAAGTTGTCAATAAATTGCAATTTTTCTTCTGCGTTGTAAATAACTGTTTGTTTTTATATTTTTATGTTTTTTTTTATTTGCGAGCTAACTGTAGTACATATTTTATGCACGAAGCGCGTCCACTGCTCTTCTATACGGCGAAAAACAGATCGGGACGCGACGCCTAAGATACGGCAACCAACTCAGCCGTCACTAATCCGTAGGAGGGGATCGCTTATGTCCATCGAGCACTTGTCGCGTTGCAAGATCGAACGTCATAGTTCTATACATACATCCCCATAGCTACCCAATAAGTAATTTAAATTTCGCTTCCCAGTACTGTTCTGAGCATGCGGCGTTTTCCAAGGATGCGGCAGAAGCGGCTGCATCGTCCAGCGACGCGCGACGGTCCTTTAGAGGGCCGTCCTCGTAGTTGAGATATCGCATGTGCATGTGACTGTATTATATTGTAAATTGTAACATCCTGTGTATAGTTATTGCTTATTCATATAAGGCGATCCAAACCACGTGACATTTCATCATGGCGGCGTTGGGCAAACAGTCAGTTTGAGGTTAGCGATGAGTTTGATGCCGTCAGGCTCATAAAGTTTTCATTTCAGTTTTACTTTTGATGGATTTTGCACCAATTTTATGTGTGTGTGTATCAGTACATCACCTTCTAATTTAGTGTTTTAAGATGAATCGAAGCCGATTATCATTAGAAAACCCTGACGTTTTTCGAAGGTTTGTGAAAATTATGTTGTTTTATTGTACACTTTGCGTATCAATTGGAAGCTTTTTTATAATTGAGTTTTGAATCTGAGATTATCACGTTTAAATGCAACTGTCCACAAACTCCTGCATTTTGGGGAACATTCATTTTTGTTAGACACAAGCCGATGAGATCTATCGGCAGGTGCTGTGTAAAATCCAGGTTTTTTTCGATCAGATCGAGATCCACAGCTAACCACAAGGCATGTATATATAGCATATTGTTGTTTTAACTTAAACTATTCTCAAAAAACCATTTTAAATGAAGAAATTTGCAAAAAGGAGCATAATCCAGCACAGTCTCAAATGATAACAGGAAGATGTTTGCCCAACGGTAGCCATATTGTATTAGTTTGACAGGTCGTTGGATTGCCTATTAGTTGTTGACATTTCTTCCAAAATGTAAACATCATCGAATCATCTGGGGCGTTCTAGAATGTCATCTGAATGTCTCGAATTCTCTAGATGGTTCGATGAAGTATATATGTATAAGGCGCCACGAGTAGCGTGGTAACAGTTGAGTTGAGTTGTGGTTAAGAGAAGTTCTGTTGAGATAAGGTTAAGTGTTTCTGTATTGAATTGTAAAGTAAAGAAGCGAAAAGTTCGTCCTGTTTGATTCCTAGTGTGGAGAAAAAGAGGCCGTCGTGACAACTGGTGTCAGAAGTGTGGGATCATCTATCGAACCAAACCAGGAAAATAAAACAAGAAGTGTACAGTACAGCGTCAGTTAATGCCAGTTACAAGAGCTATAGCATCCGAAATGAGTGCATTGATGGCTATGAAGGGAGAAATGAAGGCAGATATGAGAAACAGCTGAGAACAAACAGCCGGTATAAGATCCAGCTCAGACCTAGCCGTATCAAATCTTCAAAGTGGTCAGGACAAACTTGAAAACAAGCTAAAGCACCACCAAGATGAGACAGTCGCGGGTTTGAAGAGTGACTTGAAAAATAGACAAGAACTGGTGATGACCAGACTGAAGGAGCAGAGGCAAGCCTTAGAAAATCGAGATAAACGTATTAGTGCAATAGAGACATCACAAAAACACGTCGAAGAACAGCTAGCGACATCACAAAAGAACGTTGAGGAACAGCTGCAGCAAGTGAAAGATCAAGTCAAGGAAATCGTGAGACTGGTGCAGGTGAGCGTTGTTTAACAGCTGTACCACCTGCTTTTCCTGGTAGACACAGTGGCGTAGTGGCAAAGCCCTATCCATACAATGGCAAAACGTCCTGGAACATTTATTATATGCAATTTGAAGACAGCGCACGTATGAATGAATGGTCGAATGAAGAAAAAGCTTGTATGCTGACATCCATGCTGAGAAGCTCTGCCGCAGGTATTTTGGAAAATCTCTGCTCATCAGATCTACATGACTATGATAAGATACCATATGCACTAAAGTTACGCTTTGGAAATGCACACTTAACAGAGCTGTTGCATGGCCAGTTGCATAACCGGACACAATAATCAAGGAAGATTTAACCACATTTGCATACAAAGTCCAAAGCCTAGCTAACCAGGCATTCGTCAGCAGTCCCATCGAGACACAGGAATACGTCACTGCTCGTCAGTTTGTCGAAGGAATCACGGACTTGGACGTTCAGCTAATCATAAGACTATTCAGTCCCAGAACCTTACAAGACGCTTTGGTCAAGGCTCTAGAAATGAAGCTGCCACAAAAGCCATGTGAATGACACGGAGGTTGCGCTCTATAGAACAAGATGATGAAGTAGAAGTCAGGGCCACTTCGTTAATTCCAAGAAGAAGAGGTGGTACCTTCCAAAGAAAACCAGTTCGCAGAAATTTAGAAGGAGCTGGAGATGTGGGCAGAAGGCGCACCTTAGAGTAGGCTGTCGCGTGCAGGTGACATAGAAGTCAAGACAGGCCAGTTTTAGGGGGCAAAAACTGGCTGGCCACCATGGCGAAAGCCCCGTAGTCACCGAAATAGAGGTTAATAAAATTGAGAAGCGTCCAGTAGTTGAAGGTTACATAGAATATATACCATGCAAGATGTTAGTCAATACCGGAGCAAATGTGACTATAATAAGCCCTAACATATACCAAGAAATTTGAAGTTGAAACTAAATCCTAAGAAATGCCATCTTTTTAAAAGGGAAGTAAAATACCTCGGTCATCTGTTAACCGAAGACGGAATCCAAACGGATCCAGATAAGGTGAAAGCTGTGAATAAATGGAAAGTACCGTCCAACACTCATGAAATACGAAGCTCTTTGGGACTGTGCAGTTATTATCGCAGATTTGTAAAAGACTTCTCCACCATCGCTAAACCTCTATTTGCCTTAACTGAAAATGAGAATAAGTTGTATTGAGACTCCATTTCCGAAGAAGCCTTCCACGCATTGAAAACAGCTCTGACCTCCTCACCGATACTAGCACATCCCACAGGGGATGCAACCTTCTACTTGGACACAAATGCTAACCATTATGCTGTTGGAGCGCTGTGGTATCTCAAGAACAAGATGGAATCGAAAAAGTAATTGGATATTATACGTTCCATAAAGCCCAGAAAAACTGGTGTGTGACACGAAAAGAATTGTACAGTGTGGTGAAAGGGATCGGTAATTTCCACAACTTGTTATACGGAAGAAGATTTATCGTGAGAACCGATCATTCAGCTTTGCAGTGGTTAATGAAGTTCAAGAATGCAGAAGGCCAGCTTGCTCGATGGATTAAATACCTCCAAAGCTATGACTTTGAAATTCGTCATCGTCCAGGAAAGCAACGCGGAAATGCCAATTCTATGTCACGCAGGCCCTGTGGCGAAGACTGTAAACACTGCTCGAAAGAAGAACAACGAGAATTCGACATAAACACATTAAGAATAGAAAATTTTGAATTGGGAGGAACCAAGATTTCACTAGAAACCTTAAAGCAAGCTCAGTCACAAGACACTGAGCTAGGGTTAGCTAGTCAGTTGCTATTAAATGGAAACGAGCCGAATCAACAGGAAATAAGTGCCATGAGTCCCATAGCTAGAGCCTACCTCGCACAATAGAACTCACTGGAGGTCAGGGGCAACCTCTAGTATCGAATCTAGGAGGACACTGATGGCAGACACGCTACAGAAAAACTTGTAGTACCAAGGAAATTACGAAAGGCGATTATCGAACAACTACATGATAGTAACAGTGGAGGTCATTTTGGCATCAGGAAGACCCTGGAGAGAATCAAGCAGAGATTCTATTGGGTTGACTTTCGCGAATATGTTGAAAACTACTATTCCACATGCGATGTCTGCAACTCAAGAAAAGGTCCAAGTACTCGTCAACGATCATATATGCAGCAGTACAATGTTGGATCACCGTTTGAGAGAATCGCTCTAGAATTTTCGGCCCTTTGCCGGAGACCAACCTTAGAAACAGGTATTTGCTAGTTATGATGGATTATTTCTCTAAATGGCCAGAAGCAATTCCTGTGCTCAATCAAGAAGCAGGCACAGTGGCACAGGCTCTTTTAGAACACGTTGTTTCAAGATTCGGAGTTCCTAATGAACTACATTCAGACCAGGGATGTAACTTTGCATCGGATGTCTTCATACAGCTGATGAGAAAACTCGGATATCCGAAGACTAGGACAACTGCTCTTCATTCTCAGTCCGACGGTATGGTGGATCATTTCAACAAGACCATCCAGGATTATCTGTCAAAATTCATTAACGAACTTCAGTCTGATTGGGATACGAAGTTGTGTTGGCCTATAGATCAGCTGTGAAAGAGTCAACTTGATTGAGCCCGGCGAAAATAATTTTTGGTCGAGAACTGCGGCTTCCTCTGGCCTTAGCTCTTGGTCCACCTCCAGAAACGGAACGCCGTCTTCCGTGCGAATGGGTGAGCGAGCTTCAGGAAACGCTCTGGGATATCCATGAGTCTGTTAGAGGGAACATCCAGTCTGCCAGCGACAGAATGAAAGCCAGATACGATCTGAAAGCAAATAGCCCAAAATTCGTCGAAGGTGATCTGGTGTGGTTCTACAATCCTCGACGGAGGAGAGGTAGATGTCCGAAGCTACAACGCCATTGGGAGGGACCCTACATGGGCCTCAACGACGTAGTCTACAGGATATGTATGGGGAGTGGAAAACCGAAGGTCGTTTATAACGATCGTTTGTGGCCATACAAGGATCTAAGCGAACTGTTCGTCGAGGACGCCGAACGCTAAGGGGGGAAGAGTATAACACCCTGTATATGGTTATTGCTTATTCGTATAGTTGTTGACGTTTCTTTCAAAATGTAGGTTAGATTTTTGATGTGTAAACGTCATCGAATCACCTGAAGTTTTAGGGACTGGCAGATGGGCGTTCTAGAATGTCATCTGAATGAGGTATAATTATATAAGGCGCCACGAGTAGCGTGGTAGTAGTTGAGTTGGGTTGTGGTTAAGAGAAGTTCTGTTGAGATAAGGTTAAGTGTTTCTGTATTGAATTGTAAAGTAAAGGAGTGAAAAGTTCGTCCTGTTTGGTTCCTGGTGTCAAGAAAAAGAGGCCGTCGCGTCGTAAAATATGTTCTTTGAAAAGTAAAAATTTTCCCATTTATAGTAAAACAGTCAATTTCAAAAGGGAGTTACCTATTATAACTAAAGATATGAAGACCTACAAAAGACATTTTAATCTCGGTGTATATACAGGGTGGGCCAATACAACTGCACGGAGGATCGTGGGCTTACTAAAACGAATTTCAATAATATGTCACCTGATCATGGTAGCGGGCCTTGAGGTCTATATCCTTAAAATATTTTCACTTAAACTTTGACGTTTATTCAGGGTGATTCATATCAGACTTATATTTTTTAATAGAACCCCCTATACATTGTCGCATATTTGGATTCCTTGGTTTTTAGTGTTAGTGTTATATATCGTTGTTATCAGGTTTTACATTTGATGGTATAAAAAAGTTAGGTATTCCCATTTGAAATAATCAAGTTACTTGTGATTGAAATTAATCTACTGATTTATTCATGTACAAAAAGAATTCAAATTTGACCGTCTGACCTAAGGTGATGCATTTCATGCTTAGTCGCACCGCAAAGTCACGGCCTTCTAAGTTTTATAATCGCTGCGATATTTAATTTTTTTCTGATACCTACTTATATCAAAAATAGTGATTTGAGCCTAATATGTTATGTTCCATATATGATACATAAAGTTACATTAGAATTTACCAAGGAATCCAAATATGCAATAATTCAGGGTGTTCCAAAAAAAGGTGTCTCCGTCTCTGGATAGGTAGAAAAGTGAAAAATAATTGGGGTTTTCTTAGTAAAAAAATTTCGTAACGCCATCCGTTTTCAAGATACAGGGCACGAAGAAAAAATGTATACACCTTTTTTACGATTTTGCCGAAACTACAGGCAGCATTGTAATTAAATTTCGCACGAATATGTTTTGGAACCTAGTACATCCTATGAATTTGTTTTTATACCTGACTCTCATAGATGGCGCTAATTACACGGTTCATACCAGGTAGTATTGAACATAACTTTTTGAGGTTAGATTTATAAATTAAAATTTTAGGTGAACTTGAACATCATTCAATTCTACACCAAAAAGGTACTCTAGCTATCCTACAGACGGGGTCACCTTTTTTTTTTGGAACACCTTGTATACAGGGTGAATCGGACTCAACGTCTCGAACTCTTATGACCAAACGATACCTTTTTTCGAAAAATCAACTTTGCGAGTATATGTAGGCCGAGTTGGACTACATTCTAAAAATAATAACTTTTATATAGGGTGTCTAATAAAAGCGTGACATATCAAAGTTATGATTTTTTAAATGGAACACCCTCTATATTATTGAATATTTAGATTCTCGGGTGAATTTTAGTGTGACTTTATGTATCACACATGGGACTTTAAGCGAACCGTTTAGGTGCAAATCACAATTTTTGGTAAAAGTATATATCAGAAAAAAAATCGAATATCGCAGCGATTGTAAAACTCAGAGGGCTGTGACTTTGCCTTGTCACTAAGCAAGGAATGCGTTAGCTTAGGTTAGGCGATCAAATTTGAATTACATTTATACTAGGAGAAGTCAGTCGTTTAATTAAGGAAACTGGAAACTTCAATCAGAGATAACTTGATTTTTTCAAATGGGAATGCTTATTTCTTTTATACGATCGAATGTGCAATTTGATAGGCTTTCTAATGATATCAGGTTGTGAATATCAATCTCTGGTAGTTTTCATTTAATCTCGATATTTCAATCAAATCGGTGTTTTTCAATTTCCCTACCTATAAACAAACTAGCAGGCCATGAAATATAAAGAAAAACTTAGCAAAAAGATCCAGAAGAACTAGACTAAAAGGACAAGATTATAAAAATTCCCTACAACAAATGAACTCTAACCAGAAACGACGGCGGTAAGACTAGAGATAAAAAAATTTCCAAAATCACCAAAAACTATTAAATGAAACCAAAACTTTCAGCGATTGTTGTCTTCAGTCCAATATCTTCAGAACGCAATTTCGCAGTTAATGGTATAAAACAGTAGTCATTTCCATCAAAGTCAGAAGTAACAATACCTCTGACTGTCTGACTGTAATCTTTTAAATTTTTCAGTATCTATTAGATCACAAAAAAAGTAATACTGGCAAATCATATTTTAATTTTCTGCCAGGTAAATTATGTTTAATAATTTGAGCAGATTTTTAATTCATTCTTCATTTTCGGCGATCTTGCTTATGGGTACTGAAGAATTTGCAGAACTCCAGTCAAAGATATTAGTTACTAATTTTTTAAAACATTAAATATGAAATTTTATTCTGAAGCTATTAAACTGCTAGCAACATTCGGTGGTAGATTTCCTTTCATTTCAAAATTCATAATGGTTTTGTGAATTGTCAATCTCTAGAATATTGTAGTAGCTGGTATGCTGTGAAAAATATCCATTTCTGTTGTATGCTAGCTGCTTTTTGACCTTAGATATTTGTTACCTCTGTTATTTCTGGTTAGGGTTGATTTGTTGTTTTTATAATTTTGTCTCTTCAGTTTTGTTCGTCCGCACTATCTGCTAAGTTAGTGGTTTTCTTCTATCTGAACAGTCTTTTATTTATATTTCATGGCCTGCTAAGTTGCTTGTAGGTAGGAAAATTGAAAAACATCGGTTTGATGGCTGATATTTACTGCAGAACCACCTGTTAGATGATATTTGCATTATTATGTGTAACCTACTTATTTTGTGATTATAAGGTATGGGATGACTTGTTTATAAAGTGAAAAATATGCCAATAATACAAAATTGGGATTATTAATAGCAATTTGATGGAAATTTTAAATTAAATCAAAACTATCAGAGATTGAACAACCGCATATCATTAGAAAAGCTGTAAAATTTTACATTTGACTGTATAAAAAAATTGGGCATTCCCATTTGAAAAAATCAAGTTATGTCTGATTGAAGTTTCCTTAATTGATCTACGGATTTCTCCAAGTACAAATGTAATTCAAACTCGACCTTCTAACAAAAGCTGACGCATGTCACGCTTAGTGACAGTTTTATAATAGCTGCGATATTCCATTTTTTTCTGCTTATACCAAAAATTGTGATTTGCACCTAAACGGTTTAATTCAAGTCCCATGTGTGATATATAAAGTCACACTAGAATCGAGCCGGAAATCTAAATATACAATAATATACGGGGTGTTCCATTTAAAAAAACAACTTTGATATGTCATGCTTTTATTAGACTGTATAAAAGTAATTATTTTTGATATGTAGTCCAACTCCACCTACATACACCCGCAAAGTTAAATTTTTGAATAGTGGTATGGTTTGGTCACAAAAGTCTGAGGCATTGAGCTTGATTCAATCTGTATAGGGGGTCTATTAATAAAATGTAAGTTAGATATGAATCACCCTTTATAAACGACAAAATTTAAATGAAAATATTTTAAGGTTATAGCCTTCAAGGCCCCCTACCATGATCAGGTGACAGATGTTTGAAATTCGTTTTAGTAAGCCCACAATCCTCCCTCCACTCACTATTGGCCCACCATGTATAATATGCAAAAGTGGTTAACAGGATGTGGAAAACTGTGAAAAAGAACGTGTGGAATACTTCAGAATTTTCCGACTTCGAAGAATATCTGCATAAAATGATGAAAAGACATTGCAACAGTAAGAGAGTCGTTTGGAAGTGGTTTTTAAATAAAAAAGTTTTGGAGCTTAACAGATAGAGCATGCCTTGGACCACCATATAAGGGAAGATCACAGGAGACATAATGAATTGGTTTGAAAAATTCGGGAATTGAAAGGCTATTAGTTGATGTCACATGATTCTTGGGGGAGCATGACCTTAGTTTTAGAAGTCATAATGAAGAAGAAGCTAAAACCGTGAAAATTACATAGGTTAGTTGAGATAGTTACTTATTGCTTCCATTAAATATAAATGCACCACATGCCCCTGAAACTTCCATATTCTGTGAAAAGAACTTAGTATGAGTACTATCTTTTTTCTAGTAAATGCTCAATGGTTTTAATACAACATTAATTCTGAAGTCTCTGTATTTTATCTTTTTGTGAAGTCCTTTGATCTTTCGGAAAGTATCAAAGGACAGAAAATATCCTTTATTTTTACTTTTTATACTAAATTTTTATACCTTTTCTGTCATTGTATGAATATATTAGATACTTTTATAATTCCGTAAAACACATAGCTGACAAATCTTAAACAATACTTGCCATATATTATTTTTTTAACATGCTACACTTGCTCACATAAAAATCAGCTTACCATATAGTTTTTAATTAATTTAACAACTGACTTTCAAAAACTATTTATTAGAAAAAAGGTAAATATAATTATGTTAGTGGTAAGGTGATTTAATATGATTTGATAAAGTGCATTGACTTATCAAGTATGTATATTCATAGAGTGGTAACAAATTAAATGCATGTTTCATGTTTGTATCAAGAAAAATTACTGTCTACTCTCTACAGTTGTTGACATCTGCCACTATTCCTTGTTCATAATGTCATCACTGTCCAGGTGTATCAGTCTAAATGCATTCATATTCATAACTTTTATTATCTTTTTATGAGTAAAATATAAGTTTTTCCTTTAAAGCAGAAAAAACGCATTTCACCCAGATGAAATAAGATTGCTTGAAGTATAAGATCCAGGGTACCAAAGATAACTTAAAATAACCAAGTATTTGTGGAAGTTATACAGCAGGTTGATTTCACCATTTTTTATACTTACAGCAGTGGTGCTTCATCTTTAGAAGATCTAGATGTTGTTAGTCCTTGTAAGTTAACTACAACATGTCTATTTGGATTGTTAATATCTTTTCCCAAAAGTTCTTCAGAAAATTCTCTCAGCTCATAGTCTTCTATATTAGAGTCTGTTTGCTTCATTTCAATATCTTCATTTGCATTATTTTCTTCTCCTTTAAACCCTGCAGATTGTTTACTTGAAGTGCCTTTGTTGTTTAAATTATTAGTAACTTGACTATATGTGCCTTGACTTACAATATTTGTTCTAGGTTGGTTAGGTGGCAAGCCTTTATTACCCACAATAAGTGCATCTAGAAGAGTATTTTGGGCAGATTTATTACTAGGTGGTGAAGGAGTAATAGAACCAACATTTCTTTCATTATTTATAAAATGGATATTATAGTTACTTGTCCAGCCTCTATTTTGATTTGTTTGTGCTTGCTGGCCAGTAATCTGAGCATTATGTGCTTGGCTAGCAGATTGAGTTTTTGGTGATAACTTATTATTTGTATTACTCAAATTGATATCAGTGCCTGATGTTGCTGCATTACTTGGTGTGAATTGGTGTGAATTTTGATTAGACTGACTAGATGGTAGATTGTTTCTCACCCATATTGTACCATTATTAGGTCTTACCCACATAGGCTCTCTTTTAGTATTAGACAAACCAAGATTATGTTGAGATCTTTGTCCTAATACAGGCCAAGGTGTAGTAGATTTTTGACTGGGGTGAGGGTTACTGGAAGCATATTGAGTATTGTTTGAGGTATTCCAAGCACCATTTCGAATTTGCTGGCTGATATTTACTGCAGAACCACCTGTTAGATGATATTTGCATTATTATGTTGTAACCTACTTATTTTGTGATTATAAGGTATGGGATGACTTATTTATAAAGTGTGAAATATGCCAATAATACAAAATTGGGATTATTCATAGTAATTTGATGAAACTTACAAAATAAATCTGCTGCAATCACAATCAGTATAACAATTATGGAATATACAAAACTGGAAGTCATTCTATCAAAATTCCTTGCAGCTGCAGGAAAGTTGATCAGGATATTCTACAAACAGTATAGTTTGGAGGTTATCAGTATTTTTGCTCTTTTCGCGATATTCACGAAACACTAAAAGTAAACAAATATTTGTTTTACATTTTTAAATTTGAAAGTATTTGAATTTTTAAACTTCGAACTCACAATCAGCTGGGTCAGCTGAACAAAACATCACAATTCACAGATCACGGCTGTCAGCTGATTCGCAGTTGTTGAAAGTTGTAGTTAGGTTAGGGTCGTTAGAGATGACCTTAGACAAGGAAAGAGAGAGGACGGAACCCGCGACTGACATTTCTGATACCAAATGGCACCAAAGCGCTATTCCCAGTGGCGTAACTAATGGGATTAACGTTCTGGTTGAGCTATTTGTAGAAATAATCTTTTTCAAATAAAATTTAATGAAATATTGTTATTCAGGGTTTCTATATGGCCAATTTCGCCATCCACAATTAAAACTTAAGTGACTAACATTACCGTAACCGTGATTTTCATTCGACTGCTGTTTTGTGGCCAATAATATATAAAAATTGATAATGTATATATTTTATTCAGTCATGAACATGTTATGTTCATTTGCAGTATATGACTGATGGAAGACACGATTATACTTCTACCCAGAAAGAAAAAAACTGCTTGTAGTTTGTAGTAAATCAATTTTTTATTATTAAAGAACACATAATACCTATAGTATATTTATATTTATTGACATTATGTTTATATATAAAATACTGTCTATTACATACTGTAAACAGAAGCAGCAATAAAACATTTTTGTTATTATAGATTAGCTTACGAGATTGAGGAATTTGATGCCTTCAATCTCGGAGTCCCCATATGCAGTAAAAAAATCTACTTGCTGTTACGCTGTTACAAGCTGTTTGTAGTGTGTAATGAAGAGCAGTATTTTTAATTACTCCAACGAGGCTTTTTTATACATAACTTCTTTTTGCGACGGTGGCAATAATTAATGAAAAAGCTGGGGGGTTAAACATAAAAATTATCTCAGACATGAAATAAAGTAAGTTTTGGGCTAGAAATACAAAGGTCCTTTAATCTTATCCAAAATCAAAACATTTACAAAATTAGAAAATGACTCCTAGATTAGCTAGTAGTAAATAAAAACAAACAATTCATTCAATATAGGTGAGGTCCTATAACTTACATAGAAATTACAACTCTATTTTATCACTTAACCCCTTGCTTCCAGTAAGTTCTAATTTATTGCAGTTACGTATTTACTTATGGGGAAGTTTGGGTGAAACTCAGTATTGTGTGCTTCAACAAAAATAATTTTTTTGTAGGAACGTGGCATTTCGCTTGCTCCTACAATTGATGGCAGTCAATATTACAGTCACGAAGGTCAAAAACTACCAATATTTTACTGCCCTTTAAACAGAATCATTTTTGTTAATTGGCTCCGAACTGGATTGTCCTGTTGTGATCGAGATTTTACAATAAAATGGATTCTGATATTTAAGTATTTTGTGCATACAGCTTTTATTAAAAAATATATATGATTTACATCATTTTCTAATACGTGACGTTCTAAGCAGCTGAAAATAGGGGTGCCTAGAAAACTTGATATTATTTTGCTTATCAGCAAAGGTACAAAATGTTTGGTGTGAATACAATTTTCATTAACTCTCAGAAAATGTTCCGATTTCAAACATATCTTGATAACATCATTTGATGGGTAAGTCAGACCGCCGTGGCTTTTAAATTCAATTAGGGAATTGAGAAACCGATCTCTAGTACCAATCAATGCTGTGACACATGTTTCACATTTTATTGTTTTTTGTAATTGGTGCGAAACATAACCAGCAATATATTGCACAATTTGGGATGAACATTCACTTATCACAGGTGCATTCATGATGTAGTCATGATCCTTCCAAATAGTTTCTAGATCATCAGAAGAATAGGGATTTGATCTAATGGAATGCAGTTACCCATACCGCCCTCTCTAATTTCTGCTCGAACCAGAAGCCTTTTGTAAGCAGCTAGAAACTGTCGAGCGGTTGGGTTATTATTCCAGCCACCTCTTGATCTAATTGACGAAAAGAATAATTCTAAATGATCTTGACTAATCTTATACAACGGAAGGTACAGTAATGTTTTTCTCTCAGAAACAAGTTCTTTGTACAATCCTAAAGAACTTGATAATGAAATTATTAATCCAATAAACCCAGTTTTTCTGTTAGACATGATTACTTGCTCATTATTAGATAATTTCAACTTTGAAAGATAAAAAATTGCACTATTGATAAATTCCGCAGATCGATCTATATTTTTTTGACATAATGCTTTTTTATAACCTGGTGCTACTAGGGTTCTGCTGTTTAAAATATCGAAAATGCTATTTACAATTCTAATAAATTTAACTGTTGCCTGACTACCTTTAAAATCCTCAAGATTCAGCTTTTTTTCGCAATACTCAATAGCATCGGCTACTGATGCACTAAGTAACTGAACTGCAAGCCGAACCTTCATTTTTTGTTTGAAAAAAATAATATGAGCGCGACGTAACTTATTCCCTAAATGTAAGCCCTCGCTAGTTTGCAGCTTCTCTAGAAGCGCTATGTATTTCCATTGAATAAAATTGTTATCACAATCAATTAGGATTTTCTTTTCACCAAATGCATTGCGAACAAGTTTTATCATATGACATGGATCATAAAAAATATATACATTGTGATCTGTAACTCTGAAACTTGTCTGTATATTTGAAATGTTAAATAAGAATCCAAAGTTATGACACATAGCGGTATTAGATGGAGCACCATCGAATGTGATTGACATAACTTTGGCTCCCGTATCTTCAATCAGATGGATGCATTGAGATACAATTGAATGTTTTTGACTGCCATTCAAAGAATCTGTAAGAAAGTAACCGACAGGTAATTTCCAAGTTCCATTGATGCAAACCAACATTATAACAAAAGCTTCTTTGGCTAAAGCATTAGAGTCATCGTTTAAATTTGTACCACAGTTCACATAACCATGGAATTTTTTTCCATCCCATTCTAAATGTTTCCGTATGGCTATTTCATCGATAATTAATGAACAAATTATTGGTCTGTCAGATGATTGAACCTTATTTCTTAAGGTATTTATTGATTCCTTGGTAAAACCAGGCTCAGCATCCACATTCTGAAACCATTTAGCAATAGTTTTGCTATGCGGGAGACAAGTGTCAAAAACATCTCTCACATAGTTGTATGCCTTTGGTGAAAAAAAATTTAATGTCAGGGCAAATTTCCTAAGTTCAGGTGAATATTGAACATTTCTCCCCATTTTTCTGTTCAATATTTCTATGTTAACCTTGCTCATATTTTGAACTAAAACTAAATTTTCTTGAGATAGTAAATTTTGTCGCTCTAATTCCTCAGCAATTATTTTTAAAGAGGCTACTTTTTTGTGTGCTCTTTTCAGTGATTGACCAAGGGCACGGATTTTTTTCGTTTTTTCCTTATTCTTATCTTTTTGCAGCAGCAGTTCTCTTCTAAGTTTCTTTTTCCGGGGAGAGTCGTCCTGTGCAGCCAGAGCTGAGGTTGATGGCGATGGTTCTGGATGAACATCACGTTCACGGGGTCTTTTTCTTTCTTTTGCCTAAAATAACAGAGCTGTATATTAGACAATGTTTGAAACATTATTTCCGAAAGAAAGACAGAACAAATTAATTTATGATTTAAGTAGATGTGAATGAGTGACTGAATCTTATAGGAAAAGTGACAGTAACATTTTGTTTTGATTTCGTATCGAGTAAACACACCTAAATATAGTTGTTTAATAATGTAACTGTAACAAAAGAAATTATTACATTTTTGAGGTTAGCTGCCTTTTGATTTTCATAGCTATCAATTTTTAAATGGTTATTCAGCCATTCGTAATCGTATTTCTCCTTACTTTATTGCACTGTTTATTTTGGAAACGTCATCACTAATACTCAAATATAAAACCAAATTTGAGACCATAAATATAGAATATAGGCATAAGGCATAAGAATGATTTTAAATTAATATCACACCCAAATCATAACTCATTAATGATCCAATTATATACAATGGAGTGAAGATTTATAACAAACTTCCTCCTCACAGGTTTCAGTGAATATCCCAAAAGTTTTGTTTGTTATTATATAGCTTTGACAATAAGAATCTTGTAAATTCTTAGACTATAAAGTATATCGATCTATCTATCTATCCATCTATCCATCTATCCATCTATCCATCTATCCAACTATCCATCTATCCATCTATCCATCTATCCATCTATCCATCTATCCATCTATCCATCTATCCATCTATCCATCTATCCATCTATCCATCTATCCATCTATCCATCTATCATAATCCTAGAATGTTTATTATTTTAATATTGATTAAGCGTAGACAATGTAAGCTAGGAATTATAACTTACAATTTTTGGACGTAAGTATTCCGGAAGCTCGTCAAATATGGTGGGGACTGCTCCTTTCAGAAGATATACTTTTTGATTTGTTTGATGAAGGAAATTCTGTTCAAAATGCTTAGAACAAAGCCTATCGTTGCTTGTAGGCTTCCAACCTTCGATCCTCATATTTTTGATCCATAAATCATGTCTAGGAAGATCTTTAGGAAACCTGTCGAGGAAGAAAGAAAATTAATTTTATTATTCATACAACTACAAATAAAGGCCACCCTTGAAATGCACACCTTGTATAAGGGTATTGGTATATTATATATTACAATGCAAAGTCATAATATTTCTATTCAAAATGTAAGCTATAATAGATACGCCACTGGAAAACTGATTGTATTTGAACCAAAAAATCCCTTAAAAACATAATTTTTAGACTTTACGTGCTCAAAAACATTATGATTCGCATGTTAGTGGTACATTCCAAATTATATTTCGGATACACATATATCTTTGAACTAGATATCGAGATATTTGCATGAATTTCGGATACACCAAAAAAATAAGATCATAAATTTACCTGTGAAAAGTGATTCCTGGCTCCTTCCTGCTGCTGTGGCTTTTACAACGGTAAGCTGCACACCCCACCATTACGCTCACCACAATATTTCACAATTATTGGTCTTAAAAACGTTAAATATCGCAAAAAACACCACCTTGACACTACCGTCAGTTTTCCACCAGCATTTTGACAGCTATTCATTTTCGGTATCAGCTAATCCATATACAGTGGTTTGCACCAGTCATAGTTAAACCTTTGGCTTAACTAATTAAAGCTTAACTTTAATTAAGGCTTAAAGTTGTGTGTCTTTGCACCGGTCATGATTAACTTTAATTATGAGTTAACTTTTTCTTACAGGGAAATTTAACGAATATCAGATTTTACGTTGGCAATCATGTCGTATTTTTGATGTTCTGTGATGGAAATGAAGGTTCATGTCACTGTCGTTGATGGCTGTCAAACATTATCTTTCAAGTTCAACTGAGGCTATTTGTTTTGATTAAGAAATTTCGGATTCATTTTAGTATTTTTAGTTTCATTTTCATTAATTGATAACCCATTATCGTAAATATCCAACTCACAGAATATAACAACAGTGGTAAAAGTAAATCCTTGAAGTAAATGCACTTCTTTAGGCAAGATTTTGTCTATGAAATAGTTGATTGCAGTGACCCAGCATTTGGTGGATTTTGGGTGTCTTAATTCTGGATTCTCTTGTACAGGAGTGGCTACAGAAGACATCAGAGTAATAACATTTATGTCGGATCTGTTTGTGGTAAGTAAAAATATAGAGAAATGTCCAAAGTGCTGAAGTCAACTAAAGACATCTTTATTATACATTTATAGTGTTAAACTAGCAAAATGTCCATTCATAGGTAATAATTACAATTTTTATATGTATATATAGGTGGTTTCAAAGAATGAAACAATTAAAACAGTAATCTTTTGGCATAACCTTAAGATGAGTTTCCAGAACAAGTGATATATGCAACGAACAATATACATATTATGACTATCAACTTCTCTATTAAAACAGATTTGTGATATATGCACTACTACAAACTACTTTCTTTTTGTCATTGCAGGTGTGGAGAAAGAATTATTCAGGTTGCCAAGTATTTGAGAAAGAAGAGGCAGACCGATACCATGAGGCGAAGAGCACATAATGTTATGCATTCAGAGCTTCATTGTTATGGCTTTATAGAAAGTAAATACTAATATGTTCCACATACTGTGTAAATTAATAGAACCAATAAATGCATATGTTATCCATATATTGTAATTATATCTGTTAATAAAGGTGGAGAAAAAAAATCACTTTCTTATAACTTCTCATATAACAAAATATAAAATATTTCATAGTATCAGTAGCTGGTATGTGATATAAAATGGTGTCTAGATATAGAATGCCTTGTTAAAAATATGTATTTTATATGATAGTTTGTATAACATGCTCACAGATAGTGATTAATTTCTGTCTTGTCAAACAAGGTGATTATTTAAAAAAACACTCATTGGGTGACTGTAAAGTTGCACCCATCAGAAGGTAAGTTTTATTACTTGAACAAAAACTACTGGTTGAATTCTCTTATATTTTTATTATATATATTTTCTTTCAATATATCAGGGCTTGTCCTGAATAGTAGAAAATTCAGTAATTAGGATAGGGTGATCGGTGGAACACACAACAGTGATTTGCTGCCGCAGTGCTCAATAATACAGTATGGGTCAATATTATTCAAATTACTCAGTTTTTGTTAATAAAGAGGCTTCAGTTTTTCACTAGTCCCTTAAAGTATTCATTATCATCTGTGGTCCTGAAATAAACAATATTTTTATTAAAAATGGAAGGAAATTAACTAATGGGTGGTGAAGATGAATTAAATAAAATCCATGTGAGAACGGGAGGACACTTGCATTCTAATTTTTACAGTAATAACTACTACTGTGATAGCTATTCACATAATAATAATGCATTTTGCTACAAACAAAATAATTCAAGCAGATCAATTTATTTTCTTTATATGGTAAAAATTGGGCGACTAAGATGCAGTATCAAACAACTGTCCCTAGTGAATGTGATAACTGTAATTTACAAATAAACGTTTTATCTTTACTGTTTTCAAAATCCATCCAAGTTTTGAGCGCCCATTATCTCATAAATTACAGCATTCTAAATAACTGAATTGCTTACCTGCTAAGATAGTCTCCTTGAACAAGACAGCAGTAACACAACAATGACCAAAAAGCTGTTGAACACGAAAAATCTCATAAACCATAACACGGTGTCTTACAACAGTGATATTTGTCCAATTCCAGAATCAGCTTTATATAGTTGTAGATTGAGGTTATGGTCGTATCCTCAGTTCCCCACGACTTGATATTGAATCCAAGTGATCTATTTTGATTCATAATTGCTTGTAGGATATAGAAATAATTTTATAAAATATATTTCACAAACTAACCAAACTTATTTCCACGTGGGGGCAACTAGCATTACAGAATGGGAAACAGGGCGGGGCTAATGTGGAGGACATATTGCAACCCAAAATAATGGCGGCCCAGACCACAGAAACACTGGATCAGCCCGCATTTCAGTGATCCGTGGTAGACAACGGCGCGAAATTCAATGGTCTTCTTTAGCTGTTCTTCATGATGTCTTCAGTTTTTAAAAGCGACACATTAATTTTAAGCAATTAAAAAGTGAGTGTAATAATGCATAATGCCAAAAATTTTGCAGCCACACCAAACGCGTCAACCAGTTGCCCTCATAGAACAAATACGGACATATTTTGTGGCAAATACCGTATAGCCAGAAGAAAAAGAACATTCGAATTTCCCTCCAAGCGCCGCCGACATTAACCTCGTTTTTCCTTGAGTGTTGTTTTGGTTTGCTCCACACATTGCTTTATTTGTGAAACTGTTAATGGAAAACTGTTGATGGAAAATTTGTTTAAACATCATTTTTTATACTCGAAACCATTTCATATGTGAATGAATTTGTTAGGGAGTTTGAACTGTTTGAAGGCTTCAAACTTTACAACCACAAAATAGGTATGAAGTACAGCCAAGAAGCAAGAAATAAATGGGGCTCAAACACTATAAGCTCCTGATGAAGTGCAACTTTAGTTAAATGAGCGAGTACAAAGCGTAAGTATATTTATTACTGCATCTCTGGGCAATACCTTACACTATTTATTAGTCATTCATACACTCTCACTACTTTAATTTTCTAATCTTTTTGCAATAAAATCCTGGGATACGGTCAATAATATATTTAAAAAATATATATGTATATGATGGCCAACGTTTCGACGCTAGTAGTGCGTCTGCGTCATCTTCAGGGCGTGTGTGATATTTAATTTTCTATTCTTCTATTTTAGATCATACACAACCACATCTGAGTTGTAGATTGTAGGATGCTGCGTTGTCTGCAGTGTCTATCTTCATGTTAATAATTTTGATGAATATTATTGCAATGAGAGACGAGCTTATTCAGTGGACGAGCTTATACATATAAGTGACCAACAAAGATAGAGAAACCAAATGTTAAGCAGTGCCTTCTCAGTTATGGATTTGACAGATTGGCAATAGGATGCTCAACACAGATGAACATAGAAAATAATACTTGCAGAGGCTATGGCGCTTGAAGTATTCTACAGCAAAGCTAAGTACGTACATCCTATTTACTTCAAGAAAAAGCCAGTGATGTTATACAGTTGATCAGCCTAAAGATCTAACTATACAAAGGGCCAGGTACAATTAAAAGTTTAAATTTTTATAACTAATTCACCTTTATTATGTCTCGAACCTATTTGCTGTATTTCATATTACTACTCTCAAAATTTGCATTTCAATGTTTTCCTCATAAGCATTTCTGTGATTTGACTAGGATATGGAATTATGGATATTGATTACATTTCGATTAATTCTAATCTATCTGTGACAACTATTACTATTGTTTTTATGATCAATAAAGAGTCTTTATTTTGATTTATTTTGGTTGTTATTCATAAATGCAGATGTTCCTTTTTATAAAGTGGCAGATATGGGTGGGGTTTTCATTTATTTATTTATTGATTGTACAATTTGAAATCATAAATAACACAACATTATATCATGTGTTCCTGTTTTAATCCCATAGTTTTGACAAAGTTAAATGCTAAGGCTCCATATGGTTCAATAGGTTACGCTGCAGGTTTGCTAGGCTGTGAAATTGTGGATATTGATTACATTTCAATTAATTCTAATCTTCTATCTGTGACAACTATTGGGTATATACCTATTATAGTTTTCATGATCAACAAAAAGTATTTATTTTGACTTATCTTGGTTGGTATTCATAAATACAGATGTTAATTTTTATAAAGTGGGAGAGATAGCTGAGATATTCGTTTATTTATTGATTGTTAGTTTCATATTAATTTTTTTTACTTGGCATACCACCACTTAAAATAAAGGGTAATGTGCCAGAACAATACCTCCGAGGTGGTGTGGAAATTTTTATATACTAGGGTAATCAGGTGCAAGATTAAACAGCATGGACCTTGAATACTCTAGTTTAGTAGCATATTGCATTTCTTGCTAATATTTTTTACCCTGTTTCATGTGGTTACTTTATTCACTGTAGGTCAAACTGAGACGAGGTGAGGAATGAAAACATAAACCATATGCTTGATGGAACTTCAATAAAGAAGATTATTATTATTGTTATACTTGAATGCATTTTAAGACAATTTGTATTATATTATTTATAAATTACACACACAATAATCATATTAATCATGTTTAATATTTTCTTGCAAATAAATGAATGAATAGGTATTTTCATTGTTTTGCTCCAATTTTTAAATTTTTAAGCCAATCACTGATTGATTGAAATCAAACATCAATCAATCAGTCAATGATTGGCTAACATCAAAAATTATGATAATTTTGACATAAAAAGGTAGAGCATCTACAGATTTGCGCAACGATGTGGCAACATCGCCTCGAATTCTTGATACATCTGGCAACCCAGCGGCGGCCATGTTGCAACCCAAAATAATGGCCGCTGACATTGACATAAGTCATTCGTGTTTCCAGTGAAATAACACGGAATTGTGCCTTCTTAACCGTACCTGTTTTGTGCTTATTTCTGTGGTGATCTGTCAGAATATGTTAAACCCACAAATGTCAAAAGTTAAGCCAAGAAACGTCAAAGTTAAACCCTACTTTCACTTTGCCTTTGGCTTAAAGTTAATTATGAGTTTGACGCTAACTACAACCGGTGCAAAGCAATTCGTACTTTAATTAAGGCTTAACTTTAATTACAACTTTAACTATGACTGGTGCAAACCACTGATAGCATCAAATGGGCGTGCGGTATCCCCTCTCTTTCCTTATCTAAGGAGATGACGATGCGCGGAGACGTGTATTGATGATCGATGTACCCAGGATGTGCTGCTGCATGGCGGACTCGACTCTACTTTTTTGTGCTCTACCCACTAGGCCGGAGCATTGAAATATGGCAACACTGAATAGCGGGCCGAGCTGGGCCGAGCTTTTGTTTTTAAGTGATTAGTGTAATTTTCCAGAGTAAAAAAGAAAATTGGAAGGTGATTTTTTATGTGTTTCTTTATTATTTATCTGCACAAACGAAACTATAAAGATAAAAAGATACCTGCAAAGTGTGTAGTACCAGGTTGCACTAGCAATTGTGCGTCCGATAAGGGACATAAACAGAAGTGGGTGAAAGGTATTCCTCGGAAGGGCTGGTTATATTTATAAGGATAAAGACAATAATTCACAAACATTTCAAAGGATAAGACCTATTTTAAAGCACAATGTGGTACCTATAATGTTTTCTGGACCTCCCAAATATCACAGAAAAATACAGTTAATAGAACTCATCTGGGCATGGCCTGGGGCATACCTACGAAAGCATTTGATAGTGAAATGGAAATCAAGACCAGCAAGAATGGCTTCACAGTGACCTAATAGTGAATTTTTCTAGCTCAAGTGATAATTTACAAAGTAAATTGAGTGTTCATTTAAGTGGAAATGGAAGTGGCGGCAGGAAACAGGTTGCGTTTATTTTCATTTTGTAGTGTCTGACTGTGATGAAACAGACATCAGATGTAAGTGGTATTAGTAGTAGTAGTTCTAAAAAGTATTTTTCTTAATTTATTAACCGAGATGAACTCTAATACATATAAAATGTAATAATTATTCTGAAACTATAGGGCCACTGTTTGACAGCTAAGCCACGTTGCCACATCTAAGGCTCCGGCCTAGTGTAGAGTCAGCCATGAGGTACCACATTGTGCAAAATACTTTTTAGAACTACTACTACTAATACCACTTACATTTGATGTATGGTTCATCGTAGTCAAACACTACAAAATAAAAATAAACGGAATCTGTTTCCTGCTGCCACTTCCACTTAAATGAACACTCAATTTACTTTTTAAATTGTCACTTGAGCTAGAAAAATTCACTATTAGGTCACTGTGAAGCCATTCTTGCTAGTCTTGATTCCCTTTCACTATCAAATCTTTTCGTAGGTATGCCCAGATGCATGCCCAGATGAGTTCTATTAACTGTATTTTTCTGTGATATTTGGGAGGTCCAGAAAACATTGTAGGTACCACATTGTGCAAAATACTTTTTAGAACTACTACTACTATTAATACCACTTACATCTGATGTCTGGTTCATCGTAGTCAAACACTACAAAATAAAAATAAACGCAACCTGTTTCCTGCTGCCACTTCCACTTAAATGAACACTCAATTTACTTTTTAAATTGTCACTTGAGCTAGAAAAATTCACTATTAGGTCACTGTGAAGCCATTCTTGCTAGTCTTGATTCCCTTTCACTATCAAATCTTTTCGTAGGTATGCCCAGATGCATGCCCAGATGAGTTCTATTAACTGTATTTTTCTGTGATATTTGGGAGGTCCAGAAAACATTGTAGGTACCACATTGCGCAAAATACTTTTTAGAACTACTACTACTGGTTCCAGTCCAAATGGTACACGGACCTGGAGATCGATGTTGCAGCGAACATCTACAATAAAAACCTAGTAGTCAATTCTGTCGAGAAGAAACATGGATACCTGTGCATAAGTCTAAGCAAAGTCAAGATTTATTGCTGCTACTGCTCCCCAAATATTTCCTTCGAGCTCTATAACAAATACATGGAAACACTCTGGGAAGACGTTTCGACAGCTGGCCGAGATGTAATAGTACTGGGAGACCTGAACGCTAAGTCATCAGAATGGGGGTCACCAACGACAGATAGGAGGGGCCACATCCTTTGTGAATGGCTAGCTGCCATGAATATGGTGGTTATAAATGATGGTCGCCGGCCAACGTTCTGCAGGGGAGCCTCGAGCTCCTACATTGACGTCACCCTGACTTCTCAAGAGGTCGCGGGAAATATACATGGTTGGGAGGTTCTTGAGACTGAAACGCTGAGCGACCACAACTTCATTTATTTCGAGCTCAACACGAAGGACAGACTCAAGAAAAGGCCAATTGAACGTCATACCCCATACGTAAACTTAAGCAAGTTTCGGGAAGCGCTGAACCTGAGAATCAGGGACATCAATTCTCTGAACGACGTTGATGAGCGCCAGTACACCACCCTGATGCAGCAGCTGCTCAGAGACAGCGTCGTAAGGAGGGGGAAGAAAATCGCTAGCGTACCCTACTGGTGGAGCGATCAGATCGAGGAGGCGAGAGAGGGTTGCATCTCGGCGCGCCGGGAACATTCGAGAGCGCTGCGCAACAAAAGGAGGTCGGATGAGGAGAAGCGTGCGTTACATGAGGCGTACGCGGCCAAAAAAAGACTGCTACGAAAACTTATATATGCCGCGAAGAAGAAACTGTGGCAAGATCTTTGCGACAACGTGGATAACGACGTCTGGGGAGAGGGATACAAAATCGTCACGAAGACACTGACGGCACAGCCATCAACCGCCAATCTAAGTGACGACAGAAAAGTGGAGATCCTGAGGGAACTCTTTCCGGTACGCGCGGACTCATGGGAGAAAGAAAGCACTGCCGACCATGTGGAGCCTCTCACGTTGGAGGAGCTGAAGGAAGCAGCTGGAAAGCTGAAAGTAGGGAAGGCCCCTGGGCCAGACAGGATACCCCCGGAGGTAGTGAAAGAGGTGGTTTCCTCAGCACCAGATATAATCCTATCTCTCTTCAATCACCTCCTGAAGACGCAAAACTTTCCGAAGGCCTGGAAAGAAGCAAACGTGGTACTACTGAGGAAGGGTGGGAAACCTCCAGAACTCGCCTCATCGTTCAGACCGATTTGCCTATTAGACACCGTGGGGAAGCTTTTCGAGATTGTCATACGTCAAAGGTTGCAGAATGAAATAGACAAAGCTGGAGGTCTTTCACCGTACCAGTTTGGTTTCCGTAGCGGCAAATCTACTGTCGACGCCCTGGAGGTGGTAACAAAAGCCTGCAGGGAATCCAAGCAAAAATGGTGTGCAGCAGTGACGTTGGACGTGAAAAATGCGTTCAACACAGCCTCGTGGGGGAAAATCATGGAGGAACTCCGAGCTCGAAATGTGCCAAGGTATCTATACAACCTTATAAGTAGCTACCTTGACTCGAGAACCGCTAGGATCGCTGGCATAGAAATCCCAATGACAACGGGAGTTCCACAGGGTTCAGCTCTAGGACCGACACTGTGGAACATTCTTTATGACGGAGTTTTGAAGCTTACTCTGCCAGGTGGCACAAAAGCGGTGGGGTATGCAGACGATTTGGCCCTGGTAACCGTCGCACGCGACGAGGTGGCCTTGATGCAAGCGACCAACAGAGCTTTGGGCATCATAGACAGGTGGATGGGTGGACATTTCCTGGACCTCGCCCCAGAAAAATCCGAGGCCATCATTCTACGGGGCTGCAGAAGGAAGAGGGAAAGTGTTGTTTTCTATCTCCGTGGGGAGCAACTCAGACCCAAAAAGGCTGTTCTGTATCTAGGCATAACACTAGATAATGAAAAGAGTTACGGAGAGCACTTGAAAGCCGTGACAGCAAAGGCGGAGAAGAAGGTGGCAGCTCTTTCTCGGCTGATGCCGAATATTGGCGGACCCCGCAGCCAAAAAAGAGCACTTTTATGTGGAGTAGCCCAGTCGATGGTACTGTACGGAGCACCAGTATGGCACCAAGTCACCAAGGTCAAAAGACACCGGACAAAGCTGGATAGCCTGCAGAGGAAGGCACTGTTGAGGGTGGCCAGTGCTTACCGCACCGTGTCAACCAGGGCTCTCCAGGTTATAACAGCAACACCACCGTTATACCTGTTGGCGGAAGAGAGAGCACGTATCCACACAGAACAGAGAGCGATAGCAGGAGTCCGTTCAGCCGCAAGGAGTGAAACCTTGAGAAGATGGCAGCAGATCTGGGACGACACAGCGGACGTGGCGCAGTGGACCAAGAGACTGATTCCGCGCATAGAAGAGTGGGTGGGGTGCAAGCACAGAACAACGTGCTACTTCCTCACCCAGGCACTCGCAGGTCACGGCCCGTTCAGGGCGTACAGAAACCGTGTCGGCAGAGCAGTGGACGACTTGTGCTGTCACTGCAATGTAGTGGATACTGTAGAGCACACACTCTTTGACTGTTCCAGATGGGCGGCATACAGATGCGAGGTCAGGGAGGCACTGGGCCACGACCTCACTCCAGAAAACATGGTCCCAACAATGTTATCAAATGAGTCACACTGGAAGGTCATCCACCGAATGACACAAAAGATCTTGAGCGCCAAAGAGAGCGAAGAAAGGAGGAATGTATGACAAACGTTGACAACACGCAAGTAGCAGAAGCAGACCCCCCTACAGCGAGAAGAATATTGTTCCACGATGACACCAGCTGTAGGTGTGGCGAGAGGGGGAAGGGTTTAGTCCGTAGGCACCACCTATGGTGAATCGGGCATGCTCTATGATCCAGAGTATCTAGGAAGATTCCTAATCCCCTCTATAATCAATAAAAAAAAAAAAAAACTACTACTGGTTCATCGTAGTCAAACACTACAAAATAAAAACAAACGCAACCTGTTTCCTGCTGCCACTTCCACTTCCACTTAAATGAACACTCAATTTACTTTGTAAATTATCATTTGAGCTAGAAAAATTCACTATTAGGTCACTGTGAAGCCATTTTTGCTGGTCTTGATTCCCTTTCACTATCAAATCTTTTCGTAGGTATGCCCCAGATGAGTTCTATTAGCTGTATTTTTCTGTGATATTTGGGAGGTCCAGAAAGCATTGTAGGTACCACATTGTGCTTCAAAATAGGTCTTATCCTTTGAAATGTTTGTAAATTATTGTCTTTATTCTTATAAATATAACCAGCCCTTCCGAGGAATACCTTTCACCCACTTCTGTTTTGTCCTTTATTGGAACCACAATTGCTAGTGCAACCTGGTACTACACACTTTGCAGGCATCTTTTTATCTTTATAGTTTCGTTTGTGCAGGTAAATAAGTAGAAACACATTAAAAATCACCTTCCACTCTGCAGTTTTTACTCTGGAAGGTTATGTTTGTGGAAGCACAATTAGTGCAACCTGGTACTACACACTTTGCAGGCATCTTGTTATCTTTATAGTTTCGTTTGTGTAGGTAAATAATTAGAAACACATTAAAAATCACCTTCCAATCTTATTTTTCACTCTGGAACGTTACACTAATGACTTAACAACAAATAAAAGCTCGGCCCCCGATTCAGTGTTGCCATATTTCAATGCTCCGGCCTAGTGAGTAGAGTCGATGGATGATTTCACGGCTGTGAAATTTGGGTAGAGATGCGTAAATGAAAAATCGATACCGGTACCAACTCGATATTTTTTAGACAAATAGGGGCGTTTGTTTCGTACAAAGAATTTTGTGCAATTGATTGCACCCCTCAATAATTATATAATTATTTTCGATACCGACACCCCTACAAAAGTATCGATACCAGCTTGGAATCGCTTTTATCTAAGATAAAAAAACTCGATATTAGTGCAGAAGTACAAGAATCGAAGTATCGTTAACATCCCTAAAAATAAAAACATCCAAAAGTGGGGACGCGCCTGTAATTGCCGCCAACTTGAGATATTGTGCTGGTTGTTTACTATGCTGTGCCTTGCCGGTACCATGTAAAAGATAGATATTTTTCATACGTCAGTATGTATAACTCGGAAAGGGCGAAACTCAGTTTTTCAAAATTTTATAGGGGAGTAAACGAGCTAATTTTTGGAGGAACGATAGATCATGATATTTCGAACCTAAAACCCCCAGTACCATTTTACTAGTTGACGCATAGTTAAACAGAAAAAAATTAAAAAAGTATGACTGCAAAATCACAATCCGACAACATTTCCTAGTATTCGCCCTAGTTTCTGTCAGGTGTTTTTGGAGTATATTCACTATGTAAACAAATGTTATTGTCTCTAGGCTTGTTGCCGCTATTCTGTGTTATCAGAATATGTTGCAATTTTTTTTTTGAAACTTCAAATTTGGGATATTCGTATTATATTTGTGCTACAAGCATTACAATCCTGTGTAATATTCGTACTTTACATAACGGCATTTAAGATCTTAAACACCCTGTATATGTATATCAAAATGAATCCCTTTTTCCCTTGGTCACGGCATCACGTGAGAACGACTTTACCAATTTTCATCCATCTTTTTTATAAGTTTTCTGTTACTTCGTAGAAGGTCCTTACGTGGAGAAGTCTAAGGGAAATTATATAAAATATCAGAAAATTTAGAAAAATGTGAGACACGACTACAAAAGGGTATAAAGTGATTTGTTTGTTGTTGTTGTTGTCATGTATGACGTTGCTGTCAAAAATACAGGTTTAAACTTAAATGTCAAGGAACCATACAGAAATTTCAAGCCTGTCAACTTTGTCAAGTGTGCGTCGTGGAAATGACGAATATGTACACAGGATGTTAATTAATGATAGGTAGACTGTAATTTCAAGGGCATATTTATGGCTCAAATTCGAATAGAAAAGCTCATACAGGGTGTCGAGATAATCGATAGACAACGCTTGGCAGGTGATAAACCTCACATTTTTATGAACATTGAGATAGGAACATTAAGCCTTAAAATGCTTAATTTTCAAGATTCAGGGTGACAAAGTTTTACTTTTATTTTCGTTTTTTCTCTTATATTTCGCAATAAAATGGCACAATGATCTAAAATTACCTATTTTAAAAATTAGATATATTTATTTAAAAAATTATATACATTTGAAACATGTTTTTGGTTTACCTAAACCTAAAATTAATTCGTGCCAGAAAACCGATAATTCTTTCGATCATATTGTTACGAGTCTTTAGTCCGATTGGGCAAAGATACACTTGGTACGGATTTCACAATTTATTTTCACTAACTATGTACACTACGCCTAGCCTAACACTTACAGTCTAATTTATCTAAAGTCACTACACTAATTTATATTGGTCCTTAACTTCACTAATTTATGTCACAGTTCATTTATTTAGCGCGCGCCACTGGACGTTACGTATTGCTTTCTACTGCACGGCACTGTATCGACTGTCACTCTGGTTGCCTGCCCGTATTTATATATACGCATCTCCGATACGAGACAAGTTCGTCCCCTTCCCGTCGCCTTCCAGCGACTTCTACGCGCTCTGGAAATCTTCTATAACGCTCGCAGCCTCCGCTTCTCGGATAAGGACAGGGCCGGATCGGCACACTGCCCCCTCCTTAAGGCCGTTTCGCCCCCGAAACGTTCATGTCTGAATGGGCACAGAACGCCCTACTTGCAGCCAGAAGTTTGGTAAAAGAAGCAATCCACGGTTCTGTGTTCTGTCGGTCCCCTGGGGTTCCAGCTGCAGACCAGAATTTCGATTCCCCTGAACCTGAAGAGAACTTCAAGCATGTTTCGGATGATCCGCCAATCCAGGCCGTCCCGTCCGCAAGCTAGCTTAGGAAACTCCAGCTTCAAAACACTTGCGGTCAGCAGCTTCTCTCTGAGGTCCAGGAGTGCCTCCCATACAATCCGGTACGTCGGTTTCTGATAGGACTCCTCCTTCGAAATCAAGTAGTAGAGTCGCCTCTGGCCACTTCGTAACTCCAGCACTTGCCAGACTCGTCCACCCTGTCTCTTCAGCTCGTCCGCTTGGCCAAACAGACGTTGGAATTGTAACGAAATTTTTGTTAATTTCATTACACGTCGTCTGTGACTCCCTTTTATAGATCAAGTCTTACAGAATGATCTCCTATTGACAGGTAAATATATGTTCCTCCCTTATGCTTTGCCGTTACGCTATTAAAAGAACCACTTTTCCGCGCCTATTTGTTCTCTAGCCTAACTGGACTATAACTGGTTGTTACGCAGACGTCTTTAGTAAGGGTTGCCAACGAGAGAAGAATTATTACTCAGGGTTGCCAATGTAGGAGAAGTTAATAAATATGACTATTGCGTTATTTATAAAAGTTAACCTTGCAAAGTTGTTAGTTTCATTCTCTTAGTGCATTTTTCGTTCCCTATTATGAGTTTATTTCATTAATAATAGTAATTCTGTCCCGATTTGCAATTAAGACTATAGTTACTTTGAGGTTGGGTTGGTAGTACTAGATTGCTGTTGGCAACACTGCCTTCCTTGCGGATGGTGAGATTTGACAGTTGTCTATTGCAAAGTCGTGAACAGATGTGCTTTTTATGAAGTTCCGGTGAGAGTTTATAAATTAGCTCGCTGACGACTTCTAGAGCCTTCTCGATCCGGCGCTCTCTCGATCCAGCTTCTCGATCCCCGACTTCAGCAGCAACAGGTCGGTTCTGTCCTTTTGGCCTTCCTCCATTTTCATGAAATAGTGACAATTTCATTGCCGTGGGGTTTACTTTGAAGTTTATTCACTCTCCTTTCGCGAGATTTCTATTTGAAGTACCTAACCCAATAACACGGGCAATTATTTTTGTGAAAATTCTGCCATTCCGACGTTTTGGTATAATTGCGTACTGCGCTGTGCAACCAGCGAGTGATTTCGTATTTCGATAGCATTTTGCTGTTAATATTGAACCTTTAGTCTCTAGACTCGATATTGTTGATTTAGTTTCTTTTTCTAGTTTGGTTGGGAACGCCATACTGTGTTATATGTGTTTTTCAGCCCAAGTGTGTGTGCATCTGCTTCCCGAAGGAACTGACCTGGTGCTAATGTCAATCTAAAGGAATACACGCCCTTTTCCACCTACTTCTAGACCCTGGAAGGATTCACAGCAATGTGACTACAAGCTGTTTCTGCTACTTTGGATATAGAAGGTACGTAAAATTTGCTTATTTCAAATTTGATCGCCATTTTGGCAGCTATCGAGCTATTTTACGTACTTTCGCATCTAGAGTTTGTGGTCACCTCCAAGTGTGACCTTCATTCTTTTTTTGTTGTTGCTCTTTTGTACATTTTTGAGAGAGAGAGAGAGAGAGAGAGAGGAGCACACCTTTTTTATTTGGTAGAGTTCTGTGTAAAAATTGCTTAGTTCATTGTTTCCGCCATTTTGGGCGACTTATGGGCATTTTTGCCTAACCTTCTTCAGTTTTCTTTGTACCTTGTACAATTTTAGAGAGAGAGAGAGAAGCATCTTTCTTTATTTTGGTATAGTTTGATAGTTTTTGAGTGTGCTCACACACATTTTGCAAATTTTGAGCTGTAATTTTGCTGTATGAGTTTGACAAATTTTCCATATTTACAACCGATACAGCCTACCGAAGTGCATCTATGTGAGACTGAACGTACTCATAGATTTTTGTTTCTTTTGGAGCTATAGTTTTAACATTGAGAGTATTTATTAAAGTATAGTTGCTCGTACCTTGCAACTACTGTTCATATAGTTTCAATTTTCTGGATTATTTGTGATATTTGATTTTGAGACATTTTAGTAAATATTTGTGGGCTTGATAAATTTTTTTTATGGTTGCATTACCTTTCAAGATTCTAAATTTTCTGGAGCACTAGAGCCAGCAGCAACTTAATAGAATCATAGCCTTGATTTCTTCTTAAATCAATTAAACTGCTTTGAACCATAGCCTTGCTCACTTCAAGACTCATATTTTTAAAGTTTTATTTTAAGTATTAGACTTGAAAGGCCTATCAAGTACCTAGGTTAGGTGATACTTTGTTGATACGATATTGGTACTTTATTTTAAAATTATACTCCTTTTTTATATATATATATACATATATATATATATATATATATATATATATATATATATATATATATATATATATATACAGGGTGAGTCAAGCTCAACGCCTCGGACACTTGTGACTAAACGATACCACTTTTCGAAAAATCGACTTTGCAAGTGTATGTAGGTCGAATTGGACTACATTTTAAAAATAATGACTTTTATACAGGGTGTCCAATAAAAGCGTGACATATCAAAGTTATGATTTTTTAAATGGAATACCCTGTATATTATTGCATATTTAGATTCCCGGGGGCATTTTAGTGTGACTTTATGTATCACACATGGGACTTTAAGCGAACCGTTTAGGTGCAAATCACAATTTTGGGTATAGGTAGATGTCAGAAAAAAATTGAATATCGCAGCTACTATAAATCTTAGAGGGCTGTGACTTTGCCGTGTTACTAAGTATGAAAAGAGTCAGATTACGTTAAACGGTCGAGTTCGAATTACATTTGTACTTGGAGAAATCGGTAGATCAATTAAGGAAGCTTCAATCAAAGGTAACTTGATTTTTTCAAATGGGAATGCATAATTTTTTTTATACGATCAAATGTGCAATTTGATAGGCTTTCTAATTATATCAGGTAGTGAATATCAATCTATGGTAGTTTTTATTAAATTTCGAGATTTCAATCAAATCAGTGTTTTTCAACTTCCTTACCTATAAACAAACTAGCAGGCCATGAAATATAAACAAAATCGTATTCAGATGGAAGAAAACAACTAACTTAGCAAAAAGATCCAGCAGAACTAGAATAAAAGAACAAGATTATAAAAATTCCCTACAACAAATCAACTCTAACCAGAAACAACGGCGGTAACATGTCTAATGTTAAAGAGAAGCTGGAGTACGACAACCTACTAACGACTGCAATGTACTAGAGATTAAAAATTTCCAAAATCACTAAACACTTTGAAATAAAAGCAAATCTTTCAGCGATCGTTGCCGTCAGTCTAATATCTTCAGAACGTAATTTCACATTTAATGGTATAAAATTTCCGTCAAAGTCAAGAGTAATGATACCTCTCACTGTTGTCCTTTTTCAGCATCTATTAGCAAGGTCGCAAAAAAAAGGAATACTGGAGGAAGGAAAAGGGGGAAGGAAAATAACATTTTAATTTTCTGCCAGGTAAATTATGTTTAATAATTTGAGCAGATTTTTAATTTATTCTTCATTTTTGGCGATCTTGCTTATGAGTATTGAAGAATTTGCAGAACTCCAGTCAGAGGTATCGGTTACTGTTTTTTTAAATCATGAAATGTGAAGTTATTAAACTGCCAACAACATTACGTGGTAGATTTCCTTTCATTTCAAAATTCACAATGGTTTTGTGAATCTTCAATCTTCAGAATATTGTAGTAGCTGGTATGCTGTGAAAAATATGCATTTCTGTCGTACTCCAGCTGCTTTTTGACCTTAGATGTGTAATGTCTGCTATTTCTGGTCAGAATTGATTTGTTGTAAGTCATTTTCATAACTTTGTCCCTTTACTCTAGTTCTTCCGTAACTATCTGTTAAGTTAGTTGTTTTGCTCCATCTGAACAGTCTTTTGTTTATATTTCATGGCCTGCTAAGTTACGTATAGGTAGGAAAATTGAAAAACACCGGTTTTACTGAAAATCTGAAATTAAGTCAAAACTAGGAGAGATTGATATTTACAACTGCATATCATTAGAAAGCTTATCAAATTGCACATTTGATCGTATAAAAAAAATTATACATTCCTATTTGAAAAAATCAAGTTACCTTTGATTGAAGTTTCCTTAATTGATCTACCTATTTCTCCAAGTATAAATGTAATTCAAACTCGATCGTCTAACGTAAATTGTCGCATTTCATGCTTAGTAACACGGCAAAGTCACAGCCCTCTAAGATTTATAGTAGCTGCGATATTCAATTTTTTTCTGACATCTACCTATACCCAAAATTGTGATTTGCACCTAAACGGTTCGCTTAAAGTCCCATGTGTGATACATAAAGTCACACTAAAATGCACGCGGGAATCTAAATATGCAATAATATATAGGGTATTCCGTTTAAAAAAACATAACTTTGATATGTCACGCTTTTATTGGACACCCTGAATAAAGGTCATTATTTTTAAAATGTAGTCCAATTCGACCTACATACACTCGCAAAGTCGATTTTTCGAAAAGTGGTATCGTTTGGTCACAAGAGTCCGAGGCGTTGAGCTTGACTCACCCTGTATACATCATTATAACAAACCTGAGCCAATTGGAAATTGACCATATACTGAGCCACCTACTTAGAGATGTGCTAGATAAATAATAGTTTTATTTTCATCTCCAGATATGTTGTGTTGTATCTAAAAACCGTAATATACATAAGAAATTATTTAAAATAAATATTTTTGAAAATGCTTATATATTCATATTTATAGTACATACATGAGCCATGCATACATTTAATACCATTGTGAGCCTTTGATATACAAGTTTATGTAAATGATCGAATCTTCCTGAGCCAAGCAATGTTGCCAAGATTACAGCTGGGTTTAGGCTCAGAATAGTTAGCAATCAAATATATACAAATAACACGCCCACTTGACCTTGACTGGGTGGAATTATTACTCCTGATGTACTGTGTGAGGCTTTCCCGGCCACCGTCGAGTGAATTTGTGGTTCTTGGGTTGTTAAGCCGGCGTCGTTTAGCGTTAAGGCTTGACGTTTCGCCACCATGAGTGGATGGCATATTCAGAATCTATTTCACTTTGACGACTTCCAAAATACTGTAATTTGGATTTTGGATACTGTAATTTGTATTGGTCAATATGGTCAAGACATTCTCACGTGATGCCGTGACCAAGGGAAAAGGGATTCATTTTTTTTTATTCAGGGTGTTAATTAAGTATGTTAACAAACTTTAACCACGAATAGTACTCTGAAAAATAGAAAGAAAATGTCATATGAACATGGGTCCGGAAATGCTTCCTAAGGGAGCTACGCTCCTTTGCATGGAGCACCCTGAAGACGGTTTTCCTTCGATATTCTCGAAACCATTCATAACAAAATTACGAAATTAGGTACGATGGGTAAACTTTTGACGCTGAATCTGATTCTGAATTCAGAATTTCATAATTTTAATCAGAGGCGTATCATACGGGAGGAGTTAGGGGTAAAAATAACCCCATTTTCTAAATGGTAATTTTTTGACATTTTGATTTTAGAATATGGTGTTTCAGAGTTTGTTGTCAAGTAGAAGTGTACTGATATCCAGCTGGTGGCGGTCACTTCCACTTTAAGAAAACATTCTCTATTTGTCTTAGTATTTTACTTCTTTTTTGTTCAAACTCTTATTAAATAATGTTACTTTAAAAATAATACCTAAATGTTTTGTAATAACTCTAAACTGAATAAACTGACAGTTCTTAAGTTGTTTATCAATTATTTCAATTGTTTTTCACAGCACACTTATTAAATAAATGAACATTTATTTATTTACAATAGCCAGCATCGATTCAATGCTTTGCATTTTTCTCGAAAATGGTTAGCCCTATCGAGATGTACCAAAAAACCATTTGTACGTAGAAATCTCTGAAATGTCTGTCTGTTGGCGTTCTTCTAGCCTCCCAATCTCAGTAACCGCTACATGGATTGTGATGAAATTTGGGCAGCGTTATGCTGTGGGGTCGTAGTAGGTAATGTTTCTATAATTTTGAAAATCGTTATACGGGGGGCGGAGTAATTAGCAAAAAACGAAAAATTTGAAATACGCCTCAAACTTCGTTTTTAGGCGTTTTAGGGGTTCCTGATCATTTTCTACTTTTTTTTGGGTGGGGCTGAATTTGGGGTGATTGGGGGGTGGGGGGTTGTAATACTGAAAAATTTGTTGTATTCACAATGGGCTCTCTAATGACCTGTAAATGAAAGACCTAGCGCCATAATACAATTTTTTAGGTCCATCCAAACATTGCCTTCCTTATAATAGAAACCAAGGGACTTGGAATAATTTGTGATGTATATATCCGAGTGTTGTTTTAGTTTTAGATCGTTCTTTATTGCATAACGCCAAAATTATGGAATGGATTTTAATTAAATTTTGACACAGTATTACTGCCACGGCGAGGATGGAAAACGCGCATGTTTTGGAAAAATCGTGTCAGTGGCGGCGCAGCAACAATAAAAAAACTAAAAATGTAAAAATAGCTCAAACTTTATTTTTCGGCGTTTTACGGGTTTCTGATCATTTTTTACTTTTTTTGGGAGGGGGTGAAATTGGGGTGGTTAGTGGGTAGGGGGTTGTAAAACTCAAAAATTTATTCCATTTATAACAGTGTCCATTGACCTGTGAAAGAAATACCTAGCGGCATAATAGACGTTTGTTAGGTGCATCCGAACATTGCCTTGGCTATTACAGAAATCAAGGTATTTGGTATTGGTAGGGGTAGGTATTGATTTAGGTCGTTCTGAATTTAGTAGGCAACACTGATTTCTCCACGACCTTTCTTTTCCTAGTGCGAAATGCGGTATTACATTTTTAAATATCGATCAATTCTCATTTGTTGACCTTATGGCACCCTTAATGCGTTGTGCACCTGGAAATCATTTTGCGTTTGTTTTCTCAGCCTATGAATATGGGTTGGATTAGGAATACAATACCAAAAATGTGTAATCTCGAAATTTTCGAAAATTTTCGCGGTTATTAGCTTTCCCTGTATCTATCTTGCATGTACGTAACGGATTATTTTAACGCTCTTTCCGTCTACCTTATTGAAGTGAAACTTGCGTATTTGCCAAGGACCGATACAAGGTAATAACCGAATTAAAGCGTCCCATAGGAACGGATATGAATCTAAGGTCACCTGGATTGCTTATGGGTGAAGCACAATCAAATTATACTAGTGAATGAGGAACTAAGCAGTATCCATTAAATATGATCATTCGCTAATAAATATTTGATAGTTTGAAAAACGCAAACTTGCTGGAACGCATGTCCGTAGGTCGACAACAACGTGAGACATGGACTTCCTTGATGTAGACATGAAGATATCTCCTTCCTATAACGTGTTTTTGGCGGATTGGACTCAAGAATAAAAAATCAACAAAGGTTTAAAAAATCAGAATATATGCTTATAAAGGTAAAACGGATTAAAAAGTACAGATGTTTTGCATTTTAAATATAAGCGATAAGGTGATGATTGAGAACATTAACGTTATTGTATTCTACGTATAGAAACAGTACCAATGGAACGTTCAAAACAGTTGGTATCGAACACTTCGCGATTTACTACAATGAAATTATTTTTTTAGATAATGACTTAATTCGTATTTGTCATAATTTTTGCCAATCCAGCTTACCACTAAAACGTGCTTTTTAGACTCTAATATATTTTTAAATATAATTTTGCCTGACGTGCAAGGTTTGGTCGCTCTTATGGTTAGTTTGAAATTTAGAATTCACGTTGATTGCTATTGATGATTGTCATTATCACCAAGTATCGACTTGAATAAGCTTAGTGGTTGCAGTGGCAATAAAGAACTCCCATCTCGCCGTTGTATTTTACCTTTTGTGAGGTCAAGTCCAAAAAAAATGATTGTATATGTCTATTAAATGTATTCCATTTAAAACTGTTATTGACATGTCTTTTTCAATTTCTGGAAACGTTTGTCAGTTTCGAGAAGTTGAGCACGGCAGGTTTCAATATGTAGCGTTTTTCTAAAATCTAAAGTAAAACAAAGAAAGGGTCTATAAAACTGTCCCAGAAATTGTGCTGTTTTATTAAAATTTAGAAAAAAAAACCAAACAGCGCTATTTTTATATTTCGAATTGTTAACATTTGAATGATACCTGAACCTTAGTAAAATTTTGTACACTAAAAAATCTGTGTGATAAAGAGCGTAGACCATTAGAGTCGATATATTTACCTCTGTTTCGACACAGAATCATACAGATACTCTTCGAATTTTTGAATTATGGCTCGATATTTGTAACTGCAAATCATCCTAAATCCCAAATGAAATCGCTATTCATATTTAGATCATGAAAAGGTACATTTTTTCGATCCCAAACTCATTAGACTTCAATATTCGATAATCTTAAGATTAGTGATGATCCCATTTACCTATTGTGTTATGTTGACAAGGTATTTTACTACGTTTTATAGTATAGTGAGGAACACTATTTCCGGCAAGCCTTCGTTTTAGCGCAAAACGAAATCAGAGCCGAGAATGATCACAAATGACTGGGTTTAACATCCTAAGTCCAACGAGAGCACTCCCAGACTGAGAAAACTCTGATGGAAAACTAGTAAATTTTGAAGTTGTACCAATCGACTTTGCTTGACGTCCTAACTCCAGTTGTATCAATAGTAGACCGAAGAAACGTTTATTTTGATCTCAATTCTCAAAATTAAACAAAAAAAAAATTTATCGGCAGCCCCCCCCCCCCTAAAATTGCCTTATGCCTTATGTCTTTCCTTCTCAGGTCAATGGACAGTCTATTATCAATGCTACAGACTTTTTAGTTTTACAACCACCCACCCCCAAACCACCCAAATTCATCCCCATCCAAAAAATAGGTAGAAAATGATCAGGAACCCCTAAAACATCTAAAAACGAAGTTTGAGCTATTTTCATATTTTTAGTTTTTGATTATTGCTACCCTGCCACTGACACGATTTCTAACAGCCACACGCGTTTTCCAACCTCACCATGGTAGTAATTCTGTGTCAAAATTTCATTAGAACCAATTTAATAGTTTCCACGTTACAAAATACAAAACGATCTAAAGCAATAAATACTCGTATTTATACAGAAAATTCTAAGTCCCTTAGCTTCGATAATAGGTTAGGCAATGTTTGGATGGACCTTAAAAGGTGATTTATGTCGCTAGGCCTTCCTTCACAGGTTAGTGTACAGCCTGTTATGAATACAACAAATTTTTCAGCTTTTCAACCCCCCACCCCCCAACCGCCTCAATTGCACCCCCACCTAAAAAATTCAGAAAATTTTCTACAACGCTTAAAAACTAATTTTGAACTGTTTTTGTATTTTTAGTTTTTTTATTAATTTTGCGCCACCACTGGCACAATTTATAAAAACTATACGCATTTTCCATCCTCGCCACGGTCGTAATACTGTGTCCAACCTGCATTAAAATCAATTCAACAGTTTCCTCGTTACACAATATAGACCGATCTAAAGAAATACTCGTATGTTTACACTTGAAAAGTCCTTTGGTTTCTGTAATAGGCAATGTTCGGAAGGACCTAAAAAAAGTTATTTATGTCACTAGGTCTTCCTTCACAGGTTAGTGGACAGTCTATTATGAAAGCAACGTATTTTTCAATGTTACAACCCCCTACCCCCCAACCACCCCAACTTCACCTCCACCCAAAAAAAAATATAAAATGATCAGGAATCCCAAAAACGCCTAAAAACGAAGTTTGAGCAATATTTATTTTTTTTGTTTTTTGCTAATTACTCCGCCGCCCATGCACCGATTTTCAAAATTGTAGGAACATTACCTACTACGGCCCCCAGCATATCACTGCCCAAATTTCATCACAATTCATGTAGCGGTTGCTGAGATTACGTGGCTAGAAAAACGCGTACAGACAGACCGACAGACAGACAGACCGACGGAAATGAGTGACGTGGATTTTCGTTATAAAACGCCCAAAAAGTGTATTATCTCAAAATCGAAAATTTTCACGATACTCCCCTCACCTATCGGTGTGGGAAGTAAAGGCCCGGTCAAACAGAGAACGCGGCGGTCCGGCGTTCTCTATTAATACAATGGAACGCTGTAACGCGGCGGTCTAGAACGCGGCGTTCGGCGTTCCATTGTATTGTTAGAGAACGCCGGACCGCCGCGTTCTCTGTTTGACCAGGCCTTAAATGTCTTCTAGTTACGCGCCTGCGCAAACCTTATTCAACCTAATTTTAATTATTTATATTAAAAATTCAATGTTCCATAGTCTGGTAGTCGTCTTCGACCCAGGACGTGAAGCCGTGCCAACTGACATTCGATGAAACCCCATTTAATCCATTTTGTCCGCAATAACTCAACCGGTCGGGTTAAGTTAGGAGGTACTGAGTTTTCAAGTGCAGTAGTTTTTCACCAAAACTGTTACTCGGTCTGGGAACGGTCACGTTCGACTCAGGACGTCAAACCTTCCACTATCTATATTTTAGTTTCCGCTAAAACGAAGGCCTATTTCCATATAATCTCTTAATGAACTTTGTTTTAAAAAACATGAAACGTGCCTGATCAGGATTTGGAAAGATTCAAAACTTGAAATATCTAAATCATTTGTGCCCTACCTGCACTCATACTAATTAAATATATAAGTGGATAAAGTGTCATGTGTGGTGTCATTATAATAAAAATCCAAAGGGTGCTATTTTGACCTGAAATATTACAAGTTACATTTGATGCCTCTTTAACCTATATTATCTCAAGTTCATACATTTAGGTGTCATTTGTACCAAGATTAATGAGGGTGCCAATACACGAAACCTTCAACACTTTTATTTTATATATATAAAACGGCAAAATATCTAGGCAACACTGTAGGGTGCTAGTTTGACGTGCAATATCTCAAGTTCATGCATTTTGGTGCCATAAAGTCAAGGTTTATATGGGTGCCGATACAAAGGCACATACTTCCAGCATTTTATATGTATATAGCTGTGGGTGTCAGATTGTAAACCATTTATATGGGTGCTGTTAGATTCAAGCAATACGTATATATATATATATTTATTTACAGCGGATCACCCAGCGTCCGGACCAAAAGCGTTTTACCCAGCGTCTGGCGTATATAACTGTATATAAGTAAGTTTCAGAAACAGGTCGCTTGGCGTCATAGTTCACCGTTAGCTCCACTGGGCGTCCATATTTTTTATTTTTTATGCCTGTCTATTAATAGAATTTATATACAGACTTTTTGTAAATTCAGCGTTGATGTTACTAGGCGTCCACCCTTAAATGGCTTATTGCCACGAGGTAAGGGTTCTGAGATAGCCGTTAGAATGAGTGGAACTTTGAGCGTGTTGACTAGAAGCGTAATGGCTAATGAGAGAAGAGTCACTGCCCAAGAACTATGATACAGCTATGCAGTTATAGTGGTACAATACTACAGGGTGTCTCAAAACGACCCGACTATTTGAGGTAGGGAAAAACCAAAACCGGCTTATTGTAAATACCATTGATTAGTGCCAATGGAGAGTTGAAGGAAGAAATTTTACTTTTTCAAAATAACATTCTTTAAATGACGCCCATTTTGTTGAAGGCGTTTTTCAAACGGTGTGTGCACATTTTATCAAAAACTGTTCCAAGGAGTTGCTGAGTTGCTATCGATCTGATGCTTTCTTCAATATTGTGGCAACTAAACACGCATCCTGGCAACTAAAAGTGCAATATCTAACCAGTGTTCTTACCGAGCGAGTGGTGCGGGCTTACTCCCTCCACCACGCTTTATTTGCGTCTCGTGCACTCTAAGTAGTTGGACCGTTTTGGTAATGTGCATAAACGCTTTGAAGAATACCGTCAACAAAATGGGCGTCATTTAAAGAATGTTATTTTGAAAAAGTAAAAAAAGTAAAATTTCTTCCTTTATCTCTCCATTTGGTTTTTCCCTACCTCAGATAGTCGGGTCTTTTTGAGACACCCTGTATATGGTTACGGAGATTTGAGCACAGAATATGTATAGAACTTTTCGTCGCGTACTGCAACTTAAAATAAAGTCACTATAGCCCAAAAATTGCCTTTGAGTGTATTATATTGTGGGTACACTACGCTTACACGGAAATGGAATATACTGAAGAATTGCATTAGCATATTATGGAGGAAATGTGTTCATAGGCTTTTCGGTATAGCCTAAACGCTCAACTCCTAAGTTCTTAGCATGCTATTAAGTACCTGACCCATGCAAGAAACACAAATCTGCAAGTACGTCGTGAGCAGAGAATATTTGATAGCTGGGAAAGACGCTGTTATCTCAATGAATTTCGGTACGCACATTTCAAGGGCAAGATTCGGCGACAGACGCTGGGTAAACCGCTGCAAAACACAAAGAATATGATGATACTAAAAATAGATTTACTTTACAATAGGGGAGCATAGTAAACCTGTACACTGGATTTTTCATGAAATAAACAATGACCTTTAACATTTTATATGGTCTTCCCTTCTGGACACCCCCCATTTATCTCACAAATCATTTTATGTTCACAAAAAGGTTTATGAGAGTCGAATGATTATTTATATGGATGTCGAGGGTGAACAAAACAAAATTACAGCATGTACAGGAAAGTGGGGCGCAATTAAAACAGATTCTTTAGGTGCGCTGCCCTGGATAATTTCATACCATTATATTATTTTATATTTACAGTATAATCTTAATATGTGGCGTTATCAAATTTTTTAGAGGTGGTCGATAGTTGGGTAAACTAGAAAGGTATCGAAAAAAGTTTAACAAGGGTTTGTAGGAGCAGTCATCAGCAGTCTCATTTTTAATTATACACAGTGACTCCATATATTCGGCAAACCAAAGTTGTATTTTTTACGTGAATCAAGCTGCATATTATTGATTTTCACGTAAAACATGAAGACTGGAGTTTGTCTATTTCGCTCCCAGATCATATGAAAATCTCTAAGAAAAATTCAAACTTTTAAAATAGCTTCTTTTTGACAAAAACTGAGAACTTCTGAAAGAAACGTAAAGTTTAGAAACTTTGTGAAATAATTATTATGAAATTTTCGAAAAAAATTTGACTTCTTAAAGAACTATAAAATTTTCAAAAAAATATAAAAATTTTGAGATATCCGACTTCAAGGTAATCACGTGAAATTTGAGTTTTTTGGAAAGAGTTGGATATTCAAAACAGAAACCTTAAGAAAATTATGATTTTGGTAAACGAGATGGTTCCAAAACAAGTGAAATTTTCGACCAATTTTGCAACTTTTCGAAATTTTGAAAAATAAACATTTTAAATTACACCAAATTATGATATTGTCGAAAATTACTCACATATTGATTATTTTTTGTATTTTAAAAATTTTTACTTTTTCAAAGCAATGACCGTTGCGATAAAATTCAAAACTTTTTGGAAAATTCCGAGATATTTATAACGAAAACAACCAAAGAAGCAGGATTTATTCGAAAAATGAGGTTTTTTGAATGAATGAACTTTTCGACCAATTTTGGAAATTTGTGAAACTTCAAGATGCAATAAACATTTTGAAATTTTACTAGTCTGTGATACTCTCGGAAATAACCGAAGTTAAGAAACATTTTGTGTAAACAATGGGACGTTTCGTGAAAAATTATGAAATTTTTGAAAAATTCAGACTTCAAAACATTAGATTTTGGAATAAAATTTTTGGAAGATTGCGTCTCGCCTTTAGAGAATTATTTCGACTAGATGAAATATTTGAAAGCTACTGATAATCGTAGTAACCAGTTTTCAAAAATCTCATATCCGAGCACAAGAATAGCAAAATTAGTTACAGGCACTGTAGTTGCATAAATCAATGAATCGAACTACATTTCTCTTTAAAACTTCATAGAAGTAAAACATAAAACTGTTATCTATGCACATTTGTTCGTTATTATTCCGACTTTAGAGTAAACCTAGAGTTTAGCTCCAGCGGTAGCTACTGAATTAAATCCAAAACAATCGTCCAATGTATTAGGAGAGACAATATTCAATGACAACAAACGACGGCAGTCGCCGAGTAAACCGCTGCAGTGTACGTAGTATAGTTATTCTAAAAATAGATTAATATAAAAAATTGGCGCCGGGTAAACCCGTGCACTGGATTCTGTATACGGCGCCGGGTAAACCCGTGCACTGGATTCTGTATACGGTAAGTATATAAATCAGGACCCCCAGCGCAGCAGGTGGTAGAAGCTTGAACTTCGATTTTGTACGCAAATCAGTATTAGGTGCCAGCGGGCGTCCGGCCGGTTTTAACGGTTTTGGAATCTACACATGTTATAAGTATCGAAAACAAGGTTGAAAGGGGGTGGTCACTCGGACGCCGACTGAACCTAAGATTTTGCATTGGAGACGCACAGTTGTACCGTGTAGATATATATATATATATATATATATATATATATATATATATATATATATATATATATATATATATATATATATATATATATATATATATATATATATATATATATATATATAAACAAAACAAAAACAAAAAAGGTGCAACCCGGGCTCCGACACACCGGGCTGCTGTTCCATTCCCCAGCGACTACTCCTCACACCGTGAGGTGAGCAATCACTGGGTCCGCGTATCGTGCGTCCTAAGCAGACGAAGGGACCCATGGATGACTGCCTTCTGCATTCTGGCGGCTAAGATGTGCGCCGCCGCACGGCACACCGGCATTTTGCGCAGTGCAGAGAGCAGCGTATCCCTCATACCACCTAGGGATCCAATGACCATTACTAGCAGACTCACAGTGTAGTCCGGCCAGAGCCTGCGAAGTTGTCGGAGGGGCATATATATATATAACCCGTCTGGGTTCGGGTTTAGAATGTTCCCAGGGTTTAATCTGCCTGTCGTAAGAGGCGACTAAAAGATTGGTAGTCCTTGCCTTAAAAGGGCCTATGGTGGTCACCGGCTGTGAAAGCAGGCGTATGAACCACCATAGTGAGGAAGCGGCTGCACCTATGTTAAGGACGGCTTCCCGACAGCGTCTGACCCCAGGTGTAGGGGCGGCTGATAGCAAACCTGGCAGTAGGTATAAAATGCGCCCCCAGGAAGCCGACCAACATCAAACGGCTATTCGGTGCGTGGCGACACTGCGGGGATAACCCAAGCCAGGGATGAAAGCCGGCCGGCAACCTGTACAGGTCATCCCTAGGAGGCAATGTGGTCGGCTGCCTCCGAAATGTCGGCTGGGGGCCCTAAGGCTAACCACCGGACGGGCCCTACCTTCTGGTTCGACCGCCCCAGAAGAAGAGCACCCACACCAGGCCGGTATCGGAAGCCGGCTCTGGGCAAGGTGGCGGTGCCTCGGATCGCCCTGACGACGACACACGCAACGACATGGACTGTTTTAGGTGGACGACGGAACTGAAGGATGACCTGCTGAGCTGCTACGAGAGTAGTAGCCCGCGCCGTAGGGGATACATGGCCCGCATGCATGGGAGGTGGTGTGAAATGCATCCAGAGCATAGCACAATTACCTCCCAGAGCTTGCGGAACCAGGTATTTTACCTTCGGGGGCAGGGATACGTTCGTGCTCCAGCTCAGCCTGCCCCTCCGGCGACTGAAAGGCCTGTTAACCAGGCTGAAAGGTCGCCGATGAGGCCCGCTGAGAGGGAAATCGACGGAGCCGTTTCACCTGGAGATTTCAGTGACCGAAGGGCCTTGCATAACAACAAGAGGTCCTTCAAGCTGGCAGATTTAAAGAGAGAGGATGAGGCGTTGAGTGAACGTCTATCGGAGGTCTCTGACATTTGGAGCATCAATTGCGTAATTTACGCTGCGGCTCTGAGGCTGGCTGGACAGGGGAGAGTGAGAGACTCTCCTGTCGAGAGAGCACAGAGGCGGGTGCGCCAGATGGAAGCGAAAATCCAGTTGGCTCGCCAAGAAGCATCCCGTATCCAGTGTGTGATGGAATATAGAGCGGCCGGTAGGCCTTTTACGCGCCGCGTGCGCCAGATAGCCCGAGAGCTAAGGCGCGACCATCACACGCTCAGTCAAGCGGTACTGGTTGTTGTCAAGCAGCATTGTCTTGACAGGATACGGACGCTAATCGCTGCTAAACGATCATTGGTGACGCGGGCGAGAGGTTTGGAGGAAAACAGAATGTTTCCGAAAAGCCTGCTCGTCTCTTCCAACAGCGACCACCAGTTATAGAGCAGCCGCCAACTGCTGATCGCGTGGAGACTTTCTGGAGGGGCATTTACGAACAGCCCAAACCTCTCCAAGCAGACACTCCGGCCTTGACGCAGTTCGAGTCCGTTTGTAGGAGGACTCCAAACTTGAATGTACTGCGTCACCCGATAAACACGGAAGAAATTCTTGGTGCCTTACGAGGCGCAAAAAAATTTCGCAGCTCCTGGCCCGGATGGCATAAACACCTACTGGTTGAAAAAGTTTCCCAGTTGCCACCGGCATTTAGCTAGAGTTTTTAACTCGTGGCTAAATCAGGAGCAGCCAATTCCGGCTTGGTTTGTCGAGGGTCGAACCGTGCTTCTCCCGAAGACCGGAGATTTGTCTGATCCTAAAAACTACAGGCCAATAACATGTCTGAACGCATGTTACAAGCTCTTCACCAGAATCTTGTACATGCGTATCCTTCAAGCTGTAAATCCCGTATTTCTCAGCGTATATGAACAAAGAGGGTCTAAGAAAGGAGTAGCTGGCTGCAGGGATAACCTGCTGATTGACCGCTGTGTCACACAGGACTCCGTGCAGTACCTGCGAAACCTTTCTATGGCCTGGATCGACTATCGGAAGGCATTCGACACTACGTCTCATGAACTGATTGTGCGGCTGTTGGAATGTCTTTCGGTAGATGATCAAATAGTGGGATGCATCAAACAACTGATGCCGCTCTGGAAGACTCGGTTCACTATAACATCGGGTGAAACCAGGGTTCGGACAGAGTTGGTATCATTTAAAAGAGGGGTCTTCCAAGGAGACTCCTTGAGTCCCTTGCTCTTCTGCATCTCGCTACTGCCTTTGTCCATAGCGCTGAAAAATACTAAGGGATACAGCTGTGGCAAGCCCAATTACCGGAGGCACAAGGTCACCCACTTATTTTACATGGATGACCTGAAACTCTATGCCTCCGGACAACGCGATTTAGAGCAGTCGCTGAGGGTAGTGCAGGATTACAGTCAAGCTATTGGTATGGAGTTCGGGATAGACAAATGTGCCATGGTTCATCTCAAAAGAGGACGTTGCGGAGATAGTGAAGATGAGGAGCAGCTCTCGCGGGAGGTATATTCGCGGGACAGAGGATCTAGGATGTAGACTTCCCTCCATATTCATCCTTTTGCGGGTCTTTATGTCGATTTGTCGCAGCTCTTCCACTTTCCAGTGGATAGCACCAAAGCTGTATAACAACAATGGGACCGCAAGCATGTTTGTGGCAGCGACTTTGTTTTTGCCGGACAGTTCTGACGACCAGATCTGCCGGAGTCGGTGCAAATACTTGCGGCGGAGACACTCTTTGACCAATTCTGCCTCTTGGATGTGACGCTGCGCCACTCCAAGGTAGGTATAAGTATCTCCGGCATGCAGTTGTCGCAAGATGCTCCCAACAAAGCTATAGCAGGTATCTCCCCACAATGGTTCACAATTGAATCTGCATATATATATATATATATATATATGTGTGTCTAACGATGACTTCCAAGACACTTTATATAATCCTTAATATCGTATACATATGGTACATTCCTGGTTCATTAGGGCATATATAATTTCTAATCGTCATTGATCAGTCATTTTCTTCAATGTATACAATAGTTGCTGCGTATATCAATTAAACTGATTTCCGGGACATTTTACTAGTATCATTTAAAGTGACTTCTGGGACACTTTTACAATCAGAGACTGAGAATTTTGGTTTATTTCTGTATTGTTAGATATCAGAGAACAAAGGCATACCATTTTTTACCATTTTGCATTGGAGTGTCATGATAGTTTAGCAAAAAGCGTCCAATAAAAACAGCACTCTTCCCTGTTATGCTACTGTATTAGCGCTGCAACTTTGATATTCGTACGGCTGATATTAAATCACAGATTAGGAAAAACTGCAGATTTTTTCTGCGATAGTATACATTTTTCTGACTAATTTAATAAAACGGAAATAACTCGGTTCGAACCGATGTTGGTTCTGTGCTGACTGAGGTTAGCTGTCATTTCTTTTTACCTGTTCCATGTCATGGTGAGCTTGTCATAACATTAAAGATGTAAAATGTGAAATCTGTATAGGGTGTATTCCCCCTTGTTTAATCGGGGTGAATCCTATATTTTAAATGTAAATTTTAATATGTTAAGTGTTTAAAATTTTCAACCATGTAAATAAATAAAAAATAATTTATAACATCATTAGGTGTTCAAGAATCTTTACTTCCTCTAATAATGCAAAAAAGTATGATAACACACAAATTAGAAAAATTAACAAGTCCGTCAATAATTTCTAGAGATATCATAAATCGATATAATTTGAATTTTATGTTTATAATTTTTGGAGAGCACAGGTTTAAGAGTTCTCTAACCACCTATACTAAGCCTAAGCAAAGTACATTTGAGCGTCACACGGAATGCTTTACAGGGGCATTTGATAACGTGCAAGGATTTCTGAAACTTGCATATGAAAACTGAATATTCAACTTTTGAAAGCCGGAAATTATGTTCCTTAGTTATTAGAAACAAAGGAACTGTAAATTAAAAAAATGGCTAACTCTGTTCCAAATTGTTCTAGAACAATTTTTTTCGATTATAGTCATAGGCATATGAAATAATAATTGTGTAAACTCAATAGCAAAAGCTATTTCATTAATTTATAAGGATAAAATTAGGGCACTATTGTAAAATCTACTTGCGACGTTAATAACACAGCAAAGAAACCTCTGTGAGATAAACAATTTCAATATTAATCAAACTATTTGATGAAGCGTTCTGAAATGCTAACGTCGTATTCTGTACCAAAATAATCGTAGATTATTTTTGCAATTATTATTGTTAAATTACGTTTCCTTAATTTTTCGAAATCTTCGCCGTTTTATAGTTAAAAGCTTAAGGCATCTTTCTAAAGATAGTTTGTCTCAAAAATACAGGTTAACACTTTTTACTAGTAACCACTTTAAGAGAAAATTGGACATATTACTTCCTACAGCGATAGGTGAGGGGAGTTTAGCGATCGCGAAGATGTTCAATTATGAGATGATACGCTTACACAACATAATCTGTCAGTTTGCTGGTGTGTCTGTCGGTGGTCGGTCTGTCTGTTTGTCTGTCAGCGTTCTTCTAGCGTCGTAATCTCAGTAATCATGGATCGTGATGAAATTTGGCTAGCGATTTGCTGGAGAGTCGCTGCATTAATTTGGGAAATTAGCAAAAAACTCTAAATTTCAAATATATCTCATACCTCCTTTTTAGGCGTTTCAGAGGTTTCTGATCACTTTGGACTTTGGGGCGGGAAGGTGAAATCGAGATGGTTGGGGGTGGTGGATTGTAAACTGAAAAAATTGTATTCATAATAGCCTCCATTGACCTGTGAAAGAAAGAACTACATGGTATGCTTTCTTAGATCCATCCGAACAGCGCGTTGCCTATTACAGAAACCAAGGAAATTTTATTTATGCATACCAAGGACCTTATCCTTGATACATACGAGTATTGCTTTAGATCATTCGGCATTGTGTAACCTGGAGATTATTGAATTGGTTTCACTAAAATTTTGACACAGTATTAATACCGTGGTTAGGATGGAAAACGCGTATGGTTTTTAGAACTCAAGTCAGTGGTGGCAAAGGCATAATTAGAAAACTAAAAATATGAAAACAGCTCAAACGTTTTTAGGTGCTTTGGTGCCTCCTGATTGTTTTTTATATTTTTAGAGGGGACAAAGTTGAGGTAGCTGGGGGGTACAGGGTTTTGGAAGTGAAACATTTTGATATTTGTAGTTGACTCTTCATTGCCCTGTAAAGGAAGAACATAATATACTTTTTACCTTACACATTTTTTTAATTTAATTGTTCTAGATAATTCTGTAATGTGTGTAGTTCTGCACTATACCGATAGCTATAAAATTTCTAAACCACACTGTGTATCATGGTGCAGATCGATAAATTTTGAAAATTGTGTTAGTGACGGTAAAACCAAATTAAAAACGAAACTATAAAGCCGTTCGCACTCTGTTTTTGGGTAATCTAGCGATCTCTCCTCATTTTCAATTTTAGTTTTTTTAATATTCAGATCTGGTCAAAGGTAGGATGGCTTCTCGGAAATGGGTGACTGGGAAACCCCGACATTTTTTGTATCTGTAGTCTGTACAACACTCTTCATTGCCCTTAGATTGATACTGTTGGAGATTGCAGAATAAAAACCCACGTCGTGCTAGTTCCTAGGGAGAGAGCTGCAGGAATCTATTTGCCAGAATTTTTGAGTTTTATGTTTTTCAGCGGACGGGCCTATGATTTGGTTGCATAATTATCTCAGAGATCTCAGACCATAGCTTCTTGCTATGGGAAAATAATAAAATAGTGACTTTATTTGCTCACTTCCCTCGCCTATATATTCCGGAAATCAGTATGTACGTTATGATAAAAAATCACATGGAAGCCGCTGCCCCCATTGATGCGGAGTGCAGGTATAAACGAAGGGCAAGCGGTGCTGCGTGCCAAGGGGAACACACGGAAGAATCACACTATCACACAGATAATTATTATTTTTGGCAGTGGATCAGGTCCCGGCAGCCAGGATATTGATTGTAGTTTTTAGGTCCCGGCAACCGGCATTTTTTACATTAGAAAAGTAATCCCGGCACCCGGCATTTCCACATAAGACGATTGAGGTTATCTTCATGCTCTGTTTACCTTCAGTCTCTGGTGAATGGTGTTTTTAGTTTTAACCTCGGTTTTTACTATTATTACTGGTGAAAATGAAACTTGGAGATAAGCTTAATCCATTTGGAGATTTCATAAAGTGCATAAAAAGCAAATATTAACCGAATACTGGATGAGAGATAATAGAACTTCTAGGTACTTCTGCCCAAAAACGAGTACCACATATTATAGAGAAAGCTAATGTGAATTTAAAGTATTACTACATCAAATGCTGTTGTATACATGGGGGTCAAAAGCTAAAGATTAAGGGAAAAAGAGTATCAGAAAGACAAGGTAAAAATTCTATAAAGAATTATATTTCATGGAATTAATGGGTGTACCCAAGAAAAGAAAAGCTATTAAAAAAATTCCTTTCATCCAATTTAATTACAATAAAAAAGAAAAACTATTATTGTCCTGGATTATCAAAGACACAAATGAAGTTGACAACATATCCTCAACGAGTTTCCTTACATAGGACTATAAACAAACCGGATCTTATCAACAACAATATTATTGAAGAGTCACTTAAGTTTCATCAGATGTAGTAGCTGCTTGAATCGGTACCATTTAATATGTATTTCTCTGGCAAGAAGACCTAAACAGAAGTATTGGTTTTGTCGGATGTGTTAGTTTAATAAACAAAGAATAAATGTTACAAAACTGTATTCATATGTTAAATAATAACTGAAAGTTTGTAGCCTGTAAATGAAATAAAAACTTACTATTTTGTACAAACGTGTCTTATATAGTCATTTGTGTAAATAGCGTTATCTTTGTCTATCTAACGTAGATTTTCATTTGTTCATTCTCCAAAGGTAATGCATAATTTCACTATAAAACCAATGGTTGTTTGGTTGTTTTTTTTTCATTTAAGTATAACTCACAATTATATTGAAAATTGCAAAATTTTTGACGAAATAAACACGCTGCCGGGATTTATTTTCTGATATAGAAAATCTCTGCAGCCGGGACCTCACAATTACAATCAAAATACCGGATGCCGGGATCTCAAACTAAAATGTAAAAAATCCTGGTTGCCGGGATTTAGATTGTAATTTTCAGGTCCCTGCTGCCGGGACCTGATCCACTGCCATTATTTTTTTGTTTGTAGACTCTGAGGTGTCGCCGTGTTGTCATTGAAATAAAAAATTATAATAAATCAAAAACATTATAATGATTCCATATCCTAAATATATAATTATTACAAGTATGCACTTATTTGGAATTGGATAACGCTTACTAACTCTAACCTTCCTGATTTATCATCTCGATATAAGAGGACAAGAAAAATGTGTTTGTTTTGTAAATGCTTTTTAAATTCCGAAAATCAAGAACGAAATTAACTATCGTATCCAGGATTTAGTTTCGGGGGGGGGGGGGGGGGTCGCGATATTAGGATTGGGACCTTTTAATTTTATTTTGCTTTATTGAGACTTGAGGAAAAATAATTCTTTACCGTTGGACGGGGCGGGGGGAGGGATTGTTATATAACATTTCGGGGGAAGGGGGGTCTGGACCAACTGGACCATCCCCCTAAATATGTATAACTAATGTGAATTGAATCACCTAAAAATCCAATCAAAACGTGACCGACAATCGACGTTTTCTTTGAGAAGCATGGGCGAGATGGATATTTAGTTTTCATTAGGAAATTGGGAAATTAGGAAATTAATCATTAAACAACACATCATTTTATATATCACTACTGTTCCTGTATTTCCTAACAAAGCATGTTTTAATACGTGATTTCGCGAGTATCAAATCATCCAAGTATTCAGTCGCTCAAATAAATATAGCTATCCGAGATTGTAAATGATCATAACTTGTTAAGAAATTTTCTATAAGAAAGCATAAAATCATACTACCTATATGATAAAATTCGACATAGTAACAAATATGAAAATATATCAGGCTAGCAATACTAATAATTATATATTCAAGACAGCGCGTTGGCAAAACAAAAAAATCAACGCAAGATACACCGTCCACCTTGCATCCGCACACGACCCTACAGTGCCTTGCGCCCCCCCCCCCCCAAGTGCCGCGGGGTTCGCCACTGGTGTAATGTATTTTCGTGATATTCATCTTCTCTCTCTAACACCACACAGAGGTTAAGCTGAGACAAACCTGGCACCTCGTGTGAATAACTGAAAGTCTTGGAAGTATGCTTGTCTCAAATGTATATCTACATAATATCCCGAAACACATAACAGACTATTCCTCTTTGTTAGTTCAGGAAAATAAGGTGTTTCTCGTGACACCCTTTGATCCAGAAATTTGACACAATTTTTGGGTCATATTTACCCACGAAAGTAAACCAGCTGTTCATAGGGTTAACTTTTATGAGCAAATAAAAGTTATAAATAGATGGGTAAAAATGATAGACTTTTCTTAATGTGGTTACCAGTAAAAAGTGCTTAATTGTGTTTTTAAGATACACTATCTTCAAGAAGAAATTATAGCAGGGTAATTAGTAATTCAATATATTTCTTTGAGGAGGTGAGTCGATCTGGTTAGCTAATAAATATAATCCCATGTCCAATTCCCAATAGTTTCCAAGATATATTAAATTTTAGTGATTTTTATTGAAACACAGAACTACAAATGCAAGCCCTATTATTGTCGAGTTTACGAGTTTTCGGAATTTTTGTATTAGTTGTTAGAAAATATGCTGCGTTTACAGACTGAGAGAAAGTGATCATATATCAAAAACTTCTCGAAATAGTCTAAAAACTATTATGTGTTGAAAAGTCAATCCATGAGCAGCTGCCAAAAAATAAATTAGTCTTAAAAGTTACTCTATAATTAACCTTGTTATCCATTGGTACCATGAAGTTGTTGGAAGTGTGTTAAACACAGGCAAGAAGTTTGCATTTAAGCCCCAGACCTAGAGGCATATGGATTTTCGAAAATACAAAACTTGTCATCAGACTTCTAATTTTTGTTATTCGTGAACGATGTGCTAATACAGCATGACGAGTTGCAAAAAGTAAAGAAAAGGAAATATGAATTAAGAAGATACATGCTACTCTAGTTGTCACTGTTGTCAGTGGGTCAGTGCTCTAATTGCACCAAATTATAACTTTTAATGTATATAACAGCGGATAACATATAAAACAGCATAATCCTTATTTGATATGTTCACTTCACTTTGTTCTCAAGAGAATTTATAAAATATATTGAGCTGCTTAGCTGAAAACTGTATGAAAAAGGATCAATGGTTTCAAAGGTGGCTGCTTAGTTAAGACGTCGTGCTTCCTGGGATTAATTCGCACGACACTGTCCAACAGTCCAACAAACGAGACTTACGCGTTAATAAAATACCTAACAAGTCATGTAACTAGTAGTGTTGTATCTGTTTGGATGCTTGGTGCTAGAAACACTGCACACATCCCATTCACCAAACCGTAAACATCGCTCCATACGTCTTTCCCAAATTATTCAGAGAAAGGTTGAAGTAGAGTCTAGACGTCCAGGGTCAAACGCTGTTTATAGTGTGTGGCGGCATTACAAAAGTACGGCCAAATTTTCGGAATAGTAAATCTTTTACACAATAGGATGATCCCAAGTAAGGTCGATTGTTACTGCAAGTCTTGGAAATATGCGTGTCACAAGCGTACAAACCAATACAGTGCAGTTTCTATAAATGCCCTCGCTTTTTTTTATCTGGCTTCTGATGGATTTTATAAACTAACCAGAGGTGGGTTAAGTCATAGGTTCAACCAGCGACAGAGTTGTAATTAGCCCCCCAAAAATATTTAGGTGAAGTGGTCACCAAAATTGTTCAACCTCACAAAAATCAAAAGTTTTATTATTGAAATCGAGTGTTTCATGTCAGATAACCACATATTAATGTTTTCGTGATAAATAATGATACGTAATGTTTGCCTGTAAATGTAGCTTTAGTTTTTTTACAACAAACTGTTATTATTTCATTTAAAGGTATGCATTGTTGTTGTTTAGACATATTTCTATTAATTAGAACGTTGGAGATTGAATTTTCCTTCTTGACACAGAATCTGTAGCACCCAATACCATATTCCGGAGGTCCTGGAGCTTGAAATTTAACAGCTGTTTAGGTGTATCCATGTATCCTTGACCATTCGACCAATAGCACATACCCAATAGCATACCTATGATTGAATTCGTTTCACTAGTTTTTCGGCAAATTTAATATCTTTTTCTGTACATGTTGCGAAATAACAACAACAGCACAAATAACAGCTTTCCGTTTATCGTTTTGTTTAAACATATCCTATAAATATTATAACTGAACTGTATCCGATGGATGTCAAGCCAGATGTTTCGGTTTGCTTGAAATACCCCAAGGTCCCCAAGCCAGATCAAATCCGTCTAAAATGTACGATTTCAGTGGAGGAACACGTGTTTTGAGATAACATTTTATAGCTCATCCATTTTTTAATCAATTGCTGGATCTGGCCAAGGTGTTTCTTTAAATTTCAATTGCTTTCCCTTTTCTAACATACGTAAATATGAAAAAGCAAAGCAATAATTTGTTTACAATAATTATTTCTGTATCTGAAATTATTTCCACAAATTAGCATATCCAACATTGTAGGTATTCACCTTACTGACTGGATGGAACAAAGTCGAGTAATGTTGACGGCTTACTTGGGCAAATTAGTTTTAGGCTGGCTACAGGGCAGCTTCAAGACGCAGTTTCATGAAACTAAAATTTGTTAACCCTGGGCCCTGGGTGCACTACTGATTTTATGCGTGTGAGTCTAGCTCCCAAAGCTGGCTCATATTTCAGTAGTTTCCACGTTTCCACTTCGTCACTGCCCCAGTGAGTGATTTATTTGTTTTGATACCCACTTCTGGACATACATATTCTACCTAGTTTTATTTCGTGTAGAATGTAGAATAGCCACAAAAAAAATAAGATATAGTTCATCTTTCATTGTTACATCAGAAAGACCTACATACATATACAGGGTATCTAACCCACGTCGCGACGCGACGATTGAAACAAGCAATATATCGGAACTGGGCAGTAGTAGCGAATTCTAATTTTGGGGGTTTAAATTAGAGCAAATATAGTAAAGTGTATCCGAAGTCACTTGGAACAGCAAAAAATGCTTGGGCGGCTTCTCCTTTGTGAAACGCCCCAGGGACCCTGTATATCTGCCGCGCACCGACGATAAACCGAGTGTCGGTGCTGCCGCGTTTCACAAAGGAGATGCCGCCCAAGCATTTTTTGCCGTTCCAAGTGACTTCGGATACACTTCACTATCGTTTCTTGTTACTGTGTTACCCGACGAGGTATTTGTTTTCGATCACGTGACGTCCGATTCAAAATTTTCAAAGGGACACCCTGTATATTAATGTCTTTCTATGTTCCTCCCGATAAAACGATTCCAACGGACTAGCACACGTGAGAACGGCTTTACCAATTTCATCCATCTTTTTTTATAAGTTTTCTGTTACTTCGTAGAAGGTTCTTACGGGAAGAAATCAAAGGAAGATCATACAGAATATTGGAAAACTGAGAAAACTTAACGACTACGAAAGGTGTAACATACTGTATAGTGTTAGTGAATTGTTTAATATTGTTGTCATATGTGACGCTGCTGTCAAAAACACAGGTTAGATGGATTTCAAGATACAGTCAAATGTCAAATATTGGAAATAAAATTGGTTTTTCATCAATGTCTGAAAAAGTCTTCTTCGGCTTCAGCTCACTGGACTTTAGGAGGGAGAAGATCAACTGCTCATACAAACGGTGCTCTTCTAAATGTTTGTAGAAGATTCTGTGCATTGGCTTATCTTTGTGAAGTCTTAAAAGCGATTAGGCTTCAGTAGTTTTTACTTTAATTATGTGTGGGGCAAGTTCCATAACGGACTGCTGATACCTCCGCGTGAAGTCGAGCCTGAGGCTAAGTTACTCGGCTGCCCGTGTTGCTGCCCTAAAAAGGAAGGTTTTTTTACCGACCTAGGATGTAGACTTCTCTCCAAAGTCATCCTTTTGCTGGTCGTTATGTCAATTTGTCCCAGCCCTTCCACTTTCCTGCTGTATAATAACAATAGCACCGTAAGCATAATTGTGGCAGCGACTTTGTTCTTGCCGAACAGTTCTGATAACCAGATCGGCCGGAGTCGGTGCAAATACTTACGGCAGAGATACTTTTTGACCAATTCTGCCTCTTGGACATGACGCTGCGCCACTCCACGGTAGGTATAAGTATTGATAACAGCATGCAGTTGTCGCCAAATGCTACCGTCAACGAGCTGTTCCTCATCTTCAGTATCTCCGCAACGTCCTCCTTTGGGATGAACCGTGGTACATTTGTCTGTCCAAAACTCCATACCAATAGCTTGACTGTAATCCTACACTACCATCAGCGACTGCTGTAAATCTCGTTGTCCAGAGGCATAGAGCTTCAGGTCATCCATGTAAAACAAATGGGCGACCTTGTGCCTCCGGTAATTTGGCGTGCCACAACTTTATCCCTTGTTTTAGCGCTACGGACAAAGGCAGTAGCGAGATGCAAAAGGACAAGTCAGTCAGAAAACATTCTGTTTTCCTCCAGGCCTGTCGCCAGAGTAATCAGTGCAGCGATTAACATCCATATACTGTCAAGAAAATGTTGCTTGACAATAACCAGTACCGCTTGTCCCCGTCTCTCTTTAAATCTGCCAGCTTGAAGGGCCTCTCGTTGTTATGCAAGGCCCTTCGGTCACTGAAATCTCCAGGTAAAACGACTCTGTCGATTTCCCTCCCAGAGGGCTTTCTCGGCGGTCTTTTAGCTGGATTAACAGACCTTTCAGTCGCCGAAGGGGCAGGCTAATCTGAAGCACGAACATGAAGGATGGTTGAGAAGGATGTATAGACTGAAGGCTAAGTGGAGTAGGGGCGGAGAGCAGGAGGAGTGTGTTGTATCGGTATACGCGGATGATCAGTTGGTGATTGTTAGGCGAAAATCGGTGAAAGAGGTAGAGGGCAAATGGAGGGAGATCGAACAGGAATGTATTGAATGGGAGAGTGAGTGTGGGCTAGAGTACAATGCGAGAAAGACGGAGTGTATGTTTGTAGAGAATGGGAGAAAGATTAGGGAGCCGGTGGTGCGTATGAAAGGAGAGAGATTGAGGATGGGAGAGGTAATCAAGTACCTTGGCCTGACGATAGACAAGAAAAGGAGTTTCATCGAGCATGTCAAGGGTGTTCGGGCGAAGTTCGGGGAAATAGCCTGGGAAGCTCAGGGGAGCTATTGAGCGAAAATTGGGGTTAAAGAAGAAGGTCTCTAAACTTATATACGAGAGGGTGTTAAACAATGGATTTTTGTATGGCTGTGAGATTTGGGGCAAAAGAGCTAGGGACAGTAGGGTGAGAAGCCAATTGAGTGCGATCCAAAGGTTGTGTGGCTTGATGATTGCGCGAGTCTATAGGACGGTGGCGACAGAGACTTTGGAGGTATTGACTGGCACTAGACCTTTGGACATTGAGGCGTATGAAAGGTGGAGTGCAAGGCAAGAATTAGGCGAGAAAATGAAGGCGAGCAAGGTTATGGGTGTGGACAAGCCTCATCCTGCATGGGAAGTAAGGATGGAGGGACAGCCTATAACGAAAGATGAGTTTTGTGTGTACGTGGATACAACTGTAAAAAACGAGAGAGTCGGAATCGGAATGATTGTTGCGTGAAACGTGTATGTTGCTGACCAGCAGGAGGAGAGGGTGGAGGGCATTACCTCCCCTAATAGCAGAGTACGCGGCAATATACAGGGGCCTGCAATACGTCCATGTCAACCGGAAGCTGCCGGCCACGGTAATATCTGACTGTCAGGTAGCGGTGCGAAGTTTGGATGGGAAAGGCACGAAAGGAAAAATGAGGATGAAGATGAAAGAGCTACTAGGTAAGATAAGAGCAAATGGGTGTAGAGTGAACGTGATCTGACTTGATGCGCATGGTTGACAGGACAGCGAAAGAAGCTAGAAAGAAGGAAGAGATAGACTGGAATACTGAATGGGGATTTGAAAGGAACACCTTCTGGAAACAGATTAATGAACGGGTAATGAGAGAGTAGCAGAATATATGGGACCATAGTGAGAAAGGGAGATGGGTATACGAGGTATGAAGGGACGTTGGAGAGGATCGGCTGCCTCTGACTTTCAAGGCAGGTCAGCTGATTACCGGACACGGGAACTTTCCGGCGTACCTACGTAGGTTTGGATTGATGTCAGGAGCGGTAGTGTGTGAGTGCGGAAGAGGAGAGGAGAGTGCGAAGCATGTACGGGACGAGTGTGAGAAGCCGGAGGGGGTGAATGCGAGAGAAATGATAGAAAACCTGGGGTTAGGACAGAGACCGAACCTTAGGGTAAACGGGAAGGTGAACGAAAGGGGTGTGCAAGCGCGGAATGAATGGGGAGCGGCTGTGGTGGAGGATGTGTGAGAGGTTCTCCAGGATTCTCCGGTTTTGAATCCTGTTGATACTGTAGCTTAAGAGACGATGTGGGGCACTATTGCCAGCCATATAAGGCTAAATATTTGTAATGGATCAATTTGAAAAAATATAAAAAAAGAGGACCAAAAAAAGAAGGTAAATAGAAAGAAAAATAGGAAAAAGGAGATTCATGAAATAAATATAACGGGAAGTAGAGGCACGCATACAAAAAAAATGTTAAAAAATAAAAAAGAGTTCAAAAAAGAGAAGAAAAGTGGCCAAAAAGAAAAAAAAAGAAAAAAGAAAGGTACAAAAAGAATAAAAGAGAAAAAAGGGAAAAGATCGGAGGAAGGATGTTCCTTCCCCGCTCATTTTTGGAAAGCGGAGGTGGTTGGGTTCCCTTGGCAGTGGTTTCGTTGGAAGCAGTGGGGAGGGCGCATCGCATCGCGAACTAAAATCGTAAAGGTGGGAAGTTCCTTCGGTTAGCCGAAAACCGTACCTACCCCCGAAGGTAAGATACATAGTTCCGCAAACTCTGGTGCTATGCTCTGAATGCATTTGACACCACCTCCCATGCACGCGGGACATGTACCTCCTACGGCGCTGGCTGCTGCTCTCGTAGCAGCTCAGTAGGTCATACTTCAGTTCCGTCATCCACCTAAAATGGTCCTTGTTATTGCGGGGGTCGTCATAAAGGCGATCAGTAGCACCACCACCTTGCCCAAGAAAATGAAAATATGTATTTTCAAATCATATACACCTTCATTTGTGTCTCTGTGACGAAAAAGTATTACTGTTGTCATATCGTCAGTTCCACTGGCAGTGGCAAAGCAACTAAAAATTAACTAAAATATATAAAATGACACGTCTTCATTTTTTAGCATTTGAATCTACTAAAAAGGCAGTCTTGGAATTATGATGTTTTTATACTTCAGTTTGCTCAAGTCTCAAGCAGATATATCTGTAAGCATATGCATGTGGAATGAGTCTAGGAACATTAACTTTAAAACAATGGTATTTTCATTGCTTTAGTCTTAATAATTGTGCTTGATATGATCGTATGATGATCGCGTTATTTTACTACCTCTGGACGAAAGCTTCTGATCTCTAATTCCCTAACAGCAAAATTCAAGTCACTAATTTTCGCCGATGTGTTTGATACAAATTTCACCAATTTTTTTTTTAACATTTGGAAAAAGTTATCAAGAAAACTTGTGCGTTTGACGGTGACGGTGGTTATAGTCTCAACCATATCATCTTTTCTACATCAAACCGAACTCTGTTTGGAAAAAGTTATCAAGAAAGCTTGTGCATTTGACGGTGACGGTGTTTATAGTCTCAACCATATCATTTTTTCTACATCAAACCGAACTCTGTCTTGGAACTAGCACATAAATTTCAATTTGTTCCAAGACATAAATGTCCCGGAAGTAGTCTTTACATACACGTAATAAGACCTGGAACTATGCGTTAGACACAAAAAACTTCCAAGACATTTTGAGATGTCTCGGAACTATACGATCTACACAAAAATCTTCCAAGACCGTCTTGGAAATAACAAAATGTCTTGGCACTATCTGGATTACCTGAAAAATTGTCCTGGAAGTAATCGTTCTACACATATATATATATATATATATATATATATCTCATTATCTCCAGCAAACGGAGCCAACCTGTTGAAGTGTACGACTCTGGGTTTTCCACCGTTGGCCTTCTTGATGCGATAGATTTTTAACTTTTTTTAACTTTTAAGAAATTTTTAGTATAGAATTTAAGCAACTTATAAGGGATCTTTGTTAAATTTAAGTAGATATTGTTTCAATTAAATTGTTGGGGAGGGGGCTTTTAACTGTTCAATTCAAAGCAAAGTAGTACGCCTGAGCTTGCATAACCTTCTACATCCTGGGGTTTCGCCATAGAGGGTCCAGGCACTAATCCTTCTTTTTTTTTATACTTTGCATGACGGCGGCCGGACGTGGTAGCCGAGCCAGACCCAGATACCCCTCAGCCTAAAAAGGGGGAAGTCAAGCAGGAGTGGTCTGGCCTAGGGAACCTGAAGAGGCTGCCGGTCATCAAAGAGGACCCTCTGAAGGAGCTATTAGAAGGAGCCCACAAGCCGACCTAGGAGGAGAAGACAACCTCGTTTAAGCAAGCCAGGTTGTATCGCTCACTTAAGCCAGCAGTCCCCTTTTTCAAACTGTAATAGAAGTCATATCACAACTCACTATTTATTTATTTATATTTTAGAAACAATATACTTGTTACTGTTTAATTCTCTTTGAATTTTTCTACACCCATCCCTTCAGTGTTTCTAGAGAGGTTGGGTAATTTCACTAACTTCCTTGGAGTTTGGAGGTGAAAACTCCTGGCGCCCTTTTTCTTGAAGTTTTAGAGCCTTTAGAGTAATCTCGCGTTAAAAGTTAGTGATTTTGCCTGACATCTCTTATAAGAGGAAAAGAGTAAGTTGCCAAGGATTCACGACCCACCGTAAGTAAACTGAGCAGCCCAAAGGCACCCCAGTTCTCTCAGCTTGAAGGTCTCAACTTAGTTGGGACTTTCAGTCTAGCTTTACAGAATTCACTGGCAATCCCTCGGGACATCCGAAGATCTCTTGCGACACAATGTGCCAACGCGTACTCATCCGGCACCGTGAACAAATCTCGATGTTCCTCACGAGTCACGCCAAACCTAGCCTTCGCAGTACCAGTGTGCGTGGCCATGAAATCCTCGAAACTCAGCTCTGGGTGGAGCTGCTGGAGTTCTCTAACTTGCGCTTCCGCATTATCTCCAGCAAACGGAGCCAACCTGTTGAAGTGTACGACTCTGGGTTTTCCACCGTTGGCCTTCTTGATGCGATAGATTGATCTACTTGACGACCTCATACGGGCCCTCCCAGGAACTCTGGAGCGTCGGTGACCTGACACGGCGTTTCTGAGGGTTGTACAGCCAGACCAGGTCTCCAGGTTGGTACGCTATTTCGCTGGACCCTACGTTGTACGTCATCTTCATGCGGTGCGTATATTATGGCGAACTTTCTCATGGGCCTTGTCCATTCTCCTGCGAAGGTTGGCAACGTAATCTGCGCCTGCCACATCGTCCCCTGGTTTGCAGCCAAACATGAGGTCACAGGGTAGCCGGAGCTCTCGCCCAAACACAATACTGGCTGGTGTCTCTCCCGTGGTTTCATGGACTGCCGAGCGGTACGCCAACAGGAACAGATGGAGCCAGCTGTCCCAGTCTCGTTGGTGGTCGGAGACAACCTTGGCAAATAGCGGTTCACTGTCCTGTTCATCCTTTCCACCATGCCGTCCAACTGAGGATGTAATGCCGTGGTCTGAGTCTTCCTAATCCCCAAAGTTTTGCACACGTTCTGGAAGAGCGCAGACTCGAAGTTCCTCCCCTAATCCGAATGCAGCTCGAGCGGAACGGCAAATCCAGTCCTTGACCAGAGCGTCAGCAACGGTTGCGGCCTCCTGGTTTGGCAGAGCGTAAGCACAGTATATCCAATCATACAGTAGCGCAACTCCCGAGAAATCATGCAGACAATTTGTCTCCGAAAAACTGGCCTCTCATAACCCCACACCGGCTCCTCAACGCGAGCCGCGAGTATTGCTGTTTACATTTTCAGCACAGGATCGGCTTAGCAATAATGAGTGAAGAAGCGTAATTGTGATGCAATAACTTTAATGGACGTGATATATAACGTAAATAGAGTAAATTTTGAAAGCAGTGTAATAATGTTGTCATATTCATCGAGACTAGGAATTCTGAATTACACTTTGTAAGTTATATCCATGCATTCGCATTTATTGTACGTGAAAATGTTTTGTACTAATTCTTCCAATTCATCATGGATTTGCATATAATTAGGGTGTAAACATTTTTTTTAGAAGCAAAACAAGAAATAGTCGGTGTATGAAAGAAAATTGTTAACTCCGAGAAAATAGGTGGCTTTATTGTTTGTAAGTAAGTTACAAAAATGCGAGATTTATTCAACTTTATTTTATCTTACCTTACTTAACCTTAAACATTTAAATAAATATAAACACTTTATAATATTTTATATTATTCAAATATGGGTATATGTAACGACGTATCGTCCAAAATAACATTTATGTCTAGTTATCCCACAACCTTTAAATTTATCTTCATCAATCATCATAGAAAAACGTTTAAGGTACGAAAACGTGGCAAACAGCAAAACCGATGAAAACTTGTTAGGTGTGTACATAAAAAATAATGATCAATATATTTATAACAACGATAAAATATACTAAACTAGTCGTTATTCATTAAATACATCGCAAAACTGTTTTTTATCTAGTTTACCAAGACTACCCTTCCTTCTGTATTTGTATATTACATATGAATAGGCATTTTGTAGAAAAGAATCCATGTTTATAGAGGAAAATTATATATTTTTGAAACTAGCATGTTGATTCTTTTTATTGTAAACTCTCTATTTGAGCACCCATTAAAATGGACTTCACTTCCTGCTTAAAATTTCATAATATTGGAATGCATAATCAAATTCATTTTGTTATATGTATATGTCGTGAAAGATCTTTAGAACGTTGTGGTGCTGTGAGGAAGCAGTGAGAAATTATTAGGAAAGCTAATAATAAGTGGCTGTATGTCATGTTATGTATAGTATTCGAAAACCTATGATTTTCAAAATGCAATCCACACAGCCTGTATGATAGTTTGTACAGATCATCTTTTTCTAGATGCCATAATCCAAATTCTTGCCCTGTAAGGTCAAAATAGTACCAATATGAAACATTAATACATAGACTAGAGCAGATTGAGCTGGCTGACGCAATGCTTAGTTGAAGAAAATAAATAGTTCATGAAATTAGCTTTTAGAATAGGTCTACCATTTATTTTAGGTTCATAATCAAAGACCGAAAACACAAAAATTCATGCATGTTGAAGACATTCTATTTTTCTCCTCCAGCACGTTGAATCGGCGGACGCAACGTGGCTAAATCCGCTATATCGGATGTCCCATTTCGAATTTTGTGATTCTGACTTTAGGCTCATAATTAAAGAACGACTTTCCATAACGTCTAACTATTCTAAAAACTGAAAAAAACACAGCTACCGTAATACCCGACAGACTTTGTTAGAGACAGATGGGGCTATGCTATCACACTTTGTTAGAGACAGATGGGGCTATGCTATCACACTTTAATATTATTAGGTAATAAAGGAGCATATTAAACATTGGAGGAATCACTTACCTGGCAGCATCTTGAGGAAACTTAAAAAACGATAGTCACAGTTTTTGGAATTGTTAATGCAGCCTACAGCGGCGCAATATTTGACTCCACGCGTCCCGATATCCATATGAGCGTATCACCAAATTCCTTAATCCGGTTCTGTCAAAGACACTACCTTCACTCTCATAGACTGAACACGACTCAGGCGATCGCCGTGCTAAACATCCTGCGAACGATGCGCGGGATGCTATGCGCGAACCACCAAAATTTTGGAGAGTCGCGCTACTGTATAATTGAATATACTGTGGCGTAAGCTTCCACGCATTTGCTAAAGTAGTCGATCACCACCACGATGTACTTGTTCCCAGCTTCGCTCTCCGGAAAAGGTCCTACTACGTCGACAGCGATCCTCTCGAAGGGACTTCCGGCGTTGTATTGGCGCATAGGAGCTTTCTTACGCCTTTGTGGACCGTTTCTGGCGGCACAAACTGTACACTTCCTGCACCATTCGTTGACGTCCTCCTTGCACCTAAACCAGTAGAACCGCTCTCGAACCTTCTCCAGGGTCTTGGCCACGCCCAGATGACCTCCACTGGTTCCGCTGTGAATCTCCCCAAGTACCTCGGTCACGCGGTTCCTAAGCACCACGGTCTGTCTTCTTTCCTGGGTCCCTTCTTTGTCCTCGAGTATTCGTCGCAGGATGCCATCCTCCATCACCAGACTGTCCCATTGAGCCCAGTGGGACTTGACGGTAGGCGAGTAAGGTAAAACCTCCTGCCAACTCGGTCGTCGATCTTCCCTCTTCCACTCGATGATCAGTTTCAGGCTGGGATCCTCTTCTTGGTCTTTCTGGAGTTCGGTAGGCTGCCAGCGGTCATCCACAACGGTGGTTCTCCTGGTGATGGCGTCCTTCGTCTCGGCTCGGTTGCAGTGAGCACAGTCGTCGGGACACGGTCTCCTCGAAAGTGCATCCGCATTTCCATGAGACTTGACAGCACGGTGTTCAATGTCGAAGTCGAATTCCTGCAGTCTCTCGATCCACCTGGCTACCTGTCCCTCTGGATTCTTGAACCAAAGTAGCTAAGTCAGGGATGCATGGTCCGTCCTCAGCAGGAACTTCCTCCCGTACTAGTACTTGTAAAAGTGCTCCACGGACTTGACGATGGCCAGCAATTCTCTCCGAGTGACGCAATAGTTTCTCTCGGGCTTAGATAGCGTCTTGCTAAAATAGCCGATCACCACCTCTCGACCATCTTGTACCTGCGACAGAACTGAACCTATCCCCACGTTGCTCGCATCGGTGTCTAACACAAGTTTGCCGGTAGGTAGGGGATAGCTCAGCACTGGAGCCGTCGAGAGAGCCTTCTTCAGTAGGTCGAAAGCGTCATTTCCCCACTGGAACCTGCGGCCTTCCTCCGTAAGCCTAGTCAGCGGCTTGGCGATGGTAGCAAATCCAGCCACGTATCGACGGTAGTATGTACACAGACCTAGGAAGCTTCTTACGTCATGTTTGTTTTTGGGTACCGGCCATCCTCTTCTGCTTCGATCTTCTGAGGATCGACGGCTATGCCTTCTTGGGGAACCACATGTCCTAAATATTGCACCTTCTTCTGGAACAGATGGCACTTCTTGGGGCTCAGCTTGAGGCCTGATTGGCGCAGCCTCTTAAATACTTGATCCAGGTTCTTGAGGTGATCGTCGAACGATTTCCCAACCACGATAATGTCGTCTAGGTAGACCAAGCAGGTTTCCCAAGATAGCCCCTTCAAGACAGTCTCCATGAGCCTCTCAAATGTAGCTGGTGCATTACACAGCCCAAACGGCATAACCGTAAACTGCCATAACCCCGAGCCGACGGTGAACCCAGTCTTTTCCTTATCCCCTGGGTCCATCTCGACTTGCCAGTAGCCGCTCTTCAAATCAAGCGTAGAGAACACCTTAGAACCCGCCAAAGTGTCTAGGGTGTCGTCGATTCTTGGCAGAGGGTAGCTGTCCTTCTTCGTGACGTTATTGAGCTGCCGATAGTCCACGCAGAATCGTGTCGACCCGTCCTTCTTCCTCACGAGTACGACCGGCGATGACCAAGGACTCGCTGATTGCTCGATCACTCCCTCTTCTTCCATTTCCTTGATGATCCTATCCGCTTCTTTCCGCTTGGCCAATGGTAGCTTCCTTGGTGGTTGCCGAATAGGTGGTACATCGCCCTTGTGGATCTTGTGTCGGACCACATTTGTCCTCCCCTTCTTTCCAATGCCAACATCGAAGATATCCTGGTATTCTGTGATGAATACCCTCAGCCTCTTCTGTTGTTCCCTGTTCAAGCCTTTCGACGAATCAGCCACCAGCTCACTCAGCTTCTCATGCAGCCGCTCACTCCGTTGCTCTGATGCGTTTACAGTTCTCACCACCGATGAGACTGGAGAACAACAACCCAGTGGTGTTCCCTTCTTGAGGTGAACCGGAAAGCCATTCGCGTTCAGCAACCTCACCGGAACTGCATCATTCACTCGTACCAGGCATTTTCCAATGGCGATGCCACGGCCAATGAGCTCATCATCCGGTTTAGCTTCAACCACCACCTCGCATCTTTCTGGGATGACAGTTTCTTCTGAGAGCACCACCTGGACAGCCTCTTCTTGGCGCCGGTGGAGGACTATCTCTTCCTCTTGGACTAGCAGGGTACCATGTCTCAGGTCCAGTTGGAATCCATAGGTGTCCATGATGTCCATTCCAACTATCACCTCGTTCTCGATGTCGGCTTCCAAAACTCGATGTTTGATCTTGGTGTTCCCAACCTGGAGCTGTATGTCGGCTTCCCCATGGATGCTTGCGGGCTCTCCGTTAGCAGTGCGCAGCCGCCATCTTGTTGGTCTTACCTCAGCACTCTTCTGGAGCACATCAGGTCAAACGACGGTCTTCTCTTCGACTCGACTCGGATCTCCTTTCTTCTTTAGACGGGCCTCATTAATAACCCGTCGCAGTTCCTCAACTAGGGCTGCCACATCTGTCCTACCTTCACACTCCCGAACTCGAGCCTGGCACTGGTAAGCCTTTTTCACTGCCTCAAATTCTAAAGCTCTGGCTAGGGCATCCACGAGACGTTTCGAATGTGCGAGAGCCACAGCTTGACGCATTTCGGCATCACGAAGACCACCCACAAATGCCTCCACTGCTAATCGCTCCATTAGATCTTCCTGAGCCGTCGGATATGTCAGTCGAACCAAGCGGGCTATATCTGCTTCGAATTCTTGCAGCGTCTCGTTTGGTCGTTGGGAGCGATTCTTCAGCTGAGCGTGGAAGACGTGACCGAACCTGGCTTGTCCAAACCTCATTTCCAGGTATCTGACTAGCTGTTCGTAGTCCCCTCGTTCTGCCGGTGATAGCGTCTGAAGCACATCTGTAGCTTCGCCTCTCAGTGCTAACGTCAAAGCTGTCGCCTTCTCACCAGGTAACCAACCATTGGCGTTTGCGGCCGCTGGAGGAGGTAATTCTCCCAGGATGTTTTCCCATCGTACTGCGGAGGTTTCAATCTCGGCTTGCACCAATCTCCTGCCTTCAGGTCACTTGGTGTGGTTACGCTTGTAGCCTGAAGCTCCATTCGCAGCTTGTCAATCTCTGAGTCTAGGCGTCGGATGTTGTCTCGCAGATCTTCTTTCTGTTTGTCCAATCCCCTCTTGAGATCCTCTTTTTGTTTTTCCAATCCCCTCTTGAGATCTTCTTTTTGTTTTTCCAATCCCCTCTTGAAATCCTCTCTTTGCTCTTCTATCTTCGATTTTAAGGTGTCAATTCTGGTGCTAATTCTCTCTTCTATGTCCTTTTTTAACGCAGCGATCTCGTGGGGAGACTGTCAAAAATCGAAGCAAGCTTGCTTCGATTTTTGACTCGAGCGACAGTCGAGCAGATTCCGACTGTTTGGTGCTTGCTTCGATTTTTGCTTCGAGCGACATTCGAGCAGATTCCGACTGTTTGGTGCTTGTTTCGATTTGTTTGGAGCTTGCTTCGAGCTTCTTGGCCCACTCGAATTCAGGTGACTCGAATTCGAACGTATCTGGATCCTCACCCTCTTCAATCATTATTTGTCGGAGTCGATCCTGAAGAACGGCTTTCAGCCCGCTGCTATCGGCATCGCGTTCGTCAAGCTCTCTCCTTAAATCCGCAACCTTCAGTTCACTGAATCTCACCATCTTGACGGTTTATTCACTTAACTGTCCGTACCACGTTGCCCAATCAATCAGTCTACCCCACACCTGACACCACTGTTACGAGTCTTTAGTCCGATTGGGCAAAGAAACACTTGGTACGGATTTCACTATTTATTTTCACTAACTATGTACGTTACGCCTAGCCTAACACTTACAGTCTAATTTATCTAAAGTCACTACACTAATTTATATTGGTCCTTAACTTCACTAATTTATGTCACAGTTCATTTATTTCGCGCGCGCCACTGGACGTCACGTATTGCTTTCCACTGCACGGCACTGCATCGACTGTCACTGGTTGCCTGCCCGCATCTATATATACGCATCTCCGCTTCGAGACAAGTCCGCCCCCTTCCCGTCGCCTTCCAGCGACTTCTACGCGTTCTGGAAATATTTTATAACGCTCGCAGCCTCCGCTTCGCGGAATAAGGACAGGGCCGGATCGGCACAATATTTTGCAAGTCATTTTGGGGTGCCTTGGAAATTTTAATAAAGGTTATCTCGAAAACGGTTACCTGTATAGGGACTTAAACAAAGTACACCTTTTTTACGTAACACGTAATGGAAACGATTTATTTAATATTCACGTTGATGCACCAAAACGGAAAAAAGTTTTGTTAATTTAAAAGGTTTCGATCGATGTACCTTAGGTTAGCGCCCTCTATTGATGTTAGCAAAAACCGTGGTTGAGTTTGGTTTTCTCGTCTTAAAAAAACCCCGATGCGTAATTTTATATCGTTGTGCCATTTTATTGCGGAATAAATTGAGAAACCACCAAAATAAAAGTGAAACATTGACACTCTGTATCTTGAAAATTAAGCATAGGCTTGATGATCCTATTATTAGATACCCGTTGTTTATTATATTGTTCACATGATGTTCACTCTTACCGTGTCACTTTACTGATTGCCCGAACGCCCGGCTTCCCGCCGTCAGCTTTAAGCAGAATCCAGTGGCGTGGTGATATATGCCAATACGCCACATCTCTCCTTCTTTTAAGATTTGTTCTTTATTTAAACGAAAGCAATCAATTCGAAGCTATATGAATAATATTTATGTAGTAACCTTCAATACAGTACAAAATAATAACCATGGTATACCTTATCATTCAAACAACCCTTAGCCTACAAAACGACGTACTCCTGGAAAATATATGCAGAATCTTCATCCTAAAAGAAATATCTGGATGTCTGTACGGATATAATATATGAATGCATACACAGATACATGCACGCATACGCTAATGAATACATAAATACATACATATACACATATGAATATAACGTTATCTAGCAGCCTAGGTAGAGTTAACCATCAATAAGACATAACAATGTGATTAAGGAACCGATCCCGATCTATAAGTTTTTCTTATTCTTTACTGTTCACTGTTCCATTTGTTTCATTGTTGTGTACTTTCCATTATCACCTTCAACTTTCTTAAGGTGCACTACGTTTCGCCTATATTTCTTTCCAGTGGCTTCATCCATCAAAATTCGGTGTGGTTTTATTTGTTTCAGTGAGGTTTTCCAATATACCTACTTGGTCATCTACTTCAATGTTTATATCTTCTGTAGCTTTCTTTTACGATCTTACCTTTCCTTTCCTTTTTTTTCTGAAGTTGGTCTCCGTCCATTGTGTATTTCTCAAAAATATGTTTGTATCCAGTGAGCTCGGGATCTTGATCTTATATATAAATGCAAAGTCATTAAATTCTGTAAGTCTGGAAACATCAATAATTTTGTCTATCACATTAATGGCAGTCCTTGAACTGCGTTGATCAAATCATAAAGATCTTGGTGTGTTTATTATAACCTCTAATCTTGATTTTTCAGCTCATATAAACAACATAATCAACATGGCATTACACATACTTGGCTTTATGAAACGTAGCACAAGGGCTTCTCAACCATTGACGCCGTTAGAACTTTGTGTTATTATTATGTCAGATCACACCTAGAGTGTGTTACTCCAGTATGGTGTCCTATTTATGCATGCTATATCCATCGGATTGAATTAGTTCAGAGAAGATTCTGCAGATACATTAACTTCAAATTTTACAACAATTAATTTAATTATTATTCTGACCTGTGCCCACTTAACAACACTCCCTTGGAAAAGAAAACAGAGAGACCTAGTACTTATTCATAAACTCTAGTATTAATTGCTCCTATTTAACTTCCAGAATTGGTTTACGTGTCCCATTCCGGAACACTGGTACTACACAAATTTTTCATCAAGAGTTCCCTAGACCTAACTATGCTTATCAATCTTTTATTTCTCGTACCCTCGGACTGAGCAATGAATTATCTGATTTGGATTTCTTTGATCCTTGCGAACCATTTGTGCGAACCTGGAAGGCCTGACTTTATAAAAAAATCAGAACGTATTGTTGTTCCTTTTTATTTATTGATATTCATGGTACAAGGCAATTCTCTTCGGGTTCATTTATACTTATTTATACATATAGGTATATACGTTATCTTTTTTTCTGTGAACCAAATGATTGGGATATTCTCTCTCTCTTGCGGAGTAAGCAAGCACCTTTCATTCCATGTTTTCTTTTACCACAGCTGGCACCTTTTCTTTTGTTGTGAGGAACTGAACTGGTACAGGAGTAAACTTTACACCTGTGCGCATTTATTGCACTTTGTACTATTATTAAAAGGTAAAGGACTGGTACAGGTGTCAGTTGATCACCTAGGTGCATTTATTGCACTTTGTACTATTATTAAGAGGTACTGGACTCCGAATGTCCAGATGCTTTTGGTATAAATAGTAGGTTGGTGAAACACTCTTTACATGTATTGAGTAAGCCCGTAACTTCACTTATAAATTTATGCTTCGCTGTCATTTCGCTATCATTTATGTTAATGATATTTTTCCCTACATGTCTCCAGTTGGGACTGTAATGTTTGCTGATGATACAACACTCTATAATTCTGATAAAGATTTTTCTAAAATTAAATTAGACATAGAAACAGCAACAAACAGTGTTGATCAATGGTATAATTCAAACAACCTTAAACTTAACCAAAATAAGTCACAAAATTGATTATTTCTAGTAATAAACTATACAGGTCAAGTGATAGTGTTAAACTATTAGCATTGATTAAGGTATTAACGGGTAATACCTTAATCAATGGTAATAGCTTTTTGATTTTCCGTCTACAGAAGAAAGCTCTACGAACAATGGCGGGTGTTGGGCCCAGAGAGCATTGTGAGCCTTTATTTCTTAAATACAAGATCATGACGGTAACGAATTTATATTTATATCATAGCTTACAATTCATACACAATAATATAGGTAGTTATGTAACTAACTCGATGATACATAACTATAATACAAGGAATGCAAAATTGTTAAGGCCACCAAGACATCACCTATATATGACGGAAAAAAATTCAGTGAATATTAGTCACTATAATCGACTTTCAGAAAACCTAAAAAAATTAAATACTTATCTTTTCAAAAAAAAGCTGATGAGTTTTTTCAAAAGTCACTGTTTTTATACAGTCAAAGACTGAATCCTTTGAGAGCAGTAGTATCTGTTGTGATTAGTTTATATGAAATATATTCACAGGTACCTATCAGAATGTTTGTCCAAAATGTAATTTTTGTGTTATGTTTTTTACAATACTATGTGTTATTCATGTTTTATACCCATTACTATATATAACTGATGTAATTACTAGCTAGTAATTACATCAATTTACATGACTTGCCATAAACAATGTATTTTGTAAAATGGTCAAATAAAATCTATCTATCTATCTATCTATCTATCTAGCTATCTATCTATCTATCTATCTATCTATCTATCTATCTATCTATCTATCTATCTATCTATCTATCTATCTATCTATCTATCTATCTATCTATCTATCTATCTATCTATCTATCTATCTATCTATCTATCTATCTATCTATCTATCTATCTATCTATCTATCTATCTATCTATCTATCTATCTATCTATCTATCTATCTATCTATCTATCTATCTATCTATCTATCTATCTATCTATCTATCTATCTATCTATCTATCTATCTATCTATCTATCTATCTATCTATCTATCTATCTATCTATCTATCTATCTATCTATCTATCTATCTATCTATCTATCTATCTATCTATCTATCTATCTATCTATCTATCTATCTATCTATCTATCTATCTATCTATCTATCTATCTATCTATCTATCTATCTATCTATCTATCTATCTATCTATCTATCTATCTATCTATCTATCTATCTATCTATCTATCTATCTATCTATCTATCTATCTATCTATCTATCTATCTATCTATCTATCTATCTATCTATCTATCTATCTATCTATCTATCTATCTATCTATCTATCTATCTATCTATCTATCTATCTATCTATCTATCTATCTATCTATCTATCTATCTATCTATCTATCTATCTATCTATCTATCTATCTATCTATCTATCTATCTATCTATCTACAGATGTAATTTGATCACCTAGGTGCATTTATTGCACTTTGTACTATTATTAAGAGGTAATGGACTGGTACAGGTGTCATTTGATCACCTTTTTTTTTATGGTCGGTCTCCCGCAAAGGCTGAAAGCCTATGGCGCTGTAGAAGCGCTGAGAGAGGATAAGTATCGGTTCACGTTAGATTTGAAGCGCTGCAGGTTGTAGCCGTCGGGAAACAAATTCCCGGCAGCTAATTCCACAGCGTCGAAGTTCTTCAAAAGAAGGAATGCTGGAGGAGACTGGTTCGGGGAGTAAGGACTTCGACCTGGTAAGGATGAGCTCTTAGAGCTTCTCTAGTGTTCCTGGTTCGGACGGCGTGTGGTGTTATTATCTGAGAGAGCTCACTCGAACATCTGTGATAGAATCTGTAAAACAGGGATAGGTCAGCCACCCTCCTCCGATGTTCCAGGCTGTGGAGGTCCTTTGTGAGGTTAGGCGTATCGATTAGTCTAATCGCTCTTTTCTGGATAGTGTCCAGCAGCTTTAGAGAGTTCTTCGGAGCGCATCCCCACACATGGGAGCAATACTCCAGCGATGGTCGGATCTGTGCCTTGTAGAGCAGCAGCAGTTGCTCTGGTGTATACAACTTCCTACATCGGAACAAAACTCCAAGCTTCTGGGATGCCGTTTTAGCAATACTGACGACGTGGTCGTGCCAGGACATGTTATTGTTGATGTTGATTCCCAAAAGCTTGACGGAAGGTGATTCGACTATGGGGTGACCCTCCATTTCCACGGTTGGTAAGCCATCGTGAGACTTCTTTGTAAGTGTTGTTGCCTGAGTTTTTTGTACGTTGAACTGTACTTTATTTGCTAATCCCCACTCGACAATTGTTTTGATATCTGCGTTGATCTGTGAGGCATGCTGCTGTCGCCGACGTACCGTCTCCTGGGATGATAGTGGCTTGCCTGGTTCCATGCACGACACTAATGTACTGTCATCTGCGAAGCTGTAGATTGGATTGGATGTTATTTCCAGCAGCTCGTTGATGTACAGCAGAAACAGTGTAGGGGATAGGACAGATCCCTGAGGAACACCGGCGTTTATTGAAAATACGTCTGATGAACAGCCCTCGACTACAACAAACAGAGATCGGTCGTTCAAAAAGCTATTCAGCCACTGGCGCAGGCCAGGTGGTAGTCCATAAGCAGCAAGCTTCACCAGAAGTCCGTCATGCCATACTCTGTCGAAAGCTTTCGATATATCAAGTGCAACAACACGGGATTCGCCATGATTGTCTATTGCTCTGTTCCACAAGTGGGTGACGTAGGCAAGGAGGTCACCTGTAGACCTGTGCTTACGAAAGCCATACTGGTGATCAATTATGATATTATTGTTGTCCAGATATTTCAGGAGCTGTGTTAATGACAGTCTCCATAACCTTAGACATGATGCTGAGAAGAGCCACAGGTCTATAATTGGTGGGATCAGTTTTTTTGCCTTTCTTAGGGATGGGTTGTACGCAGCCAATCTTCCACGAAGCAGGAAACACGCCTCGTTGATACGAAAGTTTGAAGAGCTTGCAAAGAATAGGTGCAAGCTCAGCCGCACAGCGCTTAAGGACAATGGCTGGAATTTGGTCAGGACCAGTAGCTTTATTGGTGTTCAGTTTTTGGAGGATGCTTTTTACATGTCGATGTTGAAATTTGACCTCTGCCATTCTCGAGTTCACGCTTATGGTGGTGGTCGGAGTACTTCCTTGAAAGTCTACAGTAGAATTGGCTGCGAAGAGCTTCCCCAAGATGTCTGCTTTTTCTTTAGGAGCAGAAGCGATGGATTTGTCCTCTCTGGTCGAGGGTGGTATTGAGGAATAGGAAAAGTTCTGACTAACAGCCTTAAACAGCCCAGAATGTTCTGGACGAACTAGGACATGAGAGGAGCTTGTTCTTAATTTTTTGGTTGTGTTCCTCCTTGCTGCTGTCACCGTACATGGTGCTGCTGTCAATCACGCGTTTACAGTGATTTCTGGCGTCGACAAAACTGCGGTGGCTCTCAGCATTTGGATTTTTCCTCCATTCTTTGTAATGTTGGTTTTTAGAGGTAACTGCATCTCTACAACGCTGATTGAACCATGGCTTGTTTTTGGAGGGATGCTTAACGACATGAGGAATATAGGCTTCCATGTCGGAAATTAATGCCTCTGTTATTTCTTGGGCGCCTAGGTGCATTTATTGCACTTTGTACTATTATTAAGAGGTAACGGACTGGTACAGGTGTCATTTGATCACCTAGGTGCATTTATTGCACTTTGTACTATTATTAAGAGGTAATGGACTGGTACAGGTGTCATTTGATCACCTAGATGCATTTATTGCACTTTGTACTATTATTAAGAGGTAATGGACAGGTACAGGTGTCATTTGATCACCTAGGTGAATTTATTGCACTTTGTACTATTATTAAGAGGTAATGGACTGGTACAGGTGTCATTTGATCACCTAGATGCATTTATTGCACTTTGTACTATTATTAAGAGGTAATGGACTGGTACAGGGGTCATCATTGATCTGTATTTAACCCTAAAATATTTTTGGGATCGGTTGCGACGTTGCCAAGTTATTATTTATTTTCTATTAATTTCCGGATTTGCAAGGTCGCAAGTAATACGTCCAAATTGATCTATTTCTTTAACTTTTCTCAATAATATTATACAGCGAGTTACTTGAATTGGATATTACTTTGGATGTTACATGCAATTTCTATCTACAGGGTGTTTTTGGCAGAATTTTAAATTACGGCAACTTGAAGGTCATTTTAATTTGTTTTTTAAATGTAACCCTGTATTTGAAATCCAAATATCTACTAATACCCTATCTCGCCTTGTAATACTTTTTTTTCGCGTTTGCGACGTTGTCAAGTTATAAATTATTTTTCTAAACTTTTCTACAAATATCCCCGATTTCAATTTATTTTAAATAGAATCCTCTACTTATTTTTATTGCAATGAATTGCGCATGTCGAATTTAGTAAGATCTCACCATTTCAAAATTTTGTTTCTGTTAATTACTGAGATACGGCAACACCGCTTTTTCAGTAAACAGTACCGGAACGCTCAAATGGTTCCAAAAATGCCACAACAGGTGCGGTGAAATTCAATACTTTGCGGTTTTTGAACATACAGAATTCAAAAATGATAACATCAGTGTTGTCAGATTTACCACTTTTACGTTAGACTTCATAAATAGGGCATTCCATTCAAAATTATGAAGTAAAACGTAAAATTGGTAAATCTGACAACACAGCTGTTACCATTTTTGAATTCTGTATATTCAAAAACCGCCAAGTATTGGATTTCACCGATCCAGATGTGGCAGTTTTGGAAATATTTAAGCGTTCCGGTATTGTTTACTGAAAAAGCGGTGTTGCCGTATCTCAGTAACTAATAGAAACAAAATTTTGAAATTGTGAGATCTTACTAAATTGGACATGCGCAATTCATTGCAATACAAATAAGTAAAGGATTCTATATTTAAAATAAATTAAAATCAGGGATATTTGTTTTCAAATTTGGAAAAATAATTTATAACTTGGCAACGTCCCAAACGCAAAAAAATATGAGTAGGAGAGATAGGGTATTAGTATAAAAAATACAGGGTACATTTTTAAACAAACAAAGTAAAATGACCTTCAAATTGCCGTAATTTAAAATTATGCCAAAAACACCCTGTAGATACACATTACTGGTAACATCCAAAATAATATTCACTTAATATTCTAGTAACTCGCTGTATAATTTTGTAACATACTGTATATTATGGTATTCGTGTATTTGTATTAGTTGTCATTGATTGTCATACATGATGTAAAGTCAAAGTGCTAGGTTAGATCTTTTGAAGTGTAAACGTCATCGAATCGTCTAGAGTTTTCGAGAATGACGGATGGATTCTAGAAATGTCAACGAATGCTCTAGATGGTTCGATGAAGTATAATATAAGGTGCTACGGGTAGCGTAGGGAGTCAGTTGAGTTGAGATCTAGTTGAGATAAGGTTAAGAGATATTGTATTAAGTTCTGAAGTAAAACGGTAAAAGTTACGTCGAGTTTGATTCCCTGGGTGAAGAAAAAGAGGCCGTCGTGACAATTGGTGTCGGAAGTGTGGGAACATCCATCGAATCAAGCCAGGAAAAGGAAAGAAGAAGTGAGTACAGTGTCCATTAATGCCAGTAACCAGAGCTATGGCATCCGAAATGAATGCATTGATGGCTATGCTACAAGAAATGGGAAACAAATTAGATCAAAGTGCAGCTCAATCGAGAACAAATATGCAAGACCTAGAAGAGAAGCTAAAGCAACACCAGGACGAGGCTATCGTGAACCTAGAAGAGAAGCTGAAGTACCACCAAGATGAGGTAGTTGCAGGTTTGAAGAGTGACTTGAAAAGTGGACAGGACCTGGTAATGACTAGATTGGAGGAGCAGAGGCAAGCCGTAAGTCAGGCGTTAGAAAATCAAGACCAGCGTATTAGTGCAGTAGAGACTCAAATAGCGACATCACAAAAGCATGTTGAGGAACAGCTAGCGACATCACAAAGGTACGTTGAAGAACAGTTACATCAAGTGGAGGATCGTGTCAAGGAAATCGTCAGAGAAGAGCTGCGAGAGCTTAATGCAGGTGAGCGTTGTTTAACAGCTGTACCACCCGCTTTTCCTGATAGACACAGTGGCGTAGTAGCAAAGCCCTATCCGTACAATGGCAAAACGTCCTGGGACATTTATTATATGCAATTTGAAAATATCGCTCGTATGAATAACTGGTCAAATGAAGAAAAAGCTTGTGTGCTGACATCCATGCTAAGAGACTCTGCCGCAGCTATTTTGGAAAATCTCTGCGCATCAGACCTACGTGACTATGATAAGATAACATCTGCACTAAAGTTACGCTTTGGAGATGCACACTTAACAGAGCTGTTGCATGGCCAGTTGCATAACCGGACACAACAAGCGAAGGAAGATTTAACCACATTTGCATACGAAGTCCAAAGCCTAGCTAAACGAGCATTCGTCAGCAGTCCCATCGAGACACAGGAATACGTCGCTGCTCGCCAGTTTGTCGAGGGCATTGCAGACGCGGAAGTTCAACGAATGGTGAAACTATCGAGTCCCATAAATTTACAAGATGCTGTGATCAAGGCTTTGCAAATTGAAGCTGACATAAAAGCCATGCGAATGACAAGGAGGGTGCGCGCTGTCGAGCAAGATACAGAAGCAGAAGTCAGGGCCACACCGTTTATTTCAGGAAGAAGAGGTGCTAGCTTCCAAAAAAACCCGGTTCGCACAAGCCTAGAAGGAGCTGAAAAGTTTGCATGCTGGAGATGCGGACAGAAGGGGCATCTTAGGGTAGGCTGCCGCACCCAGGCTGATAAGATACAAGCGGATGTAGAAAAACCTGATGAATATGCGAACAAAATGAAATCTATGCAAGACACGATAAACTCAATGAAGGAGCAGTTTGATAGAGATATAAAGAATTTAGTAAAGAAGAATGAAGAAAGTATTGCCAAGCTTCAACAAAAACACGGAGTAGCCATGAGGGAACTTAGAGCAGACAGGGATAGGATGAAGCAGTTGCTTGCCTCTCAGGAAAGGAGAAGTATGCATATTAAAAGCAAGTTTGAAACGAATAGAAAGAATCTGCTGAAGAAGGACGAACAACACGAAATAGCCTTGAGGAAGCTCAATAAAGAAGTTTCTGCTTTGAAGGGCGAAATCAAGAGATTGAAAGCTTTGAATCAGTTGAAGAAAGCAGAGAGGGAATGCGACCAAGTTAAAGATGAAAATGCAATGCTCAAACAGAAGATAAATCAGATGGAGGCTGAGTATGCATTCTGTAAAAAGAACTTGAACAACGCGATTGACAAAGCCAAAAGGGTCGGTATCAAGAAGAATGAGTTGAGAGAAAGGTTGGCGCAGCTTGAAGCAGAAAACAAGAAGCTGAGAACAGATTTGAGCCCCGAGGTCGATGATGCGAAAAAGCGAAAGGAAGATTTGTCTAAAGCAAGAGAAGTTGATAGTAAGACTAAACAGCGACTGGTGATTTCGAAAAACGAGAATTCTCGACTGAAAGAGGAGCTGGAAAACGCATTGGCTGAAGCAGAGTACGGTAGCTCCAGGATGAAGCATATGGAGAATGGAAACAGTAACGGGAAGCAGGAGATTACTCAGCTGGAAGTTGAGATCGATAAGAAGAAGAGAGAACTGAATAAGGTCACTGAAGATACAAAGAAGGGTGTGTCCGCAGTATTAGCGAAGCCATTTTACGATGCAGAGTTAGAACAGAGATTGGCGCAACTGAAGAAAGAAAACCCGAAGATAGGAGCAGAGCTTGGCGCTGCACTCAAGGACTCATCATGGGATTTTGAACAGACCACGCAACTCAGAAGCGAGAATGTTAAGCAAAAGAACAGGATTGCGCAGGAGGAAGACGAACTCAGCAGGTTCAGAGAGGAAGTGGAGAATAGCCTGAGTAATGGGAAGAAGGAAGTGTCGAGAGGTGACAGTCGTCAAAGCAAAAAGGTGCAACTGACGAGAATGATAACAGAGCTAGGAAAAGAGAATTCTGCTGGAGCTGAAAAAGAGAATCGCAAGTTGGGCAAAGAATATCGTAGTTACGAGGTGATCTGGTATGGTCTTGCAACACACGACGCAAGGAAGGGTAGATGTCCGAAGCTACAACGCCATGGGGAGGGACCCTACGTGGTGATGAGGCGCCTCAACGACGTAGTCTACAGGTTATGTACGGAAAGTGGAGAACCGAAGGTCGACTATGCTGATGTCTGTGGTGATACAAGAATCGAAGTTGTTCGTCGAGGACGCCGAACGCTCAGGGGGGAAGAATGTAACATACTGTATATTATGGTATTCGTGTATTTGAATTAGTTGTCATTGATTGTCATACATGATGTAAAGTCAAAGTGCTAGGTTAGATCTTTTGAAGTGTAAACGTCATCGAATCGTCTAGCGTTTTCGAGAATGACGGATGGATTCTAGAAATGTCATCGAATGCTCTAGATGGTTCGATGAAGTATATATAAGGTGCTACGGGTAGCGTAGGGAGTCAGTTGAGTTGAGATCTAGTTGAGATAAGGTTAAGAGATATTGTATTAAGTTCTGAAGTAGAACGGTAAAAGTTACGTCGAGTTTGATTCCCTGGGTGAAGAAAAAGAGGCCGTCGTGACAATATTATTGAGAAAAGTTGAAGGAATATGTCAATTTGGACGTATTACTTGCGACCTTGCAAATCCGGAATTGAATAGAAAATAAATTATAACTTGGCAACGTCGCAACCGATCCCAAAAATATTTTAGGGTTAAATAAAGATCAATGATGGAAACTAGAAAAATTAAAAAAAGGTATAGTTCCGTATAAAAAAATCGAGTTGATTGCACTATCCTACTTTCCCACAACACCCTGTATATTTCAACCAAGTAACTTTTGATTTGACATTTTCTTCGATCAGGTATACCTTGCGAGATATTGAAGAATTACACACTAAATGTATATTGTTGAATAATGTAATCTAAAAATGGGATTCTCGAGCAAGTATGGTCAAAAAAGGGCAAGAAATGAATAATGATTGTAATTTCCATGTCTTAAAAAACTTAATACTCTCTATTTATACATAAACCACATACTGGTGGTAAAAATACAAAACAACTATTAACATAACAGCAATATTATTTGTATAACAAGTAAAAATCACACACGATTTACATTTTCCGCCAAATTCGATGTTTCGGTGAAGTATTCAAAAAGGGGGTGCAGTTTTAACAACTGACCTATAATGCTGCCACACTAAGATGGTGTCCTTATTCTGCCGGATATATGACACCTGATGAAGGTATTCAGAGAAGAAAAATGACTTTTTGGACGAAAAGTGGTACGTTAAACAAAAACCACAATTGGTTTTATCAAGTTCAGTGGCAGTTTCCTTAGTATACAAAACCTACACATACGACATTCCGGTTTCAAAATGTATCACGATTATAATGTAAAAAGTAAAAGAGATAATATAGATATTTGTATATGACCACTTACAATCCGATCTCATTGTATACTTAAAAACAGAGATAAAATCGGTAGAGCTTGGGTCGCCATAGAAGCCATGTCTAATATACTAGTAGCATTCTAGTAGACAATCGTCTTAGCTTGTGCGGAGATACCAGAAATATAGATTTACTGTAATGATTTCAAATATCATATTATGAGAATATGTTTGCCTTCAGCTTTTATAACTGTATAAAGTACAGATTTAATGTACCTATCACTTAGCGTTAGAATGTATTTTTTATTCCCGGCGCAAAAAAAAATGTGAACCAAAGACTAACGTTCGCGGTATACATACAAATTTGGTTAAAAATCGTAAGATTTCTCTGTAATACTGAGAATGGTAATTGCTCGAAACCAATTATAACGATTTATTTAAATTTTAGTAGTTCTTAACTTTTGGCCTGCAGTCTATATGAATAAATCACCCAAAACCACAGACTACAAATTTAGTCGATGCCCAAAACAATATCTATCTCATTTCAGGAATGATCCTCAGCTCATTCATAAAGGGCAGTTTGCATACTTTCGTATTGGTGGCGCTTTTATCAGTGTCCCAATAGGCAGCGATTGTTCAATGCAAGGCTCTGGCTGTTAACCATTTTTGACCCTGTATATTAATAATTTTTGGCACAAAAACGGGGTTTTCGTTTTCTTAAAACTTCAATCTATGCTAATGTCGATCTCGATTTAGAATAAGTTTATACAGGATCATTAACGAGCCTGTGAATTTAGTCAAAAAAGCGCCACATTTGGCAATTTTTTAATAATTGTCTATTAGGAAATTTCAAAAAATACATTGACATTAGCCTCGAACTGCCCTTTTTCTTCATGCTCATATTTTTTCAGTTTAGTAATCTCAAAATTAATAGTCAAAAAATGGTTACAGCTGAACCATTGCAAACAGCTGTCATAATGATACGTACTATAACCCCCTCTTAAGATCGAATAGTGTCATGAAGGATATTGTACATAAGTTTTTCTGGAACGGCCGAGTCTTTCGCTGCAGAAAATCAGGTACGTTAAAGTCACCGATGATATATATCCAAATAGCTAGTCAAGAGATTCTAGATGTTCATAGAATCTTTCATAGCAAGTATGGCAGGTATTTGGAGGTATATAGACTACTATAAGATAAATGGATCTCTGATTGATTCTGAACAGAGTTCCTACAATGTCAATGCTCGGTATATAGTCTATGATAAATCTGAGATCAAGTTCAGCGGGGTAAGAATTTTTTTGTAGCAATTAAAATGCTGCCTCCTCTGTTACAAAGTAGTGCAGGTGTATTACGGTCTGATCTGTTAACAATATATTACTTCCAAGAGGTCCGACTTCGATACACCAGACTCGAGCCATGCTTGCGTGCAGCATATAATCTAATAAATAAATAATAGTCAGACAGTGACATTCACAAGAAAATCTCTGTATTTTGAATTTAACCCACGCACATTTTAATAATAAAGCCATAATCGATCATTATCAGGAATTATTATCTGAACTAATATATTCAATATGAATATCCTTTTTGTAATAGGAATGTAACGTATTAGGAAAAAAACAGCCTCGACTTGAATGTAATAAGGATATTTGGAATCCCATGCTGCATATGATGCATCAAAGTTTGTGCTCTTATCGTTATTACTTCTCACGCAAATTATGCATGTCACAATTGTTGATTTACAGTTTTCAACCAGATGATCATCACCGCATCTAAGGCAATGAAGTTGCTGACTTTTACATTGATTAGGCATTATGTGAGAAACCGCTGCAGTTAAACCACCTATTTATAGTTACAAGTTACAACATCATACATGTTATAACATCATATATGTCACACATCGTACCCTAGAAACAACTTACCTCTAGCAGTAAACATAATGCGGTTGTACGAATCAAAATCAATTTATAAAACAGCTTGAAAAATATCATTCCGTTTTCTAATTGACGTGACCTCCAACACCTTCAGTTCAAAATTGTCCGTGATGATGCTTTTGTTCCGTCAGTTTCTGCGTTATTCCTGAAATTCTGACTCTGGGACAGAAGTTCGCTGCATCCCTGATTCGCCATTCTTGATATTCTTGATACCAGAGAGTCACAGATCTTCAGCTACGGGGTCGACATGTTGAAGCAGACTTAGTTACTTGGGCGGATTGTTTCGAATCTTTAGGATGAATTATTACAGCTGCTTTACCTTGAGCAACAACTAAATGAGGTCCTCTCTCGGCACTTAGTCCCATTGACTTTGAGGTTTTCAGTAGCTAAATCAATTACTTCTTTCCGCACTAAAATAAACATATTTTTGATTTCATTCATCAAAGGTGACAGCTTGGCATCTAGAATTCCTTTCACTTCACTGGTAAATGTAGAACATTCACATTTCCAGGTCAGACCATTCAGTTTCTCCAAACATTTTGCAACATCAGCAGATAAATTCTAGCAAACAGCATGAAAAACCATTCCGCAAGAACCATCACATCTGACACTTTTTGTCCGGGCAGTAATATTTGATTTACAAAAGTTACATATTGGATCCCCCATTACTAGTGATTCAATCTTCAAACACTCAATATACTAACACCGATCTGCAAGTTTTTGTGTATTTCGGTTCTCGACCGAAATGTTTACATGAACTAGTACTCGCGATATAGAAAGGAATTGAAGAGCTGAACACCAACGTGCACAACACCGTTTGATTATCTGGGGATGGAACAGGATGGAACAAAGAGACAACCTCAGAATAAGATTCAGCAATTTGATTTGACAAACCCTGTGTGATGTTTCAGTAAGCAACATACGTTTTAATGTCGGCCCCACATAAATGGCAATAAAGGTTAAATAACCAATTAATAAAAATAGAATATCTATAATACGTATAAATGAAATAATACATTAATGAAATTTAAATTACAACAAATTAATGAAAAGGATTAAGAGCACCTTCCTCTTCACTATTTTCATCGCTAATGTCTGTGTGATGAGTGTTAAGTGGCAAAGTCTGTTGGTATACTAATAGTTGCTCTTCTAGTTTGGCATTTTCTTCTTCCAGTTGCATGTTTCGAATCAAAAGTTTGTTATTGGCTTCTCTCAGCTGAAGCATTTGGGACTGTAGGTCCCTCACAAATTCTTCTGCGTCCTTGAGCATATTATCCTTTTCATCAAGCTCTGCAAATGGAAAAAATTAAAAATATTTAGCAAATTCTACAACCCTTATCAAGGAAAAAATGGAGTCAAGTTGATTGACTCAGTACTTCCCACACATGATGATGATACCATTTTATTTTACCATTGCATGGAGCTATAGTCTGAAATCTCCTTGCAACAAAATCATCGCCCACCCGCCTGCAAAAAACGCATCCAACACAAAAAACTCTCGTAAATAGTTTCTTGTGTCTCCCCCCTTAGGAACTAGGACGCCACGGTTTTTTTTTCTGGATGCTTCAACTGGACGATGCGGAACGATCAGGAGCCTCCAAACCGTCTAAAAACGAAGTTTGAGTTGTTTTTATATTTTTGGTTTTTTTTATTATTGCTGCGCCGCCACTGACACAGTTTTTCAAAAACAGACGCGTTTTCTGTTCTCGCCGCGCTGGTAAACTCTGTGTCAAAATTTTATTATAATCAATTCAATAATTTTCGCTTTACGCAGTATACATAGAACGAAATAAAGCAAAGCTCTTATGTATACATCACAAAATTGGTTTCTGTAATAGGCAAGCCAATGTTCAGATGGACCTAAAAAAGTGTAATATGCCGCTATGGATTTCTTCTAAAGGTCAATGGACTATTATGAATACAACAAATTTTTCAGTTTTACAACCCTCCACCCCCCAACCACCTCAAATACACCCCCACCAAAAAAAAGTAGAAAATGACTAGGAACCCAGGAACCCTTAAAACGCCTAAAAACAAAGTTTGAGCTGTTTTTATATTTTTAGTTTTTTTATTATTTATTGCTGCTCCGCCACTGACACGATTTTTCCAATACTGTGTCAAAATTTCATTAAACTCAATTCAATAATTTTTGCGTTACGCAATAAGAACGATCTAAAACAATACTCGTATGCATAATCACAAATTCCCACAGTCCCTTGATTTCTATAATGAGCAAGGAATGTTAGGATGGACCTAAAAAAGTGTATTATGCTGCTAGGTTTTTCATTCACAGGTCAATGGACAGCCCATTATGAATACAACAAATTTTTCAGGTTTACAACCCCCCACCTCCCAACTACCCCAAATTCACCCCCACCCAAAAAAAGTAGAAAATGATCAGGAACCCCTAAAACGCCTTGTAACGGTTCACCCGTTTTCAAAATTATTTTTATATTATTTACTTGGCTACCATATACAAATAGCTTACAACTTCCATTTTTAGCAATTACTTCCTCTTTATACTAGTACATTTTTATAACTATTTTGCGTCTCACCTCTACCTTTTTCCCATCTCTACTTCCTTCAGGTGAAAATATTACTTTATTATACACACTGCGCAAGTGTGCCAAATTTTGGGAAAATCTAATGAGTGGGGGGGTATGCTCTCTCTCTCTACCGACGTTAGCTTCTAGATAAAATGTAATGGTTTATTCCTTTTACTTTCTGAACTCAAACAGTAAAGACATATAGAGTAGCTATGTCTCTCTAAGATAATTTTTGTGTCTGTGCCAATTATGTGATAGTCAAGGTAATCAAGGTTTCCCATATTTTCATTGCTTCTGCATATTTATTTTACAGCTATGTGTAGGAATGTGATTTTTCCGATTTATACATTTTTTTTTTATGAACATGTGATGGCGAACATTTTAATCTTTAAATATCTAGTCAATCATACACTGTATATTTATCAATTATCTAACAAAAGGGTCGCTGAACATCATTCTTTGTTTCTAGCCATATATGTTTGTGTTAAGATGCCTTATCTTGTGTGTATTTAATGTTTCCAATTTTTTTTTATGACATTCCTTACGTAAAAATACCTAGCACTCAGATTTGCTAATTGGGAACGCAATGAAGAGATCTGTTGGACATTTATGTAATTTTATTTTACGAGGTCTGAGGAAAAAGTTGTAAATTTTTGAACATACTTTATACATTTTTTTATTTATCACTATATATCTGAAAAGATCCAGTAGGACTGAAAATACAAAGCATTTAAGAATCATTTTTTTAAACTGTTGTTCTATCTATTCGCTCTTGTACATATCTACATTTTCTTTTTTTGATCTTTACCATGTGAACATTTGAAGGTTATCTGCCTTTTGGCTTTTTAATACGCCCATGCTGCTTCATAGATTTGTTTCTGAAGTATATGAATGCAATTTATCAAAATGTAAGAACGCATGAAGATCCATACTTCAGAAACAGATCGCGAAGTCCTGTGAAGTTCTCCACAAGGTGCTAATACCAGCCATAACTCTTTCACAGGAAAACCACCCTTTTTTCGGGGTGCCAACATGAAGACAACCTTTTCTCGGGGTGCCACCATCAAAGCCACCTTTTTTCGGGGTGCCACCATCAACACCTTTTTTTTCGGGGTGCCAACATCAAGACACCTTTGGAGCACCTCCTCTTTGGAAGGGCACCACATCTCTTCCATGCCACCATTATGAACACTTTTTCGGGGTGACACCACCTGAACTCCTTCTGAAGAAGCCAGCCCTTTGGAGCACCACCTTCTCTTCGGAAGGGCACCACGAGGACTTCCTTCCGAAGCTAAGTTGTTTAAAAAAAAAATAGAATGTACTGCATTCATATATACCAGAATTAATCTTTATTAAAACCATTGTTGTCCTAGTTTTCATTTCTTGGCGGCTACCTAGACTCACACGCATACGCACGCACCCACATACCCTTGTCTCATGTGAACCGATTAAGCTGCTGGTTGCTACACGAACAAATTATATCGTCACAGCCTAAAAACGAAGTTTGAGAAATATTTGATTTTTTTTGTTTTTTGCTAATTACTCCGCCCCCTACAACGATTTCCAAAATTAACGCCTAAATACGAAGTTTGAGGAATATTTGAAATTTTTTGTTTTTTGCTAATTACTCCGCCCCCCGTACAACGATTTTAAAAATTATAGGAACATTACCTACTACGACCCCACAACATATCGCTGCCCAAATTTCATCGCAATCCATGCAGGGGTTACTGAGATTAAGACGTTATAAAAACGCCAACAGATAGACAGACAGACCGACAGACAGACAGACAGACAGACAGACAGACAGACAGACAGACCGACAAACAGACCGACGGAAATGAGTGACGTGGATTTTCGTTATGTAGACATCATAAGACGCTCAAAAAGCGTATTATCTCAAAATCGAAAATTTTCGCGATCACAATACTCCCCTCACCTATCGGTGTGGGAAGTAAAAATGAAGTCAAGTTGATTGACTCGGTACTTTCCACACATTACGGTGATACCAGTTTATTATTTTCCCATAGCGTGAAGCTTTAGTCTGAGATCCCCCTGCCATCGCCAGCACCCCCCCCCCCCCAAAATGGTCTTGTGCCGCTAGGTCTATCCTTAACAGGTCAATGGACAGCCTATTATCATATTATCAATACTACAAACTTTTCACTTTTACAAACCCCCAACCACCCCAATTTCACCCCCATCTAAAAAAAGGTAGAACACGATTTTAGAACCCCTAAAATATCTGAAAAATAAGTTTGAGCTGTTTTCATATTTTTAGTTTTTTAATTATTGCTACGCCGCCACTGACATGATTTCTAACAACCATACGCGTTTTCGATCCTCACCACGGTAATAATATTGTGTCAAAATTCCATTAGAATCGACTTAATAGTTTCTACATTACAAAATACCAAAATGCCAAATTTCATTAAACTCAATTCAATAATTTTCGCGTTACGCAATACAGAACGATCTAAAATAATACTCGTATGCATAATCACAAATTCCCACAGTCCCTTGATTTCTATAATGAGCAAAGCAATGTTTGGATGGACCTAAAAAAGTGTATTATGCTGCTAGGTTTTTCATTCACAGGTCAATGGACAGCCCATTATGAATACAACAAATTTTTCAGGTTTACAACCCCCCACCCCCCAACTACCCCAAATTCACCCCCACCCAAAAAAAGTTGAAAATGATCAGGAACCCCTAAAACACCTAAAAACGAAGTTTGAGGAGTATTTGAAATTTTTTGTTTTTTGCTAATTACTCCGCCCCCCCCCCTACAACGATTTCCAAAATTAACGCCTAAAAACGAAGTTTGAGGAATATTTGAAATTTTTTGTTTTTTGCTAATTACTCAGCCCCCGTACAACGATTTCCAAAATTATAGGAAATTACCTACTACGACCCCACAACATATCGCTGCCCAAATTTCATCGCAATCCATGCAGCCGTTACTGAGATTACGACGTTAGAAAAACGCCAACAGACAGATAGACAAACCGACAGACAGACAGACAGACAGGCAGACAGACAGACAGACAGACAGACAGACAGACAGACAGACAGACAGACAGACAGTCAGACAGACAGACAGACAGAGAGACAGACAGACAGACAGACAGACAGACAGACAGACAGACAGACAGACAGACAGACAGACAGACAGACAGACAGACCGACAGACAGACCGACAGACAGACCGACGGAAATGAGTGACGTGGATTTTCGTTATGTAGACATCATAAGACGCTCAACAAGTGTATTATCTCAAAATCCAAAATTTTCGCGATCACAATACTCCCCTCACCTATCGGTGTGGGAAGTAAAAATGAAGTCAAGTTGGTTGACTCAGTACTTTCCACACATTACGGTGATACCAGTTTATTATTTTCCCATAGCATGAAGCTTTAGTCTGAGATCCCCCTGCCATCGCCAGCACCTCCCCCCCCCCAAAAAATGGTCTTGTGCCGCTAGGTCTATCCTTAACAGGTCAATGGACAGTCTATTATCATATTATCAATACCACAAACTTTTCACTTTTACAAACCCCCAACCACCCCAATTTCACCCCCACCCAAAAAAAGGTAGAACATGATTTTAGAACCCCTAAAATATCTGAAAAAGAAGTTTGAGCTGTTTTCATATTTTTAGTTTTTTAATTATTGCTACGCCGCCACTGACATGATTTCTAACAACCATACGCGTTTTCGATCCTCACCACGTTAATAATACTGTCAAAATTCCATTAGAATCGACTTAATAGTTTCCACATTACAAAATACCAAAATGCCAAATTTCATTAAACTCAATTCAATAATTTTCGCGTTACGCAATACAGAACGATCTAAAATAATACTCGTATGCATAATCACAAATTCCCACAGTCCCTTGATTTCTATAATGAGCAAAGCAATGTTTGGATGGACCTAAAAAAGTGTATTATGCTGCTAAAGTAATAAATACTCGCATGTATGTACACAGAGAATTCTTAGTTTCGGTAATAGGCAACGCAATGTTCTGATGGAGCTAAAAAGGTGATTTTTGTTGCTAGGTATTCCTTCACAGGTTAGCGGACAGCCTATTATGAATACAAAACATTTCAGTTCAGTTTTTCAACCCCCCAACCACCCAAATTTCACCCCCTCCCAAAAAACGCAGAAAATGTTCTGTTTTTGAATATGGTAAGATATAGGAATCAATTGGATAATCAAAAGAAAAATGGACAATGTATACAAAGACGTGTATTCTAAACCAATTCCTCATGTTGAAGATTTCACAGATGTAAACATTCATGAGTTATGTATCCAGCCGGACATCGACCCAGCTGACCAGATGGCGCGTGTGGATGGAGAACTCAGGAAATGCTGCGTCAGCTAAGTTTACTTCATGTATTTTATATAATTCAGTCAGTCTAGAGCTGGAATTTAAGTGGCGCTGCGAACGGGATAGCTGCACGACATCCCTAAGCATCATCGGCTCGTTTCTACGACTTGGCAGTTAACCACCGAATACCACAAAATAGGACAATTTGAAGGACCATACATGGATGATAATCAGGGTGATTCGCCTTCTCCCCTTGAAAGTCCATTTTCCATCGACAACATTTCGTTTTAAGCCTTATTCTACCCCCTCGATTGAAAATATTCCTCAAGAACAATTAAACATTTCTCTTGATACTATTCCAGAAAATTCAATCATGGTTTTATCTAATGCTGATATTAATAATTTGTGTAACACTTATTCAGCTGGTGACAATTTGTCAAGTTTTGTTGATAACTTAGTCACCTTCTTCTCTCAGCAAAGTGCGGATGCAATCCAATAATCCAAACCTATATTATTAATGCAAATATATTATCTAAGGTTAAGGGTGAGGCCCGTGATTTTTTAAATCTACATAACAAGACTAATTGAGCCGAAATTAAGCCGCTTTTACTTCAAAAATATGGTGATCATCGCACCGAAGGAATTTTATTAACCCAGCTGACTACTACTGTTCAAAAACGTTCAGAATCATATCAAAACTATCATCACCGCATAACATTAGCTCTTAATGATCTTTTACAGCATGTTTCTCTACATGAAGGTAATACACAGGCAGTAGAGTTCAAAGCTTCATTTTTCAAAAATCAAGCACTTAGAACCTTTTGCACTGGTGTGAATAATCCTTACTGTGATCATCTTTCTCATTTCGATTTATCCTCTTTAGTTGAAGCTTTTCAGAAAGGTATATCTTTAGATAACCATAAGCAGCAACAGCAATATATGTCTTATTTAAAATCATCAACCCACCCCCATGAATATCAAAAGAACCCACCACGTCCCACCCAACACAACGCTCATCCTCCTCAACATCATCGTAATGTACAATCTTCCGCTCAGCCATCTATGAATCAAAATCCTTAAACACACAAAATCAATTCCATCAGCCTCGTCTCCAGAATAACCCATTTTCTCAGCCTTTTACACCTACTAGAAATTTTGGCGATATTAATAAGCCCATACCCCAACGTCAAAATCCTCCTACAAATAGGGAAGTATTTGGTGCTCCTTCTCGACCAAATAATTCTCACCAAAATCAGTTCAAACCTACTCCTATGTTAGTCTCTCAAAATATCAGTCGCAAACCAACTCCAATGTCTACTTTAACTCACAACAGTCGTACTTTTAACTACAGTACTACTTTTAACCATATATATGTGTGACTTAGATTCTCTCATATATCCTAACGAAATCCTAAGTCAAGAATAGGGAAATTTTGAAACACAGTTTTCTGAAAATTTTCAGGAACCACCCATTTTAGAACACCCCGAAACAGAACCATCCAACTGGATAATTTTTCAAAGCACACAAAGTTCCCTTATTTTTACCTACCCTATTCAAACCTTAAAGTTTTAATCGATTCTGGTGGATCCGACTGTCATTACTCCAAAAGCTGCTGAAATTTATGATTCTAGATATGAATTCTATGAAGCCTTTACCCTTATTTCTATGAAAACTTCAAAAACAATCGCAATCTTCATTACCCTTTATTTAATGAAATTTGCATACAGAAACCCCTCACAGTCAGAATTGCCGATTGGCACGATGATTTTGATATTCTTCTTGGTACTAGTGAACTTGATCAATTAGGTGCTAATATTGATTATGAATTTCATATATTTTCTATCAGAAAGTTTGAACATTGAAATTCCATTCAAAATTATTTATCGTTCGGCTAATCGCCTCAGTATTCCAGTATCTGTGGTAAATTGTGAGATAGTTGTCCCAGAAATCTCTTATGAAGGCCAAATTATTTTACAGGAGTCTTGTGCTAAAGAAGGATACATTGAAATTTCCAAGTCAAGAGGATATTGACTTACATTTTTCAGAGCCCGGCTCTGTTACCCCTCTTTCAGAATTTGACGAAAAGCTTCCGGATAACCCACCTAGTAATTTTGTCAGTATTGACATGATTCGAAGCCAGCACTTAAATGCAGAAGAAAAACAAAAAATACTTAAATTGTGTCATCAGTACAAGGACATTTTTCAGAAGATTCTCCTCTCACTTTCACAGACTCTGTTAAACATGTTATCCATACTAAGGATGACAAACCCATTTTTCTCGAACTTATCGATACCCGAGAGCAATGCTCCCAGAAATTTCATCTCAAATTAATAAATTATTAGGAAACAATATTATACGCCCTTCGATAAGAGTCCATATTCATCCCCTTGTTGGTTGATCCCCAAAAAAGCCGATGCGTCAGGAAAAAGGAAATTTCGTATGGTTATTGATTTTAGAAAGATTAGTGAAAACCCTATAGAGGAACGTTACCCAATAACCCGTATAGATGAAATTCTAGATAACCTCTGCAGAAGTACTTATTTCACTACCCTTGACCTAGCCCAAGGATTTCATCAAATCCAAGTTCACCCAGATTTCTTTGAAAAAATGCTTTTACTGTCCCCCAAGGCCATTTTGAGTATTTCAGAATGCCAATGGGTTCTCCGAAAAGCCGCTGCCACATTCGAAAGAATGATGGATGAAGTTCTAAGAGATTATATTTATAAGTCTTGCTTACAGCTTGACAAATCAGAATTCCTTTGTAAAGAAGTGCCATTTCTTGAACACGTAGTAACTCCAGAAGGCATAAAGCCTAATCCCTCTAAAATTCATGCAATTGAAAATTATCCAATTCAAGACAAGAAAAGAAATTCAAAGTTTTCTTGGCCTAGTCGACTTCTACAGACGTTTCATTCATAATTTCTCTAAAATTACTGCCCCCATGACAAAATGTATACGAAAAGGTGAGAAAATTGACATTAATAATCCACAGTATATATAGAAGCATTCGAAAAATGTAAGTCCGCCCTAAGTAATTCCCCCATACTTCAATATCCATATTTTTCTTAAGAAGGAAAACCAGTCGCTTTCTACTCTCGTATTCTCAATACTGCCGAAAGAAATTATACAACCCTAGAAAGAGAACTACTTGCTATAGCAGACTCCTGCAAACATTTTTGTCCCTACCTTTACGGAGTAAAATTCACTGTAAAAACTGACCATAACCCCATTGTCTGGCTCCACAAAATTCGTGAACCCCATTCTCGCTTAGTTCGATGGAAACTTAAACTACAGGACTATAATTCTGACATATAAGAGAGGTAAAGAAAATATCGTAGCAGACGCTTTATCCCGTATAGAGATCAATATGCATGAAACCGAATCCATTATTGCCAATCCCCCTTCAGAGTCTTCAGATGAATCTTTTGATGACGACCTCTTTGACGTCGACGGCTTTGTCAATGAAACTTTCGAAAAAGAAACCGGTCAAGCCACCCAAAATTCAGCTCTCGAGAATCCAGCTGCCACGGTTCCATTTTCCGAGGAACCCATAAATCATTTCGCAAACCAAATTATTCTGAAATAGGGCGATAAACATTCAATTCATCCAAACCAAGCATCAACATCTTGTGACTTTAGTTGAATCAAATCAGAAAAATGATCAAGACTCCCTTTATCGAAAACTTCATGACAAGGAATCTGCAGTTTTAGAAAAACGTAACGAAAATTTGCCAGATTCTACCCCAGCCCCCAGATCAGGAGATCCTGTGTATATTTAGATAAACCCTCGTAATAAACTTACTGCACGCTATGTCTCAGCAAAAGTTACTTCAGCCAAAGAAACCCAATTGAAGCGGTAGCCACAAAGACGCACCCTAGAAATATTAAACGTTTACGCAAAGCTACTTTGTTACAGGACCGGCCAAATGCTGAGCCACAGCCTGGCCCTTCAAGTGCGCCCGATCCCCAATAATGGATACTATCAGGGACTAGTTGGCCAAGCTCAAATGTTTGACCATTATCGTCGCCATATAGTAACTATAAATCTGACTTCTATTGATAACTCTCTCAAGGCAGCATTCTCTACTCTCTAACAAAATTCCTACCTCTCCTTATCAAAATATACTTAAACAATATAGCATTTTATATCAAGAAACTTTAGATAATTTTCAGAAAATAGTACGTACTCGCAGAAAGCGTGGGTTAATAAATGTTTTAGGTTCAGTGATAAAATCTATCACCAAATCTCGATGAAGATGATCGCATATTTTTGGAAAACCACATTGAAGCACTTGAGGCAGAACAGTCCGAAATAAATTACAGTTGTCAATAACTCTACCACCTATGTTTTAGATACTATAAAAAGGTACAATAATTTTATAACATCTTTTAACAAAAATGCTGTCAAAGTTGCACAAGAAATTAATTCACTCGAAGAAACCCACATATCAAAACAATGTACATACAATGGAATGTCCAATGGATGTCAAATAGACATCAAAAAAATATACACTGCATGTACGTTTGTCGCGAACTTTCACATCCATGGCATATCCATAGAATGTACATATGGACGTCTAATGTTCATGCATATTATATACATGGTACATACAATGGATATATACACATCCATCGTATATCCATTAAATGTATATTCATGTACTTTTAATGCACATGCATAGTGTATGAATGTCAATGTAGAGGTAGTAAGATAAACAAACTTTATGCTTTCATTATGTGTTGTTATTAATCAATTTCTAATTACAATAATAATACTTGGCAAAATCGATTACTGTGATTGTCATCTCTTTTCTGTGGAATGGCATGTCTAAAATCACGAAGAAATCAAGGTTATAAAATTTTGTAGGTGGTTTGTTCCGCTTATGACTTACCGTCAAACGCTGGATGTGAGTGTTATCAGTAGTAAGAAGATAAGTAACATTGCACAATATTTCACTCGATCAGGTAATCAGGCACAACCAGCACCAGACACACGCGAAGGACGCGAACGAGTCGTACGACGGTATGACTAGAAATCAGCAATGGCGGCACTAGTTGTACTTCGCGCAGGCGTAAACTACTAGATGTATATATGATACATAGACCAACATCTTATGTATATTCACATATGAATATACCTACGTGAATATACATAGTATATTACACTAGTGTATATCATTTTTCGTATGTACAATGAACGTCTTATGAATATTCAAAATATACATGTTCAAACTGGAATATATAATGTACATTCTATGGATGTACATATCCATATAGTGTTATGTGGGAAGTCTGGGAAAATATGTTTCACTTCATAGCCAAATTCTAAGCATAAATGGGTTAAATCAGTTTCTTCTAAAAATTTTAAGAACTGTTAGTCTAGCCACACTGCAACAGTCTAATATAGAACTTTTCACACTTTCAGAAATTAGTGAACTTTAAGACCATCTAATTTTTTTCTATAAGAAAGCTTGCCTTTTATCAGATGATTTGCATCCTTTGGAACTAATTGAAAATTCTCATAGCACTATTGTCACAATGGTTACCCAGATACTTATTATCCTAAAGATCCCTATCCTAAATGATCGTGAATTCTCACTTTACCATATTTACCCCATCCATAATAAATACGCAATCATTTTGATACCACCTGCCTCCCACTATGGAAATAATCATTGGTACTCTTGACAGCAAGCACAGTGAAAAGAAAATTATTTGGAGTGAACAGCCAGATGTCAACTGCCGACTTTAGAAAATTGTACTACAGCTGTCAGTGTAGTCCAGCGCCCCATCATCCACCGAACTGAGAAAACTCTAATAATAGCACAGCCAATCAGATCCAAATTTTTGAAAACTGTTCCAGAGAAACCGAAAAATTAGCCAGCCAGTTATTGTCCAATCCACATGTGCTGTAAAAGTTGATCTAAAAAGGTACCTTACGTCAAAGCAGACTATTCAAGTTCCAGAGGTCATTCCAGTCAAAATTAACCCGAAGTTCCAAATCCAGCTAGACCAGATAGCAAAATTCAAGAAACATCCCACCTATCAGCATTTGAAGCCCATTTTCATCTCTTCTACTTCATGGACCATTGCAACCCTGTACGTTATCCTGTTTGCAATGATTATATACTTCACTGCAAGAAAAAGCAAGAGGCGGCACACCCTGTTCTTCAAGCCCAGAATTCCCTTGAAGGACCTTCAGGAAATTTCAAGAAATTCAAGCAAGTAACCAGAAGTTCGAGGACGAACTTCCATCTTAAGGAGGGAGGAGTTATGTATCCAACCGGACATCGACCCAGCTGACCAGACGGCGCGTGTGGAAGATGAACTCAGGAAAGGCTGCGTCAACTAAGTTTACTTTATCATGTATTTTATATAATTCAGTCAGTCTAGAGCTGGAATTTAAAACGTGAGATGTATCGAGAATATCTCTGCACTGGAGTGAGCCTTATTCAGTATAGATGACCTTAAACGCACACTCGTAGCCATCTTTCGTTGAACTAGTAGTTCTTGGGTTGTTCGGCCGGTGTCTATACCCTCGGTCCCTCGTTAACCCTCACCTACTCATGTTGGCGACGAAATGACAAGTCACAATGCTCGCTAGCGCAAAGCAGGTCACTGCTTTACATTGTCTTCCAATATAAAAGAGCGGTTTCAATAAAATCGCTAAATAAAATCGATTAAAATATTATTATCCATATAAGAAAATATGTATTACCTTCATCACTACTGGATCCGCTAATTTCTATAACATCTGTTGGTAAATGCCGAATTTTCTCTTCGTAATAATCTATCAGCCTTTGTCGCTCGTTTTTGGCATTTTCTTGCACCCGTTGGAGTCTCGATTCCCAAATATTCCTGAATCCAACAGCTGCTTGGTCCACAGTTCTTTCCAGTTCCATACGATATTCAGTTTCCATATGCATAATGTGTAATTGTAATTCCATGATTTGTTCCTGACACCGCTGAAGTTCTTTTTGTAGCCTAATGTGCAAACAAAAATGTTAGTCCGATTATTGGCAACCATTTATTACTGATTAGCCACTACGGAAGTAGCCACTTATGTACATGTGTGTATGTGGTCTCGTAAATTCGTGTTTTTTGTGGGTAAAAGTTGCAATAGCAATTTCAAATTTATACCACTGTGAAGTTAGTTTGATGGCGGATACGAAGAGCTATTTGGAAAAGTTAATCGATCTTAGATAATTGAGCATATAGAGAATTGACGGAAAATTATTATAAGGTACAACAGAAGCAGCCAGAAAAAGTTGCCGTTTTTTGTTGATGGATGTAAAACCCATTCATAGCAAAAACAACTGACCGCTGGGTACAAAATAATTTTACGGTAATATTTTACCTCAATATTTCTTCGCTGCTGCTGTATACGAGGGCTATGCAGTAAGTTTCTATTATGTCCAAGAAGAAGAAAACTTCGACTAAGTGTGAAGGTTGCCAGGCCACAATCATCAAATCGCAAGGCTCATTACAACGCTCAAATTGCCTAGGTTGGTTCCACCAAAACTGCACTAAGTTAAATAAAGATGAATATGCTGCATTTGCTAATAAGAAGACCAAGAGTAAATAGGTTTGTAATAATTGTGACCGAGCAAGTTCATCCGATAGCGAATTATCATCTGATAGTGGGTCTGATAGTGATAGTACATCGACCGTGGTTAAAAATGTTAGAAGAAAATCGATGTCCAAAACTGGTAAATGTTGATAATCCGACAAACAAAGAATTATTGGATATAGTCACGCGACGATTTTCTGATCTGGAAGACTCTGTAAAATTCTCAAGTGATATAATGGATGACATACAAAAACCCTGAAAACAATTATGAAGGAGAATGCGGCCCTGAAAAAAGAACATAAACAATTAAGGACCAGGATAGAAGAACTGGAAGGAAAGCTGAGTAATGTCAGCCATGTCATGGAAAAGTCAGAGGTGGAGCACAGGAAAAACAATGCTATAATAATTGGCCTTGCTTGTCAAGATGTAAATGATGGAGGTCAGAAGGAAATCGAGCAGAATATAAAAAAGGTTTTCAATAGATTAGAGCTTCAAGTTAATGATGACGAATATAGAGTACAAGTTTTGAACAGCAGATCCAACAAGAAACCTGTCCTGGTAAAATTCAAAAAGGAGGATGCTAAGAAGAGACTTATTGAAGTAAGGAGGAGAGCACGAAGATTAAATAGCCAGGAGTGTGGGATACCAGGAGTGATATCGGACATCTATATCAACGAGGACTTGAGTAAAAATGTTAGATTATTGTTTAGCAAAGCTAGAAGTTTGAAAAATCATCAAATTAAGTATGTTTGGTGCAAAAATGGTAAGGTTTTTGCCAGGAAAGATGAAGGTGAAAGGGCAATAATTATATCAAACATTCAGCAAGTTGATTCCCTCATTGCTGATTCTTAGGTTATTATATATTGAATCACTGTATTTATGTTAAAATCCTTTTTTTTTCAAAATGGATAATAGTGACAGGAAGAATTTGTTAATCGGTCATTTTAATATCCGTTCTTTAGTTCCTGCACTACATAAAATCGAATTATTAGTCGATGAGTATCAGCTTGATGTTTTAGGTATAACGGAAACTTGGTTGGATCTCAGAACTGAGGATGATGATATTCAGTTGATGGATTATAAATTTCTAAGGTTAGATAGAGGTGGCGGTAGGAGAGGAGGTGGAGTTGGTGTGTTTGTTCGTTCTAATTTAAGTGTTGATTTAGTAGAGGAATGCTCAAATGCATCTAATTTTATTGAGCAAATTTGGCTCAGAATAAGAATCTCTAATATTGAATATGGTTGTGGCATTATTTATCGTCCTCCTGGACCTCTGGTAAGTAATGCTGTAGAAGGTCTTGAAAGATCCCTGGTTTGTATGCTTTCCAGATCTAAGGAAATTATTTTGATGGGCGACTTGAACGTTGATCTTATGAGGCATAATAGTAAAACCGAGCTACTCGAAGATTTGCTTGATGCTTTTAGTCTGAGTCAATTGGTTAAAAAACCTACTAGAGTAACAAAAACCTCAGCGTCTCTACTTGATATAATTTGTGTGACTAATTTCGATCTTAGTGTAGGGGCCGTGACTCACATTGACATGCATGAGACTACTGATCACCAGTTAGTATGTGTTGAACTGAAAACTACAATACCTAAAGTAGCAGAGAGATATAAAGTCTTTAGAGATTTCAGTTCCTTTAATCTTGAAATGTTTGATAGGTACATGCGAATGCTCAATTGGCAACAGATATTTTATTATCAGGATATTGATGCAAAGGTTAATATACTCAGTAATCATATTCTCAATCTGTTTGATAAACACGCCCCATATAAGAGGGTGAAGGTCACTAAACCCAAATCACCCTGGCTGACTCGAGATCTTCGGGACGCTATTAAATGGAGAGACAAGGCGCTTATTAAGTTCAAGAGGTCGAGAGATCTTGATGACTGGGAAGCATATAGATTGCTAAGGAATCAGGCTACTGCTAAGGTTAGAATGCTTTAAAGATACTGAAAGTTTATTCCAACAAAGACTGCAACTTTATTCCACCTTCACTAGGAGACCCTGAAGATATTAATGCATTTTTCATAGACTAGACAGTCGACAACCTTGGATGCCAAACTGACCCTGAACTGGTCCAACATTTTAATGACAACAAATTCTCTGATAACCTTCAGTGTAACATTGACGTAGTCTCTGAAATTCAGGTTTTGGAAGCTGTTGATAGCATTAAATCAAATTCAGCAGGTTCTGACGGTATATCCTTAAATATGTTGAAAATGTGCCTTCCTTACATTTCTCCCTATTTGACTCATATATACAACTGCTGTATTATAGAATGCTACTTTCCAGTAACCTGGAGAACAGCCTCTGTATTACCTATCCCCAAGGTAACAACTCCAAAACAGCTTTCGGATTTAAGACCAGTGTGCAGGTTACCAGTTTTGTCCAAGGTTTTAGAGAAACTATTTCTTTCACTATGCTTGAATATTTAACTGATAATAATTTATTACCTAGTAATCAGTCCGGCTTTCGTAAAGGGTTTTGGTACCGTCACTGCATTATCTAAAACACTGGATGATATCTTGCGCGCAACAGATCAGGGGGATATAACAGCATTGATATTACTTGACTTTAGTAAGGCTTTTGATACTCTCGGTCGGAATTTGCTCTTATCAAAGCTGAATTACTACGCTTTTCTGAAATTATCCGATTTTTTGAATCTTACCTCTCTAATAGATGTCAGTATGTGTCCATAGATGGCAGAGTACAAGACCAGTAAAAAAGGGAGTACCACAAGGCTCTATCCTTGGTCCTTTACTTTTTTTATTGTACACCATTGATATGAATGTTAATGTTAAGGATTGCACGTTACATCAATTTGCTGATGATGTGCAGGTGATCAGAAGTTTCCCAAAGGAGGATTTGTATATAGCATCTGCAGACATGAATATTACGTTGGAGAATATTTACAACTATTCCTGTAAACATGGTTTAAGGATCAATCCACCCAAGACGGCTGCAGTTTGCTTTGGAAATATTCCAGCTGACTTGACTGACAGTCTTAATTTAACGTTAAATGGCAATAAAATAGAGCCTTGTGATACGGTTAAATGCCTAGCGCTCAAATTTGATAGTAAGCTTAGATTCAGGCAGCATGTTAATTCTATTATCAGCAGATGTTACTTGGCGCTTAAAAACCTTTACCAAAGTCGATCATTCCTAACATTTCCGTTGAGAAAACAGTTATGTGAGTCTTTAGTTTTGAGTCACTTGAATTATGCTGATACAATCTATGGACCATGCTTAGATTCTAACTCTGCAGCTAGGATTCAGAGAGTGCAAAATGCCTGTATTAGGTTCTTATTTTCCTTGAGTAGAAGGGACCATGTTTCAGATAAACTAACACAACTAGGTTGGCTCAACATGCAAAAAAGGAGGAAACTTCATCTCGTATGTCTTGTACATAAAGTTCTGTTACATAAAACTCCATCCTATTTATGTGATAAACTTCATCCAGCTTCTGAGATCCACAATGTGAATATTAGAAACACTCACTTATTACTGATAGAAAAACATAAAACATCTTTGTATAAACGTTCATTTAGCTATAATGCAGCTTCAATGCATGATGGAATTCCTGCCAATTTTAAAGATCTTCCTAATCACCAAATATTTAAAAATCGGGTTAAAGAACATCTTCTGACTTTGTTAATTGTGTTTTAATTTTATTCATTACTGTATACTGTGCATTTAGTGTAATTTTGATGTGTTTGATCTGTTCAATATTTTAATATTTTACGTGTATGATGTGTTTAACATTTTTAATATTTTAGTAAGTGTATTTCACCTTAATTATTACTGTAAACAATGATTGGTACTCGGTTGAGTAGAACAGCAGCTGCTGGACTCCGCCGAGGATGATTAAAATAAAGACCTTTTTTTATTATTATTATTATTATTAATATCAACATAAAACTTCGCGGGCATCTTAATTTTGACGAGACGTCCAACATTGTATCTTCTTTTTTTCTCTAAGAATAATATGTGACTGTGGTAGATAATAGTGATGGCAGAGACGTCAAACATGATGATTTAGGTATAAAAAATAATTTGATACGTAACAAGAAACAATGTTGTTCTATAATATGCATCCCTCATACCATCTATAGCTGGTAGCATAGTCATACATTTTATCCACTCAGTTTTTCCAGTCCTAGTCTATTGTATACACAAATAAGTGCAATTCGGGCTCCGACTCACCAGGCTGCTGTTCCATTACCTAATTATTACTCCTCACACCGTGAGGTGAGCAACCTGTGGGTCCGCGGATTATGCTTCCTAAATAGACGACAGGACCCAAGGATGGCTACCTTCTACATTCTGGCGGTTAAGATGTGAGCCGCCCACGGCATAGCGGCATTTTGCGCAGTGCAGAGAGTAGAGCTTCCATCATACCACCTAGGGATCTAATGACCATCACTAGCAGACCCAGTGTAGTCCGGCCAGAGCATATTAGTTGTCCAAGGAGCTCCTGATATTTGGTCCGCTTTTCCTCCTCCTTAAAGATGACAGGCGCCGAGAACTCGATAACGAACACCGCCTTCTGTTGGTAGTCGAGAAGGACTGTGTCGAGCTTATTTGCTTGTAGCGTGGAGAATCAGTAATTTCAGTAAGTTCAGCGCGTCTCGTTCTCCACGGTATGAGTGCCTTAAATGGTAGTATAGCACTCGTAGAGCCGCGTTGTGCCGATGGATGTAGGCAGTGCCAGCGTACACCTTGCACGCCGGTGTAAGGTGTACGCTACGTAATCCTGCTACGGTATATTAAGGTATCAAAGACACCGTCTCGGCAGGTCATTAGAGAGCTCTCAGTCTCCGACCTCAGCCCACTAGACCTCAGGAAGGAGAAGGTCAACTGCTCAGTCAGACCATGGTCTTCTAGGTGTTTGTAGAAGATTCCGTGCATTGGCTTATATCTTTGTTAAAAAAAGTTGTACTTCAAGAGCCTTAATGTGGGTTTTTAATTGTGCAGCAGCAAATTCCGTATCGGAATGCTGACACTTGCGCGTGAAGTCCAGCGAGAGACTGAGTTCCTCGGCTACCTGTGTTGCTGCTCTAAAAAATGTAGTCAAGCTGATTGACTCAGTACTTCCTACACATTACGGTGATAGATACCAGTTTATATCTTTTCATTGCACGAAGCTATAGCCTGAAGTCCCCTTGCAACCAAATCATCGCCCGCACGCTCGTAAAAAATATCTATCACAAAAACTCTCGTAAATAGTTTCTTGCATCTCTCTCCGTAGGAACTACCATGACACAGTTTTTATTCTGCAATCTTCTACTGGTATCCTAATCACATGGCATGCCGACTTTTCGATATTTGAAAACCGATTATATTATCAGTATCAGTCTTTAAAGGGCAATGAAAAGTGTTCCGGGGTTTCCTAACCACCCTAACCGAGACCCCATCCTACTTCGGCTCAACTCAACTCAAAAAGAGTAGTAAATAATCTGAGATTCCAGAGTACCTAACAACAGGTTTATATTGTACCACTACGAATACAACAAAACTTCCAGTTCCACAACCCCCACCCCAAAACTACCCTATTTTAACCCCTTCTAAAAAATGTAGAGAACGATCAGGTACCCACCTCGCCTAAAAACGAAGTTTGAGTGGTTTTGATATTTTTAGATTTTTTATTATTTCTCCGTCGCTACTGACCCTTGGCTTCTATAATAGGCAACGACCTGAGAACGTGTATTATGACGTTTGGTATTTCTTTCACAGGTGAATGGATGTTTACAACATAAATATTTCAGTTTTACAACCCCCCCCCCCCAACGAACCCAATTTCACCCCCTCCTCTTAAAAAAAAGTAAAAAATGATCAGGAGCATCTAAAACGCTTTAAAACGAAGTTTGAGCTGTATTTATATTTTTAGATTTTTTTATTATTCCTGTGCCGCCACTGACATGATTTCTAAAAACCATTCGCATTTTCCGTCCTCGCCATGGTAGTAATACTGTGTCAAAATTTAATTAAAATCAATTAAATAATTACTGTTATAGATTACATTACAATATCAGTTTTTTCCCGAAATTTTAATGGTGTAATATAATCATGTCGGTTATATTCTACTTTGCGTAACTACCACTGGCTTAACTAGGGAGGGCATAGGGCGCCTAGGTGATGGTAATGTGGCTCCAACTCAAAACTATATATTTTCGGATTTCTTGTGAGTTGAGGCATCCTCTGTGGTTTCCTGAGCCCCTCTAGTTACGCCTTTGGCAACTACATCTCGAAATAAGTACCTGTCAACATCTTCTCTGGGCTCGACCCGCTGCATCACTGAAGGCACTATTTCTTTCTTCTCTAACATCTCTGAAAAGCGATTACGCACCAACCTCACAGGTTTCTCTACAATCACAATTTCTTGGGCTATGGCAGCAAAGTTCAAGGCATGTTGCGATTCATCAAACATCTCCAAAGAAGGATTGATGGTTATTATTATATTCATATCTTCACTACCCATCAAAGCTTTCTGAAAGAGTGTCGTAAGCTTGGATTCCCTGAATGGGATAGGTTTGTTCTTATTATTGATTTTTTGCCCAGTGCGAATGTTCTCTATGCACCTACCTATAAAAATAATAATTTATCTCTCCATAAAGAGGCTCATTTTGATTTCACACCAAAATATTGCAGGCGTTGCTGATGTTGGACAGATGGAAGGGGCGTACATCACATATATCAAGTATTACGTTGGTTAATTCGGATACCGAGTTTACAGCCAAAGGTGGAAGAGTATGTATGTATGATGTAAATGTATGAAAGCCGGAGAGGTGGAGAGAGCAGTACGGTTATTACGATCGAAAAAATCTGATGAGAACTTGCCTAGTTCATCTAACTAAACTAAAACATCAGGCGAAACGTACATGTAGAAACGAACTACACACGCTCCTCCAGGTAGTTATTGAAAAATGAAGGAATCAATTTGGGTACTCATCATCAGAAAATTTACAAAATTCACTCAGTATCGCATATGACTCATAGAAAGAGTAGAGAAGAGCTAAAGAGAGAAAAATTATTTAGAGAACGCAAAAATAGATTACACGGAATATCTAAATAAACTATGCAAACTAGTAAGTATAACCAAAAATAATAATATAATTGCAGGAATCTTTAATATGACTTAAGCGAAATACAACGAGGATTATTTTGCGATTTACATACACACATACGATCAAACTTACCCAGTACTAGCAAAGAGCTATTGATGTTATTTGATTCTTTCAACCTATCACCTACGTTTCCGGTCTTCTTCAGTCTTTCACTACCTGCCAGATCGCAAAAATTGATAGTACTGATGCAAACGTCACTGTTTTTCTTCCACTGCACCATTTTTATCGTAAATATACTGTGTGATCGACTGGAGTGGCAGTTCAGTGCGGTCGATGCGTACTTCAAGTTGTGCAAGCCGAACTGGAGGATCTGATACGCCTCCACACCACTCCGCACATTTATGGACGTTAGCTGTTTTATGTAGGTTTCGTCTCTTATGGAACCTGAATTGGGAATCAAAAGCCGTTTAAGCAAAGTACGGAAAACGCAATGAATGCAAAGATACACTTTACAATGAGGTATGTATTCTATTTTTCATTTTTCATACGGCTATCAAAAATGTATCAATCTGACACATTAAATATAATTTCACAAGGCTGAGAGCTATGGTGGATTCGTAGCGTCAGCTTGGGTAGGCGGATGTATAAGATTTATATCTTATAGACTAGACTTATGCCTCAACTCAATGATCCAGCAGTCATGAACGAGTATTTTTCTACTGTGTTTCAATCTACCCAATTAGACGAAGAAACTTTTAATTTTTATGACAATGATAAGTTCTGTGATCAGAGATTTTCGATCACTCTGGTGGAGCTTAGCACTATTATGACTGTTGTCGACAGTATGAAGTCAAACGCAAGGGGTATCGATGGTATTTCTTTATTCAAACTGTAGTTACCCGTCATACTTCCTTACTTGACCCACGTGATAATTTATGCTTAGAGAAGGGATGTTTCCAGAAATCGTGGAAACTTGCAGTTGTGAAGCCAATACCAAAAGTTAAGCATCCTATTGATGTTTCAGATCCTAGACCTATAAGCTTGCTGAGTGTACTTTTCAAAAATTTTTGAGAAAATAATTTACTTGCAAATCTCAGTTTTTTGTGACTCAAAACGAGATACTACCATTTCACCAGTCAGGTATTAGAAAACCATATTACTGCGATCGATCTTCTTAATCAAAATTAAATGTAACGTTGATCACCACTTTATTTTTCAATACTGTGACACATGTTTCGAAACATATTGAAAATAGAGTGGTGATCCATTTTACATTTCACTTTGTTATCATGGATCTCCATCAAGTATCGGTCAACTCACTCCAGTGATCTTCTTAATCTCCATGATAGTATCATAAGAGGGATTTCAGCAAGGCTTTTGATAAGATCGACCAGACTCATACCGGGTTATCCACGTTATTCGACACGGAGCATTATGGCTAAAGTATTTGATGAAAAAGAAAATAATAATTTCGGGTGGATAGGGACCCATTGAGACTATATTTTAAAAAGATTTTCATGTTATACAGGGTGTCCCCAAAACACGAAATATATCAAAGTTGTTTTTTTTTTAAATAGAACACCCTCTATATTATTGCATATTCAGATTCCTTTGTGAATTCTAGTGTGACTTTATGTCTCACATGGGACCTAAAGCAAACCGATTAGGAGTAAATCACCATTTTAGGTGTAAGTAGATGTCAGAAAAAAAATGAATATCTCAGAGACTATAAAATTTAGAAAGCTGTGACTTTGACATGTTACTAAGCATGAAATGCGTCAGCTTAGGTTGAACGGTCAAATTTCAATTACGTTTGTGCTGGGAGAAATCGTTCGATTATTTAAGGAAACATAAATCAGAGATAACTTGATTTTTTCAAATGGGAATACCTATTTTTTATACGATTAAATGTAAAATTTGACAGCCTTTCTAATGATATAAAGCTGTGAATATTAATATCTGGTAGTTTTCATTTAATTTCAAATTTTCAATCAAATCGGTGTTTTTCTGTTTTCCTACCTATAAGCAACCTAGCAGACCATGACATATAAACCTACCTGTTCAGATAGAAGAAAACAACTAAAATAGCATAAAAATACAGAAGAACTAACAAGACTATAAAAATTACTTAGAACAAATTAATCACCTCTAAGCAAGAACAACGGCGGTAACATATCTAAGGTCAAAGAGAAGCTAGAGTACAACAGAAATGGATATATTTCACGGCTTACTAGCCACGGCAATGTACTAAAGATTGCCAATTTCCAGAATTAAAAAGCTACCAGAGATTGATATTGACAGCCTTATATCATTAGAAAAACTATCAAATTTTACATTTAGTCGTATAAAAAAAAATTAGGCATTCCCATTTGAAAAAATCAAGTTATCTCTGATTGAAGTTTCCTTAATTGATCTACCGATTTCTCCAAATACAAATGTGCTTCAAACTCGACCGTCTAACATAAGCTCACGCATTTCTTGCTTAGTGACACGGCAAAGTCACAGCCCTCCATGTTTTATAGTAGCTGCGATATTCAATTTTTTTCTGACATCTACTTATACCAAAAATTGTGCTTTGCTCTTAAACGGTTTGATTTAAGTCCTATGTGTGAATCACACAGTGTGATACATAAAGTCATATTAAAATTCACCATCTCTGATTGAAGTTTCTTTAATTAATCGACCGATTGCTCCAAGCACAAACGTAATCCAAATTTGACCGTCTCACCTAAGGTAACGCATTTCATACTTAGTAATATTCCAAACTCACAGTCTCCTAAATTTTATATCTCGGAGATATTCAATTTTTTTCTGACATTACTTATACCCAAAATGGTGATTTACACCTAAATGGTTCGCTTTAAGTCCCATGTGTCATACACAAAGTCACACTAGAATTTGCCAAGGAATCTGAATATGCGATATTATACAGGGTATTCTATTTAAAAAAAAAATCATAATTTTGATATATTTCGTGATTTGGGGACACCCTGTATAACATGAAAATATTTTTAAAATGAAATTATTATTTTCTTTTCATCAAATACTTTAGCCATAATGCTCCGTGTCGAACAACGTGAAGAACCCGGTATATGCCAAGCTTAAATTCTACGGTTTTGATAAGACGGTTTTTTAGATGTTACTTAAATTTAATTGGTAGATTTCAGTGTTTGTCGGTTTCTGGAATATTTTCAAATGAGCGTCCGAATGCCTTGGCTATAACCTCAAGGCTCAATACCCGGACCTGTGTCATTTTTAATATACAGGGTGTAACTAAATAAGTGTAAAACATTTAAGGGGGTGATTCCTCATCGAAAAAAACATAGGATCTTTCATATAAGGAAACTTCATTGGAGCATCCCTTGTTAAGATACAGCCCCTTAAAGGGGTACATAAAATTTGTTTAACAGTTTTTTTCACAAGCACTAAAAAACTTACAATATTGAAATTAACCTGACATTTTCTGCTACCAAAAAGAAACTTAACCAGTAATTTATTTGGTTTACCCCATGGTTGTAAGGAGTGGAAAAAGCAACCCCTAAAATTTATTTCCAATGCAACTTTTTGTCTTAATATTTGTTTACCATTTAAAAAATTTCTTTCCGATAGTCTGTTTCATTCTAAACAGAAAATGTCTCTTGAATTTTTTCCCCAAAATAAACCAGTTCCCAGAAAAAAATTATTTTACGAACAAGATACGTTAACAAATTTTATGTACCCCCTTTAAGGGCCTGTATCTTAACAAGGGATGCTCCAATGAAGTTTCTTTATATGAGAGATCCTATCTTTTTTTTTATGAGGAATCACCGCCACAGATGTTTTACACTTATTTAGCTACACCCTGTATATAGCGAACATATCTAAGCCTATTCAACATTCTTTATTACAGTCATCATACGCAGACGACACTCAGCTGCCGTACTTTATTATCCTGAGGATGTCCCTAAAGCCTCCATAGAAATCAATGATCGTGAATCAATTTGTAATCTGATTATAAATCTAATGAACTTACGGCCGTCATGTTTTGTCAAAAGTGTCAAGTGTCTTGACATGATTGTGGAAAAAAATTTGCGATTTCGGGAACACCTAAGCAATCTATTACAAAAAACCATCGAGGTAGAATCCCAAGGAGACGCTATAAGGTTTAATTTCACATAACAAAAACGGTAGCAGGAGGCGTGGCTAAGTGTGGTAACAATATGGACGCCTCGCCAGAGCCGGATTACTTTCTTATGTAAATAATTTTGAAAATTCATTACAATGATGATTTAAATATGAAGTATTGGATTGATTTTTCAATCTATTGCGAAATTCAAAGTTAAGTATATGAAAAAAACAGGCTTTGTAGAGACGACATTCATCATCAATTGAATAATACAACTGTATTATTGCTGCGATACGTTACACCTTATTGAGATAAAGATTACAAATTTTAATGCGGTCCTGTACGTTGTTATTTTTTTGCATAGATACCTATGAAATGTAATTCCTGTCGATTTCTTCTTATCCATGCCATCTGCTAGAGCAACTACGATAAGCACATGAAACCATTATTTCCTTTATGAATTCACTAGAATATCACTTAAAAATAACTAAAAATCTCGGTAAAAACACTCAAAAAAAAAGCAAACACGAAATTGTCAAAGAAACGTCAGCTGTTTGACATAAGTGTCGAATCAATATGGCCAACTTGCACCTGCTTTCAGCCACGTTATCGCGCCTCCATTGGATTCTACCTCGTTGCAAAAAACCTACATTCGTTGAAGATCCTTGTATGTGAATAAAAGTCTGCTGAATTTTAAAATGCAGAAAAAATTGTATGCATTTTTTGTATTGTCTATTTTCAACTACTGCAACATAATTTACTATCCTTGTTTAGATGTAGTCAGTCGTAATAGAATAGCTGTTGTACAAAATAACTGCATTCGTTTTGTTTTCACATTGAGGAAGTTCGACCATGTAAGATCGTTATCCTATAATCAGTTGGTTAAAAATGCATTACTTAGTTAAATAGGATTTTTTTAACTTTTATTCATTAACTAGTTATTACTGGGATACCTATACACAGTGATTGGTAATTCGATACCTTAGTTTGGGAAGGCCATAGTACAGATGAGAGAGATAATAAATTGACCATGTCCAATTTCTAATTGTTTCCGAGATAATTGAGTTTTAGAGATTTTCATTAAAATGCCGACCTCGAAACGAAAACCCTAATAAAAAAATGTATTGTCGGATTTTGGGATTTTTGGTATTGGTTCTTAGAAGGTATGCTATTGCGTCATTATCGACGAAGATAAAGTGATGACATAATACTAATATCAAAAATTCCAAAATGCGTCACTACAATTTTGTTTTATTAGGGTTTCCGTTTGGAGATCTGCATTTTAATGAAAATGGCTAAAATTTATCGCGTAAAGGAATTGATATGGTCAATTTATTAGCTTACCACCTCTACTCTCACCTCCCCAAATTAATGTATCGAAGTACCAATGACCCTGTATACCTACGTGAGATGTTGATTTTTAATCAAAACACCCATAAAAGAAATATAGGCAATACCTCACTAATAGCCAGAGCTGGCAGAACATACCAGTTTAAAAAGGGGCAGCAGTGAAGATAGGTCAGCTAAATTTTTATATATACAGGGTTATTCGCGTTATTCGAGACGGAGCATTATGGCTAAAGTATTTGATGAAAAAGAAAATAATAATTTCGGATGGATAGACCCATAAAGGCTACATTTAAAAAATATGTTCATGTTATACAGGGTGTCCCAAAAACACGAATGTATCAAAGTTATGTTTTTTTGAATGAAACACCCAGTATATTATTGCATATTCAGATTCCTTGGTGAATTCTAGTGTGACTTTATGTATCATACATGGGACTTAAAGCGAACCGTTTAGGTGTAAATCACCATTTTCGGTATAAGTAGATATCAGGAAAAAATCGAATATCGCAGAGATTATAAAATTTGGAAGGCTGTGACTTTGCCGTACTACTAAGCATAAAATGCGCCAGCTTTGATGAGACTGTCAAATTTTAAGGTGGTTCGTCACGTTTTATAAACGGTTTATATTTCCAGAAATAGCTATTTTTTATTGATATTATATTGTCATGCCTTCTAAGAGGGTGTATTTCGTTGAATGTATATGGTTTTTTCGAGGATTGTGGGTATTTTTTGTACTAGATTTCTTGAATTTTATTTCAATAATATTTCAAAATATAACGATACTAGAACTTTCTAATTTTGTTCTTATAATTAGTGACACAATATGTCTCGACCGACGCGAAATTTTTTTGAAAAACTTGATTTTTCAAAAAGATACTTTGTTTAGTTTTTTAATTTCTTTCTTTTTACGCCATTTCTGAGCGTAACACAACGCAATCGTAAATATTCAATCAAATAAAAAAAACTTTTTTTCGATATCTCTAATAATAACGGAAAGATTGATGAAAAACTACCAAAAAATCGGTTCCGACACGCCTCCCACTGATCCGTCCTCCTTAGAGTGAGACAGAGAACTTTAGGCTGGCCGATAACAAGAAATAACTGGCCGTGTTGCCAAACTGTCAAAGAGAAGGATATTCCACGAAATAGTTACTGGAAACGTGTTTATGAGTTATATGCGGATATTATTATTGATAAGCGATTTATTATTATTATATTTGTCTACATAATATATTCACATAGCAATGTACGATTGTTGGATTTTTTTCATTCTATCTGAGAACTGAAAACTGGAGAAAACTTATACCTGTGCAACTATCCGCGTGACATCACGGTATCTTAGATGAATAGCTGAAGCAAATGATATATCGATTCAAAAAATGATACATGAATTAGTTTAGATGAATAGGTAAAGCAAATCATACATCGATTCAAAAAATGATACATGAATTAGTTTTAGAATATTATTGTGGCTTCCTAGTAAGTTGAGCGGTGCCCCATGGGACAAATAATAAGAAATCATAGTTACTTCCAGGCGAGTTGCGAGTTCTTGTTTGAAGGATGTCTCGCGTTGCCGCCGCGCGGCGTCAGCAGACGAGACGTAGGGCGTGGAGCGGCACGAGCAGCGATAGCGCCTAGCGGCCGGCACGGCGGCTTTCGCAAAGCGTTTGAGGTGAAGCCGCTAAGAGCGGCCGGCCCGTATGTAACCGTGGTGGTTACAAAGCTGCCGCCGCGGACCCCTTTTTTATATGTAGAGGTAGTGTTGTATACCACAGAGATAATTCGATTTTTTGCTTGCAATTTGTAAGACACATATGCGTTGTCTTCTATTCTTCTCCAGAATATTTATTTAGTTTTCTGGAGACTGTTCTTCAGAGTGGAACATTCTAAAAGTGTTGTGAAATGTCATTCTTGCTCGGGCCACCAAAAGTTGTGGTGCCCGATGCATTTTTATAAACGCCACATATGCATCATAAATGGGATCGAGCATAACGACGGGCTAAACGAATTTTACGCATCGTATCGCAAATATCTTTATACTTGATGAAACTCTGAAGAAAAAAAATTATAAATGAATAAAACTTAGGTATACCTAATGTAAAATCACTGATTCGCTTTTTCAATATATATTTATATTATGATTCAATTTCCAGATTGTATGTAAAGTATTCCATCTTTTTTTTTCAAATAATGTAAATTTCTATAGACCCCCTATAATACATTATAATACTCCGGCCATATTTGTCCACGTCATAGGCGTAGTTAAGTCCCTAAATCTGGGGGGGCTTAAGTCCCTGGATCTGGCAGGCTCAAGGTCCCGCCCTAGGAACAAAGATTTAACAGAACGAATTATTTTAGGATTTTTGGGAGGGCTAATTTCATTCTTGGGGGGCTAAGCCCCGCCGAGCCCCCACCTAACTGCGCCTATGGTCCACGTCCACGTCCACAGGTAGGTATATCTTCAAAGACAATGGTCGAGTGGGCCTGTTTTTTTATCATAAGTTCTATGTGAATACAAAAATTGCTCGCCCAGCAACTGTCCCAGCGATTCTAATTATTAATATGCTCCATACCAAAAAAAACCTAAATATTATTAGAAACCCCTAAAACGCTAAAAAAAAGAAATTAGGAGCTATTCTGGCAGCGGTTACCAGGCACGTATTTAGACGGGGGGTCCAGGGAGTCCGGGAAACGTTATATAATGCCGTCTAAAAAATGTAATCCACAAATTTTTGCACCCCCTCCCCCTCGACAAGAGCAAATTTAAGGTGGCAACTCTAATCTGGACCCTCCCCCCCCCTGCGAAAGGGACACTCATAATCTGGACCCCCCAAAACAAAATCCTGGATACGTGCCTGGCGGTTACTGAGATGATGCGAGTAGAAAAATGACGGCAGACAGATAGAGGGGCAGACCGACTGAAATCAGTTACATTATTAAATTTTCATTATGTGTAGACCCCATAAAACATCAAAAAACATAATTATCTCGAAACGAAAAATGTTTCACAATTACAATACTTACTGATCTCACCTGAGTGATTGTGTGGAAGTAATAAGTAGTAGTAGGTAGGTATACAATATGGTATGCTAATACCGCAAATGTATTTTGCTCCTACGGCCCATCACCAAGAATCTCAATTCATTTTAGCTCTTTTTTACCTGGCTACATAGGTACATATTTTCAAACTAGGTATTCACCATCTTGTTTGAACCATAAGCCAAACAGCCAGAATTTGCATTTTATAAATTCTTAAAAATACTAGGTACTAATATTCAATTTCATTTTTAACCACATGCATGTCACACCCTGTAAAATGTTTTCAAATCGCGATCGTACATAACCAAAATAACCGTCAACCTTATATCTGATCAAATTTTCAAACTTCCAGCAAAAACATACCGAGCCGATACCCCAAGTAGGTAGAAATAAATAAATCGTCGTATAAATAATTATGCATTGAAAAAATGTATCAACAGTAATGAAATACCAATCCGAAAATAAGATACACAAAACAAATCCTCCTGTATAATGCCAACTTGCGAAATAATACAATAGTTGCCTAAGCCTAGCCATTCCCCAATTCAAAGTTTACAGATTACTCATATCGTCATATCCCAAATGATGGAATACGGACGGCCACGTGTGCTGTTCCTTGGCCTTTGAGGGACAAGCCGGCGGATTTTTTGTTGCCGGCACGGGTGTCGGATCGGTGCCCACAAAGGTTATCGGACAGTGGGATCCTGTCGGGTGGTTCTTTGAGCATCCTTGGCAACATTGCTGTCGCGTTTGGTCGCGGCCATAGCCGTTTTCTGTATTTATGGCAGAAAGGGAGGAGGAGCTTCTAAATAATGCTTTGTTGTGTACAGATGCTGCCCTCTCTCGGATTTAGTTTACTAGACAACGTGACGAACCACGTTAATTACGTTTATGCTTGGAGAAATGGTCGATTAATTAAGGAAACTTCGATCAGCGATAACTTGAATTTTTCAAATAGGAATGCCTAATTCTTTTTATACGGTTAAACGTAGAATTTGATAACCTTTCTAATGATATAAGGTTGTGAATATCAATCTCTGGTAGTTTTCATTTAATTTTAAATTTTCAAACAATTCGGCGTTTTTTCAATTATCCTACCTATAAGCAACGTAGCAGGTCATGAAATATAAACAAAAATCTGTTCAGGTAGAAGAAAACAACTAACTTAGCAGAAAAATACACACGAACTAAAACAAGATTATAAAAATTACTCACAACAACAAAGTCTAATCAGAAACAACGGCGGTAACATCTCTTACGGTCAAAAAGAAGCTGGAGTATGGCAGTAATAGATATTTTTTACTAGAGGTTAAAAATTTCCAAGACAATTGAAAACCCTGATATGAAACAAAAACAACCAGCGACTGTTGCTCCAGTGCGCAATTATCAATCATATGTAATGGTTTAAAAAAGTAGTCATTTGCGTCGAAGTCGATACCTCTTGAATGGAGCCCTTCTATTTTTCAATATCTATTAGCAATATTGCAAAAAAGGAATACTGTCGAATCAGATTTAAATTTTCTGCCATTTATGTTCTATAATTTGAACAAATTTTAATTCTCCCTTCATTTTCTGCGATCTTGCTAATAGGTACTGAAGAATTTTCAGAACTCCAGTCAGAGGTACTTTTGAAATGTGAAATTTTATTATGAAAATAATAAACTGCCTACAACATTGTTTAGCAGTTTTCGTTTCATTTCAAAATTTTTAATGGTTTTGGAAATTGCCAATCTCTAGTTACATTGAAGTAGCTAGTAGGCCGTGAAAAAATCCATTTCTGCCATACTCCAGCTTCTCTTTGACCAAAGATATGTTACCGGCGTTGTTTCTGGTTAGACTTTGAGTTAGACGTGAGTATAATTATCATCTTGCCCCTTTAGTCTAGTTCGTGTGTATTTTTCTGCTAAGTTAGTCGCTTTCTTCTACCTGAACAGGTTTTTGTTTATATTTCATGGCCTGCTACCTTGCTTATAGGTAGGAAAATTGAAAAAACGCCGATTTGTTTTAAATTTTAAAATTAAATGAAAACTACCAGAGACTAATGTTCACAACCTTATATCATTAGAAAGGTTATCAAATTCTACGTTTAACCGTATAAAAAAAATAGGCATTCCCATTTGAAAAAATCAAGTTATCGCTGATCGAAGTTTCCTTAATTAATCGACCGATTTCTCCAAGCATAAACGTAATTTAATTTTGACAGTCTCGTCAAAGCTGACGCATTTTATGCTTAGTAATACGGCAAAGTTACAGCCTTCCAAATTTTATAATCTCTGCGATATTCAATTTTTCCTGATATCTACTTATACCAAAAATGGTGATTTACACCTAAACGGTTCCATGTATGATACAAGTCACACCAGAATTCACCAAGGAATCCGAATATGCAATAATATACGGGGTGTTCCATTTAAAAAAACAACTTTGATACATTTCGTGTTTTTGGGACACCCTGTATAACATAAAAATATTTTTTAAATGTAGCCTTTATGGGTCTCTATCCATCCGAAATTATTATTTTCTTTTTTATCAAATACCTACTTTAGCCATAATGCTCCGTGTCGAATAACTTGAATGACCCTGTATATTTCCGAAATGTCAATGCGGATACCTCATACAAGGCGTAGCCTTCGAGGTAGCAGTATGAGTATTGTATCACCATAGTACAAATAAATGATAAAAATGATGAAATGTTTGTGGCTAGTAAAAAAATTACTACTTGTGTGGATGGCTTATATTTTATGTACACTACATAGTTAACGGTTTTCTTATGTTTTTTTTATTTAGCTGCTGATCGTATTAAACAACAACATTTGTATGCACTCATTGGTTAAGTGTAAGAATAGCTATAGCTAAACTTCGCCACTGCTTCCCATAAATAGGTATAGATATCTGTATCTGTAGGAAACTGAATAAAGACGGTTTATTATATTATTATTACTGATATAATAACTAGTTTATAATTGACAGCAGCGTTTTCATAGAAAAATATGTACATACCCAAACGTAGTTTCGGTTTATCCTTGTTTTTTTGATCAAATGTCAACAGGTCGTAGATAAATTCATTATAAATTTCGGCAAATGACACCCATACACTAACATAGACGTCATTAGCCGCGTCTAAATCTGCAACCGGTTCATGATTCAGACTTTGCTGCATCCTCCTGTAATGTTGTTATAATAAGTTGCTCATATTGCATGAATTATAAGAAAACTTAACTTTTAATATTCTAATATGTGAGTATTTTATATGTTACCATGTAGATATTCCTCAGAGTAATAATTCTTCTCTCTAGAGGGAGTATTATTCAAATATCATGGTACATGGATATATTACCGCGTTGACAATTTTCTGCTTATACTCATTTGGTTACATAAGTAAACTATAATTCCGTGAGGTTGAACTGTTGGAGTACTTCTATTAGCATTTTAATGTATACCCCTTGACGTGCTTATAGTTACCGTGTAATTAGATTTACTATTTTATTACCACGCTAGAATTTTGGAATCCGTAAGGTTCATTCGCAGTTACAACTCCACAGATATTTAGACTTTCGACGGAAACGTGGCAACGCGGCAGCCCACTGTTTCTATAGCACGTGGTGCCAGCCCTCTAATTTGTTTTTGTTGTAGTAGTAGAGTGTTGCGTTTTACTGCAATTAAAAAGCGTGTTGGTGCTTATATAAACTATAAATTGATAAAACTGACTTTGTAGTGACAATGAGGTGTAGAGATAAGTGTGTAGTGTGTGGTAATTCTGATCCAGGAAACATAACCTATCACAGGTTAGTACGCATCTGTTTTGTTGAGCAGTGGTGTTGAAAACGGGGTAATGCCAAAATATCTATAGAAGAAAACCATAACTGGCTAGATAACACGAAATATAAAATGATAAATCTGGTACTTCAATGAATATTTTTGTCAAATGAATGAAGTAAACGAATCTTTTTTTTTATATTGATAAGAGCTGATGAGGATATTGATGCTTAGATATCAGAATTGAAGATTGTGATTATATGCTGTGTAGAAATTTACCTATATGGCAATTTTCTGGCTTTACAGTTAAAAATGGACAAAATATCTGTTTTTGCTTTCCACACTGATAGGTGAGGGGAGTATTGTGATCGCGAAAATTTTCGATTCTGAGATAATACTCTTTTTCGGCGTTTTATGATGTCTACATAACGAAAATACACGTCACTCATTTCCGTCGGTCTGTCTGTCGCTCCGTCTGTCTGTCGCTTTTTTCTAGCCTCGTAATCTCAGCAACCGCTGCATGGATTGTGATGAAATTTGGGCAGCGATATGCTGTGGGGTCGTAATAAGTGATGTTCCTATAATTTTGAAAATCGGCGGAGTAATTAGCAAAAAACAAAAAAAAATAAATATTGCTCAAACTTCGTTTTTAGGCGTTTTAGGGGTTCCTGATCATATACTACTTTTTTGGGTGGGGTGAAATTGGGGTGATTGGGGGGTGGGGGGTTGTAAAACTGAAAAATTTGTTGCTTTCATAATAGACTGTCCACTGACCTACATCTTCGTAATTAAAGATTATGGGTATCTTAATGATCCATTAGGTATCTTGAGCTCGTATATGTAGATGATTTTATTAATTTAGATTAATTTTTATAAAGTTTTTATCAAACTACTAGCGTTTTATTCCTCAAACATGTTCTACAGGTATCCATTATTTCCGTCTTTGCGTTATAGAAATGAACAGCCGCGGTCCGCCCTGGGTACCACAAGTCGGGCGGGTGCCATTCACACAGAAAGGGGCGTCATTGTTGTCGTGAAAATGGAAATTCAAAGAAGACAATATTTTTCTTAATTTATATTGTGTACCGGGTGAGTCGACGATTGGGAAAGTAAGATTTCTCTCATTTCATGCGGTACAAAATAATCTTGAATATGTCAGTAATAGGTTTAAGGTGTACAATTTTGGAATATTTTCCAGTAAACAGGGAGGCTCAAAAACGTGTGACGAGTATGACAATTTTTTTTTAGATGGAACATTCTATTTTTTATTAATTTTTCTATTAAAAACGGGGTGTTCCATCTAAAAACATATGTTATACTCGTCACACTTTTTTGAGCCACCCTGTACACTCAAAAATATCTTACAATTGTATACCTTAACGATACCAAAGCTTTCATTTCATATACAAGATTTTTTTATATCTCTTAAAATAAGAGAGAAATCTTACTTTGCCCAATCGTTGACTCACCCTGTACAGGAGCCTGAAACATTTATAAACAATTAAACAGCAAACAAAATAGTGCTACATTTACTATGACAACCAAAAGACTACCTACTATTTTATACAGTTACTTTAAACTTTAACTCACTATCGATGATTTATGATATTATATACGTAAGAGATTTTTCCAATAATAATAACAACATGGCAATGACAAGGATCACGCAGTCCACACTGCCGTCGCTAGATCCGTCATGCAGAAAATACGCGACGCCAGTGGTATTTATTTAGCGTCGCCCACTATCGCCTAGCAACCTCTAGATTGTTTATGTTTACATATACCTATTTTCAGTTACTCTTAGTCCAAAACAAACCTGTATAATTGTATGTTTATGCTCCCTCTAGAGAGAAGAATTATTACTCTGAGAGATATTCCTATATTTTATCAGTCCATAGAGTATTAAAATTTTGTTTTTTGGGCCTTTGAAATACTTCTGGAACCCATATCTGATAAGATTTTGGTGAATGAAATGCAATAATATCAGTTAACGCTTTTAAATTTTGCTCAACAAAATTGCTGTTTTTTGGGTATTTATTTAGTTTTATTTTACTTCCAACCCCGATAGGTGAGGGGAGTATTGTCATCGCGAACATTTTGGATTTTGAGGTAATACGTTTTTCAGGCGTTTTATGATATCTACTTAACGAAAATCCATATCACTCATTTCCGTCGCGTCGGTCTGTGGCTGGGAGGTGGGTTTTATAAGCTTCAAAAATTTGTTGTATTCATAAAATACTCTACATTGCGCTCAAAATTTACTTTGGTGATATGGTGTGCTTTTTAGACCTATCCGAATGTGGTCTTTGAATTTTATAGTCTGTGAAATAATTTGATACATACATATTTTATGCATATAACGTGCAAGTTGGAAACTACGAACTGGATTGGAGGGAATTTCAACAGTATATCGTTGTTGGAACGCTTGCCAGAGGCGAATGAGAAATCAACAAAGAATGAAAAAAAACTTCAAGCCATTTTTTTAGTCCTCTAGTATTTTGATATAATTTATTGGATTAGATTTTTTTCTCATTTAAATTTATAAATAACCTGAATGCTTAGAATTTTATGCGATAGAATTTATCTGGATGATGGTGACCTTTTCCAATGCCTCCCACACAATAAATAGATGGTATATGAGCTAAACTTGAATTCCATGGTCTTTCTGCACTTTCGATTGCTTTCTTAAAATCATTGTATGTAATCAAAAACAGTATGTCACGTATGTATGGAGAAAATTATTATTATATTATATATTAATTAATTATTACATTATTTTGGTGTTATGTTAGATAGTATATAGGGTGATAAAACTATGCTACAAAGTTTGATAACTCCGTTGTAAGAGATACAAAAAATGAATTTTAAATATAAGTTATAGACCGGGTTAAACCCCATATTTAAAATTATAAATATACAGGGTGTTCCATGAAGCCATAGGATAAAAGAGTTGTTTTTGTCCTATTCCGAGGATATAGGGTTTCATTAGGTTCTACAGGGTACCTTTAAATATATTTTTATGTAAAACACTTAATGAACCCTTCCATTATTTAAAATCAATAACTGTGGTGTAATCTCTTAAGGCCAAAATAATTTCGTAGCAATCTACTTGTGCTGTAAGTTGCAACTGTTTTTGATATCGTTCGACTTCTATACAAGGTGATCCACAACTCATATCGTTTCATGATTAAAAATCTAAATAACTCTTATTGTCACATTTAGGTATAGGAAGTATTTCACAAAAATGGAAGTATTTTGTAAGTCCTTTCTGAAGATAAAAAAAGAGAATGTACTATTTGAGATATCCGAGCAAATCATTGCCGTGAGTTTTGGGTCATGAGGCGGGGAAGAGGTACATGTTCATTCAAAGAAACAAAATATTATTCAACCAGCTCTACTGGAGCCTAACCAAGTCAGTATTTATCCAATTACTATACATCTAGCTTTCGCAGCTGTGTTGTTGATAGACCCGTTAAATATCATTAGAGAGCGCAATGCCGGTGTGCCATGCGGCGACGCACAGCGGATGCAGAAGGCAGCCATCCTTGGATCTCTTCATCTACATTCGCGCACCCATTGAGGAATAGACACTGGGTAATGGAACAGCAGCTCGGTGAGTAAGGGTCGCCATAGACGGGCAGCTCGAAGTAGTCGGGGTCAACCTCTTAAAGCTGTTGCAGTTGGGCGATACCATTGATTAAGGTATTAAGGGGAAGATGGGTCACCAGATGCTAAGATCGCGCGCTCGCAGTCTATCTCACTCACTCTAGTTCTATCTCACTCACTCTTTCATCCTTTAGCGCCCACCGTCACCTGGCGCCCTCTGAAATAAATTTCGCAAAATCCTGAATCCTTTATAAATATGACCAATAGATGGAGCTTGGGGCATCCAGCTATAAAAATACGACCTTGAATTGCCACTGACATAACATTCCGATCCCAAACGAAAAGGATAAGTTGCCAGCTGATATTCGCAAACATCTGTGTTTTGTGGGTTTGTGGCAAACATCAAACGTCGCTTGTTGTCCAGAGATAACATCTAAAGCTTAATTCAGATGCATACGACATCCGACAATACGACGGCACGAAACTGTTCCTATTGGTTGAAATATTCAAAATGATGTCAAACCAACATATTTCAACCAATAGGAACAGTTTCGTACCGTCGTATCGTCGGATGTCTTGTGCATCTGAATTTAGCTTAACTTTTGTTGTCCGTATAACGCCAGGAAAAAAATTGAGCACCTGAATTTGTTTTTTTACAATTTCTTGGTCATCTGTTGGTCATTTTCACCATAATTGTTGTTGTGATGTGTTTTTTAAGGAATCTTTTTTGTCGGGTAAGCACATCTGTCAATTAAAATTATGTAATTCATGAGATAATGCATGATGAAAACTTGAATGCATATTGAAAATAGCAAAGAAATAAAACGATTATTCGCAAATTACAATTATCACATTCACTAGAGCGACAGTTGTTATAGTCATACTGCGTCTTTGTCACTTGATACTCCAAAATAATGCATTTCTTTACGTGAAATTTTATACAGAAGTGTATAGAAGTAGTGAAGTTGTAGTGGCCAACCTTTGGTGGATTATGTTAAAGTAGCAAAAACGTCCATCCGTAGGTAATAGTTGCTAGTTGTCTATGTACATATAGGCAAGTTCAAGGAATGGATCAATTAAAACATTAATCTTTTGATATAACCTAAAAGTTGAGTTACTGGAACAAGAATATTAATTATGTAAATATGCACCAAAAAAAATAGGTACTATTCACTTCTCTATTCAAATAATAGGCACATTATTTCAAAATGCTTCCTTTTTGTCATCATTCTTCAGCTTCCCAAGCATTCGAGACAGAAGAGGCAGACCGATACCAGGAGGCGAAGAGTGTGCTGACTTTCTAGAAAGTAGATCCTGGTATATTTCACATACTGTGTATACTAACAGCACCAATAAATGCTCATGTTATCTATCTATATATTTTTTAATAAATGGTGAAGAAAAATGAATTAGGTATTTATTATTACAGGGTATGCTTCTCACATAATCAAATTGAAAATATTTCACAATATCATTAGCTTATACAATGCTTATACCACTGATTAACATATTTAGGCGCAGGGCTGTAGCTAGGCGATAACCATGGAGGGGGTTCATGTATAAAAGAATATGTAATGTCTTAATTTGCTTAAAGTCTGTATAGATTGTATCGCTGCTAATGTGTTATGAGTACTGAGGGATTGGTTAGTAGTATAATAAATCACTAAGCTTGGAGAAAGCATCCTTGATTATTGTTATTTTGTATTATTTTAGTAGTTATACGGTTCATGGGAATACTCATGGAGGGGGGGGTTTGAACCCCCCAAACCCCCCTCCCCTTATATACAGCCCTGTTTAGGGGCTTATACCCACATTCATACTTTTTCCCAAATGTAACATGAAATGGTGTCTAGCTACAGCAATGTGAAAATATGTATTTCAAATGGCACTTTGATTAATTTGTATCTTATCATTTATCAAACAGGGTGACTATCTAAAAAACACTCATTGGGTGATTGTTAAGTTGCACACACCAGAAGCTAAAGGATTATTACTTGAATAAAAAACTATTAGTTATATTTTCCTATGTATTTATTATATATATATATTTCTTCGATGTATTAGGGCTTGTTCCGAACAGTATATAATTCAGTGTATCGAAGGGCGATAAGTGAAACACCATTCAGTGATGTCCTGCTGCAGTTCTCAGTCACACAATATGGGCCAATATTATTGATACTATTGAGTTTATGCCTATAAACTTAAAGATGCTTCAGGTTTTGCCCAGTTCCTTAAACTAGTTATTCACTTCCATCTGACATCCTGAAATAAATCATATTTTTAACAAACATAAAAAAATAGAAGAAAGCTAAATGATGAAAATGCATTAAACGAAGTGCAAGTAAGAACTTTCATTCTAATATTTTAAATAATGATTACTACTGTGACAGCTATTCATAATATACCTATTATCATTGATTAACGTGTTCTATACGTTAATCAATGCTATTATGCACCTTGTTAAATACAAAATAAAACTGACACAGCTCGATTTATTTTCTTGATCTGGTAAAGATTGAGTGACAAGGATGCAGTATGACTATAAAATGCTATAACACCTGTCACCCTAATGAATGAGATAACTGTAATTTGCGAATAAACATTTTTTTCTTAGCTGTTTTCAATATGCATTCAAGTTTTCATCATGCATTATCTCATAAATTACATCATTTTAATTGACATAGCTGCTTACCTGCCAAAAAAGGTTCCTTGAAACATAACACAACAACAATTATAGTAAAAGTGTCCAAAAAAACTGTAAAAAACAAATAAGTCCTCAATTTTCCATGGCCCTATACGGTATACGGCAAACAAGCCAGAAGCAATGTTTGCCTAACATCAGCTGATTTGGGATCTAGACGTTTGAGGTCACCGACGATAAAAAACATTTCGTTGGCTGACTAGGCCACTGGTTCTCTACGACGACCTTGAATTTTCAGTATAGTTACATTGGTAGTTATTTCGGTAGTTTGGGGAAGATTGTCTATGTTGCCGTATTTCCAGGTTTTTTGGGGACCAACAGATTTTAACAATAAGAGGGATTTTTTCATTATCTCAATAATTGACTATGGTCATTGACAATTTACGTTAATCAATGATATGGTATGCATACGTACAGGAAAATAGAGTACAATAAACATTATACTATATACATGGATATTGAGCAGACTTTAAAAGAGATGATAGATTGTTTAAAATGATTAGTAATGATTAACGTCATTTCAATCAAGGATTTGCATCGCTTATTGTTGAATCTTTCTTTTAAGAGGCTAGATCATCAGCTGATCAAGTCAGACGTCTGGCCCGCCAAATACCGCCGTAGGTAAAAATTTGTCGTACGAAATGGCAACAGCGGTCTCGGCCGGGACCATCTCGGCGGCGATTTTTCAAGGAGCGTGGACCGGTGGTCGACCGCACTTTTTACACAAGCTCTCGAAAACCCTTTGAGACCCACCGCAACCATATTTGCCGATATTACATTCTACAGCTAAACCGTTGCAGATATTAAAAAAACTTAAATGACAAATTTCATGTTTCTGAAACGGTAGCTGCAGATATTGATTACACGTTATTCAGTGATATAGGTAAACAGATCAAGTGTAATTGATCACTTTTTGTAATAGCTGTAATGGGCCTATACCATATTTTTTGTTTATTGGCTTAAACCAACCCTGACACCACGTAGATGCCATAAATAATTTTACAAATTTTTTCTATATTTATAACCGAAAAAAATTGCTCTAAATATTGAATTTTTTGAATCCATACACTTCCCGCCCAGGTCGTGACGTCACCGGCAGGGAATTAATAAGAGCTCAGTGACACAAAGCAATGGCATTTTCCACCGACTATTAACACAAATAGACACCTTTACTCATTCATGGATTTCAGTTCTTCTCATTGCACACATGAATCGGGCCAAACGGGGGCAAAATACGGCGAAATGTCAACAAAATTGACCTTGAGCGACCAAATTCCACAAATGTCATAGGCGTCCCATAGAAACGGCAATGTGGGTAGCGAAATTGTAACATTGTTCAAGAAATGTATTTTTGGAGTATTGAATTGTAAAAACTAGAAAGCCAGTATAATAAGTGTGACAGAGTTAATAAACAAACCAGTATGAGAAAGTTTATCGGTCATAAATACAGGGAGGTGAATTATGACAAAAAAATGTTAGAGTAATATAGGTAATCATTTTTATTCACTGGGTGCGAGTTGAGGTTGAATTATCAATTACTTTGCAGTAAAAGAGAGATAGCGAGAGATACCGTGCGACAGACACACGACAGAGATAGCGAAAGATTTCTAGAGAGAGGGGACAAAGATACACAGAGTGAGAGAAAGATATAAAGAGAAACAGATTGAGAAAGTCCCACAGTGAGACAGAGCCAATGAGAGAGAGAAAAGAGATACAGAGAGAGAGAGAGAGAGAAAAGAGATACAGAGAGAGAGAGAGAGAGAGAAAAGAGATACAGAGAGAGAGAGAGAGAGAGAAAAGAGATACAGAGAGAGAGAGAGAGAGAGAGACAGAGATAATGAAGAGAGGGGGGATAGAAGAGAGAGAGGAGTGAGAGAGTTGAGAGGGAGAGACGGAGGGAGGAGGGAGAGAGAGAGAGATAGGAGAGAGAGAGGAGAGAAGAGAGAGGGAGGAGAGAAGAGAGAGAGAGGAGAGAAGAGAGACAGAGAGAGGAGAGAAGAGGGATAGAGAGGAGAGGGGGAGAGAGAGGAGAGAGGGAGAGAGAGGAGAGAGGGAGAGAGAGGAGAGAGGCGAAAATAGAGAGAGAGGAGAGAGAAAGGCGAAAAGAGAGTGAGGAGAGGAGAGAGAGAGAGAGGGGGGGAGAGAAGAGAGAGAGAGAAGAGAGGGAGAGAAGAGGGGAGAGTGAGAGAAGATAGACAGGGATTTCATATTTATTAACAATTTTCTCTTACACTTCGTTACAACAATAACAAGATAATTCCAAGATCAACATTTAAAAATATAAAGATACAAATTAAATATAAATGAGTAACAACACTAATATTAACATATTGAACGACAGGCTTAGATTATTATTGATCCATATGAGACCTTACACAAGCTATTGGACAAGTCAAAGGGGAAACATTCACAGCTGAGATGTATTAGTCTACAGAGTAGACACACATGTTTGATACATAATAAATAATAACATATTTATCTTGTTGGTCCACTATTGTTTTTTATTTCATTAGCTTCCTATCTTTCTTCCTTCTTGCTGGTAAGGCGAAGTCGTCACTTGACAAATCAGTAATGTAAAATTGCTCCTTCTGAAAAAAATTGTATTATTTAATTGCATTTCTCTTTACTCAAGTATATCCAGAAGGGGAGAAATGTGTTAGGGTGAACAAAAAGACTTGGATAATGAATCTACAGACATTCTCTACTTGTCCATTCTTCTGAATAATTAATGTTGGAGCTACCATCGTATTCCAAATTTCTATAGTAACGCATTGCCCTAAATAGGTTCTTAATCTAATTGTAAAGCAAATTAGTCACTGGATAAAGACTATCTGAGTACATTGTATAACTTAAGGATTACCTACACCCACAGAAATCCCCTTGTTACCAATGTTTTATTTGTTTCATAAAGCAGATAACTAAAGTATTTGGGACTCAACCATAACATTTGGATTTTTTTCAAAATTACAAAGACAATGGCAGCACTCTCACCTTATTTTACTAGGAGATCCTTCTGCACTACTGAAAGAAGTCCAATGTACTAGCATCTGAATATGTCTTAAGCACCTTTGCTTTGAGGAAGACTAGAATTGATCTAGCAGCTCCAGCCTAAAACAAATCAAGTCTTACAGCTTACACATGGAGTATTTAAGGAAAACACGAAACAATATAAAATACACGATAACTACCAACAAAGTACATTCATATAGATAAAATTTGCATGCATGGTGTTTTTTTACTCCTGTGTCATTGGTATCCACTGCTCTGGTCACTGCCTTGTAGGCTTCACAAGAGGATACAATATTTTTTAATCCTTGCTTCTACTTCACATTTCAAATATTTCCCAATGAACATTTTCTAATAACACATTTCACCCCAATGTATTTATATTATTAAAATGTACCCTGACCATGCACTGTAATCTTGACAAAAAATCAACCAATTATAATCAATAAATCAATCAATTAATGTCTAACTCAAATTGTTCCCAGGGTTTCAGGTGATCTTCAAAAATGAAAGTGCATTGAAAGATTTAGTATTGCTAAAGGTTATTTATCTATGGATTTGAGGTTACAGTATCAGTGGGAGTCGTAATATGACCAGAATGTTTCAAATACGGGGAAGTTTCATTAACTCACCTTGTTATAGCCTTCCAAATATTCTGACACAGCCATTGTACTTGCATCTGATCTATTATCATGTTCTGCTAACGAATTGCTGAAACATAAATAAATATATCATTATTTGGAAAATGGGCCTTAGGACATAATGGAAGCATAGGCATAGGTTTTTTAAGGAGAAAGGATGTATGTATATAATTAATATATTATTGAAAAAGTTACCATTATGATTAACAAATCAATCAACTTGAGAGCCAGATGATTTGCTTCCTTTTAGGATTTTGAAAGATATCTGATTTCAATTTTTTTTACGGTTATGCATGGTTTTCAGTAATATGCTGAAGGATTTACTATTGCGGAGGCTATTCCAATACTTTATTATTTATTAATTAGAGTCACTGGTCAAACCTGGTCAAATATATATCTGTGTATATTTTCGTATTCCCTAAATTAAAAATTAGAAGCATCAAAATAATTTTTTTTTGAAAACCACGGGAGGTCAAAATCAATTGGTGGTCAAACATGATCCAACAAAAATCTATATGTGTATATTTGTTTTCCCAAAATCGAAATTTGAAAGAAGCCAAATGTATATATTTTTTGAAAACTGCGGGTGGTCAAACAAAATTAATCGGTGGTCAAACCTCCCAAGTTTCTGTATTCATTTTTGCCAACTTTGAATTCCTACCTTTACCAAGCTAAGCTGTTATGAGGTAATTGTTAAAATTCATATACTCACAACATAAGTTCACTTTAAAAAAAAAGTGTATATGTTCATTATTTAATACCAAGACAATGATACTGTATGATTACCAAGTTTCATTCATTCATTTTCAAAAATCCTCACATTAAAATAGTTCATTGTTTGATACGTCCCTTTTCCGACTCCACATTTGAGGCAATCAAATTCGAAAAATAATTATATCATTATAATTTTATGTAATATCATTGATTGAAGTATTAAATACTTTAATCAAGTATATTATTAGTAAGTATTAAATACTTTAATCAATGGTAATATCATTGATTAACGAATTGTATAATAACATATCCATATGAGAACCATGACAAAACTACTTCTCGCTTCACATAACAACATGGAAAAATTGACTTGACATAAATATCATGTAACAAGGATATTCTACATGACACATGCTTGTTCTTTTGTATTAATTTTACATGAAATAAAATTATAAAAAAATGTTCAGGCCAATTATTTGTATCACCCAGTAAAACTTTCAGTGAAATAAAGAAGTAGACATGTTTTTTACTTTTTCTGACAAGAAAAAAAAGGAAGGTGTATTCACTAGTGATTCAGCCACTTGAAATTAAGAATACAACAAGCATTTTTTTCTGCATTTTTCTCACCAACCATTTTTTTCTGCATTTTTCTTGCCAACTTTTTTTAAACTGAAATTTAGTGAGACCATACGGTTTGTCATGTTCTAAATAGCTGTAATTGCGAGCATCTAGTTTAGTGATCATTGGAATGCTCCATTGATACCTTGGACTGTCAACAAAACAAAAAGAAATACCAGAAGTATGGCAGATTTATGCTGTTACCCACACTAATAAACCCACACATTAGCTTGAGCATAGTATACCTAAAGTGACCATTAATCAGCCACTCGTACATCTTTATAATGATTATGCCATGCCTTGGAACCACTCTTGTCTGTTTGTTGCCAAATTCTTGGGATCAGTAATTCTCAAAAGAAATTCATTCTGCTGCTCAGTTTGCCATAATATTTAGCAAGCTTAAATTGTGACATGAAATTGGAGTTACTGCATTGAGAAATGTTACTGGCATTGGTTTATTGAAAGGTGTTCACAAAGTTTTTGTTTTATTTATTGAAAAATACCTAGTTATTTTGATGCAGTTGGTCAGCTGGTGCTGATTTTGAGTAGGAATAACATTTTTAGAAGGTGTTTTCAATATCCATTTTAGGTATCAACATCGCCCTAATAACCAGAATGAATCACTGGGTTTTTTGAGGCATTCAAAATTAGACCATTGAAGAAAAGACTCTTTCTGCTGATGCATTTGTGCTGGGCAGTATATAAGTTCAGTCAAGATACAAAAGCGTTATGTTTGAAATTGTTGTGGTGGAATGCCCCATAGGCTTAAGAAAACGGCAGAGTATGGTAAATTTGCGTATTGCTTCAAGTTTTTAGTGATGTAGATGAGTAATAGAAGGCAATGGTTTGGTTTCAATGGTATAGGTACTTACCTGAAGTATACTCATACGGTACTGCGTGTCTGACCAAGAATTTCTTTGTATCTGATCTCTGGATATAGTTCTGTTTGAAGTGTTGTTCGCAGACACCTAATTGTTTTGGCAGTGGGTCAGACTTTCCAACATATTGGAACAAATTCACATTGCCACTATTCTTGATCCAAATATCACGTATAGCTGTTGCTTTTGGGAAAGCAAAGAACGACATCTCTGGATTACGAGTTTTGTTGTTTGGACTGTTATAGTAATAACATCTGTAAACCATTTTGCTTCCCGAAATCGCGAAAAATTCAATACAAACGATGATAAACCGAAATCAATATAATCAATTAACATTTTTTAATCGTGGTTGATCGAAATTTTCCAAATAACATCGGAATATTGAAACAATTCAAATATGACACTGACATCAATATGACAGATGTCAAATTGCCAATTTCAGCGACACCTGGCGGAGATAATAGTAAGTCGCGTTGATAGATGGTAGGAAGTAGGGTACTTTATTCGTATCAATGTCGATGGTTGTTATACTGTCAAAGTTGTATCAGTAGAGGTACATTTGTGCTCATATAGGTGGCGACACTCCAGAAGAAACAAAAATTAGGCGCGAGATCTTAGCATGTGGTGACCCATCTTCCCCTTAATACCTTAATCAATGGCGATACACAGTTTCCTACCGTAGTCAATACACGGACTGCTTGAGCAGTACGCTAGCTGTCGCAGCTCAAAAATGCTGTCGGCTTGCAGCCGAGTATTGCCGTGCTGCCCGGCAGCAGCGCTGTCAGTGCTCGCCATACGCTCACTGCTTCGAACAGTTGCAGTCCTTGTCAAAAAGCCTCGTGTAACCTAATCCTATGAGCCCGGCCTGCATGTTTTTTGTTTTTTTTTAATAATATACTAAGGCCCGATTTTATCAACATGCGTATTTAATAAAGAATTTGACAAAGCTTTTCTATTGGATGTTATTTAGCAAAAGCTTTCTATTGGGTATTGCGGGCTAGGTTAATAAATATCGACCAATAGTATTTTTACAATATTGACAACCAAAAGTCAAAGCTGCATATCGTATATAAGTTTTATAACAAAACTATTGTTGTAACAAGTGTATATTTGTTGCAACATAGGCGATGAATGAAGTTTGCAGGTCGAGACGAAGTCAACAATCAAAATAAATATCTTTTTGAATGGTTGAAATTAGATCACAAATCCCAGTAAAAAAGTACCTAATCCCAAATCGAATATGTACCGTTGAGGCGATCCCCTCGGAGAGATGGCGGGTGGCCGAGTGGTATGGTGTTCGGCAACGCTTCCCTGTTTTCGTGGATGGTGATGGTGGGTGTTGGTTCGAGACCCAGCCCGTGCAAGTACTTTTTTTATTTTTTCTAACAAAAATATTCATCGATATACGTTTTACTCATATTACACACATTTTTTTGTACCATCGACATAAATGTGTTTTTGAATCAAATTTCATTAGATGTTTTACTATACTTTATTCACCGAACAAACGGAGTAACCATGCACAATATATGTAAATTTTTACTGTATGGTCAAGGGTTATATTTACACGGTCTACAAAACTGCATCCTGAGGGCAGTGATGTTATTATAAACAGAAAAATTAAGTTCGATTTATCCGAGTCCCAAAATATGGGTTTGAAATAATTTTTTACTCCTTTTCTTCAGTGAGTGCAGTATAGTATAACAAAAATTCCGAATAATTTTACTTTTTTGGAATAATTTCATTTTGATACCGCGTGACCATAACATCGCTAAAGCTACCAAAATGTCACTGGTTCAGTCTCTTGTATTCTCCATATTTTTGTAAGCCTCGGAAACTTGGACTGTTGAAAAGGCAAATCGAGCTCGCATAGATGCTTTTGAAATCTGGACATGGAGGAGAATGCTGAGTATACTGCCCATCGAACTAACGTTTCCATACTGGATGAGCTCGGCAATCCAAAAGAGACTGTCCTCCATTGTGTCGAAGAAAATGCTTACATTCTTCGGACATATACACAGAAACGATGATATGGAAAAACTTGTAGTTCAGGGTCATGTCCCGAGTGGGCGGCGCAGTGGCCGTTCCCCTATATGCTGGGTGGATACGACGAAACAGTTGCTGGATATGAGTATCAAGAGCGCCACTGAACTGACAGTAGATGGCAAGCACAGTTCTCAAAACTATTGATAATATTCGTGTCGGCAATAATCTAGCTCCGCTTAATGCATTTTACGAGTTCACAGCATGTCTTTTAAGACATTTGTGACTATGATGATGAACCTAAAATCGATTCGGCTGGCTTACAGCCGCCACGAGACTCCACAATGGTACTTTATTATCCTTACCAAGACTGCTTGATGAAACACAGAATACAAAAACTTCAAAAAATTGTTATAGATTCGTATTTGGTTTGAAATTTGATCATGTGGTGCCTAAAATAAGGTATCTAGGATAGCTACCACTAAACGTTTAGTAAGAACACCGACTTCCTGTTTTTGTTCATAGAATTGTAACAACCAATAAACCTGCATATTTGTAAACCACATGCATATAGACATTACTTCTAGAAATTTAAGATATAACCACCTCTTTACTATACCTCCCATAACACATCATTACATAATATATAAGAAATCTTTTATATAATACAATGTTGCAAAACACTATAATGACATCAACCAATATTCCAAGTCTAGGAACATATTATCATTCAAAAAATGTGTCAAAGTTAATTTTTAAAAACTTTATGAGTGTTACTGCATGTTTTACTTTCAACTTTAGTTTTATTTATTATCTACTGCTATTTTTAATTGGTTTAGTGATTATTTTTGTTACCTTTAGAGAGGCTTAATAGAACCTTTAGGACTAAACTTTGAAATATAATTTTTAATACTTGTATACACATTTTATTATTGTTATTAAATAATTTTATCATGTGGGGCCTGACTTGTCTGTAACTTTTGGTTAAAACTTTTTTCGTATCTCTTAAAACAACGGAATAATCAAACATTAGCGTTTAAATTGATCACACTGTATTTGAAAAAAATCGAGAATATATGTATGTAAGCATTTATCACTGACCTGTACTGCTCCTCATGTAAATTTTTATCCAATATACTGGCATTAAGCAGGGATGTTTTGATTTTATTAGCGGTAAGCAGTTCTTCTTTTGACATCTGGTGGACTTGCTGTGCTGGTAATGGTTTTATATCGTCTTTGAAACCTATCGCCTTTATTGTTCTGAATATGTATTCCAGCGCTCTGGGTATGATTCCAGGTTCATCAGCTGTACCGACGATTGTAAATGTCTTTCCTGCAGGTATAACATAATTTTCAAATTTATGCATTTTCCAATAATACTGTTAACACATTTTCCCTAGTAGCAGTCCGACAGAACTATCCCCGTTAATACTGTAGCCTTAAGGTTTATTGTATTATAACACCTTTCATAAGTTTACTTTTGACTTGACGGAAACGACTACGTGCAAAAAATAATTGAAGCAATATGGTTAATTTAGCTTCGTCAGTTTTTCCGCCTGCTGTTGGATAGATTACAAGACAAGATTACAAAATCTCTGTTGTGGTAGATGGCGTCTCCTCTTGCTTCCATAATATCAACGCTGGGATCCGCAGGGGTCGGTCTTGACTCCCACATTGTTTCAGCTTCACATCAATAATCTGGGGGACACGGAAAGAGCCTCCCCGAAGAGTGTGCATTGTGAACTTTCAGGCGTACCCTGGACAACGGTAACGATACAGTACCGGCTGCTCTTTCTACACACTGTGCTACACAGTACATAATAAAAAAATGAGTAAAGGGCTCTTGCCAGAGCCATGCTTGACAATATATGTTAACGTAGAAGGTATCTTAGCAGAGAAACAGGAATGTATCTTCCGCGCTTGTAAATTTCACTCTTGCGATAACCTGTGCCTTCAAGAGACACAAAGAGGAGCCACTAGCCGTCGCCCATATGTCCCGGGAATGGTTCTTGTCAAAGATCGCCAACACGAACACTATGAAGGCGCATTATTTGTGCGTCCAGGTTTTAAAGTAGGAAATGTTCAGACCTCCTCCACTAATAATACGGAGATCATCACTGCCACTATTGGAAGTATTACAGTCTCCTCTATTTATAAACCGCCGGGTGAAGGCCTTACCTTCAACCAGCAAGTCACCCACCCTCACGTGACCTTAGGAGACTACAACTGACATGGCAAAGCGTGGAGCTATGAAGAGACTAGCGCAAACGGAGATATGTTGGAAAAATCGTCCGAGGAAAATGAACTGAGCCTTATCCATGACCAGAAGCAACCTGCCTCCTTCAACAGCATATGGAAGCGAGGCTACAACCCGAACCTTATTTTTGTCTCCACCTCCCTGGACGGAATTTGCAACAAGACTATCCTTGATCCTATTCCACACACCCAACATCGACCAATCATGCTGAGGTTGGACCAGTGATAGTGTTAGGGGACACCTATAGAATGATGACTGCATAAATATACAGGGTGAGTTTTTAGTACCGGCTTGGTCGATAACTCCACTACTGTAGAAGATAGCGAAAAAAGTTGTATATAAAAGTTGTAGCCACGGATATGCTTCTTGCTCAGAAAATATTTTTATTTGTACAGGGTGATCCATAACTACGAGGTGATGCATACATTTTTTTAAATGAGACACCCCATATATTATCCCATATTTAGATTCCACTAATAATTTCTCTTTTCACAATATAGGGTATTATAACATTATACAGGGTATTTTAAAAGTTATGACCATTTTTATCGCTGTCAAACGAACGTAGTGTATATCAAAAAGTAATAAATCAAAAATTATTTTTTTACATGGAAAGATTAAAAATATCCTCTAGTTTTAGAATCGGCTGTAAAAAGAGCCCGCCATGCATACTTGTATACAGGGTGATGTAGATTACAAAATCCAGATTTTCTCTTTTTATTTAAATATAACCCCCAATATTTTATTACACCAAAGAATTGCTTTTAATATGCTCTTTCATCTTTGTACAGCACTTATTGTACCTACGTCCAACAGTTTCGGAGGTATTTCGATTTTTCAGTAAATTTGAAATATAGCTTCAATTTTTGTACTGAAATTTATTTATTTTGAGAAAGTACTATCCAATTTGTTTTTTATTTAACGAGCAACTAAATTATAGGGTGATTATAGTATTTGATGAAGTCAAAACCCTGAATCATCGAGATAATAAAGTCAAGTATGCTGAGGAAACAATTTTGTAGGCGTGGTGTATAATTATCAAGCAGATTAGCAGGTATGCTTTGAAAAATTGACAGTTTTCATAACCTGCTCAATAATTCCGTACTGTGTGAAAAACGTGCTTCAAAAATTAATTTTATCATTAAGGGTATTTAGGAGAATCTTTGAGAAATTGCCTACTTGCCTCTAGAATATATCTAACTATGAACAGCAATATCCAGAGCGGAGGCAGTCTACAACTAATGCGTTTGAAGGATTGAAGTATCGTTTTATTTGGACTGTGTCGTTTAATATTTCATAGCCTACCTGATAGATCTGCTTGATAATTAAGCATGACGTCTATAAAATTGTTTCCTCAGCACACTTGAAAAATAATATCTCGCTAATTCAGTGTTTTGACTTGATCAAATACTATTATGGCCTTCTATTTTGGTTGTTTGTTAAGCAAAAATAAAATTTGATAGTATTTTCTCAAAATAAATAAATTTTAGTAAACAAATAGGAGGTATATTTAAAATTTGTAGAAAAGTCGAAATATCTCTGAAACCAATGAATGCAGCCATAACATGTGCTATACAAAGATGAAAGAACATATTAAAAGCAATTCTTTGGTATAATAAAATATTGGGGGTTACATTTAAAAAAAGAGACAAAAACTAGATTTTGCAGTCTACATCACCCTGCATAGGAATATTCATCGCGGGATTTCTTTATAGCCGATTTTAAAACTAGAGAATATTTTTTTTCATCCGTGTGAAAAAAATATGATTTTTGATTCATCACTTTTCATTTGACAGCGATTTGGGTATAAAAATAGTCATAACTGTTGAAATACCCTGTATAATGTAACAATACTCTATATTGGAAGAACAGGAATCATCAGTAGAATTTTAATATGGAATAATATATAGGGTGCCTCATTTAAAAAATGCATGTTTACATCACCACGTAGTTATGGCTCAACCTGTATAAATCTAAATATTTTCTGAGCAAGGAGCATATCCGTGGCTACAACTTTTATATACAACTTTGTTCGCTATCTTCTACAGTAGTGGAGTTATCGACCTAGCGGGTACTAAAAACTTACCCTGTATATGGTATACAGGCAATATTTGCTCTGTTTTTTATAAATCATGGTTTAAGTTGGAAAAATCAGTCTTTTGCGTGTAGCATTTTTGGGTTAAGGCTTTGAATAAAATTGTTAAAATGAAAATTGTAGCTAATAAAAAGACAGTTGATTTTATTTTTTATCTATTAAAATCCATCAATAAATTTCCGAGAAAATTGGAAAAAACGACGAGTTTTGCTTAATTTAATGGTTGTTATTAACTCAAAAAATAGGGACTATAAAGAACAATTGGTACCTAAAAAATAATGCTATGATAAGTCTTCGTAATTATAGAAAATATCAGCAAGATCGGTTTGTTAGTTTACGAAATATCTTATTTGTTTATCCCAGGGTCTAATTGTTTGAACACTTACTCTTGCCCAACCGATGTTCCCAGAATTATTTAAAAAAACGAAATTGATGCACCGAAGGCTGAGATTCAAAGCAACCTAAATACGTTATTAATTTTTGATGAAATTGTTGTTAAATAAAGCCGTATAAGTCACTCTTTTGCTAATAAACAAATTCAATAACTTTTACGTTTATAGTCACATCTATTTGTAGTAAAGTTTTTTGGAAAGCTCATTAAAAGACCTTCAATCTGATGTAAGAACGACTTCTCTACCACCAATAGGAACAAAGATAACATTTTTTGTTTATAAAACCATATCTCGACTGCTTATAAACATTTGAAGTTGAAATCTTCACAAATCATGAACAAAGAACCAAATTTTGTAACGCGATATATAGATTTATGAATCATACAATTGTCACGCAACTATTATAGTTATAATAGTCCTTCAAAGTGGAGGTATTTTAACAAGTGCGCGATGGCGCGGTAGTGGGGATGTCAGGGCGAGTGATTTTGGTTTGAAATCGAACCTCAAATTGGAGAGCGCTGCAAAAATTTGCAATATCTCGGTTCTAGACAACGTAGAACCTTCATTTTTGCTTTATTCTGGAGTATCTCGTCGAGATATGAACGTCTGGGTCGTTTTCGTTACTCTGGAAAATCAGGAAAGTCCGGAAGAAGTTACATTTTTTATCATGTACACTTTTTATAATAGAAATCTAAATATTTTTTAACTATGTTAATGTTGTTTCTCAGATTATAAGGAACTTATTTATGCTTTACAATTCAAATGTTTTATATTTAATTTTACAATTGTATAATCTTTGTATCTGATTTACTATTTTTAAGTAGATGTAAATATAATGCACATGACCTTTATCGTTAAGATTAAGTGATTGTACTCATGCGTCATTTTTCCTGGAATTTCCCGATTATCCAGAGTAACGAAAATGACCTAGACGTTCGTATCTCGGCGAGATACTCCATAATAAAGCAAAAATGAACGTCCTAGTCTAGAACCGGATATATTGCAAATTTTTGCAGCGCGCTCCAATGGAGAAGTTTCCTAAAAATAAAATTTGGAAAATTCATTATTATCTGATAGTCTATTTCTTCACTTGAAGAATGTCGAAAAAAATCATCTGAATATTCCAAAAAGTTAGTGTTATTCAATTTTATATTTGCGTAAAGCGACCGCGGTGGTGAAATGCCTTATGACGTCACATGTCATGAATGGGCCTATACCGTGATCTCAGATTGATTAATTTATCTACTACGGTATCATTTTTGATGATACATAGGACCGTTTACTACAAAAAGTTAGCAGAAATCTTGATCCAAATGAAAATAACACTAAAAAGAAAATTTACTGTAATTTGAAATAGCTGCCGATGACGTCACCGGTAGGGAACCAATAAGAAGCGTCCTTCCATGTTCCTTTCCCAGTAAATGATTTGCGACAATGTGTCACTCTGAACAGTCTTCTTTTCTTTGCTCAGAACATAAAGTACACTCGATGTAGCACAAATTTTTGTTGACAGTTTACATGCTTGAAACGTCGTACTAACTGAACGTTGTGCTGAACGCTGAACGTTTACAATCATGTGTGATGTTATCACCACATCATCTAACTGTGTATTCTGTAAGAAGTGCTATATTCCAAATTTTCGGAATTCAGCACCTACATACTTTACGGTATGTAGAATATGTAGGAAATAGTCCACCCCGGAAAGCCTTTGGAACCATATCCTGTTCTATTTTTCTGTGAACAACATTTTGACGTAAGTTTAATCTTAGGGCCGGTTGTATAATGCAAGCTTAAGCTTCAGCTTAAGGTAAGCCGACGTTAAACCACGTCAGTTGCAAAACGTCCGTTGTACGATGCTGGGTTAGCCCCCCACTCCAAGCTTAACACGAGCTTACGTAAGCCGAAGCTTAACGCGAGCTTAGCTGAGGTTTAAACCTAACCTGATACAAGTGACATGATATGTCAAGGATGAACCTTCAAATTGCTTGTCACTTTATTAGGTCATATTTTTTTAAAGATTTGTGTCTAATTTAACAAAGGGAGCAAATGAAAGAACAGAGACAGAAGTAGTCGTTGCCGAAATTTGACACACTGTCGTAAGTGCCTAACCAAAAAAGGTAATTTTTCGGATGATTATGTCAGTACGTATTGCTTCATTAATGCCAACCTTAGTGACTTTCATTACCAACCAGGTTTAACTAAGCCGACGATTGTACAACGGGTGTCAACTTTAAGCCTGAGCTTAACTAAGTCATTGTTTTTCTCTTAACTAGTTTTTCCACCTCATAACTTCGGGTAGATCACCACTAGATCGGACATAGATGAGTGTCGCTTCATTCATGCTTAATCAGGTATGATCAGGTGTTTTTACTACGACAATGGTTTATTGTGAAGTTGATAAGAGCATTGTTTTTACTACTCGTAGTAAAAACACCTGATCATACGTGATTAAGCATGAATGGAGCGAGACTTATCTATGTCCCATCTAGTGGTGATCTACCCGAAGTTATGAGGTGAAACAACTAGTTAAGAGAAAAACAATGGCTAAGCTTAGGTTTAACAAAGCTCGTGTTAAACCCGCATTTGTACAACCGGCCCGAGTTTAAAATGGATTTTTGGTTTCATATACTTTAGGTTCCTACTTATTTTGAAAATTGGCAGTATGTTAAAATTATGGATGAAACTCTATGGCTTAAAAAAGGTGTCATTCCACATGATTATTTGAAGACGCTTTTTCGTAGCCAGATTCAATTTGAAGCATTTTTGTCGGCAAATGGTAAGCTGAAAAAAGTTGGTCTTATTAGATGTGTTTCCAAAAAGAGTTGTATTTAGCTTACCAATAAAAAATTGACGAAAATAGTTCACGTTACAGTCCGTTGTCGGAAAACAGCAGCTAAGAAGATACCACTTAATTATTATTATTAGATTATAAAATTATAAATTGCCAATGAAGTGTCAATACCTACTGACACTTAATTGTAAATTACAAACACATGGATTAGGTTAGGTCATCTGTCAGGCAGGCGCACAGAACTCAAATATTGAGTTCTGTGTCTTAGGCGAGGAAAGAGAGAAAATGCTATTGCTTTGTGCCACTGAGCTCTTATTGGTTCCCTATAGGTGACGTCACTACCTGGGCGGGAAGTGTATGGATTCAAAAAATTCAATGTTTAGAGCAATTTTTTTCGGTTATAAATACGATAGAAAAATTTTGTAAATTTATTTATGGCATCTACGTGGTGTCACGGTTCGTTTAAGCCAATAAACAAAAAATGTGGTATAGGTCCATTGTTCACGGCAGCCACAGTCTGGTCGGGACTCCGCTATGCATACGCTGCGCTGTACAGTATGCGACATTTAGACTTGAGTGGAACGGCGAAGGTGTTTATTGTAACGGGCAGACGCCAGTGTATTTTTGAAGTATGGAGGAAGGTTACGTTCGTGGTGATTCTAGTAATCTTCCTAAAGTAGATCTCGATATGATTATAGACTTTTACTTTCCACACAATAGGTGATGGATGTTTTATGATGTCTACGTAACGAAAATCCACACAACTCAAATGAACGTACTGTATTTTAAAAAAGTGATAAATCAAAAATCATTTTTTTACACGGATGGATAAAAATATCATTTAGTTTTAAAATCGGCTATAAAAAAAGACCCGCGACGCATATTCGTATACAGGGTAATGTAGAATACAAAATCTAGATTTTCTCTTTTTTTAAATGTAACTCCCAATATTTTATTATACCAAAGAATTGCTTTTAATATGCTCTTTCATCCTTGTATAGCACTTGTTATTACTGCATTCATTAGTTTCTTTGATATTTCCATTTTTCTACAAATTTCATAGTGGATTTACAGATCGAGCCGGTACTAAAAACTCAGTTGATTACCATTGAATCAATGTATGAAAATTAGAAAAACCTTGTCCTTACCACAGTAGTTATATTAAATTCTTTTCAAGCTTGTAGTCAACAGGCAGAAAAACATGTTTTTTTAGATACATAAAGGGTGGCCAATCGGGTGACGATAATAATTATTTTTTTAGATAGCCCGTACCGAGACCTATCCAAAACACCCCCATGTATGTGTACCGATTATTGATAGTTTTCGAGTTATGATTTTTTTTTGAAAACTTAGAGATTTTCCAGTTTTTCCAAGAAATCGTCAAAAACAAAAACAAGAATGCTTTTTGGCTTTTATTTTTTTCAGCAATTATACTCAGTATTAAGCCTATTTTCATATCCAATAAAGAGAACCTGTACATCCGAACAATAATTAAGTACATTTTGGGGCCGAAGTTTGAAATCTCTGTTTTTAGTCAGGAGACCAAAACCTTCAAAATAAAATTAAAAATACTTATGCCTGGTTTTGGAGCTCCAATCTAATCTTAAAAACTCTGCAAGACATTGCACTTTCGAAATAGTGATGATAAAATAGCACTTATGGGGGCATTTTGCGCCGTACGTGAGTGTTAAAGGTAAAAAGGTGATAATTCACAAATTTCCAAAATGATTTAAAAGACTATTATTTTACTTTATTATGACAAATTAAAGAAAAAAACTCATAACAACTAATAAATACGATAATCATTGATGTTTTAATAACTTTTACTAAAAAAATTAATACCTGTGCTTTTTGTTGTGTGCTATTGAACTTCTGCTAAATTAAGTTGTATGAAAAGTTAACAAAGGAAAAGAATAATAAAACAACAATCTAACTTTTAATTCTATGGCGGAATTACCTGGGAAGCGTTATCGTAGCATACGCCATCCCTTTTACTTCCCACACCGATAGGTGAAGGGAGGATTGTGATCGTGAAAATTTTCGATTTTGAGATAATAGGTTTTTTGGGCGTTTTATGACGTCTACATAACGAAAATCCGCGTCACTCATTGACGTCGTTCTGTCTGTCGGTCTGCCTGTCGGTCTGTCTGTCTGTACGCGTTTTTCTAGCCTCGTAATCTCAGTAACCGCTGCATGGACTGTGATGAAATTTGGGCAGCAATATGCTGTGGGGTCTTATAGTAGGTAATGCTGCTATAATTTTGGAAATCGGTACATGGGCGGCGGAGTAATTAAAACAAAAATTTCAAATATTCCTCAAACTTCGTTTTTAGGCGTTTTAGAGATTCTTGATCATTTTCTGCGTTTTTTTGGGTGGGGGGTGGAACTTGGGTGTTTGGGGGGTGGGGGTTGAAAAACTGACCTGTCAAGGAAGACCTAGCGATATAAATCACCTTTTTAGGTCCATCCGAATATTGCCTTGCCTATTACCGAAAATTAATTAACACAACTGCGCTTCACCGACATGAGCTCGCAAAAAGCTACTCTGAAAGAAAGGGATGGCGTATGCTACGACATCGCTTCCAAGGTAATTCTGCCATGATTATTATTATTTATTATTCCTTTCCTTTATTAACTTTCCATACAACTTAATTTAGCAGAAGTTCAATAGTACATAGCAAAAACACTTCAAAAATCACAATTTGGGTATTCGTTTTTTTTTATTAAAAGTCATCAAAACATCAATGATGATCGGGTTTATTAGTTGTTACAAGTTTTTTTCTTTAATTTGTCATAATAAAGCAAAATAATAGTTTTTTTAAATCATTTTGGAAACACTCACGTACGGCGCAAAATGTCCCCATAAGTGCTACTTTTTCATTATTATTTCGAAAGTGCAATGTCTTGCAAAGTTTTTAAGATTAGTTTGAAGCTACAGAACCAGGCATAAGTATTTTTAATCTTATTTTGAAGATTTTGGTCTCCTGACTAAAAACAGGGATTTCAAACTTTGGCCTCAAAATGTACTCAATTATTGTTCGGACGTACAGGTTCTCTTTATTGGATATTAAAATAGGCTTAATACTGAGTATAAGTTAGTGCAAAAAAAATAAAAGCCAAAAACCATTCTTGTTTTTGTTTTCGACGATTTCTTGGAAAAACTGGAAAATCTCTAAGTTTTCAAAAAAAATCATAACTCGAAAACTATCAATAATCGGTGCACATACATGGGGGTGTTTTGGATAGGTCTCGGTACGGGCTATCTAAAAAAAAATTATTATCGTCACCCGATTGGCCACCCTGTATAATGAAACATTTAAAAAAGTATTACTTTGCATTCAAACATTTCTGTGTATACTTTTACCATGCACATGTGTAAAGTAATATACTAAAACCATTCAAATACATTTAAATAGTAAATATACCTGATCCAGATACGCCATACGTGAAAAGTGTACTATTGTGTCCATTAATAAACCTCAACACTTTAGGCTTAACCATGTAATTAAATACATCCACCTGTCTAGTTTCAGCACCAAATATTTTTGTGAACGTAAATATTTTCTTTAGCTGATCTTTACACTTTGTATTCCTTGTACAATAAGATCCTTCAGGTACATTACATACTAGATTGTTTCCATCTATTTCATATAAATCTTTATATGGCACCCCATTTTTGATCCTCAAAAACACACTTAGATGATCTACTGTTTCTTCATCATCCTGAAAATAAATGGATATATCATACTAAAGCTATGGATACACTTCATCAACATACTGGATAAGGAAAAAGTTGTGAAACTCCTGATAGGATTAGATATATATAAAGTTACATCAAGATATCAAGTATTAACATGAAAATGGACTTTTAATAATTTATCAATCACAGTGTTTATTAATTGCACCTAAGTGAAACAGCTGTATGTGCAGTTAACTCTAATACTATTTCTGACCCAAATCACAGGAAAAATGCATCCTACTAAAAGAAAAAATCAAGTCAAGTTGATTGACTTAGTACTTCCCACACATTATGGTGATACCACTGATACCAGTTTATTATTTTCCCATAGCATGAAGCTATAGTCGTCTGAGATCCCTTTGCAACCAAATCATCTCTCACCTGCCCACAAAAAAAGCATGTTATTCGGCTAGGTCTCTCTTTCACAGGTCAATGGACCGCCTATTATAAATACAACAAATTTTCCTTTTTTACAATCCCCCACCCCCCAGCCACCCCGATTTCACCCCCAACCAAAAAAGTAGATAATGATCAAGAACCCCTAAGACGCCTGAAAACAAAGTTTGAGCTTTTTTATATTTTTAGTTTTTTATTATTGCTGCGCCGCCACTGACACGATTTATAAAAATCATAAACGTTTTCCATCCTCGCCATGGTAGCAATATTGTGTAAAAATTTAATCAAAAACAATCCAACAGTTTCCACATTACATGATACAGAACGATCAGAAGCAATAAATGTGTATATACATACATGAGAAAATTCAAAGTCCCTTGCTTTCGTAATAGGTAACACAGTGTTCGGATGGACCTAAAAAAGTGTATTATGGCGCAAGGTCTTTTTTTCAGAAGTCGATGGACAGCCTATTATGAATACAACAAATTTTTTCAATTTTACAACCCCGCAAACCCCAACCACCCCAATTTGACCCCCACCAAAAAAAAGTAGAGAATGATCAAGAACCCCTAAAACACCTAAAAACGAAGTTTGAGGAATATTTGATATTTTTTGTTTCTTGCTAATTACTCCGCCGCCCATGCACCGATTTTCAAAATTATAGGAACATTACCTACTACGACCCCACAGCAAATTGCTTCCCAAATTTCATCACAATCCATGCAGCGGCTACTGAGATTACAAGGCTAGAAAAACGCCAACAGACAGACAGACAGATAGATAGACCGTCGAAAATCAGTGTTGTGGATTGCAGACATCATAAAGCACCCAAAAGTGTATTATCTCAAAATCGAAAATTTTCGCGACCACAATTATTGTGTATTATACTCCCCTCACCTGTCGGTGTGGGAAGTAAAAATACTATTACTAAACATAAATTACTGATTAAATATACATTGTGTCCACTTAGTGTGTAATTCTTCGATATCTCACAAGGTATACTTGGTAGAAGAAAATCTCAAATACAAAAGTTATTTGGTTGTATAAGATGCATATCCTAAAAATATTTTAAAATATACATGGTGTTGAGGGAATCCAGGATCATGATCAACTCAATGTTTTTATATAGAACCATTAACTTTTTTGATATTGTTTAGTTTCTATATTTAACCCTAAGGTGTTTCTGGGATGTGTTGCAAAATTGCCAAGTTATAATTTATTTTCAGGTAGGTAATTTTTGTACTTGCAATATCACAAATGATAGGTCCAAATCATTGATGTATTCCATTGAATTTTCTCAACATATCATACAGATAGCTATTTGAATTTTAAGTGAATATCATTTTGAATGTTACTATTTGCGCCTACAGGGTGTTTTCGGAAGAAATTTAGTTTATGATAATTTGAAAGTAATTTTACTTTGTTTTGTTTTTTTTAGATAATACCCTATCACACTCTGTAATTTTTTTGAGACTATGGTGTTGCCTATTATTTTTTCAAAATATGAAACATAACCCTGCTTTTTATTATTAGATGGCACTGTATTATTTTATTCACCATGGAAGTGCTTGCTAGTAATGGTTTCCATGCTTTCTTTCTCATACACCAGTTTAGTAAAAAGTAAAACGTTTAAATATCTACAATACTGACAAAGCTGGAATGATAAAATTCAATCCATGGAGGCTTCTGAACATGTAATAAATAGTCCAAAATGCCAACAGCAATGTTTCCAGATTTAGTACTTTTGTGTTACACATCATAATTTTGTATTTTATAAGGAATGGCCACAGTTATTTTTACAATGAATTGTGCATGTCGAATTTAGCAAAGTCTCATAATTTCAAAACTTTATCAGACCAGCTTTAGCAGTTTTGGTGTAATTTAAGCTCTCAAGTACTTTTTACTACCTGGTATACAAAATAGATAGCATATCGTCTCTCTCCTTGCATAAGGGCGTATCTCATTTTTCCATTAAATCGAGATGTTGACAGATTCGGTATCAGGGAACTCCGATTTATTACCTGACAAAAAGACGTATCTCTAAATCCACTACAAATGACTATTACATGAAAACGTATCTCAATTTTAACCCTAAAACTTCCTCATATAAAAGCGCATATCGAGATATGCCGATTTGTCTGAAAATATAACCGTAAAAGTGCTCTAGCATAAAGACGCATTTCGAGATACGCCTATTTGTCGGACGAAATTATCCCAACCTTACAAAAACAATTGAGCCGGAGCATGTCTAAACAGAACCTAAAAATTACAGTTAGGTGTGTTATAACTGTGGTGCCTGATAGCAGATTTATTCATTTTTGTGGGGATCCGTTGCAAAGCTTACAGTACTAGTAAGGCATTTTGTAGTTATAGTGATTATCTATAGAAAGGTAAAATTATTCCTTTGATATTTACAGGTTTTCAAGGTTAAGTGGAAGGAAGTGTGATAAACAAGGGGCCAAAACGGTCAGTTTGTTTGCAGATGTTTGCCAAGGACAGAATAAAGATTCTGTCATTGCAGCCATGTTGCTTTACTTAATAAACAACTGCTCGAGAACTGCTCTAATGTCTCTGGAATATCTTTATGGTTCTTTGAGTCCTACCATGGTCAAATGAAGGCGACTCGGCACACAGTGCCATAAGCTATGCATTGAAAAAGTCTGGAGATATTTGTGTGCCAGTGTGCCTTCAAATACTTAGACTGGCCCGACGAAGACAACCTTATGGGGTGACACGAATGAATTATGAGCATTTTTTAGACTTCAAGACTGTAGCTGAAAATTTGCGCATTCTCACAATCAGAAAAGATAATGAAGGGTGGCTAAAGAGTCGCCTGAGATAATTTACTTGAAAACAAGCCACCTGCAGGCTACATACAGATCAATAACTTTAAAACGAACTTATGGTTGTTTGTCATGGGTTTCGGTCAACGATTGAAACTATGACTTTCCTTCACTACGCTTCGGTTTATTTTAATCTAAACCATCTTCAGCTTATGTAAAATTGTTTTGTTTGTGAAACAGCCTCTGCGGGTTTAAAAGGAACAGCATCACATTCTGGTGTGCTTGAAAATACTGTTCCTAAGCTGAATAAGCTACCGAACAAAATATGTTTAGCAAAGTACACAGATCTCGTTTCTCTCTGCGAAGGAAAAATTCCTGCAATCAAAGACAAAGAACATTTTTCATAGTGCGTAGAATTTGTAAGGTTTTTGTACTTGCTTTTCTGTTAGTTTTAAGTTTAATAACTTTTTTCTGTTATTGGTCCGGTTTATTTTCCTATTTATCCTAACTCCTAACGACCTGGAGAGATGAATGTTTTAAAGGAGTCTCGCGACTAATGTTTTAGTTTTCTATATGATATTGACATTGCATTTGTAAGCTTTTTGTACTTGGTTTTCTGTTAGTTTTAAGTTAAATAACTCATTTCTGTTATTGGTCCAATTCATGTTCCCTTTTATCCTAACACCTAACGACTTAGAGAGATGAATGTTTTAGAGGAGTGCCACGACTGATATTTTAGTTTTCTTTATAATATTGACATATTCTATACTTATATTAAAAAAAGAATAAATGTTTTATTTTACGATATGTATATTGAAAATATACTACTTGAATATGATACGTCTTTCTTTATTGACAATATGGCATCTAGCAATGGGGCGTATCTCACTCAAAATTAAATTAACAAAAAAACAGAAAAATATACGACAATATTAAAGTAAGGATTAGTAGAATATAGATTGATTGAACTGTGGCCAAAAAATTGCAAACTTTATTCAAAAACTTTTTATGTGGCTTCAATGAAAACCTAAAACACAACTTTGGAAGGCTCTCCTGAAAAATTGCAATTTCTGAGATACGCCCTTATGCGAGGAGAGCGACGATATGAGCATGGAAACTAGGGTAAATGTACCGGTTGTCCGGCCAGCAGATGTCGGCCACTTCCACCAAAATTCAAATATAATAGATATAGGCACAATTAAACCTCATATACACAGGTATATTTCTGTTCCTTGCATATCTGAGATTTTCGGTGTGTAATGTGCAGACGTGTGAAAGGATCCATCCGTATTCAGAAAATATTCAAAATGATAGTTACTTTGAGGTAAGATGAGGACAACTGAATATGTGCATTTTATTCAGTCAATAGGTCCCTAGAAAATAGTAATTATTTTATTGAATTCATGCTTAAATGCATGTTTAGGTATGTTAGCTTGAAGGCTGGTGATTAAAGATTAACTTTAAATCGATAAAATTTAGAAAAACATTGTTTTATAATAAAATTCGGGATGGCCGGTTAACTGGTTCGACAAAATGAACATAAACCGAGAAGTGGTTAAAAGCAACGATAATATTCTATCCTTTTTCAATATATCAGACGCTTCCCATCTAAGCTGTATTATTTCATTTGATTATTTATCATTGCAAGAGAACTGAGACCAGTTTTCGGCCGTCATTTTATACGAAAGGTGATAGCATACACACAAAATATTTTTTAAGAAAATGCTATGGCCGAGAACCAGCCTCCTCTCGGCCACTACTTTTTAAATACACAATAAATAAAATGATTATTTTTTGGATGTCACATACAAGAAAGCCAATCGAGAGAAACCGCTCTCTTCGAGAGATGCTTTGTTCAGAAGCATTACAAAAGTAGTTCCATTAAATAAATAATCAGCATTATATGAACAATACAAATATGAGCCATTTTAAGAATCAGTTATTTAAGCATTTATGTGATATTGAACCATATACTGTGGGTGAATTTTTTTAGATTACATTAAATTGTCTGCAGGACAATGTACTTTGTGTTGGTTATGTATTGTTAGTTAAGTTCTTTTTTTGACCTGTTTCAAATTTGTATTTATATACAACTATTTTGAAATTAAATATATATCTATCTATCTATCTATTTATCTATCAATGTTTCACTTTTAATACCATGCATTTTCAAGTTATAGATTTGGACATTACTTAGTATTATTATTATACCTACCTAACAAAAATATATTACCTGTGAATAGGCGAATTATTTGCAGATATGGGGTACCAAGTAGTAGTAGGTAGTAGTAGCTCTTGATAGAGTCTACATATGGCAGATTTGCCAATTTGCTTAAAAAGACAAGGTCCACAACCAATTATGACTTTCGAAGGCGAAAAGCGATTTGCTGAATGGATAATAGAAATATCGCAATATCGTTTTCCAATAACCAAAGGTATTTTAATTGATACAGTTACTATAAAATTGCACATACTAGTGGTACGCTCACTTACAGGCCAAATGGTATAAAAATTTCTTAAAACTTCATCCAAAAATCTCAGTATGAAGCTGAGGGTACCTTACACATTTTTAGAAAAAAATCTACTGCATTGTTATATTGGAAGATTCCAATAGAATATTCAATGCAGATGAATCAGGCTCTGCCTTAACTCCTAAACAGATAGCCGATCTAAAAAAAATCACTTGAACTGCTGCCTCTGTGAAGATGACTTATACAGTAAAGCAGAAGATTCTGATAAAAGTATAGGGTGTGACTATTGTAAAAGATGGTACTACCGTACCATCTACGTAGCAGTGAATTTGCTGGGTTTTCTTAAGAACATGTTGCAGACATGGATTACAGGTGTGAAATGGCTACGGCCTAAATATCTATGATGATATAGTGAGTACCTGCTATTGTTTATTTTTTCCTTAGTCTTACCTATTTATTTTTACCTGAGAGTCGATTTTGTATCAGTTTTAATAAAAACTAAATTATATAATATATATAAAAAATGGAGTCAAGTTGATTGACTCAGTACTTCCCACACATAACACTTGCAACCAAATCATCGCCCGCCTGCCGTCAAAAAACATCCAACACAAAAACTAGTAAATAGTTTCCTAAATCTCTCCGTAGGAACTAAAACGACACAATTCAGCTTCAACTGGACGAAACGAAACAATCAGGAACCCCCAAATTGCTTAAAAACGAAGTTTGAACTATTTTTATATTTTTAGATTTTTATTATTGCTGCGCCGCCACTGCCACGATTTTTGAAAACCATACGCATTTTTCATCCATGCCGCGGTAATAATACTGTGTCTAAATTTCATTAAAATTAATTCCATAATTTCCATGTTACTAAATTCAGAACGACCTGAATCAATACCTACCCCTACCAATACCAAATCCCTTGATTTCTGTAATAGCCAAGGCAATATTCGGATGGACCTAACAAACGTCTATTATGCTGCTAGGTCTTTCTTTCACAGGTCAATGGACACTATTATAAATGGAATAAATTTTTGAGTTTTACAACCCCCCACCCCCTAACCACCCCAATTTCACCCCCACCCAAAAAAAAGTAAAAAATGATCAGAAACCCCTAAAACGCCGAAAAACAAAGTTTGAGCTATTTTTACATTTTTAGTTTTTTTTATTATTGCCCCGCCGCCACTGACACGATTTTTCCAAAACATGCGCGCTTTCCATCCTCGCCGTGGCAGTAATACTGTGTCAAAATTTCATTAAAATCCATTCGATAATTTTGGCGTTACGCAATAAAGAACGATCTAAAACTAAAACAACACTCGGATGTATACATCACAAATCATTCTAAGTCCGTTGGTTTCTATTATAAGCAAGGCAATGTTCGGATGGACCTAAAAAATTGTATTATGGCGCTAGGTCTTTCATTCACAGGTCATTAGAGAGCCCATTATGAATACAACAAATTTTTCAGTATTACAACCCCCCACCCCCCAACCACCCCAAATTCACCCCCACCCAAAAAAAAGTAGAAAACGATCAGGAACCCCTAAAACGTCTAAAAACGAAGTTTGAAGCGTATTTGAAATTTTTCGTTTTTTGCTAATTACTCCGCCCCCTGTATAACAATTTTCAAAATTATAGGAACATTACCTACTACGACCCCACAGCATAACGCTGTCCAAATTTCATCACAATCCATGTAGCGGTTACTGAGATTACGAGGGTAGAAAAACGCGACAGACAGACAGACAGACCGACGGAAATGAGTGACGTGGATTTTCGTTATGTACACATCATAAAACGCCCAAAAAACGTATTATCTCAAAATCGAAAATTTTCGCGATCACAATACTCCCCTCACCTATCGGTGTGGGAAGTAAAATGATTGATTTCTTTTGATTTTCCTATATATCTACCTATTTGTGTATGGTCAATCTCATATCATCAAAAAACAAACACCTGAATAGCATAGGGCCGAAAAACAACCATTTGTCAGCCCCGGGGCCGAGAACCAGCAAATACATGGCCGATAATTTGCACTGGACGGCTAACATCAGGTATATAATGTACATTTTCAAAAAATGTTCTTTACAAATTTTATACATGAAAATTCCACATTTTTAATATATTACTATCACAAAATATACTATAGGATAATATTTTATGTTCCAAACTCTGCTAAACTGAATCATTTCGTGTATGTAGCTACATACTTTAATCTCGTATCTGGTTAAACGGCCGACAACAGGTACATTCATCCTAGTTAAAATTTGTTCACATTGTAAACCATTACAAATGAGTACTTCCATGTTAAATCAAATAAACAGTGAATTGTAATAATGAAAAGCTGGGTTATTTTTGTTTGATATTTTGGAAAATAATTTATAACTTGGTAACATTGCAGACTCCAGAAAACATTATAGAGCAAGGTATAGTATGAGTAGATACCTAGATACTTTGACTTTAAATAAAACATATATGGTGTTTTTTTTTTAAACAAAGTAAAATCACTTCCAAATTATCATAATTTAAAATTCTTCCAAAAACAACCTGTACATGCACATAGTAACATCCAAAGCAGTATTTGGTAGTATTCAATTAATATTCAAGTAAGTATCTGTATAATAACATTCAAAAATTACAAACAAAATACATCAAGTTGAATTACATATTACTTGCATCCTTGAAAATCCTGAAATTAACTGATAATAAAATAATTACTTAGTAACAGTGTAACCGATCCCAGAAATATCTCAGGGCCAAATAGACACCAATGATGGAAACTAAACAAGATAAAAAAAGTTAATGTAAAAATGTATTTGACATTTTCTTCTACCAGGTATACCTTACTCCTCATTGAACAATTACACACTAAATAGGCTAAACTAAGTGACATAAAAAACAGAAGACCCAATATTAATGAATTTATGAGAACGAATTTATAGGAATATATTTGTTTATGTTAGGATAAAAGACCATCAGTTTTCCAACCATATACATAGAGGGTTTTTTTGTTATGCTTTCTTCTCAGCACTTCTCACAAAAAAAGTATGTGACAAATAAGTGTATGTTGTAGCTACAATTAGCATTACTGGAACGCTATTTTTTTATTTGAAAACTACATAGTTCCGTTAAAAATGAAATTTTCGAAAATTACGTGGGGCATAATTGTGTATGGACCAATTATGATTATCAGTGATACATTGGATACATTACCTGGATGCTTTCAGTGTACCTATTTTCTAAATTGACAGGCAGCGGCAAACGAGGTGCATTAAAATTTATAATACTGGGATCCCTCGCCCTCAAGTAAGATAATCTCATAGTCGAGACATCTGTATAACCAAGTAAATTTCCAGAAGACATTCTTGTCTCAATAAACCTTTTTATGTGAGTAGTTTTAATAACGAAAGCTGATGGATATAAAATGCTTTCAGTGGAATTCAAGCAAAGAAATCACACAAATTAAACACTTCAACACTTGCTTCTGTTCATTGTTACCAAAATAAGTCGTTACACCGTTAAATCCCATTTTAAAATTCAAACAAATGTCAGCACTGTCAGCAGTCAGATGTATCACGGAACACTTGCAGACTCTTGCCAGCCATGGCCGACTCTACTCACTAGGCCGGAGCACGGCCGGAGCATTGAAATATGGCAACACTGAATAGTCGGCCAAGCTTTTGTCATTAGTGTAATTCTTCCAGAGTAAAAAATAAGACTGAAAGTGACAATTTACAAAGTAAATTGAGTGTTCGTTTAAGTGGAAGTGGAAGTGGCAGCAGGAAACAGGTTGCGTTTATTTTTATTTTGTAGTGTTTGACTACGATGAAGCAGACATCAGATGTAAGTGGCATTAGTAGTAGTAGATCTAAAAAGTATTTTTCTTAATTTATTAACCGAGGTGATCTCTAATACATATAAAATGTAATAATTATTCTGAAACTATAGGCCCACTATTTGACAGCTAAGCCACGTTGCCACATCTAAGGCTCCGGCCTGGTGTAGAGTCGGCCATGACTTGAGTAATACATGGCCGTCTCTACTCACTAGGCCGGAGCATTGAAATATGGCAACGTTGGAGATCAGGCCTTTCACCCACTTCTGTTTATGTGCTTCATTGGAAGCACTAATTGCCAGTGCAGCCTGGTACTACACACTTTGCAGGCATCTTTTTATCTTTATAGTTTCGTTTGTGCAGGTAAATAATTAGAAACACATTAAAAATCACCTTCCACTCTTCGTTGTTACTCTGGAAGGTTATGTTGGTATCTCCTTGTTTGGAAGCCCCAATTGCTATTGGAACCTGGTACTACACACTTTGCAGGCATCTTTTTATCTTTGTAGTTTCGTTTGTGCAGGTAAATAAAATCACAACAAAAGCTCGACCCGATACCAGTGTTGCCATATTTCAATGCTCCGGCCTAGTGAGTAAAGTCGGCCATGGGTCAGTGGTTGCCACGTGTCACTGGCAGGAGTGGCAGGTGTCTAAATATGACATATGACGTTGCACTGTCGCACTGACAAACGCAAAACGCAAGATCCAGTGACGTTTTCGCCGTTAAATTCAGGATTCAGGAAGTATTTTTATTCCTGATCATTTGTATGAATTAAAACATCTATAATAATTATCTATATACTGTTTTTAATTGCGATGCAATAGGACATAACATTTTTCTAATCGGTGCATATGCTTCGCTTTGACATTTTAAATAACAAGTGATAGTTGCCGATGCTTGTGTACTTTATAATCAATAGCTCGTGACCTGCTCAAAAAAGCATTCATTCGAAGGTAAGTGTAACAACAGGAAAACGTTTCTCGAATCCGAACTATGAACTATTAGAGACTAAAAATAAATTATATTTTTCAGCATAAAACGGTTAGGCATGTATCAATTAAGTCATGTCCTATACGGAGCTGGAACATGGATACCAGGGTTTGTGTAAAGCAACCAGAACAACGCAGTTTTACGTGGGCGCTGTAAGTTTGTCATAGTTACATTAACGACTCCACAGTTTTTGTTCTGCACACACCATTTTTCTGATTTATTTTGCTTCTTTTCAAGACATGGAATCTGATATGGGCAAAACTGTACCTTCTGTTGTTATTGAGGATGTAGACAATCCACTGCTTGCTCCCTCTTGCTGGCATAGGGTATATAGTGTGGAGTGTAGTTTTTTTAGCCACTAACAGTATTTTTTGTGAGTAACATAATTGTTTTCTTTGAATAAACCATTGATATTTTTAATTGTAATTATTTGAAGAATGGTTTGTGTGTGATTATTGTTATGTTCAAAAAATATTTATCATATCATACTTTTGCTACCATTTAGAAACTTGTTTATTAGTTTTTACAACTACTCTAGCATTTAGTGCTATGAAGGTGAAGGGCTCATAGTAACAACCAGGGCCACACCAAGTGGTTCTGCCGCCTGTATGCAAATGATAAGTGGCCGCCCCCTATTACCCCAAGCACAATGAGGGACGGTAATAAAATTTTCTGAGACATTTACTTTTAAGTTTTGTTAAAAATTTAATCCTTTTTTACACAAATACCACATAAATAAAAATCCTTAAAACAAAGCAACAAAAAAGGAAACATATAATTATGTAGGTACTTTAAGCTTAAAAACAAAAACTTCCAAAAACAAAATTAAATATGTCAAAAACCTTAAGTTTAATGATTTAAACTTAAACAGTGAAAAAACAAAACATAATTATGTACTTCAAACTTAGAAACAAAAGTTCCTACAAAATAATATAAAATATTTTTTAAAAATTTAAGTTTAATATTTTAGACATAAACAAAAAACAAACAAAACAGATAATTATGTACTTTGAACTTAAAAACAAAAACTCCTAGAAAATAAAATATGATGCACCTATCTTTTTATAAAATTTATAGAAAAGACACTTGCCTTGCTTAAAGTGCTGCAAAGTCCTTTATAATTTGGTCTGTATTTAATTTTTCACATAATTCAGATTCATTGGAAATTGATGCCAAATTATTGAGTCTTTCCTGGTTCATCGAGGGTCTTAAGTAATTTTTAATGAGTTTTAGCTTTGAAAATGATTTTCTCTGCTTGCAACTCATATTGGAAGTGTTTAAAGGATTCTAAGAGCAATCAAAATATTAGGGAATGTATCAAATAAATCATTTTTAAATATATATTGTAACACCTCTAAAGCTGCTGAATGACTGATGTCAGTGGCATGGGTGTGGGAAGTAAAAGTCATATAAAGTTGTGTCTGAGACGGAAATGAGTGACGTGGATTTTCGTTATGTAGACATCATGAAACGCCCAAAAAGAGTATTACCTCGAAATCGAAAATTTTCGCGATCACAATATTCCCCCCACCTATCGGTGTGGGAAGTAAAAGACATATATAGTTGGGTCCGAGTTTCAACTGTTCCAAAAGGTAAATTGATTTTTAGCGATTTTTATAAAAATTTAGACCTCTAAAAACGAAAACCATAATAAAACAAAGTATTATAGGAATTTTTGGTATTAGTCCAGAAAGTATGCTATCACATCATTATTGCTAAAAGAAAGTGGTCATGTATCAAACACTTCGCAAGATGGTGTCAAAATTAGCATGTTTTAAAGTGTGACTTCAAAAATGTTACAAAAAAGGAATTTATATATTTTATAAAAAAATCACCGAATAATTAACCGTGAATTTTACGGTAAACATATGCCCATCTTTTTAGTTATCTATTGGTATCAAAAACTTGTAAATATGCTAAACATAGGCAATATGTTTGCATTCAAGCTCTACAGGCATATTGAATCTCTGAGATCGCAAAATTTCAGACTGTTAAGCAAAAAGTTGTCATCAGGTTTTTAATTTTTGTTATGGGTACTTGAATAATATGCATATATGTATGTATCATGACTAGCCATAAAAAGTGATCGGGTAACCAAAACCTTGGGGTATAGGGTTTCAAAATTTATAATTTTTGAAGATAACCTCAGGTTGTAATTTAAAATCGATTCTTCTTAAAAAGTTGCTAGGCAAGCAAGCAGAACATGCAGGCCACATTATGAAGTATCTTGTATCCATATAGATTTTCAGTTATGTATGGAATGGACTCATCTGCCCAAAGAATCTTACTTAAAAAAGTTGCATCTTTGGCGTCCACATGAAGCATAAATCGACAAAAATGCGTTCTTCTGACAGGATCGCCTTTCTTCAAAATGTGTACTGGCATGTAATGGTATGGATACAGACCAGTTGTTATGCACTGCGAAATACCGTACTTAGGCGATTTGCAACAGCGTAGGTGGATGCTGTAGGATGCTTTCCGTGTACGCGTGAATACCGACGCCGTTTCCCGTTATAAAAGTAGAGACGCAACTGTCACAACCCACTGGATTTTAATTTGTGCAGGCGTGCGTTCATTATTGTCCGTCTACAAGCACACAATCTAAAGTTGCAGCTTAAGCACATGTAAGTTCATGACTGATCCATAGTGTGTTCACTAAAGATCGATTGTCGATCGTCCTGAAAGCGGACATGTTTTTATCGGTGACCAAAAAACATAATTTCAAAAACGATTATCCGCGATAAATTAATACGTCCTAAGTCTGTGGATAATGGATATGGCGGATCCTGTGTGTAATTTCTGCAATTCCGCTATCAGTACCAGGCCAAGATGTGTAAAGTGTGATGGTTTTTGTGGGAAATTTTTTCATGCCGCCTGCCAGGTTCTACCAGCTGATGCCATAAGAAATATCGAAAAGGTCAACGGTCTGTTTTGGAAATGCAACTAATGCCGTCTGTATACCAATGAAGTCAAAGAGCTACTAGACGCTAAGCTTGCAAATTTGGTGGAAAATACGCAACAGATGTTCTCCACTTTCCTCACTGAGTTTTTGGATATAGCAGCCAAGAGTGGAAGTTGCTTTGATTCCACCTCAATTGGTCCTAAGAAGTCGTACTCTGCGATAGCTGAGGGAACATCTGCAGTTATTATTAAACCCAAAGATTCAAATCCAATTGTACAGATTACCAAATCTGACGTAAACGTAAACCCAGTTGCTGAAAATATAAATTTGTCAGGAGTGAAAAGTATCAAAAATGATGGAATGCTTGTTGGCTGCACGTCCAATAACGACAGTGCAAAACTTAACGAATCGCCACTGAACAACTTGCAGATAAATATGAAATTAAAGAAGTATCCAGCTTCCAGCCATGGATACGTATTGCAGGTATGACTCAGAAGCTGTCTGAGAACGATATTGCTAAGTTTATCGCTTCTCAGAATAAGTCTATGCTCAGTGATCATTTTATGTGTAAAGTGCTAGAAGTTACGCCTATCAGGAAGCGAGACGCCGTATTTCAAGCTGTTGTTCAATTAGATGTGGATACATATAATAATTATGTCTGTAGGTAATTGTAAATTATTTGTAGGGTATGTATGCGAAGTATTTTATGTTATTGACGTTAAAAAATGTTTTAACTGCTGTGGATTTTCTCATTATTCTAATCAATGTAAAAGTAGTCAATTTCATTGTCCTATATGTGGGGAGAACCATCTAAGCAATCTCTCTGAAGTGTATCAATTGTGTTACGAGCAACAGTGATAAAAAAACTTATTTTAATGTGGAACATGATGCCTGGGATTCTACATGTCCAAGTTATCTTCAGCGAGTTGAGGAAAAGAGTCCAGACTTTATTTTTTACTGACTTGGAACTTCTCGGTGCTGTGTCAGGTAGTCATTCGAGTCTTAATTCTAACCGCTCCGATATTGATCTGTCTGTTTGTTATCAAATTGTTCGTGGCTTAAACTCGAAGTGTCAAGACTTCCTTCTTAATGTTTCAATATTTGACTATGACATCATTTGCTGCACTGAAACTTGGTTACATTCAGGAGTTATGAATTCCTAGCTATTTACACACTCATACTCTGTGTTCAGGTCTGACAGAGATTTAGCTAGATCCGACTGCACAAGGGGGGGAGGAGTTTTAATAGCGACACGCAATTGGCTGGTTCCTTCCGAGGTCGATACTTCTGTTATCAAAAAAGACATACCTTGCATTGATATCGTAGATGTTAGAATTAATATCCAGTACAAGACTGTTTATCTTTTTATAGTCTATATACCTCCCAAAACTAATGTGTATTCAAATCCGCCGTGCAGTGGCTGTAAACAATAACACGCGCTCAGCGGCTGGCCTATGGATGTCGGTCGCCAAAGCTGTATTCAAAATAGCAGTCATAAAGTTCATAGTATCGGATGTGGACTAGCATTTATGAATCATATTTTTCCATTACAGCTGTATGATATATTTTAGATTTTATATATTATTCTTACCTTTAGGAACCTTTATTTTGGGGGTAAAGTTGAGAAGGGGTCAATATTTCAGTCAATTATATGCTCCCTATCGATGAGAATACTTTTCCTTCCTCGTTTCCCAAATACGAAGTTAAGCTTCTTTAATAGCTTATAAAACGTGGTCCGCTTTAAATTGGGCAAGTGATTATCGCCATTCACCTCTTTCTGGACTTTGTCAATAGTCGGAAGTTAATTTTGGAGAACTGATGCACCTTTCTCCTAATTGCACTTTTATCGTCATGGTCCACAAGATCAATGCAACGGTTGCGATTCTGATTAGTTAAAGTTGCAGCAAAAGAGTGTCTGGTTCTGTATTCTCGCACCACTTTATAGACACTCCGTTTGTAGATACCTATTTTGAGTGCAACCTCTTCCACAATATCGTCAGCAGCAGCTGTTAATGATTTTTCTGGGTTTCGTATTTATATACGTTTAATATTACCTCCTTAAGCCTCACGTCAAAATGGTTCTTTTTTGACCTCTTCCTTGGTGGACTCAAATACTGACTTGAGGCCACATCCATGGGTTCATCTGCAGTGTCTGTGCTACTAAGCCTCTTCCTTGGTAGACTTAAATCCTGTCTTGTAGCCACATTCATGGATTCATCTGCAGAGTGTACTACTAGACATTCTTCAGTATCTCCTTCAAGTTATCGGGGAATAACAAACACCACTAATAGCTGTTAAAGCAAGAGTACAACACAAAATAACACTAAAATTCGCACAATAACACGGCAGGTATGCGATGATAAAAGCACGATGTACGCTATCATTAACACGACGCGTCGTTTACAATGATAAACACACGGAGCAACTGAATAAAATACAACCCTTTACTCTGTTGAACCACCTAGTCGGGCGGCAGAGCGGCAAGCCTCCAAGGTGTTTATTGCCTTTCGGCCAATCGCAATGAACGCCGCCTTGCTCGGGCGGCGTGCGTGGTATCCTGTTTGTTTACAATCTTCTGCACCTTGGATTTGAATACGGTACAGCATCACTTGTTACGAGCAATTATTGTTCGGTTATCTAGAAGAGATGGACTACCTCTTTGGTAACGACGTATATTTTTTAGGAGACTTCAACATTCCTGAGTTCAGCATGTCTATTAACACACCACTTTCCTAAAAAATGAATGCAATCGATTCGTTCGCAATGTTTTTGGTCCCGGAGGACTCTCATCATCCTCCCTATGTTTTGCGATTGAGAAAGTCATTCACTATATAAAACGTTTTGAGTCCAAGGAGCCATCTTTCAACTTTCGCAAGAGCAATTTTATAGATTTATATGAACAATTAACAGTTACAGATTGGTCATTCCTTGACGATGTTACTGATGTTAATGTAGCTTGCGATCTATTTTACAACAATTTAATGACAATATTTAACATGTGTACGAGGGCTGCTCTATACCTCCGTCAATCCACCAGTACGCAGACAGCTGTTTCACGCTTATTAGCGATCATCAGTGCGCCATAGGTCGATTGACGGAAATAGAGAGCATCAATTTTTCCATGTTTAATAAACATGTGAAACATGTGCGAGCAGACAGAACATGTGTGTCCGTAAAACTAGGAGCGGCTCATCCAAATTTCCACCTTGGTATAGTCATGAAATCATCAAGGTTATTAAACGTAAAACCTCTTTGCAAAAGTTATATAAAAAGAAGCATGACACTGACACGTATCAGCAGTTTAAGGATTTAAGATTTAAAATTAACGTAAAATTTGCCTACGATAAATATTTAGAGCAGATGCAAAACAACATTCGTCATGACCCTAGCCATTTTGGTCATTTGTGAAGAATAAAAAGTCCTGTAGCCACTCTCCAAATGCAGTCACACACGACGGTTCATTGCTTAATGGCCCTCAGATAGCAAATGCTTTTGCATGTTTTTGTCAGTCCGTGTATGCAGTATCTTCTAATGCCACACCTATGAATAACGTTGATCCCTGTTCCAGTAATACCATACTTGACAACTTCACAGTAGAAGAGGTTCTTAAGGTGTTGTTGAAAATGAAAAATAAATTTACACAAGGCCCTGATGGAATCCCGTCATTTATAGTACCCGACTGCACACCAATTCTCGCTGCTCCTTTAACTAAGATTTTCAATTTGAGTCTAAAGACAAATACTTTTCCGGATGTTTGGCGTCTTTCGAAGGTAATTCCTATTCACAAAAAAGCAATCGTCAACACATCGAAAACTACAGACCTATTGTAATTGTTTGTAATTTTTCAAAGTCCTTTGAAATATTATTGCATGATTACCTTCCAGGCCCGGTTTAGCATCAATTTACGCCCTAGGCCACAGTCCTGAATTACGCCCCTTCCGGGTGGCCTCGGGGTTGTGAAATTTTTGGCTGTAGGACACTAGCACGCCGTGGTCAGATTGAATCCCACCGCTCAAAAGCGCGCAAAATTTTCGGATAAGGGGCAGGTATGTGGACACACGCGCGAGATGGTGCTCGTTTACTTTTGTCGTAATCGTAATACCGTTGATTGAAATAAATTGTAATAGGCAATGTCATAGATTAACAGCATTTTCCCTCAGCATTATATTCGCATTGAGCTGCATCACGTGGGTTTTTTGCTAAATTGTCGAATGCTGGCAATATTGATTGTATTTAAATAAATAATAGATGTTTTGGATCCAGTGAATAATGGAATAAGAGTATTTTACAAAGCATTCAGCAACCTGTCATGATCTAGAAATAATTAACCGAAAGTCCATCTCAACTAACGCCCCACTTCAGAATTAGCGTCTTCATATGCTACAATTAAACTTAAGTATTTTTTGTACCAGGCTTGTATTAGATGAAATCTACACCCATTATTGTACAGTTAGGCCAAACTTGCTTTATTCCTAAATGGATGGCGACTTTAAAATCACAAATTATTTGTGAACGGTTAAAAGGCAAATTATTTTCTCCACAATAATCGACTAACAATTTAAAACCTAAAGCATGTGTAGACATTAATTTGTGAGGTAGCAATATAAAGACTGCTGGTATGTAATGACCATTTTTGAAAACGTGGATTATAAATAATTGATAAAAATTTTTGTACAGTAATCAAAGTGTCAGCTACGTATACCTTATTACAGGAGCACAGAAGTTTTGAATTTGTTTCGCAAGAAAATACAACTAGGTTAAGGTGGTAATTATTAATTATAAAGAATAAAAGGTAGGTTGTTATTAAGAACATCGAAGTTCAATTTTCTTCCGGCGCCCAAGTGATCGGAGCCGATTGAGGCACCCTTTTCGAAAACAGGTAAAAATCAAACCGTGCGCGCTTGTGACCGATCACCAAATTTTTGTGCTATATTATCTGTATAACTCGTTTCGTTTTATAGTTTCTTTTGAATTATTTATGCTACTAAAGCGTTTTTTTTTATCTTTTTCCGAAAGGATAGTTGTCGTTCTAGCACAATACTAGTCAATTACATTTTAAAATATGTATATAAAATCTCAATATGTACTTGCAATTTGTAGTAAGCAGATATTGAGTAAAAAAGATACTGAACATTACATAGTTTTAAAATTTCTTCTTTCTTGCTTTGACCCACGTAAATGATTGAATCGTGCTGGTGGACTTTTTTCATTTTCAATGCATGGAAGAGCGAGGACGATGTGCTTTGCTTGAATCATATGTGATCTATGGTTATCCTTTATCTTTTTCAAACAGGAAAATGGCCTTAAACGATTCTATTGAGTTGGACACTAACAAACAAATAATTCGGTAAGTAGTAATAAAAGTAATAAAAAAAGAAGACTATTAATGCATGTGAAGTAATTATAGACTCATAATATATCGAGTGGATTGACTTGATCTTTTTGTTTTGGATTCATTGCTTTTTATAGCTAATTATGTAACGGGTGGATTAGAAGTAAAAAAGATTATCGTTTCTTTTCTATGACCTGCGCCCCCGTAAGATTGCGCCCTAGGCCATGGCCTAGGTTGGCCTTATGAGTAATCCGGGCCTGTTACCTTCAGTATAATCTTGGTGCTAGCATCTCTACAATGCAGCATGGTTTTATGAAAGGTAGATCAACAACAACCAGCTGAGTTTGCTTTACTCAGTTTTTAGCGACACTGGTAGCCAATGGTCAGGTTTACGTCGCCTATACTGATTTTAGCAAAGCATTCGATCGTATAGATCATCATGAATTACTGTTGATTAAGCTATACAGCATGGGACTATCTGTCAATTTAATATTATTTGTCAGATCATACTTAACAGGTCGGACACAATTTGTCGATTTTTCGGGTTCAAAATCGTTTAATTTTTTCCAACTTCTGGTGTACCACAAGGTTCTTCCCTAGGTCCTTTACTTTTTATAGTGTTTATCAACGATGTAGTCAAGACAGTGGACTGTAATATATTACATTATGCGGATGATCTGAAACTATATGGGGAAGTTAGTAACCACGACGACTGTTGCTATTTGCAGAGAAATATTGACAGGTTAGCCGAATGGTGTGAAGTGCACAAACTCCCGCTAAATATTAACGAATGTCAAACACTTTCATTCACGAGGAAGCTAAAATCTATCAGATTCGATTACTCGATTGATAACACGCCCCTACGAGCGCCTGAAGAATTTAATGATCTAGGAGTAACATTTGACAAATCGTTGAGTTTTAATTCGCACTTCGCACATCAATAATATACTGCTGTCTGTGCAGAAATCGATGGGATTTGTAATACGTAACTCAAAGGAATTTACGGACACCAAAGCGTCCTTAGCTCTATATAACTCTTTGATCCTCTCTAAACTTGAGTATGCAAGGATCACCTGGAATGCTTGTTATGTTACAACCTGTGAATCAGTCGAAAGAGTGCAAAGAAAGTTTCTCAAATATTTATCTTTCAAAATTGATGGTGAATACCCGCCTGTGGGAATACCACACAATTCATTACTATTGAGACATGGTCTCCTAAGACTTGATGACAAAAGGAAAATCCACACGATGGTATTTTTATTTAAACTTGTAAATAACAAAATTGATTGTCAATCGTTTTTAAATCCGAGGTGATTCGACTATGGGGTGACCCTCCATTTCCACGGTTGGTAAGCCATCGTGAGACTTCTTTGTAAGTGTTGTTGCCTGATTTTTTTGTACGTTGAACTGTACTTTATTTGCTAATCCCCACTCGACAATTGTTTTGATATCAGCGTTGATCAGTGAGGCATGCTGCTGTCGCTGACGTACCGTCTCCTGGGATGACAGTGGCTTGCCTAGTTCCATGCACGACACTAATGTACTGTCATCTGCGAAGCTGTATGATTGGATGTTATTTCCAGCAGCTCGTTGATGTACAGCAGAAACAGTGTAGGGGATAGGAAAGATCATCAGATCATAGGACATTGCACAATAAGGTAAATAAATGGCAGAACTCACTGAAGGTGAAAACCTTGTGCATGGGAGAAAACTTATAATATACCCTAAATTAAACATCAAATATTAAAAGAGAAAAAGAAAAAGAAAAACTGTATATTTCAATCGTGATTTTCTCGGACCGGAATTCAAAAAACATTTCTCCTTTGAAAAAAAAGGAAGTCTAAAACCAAACTTGTTCAATATTCACAATTTCAAGTTCCAGGAGCCTTGGTAAATTCATAATCAATTCTTTGTTTTAACGCATCTAGGTTTAGTACTAGAAATAATCTCATGTTCTACCTAGCCACCCCGCGGACTACCGTGCTGTTGCATTCACCTCTGTACTTTTTTTTGTTCCTGCTATAATTATTTTCAGGGTCACTTCGATATTTTTAATACATCTGTATCAGCATTAAAAATTACCTGTATGTGTCATCGATCTCTTCTTCTTAAGGTGCCTTATCCAATTAGTGCGCATCGAGATTTGTCCAATCCCTTATGTTTTTTAGCCATGAGTGTTTTTTCCTTCCGATGCCTCGTTTTCCTTCTATCTTTCCTTCCATTATAAGTTTTAAGAACTGGTACTTGGAATTTCGAAATATATGACCCAGATAGGCAGTTTTTCTTCTTTTTATTATTGGCAACAATTCTCTTTCTCTACCCATTCGACTTAGAACTTCAACGTTTGTTGTGTGATTTGTCCAGGGAATTTTGAGTAGTCTTCTAAATACCCACATTTCAAAGGCCTCCAATCGATTCATCACGTTGGCCTTTATGGTCCAGGTTTCTACACCATATAGCAGTATGGAGTAAATGTAACATTTAACAAAGCGATATCGAAGCGTTAAGTCCACTGTTGCTTAGCAAGGTTCTCATATTAATGAATGTTGTTCTGGCTTGCTCGATCCTGCTACGTATTTCTAAGTCTGGATCTAGATCTTCAGTTATCCAACTACCGAGATATCTGAACTTGGTGACCTTTTGGATGTTCTTGTTATTTACTCTTATATTTAATTGCATGTTTCGTGTTCTGCTAACCACCATTACCTTCGTCTTGTCTATATTGATCTTCAGTCCCAGTCGTTCTCCTTCAGTGTTTATTCTATCTATTAGCCGTTGTAGGGCTTCTTGGCTGTCGGCCATTATGACTGTATCATCAGCATAGCGAAGGTTATTAACAGTCTGTCCGTTGATTTTGATTCCATCTTCAATGTCTCTTAAGGCTCTATCGAAAATCGTTTCAGAGTAAATATTAAAAAGGAGGGGGGACAGAACACAGCCCTGTCGTACACCTTTTTCGATTGGGAAATATGATGTAAATTCCTGTCCTATTCTCACGGATGCTATTTGATTCATGTAGAGGTTCTTTACGATTTTAAGATCATTTTCATCTATCGAACGTTCTTGGAGCAATCTCATTAATTCTGAATGGTTAACACAGTCGAAGGCTTTCTGGTAATCTATGAAGCATAGGAAGACATCTTTTTGCTGGTCTCTGCATTTCTGGAGTAGGACAGTTAAGCTATAAAGTGCTTCTCTTGTACCAAAACCCTGTCTGAAACCGAACTGTGTGGGGCTTATGTCTCTCTCACATCTGTTGTATATTCTGGTGTGGATTATCTTTAAGAAGAGTTTCAGGACCTGGCTCAATAAGCTGATCATTCGGAACTGGTCGCAACTATTAGCGTTTGGCTTTTTTGGGATTGGTACAAAGATTGATTGAAGCCAATCCTGTGGTATTTGACCGGATCCATAAATGTCATTAAAGAGATCTACCAAGGCGTCTATATTGTCTTCACTCAACGTTGTTAGAACCTCTATGTATATGTCGTCTGGGCCTGGTGCTTTTCCCCATTTGCTCTGTTTGATTGCCCTTACCACTTCTGCCTTCAATATTTTAGGGGAGGGTTCACTTTTATATTCACTTTCAGAGTTTCTTCTAGTATTTTCTGAGTACAGTTGCTGTGTATAATTTCTCCAATGTTGAAGTAGATCCTTGGGATCAGTGATTAATTTATTGTCCTTTACAATACTGTTAAAATTACAAGGTTTTGGATGACCTGTTACTTCTTTAACGAGTTTGTGTATGTTAAAGTGGTCATGTTTTTCTTCCAGTTTCTCCAGTTCTGCGCATCTGTCTAGCAGCCATTGTTCTTTGGCTTTGCGGATCTCTTTCCGTATTTGTTGGTTAATTTCCTGATATTTGGTTCGGTCTTTATTTTTAAATGATCTGCGGTCATCCATCATTGATAATATTTCGTCAGTCATCCATTTCTTCTTTGTGTAATTTTGGGCATCGATCAGAGTCTTGGTGGTGGTCACTATAGCTTTTTTAATATTATTCCATTTGTCCTCTATGCTGGCCGGTTGTCTAGATGTTGTCGTGACTTCAGTTAAAGCCTCATTTAGTTTTTCTGTGACTTTTTGTTTCACATTAGGTTGCTTTAAGTTGTTTATGTCAATTTTCTTTATGGATCTTCTTTGAGTTTTTTTAAGTTTAATTTTTAATTTTCCTACCACGGGGTTGTGATCAGATCCGATATCTGTTCCAGGGTACGTTTTTACTCCATGCAATCCATTTCTGTGTCTTTGGTTAATCAATAAAAAGTCAATTTGGTTTCTTACGATGTTGTCTTGCGTATGCTGTGGGGACTGCCAGGTGTAGAGTCTCCGTGGTGGCAGTTTGTACCATGTATTCGCTATGATTAATTTTTCTTCTTGGCAGAACTGGATTAGTATATCACCTCTTTCGTTACGATCTCCCAAACCAAAATCACCCACGACATTTTCAACACGTCCTCGCCCTATCTTTGCATTGAAATCTCCCATGATTATAAGAGTCTCATTCTTCTTGATCAGTTTCATTAACTCCTTGATCTCTTTGTACAATTGTTTCACTTCATTTTCGGGCTTGTCCAAGGTTGGTGCATAGATTTGTATAATGTTAAGGTCAACAGGGTCGGCTTGGACTTGTAGTAGTGCTGCCCTATCTGAATATGCCACGAAGTTTCTTACTGATTTGTTTGAATCTGTGTTAACTAGAAATCCAACTCCGTTATAATGATGGGGTAGGTTGTTTCCTGAGTAATATAGTGTCGCTTTTTCTTTGGTGCATTTACCGCTGTTGGGCCATCTGATTTCGCTAAGGCCTATGATGTCTAGGTCGCATCTTTCCATTTCTTGTATTAGGTTGTCTAATTTGCCGGCGGTGTAAAGACTTTTGACGTTCCAAGTACCCAGTTTTAGCTTTGAGTTTTTTTTCTTTTTTTACCACTTTCGGGTGGTTCCTAACCTTGTTTTTCTTCGCGGAGATTCTTAGCACCCCTTGGCCACTTAAGGCCTGCCACGGACTAGGGGCCGTTGTTTTCGTTGCCTTTTCCATCCTTGTCTTTCTTGGGATGTCCTTGGGGACCTTTAATACGGTGGTTTCCCATTGCCTTCCGTATTCTTATGCCGTTGACATCTTTTGTTCATCCGCCTTTTAGGGACAGTTTCCCACCCTAAGGACAAAAGAGTGTCCTGTCTCACTTATGCTCGTCCGCCCGCTATCCAGAGACCGTTGGCAAGGTGAGTGGGATCGCTTATACCGGCGATCGCTCGGTTATTGATTTTATACTAGCCCTAAAATCGAGGGTGCCACTTCTGCCAGATCCGCCGTTCCGAAGCTCTGCTTCTCCGCCTTTCTGCCATTGTGGTCTTCACCCGTATCCCTGGGCAAGGGGTCTGTGTTATACCCCACAGAACTGGGTCCCAACCTGAATTTAGCCATCTATTCACTCCGGCCTACTGAAGTGATAGATGCCCACCCCCGCGACGTGGACGCACCAGGTTAGATTTACCCACGTGGGCGACAGAGAAGGTGACTCTGTGCTCCGTGGGCCGGGTTAATGGGCATGTATGATTCCACGCCCAAAGGCATCGATGTCAACAACCAAAATTGTCAGTGAGGGGAGAATGTGAAAAACGTTATGTTGCAGTTAACGGGATACGTGACGGACTCCACAAGAATGATATTTGGATGCTGTGATGGCCCACCAGATGAAGGTAACACCGACCATGAAGGTATACGGAACTATATGGATTGGGCGAGTGTGTAGTAGAACCGCTGGTGGAACTGTCAGGCAATGAGGAGTGTCAAAATTTAATGTATTATTTATCAGCCAATACCCTTATACAAGTTCTACTTTCAAAGGTGGCATTAGTTTGTACCAGTTTGTACGACTAAATAAAATAAAAAAATAAAATTTGGCCCACTACTAATTCATGTTCACAGTAATTGATACTTTCTATGCTTGTATACGTGTCTATATATCTTTGTATTTATGTGCTTGTGTAACTCTGTTTTTGTCCTTTTTCACTGTTTCCCACCAGTAATTGGTTTGTACTGTTGGTAGTGTACAAAATAAACAAATAAATACCATGCTTAATTTTAGACCCTCTTCGTTCTGCATTATTTACGACCTATCATTTATGCACGAGTGTGCATCTACGGATACACGATACTTCATAACGTAGCTTGCATGTCCTACTTGATTACCTAGCGACTTTTTAAGACGAATCGATTTTAAGCAACAACCTGAAGTTTTCTTCCAAAGTTATATAATTTTAAGACCCTATACCGAAGTTTTGGTTAACCGATCACTTTGTATGACTAATCATGATGTAATTAATAGCACATTATCCAAGTACGCATAACAAAAATTAAAAATCCGATGACAAGTTTTTGCCAAACGGTCTGATTATGCCTTTAAAGCTTAAACGCAATCTTATTGCATATGTTTATCACATTTACAACAAGTTGTGGTGGTACCAATAATAATAATAATAATGCGAGAAAAACTTGGAAAATCAGTGGCGCCTCCCCAAGGTGGCATATAGGGGAACGGCTCCCCAGATATGGGTGGTACCGGCGGAATGAAATACCCGTTGCGGACCAAAACTAGCACAGTGGAGTAGCATCTGCATCCAGAGCATCGGCTGTTCTGCAATAATTATAGGACCCGACGGATCTTCATGTGAGGAGCGGTACTCCGACAGCGTCTGTTCTTCATGTCAAAGGCGGCTGTTTTCATAAACCCCCAGGAAGCCGCCCAACATCAAGAGGCTATTCGCTGAGTGGCGACACCGAGGGATATACTAAAGCCCAAGGATGTCAGTCAGCCGGCAACATTCGCAGGTGCATCCTCAGGAGGCAGTGTGGACGGCTGCCTCCGGAAATGTCGTCTGAAGGCGCTAAGGCTAACCACCTGACGGGCCCTATCTTCGGGTTCGACCACCCCGGAAGAAAAGCACCTATACCAAGCCGGTTTCGGAAGCTGGCGTTGGGCAAGGTGGCGGCGCTTCGGATCGCCCTGTTGACGACCCCCCGCTATGACATAGACCGTTTTAGGTGGATGGCGGAGCTTAGAGATGATCTGCTGAGCTGCTACAAGAGCAGTAGCCCGCGCCGTAGGGGATACATGTCCCGCATGTTTGAGAGGCGGTTTGAAATGCACCCTGAGCATAGCACTCTTACCTCTCAGAATTTGCGAGATTATGTATCGTACCTCCGGAGGCAGCGATATGTTCGTGCTCCAGCTCAGCCTGCCTCTTCAGCGGTCGGAAGGTCTGTTAACCAGGCTGAAAGCTCGTCGATAAGGCACGCTGATAGGGAAACCGACGATGTCGTCTCATCTGGGGATTTCAGAGATCGAAGGGCCTTGCATAACAACAAGAGGTCCTTTAAGCTGGCAGATTTGAAGAGAGAGGATGAGGCTGTAGGTGAACGTCTATCGGAGGCCTCTGACATAATTATGGAGCATCATTTGCAAAATTTACGCTGCGGCTCTGAGGCTAGCTAGACAGGGGAGAGTGAGAGACTCTTCTGTTGAGAAAGCACAGAGACGGGTGCGCCAAATGGAAGCGAAAATCCAGTTGGCTCGCCAGAAAGCATCCCGTATCCAGTGTGGGATGGAATATAGAGCGGCTGGGAAGCCTTTTACGCGCCGAGTGCGCCAGATAGCCTACGGGTTGAGGCGCGACCATCATACACTCAGTCAAGCGGTACTGGTTGTTGTCAAGCAACACTGTCTTGACAGGATACGGATGCTAATCGCTGCTAAGCGATCGTTGGTGGCGCGGGCGATGGGTCTGGAGCAGAACAGAATGTTCTACGAAAGACCTTCTCTCCTTTTCCAACAGCCGCCACCAGCCATAGAGCAGCCGCCAACTGCTGATCGCGTGGAGGTTTTCAGGAGGGACATTTACGAACAGCCCAAACGTATCTCAGCAAACACAAGCCTTGGTACAGATCGAGTCCGTTGTAGGAGGACTCCTAACTTAAATGTACTGCGTCATTCGATAAACACGGAAGAAATTCTTGGCGTCTTACGAGCGACTATCGCAAGGCATTCGACACCACGTCTCGTGAGCTAATTGTGCGGCTGTTGGAATGTCTTTCGGTGGATAATCAGATAGTAGATATAACATCAGGTGAAACTCGGGTTCAGACAGAGTTGGTGTCATTCAAGAGAGGTATGTTCCAAGGAGACTCCTTGATTCCCTTGCTCTTTTGCATTTCACTTTTGCCTCTGTCCATAGCGCTAAGAAATCCTAAAGGATACAGCTGTGGCACGTCCAATAACCGGAGGCACAAGGTCACCCATCTGTTTTATATGTGTAAACACGGAAGAACCAAGAATTTCGAAGCTCCTGCCCGGATGGCATAAACACCCACTGGTGTAAAAAATTCCTGCATTTAGCTAGAGTTTTCAACTCGTGGCTGAATCAGGAGCAGCCAATTCCAGCTTGGCTTGTCGAGGGTCGAACCGTGCTTCTCCCGAAGACCGGAGATTTGTCTGATCCCAAAAACTACAGGCCAATAACATGTCTGAACGCATGTTACAAGCTCTTCACCAGAATCTTGTACAAGCGTATCCTTCAAGCTGTGAATCCTGTATTTCTCGACGTGTATAAATAGAGAGGGTCAAAGAAAGGAGTAGCTGGCTGCAAGGAGAACCTGTTGATTGACCAATGTGTCACTAAGGACTCCGTGCAGTACAAGCGAAACCTTTCTATGGCCTGGATTGACTGTCGCAAGGCATTCGACACCACGTCTCGTGAGCTAATTGTGCGGCTGTTGGAATGTCTTTCGGCGGATAATCAGATAGTAGATATAACATCAGGTGAAACTCGGGTTCAGACAGAGTTGGTGTCATTCAAGAGAGGTGTGTTCCAAGGAGACTCCTTGAGTCCCTTGCTCTTTTGCATTTCACTTTTGCCTCTGTCCATAGCGCTTAGAAATCCTAAAGGATACAGCTGTGGCACGTCCAATAACCGGAGGCACAAGGTCACCCATCTGTTTTATGTGGATGACCTAAAAGTTTATGCCCCCGGCCAACGCGAACAACAACAATCGCTGAAGGTGGAGGTTGTCAAAACTCAACTCGCTAATCGGAATCATCTTCGGCTAACTTGCACAATTTTCATTTTGAATGGATAAAATTTTTGGAGTCTAGTAACTGTTATGTCTAGAGCCAAATGGAATATCAGTCGGAAACATTAGGATGTATGCCAATATGACCCAAAACTTCAACTTGAGCGGCTTCATTCAAAACTCTCCATTTTTTATTTGCAACAGATACAGTTTGAATAAACTTAGTAACAAGGTCCAAAACATACATTTGCGGAGTTATCTTCCCCGTATGTCGTTAAACGGAATGGCAGTTTGCCGAGCACATTGATTTTGTGCACCATCAATTGGAATCATTTCCACTGTTTTTGCAACTGTTCGTCGTTCACCTTTATTATTGTTTAACCAATAATGGGCAAGATTTTGAACACTTGCTGCCCATCTGAACAGGTTAAGATACATAAAGGTTTTTCTCATTTTTTCGAGAACGAAACGACCGATTTAAAAAAATCAAACTTCAAAATAAAGGAGTTCGACATACCTTTGAAACAAGCTATTACTCAATACTCCTTGTCATTTGAAAGTGTTTAAGGGGATGACCCTGGGGGCAGAGGGTACAAGGGGGAAAATAGTTTTTGGTTAAAAATGTGTTCCCCTTGACGAACCTTTTGACGTGTCTCGACGTTTTTTTCTCGATAAATATGTGGTGGAAAGTTTTCAAATTAACACTCTGTATGTTGTTTGCTGTGGTTAAGCTAATAAGTAGTATAATTTATTGAAGTGAAACAGCACTGTAACTGGTCATCAATAAGAAGCGCTTTTTGAAAATAAATGAATAAAAATCAACAGTTGAAAATCGGACCATACTTTATATGACCCGAATGGTTTTGGGTGCCTTGTTAAGAATTTTTCATCACTAGTAGGTAACAATAGTTTAGTGAAATGAACTTATAGACATAAAAATAGACGTTATTCCGATTTTGATCGATTGAGAAAAAGGAAAGAGGACATTTGGATACAACCAACAGTATCCAGCAGCGCCATTGTTCACTAGCTCATTGTTGCCACACTGATACGAAATGCTTGAAAAAACAATTGTGAATTATTAAGCAAAAAAAAATTATAATCACAATTTTGACAGCCTTTCTTGCTATTATTTAGTATTCATTAGCGGAAGCCCTGTACAGTAGGATCAACTTTTAGAGAACCAGAGTCTAGTTTATTTTTGACTGATAGCGTCGTCATCACAATTTTGCATTGAACAGCCTCCATTTACTTTTTACTAGCTCAATAGAGGAGCCATAGTTTTGGCCAAGTTTGTATGTAAAAGAACGCAACTTCGGTTTGATAAAGTGATTTAAGTAAAAATATAACACTATTTTCTAATATATTTGTTGCCCTAACAGCATAGCCTGTACTCAGGACCACAATGTCTTATGAGCAAGTAATGTAGCACATAACACTACAACCCTAATATTTTATTCATTTTTATACTGAACGTAAAAAAATAAAATAAACTTTACACATTTTGTATATATTGTAGTTTTTAAGATATTTTCCTGTTTCCAAAAATTAAGAGTTCTTAATAACAAGGTATAATCCGGATGTCAATGAACTGATTCATAAATACAAAATCAGCAATAAAAAGTACGCATGTATTAATTTTATATTTATTTTTATGTAGAAGTCTACAGGGCGCTCAAACTGATGCATTCAATCCACGGCACAATCACAGTTCGATTTAAATATCATTTCGACCATTTTGATTCTGTTTGACAACTAAATTGACAAGTAGATCAATAGGCCAAAAGATTGTACATACCTATACTATACTGGATGTTAAGCTGCAGGTCAAATGAATAAAAAGAAAAAATTGAAAAAACTCGATTCAGTAGAATCATGTAGTGAAACTGAATGTACAACGCAGTCAACATATGAAAAATCCGAATCCGAGAAACTGATACAAGAAAACAAACAACTAAGAGAAATACTTGAAGAAAAAGAAAAACTAATTTATCAGCTTACAAATGAAAACCTCAGACTTCAACAACAATATGATCTAATAGCATCGAATATAGAAGAAAAGGACTCGATAGTTACCACATTAGATAAAATTAGTATAAGACTAAACGAAGTAGAGAAAAATCAAACAACAAGAGAAAAATCATATGCCCAGGTATTGAAACAAGAAGCTATACAAATTAAACAAAATTCAAAAAAAAGTATAATAATAACACCGACTCATACTCAATCATGTGATGATACAAGAAAAGATTTATCAAAAAAAGTCTCGCTTTCAAAATTAAAGATACACGTTGATAGTATTCAAAACTCAAGAAGTGGTGGACTCGAAATTAAAATCAATGAAAATAATTACAGTGAACTAAAAAAAATACTGAACGAAAAATTGGATACTGACTACAAAATCTCCGAACCAAAGATGTTTCTTCCAAAAATCAAAATTGTAAATTATAAATCCAAAGAAAAACCCAACGAGAAGGAAATCGAAGAAGACCTAATACGAGAAAATCACTTTATTGAAGATGGGGATATCAAAATTACTTACGTGATGTACATACCAATAAAGAACTCATACACCATCTATGCAGAGACCTCAGGAAAATTATTCAAACATATTTTCGAACACAACAATGAAAAAATTCTTCTTGGCTGGCAGTGTCTACATGTTTATGAAAATAATAAGGTATCACAATGCAGAAGATGTTTTCGATTCAACCACTCAGAAAAGAAATGCAGGAATAAGAGAATCTGTAGAGATTGCGGCATCGAACACGAAAACAACGACAAATGTAAGCATGCACAAATTCAGTGTTGCAATTGTATATATATGAATAAGAAATTCAACAAAAATCACAATATCAACCATTGCCCAACTAATACAGATTGTCCATCGTATAGATATCATCAGTACCTGTACAATACTAAAATACTCTTCTAAATTCTAAGTTTTAGATCATCATACAGTAACTATTTAGCAAGTATTAAGTATGTTTGACTACATAAACAATTTCCAAATTCAAAATGTTAGGACAAATGTTTTACAAGACGTTGATGCATTTAATAATTTTCCAATAAATTCCTATGTTAGTCTCAAGATTTTTCACATGAACATAAGAAGTATTAGTCATAATATTGATTCGTTCAAAATTTTATTAACTAGAATAGATCATACTTTTGATATTATTGTTTTAACTGAAACATGGAAGCTGATTGATATATCGTTGTTTCAGTTACAGGGATATGACACCTTATACAATTTTGGCACATATAACCAGAATGACGGGGTGATAGTATATGTAAGAAACAAACTCAACTACAATCACGAAATATTTGCGTTGAAAAATGGGATCAAAATTCTAAATTTATTCATTACTTTTGATAAGAAAAAAATTAAAATATCATCAATATATCGTTCTCCATCCTTAGCACCTCATGAGTTCCTAACCGATATAGAAAATTTCATCAATAGTCATGATAACACCCTTCTAAACCAACATATACTCATAGGTGATATTAATATCAATATTTTGGAAGAAAATTCAATTACCAAAAGATACCTAGACCTCTTAAATGCTAACGGTTATTTATCATACATTAATGAACCGACTAGAGCAATCAACGGGACATGCATAGATCATTGTTTTATTAAAAACTTTGCAACAAATTTTTTCTATATTCCATTTATTCTCGAAACCGATATTACGGACCACTTTTCCACTATTCTACTCTTATGCTCATACGAAAATATATCTAGTAAGCTAATAACTGATAAAAGCAACAAAAATTACAAATTTTTTATAGATAATTCTAAATTGATCTCCAATGCAAAAAAAGAATCATGGGAAGGAATATATTCGTCGAACGATATTGATCAAATTACAAATATATTTGTAGATAAAATTATAAATTTAATAAGCACAAGCACAAATAAGGTTAAAATCAACCACAATGAAATAGGTAGGAGTATGTGGATAACTAAGGGACTTATCAAATCTGCAAATGAAAAAAATAGACTTTACATATTAATGAAACAGACAAATGCTGAAGAAAATATAAATAATTATAATAGATATAAAAATAAATTCATAGAACTAGTTAGGCAAACCAAAAGAGAATATTATTTAAAAAAAAATAGATAACAATATCAACGATCCGAAAAGACTTTGGTCAACTATCGACGAAATTTCAAATAAAACCAATCACGTCAAAGATACTACCATTAATGAATTAAAAACGAGCTCTGGGGAAGTTATAAAAGATCAACAAATCATAAGTGACGAATTTGTAAAGTTTTTCACTGAAATTGGTGAAAATTTGGCAAACCTTCTACAAACAGTCCCGAACATAGAAAAAAGTAACGAAAAAAGATCACTAAATACATTTGTTTTGAGGGAGGTAGATTCCGATGAAGTATTAAGTATGATTATGTCATTAAAGAATCGAAAATCTCCCGGATTTGATGGAATTAGAGCCGAACATCTCAAAATCATAGCACATGAAATAACAGAACCATTTACCCATATTATTAATTGCTGTTTTCGGTTAGGAACATATCCTTCACAATTTAAGAAAGCTGTAATAACTCCTGTCTACAAAGCAGGCGATAAAGCAGAGATTAACAATTATAGACCTATATCTGTGGTACCAAGCTTATCAAAAGTAATTGAAAAACTACTCTCTACTAGGATACAGGAATATCTTACTAAATATAATCTATTACATACAAATCAATTTGGATTTACAAATGGTAGATCTACATCAGATGCAATTTTGACGGTAGTAAATGAAATTTATAAAAATATGGATGAGAAAACACCCTCCATTTGCATCTTTGTTGATTTGCAAAAAGCATTTGATACAGTGAATCATAAATTACTTCTAAACACATTAGAAAGACTTGGATTTCGTGGGACAATGTATAATTTGCTTGAAAATTATCTATCTAACAGGCCACAATCCGTGAGGATAGCAAAATCAATAAGTAAAGAAATGTTTGTTAAGTGTGGTGTTCCACAGGGAACAGTTTTGGGACCACTTTTATTTAATATATACTTAAATGATCTTTTCAAAATTGATTGTGTTGGTAAAATAATCAGTTTCGCAGACGATACGGCCGTACTGTATAAGGAAAAAGAATGGAATAAACTAAAAATTATTATTGAAAATGATTTTATCAAAATTATTCAGTGGCTTACTCAAAGAAAATTGACAATCAACTTTTCAAAAACACACTTTTTACCGTTCACATCTTATTCTAGGCATTTACCTACTTTCGACAATATTACATTAAACATAAATAATAAAAAAATTAAAATTGACAAATTGAACAGTATAAAGTATCTAGGAATATATTTAGACTCACACTTACGTTGGGATGTACATATTAATAGTTTATTGAAAAAAATTAGATTCACTTCATATAGGATAAAATTACTAACAAACATTTTAACTGAAAAGCATCTACGTACAGTATACTATGCATTAATTGAAACCCATCTCATTTATGGTATATTGGCATGGGGTGCTGCATGCACAACATATATCAATGATTTAGATATCCTCCAAAAAGCAATTCTAAAATCTATGTTTAGCAAACCAAAACTGTATCCTAGTGATGATTTGTTCAGGGAAGCTCTGATATACGATGTCAGGCAACTTTATTTCTTACATACTATCACTCGTTATCACAAAAATTCAAATGAGCAAGACAACATCAAACACGGTCATAACACAAGATACAAATTACACGCAAAAAGCATACCTAAAACGAGAAAATCGATTATGCAGAGATCAAACATTTATTTGGCGCCAAAACTATATCAAAGAGTACCTAATGATATAAAGGAATTATCCAATGAACGATTCAAAAAATCTCTTAAAGAATGGCTAAGTTCGGTAGACAGAAAAGAAATACATGAATTAATAAATAAGTCATATTATAACTAAATCCATAAGTAATCTTATAATTTTATAAACAATTTCATTCAAATTACTCATAACCCTATTTATCTTATATGTAACATTTATATCTTATACATACGTAAGTATTTGTAATATTTATGTGTGTATAATATGTACATTGTAACACTAATTTGTCCATGCACAGGCTTAGTCCTTCTATGGATGTTAACATATTTATTTACTCATTTTTTTTAACAATTTTGTTTTTTATGTACTTTGCGAGTAAATAAATATTATTCATGTGTTTAAAACAAAAAAGTGCAGCCCGGGCTCCGACACACCGGGCTGCTGTTCCATTACCCAATGACTACTCCTCACACCGTGAGGTGAGCAATCACTGGGTCCGCGAATCGTGCGCCCTAAGTAGACGAAGGGACCCAAGGATGACTGCCTTCTGCATTCTGGCGGCTAAGATGTGCGCCGCCGCACGGCACACCGGTATTTTGCGCAGTGCAGAGAGTAGCGTATTCCTCATTCCCCCTAGGGATCCAATGACCATAACCAGCAGACTTACAGTGTAGTCTGGCCAGAGCCTGCGAAGTTGTCCGAGCAACTCCTGATATTTGGTCCGCTTTTCCTCCTCCTTAGAGACGATGTTCACCTCGGCAGGCGCCGAAAACTCAATAACGAACATCGTCTTCTGTTGGTGGTCGAGAAGGACTATGTCGGGCTTGTTTGCCTGTACAAGCTCGAGCGTGGGGAACGAGTAGTTCCAGTAAATCCGGCATCTCTCGTTCTCCACAACGGACTCTATATCCCCTGGAGCGTATGGCAGCACCGGTGTCTCATCGATACCGTATGAGTGCCTCAAATGATAGTAGAGCACTCGTAGAGCCGCGTTGTGCCGATGGACGTAAGCCGTCCCAGCGTACGTCTTACACGCCGACAAGAGATGCATAAGCGTCTCTGGCGCCTGTCGGCAAGCTCTACAAAGGGTGTCGGGTACATCTACACCCATAACCCTTTTACGGTACACCAAGGTGTTGAAGACACCGTCTTGGCAAGCCATTATAAAGCCCTCAGTCTCCGACTTCAACCCACTAGACCTTAGGAAAGAGAAGGTCAACTGCTCAGACAAGCCATGCTCTTCCAGATGTTTGTAGAAGATTCCATGCATTGGCTTATCTTTATGAAGTCTTAAAAGGAAGTCGACTTCGGCAGTTTTAAGGTGGGATTTTAATTCTGCGGGAGCAAGTTCCGTAATGGACTGCTGACACCTCCGCTTGAAGTCGAGTGTGAGGCTGAGCTCCTCGGCTGCTCGTTTCGCTGCGCTAAAAAGAAAGGCTCCTTTTCCCGCATTCTCGTGCTCTCGCACGAAGCGGATCAGGGGATCGGTGCTGTTCGTTACATAGCAGGCAGTGGCCAGTACTACTCTGTTGTGCAGACGCTCCAAACTCAATAGTCCACGCCCTCCCAGGTGTCGCGGGAGGTATATTCGCGGGACAGAGGACTTAGGATGCAGGCTTCTCTCCATATTCATCCTTTTGCGGGTCTTCGTGTCGATTTCCTTCAGCTCGTTCACTTTCCAGTGTATAGCACCAAAGGTGTATAATAACAATGGGACCGCAAGCATGTTTGTGGCAGCGACTTTGTTCTTGCCGGACAGTTCTGACGACCAGATCTGCCGGAGTCGGTGCAAATACTTGCGGCGGAGACACTCTTTAACCAATGCTGCCTCTTGGACATGACGCTGCGCCACTCCAAGGTAGCTATAAGTATCTCCGGCATGCAGTTGTCGCAAGATGCTCCCATCAACGAGCTGTTCCTCATCTCCACTATCTCCGCTTCGTCCTTTCTTGAGATGAACCAATGCACATTTGTCTGTCCCGAACTCCATTCCGATAGCATGACTGTACTCCTGCACCACCCTCAGCGATTGTTGTAGTTCGCGTTGGCCGGAGGCATAAAGTTTTAGGTCATCCATATAAAACAGATGGGTGACCTTGTGCCTCCGGTTATTCGGCGTGCCACAGCTGTATCCTTTAGTATTTCTCAGCGCTATGGACAGAGGCAAAAGTGAGATGCAAAAGAGCAAGGGACTCAAGGAGTCTCCTTGGAAGACACCTCTTTTCAATGACACCAACTCTGTCTGAACCCGAGTTTCACCTGATGTTATGGTAAACCGGGTCTTCCAGAGTGGCATCAGTTGTTTGATGCATCCCACTATCTGATTATCCACCGAAAGACATTCCAACAGCCGCACAATGAGGTCATGAGACGTGCTGTCGAATGCCTTGCGATAGTCAATCCAGGCCATAGAAAGGTTTCGCTTGTACTGCACAGAGTCCTGCGTGACACATCGGTCAATCAACAGGTTCTCCTTGCAGCCAGCTACTCCTTTCTTTGACCCTCTCTGTTCATACACGTCGAGAAATACAGGATTCACAGCTTGAAGGATACGCATGTACAAGATTCTGGTGAAGAGCTTGTAACACGCGTTCAGACATGTTATTGGCCTGTAGTTTTTGGGATCAGACAAATCTCCGGTCTTCGGGAGAAGCACGGTTCGACCCTCGACAAACCAAGCCGGAATTGGCTGCTCCTGATTTAGCCACGAGTTAAAAACTCTAGCTAAATGCCGGTGGCAACTGGGGAATTTTTTCCACCAGTAGGTGTTTATGCCATCCGGGCCAGGAGCTGCGAAATTCTTTGCGCCTCGTAAGGCGTCAAGAATTTCTTCCGTGTTTATCGGGTGACGCAGTACATTCAAGTTAGGAGTCCTCCTACAAACGGACTCGAACTGCGCCAAGGCCGGGGTGTCTGCTGAGAGAGGTTTGGGTTGTTCGTAAATGTCCCTCCAAAAGGCCTCCACGCGATCAGCAGTTGGCGGCTGCTCTATGGCTGGAGGCGGCTGTTGGAAAAGGCGAGAAGGTCTTTCGTAGAACATTCTGTTCTGCTCCAGACCTCTCGCCCGCGCCACCAACGATCGCTTCGCAGCGATTAGCATCCGTATCCTGTCAAGACAGTGTTGCTTGACAACAACCAGTACCGCTTGACTGAGTGTATGATGGTCGCGCCTCAACCCGTAGGCTATCTGGCGCACTCGGCGCGTAAAAGGCTTCCCAGCCGCTCTATATTCCATCACACACTGGATACGGGATGCTTCCTGGCGAGCCAACTGGATTTTCGCTTCCATTTGGCGCACCCGTCTCTGTGCTCTCTCAACAGGAGAGTCTCTCACTCTCCCCTGTCTAGCTAGCCTCAGAGCCGCAGCGTAAATTTCGCAATTGATGCTCCAAATGTCAGAGGCCTCCGATAGACGTTCACCAACAACCTCATCCTCTCTCTTTAAATCTGCCAGCTTCAAGGACCTTCCGTTGTTATGTAAGGCCCTTCGGTCTCTGAAATCCCCAGGTGAGACGACTTGGTCGATTTCCCTCTCAGCGGGCCTTACCGGCGAACTTTCAGCCTGGTTAACAGGCCTTCCGTCCGCCGAAGGGGCAGGCTGAGCTGGAGCACGAACATATCCCTGCCTCCGGAGGTACGATACATAATCTCGCAGATTCTGAGAGGTAAGCGTGCTATGCTCTGGGTGCATTTCACACCACCTCTCATACATGCGGGACATGTATCCCCTACGGCGCGGGCTACTGCTCTCGTAGCAGCTCAGCAGGTCATCCTTGAGCTCCGTCGTCCACCTAAAACGGTCCATGTCATTGCGGGGGTCGTCAACAGGGCGATTCGAAGCACCGTCACCTTGCCCAACGCCGGCTTCCGAAACCGGCTCGGTGTGGGTGCTTTTCTTCCGGGGTGGTCGAACCCGAAGATAGGGCCCGTCAGGTGGTTGGCCTTAGGGCCCCCAGACGACATTTCCGGAGGCAGCCGTCCAAATTGCCTCCTGAGGATGCACCTGTGAAGGTTGCCGGCTGGATTACATCCTTGGGCTTCGGTATACCCTGCGGTGTCGCCACGCACCGGATAGCCTACTGATGTTGGGTGGCTTCCTGCGGGTGTGTTATCAGCCGCCCCTAACATGGAGTCAGACGCTGTCGGAGTACCGCTCCTCACATGGAGATCCGTCGTGTCCTAGTTATTGAGGAATAGCCGATCCTCTGGATGCAGACGCTATTCCTCCGTGCTAGTTTTGGTCCGCCCCGGGTATTTGATTTCCCCGGAACCACCCACATCTGGGAGGCGTTCCCCTATCCGCCACCTTGGGGAGGCGCCACTAAGGGGATCTAGCAACCCCTATTATCATATGTGTATGCATGTTTATGTTAAATAAAACACACTGTACTCTATATTTATCTTCATCTAGTAAATATGGTTTCCTTCCAAAAATTTGTTGTCGCTATATGTAGATATCATAGTTTTGGAGCTATTTTTAATTTTCTTTTCTCCATTATTGTGTATAACTAAAACACTGTAGTATTGTATATTGGCCGATTATAATTACCACTCCCATGTCTTTTTCAAGATTTAACAGTCATCAATATCTCAAATAGATATGGTTCTCATCAAAGGGCCAGTGAAACACGATGCAATAAATAAATGATGATGAAAGGATGATTAATGAAATAGTAACAAATACGCTAATTGTCAGTGCCAGTTTTGCTTAAAGTTTATTATCATAGTAATGTATTGCCGATTCCTTGTATAGCACATAATGTGTTATACGAGTATAGACATTTTATTTTTACAACATATTACTGCAGTTTTGGATAATAGCCAAATTGTCTCTCCAAGTTCCTTTTTTTACAAATTCCTGAATAAACTTTCAAGATTGATATGCTTATTTTTAAACTATTCATACGTGTGTGAAAAGTTAAGAGTAGTAAACTTTAACCAAGTAAGTAAAATCAATTTTAATTGCATAAAGTATCATATTGTTGTTGCATGATATTTTGATATTTAACAGAGATACCTATGATTGAATTTTAGGTTTAGTAGCATGCACATGAAACAAATAAATAGCTGTTCAAAGTTATCATATTAGTTAAAGTTCGGTCAACTTAAAATCCAATTAATATTTTAGTTTCAACAATGATTTGACAACCTTGGAGGACAAAATCATGACAACACATGCATTAATACACTATTTCTTCATTTCATTAAACTAACAAAAGAAAACAGCAACTCAATTTTTCCCAACCTTTTGGCAATACTACCAAAACACTCAGGCAAACGTTTAGCTTTGTTGGTGTTTTCAGCTTTTTCATTTTCATGTCGCCGGTCGAAAAATGTCATAGTGTTGATGTTCTGTCCGCGTTTCTGGAAGCTCTATTGGTCTGATGATGTGTACGGGCTCAACTAGAGGAAGATAAAATTTAATCCCTGGTTCTGTTTGTCCCGTTGAAGTGTGCTACGGACTATGTCATGTGAAAAAATGAAATAGAATGTTGAAAATACGTGCAAATTAATTGAACTTTATACAGAAGTTAGGCTTCTATGTAATCTGATTAAAAGTTTTTGGTTTTTTGGGTTACTAATAGAAAACCCGATTCGCAATTTTGAGACGGCTTCGTTTTCTATCAGGGGCCACGAAGTTGACTAATTGTTGTCTATATGTAGACAGCAGTCGACAATTTGTTTTTGTTTTCGAAAACTTGCAGTTTTGTTGTGTTGCTGTTTTGTTGACGGTTTTTGTTTTGTTGGCTGGATGTGGACCTCTATCGACTGACCGGTTTAGCACTGATAACGATACATTCATATATGTACTATGTTGCTTTTTAGTTTATTTTGCAATTATAACAGATATCTCGTTTTTTTGCCTTCTATAACTTTTTGACTTCAGGAAACAAATGGAAGTCACGTAGAGCATTGTCATGATGCAGCGTCCAATTGAAGCATTGACAAAGCGGCCGTTTTGGTTCTAATTTTGCATTTGAGAGTTCTCAAAGTACATTAGCATAGTACTCTCCAGTTATTGTGTGACTCTACGTAGATTTTGATCGTAAATAAATCCAATTTATCAAAAAATGCTTCCGTTGCATACTTGATACTTCAACTCCGGATCGTAATGGTAGCCTCATTTTTGTCACATTATTTAAAAACTGTCAATTACGTTGCAGTTGTCTTTTTTGTATTAATATTACTCTATACGGTTTTTGTTCATCGATCGTCACTCTAGGAATTCATCTTGCCGCGACCTTCCGGTACACATATTCATAAATAATTTTTTGAGTGAAGAATGAACCGCAAGACAAATTAACATTTTCATAAATTCGTTTTTATTTGGTCGGGCAGAACATTTTTCATTTTTTTAATGAGTCAAATTGAGATGCAGTTTCTAAACTTCTAAAAATGTAATCGCAGGTTCTATCATGTTACGCCAATCAAATTAGGATTTTTTCTGGAATCAATTACCAACAAGCTGGAAATAGTTTTAATACCTCCGTTTGGTCCTAAATGCGTGTAATCTGAGTTTGCATCATTCGAGGTGGTGAGCTTAACTTTTCACAGCCTAAAAACTGTCAAATTTTTGCACTTTTTTTAGTTTTTTTTTGTCTTAGCTGAAAATGTCATCCTGTGCGATATTAAAAAAGACTCAATTTTGCGTCAAATGACATCTAAAGCTTATAGTCGGTTTGGCGGTAGAGCCTAAATTAGAAACGGTGAACTTTTTTTATTTCGGTGCAAACTAACATTTTGCGGCTACATATCTTTAAGACTGTGGTTAAACCATGGAATAGAAAATATAGTAAATAGAATTTTACTTTATATAGATAGGTACCTCAGTTTTTAAATTTGATCATTTTGACATACAAAATTTTGCAGCAATTTAAAATCAGTTTGCTTTTACTTTACCCTTTGGCTGAACTTTACCCTCCCTACCTCCAACCTGGGGTTGGAGGAGGACGGACCTTGGATTTCGCCCCATCATAAACATATAATTCTTAATGGTGTGTCCTGCAAATATACAAAGGAGTGAAGGGAAGTGCAGTTGCCGAAAAGTAGGCATGAAATGCTCAACAATATGCCTCAACTGCAATGGCCAGTCATGATCTAAATTCAGCACCCTTCAAAGATGAGGCTGGAATTTAAATTGCCGTAGGAGCAGAGAAAGTTGAAAATAGTTCCTTTGAAGATATTTCCGATGAAAAGGACGTCAATATGCAACCACGCCTTCCGAGTTTCTCAGATGAATGCTGACACATTTTGTGTTGCACGTCTGATAGAAAAATCTGTCGTGTCATCAAACACTCCCGCTTTAATTCAATGGGATCTTACCTCAGTATTCCTTAAAATACAACAATATCTTATTCAATGGGAATTCTATATTTGATAACTAACTATATTCATTGAATCGAACCCATGTTTTATAATGGATTCTAAAATACTTTCACTTCCATGAAGAAACACATTTTTTGTTAGGACAGAGTATCGAGTTCGGATGCCTCATGTAGTTGAAGACCAGGTTTATCGCATTGTTGAATATGGAAGTATTTAAACGTATCTGTTGTATTTCTGTACTTGCAGTAATATCATCTCCACTAAAATTTACCATAATGCATGTAGTGAGCAACAGGTCACTGTCAAAACCGATACCAAATTTAGAAATAGCCAAAGTGATCAAGACGTCTAGTGGCGGAATTTAGAACCCAATGTTGTATGTGTGCCCGTGATAACTAGATTCTTTTAGCATGCATGTGTACCAACTCAGAGAAAATGAAATCAAAACACAGAAATGTTATGATATTGTTTTTTTAATATTTGTTTCTTAACCTTTGTTTTGTATTTATTAATCATGAGTGCTGATTGTTTATGGTATGGTTTTATTACTTGATTCTTGTATTTATCAAATTATGAGTGCTTTGTATTTCATATATTTTAATGGTGAAGTATTTATATTGATATGTTGAAATATACTATTCAAAAATGTCAATAATAGTGGTAAACTGGCTTGTATACAGGGTGGCCAATAGAAGCCAAAAAGCATTCTTGGTTTTGTTTTTGACGATTTCTTGGAAAAACTGGAAAATCTCTAAGTTTTCAAAAAAAATCATAACTCGAAAACTATCAATAATCGGTACAGGCTATCTAAAAAAAAATTATTATCGTCACCCGATTGGCCACCCTGTATATATGATGTAGTAATTGATATTGTATAATAAAGAAATGGTTATAAACATTCACAGTCTAAACGATAAATAATAATAATACATGGTGGGCTAGGTCTCTGTTCAACGTCAGATAGAGAAATGTGATAGAATGTGGAAAAATGTAAAATATCAGCATATATAAATAAATAAATATAACCAACACATAAAGGAGTAAATAAAGGATGTAAATGGGATAGGGTATATAAAACATGAGCATAGCATCGCAAGCATAGCATCATAGCAAACATAACAGCATAGCAAGCATGGTATCTAAGCACATAAATAGATCAATAAATAAATATAAACAATAAACAACATATAAAAGGGCTAGTTAGAGGAAACGAATGGTTCGTGAACGCGTGAGTCAAACCCACTTCCACCTACGGTAAGTGATTAGGTCGTCCCGGGGACAGTCACCTAGGTTTCCACAACCATAAAATAAATATCGTATATACATAAAGAGGATCAGTAAAGGTTAAAATAGATAGACCTAAATAAGACAGAGTTTTCTCTGCTCACCATCAGCCTGCAATCCCTCAGGACCTAATACCTAGAGTAGACGTAAATCAGACACCCAACACCATATAAAGTCGTCGTAAAAACCCGGAGGTATAGTATAGTATGTATTTATTTAAATATTCATTTATTTATACCGTGTTTACATTTATATGTCATTAATAAACTTTCAGTGATATTGTTAATTGATTGCACCTAAACTATTAAGACCTATGAATAATTTATTTATTTAATAATAATTTTTAGTCAGGTTGTGCTGTTTTGGTATAAAATTTTGATATGATTTTATCTTACATGACTTCAAATGACTCAAAACGTCGAAAAACCCTATTTTGAATTAATGCCAAATGTCGAATTACAAATGACTAAATTTAAAAACTAAGGTGTCTATTTAACGTGAAATTTAATGATAAAATAAAAATACTTGTATGGTATGTATGTATATGTTGTAGACCGATGCCGAATTTGGCCTGAGGCCGAAATAATTAGACATTTCGCGATCTGTTCAAACTAGATTTGCCAGATGCCGAAACAATGATACATATAGGCATAGGACCAACTTATTTTGGCCATGTCGCGAAATGTGCATTTCTACTACATTACGCCGTTGCCAAACAAGTCATAAATAAACAATATAAACTCAGTTTATTATTTTTGTTTGTTCCGACAAAAAGTACTCGAATGACATTACATTTTTATCTTACTCGTTACACATTTGCATTTTTTGTTACCACATCGTTTACTACGACAGTTGCATCGAATAAAACCTTGAGAAGAATCAGTTTCCTTTGCGGCAATTCTACCCAAACTGAATTTTGTATTAACTGGTGTATCTGAGGAGGCCGCAGTTGATGTACCAAGTTGGTACAAACCATCTTTTTCTGGTAAAACATCTGCCAAAATATTACGAGGAGCTAAGCGTCCTCTGTCCACATCAGGAATTAGGTTTATTATGTTTCGATCAGCAACGGCGGCGGCGTATTGCACAAACGCGCAGTTCGCGTCATGGCTAAATTGGGTTTGTCAGGTGCCGATTCGCTGACTGTTTCGGCATCTGGCAAATCTAGTTTGGACAGATCGCGAAATGTCTAATTATTTCGGCCTCTGGCCGAATTCGGTTTACAGGGCATCTGCCTCCAACATATACATTGGAAAACTTATTTTAAGTCCCTTGATTTCTGTATTAGGCAACGCAATGTTCCGATGGGGTCTTCTTTCGCAGATCAATGGAGAGGCCATTATGAATACAAACACTTTTTCAGCTTTATAACCCCCCCACCCTCCAACCACTCCAATTTTACCCCCACTCAAAAAAGTAGAAAATGATCAGGAACCCCTAAAACAGTTTTTTATTGTTGCTGCACCGCCACTGACACGATTTCTAAAAACCATATGCGTTTTCCATCCACGTCACGGTACTAATATTGTGTCAAAATTTCATTAATATCGATTCCTTAGTTTCCAGGCTACACAGTACAGAACTGTCTAAAGCAATATCCGTATGTATACATCAAAAATTCTATTATAAGTCCTTTGATTTCTGCAATAGGCAAGGCAATGTTCGGATGGACCTGAAAAAGGGTATTATGCTGCTAGGTATTTCTTTCACAGGTCAATGGACATTCTATTATTATGAATACAACAAAGTTTCATAACACCCCACCCCAATTTTACCCCCACGCTTAAAATGCCTAAAAACAAAGTTTGAGGAATATTTAATTTTTATTGTTTTTTGCTAATTTTACTCCACCGCCAATACACCGATTTTCAAAATTATAGCAGCATTACCTACTACGTCTCCACAGCATATCGCTACCCAAATATCATCACAATCCATGTAGCGGTTACTGAGATACGATGTTAGAAAAACGCCAATAGACAGACAGACTGACCAACAGACATACCTACGGAAATGAGTGACGTGGATTTTCGATATGTAGGTAACCTAAAACGCTCAAAAAGTGTATCATCTCAAAATCGAAAATTTTCGCGATCACAATAGTCCTCTCACCTATCGGTGTGGGAAGTAAAACTACAACGTTCTATGTTTAGCACAATCTTTTTTACATAACGTCAAGCCGAAGCACCTGCGTGAGGGTAGCGTAGCTCATTGATCATTTATTTATCATCGTTCTAATCCTCTTTTGCACCATCATTGTTTGCACAGACATTTCAACTTAACGTCTTGTAGAAAACTGTCGCTTACACAGACACTTCAATATAACGCTTGTAAAATATCATCGCTTACACTTTTTTTTTTTGAAAAAATCGATTTTCCTCATTCAATATCCTACATAATAATAAAAAACTAAAGTTGTATTTCTAGCACAAGATTTTCGACATTACAATATTACATTGGAGCGTCGCGCGTCGGTATTAGCGGCGCTTTTCTACACAACGTTGAATTGAAATATCTGTGCAGTGATGAAACAAAAAAAGGTCCGTACTTGAGCGATGGCAAATAAAGATCAATAAGCGACGCTTAGTGCTAAAAGTAGATCGTTGTAGTTTTTTTATTATATAGGATATTGCATGAGGATCAATGGGGCGAGATAAAAACGTATGATTCAAGGAGTATTTCCATAAAAAAGGAAATTCAGTTAAAAAAAGTGAAAAACCTCAAATCCACATTTTTTTGTAACTTACTTTTCTTGGTGCACGTACATATTCGCTAAGAAGCACCTATTATTAGGGATTATTTTTGTTTTTATTTCAACGAAATGCACCACACAATAATTTAAAAGTTATGATGACTTCAAATAAAAATGACAAAAATTAAACTATCAATAAAAGGCAAACCATTCTAGATTAGATTGTTTTAAATATTTTTTTGTCGATAAATTGTGGTCTAGTTTCGCCCAGTTCCGTTTGTGCTTTTTATGCTGGGACACACTGAATACGTCAGTAGGCTAAAAGCACATGATAAAATGTAGATACCAATCCACTCACACGTCTTATCTGCCAAAGATTTATATTTGAAAAAGCGTGGGGCTAATAAATTTGTCTAGCTGCATCGTAAAATTTAATTAACTATCGAGATAAGTTGTAAGTGCAGCAAAAATATGCAACAACATATATTTTTATATTGACGTCACACTCAACTTACTACGAATGAGATTAATAACGATTGCTACTTAGATTACTTTGAGTAGTTTACTATTGTTTAATTTATTGTACCGACAGGCATTTACATTATTTTTAATAACTGGAACCTGTATTTTTACATCTGATTTGCGATAGTCGTGCAAACGCACGTAATGATTAGTAATTATCACCCCGTATATAATCCAAATTGAATTATATTGGATCTGTTTCAACCTTGAGTAGTCTGCAGATAACACATGTTTGCTCTAGCGGATTTTTATTGTTACGGTGACAGAGATCGCGCGTTTTCGTTGCACTTGTCAAAATTTTTGTGTTATCTACTTGTGACCAAGGATGGAGTGGGCTTGGTTGAAGGATTGGTGGAGATTAACGAAGTGGAGGAAATACAGAAGAGCTAGTGAATCCGACCCGTTTTGCTTCTGTGATGAATGTTTTGAAAATGATGTTCGTGGATTAGTTAATTTACCTGTAATGTATGTTACACTATAATATCCGCCAAGTTGTCCGGATGGATCGCACATAAATTGCTATGTTGCGTCATATATAATATATTTACATCAGTTTAAAATAGAGGGCGATAAGCAGGTTGGCGTAATAGCACCTGAAAAGTTAAGATTTTAGTTCGTTAGGCGTATACCAGTTTTACATCAGCATATAAGTCAATAGATTTCTTCAAGGTCTTAATACAGCAATCAATTTGACTAATAGAAATTTGATGACAAATAAGTTCATGATTTTATTAATTACATTAAAACCTAATAATTTTTTGCCAAAGTTGAATGTCAAATTTTTAGGTACCAACATTATAATATGATCTAAAATGCAACTACCTTATATAAAATTCATGTTTACACTTTCTAACGCCTATGAGGTCGATTCTCTATTTTTTTTAAATAAAGCAGATTGAAGTTAAACCGAACTTCTTGTCAAAACATATCGCAACATATCAATATTGGTAACACTGGATAGTGGGTAGTGTCAAAATACCATGGACGTACTCACCGTTGTAAACACTACCAAATGCAATCACTTTTACGTAGAAAAACTCAGTGGACTGGATCCATGAATAAAATTGTGTTGTTATAGGCAATATAACAGGGACATTAAAATTTATTTTACATCTTGAACAAAATTGACTCGTTAAAGCTTTTAGATATACATATATACAATGATGAACATTTTTGGTATGACATCACCTTTTACAAGATTCAAATCTCCCAGAACCCCATTTCTTGGCAAAGTCTATGATAAGGTTTTGTGAGAGAATGACTAAAATATTGCCAGTTATTGAGCGACCTAAAAACCTTGGTGCTATATTACATGAGCATTTGCGACTATAACATGCATACCTTTTGTTATATAGAGGTACTATGAATCATCAAGGACAATAAAAGTAGTTTATCCCATTTATCCAAATCTTCTAAATATCTTGTAAACTTGGCTCGGTAACATTTATGATGAAATCATCACATGTTGTCAGGAGTTATTGTATTTTCTAAAACTTATCCTGTAGTTTTCTCTCTGTTCATCATCAGATCAGTCAATTTCCGGTAAGAAAAGGTGTTTATAGAAAATGTAATTTGCAGCAACGGCTATCTGCAAAAATTTGTTAAATCACAATTTCACAGACTTGACTCACTGGCAGCACACTTTGTATATAGAGGTATACTACTACTGTATACCATATATATATATATATATAGACAAAACAAAAACAAAAAAGGTGCAACCCGGGCTCCGACACACCGGGCTGCTGTTCCATTTCCCAGCGACTACTCCTCACACCGTGAGGTGAGCAATCACTGGGTCCGCGAATCGTGCGTCCTAAGCAGACGAAGGGACCCATGGATGACTGCCTTCTGCATTCTGGCGGCTAAGATGTGCGCCGCCGCACGGCACACCGGCATTTTGCGCAGTGCAGAGAGCAGCGTATCCCTCATACCACCTAGGGATCCAATGACCATTACTAGCAGACTCACAGTGTAGTCCGGCCAGAGCCTGCGAAGTTGTCCGAGGAGCTCCTGATACTTGGTCCGCTTTTCCTCCTCCTTAGAGACGATGTTCCCCTCGGCGGGCGCCGAGAACTCGATAACGAACATCGTCTTTTGTTGGTAGTCGAGGAGTACTATGTCGGGCTTATTTGCATGTATAAGCTCGAGCGTGGAGAATGAGTAGTTCCAGTAAATTCGGCACCTCTCGTTCTCCACAACGGACTCAATGTCCCCTGGAGCATACGGCAGCACCGGTGTCTCATCTATACCGTATGAGTGCCTTAAATGGTAGTATAGCACTCGTAGAGCCGCGTTGTGCCGATAGACGTAGGCTGTGCCAGCGTACACCTTACACGCCGACAAGAGGTGCGTAAGGGTCTCTGGCGCCTGCAGGCAGGCTCTACAGCGGATATCGGGCACATCCATACCCATAATCCGGCTACGGTATACTAAGGTGTTGAAGACACCGTCTTGGCAAGCCATTATAGAGCTCTCAGTCTCCGACTTCAACCCATTAGACCTTAGGAAGGAGAAGGTCAACTGCTCAGATAAACCATGCTCTTCTAGATGTTTGTAGAAGATTCCGTGCATTGGTTTATCTTTGTGAAGTCTTAAAAGCAATTGGACTTCAGCAGTTTTAATCCGGGTTTTTAATTGTGCGGGAGCAAGTTCCGTAACGGACTGCTGACACCTCCGCGTGAAGTCGAGCGTGAGACTAAGTTCTTCGGCTGCCCGTGTTGCTGCTCTAAAAAGGAAGGCTCCTTTACCCGCAATCTCGTGCTCTCGCACAAAGCGGATCAGGGGATCGGTGCTCGTCGTAACATAGCAGGCAGTGGCCAGTACTACTCTGTTGTGCAGACGCTCCAAACTCAATAGTCCACGCCCTCCCAGGTGTCGCGGGAGGTATATTCGCGGGACAGAGGATCTAGGATGTAGACTTCCCTCCATATTCATCCTTTTGCGGGTCTTTATGTCGATTTGTCGCAGCTCTTCCACTTTCCAGTGGATAGCACCAAAGCTGTATAACAACAATGGGACCGCAAGCATGTTTGTGGCAGCGACTTTGTTTTTGCCGGACAGTTCTGACGACCAGATCTGCCGGAGTCGGTGCAAATACTTGCGGCGGAGACACTCTTTGACCAATTCTGCCTCTTGGATGTGACGCTGCGCCACTCCAAGGTAGGTATAAGTATCTCCGGCATGCAGTTGTCGCAAGATGCTCCCATCAACGAGCTGCTCCTCATCTTCACTATCTCCGCAACGTCCTCTTTTGAGATGAACCATGGCACATTTGTCTATCCCGAACTCCATACCAATAGCTTGACTGTAATCCTGCACTACCCTCAGCGACTGCTCTAAATCGCGTTGTCCGGAGGCATAGAGTTTCAGGTCATCCATGTAAAATAAGTGGGTGACCTTGTCCCTCCGGTAATTGGGCTTGCCACAGCTGTATCCCTTAGTATTTTTCAGCGCTATGGACAAAGGCAGTAGCGAGATGCAGAAGAGCAAGGGACTCAAGGAGTCTCCTTGGAAGACCCCTCTTTTAAATGATACCAACTCTGTCCGAACCCTGGTTTCACCCGATGTTATAGTGAACCGAGTCTTCCAGAGCGGCATCAGTTGTTTGATGCATCCCACTATTTGATCATCTACCGAAAGACATTCCAACAGCCGCACAATCAGTTCATGAGACGTAGTGTCGAATGCCTTCCGATAGTCGATCCAGGCCATAGAAAGGTTTCGCAGGTACTGCACGGAGTCCTGTGTGACACAGCGGTCAATCAGCAGGTTATCCCTGCAGCCAGCTACTCCTTTCTTAGACCCTCTTTGTTCATATACGCTGAGAAATACGGGATTTACAGCTTGAAGGATACGCATGTACAAGATTCTGGTGAAGAGCTTGTAACATGCGTTCAGACATGTTATTGGCCTGTAGTTTTTAGGATCAGACAAATCTCCGGTCTTCGGGAGAAGCACGGTTCGACCCTCGACAAACCAAGCCGGAATTGGCTGCTCCTGATTTAGCCACGAGTTAAAAACTCTAGCTAAATGCCGGTGGCAACTGGGAAACTTTTTCAACCAGTAGGTGTTTATGCCATCCGGGCCAGGAGCTGCGAAATTTTTTGCGCCTCGTAAGGCACCAAGAATTTCTTCCGTGTTTATCGGGTGACGCAGTACATTCAAGTTTGGAGTCCTTCTACAAACGGACTCGAACTGCGTCAAGGCCGGAGTGTCTGCTTGGAGAGGTTTGGGCTGTTCGTAAATGCCCCTCCAGAAAGTCTCCACGCGATCAGCAGTTGGCGGCTGCTCTATAACTGGTGGTCGCTGTTGGAAGAGACGAGCAGGCTTTTCGGAAAACATTCTGTTTTCCTCCAAACCTCTCGCCCGCGTCACCAATGATCGTTTAGCAGCGATTAGCGTCCGTATCCTGTCAAGACAATGCTGCTTGACAACAACCAGTACCGCTTGACTGAGCGTGTGATGGTCGCGCCTTAGCTCTCGGGCTATCTGGCGCACGCGGCGCGTAAAAGGCCTACCGGCCGCTCTATATTCCATCACACACTGGATACGGGATGCTTCTTGGCGAGCCAACTGGATTTTCGCTTCCATCTGGCGCACCCGCCTCTGTGCTCTCTCGACAGGAGAGTCTCTCGCTCTCCCCTGTCCAGCCAGCCTCAGAGCCGCAGCGTAAATTACGCAATTGATGCTCCAAATGTCAGAGACCTCCGATAGACGTTCACTCAACGCCTCATCCTCTCTCTTTAAATCTGCCAGCTTGAAGGACCTCTTGTTGTTATGCAAGGCCCTTCGGTCACTGAAATCTCCAGGTGAGACGGCCCGTCGATTTCCCTCTCAGCGGGCCTCATCGGCGACCTTTCAGCCTGGTTAACAGGCCTTTCAGTCGCCGGAGGGGCAGGCTGAGCTGGAGCACGAACGTATCCCTGCCCCCGAAGGTAAAATACCTGGTTCCGCAAGCTCTGGGAGGTAATTGTGCTATGCTCTGGATGCATTTCACACCACCTCCCATGCATGCGGGCCATGTATCCCCTACGGCGCGGGCTACTGCTCTCGTAGCAGCTCAGCAGGTCATCCTTCAGTTCCGTCGTCCACCTAAAACAGTCCATGTCGTTGCGTGTGTCGTCGTCAGGGCGATCCGAGGCACCGCCACCTTGCCCAGAGCCGGCTTCCGATACCGGCCTGGTGTGGGTGCTCTTCTTCTGGGGCGGTCGAACCAGAAGGTAGGGCCCGTCCGGTGGTTAGCCTTAGGGCCCCCAGCCGACATTTCGGAGGCAGCCGACCACATTGCCTCCTAGGGATGACCTGTACAGGTTGCCGGCCGGCTTTCATCCCTGGCTTGGGTTATCCCCGCAGTGTCGCCACGCACCGAATAGCCGTTTGATGTTGGTCGGCTTCCTGGGGGCGCATTTTATACCTACTGCCAGGTTTGCTATCAGCCGCCCCTAACCTGGGGTCAGACGCTGTCGGGAAGCCGTCCTTAACATAGGTGCAGCCGCTTCCTCACTATGGTGGTTCATACGCCTGCTTTCACAGCCGGTGACCACCATAGGCCCTTTTAAGGCAAGGACTACCAATCTTTTAGTCGCCTCTTACGACAGGCAGATTAAACCCTGGGAACATTCTAAACCCGGACCCAGACGGGATATATATATATATATATATATATATATATATATAAAGGTATTATCTGAAAGATTAGAACATGTTTATGGAAGATATATCTTTAGAACAATGCAAATGCTATATTGGTGAGTATTCGAGGCATCTCCAATGTGGAATAAAATAACATAAAAATTACATAAATAAAGGGGAAACTTCAAAATTAGCTCTGAGCAAACACCTTTGGGAGCCAGGATAGTGTCAAATTGGGATCAAGAATCTCCACTACACAATGAGGATAATAGTTATCAAAATATGAAGGAATCTATCTATAATCACGATTACACGGATGAGATGCGCTATTGACTTATCTTGGGATGGCAGTCTGTGTGTCACATTATTCACTCATAAGACAGACAGGCAGATCTCGTTTAGGGTTTATCAGCAACTCGAATGCGTCCTTCTTCAAGATAATAGAATCACCGTTAGTTAAGGAGCTAGCAATAAAAGTTCAATAGCTGTTTCCTGGAAAAGCTGTGAAAGAGTGTCATATTTTCAAAATCAATTATTGTCGTTTTACCACCTAGAAAACGTAAAAATGGAGAAGTTGGTTAAGTCAAAGTTTACGGAATAAATATAAGTTGGATCACTCTCCGTCGGCACTTTGAAGATCTCACATCAAAGCGATGCCGCGGTCGCACGCGCTAGTTAGTTTTTGCGTTGGTTTTTGCCCAAGTACGAGAGTCTTTTAGCGGGGACTTGCTAACGCCAGGGTTTTACTGATATACGAGGGTCATTGAAAGACTATGTATTGACAGCCGATTTAGACATACAAATACAAATATAACATTTATTTTGCTAATACACTAGGTAACTAAAGTAAAGTAAAACTATTACTAATGAATCTCAAATGATTTCACATATTGTAGCTGTTTCATAGATACGTAAAAATTGGTTCAAAGGTGCTGAAGTATATTTACCTTAATGTTTTGTTTATTTGGCATATTTTTGAGACCACAGCTTATAAAATTTATGGTATAATATATAGGAACTCGTATGTACAATTTTAAAAGATAATGATGTGGAAATGCTTTACATGGATGTGAATAAATATTATTGACATTTTGCTTTTCAGTGTCATTCTAATTGCTACTGTAGAAACTAAATTGTTAAAGTTATCAATAAAAATATTTCCGAGCTCTAAAATATAATTCAGAATGTCTTTAAGTACCTGTAGGCCTCGAATTAATCACTTTAGACGTGTGCTGGTTTGTTGGAATTGTTTTATCGGGTGGAACACAGAAAGGCACAAATGTACAGGGTGTCCCATTAATAATTTTGAATCGGACGTCACGTGACCAAAAACAAATACCTCATTGGATATATAATTCTCTACTACTGTCCAGTTCCGACCTATTGCGTGTCCTAATCGTCGTGAAACATGCATTTATATCCTTTACATTTCAAGGTTTACCACAAAATAAGGATGGATCTGATTGCCACTTTCCATCCGTTAATAAATTTAATTGATAATATCAAACTTCTGAAAATATTATCCATTTCCTGCAAACAAATCCGAGATAACAAAATCCGATATTTTTGAGACACTGTATACACTTCGCGTTACACACGTTCAACCACTACTTTGCGCCGCCCCGTATCTCCCGGCTGACGTCGGTACACTGCTACCGGTGGACCGGGGAGACGGGGCAAGGGGCAGGCCGTTTTGATATTTTTGCGGAGTGATCCAACTTATACTCTGTTACCTGATACTTTAAACTGGCTTGGCATCTATTTGATAGGTATCAGCTGACGAAGAAGTGTATCTAAAATTTAATTTTTTACTAGTGGTGTTGATTGGCAATCCTGCGATCAAGACCGTATTAGTAACATTCTTACCTCATTTAAAGCGCAATCATAATTATTCAGACCAGCCATACTGATATACTGAAAGAAACGCCGGATTTTCCGAGAAAATGTAAAATAGGCATAGAGACCTCACAGCATAGACGAAAACACAAAGTGTCAATTACTCGTCATTAGTAGTACTTGCACTCAGTACAGCCCTGTATTCCTTCAAAGCTCAAAATTCGTATGTCAAGACTCAATCTGGGGTATTTTTAATTATCACTAGCCGAACAGCTGTTCGCTGTTGACACGGCTGACAGTTTAAAGTATCGGGTAACAGTGTATATATCTATTCCGTAAACTTTGGTTATGTACATCCCACATAATATCGTTTTCCTTGGCGTATGGTGATAGTGGTATTCGTTGCTCTGATATACCTATGTCTCATAGAATCGAGGTATATTATAATATATACAGGGTGGTCCAATAGTGCGTGGACGGAGGATTGTGGGGTTACTGAAAAATATTCCAAAAATCTGTCACTCGATCATGGTAGGGACCCTTGAGGGCTATTACCTAAAAATATTTTCACTTAAATTCTGACGTTTATACAGGGTGATTCATATCAAACTTACATTTTTTTGAATGGAATATATTATTGCATATTTGGATTCCTTGGTCAATTCTAGTGTGACCTTATGTATCACACATGGAACTTTAAACGAACCGTTTAGGCGCAAATCACCATTTTTGGTATAAGTAGGTATCAGAAAAAAATTGAATATCGCAGCGATTATAAAACTTAGAAGGCCGTGACTTTGCGGTACGACTAAGCATGAAATACGTCACCTAAGGTCAGACGGCTAAATTTGAATTCTTTTTGTACTTGGAGAAATCGATAGCTTAATTAAGGAAACTTCAATCACAGATAACTTGATTTTTTCAAATGGGAATGCCTATTTTGGTTTGAAGAATCAAATATAAAATTTGATTACCTTTCTAATGGTATCGCATTCTTGATATCAATCTTTTTTGGTTTTCATTTTATTTCAAATTTTCAGTCAAATCGGCGTTTTCCAATTTTCCTGCATGCAAGCAACCTAGCAGGCCATGAAAAATAAACAAAAGCTCGTTAATATGGAAGAAAGCAACTAACTTAGTAGAAAGATGCAAACTAACCTGAGCAACGAGGCAAGATTATCAAAATTCCTTACAACATATTAGCTCTAACCAAAAACAGTAGTGGTAACAAGAACGCTCATTTTTCACAGCCTACTAGCTATTATCCAATTTCCAAAGTCACTAAAAAAATATTTAATCAAAGGAAAACTACTAGTGATTGTTGCTGGCAGTAGAATATCTATGTCTTCTGAATAAATTTTCACATTTAATGCTATGAAAAAGTAGCCATTTCCATAAGTCAAAAGTAATGATACCTCTGACTGGAAACCTTCAAATTCTTCTTCTACTTATTAAAAAAATCGTAGAAAATGAAACTTGATTTGCAGTCTGTTTGAATTGTAAAACATAATTTAGTTTGTAGAAAACTACATGAAATAATCGCAATTACAACATAGCGTAATTAAAAAATTCTAGCAATTATTTCAATAGATGTTCAGAATGCTCCAGTTGGAGATATCTTCGCTTTTGACTTAGCTAAATGGAAATGACTAATTTTTTTATCCCATTAAATGTGAAATTTCATTCTAAACATGTTAGACTGTAAGCAAAAATCGATGGTAGTTTTCCTTTTGTTTCAAAATTTTTAATCGTTTTGGAAAGTTGTCAAGCTCTAGTAGATCTCAATAGCTAGTAGGCTGTGAAAAACGAACACTTCTGTCATACCCCACCTACTCATTGACATTAGATATCTTGCCGCTGCTGTATCCGGTTAGAGCTAATATGTTGTAAGAAATTTTCATAATCTTTCCTCGTTGCTCTAGTTAGTTTGCACCTTTCTACTAAGTTAGTTGGTTTCTTCCATATTAACGAGCTTTTGTTTATTTTTCATGGCCTGCTAGGTTGCTTGCACGCAAGAAAACTGAAAAACACCGATTTGACTAAAAATTTGAAATAAAATGAAAACCAAGAAAGATTGATATCAATAACGCTATATCGTTAGAAAGGTAATCAAATTTTACATTTGATTATTTAAACCAAAAAAATAGGCATTCCCATTTGAAAAAATCAAGTTATCTGTGATTGAAGTTTCCTTAATTAAGCTATCGATTTCTCCAAGTACAAAAAGAATTCAAATTTAGCCGTCTGACCTTAGGTGACGTATTTCATGCTTAGTCGTACCGCAAAGTCACGGCCTTCTAAGTTTTATAATCGCTACGATATTCAATTTTTTTCTGATACCTACTTATACCAAAAATGGTGATTTGCGCCTAAACGGTTCGTTTAAGTTCCATGTGTGATACATAAAGTCACACTAGAATTGACCAAGGAATCCAAATATGCAATAATATATAGGGGATTCCATTCAAAAAAATGTAAGTTTGATATGAATCACCCTGTATAAACGTCAGAATTTAAGTGAAAATATTTTTACGTTATAGCCCTCAAGGGTGCCTACCATCGTCAAGTGACAGATTTTTGAAATATTTTTCAATAAGCTCACAATCCTCCGTCCACGCACTATTGGCCCACCCTGTATAGTATATAGTATAAGATTCCCTCATAACTCATTGTTATTGTACACTACAAAATCAGTTTTTGCGTCTGTTTTGTCAATAAGCATTTACATAGTTACATAAAAGTTTTTGTTATTTCATTATTAACTGATACTTTTAAGTAAAAATGTATATTCGTCAATTCATTGCTGATCTGGCATACTGAATGAGGCCGTATGGTATGCGTCTTTAACAACGCAGTCGTTTCCAAGGAAAAAAGTTGTCAAAAACATATTTAGACCATAACGATCTGGAATGGTTCCATTTTCTTAATAAAATTTGACATATTTGGTTAGATTTGAAGGGTACAGAATGCCAACAGGGTGTCATTTCTATGGGCTTTTATAAACACAAAAAGCACACCAATCTCTACCTCATCCCTCGCCCAAATTTAATTACATCCCCAAAATAACGAGGACCTCCAAAACTCTTTAAAGGTTAGTTTGGAAGGGATTTGGCACTTTTTCATTATCTGCTGATTTTCGAATCGCCTATCGATTTTCAAAATCATATCATTACCTACAAGAAGGACCGAATGAAATGTGTGTCATGGATAATCGTACTTGAACATTAAAATGCAGTCAAGTTGATTGACTCAGTCTTTCACATTTTCGGCACTAACAAGGTTAAAAATTTCAATATAGTTAAGTTAAAAGTGTCCATTTTACACGTTTGAGTATTATCAGGGGAACAAAGTAAATCAAAAAAATATTTACATTATTTATATATAAAGGCAAAGTTTGATCGGGTCTAATATTTTTCTAATGTCTCCGAAGACATATGTTTTGAGGTAACGCACTTATTTTTTGCATTATACTATTATTCAAATTCGAATTGAGAAAACAATTGTTACGTCACCGACTATAAATAATGTCATCTGCCATATTTTTCGGGCCGGTACGTCATCAATTGTGTGACGTCACTGTTATCTTCTTACGTGAAATGAACTGTACCTATCTGAAAATTCCGTGGTATGACTTCAAAGGCAATATTCGGATAGGTCTGTAAGTAGTACCAGGATGAATCTTATTCATATGGCATTTTATATTTTTTTTAATACCTGAATACAAAAGAGTTTGGAGTGGAACCCTTCCACTCTCACCAGCCCTAATTTCATTCCCCCCACCCTACGTCCTTCAGAAAATTTAGCGTTCGTATATTTTAGTCACATCAATACTGTGCCTTAAAATCTCGCCCCCTATGGTCTCTGTACCTCCATAGATCAATGTTTTCATGATGTATTTTCATCCTTTCCGAATATATTGTGCTTTTATAGAACTTTTTTAAGGATTTTTTTGCTCAAAATGGAATGCTTCACAGAAAATTGATTATTGATAATATTCAAACCTCATAAGTATGTACAGGGTGACCTAATAAGAATGGATGCCGGAAATATCTCAATAACCGTTAATCATATAACCTCGAACAAAAAATATTATTAGGTAAATCGGCTAAGAGAAATCGCTGGAAATTATTTTCAACTTCCGCAAGTGGCCTCTAGGGGGCGCAGCTGTTACGGTCAATCAGAAAAACGGCTTAAGCTCAAAAAATATGCAAGTAAATGTACATTATAAATTCAACCATCATGTAGGCAGGACAATATTCGATTTTTTTTGTTAACAGTTTTTTACCCTATCTTGTCAGATGTAGTGGTGGGAGAATGTCAAAAAAGTGTTTAAATGTTCATATCTTTGACATAAGTTAACAGAATTAAACAAGCTCGATCTCTTTTGAAAGAGCTTTTCTCACCTAATAATCTGTTATATAAAAATTGTCAAAGTTTATCTTGACTTAGTAGCTACAGGGCAGTATTTGAAAATTTCAAATAGCATGGTATATCTATTTTAACGCAAATATATAGAGGACCAAATTTTTAAAAAGTCAGTGCAAGTTTCAACTTCCTATCTATTTTCAAACCGGAGATATCAATAAAACAAATATTATGAAGTGTGCTGTGAGATTCAGAAACAACTGCTGCCCTATAGGAATGTAGCCTCCGTCACATCGTTGTAGCAATCATTCTACTCAAGTAAAACCACTAGAATCATATTTTGACTTTTTGAAATAACCCACAGGTGGCGTAGTAGTCGCCAATAAGTGCTATTTTCAGTTTTCAAAATAATGGAACTTTTAAAAGAAACAAACAAAAAGAAATTACAATATAAAATTGATTATTATATTTTTTATTATTAAACGTCAATTTGAGCTGGTCACAAAGGGTTATATGAACTCCACAAGAAATATAGTAAGAAAAATCATTGTGAATAGATCTTAAACGTTAAGATCAATTAACAGCAAAATAAAGCAAAATAAGATGGTATAACAACAAGGATAACCAACAAAAAATACATAAACCTAATTAACATGTACATACCATACCTATTGTCAGTGTTGCCTTAGATCTTTGATGGCGTTCGTCGTTTCAGATGCACTTATGCATCCATTCACACGTGGATAAACCTGCCAGTTTGAGCATCTAGAGCAACACTGAAAATGGGTATAGTATACGCGTGTGAGTTAAGTTTATGCATTTTATATGTTAACTTTGTTGTTATACCAGGTTACTTTACTTTATTTTGTTGTTAATTAGCCTTAATTTTTGAAATCAATTTACATCGATTTTTTCTTACTGTTTGCTTGTTAAGTTCATATAACTTTATACTGTAACTTATTTTTATTTGTTTCTTTTAAAAGTTCCATTATTATGAAAATTGAATACAGCACTTATTAGCGACTACTGTGCCACCTGGTGATTATTTTAGAAAGTAAAAATATGCCTTTTAGTAGTTTTACTTGCGTATTATCTATAGAATGATTACTAAAGCGATGTGACGCAGGCTATACTCCCATAGGGCAGCAATTGTTTCTGAATCTCACAGCACACTTGTCATAATACTTGCTTTATTGATATCTCCGATTTGAAAATAGATAGAAAGTTGAAACTTGCACTGGCTTTTTAAGAATTTCGTCCTCTATATATTTGCGTTAAAATAGATATACCATGCTATTTGAAATTTTCGTAATAATGCGTAATAATTGTTATGCTGTCAAATACCGCCCCGTAGCTACTAATTCAAGATAAACTTGGATAATTTTTATATAACAGATTATTAGGTGAGAAAAGCTCTTTCAAAAGAGATCGAGCTTGTTTAATTCTGTTAACTTATGCCAAAGTTATGGCCATGTAAAAAAAAACTTTTTTGACATTCTCCCACCACTACATCTGACAAGATAGGGTAAAAAACTGTTAACAAAAAAAATCGAATATTGTCCTGCCTACATGATGGTTGAATTTGTAATATACCTTAATTTGCATATTTTTTGAGAAAAAACCGTTTTTCTGATTGACCGTAACAGTTGCGCCCCCTGGCGGCCGCTTGCGGAAGTTGAAAATCATTTCCAGCGATTTCTCTTAGCCGATTTACCTAATGATATTTTTTGCTCGAAGTTATATTTTTAACGGTTACCGAGATATTGCCGGCGTCCATTCTTATTAGGTCACCCTGTACATGGCAACATTTGACAAGTGAAATATTGACCTTGAAATTACTGTCAGCATTAAGATAAAAGGTTTAGGGCACCTTAAGGTTTCATTTTTACTTCCCACGCCGAGAGGTGTTATCCCGATCGCGAAATTTTTCGAATTTGAGATAATACGCTGTCTGTCTCTTGGTGTTCTTCTAGCCTCGTAATCTCAGTAACCTCTGCATGGATTGTGATGAAATTTGGGTAGCGATATGCTTTGGGGTCGTAGTAGGTAATCCTGGCGGCGAAGTAATTAGAAAAAAACAAATGCAATAAAATATTCCCCAAACTTCGTTTTAGGGGTTCCCGATCATTTTTTGCTTTATTTTGAGTGGGGGTGAAAGCAATTTTCTGATATATATATGATTCAAAGGAAAAACGCCGAGACACGTCATAAGTTTTTTCAAGACAGACAACTTTTAAATCAAAAACGACTTCACCTCCTTGTACCCTCTGCACCGCGGGGGTCAATCTCTTAAAAATTTTGAATGACAAACGGTATCGGGTGATAACTTGTTTCAAAGTTATGTCGAGGTCCTTTAATTTAATGTTTGTTTTTTTAATCCATCGATTTGTTTTCGAGATAATTAGCAAAATCTTTATGTATCTTGACTCGCTCAGATAGAAAAAAACTAGGAAAATATGAACGTTTTATTGTAATAAGTGTTCATAATGTTGCCCGTTATTGACCAAACATTTATATAGGCGATGTTCAAATTCCTGGCGGACAGTTGAAAAACATGTGGGATATCATGGCAGGTTTCGATGATCCGTTAACTAAGGTCATCCAAACTTTCAAGTTATCAAATATAGCGTTTCCATCCCATTCGCTTTGGATTTCAATGGTTTCAGTGATGAGCGGATTGATGGTATTTTCCAACATATCCAAATCAATGTCTGTTACAGAAACCAAGGACTTTAGCATTTTCTGATGTATACATATCGCCCCTATCTCACGAAAAGACGTAACTGACAAAAAATGAAAAAATGAGATGTCACTGAAAGGAGTCCCATAGGCACAGCTTTTTTCTCACGAAGTATCATAACTGTATCACTTGCGGTATCTAAGCAATGGTGCTAATTGCTTTTCACATGTCTGAAAATCCACGACAACGTTAATGCAGTCAATGTCTTAGTTTCTTCTCTCTCTTGGAAAATGTATTGGATGCTAGTTACGCCTGTACGTGAGATTGGGGACGATATGAGTACTTATTAGTTTAGATCATTCTGTATTGTGTAACTTAGAAATTTTTGGAATTGATTTTAATGAAAGTTCGACACCGTACCATAGGCCGTGGTAGGGATCGATAAAGTCTATGCTCTTTGAAAATTGTGTTGGTGGCAGTGAAACTAAATAAAAAAAGTAATAGTACAAAATAAACGCAAACTCTGTTTTTGGGTACCCTGGGGATGTCTGATCATTTTCTACTTTTTTTTGGAGTTCTTAAGATAAGACGAGGTAGGATTGGGACCTGAGGGTGGTTGGGAAACCGTGGAACATTTCATTGTCGTTTAAAGATACTGTTTTTGTGTTGAATGTTAACGAAATCAATAAATAATATAAAATCAACTCAGGCCTTCATCAGTGTCTTACATCAAGAACCATGGAGACAGCAGACCAACTTTCACCTCAAAACTAAGGACGGCCATATCGCATTCGGATGAGCTACACATAAAACATCTTCCAGGGTGACTCTCTCAGTTCACTGTGGTTCTGCCTTTGTCTAAACCCGCTCTCTAACGCACTCAACAACACAAACTGTGATTTCAACATTAGACACGAGAAAATAAATAATCATGTAATCAATGGTCTCCTCTACATGGATGATATAAAACTATATGACGCCACTGAAGTGCAACTGAGATAATTACTAAGAATAACAGAAATTTTCAGGTCAGGCGATAGAATGGAATTCGGAATAAGTAAATGCAAGGTACTCCACATCAACAATATGGAAGAACCATCCCGAATAGGAAATAGTATACTGGCCAAACGTTGGATAACATGGACAAGGACGAAACGTACAAGTACCTGGGCTTCAGTCAGAACTTTAAGATAGACCACTCACAAGTCAAGGCACAACTAACACAAACACAAGAGTTTAGAGACCGCCTCATTAATCTTCTGAAAACAAAATTGAATTCCAGAAATCTGACAAAAGCTATTAACACATTTGCGATACCGGTCATTACATACTTCTTTTCGGAATCATCAAGTGGTCGCACACTGACATAAAAAACATTCAAATCCTCATACGGATATAACTCACGAAACACAATGTCACTTCCGAACACATGCAAGGAAAGGCTTACCATAGACAGAAAACAAGGGAGAGAGGAATTATTGATATGCAGTCACTTCGCACAAGACAAATAAAAACTAAAGCAAACATTCGAATTTGCATAGGTAAATAGTCAAAGCAGGCAAGAACTATACACCCCTCACCCTCTCCAGTTCAGACCACACAACAGACACACACAATCACAACAACAAAAAGTACCTGGTCGCAGAAAGCACTCCACGGCAAACATAGATACCGTATTACTCAAGACCACATAGAGTCATACATCTGGCTGCAAGATGGCCAGCTCTTTCCAGAAATGGAGGGTTTTATGCTAGAAATTCAGGACCAAGTATTATAATTATACACCGATATCGGTACTCGACAACAATCAATACAAACTATACTGGGACGTTGAACACACACAGTGACATGATGATGATATGAATAAACACCTACGCTGGGAAGATATCTAAATACACAGACCTTGCCATAGATTTAAAACGACTCTGGAAACAAAATAAAGTTATTATTTTACCCCCTAATTTTGTCGGTCTAAGTCCTTACGGCGCCAAACACAATCACACCACACCTGCAACAGTTAGGCCTGGATGAAAAGTTACAAAAAACCTTCCAAAAGTCTGTGATCCTCAAGACCTGTAGCATTCTATGGTCCTTTCTGAATTCAGAATAAACTTAGGTCAGGGAGGTGGGTTGGCTCAGTGGCTAGGGTCGGGGTGGGGGGGATAGCTCAGTGACTAGAGTCGAGGGCTCGTAACCGGAAGATCCCGGGTTAGATTCTCGTTAGAGGCGGAAATTTATTTCTGGTTTTTCAATCAAAAATAAATACCCATAAAAAAAGCTCAGCTTGGCTTCTAATTAACAGTGCTGTTTCTAGCGTGGCGCCGGGAAACAGTAACAAAGCCTACACAGAACAAGAGGCTCATGACCAGAGCAGTGGATGCCGATGACACAGAAGTAAAAAAAAAAGATTAGGTCGGGTGTTGACTTGGTACAGCCCGTCAATACTTGTTACTACCGCAACCGTTGCGAGGAAAAATAGGAAATGCATAATAATATTAATAATAATAATATGAGGGAGGGACATTTACCCATACCCACGACATACCCACGACTGGAAGTGCCCAGGCGTGGACAACGTGCAGAATTTTTGGTACAAACATTTCAGCTCAACATACGAAGTGCTCACAAACCAAATCAATAAAGCCATACGTCAACCTGATAGGCTTCCCAAATTCCTCACTCAAGGAATAACGTATATAAAACCCAAAAATGCAGATACCAAGAACCCTGCGAATTACCGCCCAATCACTTGCCTTCCTACCTTGTATAAGATCATCACCGCAACATTATGCAGGAGGATTGAACAACACCTCACGCAAAACAACATCCTCACTGAAGAACAGAAAGGATGTAGAAAACAAAGCCAAGGTTGCAAGGAACAACTTATAATTGATAGTGTGATCATGGAGCAAACTAGAAAAGAACATAGAAACCTTCATACCTGTTTCATAGATTATAAAAAAGCATTCGATTCTGTACCACATAGCTGGCTAACGAAAATTCTGCAAATATATAAAATTAACCCAGGACTTCGTCAGTTTCTTGCAAAAACCATGAAGACATGGCGAACCAACATACACCTTACAACTCAGGACGGCCATATCCAAACCGAGGAACTACACATACGACGTGGTATCTTCCAGGGTGATTCCCTCAGTTCACTTTGGTTCTGCCTCTGTCTAAATCCACTCTCCAACGCACTGAACAACACAAACTATGGTTTCAACATCAGACATCAGAAAGTAAATCAACACAGAATCAATCATCTCCTCTACATGGACGATATAAAACTATATGCTGCCACTGACGTGCAACTGAGAGAATTACTCAGAATAACAGAGGTTTATACGTCAGATGTCAGGATGGAGTTCGGGATGAACAAATGCAAGGTGCTACACATAAACAAAGGCCAATGGAAGAACCATCCCGAACAGGAAATAGTAACAGGCCAGACGTTGGATAACATGGACAAGGAAGAAACGTACAAGTACCTGGGTTTCAATCAGAGTGTTAAGATCGACCACACACAAATCAAAGCAGAACTTAGACAAGTGTTTAGAGACCGCCTCATTAAGCTTCTGAAAACAAAACTGAATTCTAGAAACCTTACAAAAGCTATTAATACATTTGCAATACCAATCCTCACGTATTCATTTGGCATCATCAAGTGGTCACACACTGATATAGAAAACATCCACATCCTCATACGGACAGAACTCACGAAACACCGAATGTCACATCCAAACGCATGCAAAGAAAGGCTCACCATAGACAGGATACAAGGAGGCCGAGGGATTACAGATATACAGTCGCTTCGCACAAGACAGATAAAGACACTCAGACATTTCTTCCAAAACAAACAAACAAATTTACATCGAGCAGTAGTAAAAGCAGACAAAAACTATACACCACTCAACCTATCATGTCCAGACCACGTCGCAGACACACACAATCCCACCCAATCACAACAAGAAAAAATAAGCACCTGGTCGCAGAAACCACTCCATGGCAAACATAGATACCGTGTCACCCAAGACCACATTAACAAAAAACAGTCATACACCTGGTTGCAGGATGGCCAGCTGTTCCCAGAAACGGAGGGTTTCATGCTTGCTATCCAGGACCAAGTGATTGCAACACGAAACTACAAAAAATATATAATTAAAGATCCATCCATAACTGACGATAATTGCAGAAAATGCCAACAACAAAAAGAAACAATAGATCACATAACAAGCGGGTGCAAAACTCTTGCCGGTACCGAATACACAGCCAGACATAACTCTGCGGCCAAAGTCATCCACCAAGCATTAGCCACAACAAACAAACTAATAGAAAACACAGATCCGTATTACAATTACACTCCGACATCAGTACTCGAAAACGATCAATACAAACTATACTGGGACGTTCAAATACATACAGACAAGACTATCCCAGCCAATAGACCAGATATAGTTTTCCAGTCAAAGCTCGACAAAGTTACATACCTGATAGACATTGCTATTCCCAATGATGTGAATATACAAAACACCTACGCTGGGAAAATATCTAAGTACACGGACCTTGCCATGGAAATAAAACGCCTTTGGAAGCAGGACAAAGTTACTATTGTTCCCCTCATTATGTCAGTCTCAGGCCTTACACCAAACACATTTACACCACACCTACAACAGTTAGGCCTGGACGAAAAGTTACACAAAACATTCCAAAAGTCTGTAATTCTGAAGACCTGTAACATCGTACGATCCTTCCTAAATTCCGATCAATAATAGTCCGGGTGTTGACTTGGCTCAGCCCGTCATCACTTGTTGCTACCGCAATTATGCGAGAGGAACTTAGAAAGATGAATAATATGAGGGAGGGACATTTACGAACAACCCAAACCTCTCTCAGCAGACACTCCGGCCTTGGCGCTGTTCGAGTCCGTTTGTAGGAGGACTCCTAACTTGAATGTACTGCGTCACCCGATAAACACGGAAGAAATTCTTGACGCCTTACGAGGCGCAAAGAATTTCGCAGCTCCTGGCCCGGATGGCATAAACACCTACTGGTGGAAAAAATTCCCCAGTTGCCACCGGCATTTAGCTAGAGTTTTTAACTCGTGGCTAAATCAGGAGCAGCCAATTCCGGCTTGGTTTGTCGAGGGTCGAACCGTGCTTCTCCCGAAGACCGGAGATTTGTCTGATCCCAAAACTACAGGCCAATAACATGTCTGAACGCGTGTTACAAGCTCTTCACCAGAATCTTGTACATGCGTATCCTTCAAGCTGTGAATCCTGTATTTCTCGACGTGTATGAGCAGAGAGGGTCAAAGAAAGGAGTAGCTGGCTGCAAGGAGAACCTGTTGATTGACCGATGTGTCACGCAGGACTCTGTGCAGTACAAGCGAAACCTTTCTATGGCCTGAATTGACTATCGCAAGGCATTCGACAGCACGTCTCATGACCTCATTGTGCGGCTGTTGGAATGTCTTTCGGTGGATAATCAGATAGTGGGATGCATCAAACAACTGATGCCACTCTGGAAGACCCGGTTTACCATAACATCAGGTGAAACTCGGGTTCAGACAGAGTTGGTGTCATTGAAAAGAGGTGTCTTCCAAGGAGACTCCTTGAGTCCCTTGCTCTTTTGCATCTCACTTTTGCCTCTGTCCATAGCGCTGAGAAATACTAAAGGATACAGCTGTGGCACGCCCAATAACCGGAGGCACAAGGTCACCCATCTGTTTTATATGGATGACCTAAAACTTTATGCCTCCGGCCAACGCGAACTACAACAATCGCTGAGGGTGGTGCAGGAGTACAGTCATGCTATCGGAATGGAGTTCGGGACAGACAAATGTGCATTGGTTCATCTCAAGAAAGGACGAAGCGGAGATAGTGGAGATGAGGAACAGCTCGTTGATGGGAGCATCTTGCGACAACTGCATGCCGGAGATACTTATACCTACCTTGGAGTGGCGCAGCGTCATGTCCAAGAGGCAGCATTGGTTAAAGAGTGTCTCCGCCGCAAGTATTTGCACCGACTCCGGCAGATCTGGTCGTCAGAACTGTCCGGCAAGAACAAAGTCGCTGCCACAAACATGCTTGCGGTCCCATTGTTATTATACACCTTTGGTGCTATACACTGGAAAGTGAACGAGCTGAAGGAAATCGACACGAAGACCCGCAAAAGGATGATGGAGAGAAGCCTGCATCCTAAGTCCTCTGTCGCGCGAATATACCTCCCGCGACACCTGGGAGGGCGTGGACTATTGAGTTTGGAGCGTCTGCACAACAGAGTAGTACTGGCCACTGCCTGCTATGTAACGAACAGCACCGATCCCCTGATCCGCTTTGTGCGAGAGCACGAGAATGCGGGAAAAGGAGCCTTTCTTTTTAGCGCAGCGAAACGAGCAGCCGAGGAGCTCAGCCTCACACTCGACTTCAAGCGGAGGTGTCAGCAGTCCATTACGGAACTTGCTCCCGCAGAATTAAAATCCCACCTTAAAACTGCCGAAGTCGACTTCCTTTTAAGACTTCATAAAGATAAGCCAATGCATGGAATCTTCTACAAACATCTGGAAGAGCATGGCTTGTCTGAGCAGTTGACCTTCTCTTTCCTAAGGTCTAGTGGGTTGAAGTCGGAGACTGAGGGCTTTATAATGGCTTGCCAAGACGGTGTCTTCAACACCTTGGTGTACCGTAAAAGGGTTATGGGTGTAGATGTACCCGACACCCTTTGTAGAGCTTGCCGACAGGCGCCAGAGACGCTTATGCATCTCTTGTCGGCGTGTAAGACGTACGCTGGGACGGCTTACGTCCATCGGCACAACGCGGCTCTACGAGTGCTCTACTATCATTTGAGGCACTCATACGGTATCGATGAGACACCGGTGCTGCCATACGCTCCAGGGGATATAGAGTCCGTTGTGGAGAACGAGAGATGCCGGATTTACTGGAACTACTCGTTCCCCACGCGCGAGCATGTACAGGCAAACAAGCCCGACATAGTCCTTCTCGACCACCAACAGAAGACGATGTTCGTTATTGAGTTTTCGGCGCCTGCCGAGGTGAACATCGTCTCTAAGGAGGAGGAAAAGCGGACCAAATATCAGGAGTTGCTCGGACAACTTCGCAGGCTCTGGCCAGACTACACTGTAAGTCTGCTGGTTATGGTCATTGGATCCCTAGGTGGAATGAGGAATACGCTGCTCTCTGCACTGCGCAAAATACCGGTGGGCCGTGCGGCGGCGCACATCTTAGCCGCCAGAATGCAGAAGGCAGTCATCCTTGGGTCCCTTCGTCTACTTAGGGCGCACGATTCGCGGACCCAGTGATTGCTCACCTCACGGTGTGAGGAGTAGTCATTGGGTAATGGAACAGCAGCTCGGTGTGTCGGAGCCCGGGCTGCACTTTTTGTAACAAAACATAATGATAATAATCATATTAAACAAACAAGCATATAGAAAACACAGATCCATATTACAATTACACACCGACATCAGTACTCGAAAACAATGAATATAAACTATACTGGGACGTTGAAACACATACAGATAAGACTATCCCGGCAAATCGGCCAGATATAGTTTTCCAGTCGAAGGCAGACAGAGTTACCTATTTGATAGATATTGGAATTCCCAACGATACGAATGTCCAAAACGCCTACGCTGGGAAGATATCTAAATACACCATAAATACACTGACCTTGCGATAGAAATAAAACGACTCTGGAAGCAAAACAAAGTTACTATTGTCCCCCTAATTATGTCTGTCTCAGGCCTCACACCAAACACATTTACACCACACCTAAAACAGTTGGGCCTGGACGAAAGGTTACACGAAATATTTCAAAAGTCTGTAATCCTGAAGACCTGCAATATTGTACGATCCTTCCTAAATTCTGATCCGTAATAGATCAGGTGTTGACTTGGCATAGCCCGTCAACATCTGTTGCTACCGCAGTCATGGGAGAAAAACTTGAAAAACCAGGATAATCATATTAATAAAATGTCATTAGTGTGGAAAAAAGCATTCAAAAACAATATCATTTATAGGCGGAGTCTAGTCTCCTAATTCAACCTATGACAGTGAAGACAATTTAACGCAAAAACATAGTCATTAAACCAGCTGTCACAGAGGTGTGGTTGCAAAATGAGCATCTTATCAGATGGAGAGGAATCTCTGGACATCTCCGTCAAGCTAGAGAACTTATCTTAGGACCTCTGGCTAAGGTGGGGCGGTTCTGTCTCTCACTGGACAGAAGCCGACTAAGGTTACTTGTCGGCCTGCTGTCCGGCCATAACACCTTCAAACGTCACTTGTATGTGAGGTGGGAAATGATCCGATGTGTACACGCTGTGGCGAGGAGGAAGAATCCTCGGCACACATTCTATGTCGCTGTGAAACCTTTGGGTATCACAGGCTATATTCGGTTCAAAGGTTCTTGAACCTGATGATAAAGATGGGCAGGACCCAAGGCCATCCTTACCTTTGCGATGAGGGCTGGACTTGGAAACGAGGAAAATATAATAAAAATTCAAGTGGAAGATCAAACGCCAAAAAACTACATAAATAAATAAGCATAAATTACTTAAAATGTAAGGCAAATACCTAAGCTCGGAACAGCTAATGACTATAGAAGTCGATGCTGTAAACAAACAAAAAAACTAAGCTCGGAAAAACTATCTTTCTCCCTACCTATAATATATGCATTAACATTAATGTTAATCGACATCCTCTCAAGTTTATCTCGCTGTACCCTATTGTTTATAAAAATTGCTTCTTATCTTTGGTGATATTATATTACTATAGAATAGTCAACGCGCTGTTGAGTTCAACATGTTTTACGTAGGATCCAATCCTGCATGCAGCTTTTTTAACAATTTTGATGACTGGGTAGTTTGTTTTTTTCTGCTGTCCCTCATGAATTTCATAAAAAAATGCCATCGCACCATTTCGCAATATGCACTACTAATCATGATGAGCGATTTATTGGCAAGTCAACAAACTGAACGGATCAAATAATGTTTGACAGGGTGATCTGGAACTATGCGACACAAGCGACGTGAGTCTGAGCCCCCAGGACATGGATGACGACGGGGGCAAGGTCGTTATTGTGGGAGTGTGTGCGATGGAGAAGAAGACGCAGAGCAAGCCGATGAAAGAAATTCTCACCCGGTTACAGGAATTCGAGTACATCAAAGTGATTGTTTTCCAGGAGGACATTATCTTGCAAGTAAGAGTACTTTAGGTTTAGTATCGCCGAATTTCGATTTTATGTGTATATTTTCTCTCCGGAAAAAAATTTTCAGTGGTGTTAAATTAACAAGTCTTATTGTCTTTTTTTTACTTTTGTGCAGTGATGAGCAAATTCGTGTGCTGAAATTTGGATAAATACCAAAAGTTTTACACGCGGTATACCGGGTGCCCAGAATTTCCTTGACACATGAAAACCGGCTCAAACAAGGACTGAGTTGTAATTCTGAAGGTACTATAAGGTCTATCATACCACGCATTCAAAGCATTTTTTTTACGTCATCCCTAAAAACTAACCTCCAACTTTTTGTTTTCAAATAACACCCCATAGGTTTTACTACATATGTGATGACCCTATTTTATTTAAAATCTCGTGATACCTTTAATAATATACGCAAACTTATTTGTTTCCCGAGAAATCTTAAGTATAATTTAAATAAAATAAGAATTTGTTTGACGCCTAATATTTTTGTAAAAAAACGGAAAAGGTACTGAATTACTTATAATACCATGCTTTCGAAAGATATGTCTTTTTTATCCTTTTTTATTACAAAAATATTACGCCTCAAACAAACCATTATGCTTATGACTACCAAATAAAAAAAATGGTTTGTGTATGAAATCAAAGACAGTACAAGATTTTAAGTAGAATAAAGACTTCTGTTATGTAGGGATAGCTGTGCTTTTTCAAAAAAAAGTTGGGGGTGAGTTTTCGGGGTTGAAGTACAAAAAAATGTTTCGAAAGCATGGGATACACTTAGTTTTCTTTTTGATCTGTTTTTGTTACGAAATTATTACGCCTCAAAAAAATCCTTATTTTATTTAACTTATGCTTAAGACTTTGCGAAAAAATAGGTTTGTGTATAAAACCAAAGGTACTACCCAACTCGTTGGTACTACCTACCTTAAAAATCAGTAACATGTTCACTTATTTTAATTCAATACGCTTACACTAATTCAAAAACATCATAAATAGGTGAACAGGTACGATACTTTAGAAAAAACAAATATTGAGGAAAATAAAATAATTCTCATTTTTGTTTTCGTTTCAAAAGAATCATATCTAGCTCAAAATATTGCCAAAATACTGCGTGTACAAACCATTGGAAAAACTTGCCGATTATAAATGTCGAATTGAAAACCTAAATTCCGGAGCATAGCCAGGATTATATTCGGGTGACTGAGACTAGTGGTTGGGTCATCAACCACCTAATTGTGATAAATATTTTTCAGGAGGGGGTCTGTAATTCGAGGGACTGAATCACCTCAAGCTCCTCCGGTTATACAAGCTGCCAAGCCTCTCTGGTTATACAGGGGATTTGTTCTTTGATGAGTTTTGACAAACCGCTCCATTTCAAAGACACAGGATAAAAAAATTGCGACATTTTGTTATAAAAAATTACATGGTAACTTGCTCAATCTACTATAAATATCAAAACGACTTCCACCAGTTTGGATACAAGCAGGCAATCTTCTCATCAGTGATTGTCGAACTCCTTCAAACACACTAGGTCCGTTTTGATCCATCCAGGAAAATATTTATCGCCATAAGGAGGATAGGTGGTCGATAATCCAACCACTAGATGCAGTCACCCCAATTTGGATTCTGGCAATGCTCCTGAATGTAGATTTTCATTTCGACATTTGTACCTTTTTGTTTTAGAGAGTTCGGCAATCACTGACGAGAAGATTGCCTGCTTTTATCCAAGCTGGTGGGAGTCATTTTGAACATTATTGTAGATTTAGCAACGTATCACTTATTTTTCTATAATTAAATGTAGCTGTCTCACCCTTTAAATTTTTGCTGCATGTTTTTCAAACCAGAGGGGCTTCAGCTCCTCAAATTATCTTCGCTATTTTTATTATGTATTACACCTCACCTGAAAAATATTTGTCACTATAAGGATAATAGGTGGTCGATGACTCAACCACTAGACGCAGTCCCCCCAATTTGAATCCTGGCTAAACTCCTGAATGTAGGTTTTCAATTCGACATTCATACCTTTTTGAAAAGCTGAGATTGTGAGCAAGTTTTTCCCGTGTCTGTATGCGCAGTGTCTTCGGGTATTAGGTATTTACTCTCCGCCCATCACTGCTATGTGTCGTCGGCCTCGTCATTAGCCTAGTATTCTGTGTAGGCTTTGTTACTGTTTACTGGCGGCGCTGTAAGAACAGCACTGTTGATTATTATGTGGAAGATATGGACATTTACTTTTGATTTCTAAGAAATAAATTTCTGTCTCTAGCGGGAGAACCTAGGATCACTTAACTAATCCACCCACATCTAGGCATCGTATACAAACTTTTCCGTTAACATTTGATTATGCATTACATGTACATGTACGTCCTCCGTTTGGTTACTCCAAAATTTTTGTTCATAGCCTAGTCTCCCAATTTTGAAAAACTAGATTTGTCAGTTGTTGAGGACATTTTTCAACCACAATTTGGATATATTACACAGGCATACTTTTATTTTTCATTATTTACACAGAGAGATATGTAATATATTCTGTAAGACATATTTCAAAAACTTTTCGGTTTTTCAAATTGCGCTTTTGGATCCGAGATATGTACGTGTTATATTAGGAATTTCAAAAACATTTTGGTTCTTCAAATTGCACATTTTGGACTTCGAGTTAAGGCAAAGTTTACAGTAAACAATTTCGAATTCGGGTTATGAGGAGTTCCTCAGGCCTCAGATTACCCAATCGTGATTCTCCTCCAAGCGACTGAGATGATCAAGTAAATGGACCCAACTATTGACTTCGATCCAGTGGTTTATTGAAATAAGGGCTTCACTTGGAAACCTGAAAAATAGTATGGTCTACTTTTTGGTTTGAAGTTTATTGATTATATTTGTAATTGTAGCATATCCATAGAGTCTTATCCTACGGAAGAATTCGAAATCAATTCGTGATTTAACTTTATACAGGCAGATTCCATTACCTTGCTTTTATGTCTATCGCCATTGTGTAGTATATTCTGTGTGATTTTGGTTTCCAAACATAAACACATTTTGTAGCTCGGTTGTACAGTCAATTCGGAAAATGAGATGTTATTATAGAGAGATGAGAGAGAGATAGAGAAATATGTTAAATGGGCAGCCTACCAATTTTAATTACCAATACATGAGTGCAGTTTCAACAACCTATTTCGAGTATTTATTAAGTATTTCGATCAAACGACGGTATATTACAATTTTGTATAACCTTGTAATTCCCGCTAATGACTTCTGAATGCAAACAGTGTATTGTTGTTATGTTTAATTAGAAACGATTGTTACATGTAGAATTTTTTCTTGTTGACTTTTTGTTTTTATCTTTGACATACATTCATTGCGGATCAAGTAACAGTGGTCTTAAGTTAAAAAGTAAAAAAAAAATTGTTTTTCATGAAGTGCCCTTCGCGGAATTACAATTCATGTTAATTTGATAAGACAATTATTCTTTGAACATAAACAGGGTGAGTTTCTAGTACCGGATCGGTCGATAACTCCACTACTATAAAAGATAATGTTCTATAGGGTGATCCATAACTACGTGGCGATGCAAACTTACTTTTTTTTAATGGGACCTCCTATATATTATTCCATATCTAGATTCTCCACCATTTTTATATACAAATCGCTGCCAAATGAACGTACTGTATATTGAAAATTCAAGAATGGAACATTATTTTTTGTACATGGTGATACAGGGTGAGGTAGAATGCAAAAAATAGACCGCTTTTTGTTTAATGTAACTCCCCCCATATTTTATTAGACCAAAAAATTGCTTTCAAAGTGCTCTTTCATATTTCTATAGCATTTCACATACGTACATTCATCAGTTTCTGAAATATTTAGATTTTTTTTTTGCAAATTGTAAATATGCCTTGTATTTGTGTAATGAAATTTATTTATTTTAAGAAAGTGCTGCGAATTTCATTTGTATTCAATGAACAGCTAAAATATAAGGCCATTATAGTATTTGATGAAGTCAAAACCCTGATTTATCGAGAGGATATAAGTCAAGTGTGCTGAGGAAACAATTTTATAGTACGTGATGCATAATTATCAAGCAGATATCTATCAGGTAGGCTATGAAATATTAGCTGGCCTAGTCCGAATAAAACGATTCTTCAATCTTTCAAATGCATCAGTTTTAGAGTGCCTCCGTTCTGGAAATCGCTGTCTAGAGGCAAGTACGCAATTTCTCAAAGATTCTCCTAAATACTTGTTCCTTTATGAAAAAATTCATTTTTAAATCTCGGTTTGCACATAGTACGAAATTATTGAGCAGGTTATATTTCAAAGCCTACCTGATAAATCTGCTTGCTAGTTATGGATCACATCTATAAAATTGTTTCCTCAGCATACTTAACTTATATTAATATTATAAACCGTCAAACTCTATTATGGCCTTGTAATTTAGTTGTTCGTTAAATAAAAATGAAAGTCGGTAATATTTTCGTAAGATAAATAAATTTCAGTACACAAATAGAAAATATATTTAAAATTTGCAGAAAAATCGAAATATCTCTGAAACTGATGAAGGAAGGCATATGAAATGCAATACAAATATGAAAGAGTTTATAGAAAGTAATTTTTTGGCATAATAAAATATTACATGGTTACATTTAAAAAAGAGAAAATCTAGTTTTTACATTCTACCGCACCCTGTATATGAATATGCATCGGCGACTATTTTTACAGTTTGTGCTAAAACTAGATATTTTTTATGTTTCAATGAAAAAAATAAATTTATATTCGCTAATTTTTAATATACAGTACCTTCATTTGACAGCGATTTGGATATAAAAATAGTCATAAGTTTTGAAATACCCTGTATAATGTTACAATACCTTATATTTTAAGAACGGAAATCATTAGTAGAATCTAAATATGAAATAATATATAGGGTATCTCATTTAAAAAAGATAATGTTTATATACAACATTTTTTGCTATCCTCTGCAGTAGTGGAGTTATCGACCGATCCGGTACTAGAAACTCACGCTGTATAGTAAGCCCAACTTGTTTTAACTTGTAAGGAAATAAAACTGTTTGAAATTCCGCAAAAGTCATAGCTTTCTTTCCATCAATCTAAAAGAGGATGTAACTGTTGTAGAAGCACTGAGGGAGGATAAGTGTCGGTGCACGTTAGATTTGAAACGGTGCAGGTTGTAATCATCGGGAAACAAATTCCCCGGCAACTCATTCCACCGCGTCATGTGATCAGACAACAAGCGTTCTGTCCCCGTCTATTGTTGTCCCACAAGGTGTAGTGAGCATTACTGTCACACATCTCAGTGAAAATAAGCTCTTCGTCGAGACAGTATTCCACAAGGTCCACTAACTCCTTTGATGGCGGTAATCCACTTGAATAGTAAGTCGAACATACCACTAGGCTTCTTTCAATACTTTTCTTATTGCTAACCTAAGTCGTATCATAACTGCAATCAAGTCTGTACTAGTGAAGTATGTTAGTTGCCTTGCCAAGCTCTAGGCTTAGAACTCTAAACCTATTAATATATACTTCTCTCGGAGTTTCTGGATGAGAATAATGTCATAGTTCATAGTAATCTCGTAGTGTTTGTCATGCAATGTGCAAGTTAATTTGAATGAAAGGAATAAGACCTACCATCATCATAGGGCTCCTCTTCCTTCTACTTGACAAGCGCCATAATTGTAGGGCTCCCCTCCTTTTCACTTGACAATCACGATCAGTGCCCCCTTTGGAACTATGGCCACCCTTGTTGTCTGAATCTTGGTCGTCCTAACCTCGATATGCCTTGCAATAAGACTTCATATGGCCCTAACTCCCACTGGGGCAGACTGGTAGAACCCCTTCTGGAGTGCTGCTCATTGATCCCGCCGAGACTGACCCTGAGAGGCCTCACCAGTACCGTCACCCGCGGTAGGCGTCTGCTGTTACTTGGTTTGGAACTCCTGGCTTACACCTGACCGTAAGAAGCTCTGCTCCTCACCTTTTTCTTACTCAGCAGTGTAAAGACTGCCGAGGTCGCGCAGCTGCAGAGCCGCAGTTACGCCCAAATTAAGGAGTTGACACTGAGATCAAAACCTAAGCCTTTCGGTTCCCGCTTGCTCTCAAGCTTCCTCCATAAGCTAGGTTGAATCACTGCATTCTGCGTAGCCATTCTTCTAAGGAGGACATCCTAAATGAGGGCCAAGCAACCAGTCCTTGGTCCGATACGTAGGTAGCATTGGCCTCCAGCCATTGCTGTGAGGACGATTCCTCCCACACAAAGATGGCACTCCGCTACAGTAGTAATAGTCAGCTAATCTAGGAACATTCCCCCCAACAGAGAAACTATCAATCAATCCACCGATTTTTTTTTTGACAATAAATACCTTATATCCGTGAGTTGAGCTCCAGCTTAAAGGCGCGTACACATACAGCGAACGAATTCATTCGGATAATGTGTCTGTACCAACGAATGGGTTCGTCTTCGCCTAAGGAGGACTCCCTAAATGAGAACCAAGGAGCCTGGCTATGGCCTGATATACATGAAGCATTGGCCTCCAGCCATGGCTGTAAGGACAATTCCTCACACACAAAGATGGCACTCCGCTACAGTAGTAATGATCAGCTAATCTAGGAAAATTCCCGCCAACCGAGAGCCTATCCATCAATCCACCACAGGACAATCTAATTTATAGTTTACAAGCTTGTATGAAAAGGACAAGGCAAGAAGGTTGCGTCTTAATAATAGTCAGTCCATATGGAATGATGTTAATAATATATCGTTATCAATCCCACTTTGAGGATAGTATCCATTACGTTTAAGAAAAAAGTATTTCAGTGCTCTGTGCTGCACTGACTCAATTTGACGAATTGCGTTTCCATAAATTGATGACCAGATTAACGCCGCATATTCTAGTTTACTTCTAACGAAGGTAAAATATAAAATTCTTAGGCCCGATTTTATCAACATACGCAATTTAACAAAGACTTTGACCAATCAGAGCAGCCCTTTCAAGAACATGCATCTGTCAAAGTACTCTGAAAATTATTGATTTCTCTTGAAGTTTACCTCAAAAAGTTCAAAAATGACATACTTTATATACAATCGACCATTGTAAATCATCTAGTATCTTTTCCAGTCTGATTTTCCACCCTACATGGGTGAAAAATTGCATTTTCTTGTTTAATCAAAAGTTTAGCAATTGCTAATCTCAACCAATCAGATTCCAGATTCCATTTCCATTTGATCGCTGGTTTCAATTTGTATCAAATGACATGATGACAAGAAATTCACTCATTGCATTATTTGGATAAAACAATTTATTATCGATAATAATTATAAATACATGCAATATATCCTTGTTTCATAGTAAAAAGGGGTAAACATAGCATTTTGTTACATTTCAAAAGTTAAACAAACGATTTAACTGTTAGGCAAGCTATTTTTCAAGCGTACATGTGCATTACTGGTTGCCTATCCAGAACGGCAAAGCTCATCATTTAGCTGCGTATAACCGTATATTTTATATAAATGCTGCATCTTTAGATCCTCTGTGAATATTTCTATAAGATGGTCTATAACAAACATGCATCCAGTAAATGAAAGATTGATTCTTCATAAAAGTATATATATTTTTTCTATAATCCATCTGACTGACGGAGGTGGGATTTGTAATTATTGAACAAGGTAGTGCCTGTGATTGATACTATACCTTATCCACCGAACAAAGGGAGTAACCATGCACAATATATACTCTGTTACCTGATACTTTAAACTGGCTTGACGTCTATTTGATAGGCATCAGCTGACGAAGAAGAGTATCTCAAATTTAATTTTTTACTAGTGGTGTTGATTGGCAATCCTGTGATCAGGAAAGTATTAGTAATATTCTTACTAAATATCTCATTGCCCAAAAGAAATGGCTATTTTTTAAACAAGAAATGCTTCAATATCCAGAAAATTGCAGCAAAAATGGTTGGTTAAAAGAAATGGATTATTTTATTGATTTGTATATTGTTAGAGACTATCAAAATACTCCTTTATTTAGCAATAAAGACAACTCAATGAATAGCTTGCATCGCTAGTGGGATACTTATTGGTTAAAATGCCAGATTTTCCGAGAAAATGTAAAATAAGCATAAACGCCAGAGCATAGACGAAAACGTCACCAAGTGTCATTTACTCGTCATTAGCAGAACTTGCACTCAGTACAGCCCTGTGTTCCTTCAAAGCTTAACATTGATATGTCAAGACTCAATTTGGGGTATTTTTAGTTATCACTAACCGAACAGCTGTTCGCTGTTGACATGGCTGACAGTTTAAAGTATCGGGTAACAGGGTATACGTAAATTTTTACTGTACGGTCAAGGGTTATATGCACACCGTCTACAAAACTGCATACTCAGAGCAGTGATGTTATTATAAACAGAAAAACTAAGTTCGATTTATCCGAGTAAAGCCCCAAAATATGGATTTGAAATAATTTTTTACTCCGTTTCTTCAGTGAATGCAGTATAGGTACTTTTATGATTCTGTCACAAATTATCGCAGTTTGCAATTGGTAATTATAGAATAATTATAATGTAAACATGAAAAATGTGGCATTAATTTGCAAATTAATAATGATAATAATAATAATAAATGCCTTTATTAATTCATCTACGGTAGAGGCGAAGTTTAGCCAGCTGGCTACTCTGCCACTTAACCTCTACGCAGACAACACGACATCGCTTTGTTCTGATATTCTGCTATGATTTTGATCCATGAATTCTAAAATATTTTTGACAAAAGTGTCATCCAGCTTTGACGTTTTGTTTTCAATATTGATAATATACTATTGGATGATACTTATTAACATAGCCCTCAATACCCAATAGAAAGCTTTTGCTAAATAACATCCAATAGAAAAGCTTTGTCAAAGTCTTTGTTAAATATGCGTGTTGATAAAATCGGGCCTTAAACTATCAATATTAGTAAAGCTGGACCAATTTCTAACTAAATATCCAAGACTTTTGGACGCCGATGCTACAATATTTGAAATATGATCCTTAAAACTTAATCTAGTGTCAAACATTACGCCTAGGTCTTTGAAGGAATCTACTCTAAGGATTATCTATCCGTTTATATTATAATCATCATATAAGGTCTGTTTTTGCAGAGAATCACAAACCAGTCAGAGCCAATCAGTATTCCCCATTGCAGTTGTCAAACTATTTCTGACTAGTACTGGCCAATCAAATTGACGATGACTAGTTTGTGATTGCTGTAAAAACAGACCTAATAAATAGGATGTTGTTTTTTAGTGAAAGTTAGAATTTTACATTTAGGTATATTCAGACTTGGCGCATTTCTTTGTATCAAAAACGAGAGTGTTGTGGAATCCTATTGACGTTGATTGTAAAAGCAAAACAAATAAACTACATTTCAAAAGGTCTGCTTCGGACTTCCATTGTCTATATAATTTTAGATTACAATGTTTCGATTGATGTGGTATCTTCAAGACCAGACCTTTTGAAACATCTACCTTGTCTACAAATTTCAAACAACAAATAAACTAGATGTCTGGAATGAAATTGCTGTTTTTATATTTTGAATATATACGTCGAGCTAGTATAGGAATCATCTGTGGCCAAGAATCGTAAAGTCAGCATTAATCTTTCTAATGCAGGTATCGAGTTTCTGAATGGCGTGTCTTGTTTACTAATTAATTGGAAACCAATTCGATTTAATAACCATTCGAAGTCGGTGGAATTTATTTTGCAAAACTTTTGGAAAAGGCCATAACCGATTTCGGCTGTCAAATGATGCATTAAATCCGTCTGTATTATTAATTCGTCTTCAGGCGCCATACTTACTGTCCGTTGAAGAACAATACCAGCACAAAACAAGGGGAATGAAAGCGAAAACATTCGTTCGGTAAGTGTAGACGGCAAGCCAATTGTATAGTAAAGCCCATAGATATACCATTTGTTTACAAAGTGAGGATCTCCGCAAAAAGTGCCGACAGAGAAAGGGAACGGGGTCGGACTGGGCATTCGAATTCGTTGGAGCGGACAACAACGAAAATGTTCATTCCATCCAATAAAGTGCTCATACATCAGTTGGTTAAACAAGATGTTTGAAACTTTATTATCTGTTGATAAATATATGGTTGAGACATTTCAATATAAGTGTATAAACCATATGGTAAATTATTCCTTTCTACACTCAATTTTAACGTTCGATTCGTTGTTTTAGTTGTCCCCAAATTAAGTCTATAGCACTGAAAATGCAAAAATAGGGAGGCAACCTTAAGACATTATGACCATACTTTTTAGCTATGCTTTCTATGACATATTGTTTCTCAAACTGTTCAGTGTGGAGGACTTCCAATAATTCAGTTTTTTTTTGTAAGTTTCTTCAAAGTACAAATCCTGTTTTATGAGAAAATCTTGTATTTCCGCCTTCGATAACGTTGAATTCGGAATTTTGTACCTTTGTCTGGAGTGATATCTTGCGTTGTCCATTACAGTGACGCTAAATGGCTTTAAATTGGGAATAAGGGTATACTCAAACCATTGCTCAAATATTCCCGAGTCCATATTGTTGTGGTAGTCTATATTGCAGTCTTCAATTTTCTTTCCGCAGTGTAAGATAACTATACGGGATCCTTGATTTGTTGGAACGCCTTTTAGCTAACACTTCTTTGTACCGTCGGTCCATCCCTTTTTAGCGGTATCATGGGTATCATACCAGGTCTCGTCAAGGTAGTACACTGACCTCCCCTCGTTCCGGTATTGCTCTATCTTATGCAAGTAATCGTGCCGCCATCCCACAATCCTTGCACTTTCGATTATAGCTATTCGTTTGTTCACAGTTCTGTACCTAAACCCAATCTTCCTAATCCATCGCTGCAATGTACTCCTTGGATACTGTTACCCCATTCTAGCCAATTGTCTTTGAACGGATTCGATTGTGGGCAGTTCATTAATTTTGTACTTTTCGTACACAATATTCCTCAATAATTTTGTGATCGTGGGATCTAGTTCTTTTGAAACACCAGCATCAAACCTACGCTTCCTCTTTTGTGGCCCCTTTCTCAACATTTCACACACTGTTGGATATGGAACGTGTGTCAGAATTGACGTCTTTTTGATCATACTCCCCTTATTTTCATTCTCCGGATCCTTCGTTAGTTCATTATCATTTAGTACTATTTGTTTTGCATCTGCGCTAAGATGTGACCTTTTGTGAGGTTTTAATTGGTCTACCTCCACCTCCCTCTGTTCAAATTCATTATCAGTGTCCGTACTATAGTCACTACTTTCACCACCGTAATGACAAACCGCCGACGTAGCTTCACTGCTGCAGGGTAATTCACATCGCTGTGAAATCCCATTATCTTCCCAAGGCCGAAACATACTCTAGCTGTCACACTTCCGAAAAAAACGTCCGATTCAGACAGAAAAGTAACGCACAAAAGTAAAAGCAGATTGGCGTTGCTATCAATAACGGCAGTAATACCTGCCTAAACAATTTGACTAAGTCCGGTCCTCTTCATCGATGGAGTCGCTAATAATCCTGGAATGTGTCGGTTTTATCATAGTTCAGTCAAAATATACATCGTGAACGTCATCCGACAGGATTTACGTTCAAATACAACTTAGTGTTTCATTTTCACCATTCTAAAAGGTTACGTTTTGTTAGAAAATTGGTTAAAAGCACATTCCATGAATTGGTTACGAGTACGAAAGTAAAATAATGGTAACCATCGAATATTATCAAAATTGTATCTATTCCAAATGATGAACTGTACTAAGAGATGGTATGCAGTTTTTATATAGCGCAAAACGTACACAAATGGTATATCTCTGGGCTCTACTTTATCAGCAAAGGCCAAACGAATTTGTCTAAATCGTTCCGAACGAATTCCTATAACCTTTCGGAACGATGGCCAAAGAGCGATGACCTTTTCTCACGCGTAGCTTGTATGCACGGTTTTTTTGAGCATTCTTCCTCAAAGAGGAGCTGTTAGGAATCACGTCGTCAGATCTCAAGCGTTTTCCAGTAGCGCTAGCTACACTATTCGATACCACTAAAGCGGCACCCAACGACGCCCTTCCCCGCACGAAGGATCTCCAGGAGTGCCCTCAGCGGGAACGTTCTGGTTTACCAACCCATTGAAGGTCTGCGCCGCAACGCAAGTCTTCGCATTTAAGCCCTCTGTTTCACAGAGTCCGTTATACTATGTTTTTGCAGCTACATGGTGCGCCTTTTTCTACGAGCTCTGGTCAACGTACGATTGGGTCGTCCCCAGCTGAGGAGATTCCTGGTTATTGCGGTCCTCTATGCATTCGGATTTATGTTTCTCCATATTTGTTCAACTAGTAATTACTTGAACTTTATTTGAAATTTGAACATGAGTGTTGAACCAAAATGACACGCTTTCGTTATTCATTGTATCGAACGTTATTTATCCACACTAAGTTACTTTCACATGATACGCATATCAATTTTACTTCCCACACCGATAGGTGAGGGGAGTATTGTGATCGCGAAAATTTTCGATTTTGAGATAACACGCTTTTTGGACGTTTTATGATGTCTACATAACGAAAATCCACGTCACTCATTTCCGTCGGTCTGTCTGTCTGTCCGTCGGTCTGTCTGTCTGTCTGTCGGTCTGTGCGCGTTTTTCTAGCCTCGTAATCTCAGTAACTGCTGCATGGATTGTGATGAATTTTGGGCAGCGATATGCCGTGGGGTCATAGTAGGTAATGTTCTTATAATTTTGAAAATCGGTGCAGGGGCGGCGGAGTAATTAGCAAAAAACAAAAAAAATTAAATATTCCCCAAACTGCGTTTTTAGGTGTTTTAGGGGTTCCTGATCATTTTCTACTTTTTTTGAGTGGGGGTGAAATTGGGGTGGTTGGGGGGTGGGGGGTTGTAAATCTCAAAAATTTGCTGTACTCATAATAGGCTATCCATTAACCTGTAAATAAAGACCTAGCGCCATAATACCCTTTTTTAGGCCCATCCGAACATTGCCTTGCCTATTCCAGAAACCAGAGACTTAGAATTTTCTGATAAATACATAGGAATATTGCTTTAGATAGTTCTGTATTGAGCAACGTAAAAGTTATGGAATGGATTTTAATGAAACTTTGTCACAGTATTACTACCGCGGCGAGGATGGAAAACGCGTATGTTTTGGAAAAATCATGTCAGTGGCGGCGCAGCAATAATAAAAAAATAAAAAAAACAAAAACGCCTCAAACTTTGTTTTTAGGCGTTTTATGGGTTCCTGACCGTTTTCTACTTTTTTTTTTGGGTAGGGGTGAATTTGGGGTGGTTCGGGGGTGGGGGGTTGTAAATCTGCAAAATTTGTTGTATTCATAATGGGCTGTCCATTGACGTGTGAATGAAAAACCTAGCGGCATAATACACTTTTTTAGGTCCATTTGAACATTGCCTTGCTCATTATATAAACCGAGGAACTTAGAATTTGTGATGTATACAGACGTGATACAGACATACGAGTATTGTTTTGGATCGTTCTATATTGCGTAACGCGAAAATTATTCAATTGATTTTAACGAAATTTTGTCACAGTATTACTACCGCGGCGAGGATGGAAAACGCGTATGTTTTGGAAAAATCATGTCAGTGGCGGCGCAGCAATAATAAAAAAATAAAAAAAAAACAAAAACGCCTCAAACTTTGTTTTTAGGCGTTTTATGGGTTCCTGACCATTTTCTACTTTTTTTTTGGGTAGGGGTGAATTTGGGGTGGTTCGGGGGTGGGGTGCTGTAAATCTGCAAAATTTGTTGTATTCATAATGGGCTGTCCATTGACGTGTGAATGAAAAACCTAGTGGCATAATACACTTTTATAGGTCCATTTGAACATTGCCTTGCTCATTATATAAACCGAGGAACTTAGAATTTGTGATGTATACAGACGTGATACAGACATACGAGTATTGTTTTGGATCGTTCTATATTGCGTAACGCGAAAATTATTCAATTGATTTTAACGAAATTTTGACACAGTATTACTACCGCGGCGAGGATGGAAAACGTGTATGTTTTGGAAAAATCGTGTCAGTGGCGGCGCAACAATAATAATAAAATAAAAAAATAAAAACGCCTCAAACTTTGTTTTTAGTCGTTTTAGGGGTTCCTGATCATTTTCTACCTTTTTTTGGGTAGGGGTGAATTTGGGGTGGTTGGGGGGGTGGGGGGTTGGAAAACTGAAAAATGTTTTGTATTCATAATGGGCTGTCCATTGACCTGTGAATGAAAAACTTAGCGGCATAATACCCTTTTTTTAGGCCCATCCGAACATTTCCTTGCCTTTTACAGAAACCAAGGGACTTTCAGTTTTGTGATGTATACATATACGAGTATTGCTTAATTTCGTTCTATTTATATTGCGTAAAGCAAAAATTATTAAATTGATTTTAATGAAATTTCGACAAAGGGTTGACTATCGCGGCGAGAGTGAAAAACGCGCCAGTGTCTGAAAAATCGTGTCAGTGGCGGCGCAGCAATAATTAAAAAACTAAAAATACGAAAACAGCTCATACTTCGCTTTCAGACGGTTAGAGTTTCCTAATCGTTTTGCATCGTTCAGTTGAAGCATGCAGAATGAAAACTGTGGCGTCCTAGTTTCTAAGGAGGGAGACGCAAGAAACTATTTACGAAAGTTTTGTGTTGTACAATACGTTTTTTGCGGGAGGGTGGGCGATGATTTGGTTGTAAGGGGATTTCAAACTATAGCTTCATGTAATGGCAAAACAATAAAATGAAATCATTATGTGTGGGAGGTACTGAGTCAATCAACTTGACTCCATTTTTTTGATTAAGAGTCGGACATATCATTGGCTTATTTACCATTGCCAATGGTAAGCGTTAAGTTAAGGGCATCCAGTTCCCCAACAGCGAGGCCACGAATTACTTACCTGATTCGCCGGATTGTCAGTCATTGAATCGGGACTAACAATTCGTTGCCCCCTCCCACACGACGGAGCACATAAGGGATGGATTTTGTGGGGATCTCTTAAGTAAACAGTAATTCGAAAACTTATCATGTGGTCGCCTTTCTATTCCTTGGTGCTTCACTGACCTAACAATAAGAACCACAGAGGTAGCCGAAACTTCAGCAAATTTTATCTCAAATATACACAGTGTCCCAGGATGAATCCCAAAAATTTTAAGGGATGATTTCATATGTTTATGCTTAATAGATGTAAAGTTGAAATGTCCGTAATTAGATCGTGAACATAAACTACGTATGGCCGCTAGTATCATATTCGTACGTTACGAATAGCTGAGAATTGAGATGAAAAATCGACAAAAACATTAAAATTACCTGTTAGCGTAATCCTACTAAATGACCTTCTCCCTTTTTGCTGTAAAATAGATCAGAAATTCGCGAAAGTGAAAGTGAAATAAGGTGGGCCACACTCGTTTCAGTTATCTTTACAACCAAGTTTAAGAATAACTCCTGGGGGTGGGCTGGCTCAGTGGTAAGAGTCGAGCGCTCGTGACCGGAAGGTCCCGAATTCGATTCTTGTTAGAGGCGAAACTTTATTTGTGGTTTTTTCAATCAGAAATAAATATCCATAAAAAAACTCAGCGAGAATCCCCATCGGAGCCTTCACTGATGGCTTCTAATTAACAGCACCGTTCCTAGAGTGGCGCCGGGAAACAGTAACAAAGCCTACACAGCAGCAAAATAGTCGATGTCGATGACACAGAAGTAAGAAAAAGAATAACTCCTTTTGATATCGGCTTCACATTCCAAACCCTAAGTGCGATTTCTTTTTTCGGGATTGGTCCTGAGACACGGTGTATACAGCTTTTATTAATGGGCCAGTGGGGTTCTTTGAAAACATCATAATATCTTTCAAGTAGTTTTTACGATTCCTCTGGCGCTTTTATTCCAATAATCCTAATGCCTTAATTGGATTTTTTAGAATATGTGACTCAGTATCTTATTGGATTTTCCTTACATGAGCTGTGCAATATTCCTCAACCCTTGGTAGACTCAATGAAGGTGGACAATTCGCAAGGAAAAACTCAATGCTATATTAGCATGTACAGGGTGACCTAATAAGAATGGACGCCGGCAATATCTCGGTAACCGTTCATCGTATAATTTCGAGCAAAAAATATTATTAGGTAAAACGGCTAAGAGAAATCGCTGGAAATTATTTTCAAGTTTCGCAAGTAGCCGCTAGGGGGCGTAACTGTTACGCTCAATCATAAAAACGGCTTTTTCTCAAAAAATTTCCAAATAAAGGTATACTATAAATTCTACCATCATGTAGATGAACAATTCTCGATTTTTTTTGTTAGTCGTTTTTTGCTCTATCTTGTAAGATGTGGTGGTGGGTGAATGTCATAAAGCTTTTTATTTAGGTGGCCATAACTTTGGTATAAGTTAACGGAATTAAACAAGCTAGGTCTCATTTGAAAGAGCTTTTCTTGCCTTGTAATTTGTTATATAAAAATTGTCCAAGGTTATCTTGACTCAGTAGCTACAGGGCGGTATTTGACATAATAACAATTATTACGCATTATTACGAAAATTTTAAATGGTATGCTATGTCTCTTTTAACATAGATATATAGAGGACAAAATTCTTAAAAAGCTAGCGAAAGATTAAACTTTCTAGCTATTTTCAAACAGGAGAAATAAGTAAAACAAGTATTCTGACAAGTGTGCTGTGAGTTTCAGAAACAATTGCCGCCCGATATGGATATAGCCTCCGTCTAATCGTTTTAGTAATATTTTATAGATAATACTCAATTAAATCGTATTTTGACTTTCTGAAACTCAATCTTCATAGTAATGGAACTTTTAAAAGGAACAAACAAAAATATCAATGTGAATAGAACTAAAAAATTAAGACCAATTAACAGCAAAATAAAGCAAAATAAGGCGGCATAATAACAAGGATAACAAACAAATGATACACAAACGTCATTCACATGCGCATACCATACCTATTGTCAGTGTTGCCAGTATTCGATATCGTTTTAGATGTACTTACGCATCCATTCTAGTGTAGATAAACCTGCTAGTTTGAGCATCTAGAGCAACAATGAAAATAGGTATGGTATACGCATGTGATTTAGGTATATGTATTTTATCCATTAAAATTGTTATTATACCACCTTATTTTGCTGTTAATTGGCCTTAATTTTTAAGATCTATTCACATTGATTTTTTCTTACTATCTTTGCTATCGAATTCATATAATACTTTGTCATCAGCTCAAATTGACGTTTAATAATGATAAAAATGATAGTCAATTTTCTACTGTAGTTTGTTTTTGATTGCTTCTTTTAAAAGTTCCATTATTATGAAAACTGAATACAGCAGCTACTGGCGCCTACTACGCCACCTGGTGGTTGTTTCAGAAAGTCAAAATACGATGTTTAGTATTTTTACTTGAGTATTATCTATAAAATAATTACTAAAACGATTAGACGGAGGCTATATCCCTATCGGACGGTAATTGTTTCTGAAGCTCACAGCACACTTGTCAGAATACTTGTTTTACTGATATCTCCGGTTTGAAAATATCTAGGAGGTTGAATCTTTCGCTGACTTTCTATTGAGTATTCCCATGAATGAAATAACTACCAAAATAATACAAAATAAAACTAATCAAGGATGCTTTCTCCAAGCTTAGTGACTTATTCTACTACTAACCAATCCTCGGCGCTCATGACACATTAGCAGCGATACAATCTATACAGATTTTAAGCAAATTAAGACATTACATATTCTTTTATACATGAACCCCCCTAAGGTCACCATGAACCCCCTCCATGGTGAAAGCCTAGCTACGGCCCTGATCTTAAAAGAGATATAGCATACCATTTAAAATTTCCGTAATAATGCGTAATAATTGTGATGATGTCAAATACCGCCCTGTAGCTACTGAGTCAAGATAGGCTTGGACAATTTTTATGTAACAAATTATTAGATAAGAACAGCTCTTTCAAACGAGACCTAGCTTGTTTAATTCCTTTAACTTATACCAAAGTTATGGCCATTTAAATAAAAAGCTTTATGACATTCCCCCACCACTACATCTTGCAAGATAGAGCAAAAAACGATTTAAAAAAATCGAGAATTGTTCAGTCTACATGACGGTAGAATTCATAATATACCTTTATTTGCATATTTTTTGAGAAAAAGCCGTTTTTCTGATTGACCGTAACAGTTACGGCCCCTAGCGGCTACATGCGGAACTTGAAAATAATTTCCAACGATTTCTCTTAGCCGATATACCTGATAATATTTTTTCTGGAAGTTATACGATTAACGGTTACTGAGATATTGCCGGCGTCTCATTCACACTGTACATATTATTAAATTTCTGTTACAGAAGTCAGTTGAAGAGTGGCCTGTGTGTGATTGTTTAATATCATTCCATTCCAAAGGATTTCCATTGGATAAGGCTATACAGTATTCACAACTACACAACCCGTATGTTATAAATAACTTACATATGCAGTATGACATTCAAGATCGCAGAAAAGTTTATTCCATACTTGGTTCTGAAGGCATCGAGATACCTAGATATGCAGTTCTGGATAGAGATAGCCTAGATCCTAAACGTAAGGAACTTAAAGTGACTTTTAGTTTAGATTCTACACACTAGTTTTTTCAAGAAGTTGGCCTGATGGTCAGTAGTCTAATTCACATAAAAACTGATGTGAAAACGACTAAATTGTATCTAAATATTTCTTTCGATCATTCTTGAACAATCCTTTTGCGAGAGAACAGAAAAACGTAGCAACAGCAGACGCACTACATAGTTTAAAAGGTGCACCCGCGCTTCGCTGTAGTCTTAGCATCTTCAGTATAAATGTTAACTCCTAAGCCTCACCTTATATACCCAATCAACCATTCCATGCCCTACCTATTATTGCTTATTACCTGTCATAGGAATACATCAGATAACCACGTAATATTTGATAAACCAATAAAATAGCAAGCTCTTGTCAATCTGCCCTTTATCCTTATTCATTACTTTGACTTTTTGCTATTTATAAACTTTCATATACGTTCACACCGTTCAGCTATATACCTATATCTTCTGTCATACAGGATAGTCCACTTTTTAGTAGCAGTACTTTAACTTTCGATAGAAAAACTGACATTGAGGTGTAAATTTCATGGTTGCTGGACAGCTTCTTTTTTAAGATACAGGGTGGCAAAATTTGGAAAGAAAATTGTATTTTTATTAATTTCTTAAACATCATGGAACCGATTTTTTTTGCAAAGTGGCAGTGTTTTCACTGTAATAAGACGCTTAGTTAGCAAAGACTAGAAGATAATAATTATCATTTCCAGTGGCGTCTCGGGGGGGGGGGGGGGCAAACACACGATTAGTATTAGCAGACAAATCTACGCCACTAACTCTAAAAAAAATTAAATGTCGCTTTTCATATCAAACAGATGAAAATGAAAATGTTGTGTTCCTTGATGTTTCTTCCTATCACACTTTGTTTTTGAGGAAAAAAATAAAAAGCAGTTCATAGCCTGTTTAATCTATAATACAACATTTAATTTTTTCAAGGGCAGTGGCGTACATTTTTTTGCTAATATTATTTGTGGGACAGTCCCCCGAGACACCACTGGAAATTATAATTATCTTCTAGTTAGTGTTAACTTAGCATCTTATTGCAGTGAAAAACACTGCCAAGTTACAAAAAAAAATCGAAAAACGTTGATGATGTTTGAGAAATTAATATAAGATCAATCTTTTTCCAAACTTTGACACCCTGTATCTTAAAAACGAAACTCTAGCGCAACCACGTTTATATGATATTTCCACCTTAAAATAAGTTTTTCTATCCCCTGTTAAAGTCATGCTACTAAAAAATGGACCACCCTGTATATCTTAAACCTGCCACATTTTCTTTAAGCCTACTCTAAGTTGGGCATAATATATATGTAACATTTATTATAACCAGTACAGCTAATTTCATGCAAGGTTTTTAGAAGTTTAGGATTTTGAAAGATCAGTCTGGACCTAAATTTAAAGTGCTATTGGCCACTCAAAAGACAAGGTTTACAAACTTGATACGTAAGAATATTAATCAGGCCACTTGAAGGTCTGGCATGTAGGTATATGCGTATTCACAAGTGGCCCAAATAGAGTTGTTGTTAAATAATTTGTATCCTATTAACGTATATCAATGTCATCAATGGCACAAATTAATTTGTATGTAATTTATAGATAAATCATGATATCGTGATCTGAAAACATGTTTTTCTATTCATAACATTAAAAATCTATAAACAACTTAAATTCAAAAATCTCTCATCTGGGACGTTTCATCAAAATAAAGTTACAAACCTTCCTGTAGAATTTATTGTGATTTATCACGATTATATTTGCTGAATAAATTAGAGTGAAATGAATGTTGTAACTTTCAGATCATGAATTGGTGGAATCAGAGGATCACGTTGAAGTGAATGGTGTAACATTTAACAAGCCATTTGTTGAGAAACCAGTGTCGGCAGAGGATCACAATATTTACATATATTACCCAACTTCCGCTGGAGGAGGAAGTCAGAGATTATTCCGGAAAGTAATAAAACAACCTATTTGTTATTAACAAATATACATAATCAGCAAATATTCTCTTGTAGATTGGCAGTAGAAGTAGCGTTTATTCTCCAGAATCTAGAGTTAGGAAAACTGGTAGTTTTATTTACGAAGATTTCATGCCTACAGATGGAACAGATGTCAAGGTACTAAGTAATAACCATATTATCGAACATGTTTTATTCACGTGAGCACTAGCCATACCAGTAACTATTACCGATATTATTGATCTATTGAAGTATAAGCAAAATTGATAAAAGCACATATTTCTTGAACTAACTGGTATAAACAGATGCTAAACGGAGTGGTCTGCAAGCAAAAAATGTGATACCAAAAACAACAAAATGGCAACCGCCTTTATTGACCCAAACCACAATTTTTTTTTAAATAACAAAATTTAATTGTACACCACTTTCAAGATCATTAAAAACAATGGTCACTGGAAATTGTCAGTCTCAAAAGGTACTCGAAACTTTTGTCTATACCTCAGAGTAACAACTGAGCTCTATACAATTTTCGCGCAGTCCTCTTAATTTATGAATTGATTTTCTCTATTTCAATTTATGCGCCGGTACTCCGTCGAATGAATATATTTTTAACACGCTTTTATTAGCTTCACCTGTATGTTTGTTTTTATTTTTGTAACCGACTGCTTTGGACTCGATTTTGACCCACTTTAATTATTTGCCGAGTTGAACTACTAAACTTATATCTGTTTTTGAATTACCAGTTAAATTGAATTTGTACTAAAATTCACTTTAATTGAATAAATGTAAACGCCAACGGCACCAAGGTGTCTCCTGGATGTTTGATATTATGCTGTCAACATTTAATTGACAGTGAAGAATTCCTTAGAATTCTTTGTAACTGTTGCGCATGAGTTTTTCGAGCAAATTTAATACTGAACCACACTTTTTAGCTTTAGAAGACTTAAAAAATGGTCACTTTTCATTCGCTTCCAGTATATTATGGTAGAAGATTTTAACTTCATGGCGGGTGTTAATAGAGTGCCACAGGGTTTAACCAAAACAAAATTACTATTTCTTGGTAACTTATCTTGAAATATTTGGCACGAGATGAACCCAACGCATTGAAACTTGCGACATGTAATAAGTTGGACAGTAAGCTTACACTCGCAGGTTAACTGGACAAAATAGCAAGGGGTTTTTCTGTTGAATATCAAAATTTAGCTAAGAAAGTTTCCCATAGTACCTAGATTCCTTTTGGATTTTAAATTTACTAATTTAATTGGTACTAAGCTCTTATACTGATATTCAGGTTGAAGAGATCGTGTTTCAAATAGCCTGTATTGAGATAGTCGAGTCTGTACAATCGAAAGAAACTATATAAACGAATGTCAGAGTTGGATCTGGAATGCCAAATCTCCAATGCAGCTAACAGATAACATACATACGGGCAAAGCAAGACAAATTCATTGAATTCGCTAATGAAACATTTGAAAAAAAATGTTCTTATTTGACCTGACAAAGGCTTCTGGATTCTGTTCAATATGGCATTTTAGTTGAAAAGCTCTCGTTTTATTGATTCCATACCGATAGTATTAAACTCATAACCTCATACTTGAGTAATCGTCAACAGTATGTGTGGTTTGAAAACTATTCCTCTAGTTCCTCGGCCGTTTCTGATGGTGGGCCACAAGGCTCGGTTTTTGGCCCAATTCTTTTTCTCATACTAATACTGATAATGTCATTGTATACGCAGACGATACAACACTGATGCACAGACATATTTCCGCAACAGCGCTTGTAGATGAATGTATAACACTACAAAGCAGTTTTAAAGACTGGTTTGAAGCAAATAAATTGACACTCAACCAGTCAAAGTCACAGACGATGGTCTTAAGCTTGCGCAGCAATACCATGGATACCTTGGGGTTAATAAAGTTCCTAGGAATAACGTCGATCCTCATTTGACATAGGAATCACATTTTAACCATGTAACATCCATACTATCTGTGTGCTAAGTGCATTTAACTTATACGAAATCTAAAAATTGTTGTTTCAGACACTGTGGTTCAAAATTGCTACTGTTCATACCTTAACTCACGAATTAAATACGCAATTTTCAACTGGGGTCACTCAGCACATATGGAAAAAGTTTTTGGGGCACATAGACGCTGTGTAAAATATATTGCTAATATCGGATACACTGATCCATGTAGACATAGCTTCATTACATTGAAAATAATGACCCTTCCTAGCATATACAGGGTAGGCCAATAGTGAGTAGACCGACCACGCTAGAGACCCTTGAGGGCTATAACATAAGATTATTTTCACTTAAATTTTGACGTTTATACAAGGTGATTAATATCAAACTTTCATTTTTTGAATGGAGCCCCTATATATTATTGCATATTTGGATTCCTTGGTGAATTCTAGTGTGACTTTGAGTATCATACATGGAACATTGAATGAACCGTTTAGCCGCAAATCACCATTTTTGGTATAAGTAGGTATCAGAAAAAAAAAGAATATCGCAGCGATTATAAAACCTAGAAGGCCGTAACTTTGCGGTATGACCAAGCATGACACGCGTCACCTTAGGTCAGACGATTAAGGTTTTGGCGTGAAAATCGCTAACATTGGCTGAATGAAAATCACCAAAAATGGCGACTTCGACGGTTGTGACTGTGAAAATTGTCAAACACGTAACACCCATTATGACATATTCTGTGGGTGACCTATTACGGAAATGCAAAATATAAAACTTATAACTCTTCTGGAAAAGAATTTCCACATATCTAGCAGAAACAATTATGTCTAAAATTTAATGTAATAAAATGTGTACTCAGATAGATTTGGGAAATCACAAGTCATCATTGTATAAGAGATATCAAACAACACGAAACTAGAATCGGTATATTTATTGAATGGAAGCTTTATTGCATACTAATGAAAACATATTTCAAATCATCTCGAGTTAAAATTCTAATTGTGTGTAATTGACCATTTTTTAAGCTGTTCTGTTTATTATAGTACGATATTGCTTTGTTATGATTGTTATTATTAATTAATTTTGAGATTGCATTCGAAAGATCCATAAGCGTCTTCTCTCATAAGAGAGAGAATTATAAAATTGTTTTATCTTTGTTATTTGTATTTATATTTCGATCTCACAATATTAGAATATAAAATGACGTTTACTTTCATTCTCTTATTGCGTTTTATAATCTTTCTAACGGAAACAATCAGTATTTCTATAGTAACCAACTTTATGCATGTCCCTTATTTGCACTAACTGTAACAAAACAAAAAATGCGGAAGATATTGAGGTATTGAATCCCACCGACGAAAAGAGCAATATAACACTTTCCACCACCGGTCGCGGTGGCCAAACATTATGTGTACGTTATAGCCTGTTAATTAATAAAGACGTGTTCAGTGCACGTCATATAGATAAACTGTTTTTTAATGGTACTGGTCGAAGATCAACTGCCAGTCAATCCAATATACCTGAAGTCAGAATATGACGTTCAAACATATTGACTAATATATTCAAATGTATATAGGTATATACTGTTGGTCCCGATTATGCCCACGCTGAAGCCAGAAAATCGCCCGCACTAGATGGGAAGGTGGAAAGAGATCGCGAAGGAAAAGAAATACGCTATCCTGTTATACTTAGTAACGCTGAAAAGTTGATTTCACGAAAGGTATGTACACAATGTATTCGCTCTATCTATAGAGGTACATTGTAGGACGTGTATGTACACTTATAACATGAAGGACCGGTTGTACAATCAAGCTTAAGTTAAACCACGGAAGTTGCAAAACGTGCATTGTACAATGCTGGCTTAGCCCCCCACACCAAGCGTCACCGTATCCCGAAGCTTAACCCGAGCTTAGCTGGGGTTTAGATACAAATGACATGTGTCAAGCAGGAATGTTCAAATTGCTTGTCACTTTATTAGGTTATAGTTTTGAGATTTGTGAGCAAATAAAAGAGCAGAGACAGAAACGGACATTACCCTAATTTGACACAAACCGTCGCAGTAACAAAGTAGAAGACGTTATCCTTTTTAGATAATTATGACAGTACGCATTGCTTCATTAGTGCCAACGGAGGTGAATTTTATTATCAACCAGGTTTAACTAAACCGACAATCCTACAACGCATGTCAGCGTTAAGCTAAGCTTAGGTTTAATAAAAATTGAGTTAAATCGGCATTTGAACGACCGGCCCTAACCATCAGGTATGATTGAAGAAACTTTAGACCTCAGAGTAACAACTGAACATAGAGGTAGTAAACAACTAATTCTGATAGGCCAACATCTTTTCGTACGTTGTCATATCGACCACCATGTAGGGCAATCATAATTATTTACTATCGTCTTAATTGTATAGTATCCAGAAATATTCCATTCTACGTTAAAAAAGACGGTGATGCTTCAGGAATGATTAGAGCAAAATCAATAGATATGTTGACCTCTACTGCGTTACTGCATATTTCTTCATTATAAACGCAATTTCTGAAGTCTTACATAATTTTGAGGAGCTGGCAACGCCGCATGCGCTCAACTGTCAAACGTTTGCTTTGTTTATTGTTTGTGCGTCTTTTATGCTTGGTCAGTAAAATCGAATTTGCTATTTATTGGTAACTCTAGTGAAGCTTTACGGACTTGCTGTGCTATATTCGCGTGTAGTTAACAGTTTTTCGAGATGGAATTCAAAAAGTGCAGTGTTTGTAACATGGTTTGCATTGGAAGAATTTTCAGGTTAGTTGGCGTTACACAGCATTGTTTACAATTTGAATTGTCACAGCTAATCAATATTTGGTGGCTGAAGTGTCAAAGATTATGGCTTTGAGCACGCCATGCTGAAGTGGTTTGTTTACTACCTCTATGTTCAGTTGTTACTCTGAGCTTTAGACAAAACAGGGGATATTAAACACGAGATATAAGAACAGTGTAGATAAGTTCATACAAACTTAAACATTTGAAAATACGATGTTTGCCCAATACACCATTCACAATAATTACTTAGTCCATGTTTTAACTCTTAATAATTGACCTGCATCTTTTGAATGTGGCAGTACAAATACGTACATCCTTTTACCCGATACGTTGGACTGCCAGCTGTGTCAACAGTGAATAGCTGTTCGGCAAGTGATAACTAAAAATATCCCAGAATGAGTCTTGACTGGTCTTGACATATACCATTTTTAAGCCTTGAAGGAATGCAGGGCTGTACTCTGTGCAAGTCCTGCTAATGACTAATAATTGACACCTGGCGAAGTTTTCTTGTATGCTTATTTTACGTTGTCCTAGAATACCCGGTTTTTCTTTCTAAGAAGTATATCAGTATGGCGGGACAGCAAGATCATGATTAAGTTTTAAATGAGGTAAGAAGATGAAAATATTACTCACAAGGTCCTGACTTGCAGGATTGCTAATCCAGATCACTACTGAAAATTTAAGTCTGAGATTCTGTTCTTAGTCAGCTGATACCTATCAGATAGATGTTACGCCAGTCCAAAGTACCAAGTAAAAGGATATAATATCGGATCGGATTAAAATTACTTAAACTGGACACTTTAGATTGATAGCCAAAATAACCTGTGGCAAGACACGTGTAAACTATATACAGGGTGCCTATTATGTATGGATTATAGTATATATCTCAGTAGATAATGACTTTATAAAAAATAACCAAATGCAATTAGTTGGAAAGAGCATGCACAGTATGTGCGGTCAGTGCAAGCTGCGTGAACACTAGCATTCAGAATTGGAGTTTTGAATATTTTTTCTCTTATGATACATGTAAAGATTATTTATAGGTTTTATAACAAAACTTTTATTTTTCACGCCGACATCTACAGCTCCCGAACAAAACCAAGCGCGTGTGACGTGAAAATGTTATATTTTCACCAACGATGTCCTACTCCGATACCTATTACTATAATTTTTTCTGGATTCCCAGCTAATCGGGAAAGTAGTTACTTGTGTAACTAGTGTTTATTTGTTGCACGACAGGCGATGAACGAAGTTTGCAGCTCGAGACGAAGCCTACAATCGAAATAAAATTCTTTTTGAATGTTTAAAACTAGATCACAAATTCCAGTAATAAAGTACCTAATGAAGCAACTTTTTCGGCAGCGCCATCGAATCCCAACGGCTAGGCGTCAGGCTTCCGACCCGAGAAGTCCGGGTTCGAGGCCCAGTGATTTACAACTTTTTTAATGTTTTTTACCAATATGTTTTTGAATCAAATTTTATTAGACATTTCACTTGCACTAGTGGCCAAGGTAAGTACCGGAGGTACAGTACATAGGCACTAGAATTCAAAAAATCAGTCGAAATGAAGTTTGTCCGTCAATATCAATCGCCAGTTGCTCTGATTGCGATATCGTAATTGAACTTGATCTAAAAAAGTAAAATTATTAGTAATTTTAGTTGTACTTGTAAAATTCAGTACTGGATTCAAAAATCATTTTCATTTTGTACTGCATTTTCTAATTCTTTTCTCAACATATTATCTGTGAGTAGTAAATTTCGCGCTCTTAACCACTACCTCATTTCATCTTTTCGAAAAGCTCCTTTTGGATTTCTAGGTATTTTGAAGGTAGGTCCCGGTTCAGGTGCATTTTTCAAAATTTATATAGCTTCTAGAACCTGCCTCTGATAGGTTTAGGAATTATAATGGGATGGATAATATAATAATAAAACATTCTAAAACCTAAATGCTGGTTTCCAGTGGTTTCGGTAATCTTCGTGTCCTAAGGATATGCCGTGCAATCGTGGATAAGAGTTCGGCGTTTCACACAAGCCAAATACAGGTTCCATCTGGATAATGCCTGTTTTCAAACAAAGCAGTCAATTCCTAAAACGCTACTCTTAAATCAACTCCTCTCACTTATTGTACACTCGAATCATGATTCGTAACGCCGGCGCCACTCGATATCTTATCAAAAACATTTTTCTTTTAGTCGTAGTTATAAGATAACACGGCTATTTTGTTTCTGTTCTTAACGTATTTAAATGTTTGCTACAATATATGGCGTGCGAGGTTGTCTAACTTGCCAGCTATGTATTTACTTGGAACGACGAGGGAAATATGGTGGAGATATTGTGGAGGTGTAATCACAGCATAGTAAACAACCAGCACAATAACTCAAGTTGGCGGAAATTGCACGCGCATCCCCACTTTTGGATGATTTTTTGTAGGGATAGTAACGGTACTTTGATACTTGTACTTCTGCATTAATATCGACTATTTTTATCTTAGATACTTTTTGAGCGATTCCAGGCTGGTATCGATACTTTTGTAGGTGCATCGGTATATAATTATTGAGAGGTGTAATCAATTTCACAAAATTCTCTGTACGAACCAAACGCGCCTATGAGGGTAAAAAATATCGAGTTGGTACCGGTATCGATATTTTCACTTTCGCATCTCTACCCAAACTTCACAGCCGTAAAATCATCCAAAAACCCTCCCAAGGTCAAATTTTGTAGTAGTAGGAGTAGTATAGATTTATTCAGCATAATTGCTACACTATAACTGTTATCAAGAATACAAACTAACTTATTCGCCGAGTACATTCATAAGATTACGTCACTATAAATTTTGTATATCCAAGAAACACTTTTTCAATCTTGTCTTGAATACTTTCAAATTGGTACCTGATTTAATATTATTGTCCAATTTATTAAATTCATATAACCCTTTTTGGAACACCGATTTATTTGTGATATTGCTGTTGCAAATTTGTAGGTGAAAATCTATATTTCTTCTAGTCGAATAGTTATGATATTGATTGTTTAATTAAATAAAATTTTCTAAAATTTCCGGAAGTAAATGATTTTTTAATCTAAATATGAAAATGAGAACTAGATACACTATAAAACTCTTTATATTCAACCATTAAAGTTCTTTAACATATAACTTGCCTTTGTGAATTTATTTTTATTCAAAATTATTCTCATTGCTTTATTTTGCAACACTTGTAATTTTGAATATATGGCTTCATTTGCGTTATATTAAGTAGTTGAACAGTATAATAAATGAGGAAGAATTATAGTGTTGTACACAATTTTTTTAGAATAAACGCTGAGGCTTTGCGAAATTCTATAAAAGTAATTTGTCTTTTTAGATATGAAATAATATAATTAAAGTAGTCTTCAAATTTTAATCTACTATCTACTCATATGCCCAGATATTTGATAGATTTAACTACCTCAATTTTGCCATTATTAACCAAAAGAGTAATTGGTGTTTCGTTTAAATGTTTGTCTATTATCATACATTTTATTTTGTTAGTATTCAGTTTCAGTTTATTGACGTTCAACCATTTTTATACACAGGTCAAGGAGTTTAAAATACACAACCACTCGTTACGGGTCAATATTTTTATGAATTTTCTAGAACTACTGTATTTTGCGCTTAAATTTCAACTCAAACATACCAGCCAAATCATATTTGGGCCGAAACGTAATAGACTATAGCAAGCTTTTCATTAACTCTACGGTGCCAATAAATGATGCTACAATATTTCAATTGATAAGTGGGACATAAATGTCTATAGCAGATTATACATTTGGCTTCAACCAAACAATACAGATAAAGCGTAAACGTAATACAGTTCGCACATTCCATTAATGATTGATCTTTGAAAACAATTACGATGCTTTTTTTAACCTACCATTGAAAAATCTCTCCAACATTTTATTTCAGGTGTGTCTGGCATTCAAGCAGGCTGTTTGTGGATTTGACTTGTTAAGAGCCAACGGAAAATCGTTTGTCTGTGATGTGAACGGATTTAGTTTTGTTAAGAATTCCAACAAGTATTATGATGACTGTGCCAAAATCTTAGGAAATATGATATTGAGGTATGTATTACACACAACCCTTAATTTATAGACTACAGCCCTGCATTGAGTCACTTTCAGTTGTCTACATGAGGGAACGGTCTTTTGTACATTTTATATCTTAATTAAATTTAGGTTATTATACAGATTGTGAAGAACTTTTGAGTTCCATATACTTTGTTAACGCTCGTAGAACACGCAATAACTTCCTGTTTTTTTTTTACCGACACATCCTACAGATTACGCTACGCACAACCCTCTCATACGGATGTGCAGAATCTTCAATAGTATTAACCTTGACCCTTTTAGATTTTCATTTCATAAGTTATGTCTGGTTTCTACGTCAAATTTGATGTAAAAGATAAGTTTAGTTTTTGTTTAGTTTAAGTAATATTTGTTATATACGGTTAGTTTATTGCCATTACACTGCGTTAAACTTGAAATTTCTACAATTGTGAAAATGGAGTGTCCGTATATTAAATAAATAAATATAAATATATACAGACTTATTTCTGCGATATTGCGTTGCACTTTTTTATCGCACGGAATTGAAATATCAAAATACTCAGAATCATACCAACTAAAATACATTGTTTATTCGTTTCTAAAAAAAGGATGACAGTTGGTCTTGATTTTAGGATAAATTGCAAATCATATGTTTTGTTAGTTCTGGTGAAGATGTAATTAGTATGAGCTAAAAAAAATCTAATTTTGCGACTATTTTTCGTCGTGTAGTGAGTTATCCTGACGTCAAAATGAGGTTTTCATAAGCAGCAGGCTGCGAAATGAAATTTTGAATTTACAAAAAGCACCGCTTAGACCGTGACATGGGTGGAATCTTCATTAGGACTTGGTACACGTCAGGAAGCAAACGAAATATATCAAATAATTGTATTTTTAGATTGACATTATAACCAATGAAACCTAGATTTTACCTGAACAATTTCATTTTTTTTTCTCTTAAAAAGGAAACAAACCTGCAATTCTCTGTGCGTTGTCGTTTTGTTACCGCATAGGTTATAATGCCTATGCTTTTGAAAATTGGAACTTTCCCAAACTAGGGTTTTAAGAGTTTTAGTTTTCAATACATTAGTAGGGCTGGGTGGATTTGTGTATAAACTACTATGCTTTTGTCATACAAATTTGAGCCTGGTGAAATCATCTAGGTACCATTTGAATGTAGCTGAAAATGTACAAAACACGGATCTTTTTTCACTTAAGCGACGTTACAAGCATTGCCCTTAGTATCCTGACACTAATTGCATGTATAATTGCAGATAATGCTGCACTATAGAAATGTACAAAATTACAACTCCGGAAAACAAATTTCAGTAGAGTTTGTTAAATTAAGAAGTCTCTGCGCCCAATAAAATTTGATTATTTAAAATATATAAATTTCGCCGCTATATCGGTTGAAATTGGGGTGGTGGAGTGATTTTGAATGGAGTAACTCCAAAATTTTTGTTAGTATTGAGAATGTATAGGAAGTACAGAGCGAAACCACTTAACACTATTTTTTAGTATCTGAAGTGTTGACGTTATGATAACGTTTTGTGTCACTCAGCTTTGATGGCATAAAAAAGCTCATTATGGTACTTACTGCTAGTTGCACCGATCCCTCTTAATATGAAAATGAGTTATGAGGAGTCTTATCTCAATGGTCACCTTAAGGTGAAGATGGTTTTCACCACGGAGAAGCTTATCTAAATATTGCAAATGCTTGGCAACATCACAAACATTATAGTTTTGTGATAAATGATGTCCTATGTTCCATATTAGAATGCCATTCACATGTAATTTTTGTGTTTGACATAATATAGACTATGGAAAAATCCGCGATAAGAGCCTGTTGCACAAAGTCGAAGAAATATCAGAAGCTGATACATAAGAGCCACACCATTAATGCTATATATACACACAGATAGCAAAATTACAAGTTAATCCTCAATCAGGCTTAAAATATACACAGCTGTAGCTTTTGTCAATCTGAATCGACGGAAATAAGTGAATTCATCAAACTTATCTAAATAATCCACCCTCTCAAACATCCGTCTAGGCACCTCATACAAAATTAAATTTAATTCGTCCACCTCATCATAATTGTCAAGCAAGTTATTTTCTACGGTCAATTTTTTTCAGAAAATTGTTTTACAGAATATCTCGAATAGGTACTCACTATATCGACGACAAGAAGGTTAAAAGGATTAACAACAAATCACAAACACAAACTACTCTTCACTGCTCCTTAGACAGCAGTGCAGAGCAACACTGTAATCCTAGGTCCACCCAAGTAACATGTTGACCTTAAGTGTTACTGGTACAACTAGCTGTTAGTCCCATAATGAATTCATTGTGGTGAAATTCTGTATGAAAAACGTGATGGTATTGACGGGAGATGGATAACTATTGCTGTTATAACCTGACGTTGTCAAGGAAATGGCAAAGCACAGCTCACTAAAGTTATAGATATTTCAAACTACACATATAGCTACTTACCGTTTTAAAAATAGTTATATTTAAAATTTTGTATATAATACGGATCATAAACAATCATTATGGCACATATCGTGTTGTCGCATTCACGACTAGTACCATAATGATCGTCTTTATGATCTTTAATAGGCGTCGCCAGCCTAGGACCTGGGGGGAGGGGAGGGAGGCAACAAGTAGGTAAAAGAATATGAAACCTCGGTACAATTAATAGATTGGAACATTTTAATAGTTTATTAGAAAAACAAATACTAATGAAATGCGGTTGTGTACTTAAAACGCGGCGAATACGAATTGGGCAATAAGCAACAAAGCTCATAATAAAATGCTCGGGTTTTCATCCAGGGGGGCGCCTGCCCCCCTTGGTGACGACCTTGCTTTAATACCTAAATAACTATCATGTATTTCATTAACTGACTATCAAATAATCCTAGATTTCTTTAGTTTTATACTGTATTATATTTGTATTTCTTATCCAGGGAGCTGGCACCAACACTGCACATACCGTGGTCGGTGCCATTTCAACTTGACGATCCGCCAATAGTACCAACGACTTTCGGAAAAATGATGGAGCTGAGATGCGTAGTTGCTGTTATCAGGCATGGAGACAGAACGCCTAAACAAAAAATGAAGGTTGAAGTTAGGCATCCAAAATTTTTCGAAATATTTGAGAAGTATGACGGCTATAAAAATGGACATGTAAAATTAAAAAGGCCAAAGCAACTGCAAGAGATTTTAGATATAGCTAGGTCGTTGCTTGCTGAGATTCAGCAACATGAGGCGGATCCTGAAATTGAGGAGAAACAAGGAAAACTGGAACAACTCAAGGCCGTGCTAGAAATGTAAGTTTACCTTTAGTCATCATTGTCAACCATTAAATCTCGATTACTAACTACGCCGCTAGCGATAAACCTAATATAATAAGTTGATTGGATAAGTCCGCGACTTTTAATACTTTGTTGTTTGGCAGCCATTGAAAGCAGGTAACCTTGATTATTAAAAAAATAGAAAGATCAGAATATCACTTGATAATAAAGTGAAAAAGACCGTTTTTGAAATCAAGAAGCGGCTTGCTAAATACTACGGAGACTTCGAGCAGTCAATTTCAATGGTTAAAAAGTACACGATCCGGCACAAAGGACGGACGTTTTTGAAATGGCTAGTATTCTTCCCCTATCAGGACGAGAGAGGTGGAGGGGGTAACGTTCGACTCGTGAGCTTCTAGCATTTTGTTCCAGTTGACATTATGGAACTGTGAACAGTTGAGCACTGTCATGTCACTAAGATGAACGTGTGCTTGATCACTCGTGAACAAAATGAGGTTTTTTTTGCCGAATAACTACTTCCATCTAATGTGCGAAATTCATTCGTTGTACGTAATCCGAACGCTCACTGAGAAGTTCAGCAGCATGTTGCCAAGAAGATCGAGTCGGACTGCGACGAAAGGCGTGTCGAACGCGTTCCGCATTTTTAGGGTTTCGAACCGTTCGTGGAGCTCCTGGTGGTCCTTTGTTGGTCATAACCACCAAAGGTGAGAGTGCTTCAATCCAATGAAGGATGATGTTTCGAGTAGGAACCAGCTCGAATAGCCGGCCTTATACACACACGTTGTTTCGCGCGTTGTATCATCTAATCTCGCAAAACACCTGAAAAATCATGTGCGTGACTGCCCATTGCGGCGCGCCACGACAGAACGGGAGAGGATTTAACACTTGCTGTCAGCTTTTAGATTTATATATTATACTCGTAGTACCTTCCACTATTGTAGAACGTATTTTGCAAAATAATGAATAATGGCTGATATTCGTCACGTCACAAAGGAAGTGTTGACAGAGTTCATTGAGATTTACCGGTCCAATTCAGCTTTGTGGTAGGTTAAATCTAAGGAATATATAAATAGAAGTTTAAAAAATTTGGGATATGATGCGTTAGTCGAATTCTATCGCAAAGTAGACCCAAATGCAAATAGAGATCGTCTCTAAAAAATCCAATCAATGAAGGAATCATTTAGAAAATAATAAATAAAGTTTGAAAAATTTAAGAGAAGTGGGGCTTCAAGCGATGACCAGTTGGTGCCATGACCGCACTTGCAACGATACAAATCCTCTCTTTGTCCATTTTTCATACAAAAGACATCAAAATACTCCAAAGCGTTAGATCGAATTGGTAAAATCACGCTGTAAATGTATAAATGACTACACGCAATTCCAAATGATACGATAAATGCCATTTTTTACCCACACACATACGCTTTTTCCTTGAAAGGAAAGTGCCAAACAAAATCACTTGGCAAATCATTTAATTCAGTGTATGGTGCATGATGGTTTTTTTTTGCCGCGCCGTCCTTTCGTGCGCCCCAACCGCCACGTCCAAACACCCCACGATTTTTGAAATGCAAGAACCTGTGTGTATGGTCAGCTAATTACAATGAATGTTGAAGTGGCGACGAAACTCACGAGTCGAACGTTACCCCACGATCTCTCTCACCCTGATGGGGAAAGAGTATTAGCCACTGCAATAATGTCCGTCCTTTTTGCCGGTACGTGTACCAACTAGTACAATTACGATGAACGTTCGGTTACCCAAAAGAGTTTGTTACACCAGATATTATCGATCGGATTGACTAAGGCTATAGCGGCTGCATCACTTTTTTGTATTAATATTTAGCGTGTGATCACTTCAAATGCGTGTTTCGGATATTCAGCCGTGATCCAGACGAGTTTTTGTGCCGCACCATTTCGTTACCGTGATGAGACATGGATCCAATAACACCACACCAGATACCAAGCAGTAATCGAAACGGATGAACGTGAGCCGAAGTAGGCTCTTCTCTCTCTTCTGGTTAGAGTTTTTTGGGATTCGCGCGGTGTCATTCATAGGTATTAACTTGAAAAGGTAAATGATTATCGATTAACATTATTCACAGTTATTATCTGACTCTGGTTTGAAGCAGAAAAGATCCCATTTAGCCTTCTTTTGATTGGTGTAGTGTTCCAGTTCAGTGACGCCGGTTTCTACTGACGTACCTGTTTAATGGCCCCGTGTGGGGCCGGGTTAGAATATCTCCCATCGTATATCCTGCATGCCGTAAAAGGCGACTAAAAGGAACCGAACAACTGTCGGTATAAGCAGTAACCTCTTCTCAACCAACAGCTTTGGGAGGACGAGTTGAGAAGAGTCAGGACACCTTCTTGTCCTTGGGGTGAAAAATTGCCCCTAAAGGCGGATGAACCAGTAGATACCATCTGATCAACGGCCATGAAGATGCAGAAAGCAAATGAGAAACTACTGCATTAAAGATCTTAAAGATATCCCAAGGGAAACTCGTAAAATGTACATTTTACGAGTTCACAACATGTCTGTTAAGATATTGTGACTATGATGATGATGATGATGACCTGTTTAATGATTAATGCCACGTTTGTGCCCGAGTTTGATTTGTTGAGTTTTAGTTTCGGATTTCTTTGTTGCCAGGGGCATCATCGGTTTGATTCCAATGCTGGGCTTGCTGTATACGTTTTTGTTGCTGCGATCTTTGAATTTCCGACGCTGCGATTAAATTCTTTGTCAATGAATTTAGCGTTGTCCCAAATAATTTTGTGGTGCTGGTGCGTGACTGTGCTCTTCAGGACTTATATTTCTCGGCTTAGTGATCGGTCCTTATAATGGTGTTTCTTATCATTACTAAAACATCCAAAAAATGGCAGGCTATTGTTATTTTCTTTTTCTTTCGTGGGTTTTAATGGCGCTCATGCTGTTCATTTAATCGTGTTTGAGCTACACTTCAATTAATTGGTTACTTTTATATATTTTTTATGTTTTTTTTTTGTTTTTATTTATATTAGTATTAGTTAATTGATAATTACTAGAGGAAGAAAAAACACATATATGTGACGATCACGGACGTCACAAGTGAGAAATGATTGTCTATATTTGCTCATATCTCCATATCTCCAGTGTCTGGAACACCGCACTGCTGTGTCGTTCGCTTCCCATAGGTCCTGGATTGTGCAAGGGGTTTCCAAGAATGGGCAAGATAGGAGGTGCTCCATCGTCTGGTTCTCCCCGCAGGCACATAAATCGTCCTCAGCGTATCCCCATCTCACTAGGTTATCCCCAGACCTGCCCTTTTGGCATCTTATCCTGTTGAGGCTTTTTCAGGTAATCCACTCCAGGTGTGATCCGACAGGGAGGCTTTCAGTTGGATTCCAAGTTGGGTATGTGGTTCTCTGTTAGTCGTCGCTCCCGCAGTACCTCTTAGGTTACTGATTTGGAGTATGTCAGTGGGTTTGTGGACATAATGAAATTCTTCCTGAATTCAAGTCTCTATTATGCTGGAGGCTTGTGTCTACTTCATTCTACCATACATAAGACTTCTGACCTGATTTGAGGGAGACTACTTCCGCTAACATGTATAGCTGATCTAGGTTGGTAGGTTTTAGATAGCCCGTGATTATACTGCAGGTGTCGTTCAGAATAGGATCAAGTTTGTTAGCATGGGCCGATCTGGACCATACAGGGATGCGTACTCGGCTGGGGCAAAGCACATTGTAAGGGATGTCGTTCGCAATACGCCAGGGTGGGCCCCCATTGGAAGCTTGCGGATAACACCGTTCCTCGTGTTCACTTTTGCTCTAGTCTTCTCTACGTGTTTTTATAGGACAGAGTCTTTGCTAAGGTAACATCAAGATAAACTGGATTCGGGCAGTGCTGTAGCCTGGTCGAATTCCATTCAATTTGTAGTTCCCTCATTGAATTTTATCTGGATTTGGGTGTAGCTGGTTCAACTTGTAGTATTCGACCATTCTTGCTAGGGACTCTGTTAACCTTTTATCGATTTCCCTGATGCCATGATATTGGCACGTAATGGCTACGTCATCGGCGTAGATGAAACTATTTGTATAAGGGCCTACAAGTTGATCATTCGTGTAGAAATTGCATAGAAGATGCGCCAGCACGCTACCCTGTGGAGACCATACTTCTGGTCCCTCCCTCTACTCCTCTGTCCTTGAAACTCCACGTAGAATCTCCTATTTCTCAGCAGTGATCTGAGGACCTCTGTCAGATGGCAATTTTGTTGTCATGCTGAAGATTTTTTCCCAGGAAGATTTTGTAGTTAATGGTATAATATGCCGCAGAAGGGTCCACGAACACCGCCCTCGTTTTCTCTCTCCTTTCCAAACCATCCTCTATTTATGTTGTTGTGAGATTTAGCACCTGGTCAGTGCAGGATTTACCGGATCTGAATCCAGCTTGTTGGAGATTTGGTTTTCTATGTGTGGGCCTATTTTATTCAAGATGAGCCTCTCATTCAGTTTGAAGGGAGAATAGAGGAGGGATATTGGTCGATAGCTCTTAGCCTCTTCGCGATGTTTCCCCAGTTTAAGGACTGCGACCACTTTTTAGCCATAATTTTGGTACTTCTTTCTCACTCCAGTTGAAGGAGCCAGGACTTCGCCAGTGGTCCTAGGTGTTGTAGGAATTCATTGACTACATCATCTGGACCTGGGGCCTTCCTAAGTTTCAGTGAATCAATGGTCAATTCTAACTGTCCTAGAGTTCAAGAGAAGTTGGTGGGCAATTTGGTTAGAAGTTACAGTAACCATGTCTTTAAGGTCTGCTGGGTCGTTGGAAAGTTTTTTGTGAGGCTCCAAGCATTCCTACTACTGTGCTTCATGTTTAGACTCGACTCTCTCCTTGCTTAAGGATTCTAGCAGTTTATTGTCCAGTTGAGTTGTTTTATCGGCAAAAGGGTCACGACCCAACTGTTCCAGATATTCATCATAGATGTCTTTGTTCTCGCGAGACAGACCAGGGATATGGAAAGTTCAGCAGCCCCTAGGAATTGACTGCCTTGCCGAGCTCTTGGCGGCAGAAATGGATTCCTCATAGTTTGTAGGAATCGGTGGAAGGGTACCGATTTTCGAATCAAAGATTTCACCAAATTTTACCAAGTCAGCCTTGGTGAAGTTAAATCGTCTCTTGAACGGAAATTTCTGAGGCACTATCACTGGTCCAAACCTCAGCATGATTAGTCTATGCTGAGTGTGTGAAATAGGATCAAGGACAGTTTTGTTACAAATTCCCCCAGAGAGGTAGAGATAAAGATAAGTTCAGGGTTGTAGTCTGCTGAGATACCTTCTACGTTAAGAGATCTGATTGTCGGGCATGGCTCTGGTAAGAGCCCTCTCCTCATTTTTTTCTCTACTGTGTAGCTCAGTGTGTGGAAACATCAACCGGTAACGTATCGTTACCGTTTTCCAGAGGACGCCCGAAAGTTCGCAATGCACATTCTTCGGGGAGGCTCTTTCCGTGTCCCCCGTCTCATGCTGTTGAGATGGGCGAAGAACCTTTTATTTATTTGTTTCCATGGTTCCAAATTATGAATGTATCGTCCACGTAGCAAAGTTATAAATAATCACTTCGCACGATGTTGATTCGAGTATAGATAATACGTCTAACGTGTTTACTGTGGTGTTGCTTCTCATTACTAAAACATCAAAAAATGGCAGGCTGTTGTAATTTTCTTCCTCTTTAGTGAATTTTGAAGACTTTTCCAGTTAGTTGTCTCCATAGTTGCAAGTTATGAATGTATCTTCCACAAAGCTACGCTCTTCGCAAGTGAAATCTGAACACCTAGAAAAAAAGGGATATTTGCATTGAACATTTGTACACAGCTTGGCAGTACCATCTCTAGTACACATGTAACAGTTTTTGTTCATTCAGACGCTATTTACCTACTTGGCACCTCTGAAAAACTCTAGACATGTAAAAACAAAGCATGGCTTTTTGTCGATTCATAAACGATATTTGTTGCAAATGTAGCGAGATAATTGGTTGCGTAAAGATGCCCCCTAGAAGATGACAGCCCCAGTTTACGCAGTTAATCCCTTTGGACAGGGTCAGATTCTAGGCCAACGAGAACGTGGTGGTTCTTTCAGAGCAATTGCTGTAACTACGGGGCGTAGCGTGCCTACAGTAGTAGCAGCAGCATGGCGCGCATGGATCGCAGGTCACGGAGTCGCGTCAGCTTACATACGTTTTCTTCTTCTTTATTTTTCTACGGAAAACGAATCTACAAGAAACTTTAACTTCTCAGTATAATCAATTAATCAACCATGAACATTTGACGCTAAGTAATTACAATGGAGTTCAAATAATGACTAATATAGATTAACTGATATTTTAGAATAGAAACCTTATGAATATCTAGTACATAGAAAAATAATTCATAAATAACTACAAGATTATTCATAAACTGTGCAACTTTTCTAAACCCGAATAAATTTCGTAAAAGAATAGTACTCATTTGACTCTAACGTAGCGAACGAACGTCCTTAGCTCATATCGGTGAACGTGAACTATTATTTCCAGCTTCTTGATACTGGTCGGTTAATCCTCTATAGGTAGGTAATCAAACATATGGTGCCAAGGATATCCTAACCTAGGAATAGTGTTAACTTCAGAGAGAATGCGATACTTCGTGTACATCATATATTATCGTTTTCACACGCATAGGGAAATGCATTGTTTTCAAAGAGGGTAAATGTATTGATACCTGTTATAATACCAACCCTGGTTCTTAGCGCATAATCTCAATGTTACTCGTACATTTGGAAGCATATGTTGATGAAACTGTCAAGTAGGAATTTTTTTAACGGGTTAAAAAAATATTGTCTAATACGTAACGGTATTAAAATAACGCCTTATAGTAGAGGTAGTAAAACTGTTTTTGTCACATCTACTGTCTAGATTTTATTAGAACATTTTAATTTCATTAGGCGTTATCAGAAACATTATTTATTATATACAATTCTATGGTTTTAGGTATGGTCATTTTTCTGGAATAAATAGGAAAGTTCAAATGAAATATCAACCTAAAGGAAGACCTAGAGGATCTAGTTCAGATGATGGTAAGTTTAGCAGTTATTGTTAACTCAACTGTAGATATACATTTTTGACTTCAATTTAGTCAAGATTCGCTTTCTCTCAAAATTTCACCGTGTACAGGGTGTTCCATTTTGGGCACTTTTACGGGGTATCTCGGTTATTTTTGAAGATAGAGAGTTGCTGTTTTCGCGATAGTGTACTACTTTTTTGTGAAACTAAAGATGCCGTCAACAGAGTTATCATGGCCCTCTTGGTTTTTGAGATACAGGGTGAAATCGAAAACTATCGATTTTGGTACCACCCTCGTAACTCAGTTGTCTTTTATCATATTGGCAAGTCTAAATAGAGTCTTATAGGATTTTTTCTGTAGAATCCAGTGGTGTAGTTTGATTTTTTCTTACTGTAACCATTTTTCAGTTATGAAGCAAACATAATTTTTTTAAATGGAACACTTTGTACATTTTTTTTTGAAGTCAATCGGAAATAATTCAAGCTTTTCAAAAATATATATTAGTATTAAGTTATTTTGAAAATTACGCTCAAAATTTGATTTTTTCATTTTTTACTTTATTTATAGCGGTAGGCCATGACTAATCTATTAAAAACAATATACAAGTAAACAATTATTGAGAACCCATTCCATTTAAAAAAATATATGTTTGCTTCATAACTGAAAAATGGTTAGAGCAAGAAAAAATCAAACTACACCACTGGATTCCACAGAAAAAAATCTATAAGACCCTTTTTTAAACTTTTCAATAAGATAAACGACAACCGAGATACGACGGTGGACCCAAAATCGATAGTTTTAGATTTCACCCTGTATCTCAAAAACCAACAGGGCCATGATAATTTTGTTAACGGCATCTTCATTTTCACAAAAAAAAATAGCACACTGTCGCGAAAACCGCAACTCTCTATCTTCAAAAATAACCGAGATACCCCGTAAAAGTGCCCAAAATGCCCTGTACATGTCGCTGAAAAAGACTTAATAAAAAAATTCTGGTGTGTGTGTGTCGCATTCAAACGTAATTTCATCAAGTTGACTGAAATAGTTTGACAGGTTACACGGCTTGCGAATAGAACAGCTGCAATTTTTATTTGAAAAAGAACGTAATATTGTAATCGACACTACATAATCTAAATCAAATTCATACTTAGAAGTAAATGAACAATACCTCTTCGTGGTGTAAATGTGCTTATCCACTACAAATAATGATAAATACATAATTGGATATCTGTCTAACAAGCAAGTTCCAGTCATATAGGAATGCAAAATAACAATCTTAGAAAATTAGTATGTGCTCATGTTTAATTCGAATTAACTTTATTTTTTGTTGATACCAAGTATCCAAGTTGAAATTACTTTTTTAGTTTCCATTACTTCAAAGCTGTCGTATCTGTTAGTACAGAACTGTCTCTATGGAGAAGCTATTTGTTTTGCCGTACCTTTGACTGTCACACGCGTGTCAGGCTGCTAAATTTATTTCAAAGAGCGTTTGCGCTATATGAAATTAGGGTAGGTATCGTATTAGTCCAACTTTATTATAATCAAATTTGTTGCAAATGAAATTCGTTATCAATTTGCATGTGGAAAAGGGTAGCCTTTGTTGGTACCTACGTCAGTCTGCTACGAATAAATAAAGTTAGTTAATCATATTAATTAAAAAAGCAATGCATATAAAATTTTGGTTAGCGAATGTCAAGTTATAAGATTCTGCAGTTTTGTTAAAAAAATGAGTAGGAATTCGTTATTTGTAACGAACAAATAAAACTTAGCATTTAAACAGATTACGCTCAGTATCTTCCGCAATTTGGCAGCACTTATTTCAAACAACGGTATAGTATATACGGAGTCGAATGCACTGAAATGTCTCATCAGATTCGATCAGAGTTAAATATATAAGAAACCTTATGCGTATTGAAATTTTTGATTCGACCTTTACAACAACACAAATCCCCAAATAATGCACCTTCAATCAGCATAATGCCGCCTGTGTCTGATCCTTCCATTTCTGCCAGCCAGCCATTAGGTGCACCAACGCTAGCCTCAAAACAGGCTGACATGCCCTTGTCACGATCACCGACTACTCCATTGGCTGGCAGGAACATAGTTCCTTCCCCATCTCAAGTAGCTGTTCATACACAGGCTCAACAGTCTCGCCAAGGCCGAGTTACCCCTGTTGTATTGAGAGATGCGACGAGATGGCGCACCGTTAACTATTCTTTTATTAGCCTTGGCATAAAGGTTGTCCGTGCAATAGTAGCTGTTGATGCTGGACTACGCATTATACCCAAAAGCGAGGATGATTATCGGAAGATAATTCGTCTTTTCAAAGAGGAAAATATTCCCCATCATACATTTCCTCTGCCCTCTGAACGAAACATCCATGCCGTCATCAGAGGCATCCCAACATCAACTACTGAGCAAGAAATCAAAGGGGAGCTCGAAAAGAAGGGTTATGCTCCCCACCATATAATTCGCCTGAAGCGCAATGGCGGCGTGCCCATGCCTTTGGTAGTGGTGATTCTGCCGAAGACTGAAAAATCCCAGCAAGTGTTTAATCTGGGACTGTCTATCAGAGTCGAATTGATTGAAAATTCAAACTGCTCCTATTGCTGGAAGTACGACAGAAAAAAAATACTTTGTAATGTGAACTATATCATGATGATATTAATGTAGCATCACCTGCACGCCTCGGAGATTTTTAGTCATTGCAATCTATTGGAAGGTTATCAACGTCTCTCACATCTCTATATCTATAGTTATAGTTATCTCTTACAGGTATAGTGCTTTTATATGGCGATTTGAAGATCATAGCTTTTGCTGCACGTAATCATTTCTAGGTGGTTTGATTTGGCATATCAAATAGATAAGGTGAAAAATTATAATATGAACAATGAAGGTTTTTTTTGTTCCAGTAGACAAACCCGCTGAACCATCGCTAGTTTTAATACTAAAATGGGGCGGTGAGTTGACACCAGCTGGGCGAATACAAGCTGAAGAACTCGGTAGAATATTTCGTTGCATGTATCCCGGAGGACAAGGTAGACACTTAGCCGGTTGGTATTCATGTGCTTCTTATATTGATTATTCTTTTGTGAAGAGTTATGGGCTTTACGTAGATCTATTACAGGACAGAATTGAAATCTGTTGTTAATTTAATATAAAAGTGCAACGACGGGTAGGAAGAGCATTGTGCTGATTACAAAGAATATAGTAATAGTGTGTAATTAGCAGATGTCTTCTTACCAGCCCGGCTTGTAGTGGCTCCACAAGTGGTAGATATTGAAACGATCCTTAACATATATTATAATAATATATAAGCAAAATTCCCTATTCACTGCTAAGTTTGGCAAAATAAAAATGGCGTTTATTGATTGATGATACAAGTAAAAAACGCCATTGCAAATTATTTTTCGTCAAGAATTTCATTTATAGGCCATTAAGCGCGACGAATCCCGAAAAATCTAGAAAATGATTACGCAATTATGTTCTTGTACTCAGTAATATAATTACCTGAACCTCTTCAGCAAAAATGCCATGTTTTACATTTTTTGGTGTGTCAATACATGATCTGTGACTCGAAAACTCTTAACTTCAGAGAGAAGTTATGAAGGACCTTTTTTAATCAGAATGACCTAAAAACCTAAAGACCATACACGGTGTTCATTTGAAAACTTCCCACCTCGGATTTCTCTAAAACCGCTGATTAAAAAAAAACGCCGAGACACATGAAAAGATTTGTCAAGTGGGACAATTTTTTAACCAAAAATTTCTTCATCTCTTGTACCCTCTCCCCCAGGATCATTAATCAAGTGACAAGGGGTATCGAGTAATACCTTGTTTTAAAGGTATGTCGAAGTATTTTATCTTGACGTTTGATTTTTTTAAATCGGTCGATTCGTTTTCGAGAAATTTGGAATCTTTATGAACCTTAACTTGTTCAAAAAGAATACAAAAACACGCGAAAATATCACTTTTTATTGAAATAAGTGTTGAAATGGTACCTTATTGGCAAAACAATGATATAAGCGATTTTCAAACCCCTGACGAGCAGTTTGGATGACCTCCGTCAACGCATTATCGAAAGCTGCCATGATATGTCACAACATGATTTTGCAACTAGAAAAAGGATCCTGTTTGCAGTAGTCGTAGGGTTCGCTAAATAATAATGTGTTTTAGAGGTACACAAAACAAAATATGAAAGAAACATCGTAATGTTTTTCATTCATTCAAGACGTACATTTAAACAAGGTGTGCAATCAATATTTTGTGAACCAAAAAATAAAGTGATTCTAATTTCAAACACATGTAATATTGAAGAGTCATGAAATATTACTCGGAAACACCTTAAATATACATGAAACATTACTTCTACGATTATATAAAAAAACAGTTTTATACTTAATTTGCCCATTACTCTAACAGCACCCTTTTATTTATGTTGCTTACTTGTGATTCTTAATTTTGTTTATAGATGTTTGAGCACTGTAATATATATTTTCTGTAGTAGTTAATGCTGGACAGCAGTATTGAATGTATGTATGATTTTTTTTTTAAAGATAACTATTTCAGGATATTTCATGGACAGTTTTGACCAGATGTAAATGACATGCGTTTGTAGTATTGTATACGTAGGTATCTCTATGTATGTTTACGTAGTCGACCCCTGTATGCTAGGCGTTTGTTAAGTTTATATAAATATTTTCCGAGAAGTCTGATATCTCAGATGCGATATTGGAAGAATGACGCAGATTTATGTCGCTCCTAACTATGAATTTTATGGTCCAATGCACCCAAGAGATGACGTGGTATGGTTTATCTGTGAATTGAATCACCTAAAAAACTAAGTTCCGACCAGCAATCGGCGTTTTCTTCAAGAAGCATGGTGGGCGGGACAGATATTTTGTTTTCGTTAGGAGATTAATGATTTCTATAGATACATAGTACATAGAAAATATTTATTGGAATTTTACATTCAATCTTTCCAATAGGCTTGCTCACTTTGCGCCTCTAAAAGGCTTCTAATATGTTTGTCTTTTCAACGTTCAACAAATACTACTATCAGTATTATTTACACTTATTTACAAGCGGTTTTCAAATATTTCATGTTCTATGATAAGTAGTACCTACTTGTTGCAAACCACAATAATGCAACCAGAACGACAATTCACGAGTGCCAAAATAACGGTTACGATAAACTGCCAAAATCATAATCAAAACAATATAAGCTTGTTTGCTCGAATTTTTGCAGCATATGACTGCTAAAATAACATCAAAATTACCAATTCCCTCAAACAAGCGACCTTACGTCCTGTCAGTTCATTGACATTCGAGCAATTTGAAGAATTTAGGTTATACCATGTTGTAGCACCTATACATAATATATTTAAAAACTAGCTGAATACATAAATGTAATAAAAATAAATTGTATTATAGCAACACTAGTCATGAGCGATATATTTTCACATACTGTAATTCTATCACAGATATTCAAACCTCACATATTCTATATCACGACTGTTCCTGTATTTCCAAACAAAGCGTGCTTTGATACGTGACTTGAAGCACCTTATCCATCTCAGTCATCGCGAGTGTGAAATCGTCCATACATATTGTACAATCGCTGTGCTTAGGAGTTGAAACTGTTAACATTAGCTCAAATAAATATAGGTATTCGATATTTTAAACGATCAAACTTGTTAAGAAATGTTCTATAAGAAAGCACAAAATTATACTACTAATATTGTATATTTATGATGGAATTTGACATACCTAGCTACAAATATAAAAATATATCAGTCACGCCAGCAAGTGATATATAATATATTCAAGACAATGCGTTGGCAAAGCACATGTAAATCTTTGTTTTTGAATCCTGCAGATTCACCTTCAACATTGTTTGCACCTCCCTAAGAGCTTTCTGGAAAACGCTATTTTGATATCTAAACTTTTTTTTTCAGTGAATTCGCTAAATGATAGGTCAATACTCGCACCGCTAATATATTGCCTACAAATAAGTAGGTAGTCTCCACCCCTAATAAAAACTGGAACAAAAAAGGGTCTTCTTCGGCATCGTGAGTAGTGTATCCAAAGTGGGTCGGCAAAATATTAAAGGCTGCCTTGTTCTGCAGCGTGTCGCCGTCAAGCAATAATTTCTTTGGTTGATTGTATTTGAGTATATATTTGTGATGGTTTTCGGGCATGTCTTGCGTTTATTTATTACGTGATTTCGCATACAGTTAATTCACCCTGATATAACAGCTTGGGTAAAATGTGGTTTCACAATAGTTATACCATACTGTCGGCCGTCATCCTGCCCTCGTGGCGTACACGAAGAGACGCGTCCGTTGTAAGGCCCTTGTTACGCAAAATGCGAGACGATATTGAGTCTAACATTCAATTTTGTGGTGAAATGATCCAGGCTTATACGGTTATATTCGTCCAGATTACTGTAATAGGAGTACCAAGGATCAAGCGTGGCGGAAAATCGTGAAAAGTGGTATTCAAGTTAAAGCATAACGTCGAACATTTCTCCTGTTTTCCACTTCCTTAGTCACAATGGATGAACCCAAAATCGCCCGTTTTTTGCACATTAGATGCCACTTCTATGTGCATTAGCACACTAAGCACACTAAGAGGCCACTTCTTGAGTTGAATCGCCATTGAAGTTTTCTGACGGACTCCTGATATTTGGTCCGTTTTTTCTCCTTTTTCAAGTCGATGTCCACCTCCACAGACGCCGAAAACTCTGTACTTGAGATCGCTTTGTGTTGGTGGCCGAGGAAGACTATGGCGGGCTTATTTGCTTGTACAAACTGGATCATTGGGAACGAGTAGTCCCGGCGCCTAGATACTAGACTACCTTTAGAGCCGCGGTGTGCCGATAGACGTAAGCACTGCCAGCGTACATATTACATGCTGACCAAAGGTGTACAAGGTTTTCGGCGCCTCTTGGCAAGTTCTCGAACGACCATCGGGCTCATCTGTACCCATACTCCCTCCCTAATTCTCAGATTTCAACCCATTAAAACTTCAATTCGTATTTTTAAAAGACTCCATGCGTTGACTTGGATTTATAGTCTTTAAATAAGATCGATTTCAGCAGCTTCAATGTGAGTTTCTATATGTGGAGAAGCTAGTCCCCTAATGGACTACTACACTACACCTTTTCCAGCTGTAGCTTATGAAAGATCAAATTACATTTCTAAAGCGTCAATTGTAAATTCAAATAATCAGTTGTGATTTCTAAAGCATCGGATGTAGTTTAAGACAATAATTTGTAAATTCTACCTTGTCAATTGTAGTTTCTAAAGTGTTAATTCGATATCCTAACGTGCCTGAGGTCTGCATAGACCAAAATAAAATACAGTATGGTAAAACGTAACAAAATTATTTCGCATACCTATATCGATTTTTCGAAAGTTATTGTGCAAGTCATTCATATCTACACACATGCATAATCTCAATAGCCCGCAAAAGAGAAGGAGAATTATTTGCGATCCCATTTACTCTATCCCAAATCTCGAATTGCTTCTGTACATAAGACTACGCAAATTACACACACAGTAATCTCAGTATTGCGCTATGACATAAGGTTCGAACAAAATGCCTTTTAAAGCCCATGTAATTTTACTTCATAGTAGGTACCTATATTAAAGTTCAAAGTAAAGTACGCCATTTTTTATTGGTATACTTTAAAATCATAAATAGCATTACAAAAGATGGAAATGAGTTGGTTCAGTGGGTAACGTGACATCTTTGTAATCTATAGGTCCGGGGATCAGTTCCCAACCTGGACTACTTTTTTTCCTTATTACACGGTATAAATTCGCTACCACTCATTCATTTTTCAAAGTATGTTGTTTGGTTACCTTGATAACGTTATAGGCACTTTTGCAGTACATGCTGAAATTACAAATGACGAGTTGGAAAATTAAGGTGACCGTTTCGATTTATCATTTGACGCTTTAGAAACTACAGCTGGAAAAGGTGTAATTTATATTTTTTTCTATGAATGTTACAACCTTATTGTTTCGCCATTTCCGTGTCCGTCAGAGATATCAAACTGCTCGATGAGAATAATGTTAAACTACCTCGACCGTGACTGAGACTGGTTGCAACATCTTAATAATAACCAGTGGTACTGTTGTAGTTGTATAAACCTTGAGGCCTGGTTGTACAAAGACAGTAACTGAACCTCCAGCGTGATGGTTCTTCCATAATGGCTTAGTCTTAGTTTAATTGACCAATGTTTTTTTTGTTGGTTGCGTTGATTTTCACGTAAAGCGAAGTAATGTGTTATTCTCGAATTTCCCAAGCAACCTTTGATATTGTCGTTTGCTACCGTTGTTTACTGCGGCTTGTACAAAATATTTTACTGTATCATTTCAGCTATACATGGTGTATCAACGATGTGTAGGTGGAGGATAACTGCTTGCCTGTTTGAGATAGAAAAAAATGTCTCAAACAAAAAATGTAGGGGGCAATAAAATCTATGTTCCAAAAATATTTACCGTTATACAGGGTGTACAATAAATGTGTGACTTATCAAAGTTACATTTTTTAAATAGAGGCCCATGTATATTATTGCATACTTGGATTCCTTGGTCGATTTTAATGTGACTTTATGTATCACATATGATACTTTTTTTTTGTTTTAACCCCTGAGAGCCGTCAGCACTGCAGCTCCTGTGGGCTTATTGTGCTATAACTCTCGGGGGGGGGGGGGGATATGCGCGGCCAGCAGACGGCATGTCGTTCCATCGGCCCACCGACTGCCGATCCGCGGTGTTGTGAACTGTCGAGTCTAGAGTGTGACCAAGAGCGATCGAACGCGGCCGGTGCGACGAGCAAGCGTGGGAGGATTTATCCCCACTGGACGCCTGCCGTCCATGAACTGACTCGACCTAACGTGTGAAGGGAGTTCTTATGAGCTCTAAAAGTCCCTCCCCCGCTCACACGCCAGCCAGCCATTGATGTACTAACCATGCCCGACGCTGCTTAGTCTCCGACTCGACAGCGGGCCGCCTTACCCACACATGATACTTAAAACAAACCGTTTGGGCGCAAATCGCCATTTTTGATGTAAGTGGAAAAAATTTAAGATCGCAGCGTCTATAAAACTTAGAAGGCTTCGACATTGCAGTGTGACTAAGCATGAAATGTGTCAACTTAGATAGTACAGTCAAATTTGAATTCTTTTTGTACTTGGTGAAATCTGTAGATTAATTAAGGAAACTTCAATCACAGGTAACTTTATTTTTTTAAATGGGAATACTAATTTTTTGTACGCTTGGATGTTAAATTTGATAACCTTTCTAACGAAATGGGATTGTCAATACTAATCTCTTGTAGTTTCCATTTTATTTCAAAATTTAAGTCAAATCGGTGTTTTTAAAATTTGTCTACCTGGAAGCAACCCAGCAGGCCATGACCGAAAAACAAAAGGTTGTTCGGATGGAAGATAACAACAAACAGACAACAGAAATATGCAAAAAAAAACTAAGATAAGACATGATAATAAAAAATCCTTAAAACATATCCAGCCTAACCAGAAACAAAAGCAGTAACACATCTAAGGTCAATAAAAACTTGGACTATAACGGAAATTATTTATCTTTCACGACCTACTGACTAGTAACATGTAACAGAAATACACAAATATTAAAAATGATTGAAAATTTAGAAATGAAATGTTGCTGCTAGTGTAATATCTACAGAATAAAATTTCTCATTTCATGATAGACAGTGTCATTTCCTTCAAAACAAAATTAACGATACCTCCCACTGGGAGCATTCTCAACATCTACTGGAATAGTTTCATTTTCTGCGATCTTGCTAATAACTATTGAAGACTTGGAAGTGCGTCAGTAAGAGGTTTCGTTACTTTTGACTTGATGGAAATGACTACTTATTTTATACCATTAAATATAAAATTTCAGTCTGATGATACTGCCAGCAATAATAGCTAGTATTTTTCCTGTGATTTCAAAATTTGTAATAATTCTCGAAACTTCTAAATTTCTAGTACATCTCAAATGCTAGATATGCTGTCGCTGTTCTTTGTGATTAGATCTGATATGTTATAAGGTATTTATATAATTTTTATAATCTAGTCCCATTAACCCTATTTCATTCGCATCTTGCAAGTTAGTTTTTTTCTTCCATCTGAACAATCTTTTGTTTATTTTTCATGGGCTGCCGGGCTACTTACAGATAGAAAAATTTGGAAAACACCAATTTGACTGATATTTTGCGATAAAATGGAAACTACAAGAGATTAATATCGACAATCCCACATCGTTAAAAAGGCTATAAAATTTCACATTTAACCGTACAGAAAAATTTAAGCATTCCTATTTGAAAAAAATCAAATTACTTGGTATTGAAATTTCCTTAAATACTCTACTGATTTCACCAAGCACAAAAAGAATTTAAATTTGACAGTACTATCTAAGCTGACACATTTCATGCTTAGTCACACCGCAAAGTCACAACCCTCTTAAGTTTTATAGCTGCGGTATTCAATTTTTTTCTAACATCTACTTATATCAAAAATGATGATTTGCGCCCAAACGGTTTGTTTTAAGTATCATGTGTGATACATAAAGTCAGATTAAAATCGATCAAGGAATCCAGATTGCAATAATATACATTCTATTTGAAATAATTAACTAAGTCACACATTTATTGTACACCCTGTATAACGGTAAATATTTTTGGAATATAGACATTATTGCCCTTTACATTTTTTGTTTGAGACATTTCTTCTATCTCAAACAGGGAAGCAGTTATCGTCCACCCATAGATCGTTGATACACCCTGTATACATCATTCTTGCTAAATATAACAGTCATTAATTACGTTTACCTGTAAAATAACGTTTAAATAATACTTTAATTGGAAAATATGGCATGCAATATAAATTCCGCAACTTTGTTGTGGATAATCGAATATTGACTTGAATAATGGGAACTAAGCGATCATTTTATCAATCTAACCCTGCTGTGACATTCAAACCCATCCCATTTTGTTTACTCACAAGTCTGTCTGAACGGCTGAATATGGTTACAGCAACTAATAATTATCCAATAGGTATTGTTGTGTTGTATTTTCACATTTTTATATATGATCTGGTTATTATTATATTAATAGTTTGTTGAAGATACGTTGATTAGAAGCAAGCCGATCGTATATACTCAGTTGCGGTCACAAAGGTATCAATAGCTGAAATCGTGATGAGTCTTCATGGGTAGTTTAGTTACGACAATTTTCCAACTGTTTTTCTCCACTAAAATTGTGGACAGTATTGTCGTATACTTCGATTATTAAACTTGAAACACTCTAATATTTGAGGGTCCAATATACTGCACAGGCCTTAAACATGTCGATTTGGTAATGGCAAAGTTTGAATATTGGTTTTTTCGTTAATACTAGTGATAATTCTTTCAAAACTCTCAGCATTGCAAATAATAATCTTCTCGAGTTTATATACTACCTTTTTAAGGGAAATGTTTTTAAATTTCTAGTATCCTGTTGATAAATATTTCATCAATATCTGCAGGACAATAAAATGTGTAGCTTTCGCTTGTTACATGCACCTATGCGCGATGAAACTTGTAAAGAATTGCTCTTACCCATTCAACTCTCAGGTTCCAGTTCATTTTTTGAAATAGCGATTTTTTTGGTTCTTTGTTGTGCACTGTAAGTTTATGTGGGATCTAGAACGTTTATTTTCATTACTAAGATTGAATAGTTTTATCTGAAGTATCAAATCATGTTTTATTTAGGTCTTTGAGCTATTGAGTACTGGGCAGACTTCATTATTTTTCAATAAATTTTCAATGTTATTATATTATGTTTAAAATAAGATATGTACGTAATATAATAAAAAAAATTAATTCAGAAACCCACCATGATCAAAGATTATATATGCATTACATTTTTTCAGTTCATTTTGAAGGACAGTATATTTCTTGTCTTTAATTTTTGGTCCAGATGGTTATTAGACCAGACGTATTTACTTTTTTTTAAAACACAACGCCATCTTTGTGGCTTCTATTGTATTCATGTAAGTACTTTGTATGCGACAATCTAAGCTTTGGAATTGTTGTAGATCAATTATTTCATTTGCAAATCGTCATCCTTTACATTAAACGTTGCCATTGTTTTTTTACCAAATACTAAATGTGTCTACAGAAGCATCTGCCACGAATATCAACCTTTCATATTTTTTTGTGTTATCCTGAAGGTCATAGTTTTATTACCTTATAACAAATACTTAAGCATATTTTTGGAAAATAAATTAATGAATGAAACGTTAAGAAAGCACAAGACCGCACATTCATGCTATCTTGTAAATCATATTTTTATTTAATCTAAGAAATTCTTTGTACAAATACATAGCCTACTAGCTAAACTGAACTGAACATGCGACGTTTTTAGAAAAATTATTTTTTCTGATCATTCAGACATTTTTGTTACGGCGGATTCTTATGTTGTCACTTTAAACATTTGTTTTATGTCAAATTACCTATCATTTCACTTAAAAGTCAGGTCATGTTTCTTTAATAATTCCATTTTTGACCCCAACCTGTTGATTTGATAGTGTAATGAATAAAAATATTCATGAAGACTTATAATGATATTAATAATTATTAAAAAAGCTGTAATGTGCTGAGGACTAGCAACAGTGCAATCTTGTTAAACCAAGGTCATTATTGTAGGCGAATATGCTGGTGCTCAAGGCCTAGGTCTCCTAAGACTGCACTCAACATTCCGTCATGATTTGAAAATATACGCTTCTGATGAGGGTAGGGTGCAAATGACAGCCGCTGCATTCGCTAAGGGACTGTTGGCTCTAGAAGGAGAACTGACACCTATTTTAGTACAAATGGTTAAAAGCGCAAATACGAATGGGCTTTTGGACAATGACTGTGATAGTAGCAAGTATCAAAATATGTGAGTATTTATTATTAAGAAAAAACTCTCATAAAAATATCCTGCAAGAAATAATTGAGAATTTTCAACGGTAAAACGAACCCGCATATTTGGTATGCTCAGATACTATCTAGATTTTTAGATCCGGATTTTGATTTTTTTATCTGTATGATCCGAAGCAAGATAGCTACTATTCAAAAGAGATATAACACGGATATCGGGTTTGCTGTGAATAACGGAGGCAAGTTTTACAGACTAAAGACGGATATGATTCCTTGACTGATTTTAGGGATCAGCTCACAGTGGTTTGGTGCCAGATTCGTATTTTTTGTTGTTGTTGACCGGCTATTCTAGGTGGAAAGTAGGCTGACTGTTCTGCGGACTAAGACATTATTTGTCACCGAGGCCTCTACCGATATGGTTTTTTATCGTATGAACGGCCTCGGCGTCAGGAATAAGAATGTATAATCTTATGTAAGGCACGCAGTACCAAATCAGTTGGTAAATGAAATATATTATTCAGGAATTTCCTAACATCATAGTGACGGTGTGGAGAGGCTCAATCTTTTTCTAAATACATGTCAGTGATTTTGACTAACGGTACATCTTCAAGCAGCTCAAATAATTATTAATTCGAGAGGTAAATCATATACATGGTGGTCCAAAAAGCGCGCGGTGCTCTCTAGCGGCCTTATCGTTTAAACTAGAAGAAAATGTTGCGAATAAATAACGTTTCTCTTCAAATGGTCTACGTGTAGTAAATAATTTCCTAACCATAATAATTTGACTCAAATGAAACGTGATAGTATGTTAGCTAGTTAGCTGTTGGCTACTTTATGCAAGGCACTGAAACCATTTGTCAGCTGACGATTATGTTGATTGTAGGCAATTGGAGAATATTCTCTGTCCAAGTCGTACACCTCAAATCTAAATGAATGATACGTGTTATTTCCTGAGTAACACAAACATAATACATATTATAATGCTTGTTTTTTGCTGATAATATGAATTACATGCCAGAATTGTCACAAAACGGATGTTTTACAAAATTTGTCTACCTCATTCTGAATTACAAAAATGGCTTATTAAAGATGGTGCACACATCTTTGTCAAAACAGTTAATATTATCTACGAAAAAAATGCTGCTGAATAATGGAAACCCAATTGAAAATATATTTTAACTCGAGTTTATATATATACATTTAATGACTATTCATTTTATGTGTCTTCTAGGTGCAAAGCACGTTTACATGAACTGATGCAACTAGATAGGGATTTTACTCCAGAAGATAGAGAAAAAATAAACCCTTGTCATTCTTCGAGTATAGCTGATGCATTAGAATTTGTAAAAAATCCTGTAAAATGCTGTAAACATGTCCACGAGCTCATAAAAAATCTAATGGAAATCGTACAAGTTAAAAAGGAAGATATGAAAACAAAAGGTATGTTAACATGTTTAGCAATTTTCTAACATGAGATTGGTTGTGGTAAGAGGATGGTTAATGGATGGGTAACCGGTTGGTCCAGCTGAAGGAAGCGACAATGTTTGCCTACTCTTCAAAGACCAAAGACCCTATATGGTGGTGCAACCCAAGCCCCTGCTGTTTTAGTGCGCCGCTCACACTACGTTTAACCACTGTTATTTGGAGGCTATTTAATAGCGATATCCTTTACTCAGCGTACTTGCTTCTTGGATCTATATCTATATGTGTGTTGACTAGAGTGTGATTAAATATGAGAATAGTAACTTCAGAAAGAGATATAAACTTACTTAAAATTTAATTATCATCCTAAATATCCCAGCTGGTCGAAAACCATTTGCCTGAGTCATAAAGTCTGTTTTTCGAATCCCTTTGTATAATTTTTCATTTCATTCATATCTCTTGTAATCTGAGAATCTGAATGAATCTGTTTTGTTTTTTTTTTGCATAGTTTCGGAAATGGTAATTCATGGTTTGTTAATGTTCACAATATTTTATTTCGATGGAAAACATGTATACGGTGCGGGCTTTGAGAATGAATTCATCTGTAGCGACGAGGTACGAGGGCGATTTATACTTATTATACCTTATTTCAAGCGGATACAAGTAGCGCGTGAAGCGGGAGTTACCGCGCGCGGCAATTTGGAATGGCTACCGTTTATTAGTGATGTCAATATTGTAAATACTCGTTACACCACAAAATACTCGGTACCGGGTAAATGCTAAAATAAGTACCCGTTACTTTATCTTGACTCAGCATTAGGTAGAAATTCCTAGCAGAGCTTCCGATCCAAGCCGCCTCGATCGGTACCTATTATTACCGAATCCCAAAGCAGCGCGCTGTGCTTCGGTAACGGTATACCCTACAACGCTGACTACTGATTTGCCATGGAACACCGGTAACGGGTAAGGGGTACCGGGTACTTGTTACAATATTACGGTATAGGTAATACAAAAATGTACCTATGTTTGACATCACTATTGTTTATCGCGAGTTAAAAGCGATTATTAGAGATGTGCAGATAGGTTCAAAGTTGTCGTACCGATCTATTGCACAGACCATAAAAATGGATCCAAATCCTTGTATCACCTGATAACGATCCACGCCGTTTATTATATACTAAGCAGGTTCAAAGGATCTGTGTGTCCTGCCATCATTTCGACAACGGATTCTAATCTTGTCGCCACTATAAAACGCATTGTTGCATTATCCAACAACCAAAATAAATATTCAGTGTCTGAACACATCTTAGCAACTGACTAATAATAAATAGTTCTATACATTGACGTCAACGTCAGATGCATCCACTCTCTCTCCATTATACATATATTCAACCCTCGCGCAATGCTGCAACCCTCGCCTCTTGCCTCTTACCTTCGCCGCTCTAATATGTTTGTACAAAGCAGGTTGCCATCGGTTCTTGGGCAACAACTGAGTGAAATAACTGCTCGAACCAAATTTGAATCATCGCTGAAGCCAGTGATTGTTGCTTCACCAGTTATTATTATATCGTCCAACACTATCAGAAGCTGATTCCATTTCGAATTGATTTAATTTTGTTCCAACGAATATGAATGTAGTTTTGAGTCATCCAGAAGTGCCTCTCACAAATAAACAATTTCAAATACTGTCTATACAAACAAAATGTAGAACGGTTTACTTCCAATTATTTTGATTTCACTGTTGCGCCAAGGTAACCTTAGGAATAATATTGGAGAATGTAATGTAGTGTAGATCTGGCGAACCTGAAATGATGTGATTCGCGATGCGACTTACCTCTCCTTTATGCTAGAGGCAAGGCATCATTAGTTCATAACTCGGTAAGTCGACGCTGTTGCTTTGATAGATTTAATATCATTGGAATAAAGGTGAAACGAATAACTGATCTCAGCATGTTATTTATAAATTTTGGTCTCGAAATTACATGTCCTATCTATCCTCAAAAACTTAATAATAATTACAACTTTTCTTCATAGATGCTATACTATATCATGGAGAAACCTGGGAGCTAATGGGCCGAAGATGGGGGAAAATAGAAAAAGATTTTTTTACGAAGAACAAGAATTTTGATATAAGTAAAATACCTGATATATATGATTGTATTAAGTACGATTTACAACATAACCAGCATACATTGCAGTTTGAACAGGCCGAAGAACTCTATACATATGCCAAATATCTTGCTGATATTGTTATACCGCAAGTAGGTATTTATGATTACATCTCAGGTTAACTATTCTCACAGTAAGCTACATCCTAAAATAACTCTATATCAATTTTTTCAATGATAGTAGTTTATTTTACTAAATCTAGGCTACAATGAACGGACAAGCATTATGGAATCGTTATGCTATAATTGTGGTTTGTGATAAAACAGATCATGAGTAGCATTGCATAAGTTCTCCGATTTTATTTTTTTTTTTTTGGCGCCCTTTGCAGTAAGCTGGCCCCCTTAGCGAAGAGAATCACGAAGGGCCAAAAAAACGGGAAGTAAGCTGTAAGCTATATGAGGGCATGTTAGTAAGTTTCAGATTCAAGTATAAATGAAGCATCCAAATGCAAAACCAGACATTTGACGTATAGGTTGTTTTGAGTAAAACGCAAAAAACCTGCCAAATTCGTACTTCTTGTCTAATGATATTCGTATTTTGACAAAAATATTTGTTATTTTGGTAGGGATAGATAGTGCATCACACAAAAATATCTGATGAATTAGTAAAAAGATATTTTGGCGGGAATTGTTGACATGTCTGGTTCTGCACCTCAGATTTACAAATGTCTGCTTTTGCATCTAATGCACTGCAGTTGGTTTTTCCACCTTCATAGTGTTCATAACGCCAATTGCAGTGATACCCATTGAAAAAATGTTAATAAAAGGTCGTAATAAAATGTGAAACCAAAAAATAGCTTTATTGGATAAATGAACAGAACTAAACTCTTATATCATTATCTTCAGCATCAGACAAGATTATCACGGTATCAGGTGGACATGGCTCAATTGTAATGTTATTCATGATGTTCAGGTAACACGGAGCCACAATAAATGTTTAAAAAGCATTCAACTGATCAACTGTAACCACGTTCGATCTCAAACTGATTTCATGTACAGCGCAGGTCGCGACGGCGACCTGGCGATATCATGTGACTAAGAAGCTGCACGGGAATTGGTTTAAATGCAATTGTCTGCTTTTGCACGTAAGGAGTGAACACAAATGTCTGCTTTTGCATTTAAGGCCGAATTTTAACATCAAATAACGGCTTCAAATGTCTGTTTATGTAGCTAAAGGTCTGAAAATCGCATTCCCGGCAACATTTGCGTATGAAATCCGTATCTAACTCATATTTTATAAAAATGTCAAATGTCTGGTTTTGCATTTGGATGCTTCAAATGATACTACTAGCTGATTAAAACACTTCTATAATATTATATTGGAAGCGCCCAAAAAACTTAACAACTAGAATCTAAACACAAATACTTGCACGCAAGACAATAACTATTGAATAATAAAATAAATACAAATGTTTTAAACATTTATCAGGAGAAAATGGGAAATAAATAAAATAACGAGTTTGAAAATAATAGTTACGCTGAAAATTTAAGCTTCGTCGCATTACTTATGCTATTATGCTCAAAAGTTGGTGGCTTTCGCGCCTCAGTAGGATTTGTGGAAACGTACGCCACAACCCTCAACTAAGGCGGCTTCTCTAACGGCCGCAATTATTTTGTAGATCTGGATCTCCCCAAATCGAGCGAATGGAAATTGAAAACCCTTGTTGATGTTTCATTCATTAGGTAACAGTACTGCAACAATGAGTTTGTGATGAAGCTGTTCACTACTGGATGTAGTTGAATGTCTAATTTTATTACTATCAGAATGCTGCATAGCAACTGTATTTTTCATATCAGTAGAAATAATTTCTACGGTCTCGTAACATTTCTCCGATGTTTACTTCAGAGAATAGTTTACCTGATGATTTACCGAACATTTTGTTTTATTTTTTCGAAATCATCATGATCATCACAACTGTATTGGATGGCTGTCTTGTCTTGGTCCATTGATACAGTGATGGCTTGTAAGATGTTCAAAGGTGTGTACTGCGTTAAAAATATGTCATAAATTAATCGAGCAAAAAATAATTATTTGACATTCCTGCATCCCAGTCGAGCTCATTTCATATACTAGAAACACGATCATCAACCGCACGCAATAACATATCGATAGGTAGAAAAACAAAAGCAAACGTAAAACGACATTTAAATATCTAAAACAAAACATATACAAAACTTGGTTTTTTTTAATGAACGATTTCTATTGAGAACATAGAAAGTGCAGAAAGGGCTGGTTGTACACGCTCGAGCATTGGTTTAAGGTAAGCCGCTGTTAAACCATGGAAGTTGGAAAACGTCCGTTGTACAATGCTGGCTTAGCATGCCACTCACTTAGCGTAAACCGCCGAATTATGTAGCTTAGCCGTAGCTTAACCAGTTTAACAATGAATGCAAGTAAAAGAACAGATATAGATATGGCCGTTGCCCGAATTTGACACAAACCGTGAAAAATGGCAAACCAGAAAATGTAATTTTTTAGATAATTCTAACAGTACGTATAGCTTCATTAGTACCACCAGTAGTGGATTTTATTATTAACCAGGTTTAACTAAACCTGCGATTGTACAACGGATGTGAACTTTAAGCCTAAGCTTAGCTAAGCCACAACTCACCATGTCAAGCCATGTCCAGCTCTCGATCAATTAGATTTTTTGTTCTCAAAAATTATCGAGATATTCGAGAATTTATTATTATTGGAACCATAGGCTTAGGAGAAAAAAGGTTCTCAAGTATAGTAATATGAATTAGGTATAGTATTGAAAACTTAATGCCAAAAAATTCGAAATATATATTTTTCTACTATCGAAAAAATGTTCATCTCAAGAGTGTAAATTGAATCATAAGAAGCTACATTTTGTACCAAACTTCATTTTACATCAGTTGCTAGGCAACAAATGCAATTTGAAAGATTTTGTGTTCGGTCTGCTGCTTTTGATAACGAACACTAAAAGGGGTGATACACGTACGAGCAAGTACGCGTACTTATGGCTCGACGACCTTTTTCGCCTGTGTGTCATCGTAAGTACGCGTACTTTAAAACCGTCGCGCAAACCGCTGGTGATCCAACTAGTTTGAAACCTTGCTCGTAGCTTGTCTCGGCTCGTACTGCGAGCCGCGAGCTACCACTTTGCTTCGGCAGGCTATCGATCCGCAACGCTTCTTGTGTTTGGCGTTTGTTAAAAGTTTTGTTTATTTAGGAAAATAATTAAAATGAGTGATTTTAGCTTCACGTGTGTCACCGACGTCGAGCCGAGTAAGTTCGCGAACTTAAAAACCGCGTACTTAAAGTTCGTACGTGTATCACCCCCTTATGGTCCCAGGACAAATCCCGAAAACTTTAAGGGATGATTTCTGGCACCGACTTATGATATAATATGATTAAATTATATGTTTATTCTTAGTAGCAAAAAAGTTCAAATTCTCTTAATTAGATCGCGAATTGGTTAATGTGTGGGCCACTTTATCATCTTCGCTACCCTACAAGCAATACATCGTATGATATTTGCTGTAAACAATCGAGAAAAATATTCAAAATACCCGTTTGCGTAATCCGACCTTCTCGGTTTTTGCAAGGAATTCCCGAAAGTGAAAGTGGACCACACACGTTTCAGTTATCTTTACTATCAACTTCAAATGTTGATTTCTCTGAAACAAATACGAATTTCAGAATAATTCTTTTTGATATGGGCTTCATATTCCGAAACCTAAGTGGGATTTCTTTTTTCGGGATTCGTTCTGTGCCGAACTCCAAACGTCATCAGTGGTATTATAAAATACGATAAGTATTTTGGTATGTCTAAAAATAATCAAAATCTTTTGGATTGAAAAAATTCAATTTGGTACTTTTCATTTCTTTTAGTCTTATTATGACTATGGTAAAAAAAGATAAAGATATACAGCTTTTATTTTCGCTTTTCCTCTTCAAAAGTTCGTATTCTGCAGTTAATTCTTCCAAGGTTCCAAGCACTGTAGTATAATCATGACATTTTTTTTCTTTCGTTTGTGATTGACGTACGATGATCGGTTGTTTCGTTTTAACGATGTCATACTTTTTCTTTTACTCTTCTTACGGAATAAGGAATATGGCCTAACAGCCCAGGAAAAGTTGACCATCGGACAAGGTATATGTACTCCACTGCTGAAAAAGATCAAGGCCGATTTACAGAGGAACATCGAAGAGTCCGGCGATGAAACAGTCAATAGATTGAATCCTAGGTATTCGCACGGAGTGTCAAGTCCAGGAAGACATGTCAGGACTAGGCTATATTTTACCAGCGAAAGTCACATTCATTCTTTGATCACCGTGCTAAGGCATGGAGGATTACTAGATGTAAGTATTATTGCCCAGACTGTAGACGAAAAAATCATGTGAAAAATAATGGGCATAGTTCCGAAAATTGAGTTTTCTCGTTATATTTCAAATAAGGTTTTATATGGGGAATTATTTGGAGACCAAAACAATGAATAAAACCATATTTGCTACTATGCTATGAACTGATATATTACTAGCTTTCGTTTTGGATTTGTCAGCAGTGCAAACGCAACATTGTACTTTTTTAAGTTCTTTGAATCTCGGAACTAGGAAGTTAAAAAAACAAAGGCGGTTTCCTGGCACAGCTGGCAAACAATATCTTACTCCAAAGTAATTTTAAGTCAAATAGTTTATACTTCTAAAATCTACAGAGATAGCAGAAACGTCAGTCAAGATTTATCTTTTAGTATATGTGGTTTTATTGATGGGCCAGTAAAGTAGATCAGTCAGTCGAGTCCAGAAAAGTGGCCAATAGACATACATATACAGGGTGTCCCACGAAGATTAAGCAATATAACGAAACTGGGCAGCAGTAAAGAATTATAATTTTGGAGTCTGTAAATTAGAGCAAATGTATCTTTTCTTGTTATTTCGCTACCCAATGAGGTATTTGTTTTTAGTCACGTGGCATCCTATTCAAAATTAACAATGGGACAACCTGTATATTTGTGCCTTTCTGTGTTCCTCCTGATAAAACAATTCCAAAAAACTAGCACATTTGGGGTCTAAACTGATTAATTCAAGGGTTACTCAAAGCTACTTGATTGTACCACTACGGTTAAGACAAAACATGTAACGAACACTAGCAAAATAATTTAACTGTAGGTGTACCTGTTATAATCAACGTCGCTCGTCTAATTATGTGACTATTACATTTTTTCACGTGACATGCATTTAAAAAATTAATAATTGAATTCCCTGCAATATTCGGCAATCTAATATTCGTACGTAATGATTACGCCAAATCAATATTATAATTTTTAATAAACAGTTAAATTGATTTTGCTAGTGTTCGTTACATGTTTTGTCTTAACCGTAGTGGTACAATCCTTTAAGCACCTGTATCTCTTGAATTAATCACGTTAGACCCCAAGTGTGCTGGTTTGTTGGAATTATTTAATCGAGAGGAACACCGAAAGGCACAAATATACAAGTTGTCCCATTAATAATTTTTAACGACGTCACGTGACCAAAAACAAATACCTCATTGGGTAACACGATAACAAGAAAAGACACAAAATTTGCTCTAATTTACACCCCTCAAAATTATAATTCTTTACTGCTGCCCAGTTCCGTTATATTGCTTGATTTAATCATCTTGGGCACCCTGTATTAAAATCATATATCATATCATGACTTGTATGTATCGGATAGACCTATTGTTTTTAATCTAGGATGATTCGATAAACTACCGTATAACGTGTTTGTGGTGAATCAAGTCATTTAAATACTATCCATTACAAAAAAAGTTTGTTATTAACAAATTTCAATGCCCAATCTTTATTTTTATCAGAATGAAATCTTTAAAACAATATTATTCTGAAGGTTGCGAAAATTAAGGATATTTAGGTTATTCTTAAATGCTAATTACACCTCAAATACGAATATTTTGATTAAATATAGAGCATATTTAGTAATGAATGTTCCCTCCCCAAGCTCTAATTACTGCTTGCATTCTTCTCGGGATGCTACTAAGTAAAGTTTGGATATAATCTTAAGGAATCGCGTTCCACTCTCCTTGAGCAGCAATCCTGAACTGTTCTATTGTACTTGAAACGGGATTTCTTTTTCGACTGCGGCGCTTAAGATAATCTTACATATGTTCAATCGGATTTAGGTCGGGGCTATATGATGGCCAATCTAATCTTTAAATCTGGACTGCATCAAGTTAATTAGTCACTATGCCAGATGCATGCGGTCGAGCATTATCGTGCATTAATATGGATTTTTCTAATCCAATATGGTCGGCGTATTGCAAAACATGATATCACAGGATGTTTTCGATATACAAGTCACTAGTATTCGTCCAATAACTTCCACGAGTTCGGTGCGTCCCTCCCAACTAATACCTCCCAAGAGAATTAAACCCCCACCTCCAAAACTAACGGTCTCTATGAGATTGCAGTTGGCGAATCGTTCTTCAACTCTTCATGAGACGAAGTTTCGTCCATTTGGCTTCCGTAATTGTACTCTTGTCTCATTCGTGCAAAGTGTATTTTTCCAATTTTCGATATTCCACTGATTATGTGTTCCGGCAAATGGCAGTTTTGTGATTTTGGAGAAGACGTGTAACTTTGGCTTCAATCCTGCTTTTTCTAATCTTCGTCAGACTGTTTTTGAACTTACACTAATTTGTCTTATTTTTAGTAGTTCATTTTTGGGTTGCGCCGATGTCAACGTACGATTCCGTAAAGAATTAAGTATCAAAAATCAATTGCTGTTGTATACCTCTTACGCCCTTTATCGGGTTGGCGTCCAAAATTCCTAGTTTCTCAATTCCTTTTAAAAATATTCGATACCGTAGATTGGGGTAGAGTTACAATTTGTACCCCTTTAGCTTCCTTGCAGTGTCTAACTGGTGGCATAATGATGTCAATGAAGGAAAACACAAACACTTTTCACTATTACTTGGTTAATAATAATATAATAACTTAATTCACTATAATTCTTAAAATATATAATGCATTTTTGATAAAATGCCCTAGAGTATAGTATATTAAACGTTATTAATGTCAATATAACGTCAAAAATATTTAAAAACAAGAGAATAATCAGCCTACTAGATGACCAACATCAGCACATGTTTACGGCGATACTTTGAAATTATTTTGAATATAAAAAATATTCGATAATTTCGTCCAAAGACTGTATCTCGGAAAAATCCGAGAATGCCTGAATGCCTGAAAAATCGACATTGGTTATTTAAACATTAGATTCATAAGCGCTTCATTTTTGAGATCTATCCCTCAGATTTTCCGCAGTTGCTTTAATTTGGTTGAAAGCTATATGCATTTAACAATTTAAATATTTTAGAGATGAATATTACGTTTGCTAAGTTAAAATTGTTTTTGAGTTTAAATAACAAGAAATAATGTTTTACATTTCTTTCACAAAATATCAATGAACATGATTACTGCACACAACTATTATTTGTTAATAAATGAAGCAAAATCAATATACATTTTTGAATTAATTTCCTTTGTCTTTCCTTTTTTCATCCTTTACTTATGCGTAATTTTGTTTGTCTGTTCACAGTCTACAGTCCAAATTAGAATTCCATGGCTTGTTGATACATTCTTCACTTATTTGGCTTACCAACTATCATGATGTGTTTTGTAGGTAACAAAGGACGAACAGTGGCGAAGAGCGATGGAATATATTTCCATGGTATCAGAACTCAATTATATGTCCCAAATTGTGATAATGCTTTACGAAGATCCAACAAAAGATCCGTGTAGTGAAGAACGATTCCATATTGAATTGCATTTTAGCCCTGGTGTAAACTGCTGTGTACAGAAAAATCTACCACCTGGCCCTGGCTTTCGTCCACACTCCAGAAATGAATCTGCAGCCAGTAAAAACTGCGTAAGTACTTGTTATTTAGACTATAATATCTTAGATACCATAAAATGAAATAGACATTCATATTTTCCTAATTGCACCAACTGGGGTTGATACGGATGGAAGTTACAAATTACGGCATTACTGTCAATAGTATTCATCCTGTCAAAACAATTCCCAAAAATTTCACTTGAACAGATTGTTTATTTCTTACTGATGAGAGGATAAATATGCGTATTGCGCATTATGCGAATATATGTAGATTCAACTATTTCTGACTGTTCATTTTTACTACTCTAGGGCTAACAGTTCTTCCTTGTATTCCACAATCACGCTTGTACATTTTACAACGCTTGTGAAGGAATGAATACAAATAATATATTCACTTTCTTCATTCCTACGGCTTTTTGTTGAGTGGCCGAGTACTGGCTGATAAGGCGAGCGTTCGACTGTACAGGGTGATAGTTGCAGCATAGAATATAGGATTCCTAACTCGTATCAGTTTTGTTGAATCTAAATGCGGAATATTAAAATGTAGGCTATTCCTTGCCGAATGCAGATGTTTTCTCATCCATGTGCCCCCAATTTTTTCAAATTCGCATTATACGCGACTGGACAATTGTTTTTATATGTAATAAATCACTTGCACATATATCGATTTATATGGTTTATTATCGATGGTGTTGGTGTATGCAATAGGGTATTATGTTTTATACAGGGTGGGCCAACAGTGAGCGGATGGAAGATTGTGGGCCTACTAAAACACATTTAAAAAATCTGTCACTCGGTCATGGTAGGGAGCGTTGAGGGCTATAACATTAAAATATTTCCACTAATGTTTTGACGTTCATACAGGGTGATTCATATCAAACTTACATTTTTTTAAATAGAACCCCTGTATATTATATTTGGATTCCTTTGTGAAATCTAGTGTCACTTTATAAATCATGTATGGAACTTTAAACGAACTGTTTAGGTCATCATCATCGCCACAATGTCTTAACAGACATATTGTGAACTCGTAAAATGCATTTACACATTTTACGAGTTTCTCTTGGGATATCTTTAAGATCTTTAATGCAGTAGTTTCCCATTTGCTTTCTGCATGCTCATGCCGTTGACCAGATGGTATCTACTGGTTCATCCGCCTTTAGGGGCAATTTCTCACCCCAAGGACAAGAAGGTGTCGTGACTCTTCTCAACTCGTCCACCCGAAGCTGTTGGTTGAGAAGAGGTTACAGCTTATACCGACAGTAGTTCGGTGTTCCTTTTAGTCGCCTTTCACGACACGCAGGATATACGATGGGAGATATTTTAATCCGCCCCCACACGGGCTAACTGTTTAGGTGCAAATCACCGTTGTTGGAATAAGTAGATATCAGAAAAAAATTGAATATCTCAGTGATTATAAAACTTTGAAGGCTGTGACTGCGGTGCGACTTGAATTGAAATACGTCACCCGACATCAGATGTTCACATTTCAATTCGTTTTGTAATTGGAGAAATCAAATGTAAAATTTGATAACGCTATAGTATTCTCAATATCAGTCTTTTTCAGTTTTCATTTTATTTCAAATTTGCAGTCAAATGGGTGTTTTTCAATTGTCCGACCTATAAACAACCTAGCAGGCCGTGAAGAATAAACAAAAACCTTTTCAGACATAAGAAACCAACTAACTTAGCAGAAAAATGGAAACAAACAGTGTAACGGGACAAAATTATAAAAAAAACGGACTACAATGGTAAAATATCTAATGTCAATGAGATGCCGGACTATTACAGTGTTTTTTTCACAGCCTATAAATACCTCTAACTGGAGCACTCTGAGATTGAAATAGTTAGAATTCTTTATTGTAATTGTGTTTAATGTATTTTTCTGTCAAGTAAATTATTTATTATCTGTATATATAAAAATGAGTCCCTTTTTCCCTTTGTCACGGCATCACGTGAGAACGGCTTTACCAATTTCGTCCTTCTTTTTTTTATAAGTTTGCTATTACTTTGTAGAAGGTTCTTACGGGAAGAAATCTAAGGAAAATTATACAGAACATTAGAAGATTTGAAAAAATGCGAGAAAACTTGACAACTACGAAGGGTGTGTAGTGTTAGTGATTTGTTTGTTATTGTTGTCATGTATGACGTTGCTGTCAAACATACCGGTTAGGTGTTAGATGTTGAATGATCTGGAAATTTCGTGCCCGTCAAGTGTGCGTCGTAGAAATAATGACAAATGCGTATACAGAGTGTTAATTATTAATAGACCGTAATTTCAAGGGCATATTTATCACTCAAATTCAAATAAAAAAAGCTCATACAGGGTATCGACCGATAACGCTTGACAGGTGATAGACCCCACGTTTCTATGAACGTTGAGATAGGAACATAAAGACTTACAATGCTTAATTTTCAAGATACAGGGTGTCAAAATGTTTTCTTTTATTTTCGCTTTTTCTCAATTCTTTCGCAATAAAATGGCAGAACGATATAAAATTACAATCGGAGGGTTTTTAAGGCGAAAAATCCAAATTCAGCCATAGTTTTACTATCATGAATAGAGGGCGCCACTCAAGGAACATTGAAGGGATTTAAATTACCAAAACCTTTTTCCGGCTTGCACCATCAATGTATCAACAAAATCCTCAATGTTTTACATGAAAAAGGTATGATTTGTTCGAGTCTCTAGAGGTAACTGTTTTCGACATAATCTTCATTGAAGTTTCTAATGCGACTGAATTGTAAATTGCGATCGAAAGAATTATTGGTATTTCCACACGAACAAATATTAGGCTTAGGCTCATACTTTTAAATCCCATTTACGAAGTATTCTCAAATTTCAACACCACCAAAAGTGAAAATTAGATATATTTGAACATGTTTTTTGATCTACCTAATATTAATTCGTGCCATAAAACCAATAATTCTTTTGATCACATTTTACAAGTAATTGGGCTGCCTTGGATATTTTAATAAAGGTTATCTCGAAAACGGTTACCTCTAGGGACTTAAACAAAGTATACCTTTCTTTCGTAACACATATTGGGGAAACGATGTTTTTAATATTCAGGTTGATGCTCCAAAACGGAAAAAAGATTTGTTAATTTAAAAATGTTCGATGTGCCCTCTATTCATGTTAGCAAAACTGTGGTTGAATTCCCGATACATAATTTTAGATACGTTGTGCCATTTTATTGCGGGGTAATTGAGAACAAAACAAAATAATAGGAAACTTTGGCACCCTGTATCTTGAAAATTAAGCATATTAAGGCTTCATGTTCCTATCTGAATGTCCATAATAATGTGAGGTCACCCTGAATAAACAATGGATCGACATGTATCTTGAAAGTTCTGGATTTCAAGATACAGGGTGTCAAAGATTGGAAATAAAATTGTTTTTTATCAATGACTTAAGCATTAATGAGCCGTTTTTTTAATCTGTAGTCTTTCACTGCATTAAGAATCTAAGTCACCACTGACTAGAAGATAATTATCCTTTCCAGTGGCGTGACGGGAGTAGGGGGGCAGTCCCACGAGAATATTAGCAAAAAGATGGACGCCACTAACTTTGAAAAAATTAAACGCTGTTTTTCAGATTAAACAGATGAAAATACCTTTTCTTTTCTTTTGATGTCTCTTCGTATTTCATAGCCCCACTTTTTCGACGGGCTAAGAAGTGGTTTTTATTTTTTTCCTTCAAAAGAAAGGGATACGAAGAGGCATCAAAAGACCAAAAATTTGGATTTTCATCTGTTTCGTCTGAAAAAACAATATTTAATTTTTTTAAGGTCAGTGGCATACATTCTATATTTTCCAAACTTTGGCACCATGTAACTTGAAGACCAGACTTTAGGCACATGTTTAAGTGAACTTTTCTGCTTGAATCTGGGTCAGAAATACGTTCATTAAAAAAACGTAAAATTGATAAAAAATACAGGGGAATACAAAAGCGAAGACGTCTTGATTCCACGCATCCCTATGACTTTAACAACATGCCATTCGACTTTAGGCGGTTGCAATTTTCAGTGCGGCTTGCATTTGCATGACGATAACTAAACAGCAAGGACAGTCGTTGAACGTTTGTGGGATCAGTCTTCATAATGCATTTTTCCACATGGTCATGTAGCCTGTTTCGTGTTGACAAAATCATCATTATTTATTTATGGGCCCGAAAAAAGTATTTCAATGATCACTATGCTCTTCAGATAGGTAATTATTATTTATTGCAGATTTAAGTTCAATTTCAATATTCATAGCTAAGACAGGACAGCGTCTGTCGGGTCAGCTAGTTATTGATAAATTTAAACAGACTGTACCTGTTTTCCATTTCTGTGATTTGCTATTAAGTACTGAAGAATTTGAAGAGCTCCAGTCAGTTACTTGACTTACGGAAATGACTACTTTTTTATAACATTAAATTTGAAAATTTATTCTGAAGATATTCTACTGCCAGCAACAATGGCTGGTAATTTTCCTTTCGTTCAATCCTTTTAACGATTTTGGAAATTGCTAATAGCTAGTAGGCTGTGAAAAATGAGCATTTTTGTTACAGCTTCTGTTGTTTGTGATTAGAGCTGATATGTTGTAAGGAATTTTCATAATCTTGCCTCGCTGCTCTAGTTCCTTTGCGTCTCTCAACTAAGTTAATTGGTTTCTCCCATCGGAACAGATTTTTGTTTATTTTTCATGACCTTCTAGGTTAGAAAACTTAAAAGCATTGATTTGACTGAAAAATTTGAAATAAAATAAAAACTAAAAAAGATTGATATTGACAATCTTATATTGCTGGAAAGGTTATCAAACATATAAAAAAATTAGCCAGTCCCATTTGATAAAATCAAGTGAACTGTGATTGAAGTTTCCTTACTTAATCTACTGATTTTTTTTAGGTACAAAAAGAATTCATATTTGATCGTCTAATCTAAGCTGACATTTTTCATGCTTAATCACACCGCAAAGTTATAGCCTTCTAAAAAAATGTATGTTGGATAAGAATCACAGTATAAAAATTAAAACTGAAATGAAAATATTTTGACGTTATAGTCCTCGGCCCGCTAAGGTGATCAAGTGACAAATTTTTGAAATATGTGTCACTTCTCTTAGGATCACGAGGACTAAGATGAAACTAACTCGAGCTTTATCGACTACATTACCTAATATTGGTATATGGCTAATGGCCATGTAGTCGATGCCTTAAACAAAAAATACCGCATCCCGCATCACATTCACGATTCAGGAACAAGCCATAACGTAGTCGCGTCAGCTAACATACATTTTCTTCATCTTTATACGAAAAACTAATCAACAAGAAACTGTGAGTTCTCAGTATAATCACCGTGAAAATTTAACGCTACCTCCCCGACACACATCCGGCATATATGAAAAAGCTTGCTCCTTACTGTAGTGTCCGACCTAACATTCGGTTTCTGTTTCGGTTTCGGCAAAAAACGGGTTTCGGTTTAGTTTCTGTTTCGGCTATCATTCAACCGAAACCGAAAGTGAATTCGATTGATTTCGCGCTGCGATCGGACGCTCTCGGAGCACTGATCTGCAAGCGACGAAGTGTCATTTTGCTATGTAGATGATGGCAATACCTAATCACAAAGTAAGAAGCCTACTTATCGGAGCCAAAGTTGCAAATAAACGCAGATATTTATTCTTACTGGAATTCTAGTCCATTTCTGTCTCTGAGAAAGGTTCCTCTAAAATTTATGTCGGCCTCACCGACGACTGTTTCCACTGAATAACTATTTAGTGCTGCTAGTTAAATTTATTCAGACCGAAGAAGCAATTTGCTGAGCGAGAAGGTTGATAAATTATTTTTTCTCGCTTACAATATTAGATTGTTCAATTACGGATACTGATAATCAACAATAGTTATAGCTCAATGAAGCTCATTACAATAACTTAAATTCAGAGAAAACTCCCTACTTTCAAAAATATTTAGTTGTTGTACTCAGTACGTAGGTACTTCTGAAATTTAATTGATACGAGTGTCATAAAGAATGACCAAAGTTTAGAAAGTTAACTATTTAGTTCTTAAGATAGAAAATATAATATAAATATAAAATAGTTGATATTTGGTTCAGAATAACTTTTTATTTCAAAAAGTACAAATAATTTATTTGAAAGAAGGTGTGATAATACTGATGGTGTGTTATTCCTTTTTATTCCCACGAAAAAATTACTGATGTTGTATTGATGTTTCGCTTTCTGCCGAAACTGAGACGGAAGCCGAAATTCGGTTTCGGTTTCGGCCGTAAAACGTAGTTTCGGTCGGACACTACCTTACTGTCAGTGGCTGAGCTACACCGACGTGGCTATACATGTATACTGTTGCGGACACGTGATGTGCCTGGCGGTGGCGTAGCCCTTTTGGGGCGAATATAGGCGGCCTTCGAAAATTATTGGATGATGGCGCGAGGCACTAAAAAATGGTTAGTTACCTTGGCTATCTGGTGGCGATGGTTGGGTGCGCTGCTTCTTCTGACCCTGCAGGGTCCTGCTGATGGTCACAAGGGTAGCGGAGGCGCGGCGAATATAAAGGCGTATATCGATATATAATGGCGGAAGAAACTGCGTTAGCGCGACTTGTAGCGAGTCGATAGATCTTGCGATAGTTCTTGCACGGTTCTAGCGAGAGTTCTAGCGATAGTGGCGATAGTGGTTCTTCTTGGAGGCTGCCACTTAGCGCATGTCCCTGTTCGGACAACCAAAGGCGTCACCACCTCTTAGTGCCAAGGGGGTCTAAGCGATATAGTTCAAAATTGACAAAAACAATTATAAAGCGAAAAAAGGTCACCCGGGTCGCAACATCCCGGCCAGCCAAATGCACGACAAAGGAGTGCATTTCTTAGCACTAATTTGAGGTGAAGAGAAAATAAAAAAAATTACAATAATGCAAGTTATGAAAGTGTACTAATACATAATTAAAGTGAAACGCCACAAACACAAAAAAAGGAAGCTGTCAAGCTTCAGTTAAGCGGAAGCGGGCAAAGCTTCACAAGTGGACGATGAAGCACGCCATTTGTGGTTTTCACCTGAGCGCTGCGAGCAACTCCGTCCGGGCCAAGATTTAGTGCGACAATCCTAGCAAGCAAGAGGCCATTTTGTAGGCGGATAATTTTCATCTTTTATTAGTACAAGAGTCCCAATTTGCGGATTGTCAGATTTTTCTAGCCATTTTGAGCGTTGTTGTAGCGTGTGCAAATATTCAACCGTATAGCGGCGCCAAAAATCCTGGTGAAGTCGCTGCAACAGCTGCCAGCGCGTTAAACGATTTAGAGGCGTTGCAGTTAAATCGGGCGTAGGTAAAGCGGTTAAAGGTTCCGTAGTCAAAAAGTGACCAGGGGTAAGCGCGTGGATATCATCAACATCCGACAATACTGGCGTTAGTGGGCGTGAGTTCAAAACAGATTCAATTAGGGTTAATAGCGTGTAGAACTCTTCGCATGTGAGTATTTGATCTCCAACAATACGTGTTAGATGCGTTTTTACTGAGCGAATGCCTCTCTCCCAGGCACCTCCCATATGGGGAGATGAGGGCACATTAAAGAACCAAGAAATATTTTCACGTGCTGCGGCGGATTTGACAAAACTTCGGATAACTGTGTTCGCTCCCACAAAGTTGGTGCCACAATCACTATAGAGAGCGGAGCAACGACCACGTCGTGCAATAAATCGTTGCAAGGCGGATAGAAATATATCAGCCGAAAGATCACTCGCGAGTTCTAAATGGACAGCTTTGGTCGCTAGACAAATAAATAAACAAATATATGCTTTATGCGTTTTAGCGCCACGATGCCGCCCAAGCGTAATGGTGAAAGGGCCTCCAAAATCGACTCCGGTGTGAGCAAAGGCTTTCACTTGCGACAGGATGGAAGGTCGGCCATGAAGGGTTCAAAAGGCTTTGGATTAGTTTTCCAACAATTAAGGCATTTACTAATGACAGAATTTATAGCACGGCGGGCAGACAAAATCCAGAAACGTTGCGTAATTAGAAAATGCAAGTTACGCAAACCCACATGTAAATACCTTTTGTGATAAAAATCGATCAAAAGCGCTGTAAGACGAGCCTTTTGGGGTAACAAAATAGGGTGTTTTGCGTCATATGATAACGATGAATGGTTTAAGCGGCCTCCTACCCTTATGATTCCATGAGAGTCGACGAAAGCGTTCAGTTTGCGAAGCGGCTTAGAAAATTTATTATGCGCTATTTCGTCAGAAAAGTATAAATTTTGAGTGCGTTTGACCAAAGCGTAGAGCGAATCATTTAATTCAGTTAACGTCAAAGATCCAGTGCGTTTTTGCGACGGTTTAGTGGTATTGAAAATAAACCGTAAAATATAAGCGAGTATTCTTTGGCAGTTTTCGAACGACGAATTACTGTCCAAGAGCGTATCTAAAAAGTTGTTGTCATGGCGGGATGTAAAAAATGCGACCTTTCTCTCTTCTACCAGCAAGTCTGGATGGAGAATTTGCGATTCAATATTATCTTTGGCGTTTGTAACAACGAAGGCGGGTAAAAAATCAGGACCTTGGAACCAGTTTGCGTAATTTATAAAATCTAGAGGTAAAGATCCACGGGATGCAATATCTGCGGGGTTATTTTGCGATTCAATATAATACCAACACGACGGTGATATATTTTCAGCTATGTATGAAACGCGATTTGCAATAAACGGTTTCCAGCGATCAGGCGAGGAATGTATCCAACTTAGAACAATTTGCGAGTCTGACCAACAACAAATATTTTCAAATTTCATCAGACCTTTATAAGTGCGTAATATAAAAGCGATTAATTTTGCGCTTAATACAGCGGCTAATAATTCAAGGCGAGGAATTGTCAATTTTTTAATTGGCGCTACTTTAGTTTTGGCGCAGAGGAATTTGGTTGCGATATGAACGTCATTTGACAAAATTCGGATATAGGCAACAGCGGCGTATGCCTTTTCAGAGGCGTCACAAAATAAATGTAGTTCGTGCGTATAACCTTCATTTGCGATCACAGACTGGCGAGGCACTTCTAGTTTTGACAAATGCGAAAGTTGCGTTTTATACTGTCCCCACAATCGAGTAATTTCGACAGGCGGAGTATCATCCCAATTTAGACTACTCATCCACAACTTCTGTATAAGAATTTTCATGAAAATAGTGAGCGGAGATAAAAAACCTAAAGGGTCATAAATGCGTGCGAGCTCTGAGAGCATATTGCGTTTAGTACAGGGCCTCTCAAGGAAAGAAACGGAAAAACTAAAAGCGTCAGTACATTGATTCCATTGTAAGCCCAATACTTTCAAACTCGAATTTACAGTATCGGCATCAAATGTGCGTGCACTCTTGGCTAATATATCTGGGGGAAAATCAGAAAGTAGATTAGGGTCATTGCTCGACCATTTCCGTAGTGAAAATCCCCCTTTTTGAAAAAGCGAAATTAATTCATTGCGGAGTTTCAAGGCGGTAGTTTTGCATGAAGTGCCTGTACAAATGTCATCAACATATGTATGTTGAAGCATTGTGTTTGAAGCTAAAGGGTAAGGTTCACCTTCATCATTGACAAGCTGCTTCAAGGTGCGTAAGGCGAGATAAGGAGAAGGTCTCAGTCCATAAACCACAGTTAAAAGGCGATAATGATTCAAAGGTTGGTCGGGAGCGAACCTCCAAATTATGCGTTGATAATCACAATGCGACTTTTCAACTAAGATATTGCGGTACATCATTTTAACATCGGCACATAAGACATATTTATGTAAGCGGAATTGAAGCAATATCGTTGCAATGTCCTTCTGCAACTTGGGTCCAGTAGCTAGCGTGTCATTAAGAGACTGTCCATTCGGGACCGCGGCACTTCCGTTAAAAACAACGCGAAGTTTGGTAGTTGAACTTTCTGGGCGTAGCACATGATGATGAGGAATATAATAACAGTTGGGGGGAAATTCAGAATTTTCTATCAGTTCCATATGGCCTAACTCAATGTATTCGCGCATAAAATCGGAATATTGAGCATAAATATCGGGCTGTCGTAACAAACGACGCTCAAGAGACAAAAATCTGCTTTCTGCAAGGTCTCTAATGGTTTGGTCAAATACCGGCAAACCATCTCCGAAAGGCAGTGCGACAACATATTTTCCTTCATCGGTGCGTTTGTGCGTTTCAAAAAAATGATTCTCACAAAACTTGTCTTCAACTGAAGAGCAAGCATATTCTGGTACATCTTCGACCTCCCATAACTTTTTTATAGTTGCATCCAAGTCACTAGTATGACAGAAAAAGGACTGAACATTGAATGAGCGATGATTATTTATTTTTCCAATGACAATAAAACCAAAAATGGTATTCAAAGCGGAAGGAAAATTGTCATTGCCAGGTATGTGTCCAGGCAAAAGAATTTTGGGAAAAACATCAGCACCTAACAAAATATCAATTTGGTTGGGGTTCCCAAAACCCGGGTCGGCAAGTTTTAAATTACATAAATTATTACAATTGATATCTATTGAGATGCGTTCTGGCGGGAGATTATCGCAAATTTTATTTAAAATAATCGCGTCAACGGTTAAGAGGGGTGATTGCTTTCCTGTAGGACAAAATGAAAGAGTAACACTACCTTGAGTAGTTTCCAAAGCGTTAGTACAACCAAGTCCCTTAATTTCAATATTGGCGGAGTATTTTCTTATACCCAGTTTGGAAACTGCGCGTTGCGTAATGAATGACGTCATACTTCCGCTGTCAACTAGACATCGAAGCGGCTGGTAGCAACCTTTATTGTCTACCACGTCAACAATGGCTGTTGATAAGAGAACTGTAGCGTGCGTTGAAACTAGACTTGAGGCGGATAAAATTTGTTGAGAGGGAGATGAGTTAACATTGGCTGTTACATCATTCTGAGTAATGCTACTTGACGCGGCGCTAGCGAGAGTATTATGACTGGTTCCAGGAGTACTACCCAGATGTAGTAAGGTATGGTGAAAGCGATTGCATGTTAAGCACTTCTTGGACGATTTGCACTGTTGTGATTTATGAATAGTACTTAGGCAATTTAAACAAAGATTTCTGGATTTAGCGAAATTATAGCGTTCGTGAGGGGTTTTACCCAAAAAGGCGGGACATTTATATATCGAATGAGCATCGTTACATAAAACACATTTCGAAATGTTATTAGACCTACTCACACAAAACGATGAGGTGCGATTCGGTTGGAATTGCGCGCGTGGACTATACGGTCTCCTTAAATTTTGTGCGTGTGAAACACCCAATGTATCAAATGCGGTGCAACATTTACTTAAGAAGTCGATAACCTCATCAAAAGTAGGGATTTCAATGGTACCGTGCTGCAGCTCAAACTTGGTAACCAAATCATTATCAAGTTTCTTTAGTATCATATTAACAAGAATAAAATCCCAATGTTCGGTAGGAAAAGATAACGTTTTTAAGGCGGCAACGTTTTCGCTAAACGTGTCAATTAAATTTCTAAGCGAATGCGAATTTTTGGAATCAGCTGGCTTGGCGGTTTCTATTGCGTTCCAGTGCGCGTTTGCCCTTGATCGCTTATTTGAATAACGTTTCATAAATGTATCATACGCAAGACTATAATTATCAGCTGTCATAGGCAAGTTGCGAATGAGATTCAAGGGTGGGCCTTCCAGCGAAGCCAATAAATAGTTATACTTTTCAATATCTGTTAAAGATCGGTTGTTATGGACAAGCGAGTTAAATAAGTCGGAAAATGTCTGAAACAATTTATAATCCCCCTTAAACTTGGGAATTTCAATTTTCGGGAGCCTAGCGTGCAAATATTCCGGGATATTGGGCGTTGCGGGAACTGCAGCTGGTGTGGGAGCGACACTAGGTGGGGAACTGTCAAATATTTGAATATGCAAGGCTTTTGTGTCATAGTAAGCGGCGAGAAAACGATCGCGAATATCGTCTTCTGATTCTAAGTCAGATTGTTCATCTTTTGCCAAAATAGCCAAAAAAATTAATTGCTGTTTATTAAACTCTTCGAAAATGTTTCGAATCTGCGAGTATCTAGCGGAAAATAGCGACTTTTGCGTGCTGTCCGAGAGACAACGTTGTGCGATAGTGTATAAACTGCGTATGTCATTTACACACTGCGTTCGCGTAGCTCTTGCTAAGCGAAGTTTATCCATAGCGCAAGGATTAATGTACAAGCGTTGCGGATTATACAAATATAGAGTAACTAAATACAAAATGCGATTTGACGCGCGCGGAATAAAGGGAAGCTACTCGACAGGCGTCTTAATTGCGGCGTCGACGCGCTAGCGGCGTCGGATACGACGTGCACCAGGAAATAGCGAAGAAAAATGAAATTGTAGCGCGCGCACACCACGCTCAAGAACTCGCTTTGCCGTGTGAGAAAACCACAAACGGGACAAAAATAAATATGGCGATTTGGATTCACAAATTATTAGCGAAATAAACAAAATTAAATTGTAGTACGATTATGAGTCAGAGGGTCAGGAAGACTGAGTAGAATGATCACAATTGACTCAAAAATCACTATATTTGGCGGGCGATTGACAAAAATTAAAAATAGAGCGATCCAAAACTTTCAAGGACAAAAAAATTTGGAAAAACAATTTGGAACAAATTGTACAAAAGGGCTAAATCCGGGGCTCGAAGGACCAAGATGTTGCGGACACGTGATGTGCCTGGCGGTGGCGTAGCCCTTTTGGGGCGAATATAGGCGGCCTTCGAAAATTATTGGATGATGGCGCGAGGCGCTAAAAAATGGTTAGTTACCTTGGCTATCTGGTGGCGTTGGTTGGGTGCGCTGCTTCTTCTGACCCTGCAGGGTCCTGCTGATGGTCACAAGGGTAGCGGAGGCGCGGCGAATATAAAGGCGTATATCGATATATAATGGCGGAAGAAACTGCGTTAGCGCGACTTGTAGCGAGTCGATAGATCTTGCGATAGTTCTTGCACGGTTCTAGCGAGAGTTCTAGCGATAGTGGCGATAGTGGTTCTTCTTGGAGGCTGCCACTTAGCGCATGTCCCTGTTCGGACAACCAAAGGCGTCACCACCTCTTAGTGCCAAGGGGGTCTAAGCGATATAGTTCAAAATTGACAAAAACAATTATAAAGCGAAAAAAGGTCACCCGGGTCGCAACATATACATATGTCAAAAATGCGCATTTCCGCAGCAGAATGCTGTCTAGAGTATTCATTTAACAACTCTCGTCATTATTTATTACATCAGAGCTTGAATACTTCGGCTACGGAAACACCAGAAGACCCCAAGAGTCAGTGCTCACCTAGAATAGATGAAGAAGCAGAATCTTTCACAGATGAAGATAAATATATTTTGAATCCACCCAAGGTTTTAGAATCACCGCCTAGCACCAGTGATTTTACACCTCCTGAGTCCCCTGAATCGGCCTACCGGCATTACTTGAAGTCGAGTGAACCGATTCCTATAGGGTGAGTTTATAGATATTTGTGAAAGGAAGTTATTTGTTTTATATTGTTTATTGTAATGGATTGTTCTCCGACAGAGGCGCAAGAAAGTAAACGTCATTGTCAAAAAGACGCAATATTTGTTTTCGATGTTTTAATGTATCATTTTTTTAGTTGAATGTTTGCTATTTACAGACATGGAGTCTATTCGACTTAAGATAGCATCAAAGTTTTCGAAATGGAATAGATAAATATGGTGCGATTCGTGATTTTGGTCGTCAAACCCGTCCGAATGAGACAGTAATCGGTCGTTTCATGCGTGCATCCGAAGCAGCAATTTTCGTTAGTGTTTCACTAAAAACTGGCATACCAAAGTGTGTTTTTAAGGTACGGACCCACAATGAAACTTTTACATGAGATTTTTGTGTCGCGAATCAAAAGTTTCAAGTCTCATAGTGGACAGGCGTGACATGCGCGAAATATTGTTAAAAATCTCACGAAACAAAATTTTACAAGATATTTGTTTCATGAACAAGTATCAACGTGTATACATGATATGCGTCGTGTTTCGTGTGAAATATTTATTTCAATGGCTGCTTGTGACTTGACGGAAACAAAATCAGGATTTCAGCGTGCCCTTCTTCAAGTTTAGGTATTGTTTGAAGCCTATTAGCTGAAGGAATTGCATCTTGCGTAATGTGTGATCTTCTTTTCTGTAGCAAATTTCATTTTTCCTAGCAAACAATGGACAATGGCGGCAGATATTCATGATCTTCTCGTTCTTTCTAATTCTTCTAATAATGTATCTTTGACTTTTTGTTCTAATACTACAGGTTTTACCTACAAGGTAGTACGCTGCAGCCTTACTTCTAGCCCTTTTTATTGACATTTTGTTACAGAATCAATTCACAAGTGTTCGTTCTTTACTCTGCGTTTGATATAGTACGGTGGAAACAGCACATTCAAAGATAACTTGTCTCATGAGATAAACGTTTCATTACTCACGTGTTTCACATAGATATAATATGTTCTGTGGAAACGTATCTGAAATAAATTTCTTATGAAATATATATTTCTTGAGACTTTAGTCTCATTGTGGACACCTCCAGCTTTACACTTCTGTAAAGCAGAGCATGTATACATCAGAAAATTCTGTTTCTTGGTTTCTCTTAATGGAAAAGCAATGTTCGGATGCACTTGTGTGTGTATTATGCCACTAGGCCATTCTTTCACATGTCAATGGACAGCCTATTATGAATGCAACAAATTTTTCAGTCTCCCTACCCTCCACCCCCCAACCACCCCAATTTCACCCCTACCTAAAAAAAAGTAGAAAATGATCAGGTACATCTAAAACTCCTAAAAATGAAGATTGAGAAATAATATAAAATGTTTGGTCTTTTGTAAACTCCGCCCCAGCGATTTCCAAAATTATAGCAGCATTACTTACTACGACCCCACAGCAAATCCCTTCCTAAATTTCATCACAATCTATGAACGGTTACTGAGATTATGAGGCTAGAAAAACGCGAACAGAGAGACAGACAGATCGACAGACACAGGGGAAAGAGTGGCGTGGATATTCGTTATGTACATATCATAAAACGTCCAAAAAGCGCATTATCTCAAAATAGATTTTTTTTGCCATCACAATACTCCCCTCACCTATTGGTGTGGGAAGTAATAACATCCAATTCGTGTTCAGCGATTCCAAAAACCGATTTGTAGAATAGGGTGAAAATCTGACTTAGCCAGAAAATCTGGTAAACAAGTCTGAGAGTCCCTTTTTATTTTCTGGACATCAACACACACACACGCGCCAGTTTGGGAACAACACTTGATTCAATAATTCAAATTCGTCCAGAAAATTTGGAAAAGTCGACGGCTGGCGGGACTCGGATCCACGACCTCTAGATGGGTACTCCGGCGCTCTCGCCAGTTGACCTACGGTCGCCACGTCAACTCAACCTCGAAAGCGCCGACTAAATACGCGAGATTCTCCCGCCAGACAATCTAGAGGTCGTGGGTTGAAGACTCGCCGGCCGCTGACTTTTTCCGACATTTTTTGGTATGAACTTAAATTGAGAAATCCAAATAAGGATGCAAGCATGAAAATAAAAACAATTCAACTGGTCAATATGTTTGTCAACAGAAGCTCCCATACTGTGAGTGGCCATGAAGCAATGCACTTGGCCAAGCGGCTTAATGAGGAACTGGCGAACCAGGCTCAGCACGGTGGTAGGAGCTATGGTACAAACCGTTCGGCCAGCCCTGAACCCGAACAACGATCAAGAAGCTATGACCACAAAAGCCCTCAAAAAAGCAAGGGTAAGTTTGTTTCTATAACTTTGTTCGTTCCATATTTGTTGGGTTGGATTTAACTTGAACATAATACTTGTTTTGTTTTTCATATAAGTAACTTTATGCTGCCTCGTAGATATTCAACAGGATGATTTCGTGCTTGAATAATTCCGTAGTTATATGTAAAAAAATCAGCACTACTTTATTTTGGTGTTTATGTATATTGCAGTAAAGGTATTGAGTCCAGTTGGCTTAATAAGAGATTACCTCTGAATAGCCAAACGATAAAAATATATAAGCATTCGCGGGTGGACGAAATCAAAACTGGTCTGTCAGTATATATCTAAATATTCATAATAACTTAGAGCAATAATAATATTCTGGCGATAAAATGCATTGGTTATGTGTCTTACCCAGTGGGACTATTTAGTGTGAGATTGGGTATTTGCTTTCAAATAATATTCACCACGTTGCATTTTTGAGTAGTTAAATGTATGATGCAGTTCTGATCGTGAGTTCCAGTCTAATTTTTGCTCAAAAAATATATATTAAAAACATACATCTTAGTGAAAATGGTCGTATGGGAGTCATTAAAATTAGCATTCATATCTTTAAGGTTCTGGTTTTGAGTTTTTGCTATTTTTTTCATAAGCACCGGATATGACAAATCATAAGATAAAATTCGGCTTCTGTGCTGTTCTGATCTAAACGAATTCATCGATTACCTACCTTGTTTAACCATCTTCAATTTGTTCTTTATTCTACGTAAATTTTTTGATATATTTGACTTTTAATGATAAATCATTCTTTGCTATTTGCTCGATATCCAGTGACCTCACAGACAATTTTATATGCTAGAATAAAGCACTTTAAAGATATTTTTACATACGTTTATTGTTCTTAACCTACATTTTTAAAAAAGGTGAGAAAATCTTGGGGCTGTGGCCAAAATTTTGAAAAAAGAGACTGGGTCACATCATAGAGGAGACTCTGGTGCTAACAGCCAAGCTTTCGGCAATGCTTATTGCCATCTTCAGGGCTTTAACGTTGAGGTTTGCCAATTTAAAACAGCAATTGCATTGAGTGCAAACGACTTCATAATGCAGCTAATAATCGTCACAATTTTTCATAAAATTTTAAAAAACTAGACTATCATGGCGTCTTCCACTAACAGGTCAGGAAACAAACAACATATAATTGTAAATTACAAACACACAGAAACGACCTTTACATGGTTAAATTTTAAAACCCGTAAGTATTGCTAAATTCGTGGCTTAAAAACACACATTTTATGATCTAGACTTTCTTAAATAAAGACCTTCTTGGTCTAACAGGTGATAAAATGGCCGTTACTTTGTGAAATGTGACATTGCCGAAAGCTTGGCTGTTAGCACCAGAGTCTCCTCTATGATGTGACCCAGTCTCTTTTTTCAAAATTTTGGCCACAACCCCAAGATTTTCTCATCTAAATTAAGTTTTTAGCCATAAGCTTCCTTCGTATTTTTAAAAAAGCGTATCAATGACATATTTTTTTTAGGAAATTCGATTTTACTCACAAATTATATCAAAACTTGTCTTCTTGTAATTTACTCTCAGTGGTCCTGTAAATTTTCAGTAAAATCCTTCAAACCAAATTCAAGAACAAAGTTTGATATATTTTTTTAATTTATCTTTTTGTAATGATAAAGTTTAAAATGGATTTTGTTATCCCGCCTAGGTGTGTGCAGAAGTAAGTACAATAATAATTAATTTCTGAAACTTATCCTGTGATTGTTTCTCTATTCTATGCCATTTTACTGGCCATGCAGTAAATAACAACATATGCTTTTATAAAAGAGAAGCACGGCGAAATGTTTGTGAAATACTGGAATTACAATTTTTTTGAAGTCAGTAAAATTATTTATCATTTATAGTCTCACGCTTTAAAGTACCTCATGCAAACTTGTGAAAAAAAGGGTTGTGATGGAGATGACATCCTTTTCAGAAACAACTCGTTAAAATTTGTAAAACTACCATCAAATGACGTGGCAATCGGGATCTGTGCTATGGTTTAAAATTCCATCAGTATACCATATGTAAAGCCAAAAAATGTGTTTTTTGGTTTGCTCAATCATTATCAAGAGTTGCAAATCTGTAATAGAACATTTACAAATGTTTTTGAAACGACCTCTATATTTTTGTGGGGTAATTATTTGCTGATATTCAGCGACGAGATGGAATGGAAATACAGAAATTTCTGTTAAAAAATTACGTAAAGAGAAGATAAAGCAAATTAAACTTAGATAAGCTGAATTTGTTTATTGGGCCATTTTCAAATGATAATTTCAAGATTGTCAACCTTAGCTGAATAAACTAAACAAGAACCGAAATAATTTCTTACCTTGCATTTCTTATAATTATGCCGCAATTGATGTAAAATTTTTGACAAATAATTTTGAAACTAGAAACTTGTTTCCAAATTCCCTTTGCTTTGTATCCATACGTCGTTTTCACTAAACTACAGCTCTACAGAACTAGCAAAGAAAATGGTGAATACTTTCAACTTTCTCAATCTTCATTTGTTTTTTAATCAACCACCTGGATCAATAAATCATAATTGTCGGACTAGTTGCAACAAGTAGTCTTGCTATTATTTCAGTACGAATTTTTCAATTTTTCTCAAAGTGGTATTCCGTTAAACAATCCTTGCAAATTTGGACAGCTGCTATGAGATGTTTTCCTCTTATATATTTCGATTTTGACGAATCTGGGACATTACACTGATGAAACATAAGCAACCAAATATTTTGTAATACGCTATATATACTTCATCCTGTATGTAGGAGGTGCTCTTGTATGCAGTGAAATAGATCATTTGCTTGGCCACAAAATTCAAAGTTCACTAGTGTAACCTAAACATAGGCACACATAGCTGCTACTACTAGTCCAATTGCCAGATGCAGTAAAATAAATGATAGCTTTAGTATACTCGAGCTTTAACCGTGAACATAACACAAAACTTGGAATATAAAACGGTTTTTCATGGATTGAAAATAAAATAATTCCAACTGTAAAATGTTAAAAAAGGATAATCCAACAGATAAGTACACCGTTTACGAGTACCCACATAATAGCGATTGGCACACCAATAGTGAACCATTTTGGGCTGTTTCTTAAAATTTGATCAAGCACACATTTAACTTCTTTCTTTGTTTGCGCTTATCACCAATTTGGAAAATACCATAGGATTATCTCCCTGGCTATTGGACTAAGAGTTAGGTATTTTTTTAACACAATCACTATTTACAATGTAGATACATGAGACACTCTTTGAAGTCTTGTACTAAACTGCTGTGGATCACAAATTCTGACACATTGCTTAACTTTTAGTATTGATGAACATACAATTATTTATGATTGTTTTCGGTTGGTTTAACATAGTAACATTGATTTAACTGTACCTCTCGTTTACGCAGTATATGAAGTCAGAACTCATTAGCTGATATAAAGATATATACAGAGCCATGATTGCTGGATAATTTTTCAAACTTGCACTACAGCTAGGCAGCAATACATGTTACATAACAAAATTGCGGAATAATTAATTTATTTATTTTCATATTTTCTAAAGCTGCAATATAGGGAAGTAGTGTAAAAAGTGGAGTTACAAATTGACAATGTAAACGAAATACGACGGCACAGTTCTTTTAATAGAAAAAATAATTGCAAGAAATCATACATAGCCAGTAACATAAAAACTTTACTAACCTTACTATCTTAAGGCAAGCGTCAAATTGGTTATGAAAACATAGCATAATATTGAATGGTACTTGTTATATTTTATGTTTTTCCAGATATTGTCACGTCTGAGGTTATTTCTTTTGCTCATGGTTGATCTTTGAAGAGTAAAAGTAAAAATTCAAAATGAACTATAGTATAGCTCCTGATGACAATATAACAGCAAATGAAGTGTCACACTTACCTAAAGTCAAGAAATCTACATCCCTTTACTAAAAAACGCAACATAGACCTTTTGGTATAAGCGTATACAGCGCTCTAAAAGCTCCCAAGATACCCTTTAAGAGGAAATACCAGAACACTATCACTCATTTGTTAAGCAATAAAAAGTATCTCCCAAAAACACATAACCAGAAGATGCCAACAGTAATATTTGTCGTAGTAGAACGCTGAGGCTAAAGCCGTAATGGCGCAATACGCACAGTACTACAACGGGGGCCCTTTTACTCAAAATCTTGGCTTTTACTGCAAATTAAGGTTACAGATTATAAGCTTTTAAAAAGTTGCTTGATTTTGTTTTGTAACATGTTTGATAATATTGCCTATTTGCGTGTTAATATCCACATCGCATCATTTTCAAGAGATGCGTTTCCGATTGACAAGCTATTAGCACGGTTCAACAAACAATCAGCTGTCATTCTCAAGGTCTGGGGATGCTTTGCGTCGATCCTTTTGCGCATCGCCATTTTGGGTTAGATTGGTTCTGATTTGAAGAGCGGCGGCACGACACGAGGCGTAGTGACAGTGGTAGCGTCACTAATAAAAGTGCTGTCATTCGAGTTGTTTTGCTTTTTGCTACGGACTTTTGAATAGCTAGTCGTCATTTTTAGCATTGTTTCGTTTGCCGTTTAGTCGTAGTATTTTGTGTAGGGATAAGTATACAAAATATTGATATGGAAGCAGGAAAATTAAAAGCTGGACATGTTTGTGCTGCAAAAAGCTGCTCTTAGAAAAGCTACTCTAATAAAAATTTAAGTTTTTTTTATGTTATCTTAAAATCCCTCAAGGTAAGAACTAACATTTATTACTACAGATGGGGTATTGACGATTACCCATAGCGATTTTTTTAAGACTCACAAATTGAGACTTTAATGGAAGCTTTTATTTTTTAAGAGTTTTATCATAAGAAACTGTCGTAGAATATACTGTGAAGTGATGGTTTAATAAATTACCGTCTAGATTTAAAGTCGTCTAAATTGTATTCTTTATGTTGTCCTTAATGTTTACCTCTCTCTTTACACCGCATCTGTTGAGGATTATAATTTTAATTCTGCCCTGTTGTACTGATAACACCTTTCTCTACTGCACCTTTGTCATTTTTAATGAAACTATCCCAAAATGACGTCGCTGACGTCAGATATTTGCAACATGTCGATACAAAGGGACCAACATTGAGTAAGACAGCTAATTGTTTGTTGAGCCGTGCTATTAGTACACACATTTGACATGAAAAGTTTCCCATTTAGGGTTAAGGTATTGGATTACAGTATCTTGCTGAAAATGATATCTTTATGAATTTTGACTTTATTTACATATTTCATATTCATTCATCGCTTCAGCAGTTATTATTTTAAGTAGTATTTAGAAATTACATTAGTGTTTGTTTTTCTGAACGTAGACATCATTTTTAGAGATGTTAACAATGAAATGCTACATCAAATATAAGAAGCTGTTCTCTCTGTATGTTGGCAGAGAGAATTTCAAAAAAAAGTGGATAATTCCAGCAGATTCGAATTATGTGATTGAAATGTGATATAGGATGGAATAATAAGTGTAAGATTATGAATAAATACTTTGAGAATTTATTAGGCAACATTTTAATTGCTCAGCTATTTTATATATTTCACTATAAACATCAGCACCTTTTTTACATATGACGTGAAACACTTTAAAACTATACAACAGGAGATTGTTCGTTGCATGACTTGTTTGTTAATCAACTAATTTATTTTGGGCAGCTGAAAAATTGCTTCAAAGCCTGGACGCTGTACACAGTCAAGGTACGCACCTGTATATTATGGACCAAATTATCATGTTGATATCTGTTTTGGTTTAAGTGCTAGATCATAATTATAACTTGAGGTGAAATTAATTCACCACACTTCAAAATATCATCTGGCTCACCCTATTGAATCGATAACACTTTGAAATTTTTTTTCTGTTTTAAACTTTGTCAAAAGCTACAAGACAGAAGAGACGTCAATAATGCTGTGATATAATTTCAGACTAGCAAGGCTCGGCAAACCCAAGACTAGGTACAAATATAAAGATTTATTACTTTTGTAGTTTTAAACGTAAATGACAATGACTCCTAATTAAAAAAAAAAGTGTTTGCTAGTTAATATTTTGATAAAGGATAAAAAAAAATTCTTACAAATATAGCATTGTGCTAGGCCTTTGTTGCTGTTTAAATCAAAGCGAATTAGCCAAGCCTTATTGTGTTCTTTTTTTTCATTTCATTTCAATTTCTCCGCTTTTTCATACCGATACAGTCGAGGGTCTGTATTTTTTTTCTATCGGCATTATTTCAATCATTACATGACTTTTACATTGCTTTATGGAAGTTTCGAGGTTAATTTTTTCTGAGCAATGTTTTCTATGAATTTAATTTTTAAATTAAATAACAACTGTTAATCTCATGAATGAACACAAAATTTCCATTTTTAAATATGTAGATCTAGCATACAGAAGGTATCTTGACGCTGTAACACAGCATTGTTTGTCTGACTTATTTTTAGAGTCAGTTCAACTGTAACTGATAACACAGTGCCATATGCGTCAAAAAAGAAAAAAAAATCAAATATAAGCCGGAACAAACATCGCTGTAATACTTCATACAAATTCAAAAAATTATACAGTGTTTGAAATACTTTATACACAATTTCATTTACGCTTTTGCTCATAGTCGACGATTTTATTTTCAAAATATGGTTGATACTATATTTAATGTAAACATCCAAGAGATAAACTCGTCGCAACCAACTCAATTACTATGCAGCATTTTCATAAAAACATTAGTTGTGTTCAAACACTATCCGACTATCTGACACTGCTAATGAATGCTTAAGGTATCATTTTATTAGACTTTTCTATGAAGAATGCATGATGGAAACATACAAAATAACTGGGAGATAAAGTTTAATTTGGCATGGTGTGGCCAAAATCAAGTTATATGGCAGAAGTTCTTAGCAAGCTTTACCTGGATTTTGATTGGTACTCAGAGGATACAACTATGCCGATAGTTTATGCTAACCTGATATTTACTTAGCATATGTTAGGAACGTACTTTTTATGTGGATTATGTTAACGGCTGTATAAACGATTTTAGTTTTTTGTTCTTAAAATTGTATTTTACATCACTATTCTAAACTGAACGTAAATTCAGAATTGATTAAATTGAAAGCAGTCGGGACAACACTATTTTGCGGTAATGAATAATGTTGATGCTGGATTATCAGGTACACTTCCAAATATTTTTCAATTCAATGCAATTCAATTTTATTTGTACCTATTAATGAGTATTGATAAAATACTTCGTTTAAATATAAGAAAAATGAACAAATGGTCACAATTCACTGATTTTGCTATTAGAAGTGAAGTGGTCAAATTGAAGTTGCTTACTATTTGAAGGATTTATTGAATTCTAAGGCATAATTTTTCTGATACCATGCACCCAAATTGAAAGCTTTAGAAATTGATGGATGTTTTATATCTTATTTTTAGGGATATATGTTATATCGTCTTGGTACATTTCGTAATCTTAAAATTTACTTCATCTTGTAAGAATCGGCAAACTAGATTTTCTATTTAAAACTAAACAGATCTTCTGTTGAAGTTTCGGAATAATAATTGTGAAAAGGTGAAGTTTTAAATTTTTAATTAAATGTTCCAGCAAGACAGAATGTTAGAGGATGTCTTATCAATGCTCTTTGTATAGACAGATAACGAAAATCTGAAACTAAAAATTAAGCCTATTTTGAGATGAGAAAGATTTAAGAATTGCATTAGATATGAAATTATACTGAGAAAATCGTATCATTAACATACTTTTGTGCTATTCAATAACCAGTTGTTGAAAGCTTGCAGATATTATAAAACTGCTCATACATCTGTCTGGTGACTCCGTACGATTGGTTGTTGTATATGAATTTTAAACGGGGGTATATCAAGCCCTTGCTAAGAGCGTAGAGCTTGGTACACCTCCGATTGCGCTCTTTGCCTGGCCCTATCTATCTTCGATTTGTCACCAACATTTCGATATACGCTTCTTCCTCGATAGGGATTATGTAGAAGCATCTTGTTCTTTTTCTATTCACAGGTATCTGGCTTATTTTCACAAACATTTTCTCGTAAACTAACTTGAATATATTTCTTTATGACTGAACGTTCTGAAAATACTATATATATTATGCAGTTTTCACCTTATTTGAAAAATCTTTTGGTACCCTGATTATACTAAGTTGATGCAAACAGCGTATTCAAGTCTTATTTGTTTATTAACTGTGCACCTTGTGCTTATTAATAAAGCAGTATATGACAGAAATTACTGTGTATTAAAAACTCAGCGCTTTGGTGATACTTTTTAATATCGAATGAATAAATTAATCTGTCGTAATTCAACATAATTTAACTATATTTATGTTTGGATGTAACCTCCGAATGTTAATTATAGTGTTATAATTTAGAGCTTCATAAAATTTTAATATCAAGGAATACCAAAAACATGATTTTTTAATGCTGCCCTCCAGTTGCACAAAACAACCCATCGATCATCCTCACTATTAACATTTTAAAAGAAAAATGTATTCTATTTTACTTTTAAATAACTTCACACGCTTGTGTGGATGCTATTGAAACTGCACAACAGAAAGTTTTAGTTTTCATTGCACATATTGCTTAACCTGATTAGGTAAAATAAAACCCGAAACGTCAAATTACATTTTTTTAAGAAATGAGGAAAATTAAAAAGCAGCTCAGCCTCCAAACCTGGTCAAGACATTCCGTTCCTTATTAGATAGCTGAGGAGCGGCTTATTATAGACCTTATTACAGACCTCATGGGAAGAACGGACAATGTCCAGGACGGAAATTAATAGAATGAATGCACATCGCGTACGACACACACACGAATATGTATAATATACCTATATACATTTCTGCTAAATGAAAATAAAGTACATGAGATTACAATATTTTTGTTCACTATTCTGTAATATGGACTTCATAAATATTTTCGAACTTTCTTATAAGAATTTCAAATATGTGAATTTAAACCGCTTGCTGAGCTGTATTTGCGCGATAGTAGTTCACTTTGTGAAATTTACGGATAACACTTAATGACATAGTCAATGGAAAAATAATGTTTTGTCAGCGCGGTACTAATTCACTTCGTAAAACTTACTGATAACACTGAATGACATAGATAATGAAAAAAGAGGGTTATGTTCAGCTTCACTAAATTTATCTTCGTTAAGACGGATTAGCTCTGACTAGGTCTATAAGATGCACTGAGAAAAGAGGGTTTTAGATCATATATTAACATCATAACATAATGCATATTAAATCTGGTGTATATATGATTTAAACTTATCTATTATAGTTGTTTTTTCTTTAGTAACTCTTAATAATAGCTCAATTTTTTATCGACATGCATATTTATTTTCCTTGACCTCTTTGTAAAGAAAAAAGCATTATTGAAAACAATATAAATTGTGATATTTTCTGTCTCGATATGACCATTTCGTAATGGTTGATGGTTTAGTACACTGATATAGATTATGAACAATTGAGTAAAGTTGTGTGATCTTATTAGTATATAAATGAAATTTATTTAAGTGTCGGATATTCAGCTTTAATATTTGCTTTTAACTATCAACCAGTATTTAACGAATAACTCATGCAATATATGTTTTAAGTCATCAAAATATTGGCATATTGCGGCTGTAATTAATAAGGACATTAAAAATGTGGTTAACCTGTTTTGAGATAGATGGGTTACCCAGAACTGCACATTTATGTTCGTTTTTCGAGAAATTGTTTGGGAAATTTTGTTATGATATCTTGTTTATCAGTTGTGGCTTGAGCTGTCTTTCGTGTGTGGTTTTTTAACTTTTTTCTGCATGTTTGCTGTGGTTTTCCTTAACAGACGGGTGACAGTATTTCCAAGTTAAACTTTAGTTACAACTCTGGTAGGTACAGATTTTGCCTTTCTAATGATGCATTATAACAAGATATTACAGTAGACTTTGCTTAATTTTATTTCATTAAGTTCTCAATTTAGTAAATAGTAAAATTTACGGATACCTAGGAAAATAATATATTGGACTAAGAGTGTCTATGCTATTTTAATTTCATACTTTGGATGCTTTTTCTCGTTAGAAATATTAAAATTATTGTGAGAGGTAAAATGCCGAATGTGTATCTGTAACACTCACTGTTTCTTGAAATATCACTATAGTAATTGGGAAAGAATACATAATTTATTTTGATTTTAGATTATATTGATGAAATATTCGCACAGATATTTTATTTTCCACTGTTCTTCTAAAATTAATGGTGTATGTCATTGATAAAACATACTAGATATGCAGTAAAGTAAGATTTTTTGTAGTTAAAAAATAAACCAAATTTCAAATTCAGTATTGCGGTATCCGTATGGAGTATTTTATTGTACACAAATATATCTAAACTTATCTAAACACATTTACTAATGGTTGTCTTTTGTTTCTTTTCCTATCCTCTTCTCTACACGTTCACTGTTCACAATCCATCCTGGTCTGTACACACTAAAAACAAATTCATATCAATGTGATGCGCATGCCACGTAACACCTTTGTCTGTCACTCTGTCTTTGTCTGTGTCCGTATCGTCGCGATTCGTGCGATTAAGACCTTTCGCACGGCACCGATCGTTCCGTCACTCCCACTGACTCCTTAGATGTTCCTTTTCGTACATCACGCACCTCTAGAGATCACCACAGCATACTGGACTCTGTCTCCGCTAGTCCTATTGAGGTCCCAGTCCGTACTATCACTCCCCAAGATCATCTCATTCTTGACTCCTGTAGTTTCACCCCCATCCATGACCTGCCAGAAGTAGGTCAGATATTGGGATCATCCGAGATGGCCCTTTGTAATCTGGACTCTGCTCGAGGCGTGGATAGATCCACAGTTTCTGAGCTAATGCACTCAACCGATGGAAAGTGTATTTTTTTGATGGATTCGTCTGAATGTTCTGATGAGCTGAATAAATCACAGGAAATTAATGCGTTCCAAAAGATGGAGCTAACTGATATTAAAAGTATAGCTTCTGCTGCGCATAATCAGAAATCTTCGATTTCCATATTATATGCGACCGATGATATAAAGACTTTAGACGAATCAAAGCTATGTGAATCAAATTATGGCTCTAAATTAAGCCTAACTTTAAATCCGTTTGAAAATATTACGGATTCAGAAATAAATACGGAACCTGCAAATGTCTCCAGTGAGACTTATTCCAATTTCACTTCTGCCTCTGATACGTTACTTACACTAGATTTGAACAAAGATTACTCTTCAGAAAAAGTAAACTGTCGAAAATTAATAAAAAACGGATGCAGTGGGTTTGAAAATACTATTCATAACGTGCAGTCTAGTTCAAGTTTAATGCCGAACTTTCATGGAATCAACACTAAAGCATCAGAAGCTCAAAAGACTAACATCTGTGGCTCCAGCCCTCAAAATGTCCAAGTCCCAACAAATCGCCATGATTTACCATTTCCATTTGACATGTCTGAATTCAGCTCCATGTCAGGATCGCTTGAGGTAGAGCTTAGCGATTTTGAGCTTTTAGGAAATACTGCAAAATCTGACATATCTTCATTGCCTTCGAATGACGCCAGTTTCCGTACAGACACTCCCCAAGACACGTTCACGTCAACGTATGATCATTCTGAGTTGAGCTTCATATCAGGTCCATACGAACTGGATCCGAATGATTTAGAGTCTCAGAGATTGGCACTGGGAGCCAATATTCATAATTCAAGTCCTCAAAGTTGCCGCTGTAAGACTGAATGCTACTCTTTTGCTTCAACTTATGATAGACCAGAGTTAAGTCCCATATCGGGTTCTCTTGATATGGATCCTAGCGATTTAGATTCTCTGGGAAATGCTAGAAAATCAGATAGGTCATCGGCTGCAAGCTCTAGGCCATTGAGTGCGACCAATGAGTTGCCTTTAACCGAATTAAATTTAGCCTTGTTCACTTCCAAATTGGAGAGCAATAGTTCCTCAATCATGAGTACGAATGAATTGCCTTTATCTGATATCAGGTTCGGTAAGTTTAGGAGGCAAAGCACGTTCGACAGTCAGAAAGATGATTTATCACTGGAGGTGAATTGGGACACAGATGTTAATAAGATGGATGAGAGCCTATGTCGTGTTGTGCGAGAGTCCAGACATCGGTCCTTCTCCGATCCCAATATCCTCGATGGCAGTACCGGAAACGTGCGATGGTTATCCGATAAGCACTTCCTACTGAAAAAATACAACGATAGCTTGTTCGAACAAACCCGTAACCAGCTACCGGTCCCCCCCTCTCTCGCTTGTTACCCGTACAGCTTCTACCCAGAACACGTCCCGGAAGCCGGATGCCCCGTATGTCACTATCGCGGAGGCGGTCGTGCCGCGTTAGGCTTCCCCTATCCCCCACCCTCGCTCGTCGTAACCACCACCACCACCACTTGCATGTCCTCGTCAGCAGATTGCGGCCAGGCGGGGGGAGTGAGCGCGCCCGGTGTGTGCGGGCAGGGCAAACGCCATCGGCACAGCATCGCCGGACAGATGAGCTATTTCAAGATGCTGGGCTTCGGATGCGGAGGACCTATCGGACTGAAGAAATTGGTGGGCGGGAGCGCCAATTCGCTCTTCTCCACCGCCGTCATCTCGGGTAGTTCCAGCGCGCCGAATCTAAGAGATATGATTTCGAACACCAGTAGCGCTACGGGTAAGTATCTCGATGTAAGTGGAGGAACAGTGCCCGGCCATGGTATGACAATAGTGATTTATGTACATGCATTTATAAAGTAAATCAGCTAAAAGAAATGACTGGAAATTATATTCAAGCCTCTCAAGTAACCGCAAGGGTTCGTAATTGTTATGATAATCATAAAAAAGGTTTTTTTCACAAAAATTATACAAAAAAAAAATGGAAAATTGTCCACTCCACATGATGGTTATATTTATAATATACCTTTATTAGCATATTTTCTGAGAAAAAGCCTTTTTTCTGATTAATCGTATCAGTTACCGGTTACGCCCCCTAGCGGCTACTTCCAGAGCTTGAAAATAATTTCCAGCAATTTCTCATATCTTATTAAATAAAGCGCATTTGTACCTCAAGAATAAGTCGTATGTTTTAGCACCAACGCAGTACAGCGACGCTAAATCTTTTATCTGTAATACCTGAACAGTGCTTTATTCAAACTTAGCTTTGCATACAGGGTGTATCAACGATGTGTGGGTGGACGATTGCTGCTTTTCTATTTGAGATAGGAAAAAAATGCCTCAAATAAAAACATTAATAAACGAATGAACAATAAAAAATAAATACATAAAAATGTGATTTATCAAAGTTGTTTTTTAACAGTATATTATTGCATATTCAGATTTCTTGATCAATTCTAGTGTGTTTTCATGTATCACGCATGAGACTTAAAACGAACCGGTTAGATGCAAATCACCCTTTTTGGTATAAGTAGAAAAAATTGAAAATCGCAGCGATTATAAAATTTAGAATGCTGTGGGTTTGTTGTATGACTAGGCATAAAATGCGTCAGCTTAGGTTAGATGGTTAAATTTTTATGGCTTTTGTACTTGGAGAAATCAGTAGATTACTTGAATTAGAGGTAACCTTTTTTTTTCAAATCAGAATGCCTGATTTTTTTATACGATCAAATCCAAAATTTGATAGTCTTTCTAATGACAAAAAATGTGAATATCAACCTCTGGTGGTTTTTTTTTAATTTCAAGTTTTCAACCAAATAGGTGTTTTTCAATTTTCTGACCTATAAGCAACCCAGCAGGCCATAAAATATAAACAAAAACCTAGAACAGTGCAGCTTACGTAGCAGAGGGATACAAACCAACTAGAGTAAAGAGCTACAAGCTACAAAAATTCCTTGCAACAGGTCAACTCTGATCAAATTTCGGCTTAGATAGATGTTTTCTTTCATCTGGACAGCTTTTTGTTTGTATTTCATAACCTACTAGGTTGCTTATAGGTACGAAAATTGAAAAACACCAATTTGATTGAAAATTAGAAATTAAATGAAAACTACCAGAGATTGATATTCAAAACCTTATATCACTAAGAATGCTATCAACTTTTACATTTGATCGTACATAGAAAAGTATTTCTGATTGAGGTTTCCTTAATTAATCTACTGATGTCTCCAAGTACAAAAATTATTCAAATTTGACTGTCTAACCTAAGCTGACGCATTTCATGCTTAGTCATATGGAAAAGTCACAGCCTTCTAAGTTGCATAATAGCTGCGATATTCAATTTTTTCCGATATCTACTAATACCAAACATGGCAATTTGCACCTAAACGATTTGCTTCAAGTCCAATGTGTGCTGAATAAAATCACATCAGAATTGACCAAGGAATCTGAATATGCAGTATGAAACAAGGTGTTTCATTTAAACAAAGCAACTCTGATATGTCACGCCCCTATCGTTATATACATTTTTTATTTCAGACATTTTTCCCTATCTCATATAGGGAAGCAGCTATCGTCCACCTATACATCGTTGATACACCCTTCATAGAACACAGTGAAAATGTACAACATAATGAACGACCTCAAGAATGTTTCATTGAGACAAGAGATTGAAACTGTTGTTGGAATCTGATAGATTTTATGTAAAATGAATATATGAATTAAATAAAAATTAATTATTTAAAAATTATAGTTATCTCATGTTTGTAACTGAGGCTTCTAGTATAAATATTTCCGTATAATAGTTTTTTTGTTGAGCTGATACTCCGCCCTCTACCATTCTATTAGGGTAAGCAAGATATTCTTTTTTTTATTTGTACCCAAGAATAAAGATCTAATATTATTTCTATTATTGTAATGCTAAAGGGAAAAGCTATGGAAATAAAATTCAGATCACGCATGGAAGATTGTAAATAACTATCATAAAACTAGCACCGTTGCTTTAACTATTAACTATTGTGCCTAAGGCCAAAAAACTCGTCAGCCTTAGCTTTTATGTTTGCTGCTACATGTAGCACAAAAAGAGTTTCATTTTAAAACCGGTCGAATAACTGTTGTTTAACTATTTCGAACTTCCTTTGTCTATACATTTTTTAATATCACAGAGTTACGATTAATTTACTATCATCAATCTTCTTAAGGACAGAACTGCCTAACATATATTCTTTCATGACGCTGCCGACGGTTCTTCCTATTGGTCGGGGTCGTGTTCCGGTTCAGAGGCGCTGGTTTCTGCTGAAGTGGCTATTCGATGATCAATGTTTTCTATCCAATATCAACAAACAAAGGAGTTATTTGCACCTCGATCGAACGAGCCAAGAACATTTGCGATACTCAACCAAAGTTATAAGAATTGTATCACATTAAAGAAGATCTCTCAAATAACACATACTCCAAGAAGGTAGTAAGATAATAACTTTATCAAAAAGCATAACAATCAACATTGGTGTTGCCCAAGGTTCAATTCTGGGGCCCTTTTATTTCTACTATATATTTTCTCGTGGCAAAAAAAGTTCGAACGAAAACTGAGTGGAACTTTTGAAAGTACCATAGGTTTTATCATACCATGCTTAAAAACATTTTTTTTACTTCAACCCTTAATAACTCACCCCCAACTTTTTTTTCAAATAGCACCCAATAGTTTTTCCTGTACAAATTAAGTGCTTATTCCGTTTAAAATCTTGTGGTACCTTTGCTTTTATACACAACCTATTTCGTAAGAAAAACAGTTAAAAAGAAAACTAAGTGGGTTTTTCAAGGGTAACAAATGGCCTATCATACCATGCTTAAGAAATATTTTTTTGTACTTCAACCCCCTAAACCTCACCCCCAACTTTTACTTCCCACACCGGTAGGAGAGGGGAGTATTGTGATCGCGAAAATTTTCGATTTTGGAATAATACACTTTTTGAGCGTTTTATGATGAAAATCCACGTCACTGATTTCCGTCGGTCTGTCTGTACGCGTTTTTCTAGCCACGTAATCTCAGCAACCGGTGCATGTATTGTGATGAAAGTTGGGCAGCTATATCTGAGGGGTCGTAGTAGGTAATGTTCCTATAATTTTGAAAATCGGTGCATGGGCGGCGGAGTTATTAGCAAAAAACGAAAAAAATAAATATTGCTCAAACTTCGTTTTTAGGCGTTTTAGGGGTTTCTGATCATTTTCTACTTTTTTTGGGTGGAGGTGAAATTGGAGTGGTTAGGGGGTGGGGGGTTGTAAAATTGAAAAATTCTTTGTTTTCATAATAGAATGTCCACTGAGCTGTGAAGGAAGTCCTAGTGACATAGATAACTTTTTTAGGCCCAACCAAACATCGCCTTTTTTGTGTAAACATCCGAGTATTGCTTTAGATCGTTCTATATTGTGTAACAAAGAAACGGTTGAATTGATTTTAGTGGAATTTTGACACAGTATTACCACCGTGGCGAGGATGGAAAATGCGTATGGTTTTTATAAATTGTGCCAGTGGCGGCGCAGAAATAATAAAAAACTAAAAATATAAAAACAGCTCAAACTTTTCTGCGTTTTTTTTGGGTGGGGTGAAATTGGGGGGGTTGGGGGGTGGTGGATTGAAAAACTGAAAAGTTTGTTGTATTCATAACAGGTTGTCCAGTAACCTGTGAAGGAAGACCTAGCAACATAAATCACCTTCTTAGGTCCATCCCTAACATTGCCTAGCCTATTACCGAAATTAAGGGACTTAGAATTTTCTGTATACATACGACTATTTATTGCTTTAGATCGTTTTGTATTTTGTAACGTAGAAACTATTTAATTGATTCTAATGAAATTTTGACACAGTATTACTACCATGGTGAGGATGCAAAACGCGTATGGTTGTTATAAATCGTATCAGTGGCAGCCTAGCAATAATCAAAAAACTTAAAATATGAAAACAGCTCAAACTTCGTTTTTAGATGTTTTAGGGATTCCTGATCATTTTCTACCTTTTTTCGGGTGGTGATGAAATTGGGGTGGGCGGGGGGTGGGCGGGTTGTAAAACTGAAAAGTCGGTAGTATTGAGAATAGGCTGTCCATTGACCTGTGAAGGAAAGACATAAGGCATAAGACAATCTTAGGGGGAAGGCTGCCGATGATTTGGTTGCAAGGGGATCTCAGACTAAAGCTTCATGCTATGGGAAAATAATAAACTGGTATAACAGTAATGTGTGGGAAGTACTGAGTCAATCAACTTGACCATTTTTTTTCCAAATAGCACCCTACAGCTTTTTCTACATAAATGAGGTCATTATTTTATTTAAAATCTTATAGTGCTTTTATTTCATACACAAATCAATGTTTTTCTCAATTTCATAAGCATAAGGTACATAAAATAAGCATTTTTTGAGGCGTAATGTTTTCGCAATTTTTATTATAAAATACATTTTTTTTCAAAAGTATGATGTATCAAACACCCTTTAAAATCCACTTAGTCTTCTTTTTTACCATTTTTTGCGCCAATTATTATTTTATTTATATTACTCTTATAATTTCACGCAAAAAATAAGTTTGCGTATAAAATCAAAGGTAGCACAAGATTTTAAATACAATAGGGATATGATTTATGTAGGAAAACGTATGGGGTTCTATTAGGGAAAGAATTTGGGGGTGAGTTTTAAGGGTATACATGCAAAAAAATATTTTGAAAGTATGGTATGATAGATCTTATGGCACCTTCAAAAATTCCACTCAGTTTTCGTTTGAACTTTTTTTGTTACGAGAATATCACATGTAAAGCAAATTCAGGGACACCCTGTATATTAACGATCTTTTTTTAACGACGAGGTTGGAAATCTTCAAAAGACACTGCTATAATTGCATCTATAGTGCTCGATTCACTGAGGTGCCTACGGACTAAAACCCTTCCCCTCCAACTCTCTCAAGGCACAGGACCCGCGAGAGCATTACTTCTATGCCTTAATGTGTCTATTCTTTCCTTCTGTCTTTTCAGCATTTTACCTTATTATTTCAATCTTACTCAGGACGTGCATTAGTTAGCTTTTCTGGCCCTCTCTTCCTCACACTGAAAGAAAGTGTGTCCTACAGTATCGACTGAGCCACAATAACAGCATAGATCCGTATCTGCCGGGTTGAAGCGCTTGAGACAAGCTTGGAAACATCCATGGCCAGTAAGTATGTGACCGATACAATAATCTGCTTCGCCATGTTGGCGTCGTGACCATATCCTCACATCTGCAGCTACCCCACTATCTGGCTGCCATCTGCCATTTGTTGAGAGTGGTATCGTGTAATACTCAACAGAAGCTTTTGTCACTAAATGTAGTATTACTCTCGACTGCCAACAGGTCCCAGCGCCTTTACCTTGTAACTTAAGAGATAGAAACGTGTTTCTATCACCATGACGACCATGACGATCGGGCAGTTTAGAGTGTCTATCACAGAGCGCCTACTACGGTGACATATTTACGAATCCACCCGATCCTGTAGTACATAGTGCATAGAAACATGTTTCTAAGTTACAGAGTACCGACGCAGCTACCGTTAATAACGCTTCTGTTGATGCAGTGCGATATACGCTGCAAACCCGGTTTGCCATCCTTCTTTGTAGGCCCATATACTGGCATACGCCTATAGTTTTCTTTCTGGCGAACTTCAAACCAGAACGGGGCACCGTACAACGCGATGGAGTGTACTACCGACGACAATAATCTGCATACGGCTGTGGCAATCTTGTCACCCTTTCCCAAAACCCTGGTAATATGAGCCTCCCTGCTCATACTGTGAGCTACAATGATCCCCAGATACTCCACATTTCTGCTTGTGGTAATCCGTGTACTTTCAATTTCCAGGTCAATAGACTAGCTTTCTGCATCCCGGTCCCCGTCTTCTGCGGATTGTGCTATTTGATAGCATTTCCAATTCTATTGCTATTTTGGCCTGAACAATAATGGCCAAGTCGTAATACCTATACCTATACTATACCTATAATTGTTAACCCCCTGCGGAAGATCTAATCTAAGGACGCCGTCATAATAAATGTTCTATAGTGTCGGCCCCAATACCGACCCCTGTGGCACCCCACTGGAGAATTTCAGTTTCTTAGCATTTCCAACTATTAGATATCTATCTGAAAAATAGCTAGCTGACATATTTACAAGGTGTGGTGGAATATTCCAAGTACACACTTCCTTTTTAACATCGAGAGCAACTAGCAAGCAAAATTCTCTGTTAACGTTTCGCATAGTTTGCTTCTGTTATGTTTTTAACTTTAAGTAGCGCATCCACAGTAGACCATCCTCTTGTGAAGCCATATTGGTTTTCTGTAAGCCCGCCTTTAGCATCAATAACCTCCTTTAATCTCAGTCGAATGAGGAGCAAGTGTTCAAGAAGCGCTAATTGCGCTAATTAGACAGAGAGGTCTTTGATCTGCCTTGATCTGCCCCGGTTTTTTCTCCTTATCTACAGGGTTATTCACGTTATTCGACACGGAGCATTATGGCTAAAGTATTTGATAAAAAAGAAAATAATAATTTGGGATGGTTAGAGACCCATAAAGGCTACATTTTAAAAATATTGTCATGTTATACAGGGTGTCCCAAAAACATGAAATGTATCAAAGTTATGTTTTTTTAAATGGAGCACCCCATATATTATTGCATATTCAGATTCCTTGGTGAATTCTAGTGTGACTTTATGTATCATACATGGTACCTAAAGCGAACCGTTAATGTGTAAATCACCATTTTCGGTATAAGTAGATATCAGGAAAAAATTGAATATCGCAGAGATTACAAAATATGGAAGGCTGTGACTTTGCCGTATTACTAAGCATAAAATGCGTCGGCTTTGATGAGACTGTCAAATTTAAATTACGTTTATGGTTGGAGAAATCGGTCGATGAATTAAGGAAACTTCGATCAGCGATAACTTGATTTTTTCAAATTTGAATGCCTAATTTTTTTTATAGGGTTAAAAGAAGAATTTGATAACCTTTCTAATGATACAAGGTTGTGCATATCAATCTCTGGTAGTTTTCATTTAATTTTAAATTTTCAAACAAATCGGCGTTTTTCAATTTGCCTACCTATAACCAACGTAGCAGGCCTTGAAATATAAACAAAAACCTGTTCAGGTAGAACAAAACAACTAACTTAGCTGAAAAATACACGCGAACTAGACTAAAGGGACAAGATTATAAAAATTACTCACAACAAAGAAAGTCTAACCAGAAACAACGGCGGTAACATATCTTTGGTCAAAGAGAAGCTGGAGTATGGCAGAAATGGATTTTTTCACGGCCTACTAGCTACTGCAATGTACTAGAGATTGGCAATTTCCAAAGCCATTGAAAATTTTGAAATAAAGTAAAAACTACTAGAGAATGTTGTAAGCAGTTTATCATTTTCATAATAAAATTTCACATTTAATGATATAAAAAAAGTATGCAATTCTGTCAAAACTCAAGTCAAAAGTACCTCTGACTGGAGTTCTGAAAATTCTTCAGTACCTATTAGCAACGTCGCAGAAAATGAAGAATGAATTAAAATTTGTTCAAATTATAAAACATAACTTAAATGGCAGAAGATTTAAATCTGATTTGTCAGTATTCCTTTTTTGCAATATTGCTAATAGATATTGAAAAATAGAAGGGCTCCAGTCAGAGGTATCGACTTCGATGCAAATTAGTACTTTTTTACACCATTACATATAATTGATAGTTGCGTGCTGGAGCAACAGTCGCTGGTTGTTTCTGTTTCATATGAGGGTTTTTTATTGCATTGGAAATTTTTAACCTCTAGTAAATTGCGGTAGCCAGTAGACAGTAAAAATATCTATTACTGCCATACTCCAGCTTCTCTTTGACCTTACAGATGTTATCGCAGTTGTTTCTGGGAGAAATGATTTGTTGTAAGGAATTTTTATAATCTGGTCCCTTTAGTCTTGTTAGTGTGTATTTTTCTGCTAAGTTAGTTGTTTTCTTCTACCTGAACAGATTTTTGTTTATATTTCATGGCCTGCTACGTTGCCTATAGGTAGGAAAATGAAAATCGCCGATTTGTTTGAAAATTTAATATTAAATGAAAACTACGAGAGATTGATATTCACAACATTGTATCATTAGAAAGCTTATCAAATTCTACGCTTAACCGTATAAAAAAAATTAGGCATTCCCATTTGAAAAAATCAAGTTATCGCTGATCGAAGTTTCCTTAATTCATCGACCGATTTCTCCAAACATAAACGTAATTTAAATTTGACAGTTTCATCAAAGATGATGCATTTTATGCTTAGTGATACGGCAAAGTCACAGCCTTCCATATTTTGTAACCTCTGCGATATTCAATTTTTTCCCGGTATCTACTTATACCGAAAATGGTGGTTTACACATTAACGGTTCGCTTTAGGTACCATGTATGATACATAAAGTCACACTAAAATTCACCAAGGAATCTGAATATGCAATAATATACGGGGTGTTCTATTCAAAAAAACACAACTTTGATACATTTCGTGTTTTTGGGACACCCTGTATAACATGAAAATATTTTTGAAATGTAGCCTTTATGGGTCTCTATCCATCCCAAATTATTATTTTCTTTTTTATCAAATACTTTAGCCATAATGCTCCGTGTCGAATAACGTGAATAACCCTGTATAAGAACCAATTTTGCAGTTTTCCATATTTTTGAGAATGTCCCTTGTCAGAGAAGATGGTTCATCATGCCCAAGCACGCATTCGGGAATCTTTCTGCAAACAGCTTGACAAATTCTGTTGGCATTCCATCAGGGCTTCGCGCTTTACCCACCTTCATCGTTGACACTGCCTTCATCAGATGATCTACAGACAGCACCTCCGCCTCAGTACTTGTCACGTCCACAGGGTTCAATTCCAAAGGATCATGCTCAGGCTCATGGCCACAACTAGTTATTCCTCATCCATCATCTTGATTGGTGCATGCGTCCCGTTCTTTTTTTAAACTATGCAGTACCCTTCATCCTTCTACGCTTCGTTTTTGCCTCTTTGATTGCTATACGCAGAGAATTTCTCGAGTCGGCATATTTCTGCTTTATCCTGAGCTTTAGCTTCTCTTGTTTCGTAAGTTTAATCCCTTTATTTGCATGCACTGACTACCTTTTCGCGTATAAGCATTTTTTCTTTAGGTCAGAGATATCGTTATATGCTTTTTCTACGTGAGCCACCACATTTTTGGGGAGGGTCTTATCGCATGCCTTCGATAATATATTTGAGCATTCCTCAGCCGTAATGGGCTCCACTTGCGCTCCGATATGCTGTAGTTCGGTGAGTATCTCTTTCACTAGCACCCGAGCCTTTTCGTCCTTGTATATCCACCTGTTTTGCAGTATGGTCCATTTCGTTATTTCCCTTGCAATACATGGTGTGCTGAAGGTGATATCAATGAAAGAGCTGTTGTCTGCCCTAACAAAAGTCGGTCTGTCTCCATACTAGAACATGTTGCGCCAATCATTTCGCTAGAAAGCGTCCCCTATGCCATACATCACCCATCCAGAAAATTCTACCCATACGAAGCCATTACCAGCACCAGTGTGGGAGGCGCTCACTTGCGATATCCGATAGCCACCGTCCCTTCCTCACTAGCATTTGGTTCGGTTCGGCCATGACCGCTACATTTATGTTATGATCCTCTATAAATGTGGTTGCTACCCCTCTGTTCAGGTTACCTTGTATAACCTTCATTAATACCGCTTGGACTCCTTTGCCCTTCTTAGTTCTTACGCCAAAAAAAATATCCCTAAATCGAGGACATTTTGTGGTATCAACTCTATGGCTGCTTGTATTACAGGTGGTGCACTTTTGTCTTGTTTTGCAGCTATTAAGGGGCCTGGGTATACACAGTTATACATATGTATGTGCCATGTTAAAACACGGATTCCCATTTCGAACAGAACTCAGTTGTTTTTCGAACTACATACACAGTATTTCAGAAGGTGATAGTTAAGACCTTAATGAATGACAACTATTTGCGATTCTCAAAAAAGTTTCTTAATCTGCAAAAAAAAACTCGCAATGCAAAATCATACATTCTCCAAATGTCTGCAATTTAACAACCAAACACGATATCAAAGAAATGCCAAATCGGTGACAAAGCGCAAGCTTTCTTCTTCAATGTGCTTTTGGGATCATTACTGTAAGTTTAAAGGTAACGTCAGGAGCGTGGAAATGCGAAATTCATTTTTATGGTGACTTTTCGACTTTTTGACTTTACCTTTGGATTTTTGGACTTATCTCCCCTCATCTTAGACAAACACACTGGTGAAAGGGAACAGGCGGCCACGTCTCCTCGCTAACACGGGAATACGTCTTTTCTTGTATTCTCAATTTCGCGCGGTATACACTACATCCTTAACTCGATGTCCTTTCTCACCGCATCTCAGGCAGACGTCAGTGTGGCGATTCTGTAACTCTAAGCGAAGCGATAGCGACATTCTTTCAACGCTTTCGCTCGTTTCGGTATTCCATAAGTGTCTTCGTTCCGACTCGGATATAACGAACGCAGACGAACGTTATAAGCCATAGCAAAATAATTTGGATCTCGTTTGTCAACTTTTGACGTTATTATTGCCGTGTGTCAAAGTGACAATTCGCTTAATTTTATTTGTATAGTTAATTATCAGCAATGAATCGAAGAGAAAAAACTAATCCTTCGCAATGGTAGGCATTGCTGGATTTTGCAGAGTCTCATCCAGAGATATTTAAGCCAACTCGTGAATGCTCATGCGTCATCGAGCTTCATGGCGAAAGCGTAACGAAGCGTTAAACTTTGGTTATGGAATGCCGGCAAAAATCGTTTTCTTAAATGATTAGCTTCGCTTTCATCTGCTTTCGTTACTCTAGCGAAAGTTACAGAATCGCTACACTGATCTGTCTTCACCTTGACACTCATGTGTTTTGTGTCAATCTTTCCCTTTCTAACCAGCTCTGCAGCAACATTTTTAGGGGCCTGATTACCTCTGCTGTTCTCTCTGAGGGATGTCGAAGGCATTTCCTGTCTGTCTCTGGTAGTCCGATTTCTTTATTTAGGGTTCGCCAAATCTCCTCGTGTGTAGTAGCTGGATCCAACCCTGTTATAAATAGGGTAGCATCCACATATTTGGTTGTAACTTCTGCCTCTGATATTTCCCCCCACCGCCTTCTTGAAAGCCTCTGACCTGTTGCATCCACCTTCAATCTCAATGAGGAGATCCCCTTTAGCTGTTTTTCTCATGCTTTTGAGTTGTACATCAATACCGTCTATGTCTACATTAGTTTTTATCGATCGAACAAGTTTCGCAGAGGAAAGACCGCCTTAATAATAATCCCATTTGTGGCTGGTTGGTATTTCCTACTAGATGGATTTGTTTGGCTACCCCTTATCGTCCCTTATTTTCTAATCGGTTGGGTGATTTAAAGCAATATTCACCTACATTTCCAACACAGACCAATTTCCTGACGTATTCTCTGTTCACTCCGTCAGAAGCTACTATCGTTCTTATCTGATGTTCTAAAACAAAGCCTCTCCAATGCACAATAAGATCATCAACCTTCTCAATATCATTAATGCAGTCCTTATTTACTTGGAAAGGCAAAACATACACATATTTTGTTCACTCTGTTGGCGCTTCCTTCTTACTTGTGGTGATCTTGGTAGTATTTGCAAGATACTCCAAGTTGCCCTCATTACCATCACCATACAAATCTAAGGTGTCTGAGTACACATCCGATAATTTCTTGGTTAAACTTCACTCTGCCTTGATTGTTATATCGGTGAGTACCGCTATATCGCCTTCCAGCATCATCTTTTTCGGGTTGTCGTTCACTATATTTTTACATACACCTGCTCTGGCCATTATTCATCGAGGAGTTTGGCTATGTCTGAGAAGCTACTTTCTTCTGTAATATCGTGCCGAATGTACGATGTTTTGACCTTTTCAGCCATTTAACTATCATATATGATGATCTGCTTATCTACTTGTACGCCAAAGTCTATCCCTGTCTGCTGTTGGGGTGGAGGAGCCACTGATACATGACGCAATTCCGCCTGCGATGTTTCACTGTGCAGTAATTAAAGTCGCCTTTCCAGCTTTTCATTCTGTCTTTCCATCTTTAAAACCTATGTTTTTATTTTGTTCTTAGTATTTGAAATACTTCTTACTAGCGCCCTCAAATTTTTTGCAGTCTCCCTTATTTTTATAATCAGATTTCATATTGATCTGTTCCTTCTTGATCTGTACCTTTATCCTTTGGGGATTCTTCCCTCATACGCGTCTGTTAAGATTGTACTTCCTTTTCAGGTTCTATCAATCCTGAGAACGGAAAAGATCTCCCTCGCGGAGGCGTTTGTTTAACAGTGCCCCGTCTTTTAAAAGGATTTACCACTTCTCTGCCTTTGGTTGGATCCACCTCTTGCATTTGGCCTACAACCGGATTTGTGTTTGCTGTAGCTGAATTTGATTTTAATGTATACATAATTGTTCCCACGAGTATGGGACGAAGTGCTAGTGTCAGTCCTCGGGGTGGCGCCCGTTCCGGGGAGAAGGGACTTATTACGATGGAGTAGTCCAGGTGCCCCAAAAGACAACAACGTATAACCTACAATTTTGACAGTCTTGTTGCTGTCGTGTATTTGGCATCTGCTCGCTGTCGCGAATTTTTAAGTAATGAGGCCACTGACAATAAATGCATTTAAATGAGGCTGCCGAACACTACGCCTATCAATAGGAAGAAGCCACAACGCGTCAGCAATATAAGAGTAAATAAAATTGGTAGTAAATTAGTTGAAATTTTGTTATATTCAAAAATGTTATAGACAGTGGAGGTGTCAAATAGACCTTTCTGTATTTCTTTCCAAATTTGGAGATGTGCATGCACAATAATATAGTACTTGTGTCGTACATTTTTTCACGATCCGAGCCTGGTCCTCTTTCACCTTCTATGAAAAACACACGATTCACATTGGGCATTTCAGCAATAGAAGGCTGCGGCGGAGTACCGTCCATCCGTCCGTTGGAGACCCTGCACAATGCGCTGTCGCTACGACAGCTGGACTCCTTCTTGGACCGCATGACGTCGGCGCCGCTGTTCCGGACCCCATCTTCTACGCCGCCCAAGTATCCTTCTACGCCGCTGCCCACGCCAAATGTTTCGCTAACTGCCAAGTCGCAACCCCTCACGCCCAGCAATAGTAAGTATCTGTCACAACTTTGTCTAACTACGGACCGTGAAGTGAAAAAGGCAACTTCGCACTTTGCACTTTTGGAGTCACACGGCCGACCCGTACCAAACTTCGTTCCTGATTACAGATGTGTTGATTCGCGCGTCTTTGATTAATGCATTAAACATTATTAAGGCTATAATAAATACACAAACGACATTGCAAAAAGGATGGGACAGCGGACCGGGAACGCTCGTATTGGTCAATCGCAAGTTATTGAGTGCGCCTATTGATCAGTCACACATCAATCTGACTTTGAAATTGACGAATGAAAACTAAAGGGTTACAGGTGATATATGAACAGAAGCCGCTTCTGCTACCGCGCCTCTTGTGTTCGAGTCGCTACGCGTTGTTTATATTGGCGATTCTAACCTACTAAGCCTTAATTTAAAATGGATAACTTGATGAACGTTGGCCAACTTTCCTTCACAGGTCAAAACAAAAATTTTAAGGAAATTATAAATAACATTACAAATATGAGAGTAGGTACTAATGAGGTAGAATGTTGACAAAATGAAGCAGACAGCTGCTTGGTTCAATAGGTTACGGTGATGCAGGCGCGCACCTGAGGAGGGGGGTTATCGGGTTAAAACCCCTCCCCCCCCCCCGAAATTTAAAAAATTGCAATGAAAAATATCAACGGTTAAGACGCTGTCACGCTTTCAATGTAGATAATAACCTTTGATTAAGTATTAGTAACTAAGTATCAGCATATCACAGCGAAATATTAAACAACATTGCTAGCGTGAAAACGCGCACAATCATGTGCGTAAGCATAAACCTCGTCTAGCCTAGCGGCAGTACGAACAGAAACTTATAGTCTAGATACTGGAGGGAAAAATCATAATAACACATGCATTGCTACCCTGATTCTTCATTTCATCAAACCACCTTAAGGAGGAACCGGCCCTAGCATAGTCTAATAAAAATTAGTGCTCAATTTTAGCCCATAAGATATGAAACGAAGCAAAAAAAACTGAAAACAGCGATAACACCGATTTAGTGTTATCGAAAATTCTTCATTACAAAAAGTTGTTTTCGAAAAAAAATCGTATAAAGCCTTTTTTCAAGTTGATAGTTTACCAGATAATTACTCCTAAGGGGCCTGGGTATACACATTTATACATATGTATTTGCCATGTAAAATACCGATTAGCAAGTTCCCGCACAATTCACTTGCTTTTCAACCTAAATACATAAAATTGCAAAAGGTGATAGTTAAGACTTTAATGAATGACAACTAAGAGCAGGTTTTTCAAAAAAAAATTTTAGTGTGCAAAAAAACACGATATCAAAATAAGGCCACCATGTTGACATAGCGCAAGCTTTCTTCTTGAATGTGCTATTTGAATCATTACTGGAAATGTAAAGGTAACGTCGGCGAGTATACGTATTTTCTTGGATACTCAGGTTCGCGCGCTATACCCTAGCCCCTTAAATCTTGAATGCCCATGTCGTATATAGCATTTGCAATGCCACATGCCAGTTCCTTTGAGTGTAATGACTTTCAGTCACTCAGACCTTAAGGCTGTATGTCACGGTCCTATTTTTCATCCTAAATATAATAAATATGCTAAAATAATATTATAAAAATAGGAAGGAATAATTATTTCCCGTATATGCAACAATCAAATATTTTGTTACAAATATAGGACAGGGGCATGCGCATTAGTCCGTTGTCCGTTGACCGTTATTATTTCTGTCAAAGTTATAGTCAATAAGCCACTCCAACGCATGGTCCTCGTTTTAACGTTCTATACATAATCTCAAAAACTGTCAAGTTTGCGATATTATTTTAACCTAATCTTGGTGCTTGTTTTTTATTTCGAAGATTTTTGCTTATTCTTTTACGAAGCAGGTTGTTATTCGACAAAAGACAAACCAAATGCAAACTAAAAATATTTAGTTCTCATAACCCCACTTTTCAACTGCCACCTGCCACTGTGTCCTTACTCATTAACTATAAGCCTGACGAAAAAATGAAGGAACTTCTGCTAGACATGTTTTTCTTATCAACATTTGTTTAATTGATTAAGATCTTCAGTAGTTTCGGTGCTATCGCCGTTTTTAGCCTGTAATTAGTTGTTTTTAATGGATGCAGACTTAAATGGCGAAGCTTGCTCAACATTTTAGACTAATCTATTTAGCGGAAGCAGTATTGTCATTAAAGTCTCCTCAAACCAATGCGGGAACGGGAGCGGGATTCACATGAGACGTAATTACAATGCGACAAATACCAAGCATATTGTTGCGGAGAAAAATAGGGCTGTTGTCAAACGTTCCGCTTGAAATGTAGGTCACGATCTGCTATTTTCAGTATTTTCCCATAATGTTACCGAACGATGATAAAAATACTCTACATCACGTACTTTCATAACATGTATAATACATGTACTGCAATATTTTCACATAAAATATATAGTTAAGCACAACAGTATAAATATTTCGGAACAAGAAAAGGGTTGAGATAATCTGCTACCTCCGGCAATGCCGTAGGCTGTCGCCCACTAAATGACTGGTCAGTCGCTTGCACGACTGTGGGCCTCTCCCCCCCTTTCCGCCTCATCCGTCTCTTGTATTCCCTGCCCGGTCGAACAATACACACCGTTGCGATAACCAACCCTATGCTGCGCGAAATTTTACGGTTCGCAGCGCGCACTATTTTTCCCGCTGTCCGCACTGTTGCCGTGGGTTATTCCTAGCAGCTAAACCGATCTATCCTCACTTCTTTTAAATACATAGGCGTGTGAAATGTCTTCTCACATTATGTTCGTCCGGATGACTTTGGACTTACAAGTGTGAATGCACAAGATCGTCTCGCTTCCCGCACTTCCTAGGCCTGTCCCGCTCCCGTTCCTGCAGTCCGGCACGCGGTTTGAGGAGACCTTTAAAATTTCTTATGCGGGAATATGAAGAAGTCACGAACTTATCGAACCACCCTTGTGCATGAGTATTTGAAAATACGGATTTGGATCCCATCCTATTCTCCATCGCGATGTAAAACTGCACACATAATACTCATCCAAGATTTACTGTTACTACTAGGTCTTTTAAAGACCGTTCCAAATAAATCTTTACTGGATTTCGGACCAATTCATCAAAAATTGTAATGTTAGTTTTGTAGTTGTTGTTAGAAAGTAACGTTTTTCTGGTTGTTTTAGGTTTGGGTTGGAGCGGACCTCCCAGTCTGATGTCTAGCAGCGGGCCTTCCTCCCCAGGTTTCTCGGAGAGCATTTCCAAAGGCGGCAGCAGTAGCGAGATGTCTTCAAGTGTCATAAGCGGCGACGGGTATTAAAACTTATTTCTCAAAATATTTTATATGTAGACAGAAACGTGCTCGTATATTACATTTTTTCTATATCGGGACATAAGTATCATTTATTATATGAGTAAATTGGTTTTCATAATACAGAAAGACTAGATGTTTTAGGTGTACTGAGAAATAAATAGGATTGTTTTAATTTGCTTTGTTTGATTTATTATTTTAAGTAGGTCAGTTAATTTAGATCACGTTGGAGTTTGAGGAGTATTTGTTAGTTTCTAATTAAAGACATAGATTATTTTTGTTATTCACATCAAATAGGCCCAGAGTTGAGTGAATTATTGCAGTATTGTGTATTGGCAGAATATCGACATAACAAGAAGAGACACTTAAGGAGCCTGGGTACACAAATTTATACATATGTATGTATTTGGCATGTAAAACACAGATTTGCAAATACACACACAACTCACTAGGTTTTCAACCTACATACATAAAATGTCAGAAGGTGATAGGACAATTCAGAACGATTTTTTCAAAAAAGTTTTTTAGTGTGCAAAAAACTCGCAATACAAAATCGTACATTCTTCAGATGTTTGTAATTTAACAACCAAACACGATATCAAAACAGGAGTTTAAAGGTAACGCGTCGCACTATCAGTAGGCCACCGGTCGGTCGCTCTCGGCTCCCCTCGATGCGAAATCGTCTTCGCGCACGGTCGGCCGTCAGCAGTATCTCAAAGCGACCTTCGGACTTACCCTTCCTCGTTTTATTTTAAACACACGTGTTTGAGAACGCGTTAACATATGTATTTTCTTGGATTCTCAAGTTCGCGCGCTAGACCCTAGCTCCTTAAACAAGCCGTCGCGAGCGATCGGGTACCATCGTGCTGCCTCATTGATTTACAACGTCATTCTGTCAGCGACGTTCACGGTAAGGATGATTCACGTTACATCGTGGTGAAGAAATGTCGGTAGGTATTTTATCCCGGCCCCGGCTCGTCATAACATGAATGTGTCGCTGGGCGTCCGGAGAGCCAGTGACACGTCCACTACTGACAGATCTATCGCTTGTGCGGTATACGACTGAGCGTTGAAACAGAGCACTGCTGATAGTACGATCACTTCGAGCATTACTGTTTTATTTCTGATATGAATCTATGGGCGTAACTAGCTTGCCAGTCATAGAGCCTGTAACTGCTGAGAAACCGACATTGTTTTTATGATATAGGTCGCAATAACTAACTTTATAACATTTCCATTATACCATGAAGAAGGCCACAAAATTCATATGAATTACAATACACATTTGTCACAATTACAATTGCTTGGATAAGATAATTTTTTCCAATTTATTTTCTGTCTTACGTTGATAACAGTGACTGAGTCTCTCCGAAAAAATACTACACTGTTAAATTCACCGACCCGGCCGTGGAAATTCTGCTAAAAGCAGTCAGGTGTAAAATGAATCGACTATCGCGGCTGGGGCGCGGTGGGCACTCCATACCCCAGCACGGTGTAAAATGAATCATCCCTTACCCCTTGTTTGAGTATTAATAAAAATCCACACATAGCATCATATTTAATGTACGAGGTTCGCGCACAACAACCAAAATATATCCGGCCGCCAATGGTTTCGCGCGTAAAAGATGTCAACCGCTGTTCTAGCACTACGTATTATAAAGTTATCTATAAGTATTCCGATACAACTATCCCTTTTTCCATTTATATACAGGGTGAGTCAAGCTCAACGCAACCTAACGATATCTTTTTTTAGAAAAATAACTATGTAAGTGTAATTATGTCGAGTTGGACTACATTTTCAAAATAATGACTTATAGATTTCTAGTATGACTTTATCCATCACACATGCACACATGGGACTTAAAAGATGCGAATCATCACTTTTGGTATAAGTAGCTATTAGAAAAAAATTGAATATCGCAGCAACCATAGAACTTAGAAGGCTGAGGCTGCCATGTGACTAAACATGAAATGCGTCAGCTTAGTTTAGGCGGTAGAATTTGTATTATTTTTGTACTTGGAGGACTCGCCTGATTAATTAAAGAAACTTCACTTACAGATAAAATGAGTTTTTCAAATGAGAATGCCCAATTTTTTTATACTATTGAATGTAGAATTTGATAGCCTTTCAAATAATATAAGGTTGTAGATACCAACCTCTGGTACTTTTCATTTCACTTCAACTTTTCTATCAAATCGGCGTTTTTCAATTTTCCCACCTATAGGCAACCCAGCAGGCCATGAAATATAAACAAAAACATATTTAGATGGGAGGGAACAACTAACTTAGCATAAAGATACAGACGAACTATAGTAAACACAATATTTTAACTTTACCATGTGCATATACAGGGTTATTCACATTATTCGACTCTGAGCATTATGGCTAAAGTATTTGATAAAAAAGAAAATAATAATTTCGGATGGATAGAGACCCATTGCAGACACATTTTAAAAATATTTTCATGTTATACAGGGTGTCCAAAAAACACGAAATGTATCAAAGTTATGTTTTTTTAAATGGAACACCCCATATATTATTGCATATTCAGATTCCTTGGTGAATTTTAGTGTGACTTTATGTATCATACATGGGACTTAAAGCGAACCGTTTAGGTGTAAATCACCATTTTCGGTATAAGTAGATATCAGGAAAAAATTGAATATCGCAGAGATTATAAAATTTGGAAGGCTGTGACTTTGTTGCATTACTAAGCATAAAATGCGTCAGCTTTGATGAGATTGTCAAATTTTAGTTACGTTTATGCTTGGAGAAATCGGTCGATTAATTAAGGAAACTTCGATCAGCGATAACTTGATTTTTACAGATGGGAATGCCTAATTTTTTTATACGGTTAAACGTAGAATTCGATAACCTTTCTAACGATATAAGGTTGTGAATATCAACCTCTGGCAGTTTTCATTTAATTTTGAATTTTCAAACAAATCGGCGTTTTTCAATTTTCCTACCTATAAGCAACGTAGCAGGCCATGAAATATAAACAAAAATCTGTTCAGGTAGAAGAAAACAACTAACTTAGCAGAAAAATACACACGAACTAGACTAAAGGGACAAGACTATAAAAATTACTCACAACAAGCAAAGTCTAACCAGAAACAACGGCGGTAACAGCTCTAAGGTCAAAGAGAAGCTGGAGTATAGCATTAATAGATATTTTTTACAGTTTACCGGCCACCGCAATTTACTAGAGTTTAAAAATTTCCAAGGCAATTAAAAACCCTGATATGAAACAAAAACAACCAGCACGCAATTATCAATCATATGTAATGGTGTAAAAAAGTAGTAATTTGCGTCGAAGTCGATACCTCTGAATGGAGCCCTTCTATTTTTCAATATCTATTAGCAATATTGCAAAAAAGTAATACTAACAAATCAGATTTAAATTCCCTGCTATTTAAGTTATGTTTTATAATTTGAACAAATTTTAATTCATTCTTTATTTTCTGCGATCTTGCTAATAGGTACTGAAGCATTTTCAGAACTCCAGTCAGAGGTACTTTTGACTTGAGTTTTGACAGAATTGCATACTTTTTTATATCATTAAATGTGAAATTTTATTATGAAAATAATAAACTGCCTACAACATTGTCTAGTAGTTTTCGTTTCATTTCAAAATTTTTAATGGTTTTGGAAATTGCCAAGCTCTAGTACATTGCAGTACCTAGTAGGCCGCGAAAAAATCCATTTCTGCCATACTCCAGCTTCTATTTGATCAAAGATATGTTACCGCCGTTGTTTCTGGTTAGACTTTGTTTGTTGTGAGTAATTTTATAATCTCGCCCCTTTAGTGTAGTGCGTGTGTATTTTTCTGCTAAGTTAGTTGTTTTCTTCTACCTGAACAGGTTTTTGTTTATATTTCATGGCCTGCTACGTTGCTTATAGGTAGGAACATTGAAAAACGCCGATTTGATTGAAAATTTAAAATTAAACGAAAACTACCAGAGACTGATATTCACAACCTTAGATCATTAGAAAGATTATCAAATTCTACGTTCAACCGTATAAAAAAAATTAATCATTCCTATTTGAAAAAATCAAGTTATCGCTGATCGAAGTTTCCTTAATTAATCGAACGATTTCTCCAAGCATAAACATAATTTAATTTTGACAGTCTCATCAAAGCTGACGTATTTTATGCTTAGTAATACGGCAAAATCACAGCCTTCCAAATTTTATAATCTCTGCGATATTCAATTTTTTCCTGATATCTACTTATACCGAAAATGGTGATTTACACCTAAATGGTTCGCTTTAAGTCCCATGTATGATACATAAAGTCACACTAGAATACACCAAGGAATCCGAATATGGAATAATATACGGGGTGTTCTATTTAAAAAAACACAACTTTGATACATTTCGTGTTTTTGGGACAATATATAACATGAAAATATTTTTAGAATTTAGCCTTTATGGGTCTCTATCTATCCGAAGTTATTATTTTCTCTTTTATCAAATACTTTAGTTATAATGCTCCGTGTCGAATAACGTGAATAACCCTGTATACTAAGCTGTCTTTTATACATAAAGAAAAATGGTAGCATCTATACAACACACAATGATATCCATACCTATGAAACAAGTCATAAAAATAACATCTATCACCGCCTTGTTAGAAGTAGAAATGGCATAAACTACCATGGAATTAGATTTTTCAATAAATTACCTAATAAGATAAGGTCACTTGATCTTAGTACTTTTCATAAAAATATAAAAAAATATCTGACAAAAAGTATTTTAGTACCGATGAGTTCATTACGGATAATTTATGTGATATATTATAGTTTGTTCTGTATACCTATTTATTTCTGTTATATGTATCTGTTCGTTGTATGTTTATTTATTTTTATTTGTATGAATTTATATGTTTTTGTTATTTTGTGTCCATTTTGACTTGTGTAAACACATATGTGTATTAACATCAATAAATTATTATCATTATTCTGATTTTCCAAGCTTCTCTCGCATGACTGCGTTAGCAACAAGTGTTGACGAGCTGTGCCAAGTCAACACGCGGACTATTATTGATCTGAATTTAGGAAGGATCGTACGATATTACAGGTCTTCATAATTACAGACTTTTGGAATATTTTGTGTAACCTTTCGTCCAGGCCTAACTGTTGTCGGTGTGGTGTAAATGTGTTTGGTGTAAGGCCTGAGACCGACATAATGAGGGGAACAATAGTAACTGTGTCCTGCTTCCAAAGTCGTTTTATTTCCATGGCAAGGTCCGTGTACTTAGATATTTTCTCAGCGTAGGTGCTTTGAATATTCACATCATTGGGAATAGCAATGTCTATCAAGTATGTAACTTTGTCGAGCTTTGAGTGGAAAACTATATCCGGTCTGTTGGCTGGGATAGTCTTTTCTGTATGTATTTCAACGTCCCCGTATAGTTTGTATTGATTGTTTTCAAGTACTGATGTCGGAGTGTAATTATAATATGGATTTGTGTTTTCTATTAGTCTCTATTCCTTACAACGAATGAACTCTAACCAGAAACTACGGCGGTAACGTATCTAACGGCAAGGAGAAGCTGGAGTACGACAAAAATTGGTATTTTGATACATTTCAATTCAGTCTTCATTTTCTGTGATGTTGCTAGGAACTGGAGACTCTAGTCAGACGTATCGTTTATGACTTGTCGAAAATGTATCGTTAAATATAAAATTTCATTTTAGATATTAAACTGCCCACAACAATCGCTGGAAAATGTTCATTTCAATTTTTGATAGTTTTGGAAATTGTCATTCTCTAGTACATTTGAGTAGCTAGAAGGCTGTGAAAAATTTCCGTTTCTGTCATACTCCAGCTTCTATTTGACCTTAAATATATTATCGCAGTTGTTTCTCGTGAGGATTGATTAGTTGTAAGGAATTTTTAGAATCTTTTCCCTTTACTCTAGTTCGTCTATATATCTTGCTGCTAAGTTAGTTGTTTTATTCCATCTGAACAGTTTTTTATTATATTTCATGACTTGCTAGGTTGCTCATAAGTACTATAATTTAGAAACGCCGATTTGATTGAAAATTAGAAATTAAATGAAAACTACCAGCGACTGATATTCACAACTTTATATCTTTAGAAAGGCAATCAAATTTTACATTCGATCCTATAGAAAATAAGCATTTTCATTTGAAAGCAACTTATCTGTAATTAAAGTTGCCTTAGGGCCGGTTTCTCAATGTCCAGTTAAAGTGTCAGATAGGTATCTGCCAGATAGCGTTTCTATGGATACAACTGTCAGATAAGATGTACGTGACTTCGTAAGTTTAGCCTTCAATTGTTTAAACAATTTATCTTGCAGATAAATATTTAACTGGACATTGAGAAACCTGTCCTTAATTAAACAACCGACAAGAATAAACATTTTAGCCTGTTAAGTTTTATGATCGCTGCGATGATCATTTTTTTTTCTGATACCAAAAATGAATATTTCAACCTAAACGGTTCGTTTTAAGTCCCATATGTGATACATAAAATCTCACTAGAATTGACCCAGGTATCTAAATATGTAGTAATATATGAGGTGTTCCATTAAAGAAACATAACTTTGGTATGTCACGCTCTTATTAAACACCCTTTATAAAAAGTATAGGTACTGTTTGGTCACAATACTCCGAGACGTTGAGCTTGGCTCACCCTGTATAGTTATTTCTAACTAGACGCTGAAGTATCTACTTCGGGTAAAGTAATTTTTGACACAAAACACATATAATTTTTTGCTTTCCAAAAACTAATTTGAGCCTAAGTGTCAGTTGGTCTAAGCCTCAAACTCTTAATTAACTGACCTAAAGGAACAAAGGGAAATTTGACATCAAGTTATGTTTTCTGTTATAAAAGCTAATTGGTTAGGTATTTATTAAAGGAAGAATACGTTTAATGTGTTTTCCTATTTACAATTTTCCAGGAAACTAAGAATAAATAGAAGGTTAATTTAAGGATTGACATGGGAATACCTCTTTTTTGCTTCATTTAGAAGTTTCCAGTGAACCAACAATATTTATGTAGATTGTGAATTCTGTGCAATATTTCTTTAGGCAGTTTTTTGTAACAAGTGTTATTTCAATCCCGTTACCATGCTTTATAATTTGAGAGCTCAAATTTGTTAGCCTAGTTTTGGACTACTTCAAGGTGTAAAATTCTTGTATGGCTGATTTATTTTCTAATTTACTATACCCACTGTTATGTCAGCCCAAAATAAAAATGATCACTATAAAGTTAACCATTCATAGGTAAGGATAACCTCAAAAACGATTTTATACAATAATGCAAGCAACATGAAAAAACAAAATAATGTTGCGAAAGCCCATCAAAGATCCTTATTTCCTGTATACTCATAAGTATCTTCTTCTCAGCAATGCCAGTATACTTTTGAGAACAAAAAAGGGCCCCATTCGCTAACAATTAAAAATTAAATAGTTACAATAAAATGATCGCCTCTTTGGGATTTAGTAAAGAAATGTTCAGAGAATAGCGGTTGGCCTTGGAAACAGTAAAATTTCGGGTGTTTCATATCATTTTCCGCTCTATTCTACAGATAACCATCATTGTCGTTTTTCGAACGTGGCATAATTTCTAAAATGGTTATAATAAAACTCGTAAAAAGGTGCACAAAGGGATGAGACGACACATTATACATATACAGTGTGTCCCAGCTAAAATTTGCCACCTCCCGTATCTCTGAAAAGATAAAAGAAGAGGACTAAGTCTTCCGCCGAATACGTCATCATTATGTCATCAACCCCCTCAAGCCCCGGAAACCTCTATTTCAAAATCTTTAATGAGACCACCATAATTCATTTTGGATGGAATTCATTGACAAATACAACAGCGTAATCGGATTGAAGATTGATTCTATATTGTGGAAGTTAATGAAAAAGATAGTGATTATCAAAATGAAGTATTATGTCCATTGCCTGAAATATCGTAAGAAAGGTTCCAAATGAGAGTCATGATTTTTCCATACAAACGTACAGGCGATATTCAAAATGTCTTCTCAACAACAAAACTATCTTGATCATCTCGAAATAACCGTGAACTCCATAATCACTCACCTTCTTGAAAACCACAATAATTTACGTGAAGGTCAGTGCTGAGAAATGTGAAAAGACATATTGAATATCGTCTGTACGTCTGTATGGAACAAAATGGCTCCCATTTCGAACTTTTCTTATGATAATATTTCAGGTAAGGAAAATAATACTTCATTTTGATATTCACCATATTTTTTGTTAACGTCCATAATAGTGAATCAATCTTCAGTGCGATTACGCTGTTGTATTTGCCGATGTATCACAAGTATGATGGTCTCATTTAAGATTTTGTAGTAGGGGTTGCTGGAGATGAGGGGGTTGATGGCACAATGATGACGTATTCGATGGAAGAGTTCCCCCAAATCGTGAGGCGGCGATTTTTATTTTCATTTTATCAGTTCAGAGATAAGGTGGGTGACAAATTTTAGCTAGGGTAGACTATATGTGCACCAGAATAGGACGGTTGTGTATTTGTTTTTCAACGGAACGTGCGCCGTTCTAAAGTCCGTTGATATCCAAACCTATGAGCGGCTGATCAGCGGCATACCATCCGATCATTTTTCGATGTTTGGCATGATTTCAATACAAAAAGTTGACGGTTCAAATGTACCACGAGATTCGAGCAGACAAGGTGCGCCATTATTAAAGTCGCGTAAACTAATCATCGCATGTTCACGGACCGCTTTCACAAGAAGTGATGAATAGTAAAACTTTTTTCATTGATGGGGTATCGAAACGAGTAAATGCAAGTGTGTATTCAACATGTGATTTCATAGGTATTCCGAATTCAGTGTTTTTTCAGATATTTATATTTAAATAGTGCTACAAACGCTGATTTGATCTGGTTTTACTTCCCACACGGATAGGTGAGGGGAGTACTGTGATCGCGGAAATTTTCGATTTTGAAATAATACGCTTTATGGGCGTTTTACGATACCTACTTAACGAAAATCCACGTCACTCATTTCCTTCAGTCTGTCTGTCGGTGTTTTTGTCGGTCTGTCTGTTAGCGTTTTGCTAGCCTCTTAATCTCAGTAACTGCTGCATGAATTGTGATGAAATTTGGGTAGCAATGTGCTGTGGGTTCGCAGGTGTCACGGCAGAATAATTAACAAAAAAAAAAACGAAAAATTCAAATATTTCCTCCAACTTCGTTTTTAGTCGTTTTAGGGGTGCCTGATCATTTTCTACTTTTTTTTTGGTTGGGGTGAAATTAAGATGGTTGGGCATCGGGGGGGGGGGGGGGGGGTGTAAAACTGATTTTTTTTTTGTATTATATATATTTTGTAATTAGCTATCCAATTACTTGTTTACTTGTTAACGAAAGACCTAGCGGCATTATACACTTCATTATGTCGATCCATTGTCTTGATTATTTTGTCTACATACGAGTATGGTCTTAGATCGATGTGGATTGTGTAACGTGAAAATTATTGAAGTGATTTTAACGAAAATTTGACACAGTATTATTATCGTGGCGAGGAAGAAAAAAGCGTATGGTTTTTAGAGATCGTGTCAGTGGCGGCGCACAAATAATCAAAAAGTAAAAATATAAAAACAGCTCAGTTTTTAGGCGATTTGGAGGTTCCTGATCGTTTTCCATTTTACTTCCCTCACCGATAAGGGATGTGGGACTACTGTGAGCGCGAAAAATTTCGGTATTGAGATAATACGCTTTTTGGGCATTTTATGATATCTACATAACCAAAATCCACGTCACTCATTTCCGTCGGTCTGTCTGTCGGTCTATTGGTACCTTTTCAGCCGCGTAATCTCAGTAGCCGCTACTTAAATGGTGGTGAAATTTGGGAGTGATATGTTATGGTATCGTAGTAGGTAATGCTGCTATAATTGTGAAAATCGGTGCATTGGTGGAAGTTCCCTGATCGTTGTTTACTTTTTTGATGCGAATGATGTAGGGATAGAGAAATTCTAAATTTTTTTGTTAGCACCGATAATGTGCGGAAAGTTCTGAGTCAAGGCACTTGACGCCATTTTTTAGTAGTCATTAAAACGCGATGAACCAAAGAAGTAGGATTAACGACACTATCACGATTTTATCTTTTTTCTCTAGAAAATTCCAAGTGCTGCTGCTTATTGTATATGTGTGTATATTGCATGGTCCGGAATATAATGAAATTTCTGAAGATACCGATATTCAGTCGCATGTATTATGAAATTTTAAATAACCAAATAGTGCATTTGCATTTTAATAAATCCAAAATGATGCCAGGAATATTTTAGTTCTTGCTGTCTGTCTTATGAGCGAATAATGTGACCCCAATACGAGATCAAACCTAATCTCATTTAATGGGATTTAATGGCAAGAGTAGTGTTCATCCCTAAACCAGGGAAGATCGACTACTCTTCAGCAAAGTCTTATAGACCAATCAGTCTTACCTCCTTTCTTATGAAAGCATTGGAGAAGATCGTGGACAGATACTTGGTGGAGGAAACCCTCGTTACCTATCCCCTCCATGATAATCAGCATGCCTATAGTCAGGGCCGCTCCACGGAAACAGCCCTGCATGCTATAGTAGGAAAAGTAGAAAGAGCCCTCTCTCACAGAGAAGTGGCTCTGGGAGTATTCGTCGACGTACAGGGAGCTTTTGATAAAGCACGAACAGCGAATATATCCACCGCCCTTCAGACCAGGGGTGTTCCACCCACTCTGGTCTGCTGGGTAAGGTCGGCACTTCTGAATCGCGAGGCTAGTGCAACATTAGGCGAGGTTCAGCTCGAGGTTGGGGTGAGTGGGGGTTGCCCGCAGGGCATCTGCCTCTCCCCCGCCTCTGGTGCCTTGTTATGGATGGCCTCCTTGCGAGACTTAGCTCGGCCGGCTTCTATACGCAGGCCTACGCAGATGACGGCCTGGTGTTAGTCTCTGGTAGATTCCTGGGCGTCGTCTGCGATAGGATGCAGATGGCGTGCAACATTTTGGATAGATGGTGTGGCGAATCAGGACTCTCAATCAACCCAGTGAAGACTGAGCTGGTCCTATTCACTCAAAGGATGAAAATAGATGATTTCAAAGTACCCACTCTCCATGGTGTACCACTGACCCTAACACGGGAGGTCAAGTAATAAACTCACATGGGCACAGCATATCGACTATGTGTATAAAAAGTCTATAGCTACCATGTGGCAGTTGCGTCGGGTAGTCGGCGGAACCTGGGGCCTCAAACCCAAGGTCCTAAACTGGTTATATACGGCAGTAGTAAGATCTAGGATCCAGAATGGCTGCTTGGTCTAGTGGCCGAGCGTAGAGAAGGTCTCTGTTAGGCTCAAGCTCGCAAAGATTCAGAGGCTGGCAGCAATGAGCATAACAGGTGCCACGAGGACAACACCCACTGCTGCCCTGGAGGTACTCTTGGGCTTGCCGCCTCTGCACCTCTGGATAAAGAGAGAGGCGATGTCGGCCTGCCTGAGAATGCGTGACGGGGGAACGTGGGTAGCACGAGAACCATTAGTTGGCCACACCAGAATAGAGCGATTTGCGGAGAGTAATATCCCGATATCGTCATTCAGGGTGGAAAACGCCAAAGACATTTTAAATTTAGATAAGGGATTCTCACTAGTCATCCCGGAAAGAGACGACTGGATGAGAGGGAAAGTCAAGTTTCCGCCCAATAGTCTGGTATGCTTCACGAACGGATCGCTCTTAAACGAGTCAGGATCGGGGGAGCGGGCTTCTGTCTGGAGGGTAAAGAAGTGCGGCGGAGCTTCGCGCTAGGAACCTGCACGACTGTCTTCCAGGCGGAAGTGTATGCGATATTGATGGCGGCATACTCGACGGAAGTCGAACAGTGCTCTGAACAGAGCATATATATATGCTCTGACAGCCAATCAGCTCTGAAAGCGGTGGCAGCTCCGAGGGCCAGATTAGCTCTGGCTCAAGAATGCTCGGCCACCCTTCAGAAATTAGCAAGACATAAGAAGGTGACCCTGCTGTGGGTCCCCGGACACATTGGTATACCGGGTAACGAGAGAGCGGACCGATTAGCTAGGGTAGGGGCCAGCAGCCCCTGCATCGGCCCAGAACCTATGCTGGGAATTAGCAGACGCCAGGTCAATGTGGCCCTGGACAACTGGGCCCACAAGGAACTGGCGAAAGCCTGTTTAGAGAGAGAGACGACTGCAGGCAAGCCAAAAGATTCATAGCAGGCCCTGATAAGGGCCGAACGCTATGGCTTTTGAATAAAGGCAGAAAGACGCTCAACCTTCTGGTGGGGGTTCTTACTGGCCATTGCCTGCTGAATAGACATTTGTCATTTATGAGAGTGGTAGGGGACCCCATTTGCTCCAGATTCTGGGAGGAGGACGAAACAGCGTTCCACTTCCTGGGCAGATGTGCAGTTTATCGCAACCTTAGGGTTGAGATATTCGGCACGACGGAGTTTGGGGAGGAGCCACTATATTCAGCGAAATGGTCGGACATACTGACTTTCGCCAGGAGGTCTGGTAGGTTCGGGGGTTCTAGGGTGTAGAATTTTAGTGTTTTCAGTGATTGGTTCAGTGGGGTTGGCAAAAAGGACCAAAGGTGGCCTACTTGCCTGGCTTCGCCTCCCCATCACTACTACTACTACTACTACTACTACTAATGGGATGTAACAGAAAACATATGAGCCGCATTTTGCTTTTGCTTTGGATCAGATTTCCCGAAGCATATTCAAACACCGAGTCACAGTCCATTGATGAATTAGAAAGGCAATCTCAAGTTTAATTAAAAACTTTATATAGGCAGATAACGGCCGCAGAGGTGGTCCAAACGTCAGTAATAAGTTTATCTTCCGCCAAATGCGATTTTATTTATAGGCGAGTAAAAAATAACGACGGATCAGAGAGAGAGAATTATATGTTAACTACACCTTTTCTAGCTGTAGTTTCTAAAGCCAAGTGATAATTCAAAACGGTCAAGTTAATTTTCCAACTCGTCACTTGTAATTTCAAGCTATCAGGTGTAATTTTATACGTATCAGTTTGAATTTACAATTGATGAGTTGGAAAATTACGAGTAAGACAGAAGGAATTCTGCCGGCAGAATTCCTTCTGTCTTACTCGTACATCTTTCACATGTTTATTAAACATGGAAAAATTGATGCTCTCTACTTCCGTCAATCGACCTATGGCGCACTGATGATCGCTAATAAGCGTGAAACAGCTGTCTGCGTACTGGTGGATTGACGGTGGTATAGAGCAACCCTCGTATATTGGAAAATTAACTTTGAATTATCACTTGACGCTTTAGAAACTATAGCTGAGAAGGTGTAGGTCACACGTCCTGGCTTGAATATGAAACTTGCTATTACTCCTCGTACTAAGTGTTCTAGTTGCCATATACCGATAAATTTTGTTGGTTGAATTCCATAAGTGGTTCTTAGTCTCAATGTATTAGGTGAGTATAGTTTATTTGGTAGTCGCTTTTAAATGTCTTTTTCTCAAAATCATCCAACAATAACAAAGACTGATTCTACTGTGGAAATATATAGTAGAAAACTAAGTAATTATTTCGATCAAAACAGTCATTTTCAAAAAAAATCCATGACTAATGTAATTGTGTTTTGTGGTGAATTTCAAAGTAATACTTTTTACAATGTGATGTTTATTTAGTAAATTGCTACAAAGGTGCTGCTGCAAATTGAAAAAAAATTATTGATTTTTTTATAGTTAATATTGAAAAATGATACCTCTCTGCATGGAGCAGAGACCAGAAATGTTGCTTGTTGGACACACAGACGCGACGTTTCTGCTGTAAGTTGAATTCTACGATTCGCGGTAGATAAGACAATGTCGCGTAATTTTAGTGTCGAGAAAGAAAGCGGAGGCAGTTTGGAAACTTTTTTGTCATTGCACCATAACCCCAAAACGGTTAGAGATCAGACATAGAGGGAAGGGGGGTGTTAAAACGTGAAAAAAAAATCGTTAAGTAACCGAATTAAAATGCGGTAGCATTTTAGTACACCTACCAGTTAATGTTCCAAAAAATTGTCATTCGAATTCTACGGGCGGTTTACGGTTACCGAATTTTTGACACAGATGGAAATAAAAAAAAATCGGGACGAAACCGATCGGGACCAGATGGAATTTGTTGTGGATGATTGTTTGTTTTTTTTTGCAGATCACACAAAAAATCCTATCTTCCGTTTCTGCTGGACAGTTTGTAAGAAATTTGAGCTTAAACGTCGATTTTTCACGTAATTTTCATAGAAATCGTTAAAAAATTGTTCACATTGTTTAAAACAGATGACGGTTTTTATACATGTTCTTGGGAGGTCCAACTGTGACATTTATCAATGTCATCCGTTCTTTTGGGAGGATACGGAAGTCGTTCAATAATGGCACCCCCTATATAGGTTGAAAAATGCGGTTAAACACAATAAAAAAGGATAACATTGATACATGTCATAGTTGAACCTCCCAAAAACATGTATAAAAAAGTCCATCCGTTTTAAACAATATGAACAAATTTTAACGAAAATGACATGAAAAATCTCATGAACTGTCCAGCGGAAACGGATGATAGTATTTTTTGTGTTATCTACAAAAAAAACAAAGAATTCTCCATCAGGTTCCGACCGGTTTCGTCGCGATGTTTTTATTCTCATTTTAAAAAAATTGGTACGCGCAAACCGCCCGTAGATTTCGGATGACGACTTTTTGCAGGTAGGTGTACTAAAATGCTACCGCATTTTTATTCGATTACTTTTTTGTTCACTTTTTAACCCCCCCCCCGTATCTCCGATCTCTCCCACTTTAGGGTTGGTGCAATGACAAAAAAGTTACCAAACTGCCTCTGTAACTCAAATACCAAGCATCATCCGGTTTCTTTCTCGACACTGAAATTGCGCGTCATTGCTCTGAATATGGTAGCTGCCTGACGCCGGCGGTGGCGAGCTTGTTGACAGCAGGGGGCAGGCGTGAAGGGTGAGGAATGCAGCAGCGCATGCTCTTTTAAAAATTTTTTATAGACTAGTCCTATCCATTTTCAAAACAAAATTGGAAACTATATAATAAGACTCTATAAGTTGTATGTTATGTATGCATGTATAATTTGCGTGAAAACGTATGTTCTCGGTGGAATAATATTTCTTGGAATTATAGGCTACTACTAGCAGTTGACTATAGTGCAGTTGGATGATTGATGTTGTTCTGACGGTTCGGTTGCACGTGCAGCTTTTCTCAAAGTAACAAATGTAACATTATATGCCGACACGTCGGTAAAAATGTATTCCAGATAAATGTAGTTTGATTAATTGGCTAGTAGAGCGTCTTGGATCAAAGTTTATAACCACAGGATAAGTTTCAGAAAAGCACTACGAAAAGTCGTTAAAAAGTGTTCTCCAGCTTCAACGCAAAAGTACACTACGATATCAGAAATTACAAATCGATAAAAGTCTATAAAAAATATCTAGTTTTGTTAAGAGCTTTACGCGATATAAATATAATACTGTCACGACGGCCTCTTTTTCTTTACTCTAAGGAATCAAACTGGACGTAACTTTCACCGTTTACTTCACAACTCAATACAATATCTCTTAACCTTATTTCAGCTACAAATCAACTCAACTAAACTACTCCCGCCACGCTACTCATGGCGCCTTATATACACTTCATCGAAATATCCAGAGAATTCGAGACATCCAGATGACATTCTAAAATGCCGATCCGTCATTTCCGAAAACTCTAGACGATTCGATGACGTTTACACGTCAAAGATCAAACCCTTAGATAAGGAAAGAGAGGGGATACCTCACGCCCGTTTGATGCTATATCAATTAGCTGTCATTAGCTGTTACCGGAAATGAATAGCCACCAAAATATTTTTTATGATATTTAGCGTGTTTAAGACCAATCATTGTAAAATATTGTGGTGTGCATAATGTTACGGTGTGCAGCTTACGGTTGTAAAAGCCACAGCAGCAGGAAGGAGCCAGGAATCACCTATCACAGGGAAATTTTGGTAATTTTTTGGTACTTTTTAGTAACAGAAATGTCAGTCGCGCAATCCGTCCTCTCTCTTTCCTTGTCTAAGATCAAAACTAACACCTTGACTTTACATCATCGATGACAGCTAATACACAATACATTAATACCATGATATACAATATGTCTTCTGCTTACCATTCTCGCTCCTAAGTTGCGCGGTGGGATTAGAGCCCCATGACGCACACCGTCACGCCCTGTTCCTATCTTCGCGTTTTCTCTGTCCTGTTGCACCAAACTTTGGTTCAACTTTACAATGTCATCTTGTATCGCCGTTCGGACTCCCTTTTCTTTGCGTCCACAATGACCTTTTGCAGTTCCATCTTCAGCCTACCAATCTCGATGTCCACCTGCGCAATCTTCTGCTTCATCTTATTATTATCACCCTTCAACTGCTTCGTCCCTGAGGTACCAACCTGTACCTCAGCCAATCGATCATGCAGCTCCTGTTTTAGTCGAGCGTTCTCATTTTTTAAATTCTCCAGCCGCTGTTTCTTATTTTCAACGTCTCTTGCGTTACACAAACCTTCCATGCTCTGTTTCGTACCATCGAGAGCGTCACCCAAATCTGTTTTTAGCTTCCTGTTTTCTACTTCAAGTTGCGCCAACCTTTCTCTCAACAACAACTCAGCCTTGTTGACACCGCACCGGCTCTTTTGGCTCCATCTGATTTATCCTCTGTTTGCGCATTACATTTCCATCATTAACTTGGTTGCATTCCTTCTCTGCTTTCTTCAGCTGATTCAAAGCCTGCAATCTCGATTTCACCCTTCAAAGCAGAAACTTCTTTGTTGAGTTTTTTTTTATGGTCGGCCTCCCGCACAGGCTGAAAGCCTATGGCGCTGTAGAAGCGCTGCGAGAGGACAAATGTCTGTTCACGTTAGATTTGAAACGCTGAAGGTTGTAGCCGTCGGGAAACAAATTCCCCGGCAGCTGATTCCACAGCGTCGAAGTTCTCCAAAAGAAGGAATGCTGGAGGAGACTGGTTCGGGGAGTAAGGACCTCGACCTGGTAAGGATGAGCTCGCAGAGCTTCTCTAGTATTCCTGGTCCAGACGGCCTTTGGTGTTATTATCTGGGAGAGCTCACTCGAACATCTTCCGTGATAGAATCTGTAAAACAGACATAGGTCAGCCACCCTCCTTCGATGTTCCAGGCTGTGGAGGTCCTTTGTGAGGTTAGGCGTATCGATTAATCTAATTGCTCTTTTCTGGATAGTGTCCAGAAGCTTTAGAGAGTGCTTCGGAGCACATCCCCATACATGGGAGCAATACTCCAGCGATGGTCGGATCTGTGCCTTGTAGAGCAGCAGCAATTGCTCTGGTGTATACAACTTCCTACAGCGGAACAAAACTCCAAGCTTCTGGGATACCGTTTTAGCAATACTGACGACGTGGTCGTGCCAGGACATGTTATTATTGATGTGGATTCCCAAGAGCTTGACGGAAGGTGATTCGACTATGGGGTGACCCTCCATTTTCACGGTTGGTAAGCCATCGTGAGACTTCTTTGTCAGTGTTGTTGCCTGAGTTTTTTGTGCGTTGAACTGTACTTTATTTACTAATCCCCACTCGACAATTGTTTTGATATCTGCGTTGATCTGTGAGGCATGCTGCTGTCGCCGACGTACCGTCTCCTGGGATGATAGTGGCTTGCCTGGTTCCATGCACGACACTAATGTACTGTCATCTGCGAAGCTGTAGATTGGATTGGATGTTATTTCCAGCAGCTCGTTGATGTACAGCAGAAACAGTGTAGGGGATAGGACAGATCCCTGAGGAACACCGGCGTTTATTGAACATACGTCTGATGAACAGCCCTCGACTACAACAAACAGGGATCGATCGTTCAAAAAGCTATTCAGCCACTGGCGCAGGCCAGGTGGTAGTCCATAAGCAGCAAGCTTGGCCAGAAGTCCGTCATGCCACACTCTGTCGAAGGCTTTCGATATGTCAAGTGCAACAACACGGGTTTCCTCAAGGCTACTTCCTGTTGTTCATTCTTGTTCAGCAAATGCTTCCGATCCTTTTCAATCTTACTCCTAATATCCATACATTCCCGTTTCTGGGAGTCAAGCAACTCCTTCAACCTATCTCTGTCTGCTGTGAGTTCCCTCATGGCTACTCTGTGTTGCTCTTGAAGCTTGGCGATAGTTTCCTCGTTTTTCTTCAGCAAACTCTCCATGTCTCTGTCAAACCGCTCTTTCATTAAGTTTATCGTGCCTTGCCTAGATTTCATTTTGCTTGCATATTCATTTGCTTTTTCTACATCCAAGTGCATCTTATCGACCTGTATGCGGCGGCCTACTCTAAGGTGCCCCTTCTGCCCACATCTCCAGCACGTAAACTTGTCATGTCTTTCTAGATTTGTGCGAACTGGCGGTTTTCCATGGAAGGGATTTCTTATTCTTGGAATGAACGTGGTGTCCTTAGCTTCTGCTTCATCGTCTCTTCCAACAGAGCGCACCCTCCTAGTCATTCGCGTGGCTTTTGTGGCAGCTTCAATTTGCAGAGCCTTGATTAAAACATCTTGCAAAGTTCTGGGGCTGGATAGTCTTACCATTAGTTGAACGTCCAGATTTGCTATGCCTTCAATAAACTGGCGAGCAGCGACCTATTCCTGTGTATCGATAGGACTGTTAACATATACTCGTTTGGCTAACCTTTGGACTTCGTATGCATCATCATCATAGTCACGATGTCTTAACAGACATGTTGTGAACTCGTAAAATGCATTAAGTCGGAGCTAGAGTATTGCCGACACGAATATTATCAATAGTTTTGAAAACTGTAGCTCGCCATCGTTCGCGATTTACTGTCAGTTCAGTGGCGCTCTTGATACTCATATCTAGCAACTGTTTCGTCGTATCCATTCAGCGTGTAGGGGAACAGCCACGGCGCCGCCCACTCGGGGCGTGACCCTGAACTACAAATTTCTCCATATTATCGCTTCTGTGTATATGTCCGAAGAATGTAAGCATTCTTGTCGACACAATGGAGGATCGTTTCTTTGGCTTACCGAGCTCATCCAGTATGGAAGCATTAGTTCGATGGGCGGTATAAGGAATTCACAGCATTCTCTTCCACGTCCACATTTCAAAAGCATCTATGCGAGCTCGATCTGCCTTTTTAACAGTCCAAGTTTCCGAGGCATACAAAAATATGGAGAACACAAGAGACTGAACCAGTGACATTTTGGTAGCTTTAGTGATGTTATGGTGACGCCATATTTTAATAAGCTTTGTCATGGCCACCCGTGCCTGTTGAATGCGCCGTCGAATCTCATTCTCACAGCTACCTGAATTGTTGATCAAAGAACCGAGGTACACAAAACTTTGAACTACCTCATAACGGCCTATTGACTTTATTTCTCGATTATTGTCATGCTCTCTATCTACGATAATAACCTTGGTCTTGTTGTAGTTAATACCAAGACCATATGCTACACTGTGTTGTTCTAAAACGTTCAATAGAGCTACTAGTTCTTCCTGAGAAGCGGCGATAAGGGTTGTATCGTCAGCAAATCTTAAGTTAGATATTTTGCTTCCGCCAATAGTTATACCGTCATTCCAGTTGTCCAATACCTGTCTCATCACAAATTCAGAGTAAATGTTAAATAACATCGGAGATAATACGGATCCCTGACGAACTCCTTTTCTGGTTGCTGTTTGACCAGAAAGGTTACCATCAATTCTTACACGAGCTTAGCTAGACTCATAGAGTTGCTGTATGAGAAATACTAAATGGTAAGGGACTCCCATGGAGATAAGGATTTCCCACAGTTTAGGCCACTTTACGTTATCAAACGCCTTAGAATAGTCCACAAAGCAGATAAAAACGGGAAAATAATGCTCTCTGGCTTTTTCAATAATCTGTCTTAAGTTTAAGATCTGTTCACGTGTACCGCGTCCTTTTACGAAACCTACTTCTTATGCAAACTCTGTTAAATCCTCATTGGCCTTCTAGATCCGGTTGTGCAGTTGGCCATACAACATCTCTCTTAAGTGTGCATTTCCAAAGCGTAACTTTAATGCAGACGTTATCTTGTCATAGTCACGTAGATCTGACGAGCAGTCTCTGAGCATCAAGTCAGCACACAAGCTTTTTCTTCATTCGACCAATCATTCATCCGTGCGATATTCTCAAATAGAAAATATTAAACGTCCCATGACATCTGGTCATTGTATGGGTACGGCTTCACCACTACGGAACTACTTCTATCAAGTAAATCGGGTGCTGCAGCTGTTATACCACGCTCACCTGCTGTCAGTTCTTGCAGTTCCTCCCTGACCATTTCCTTGACACGATCTTTTACTTGTAGCTGTTCCTGAACGTGCTCTTGTGGTGTACCGATTGCACTAATACACTGGTCTTGATTCTCTAATGCCTGGCTTACAGATTGTCTTTGCTCCTCCAGTTTCTGTCCACTCTTCAAGTCACTCTTCAAAGCTGACATTGCCTCGTCTTGGTGATGCTCCACCTTTTTTATAGGGTCCCCGACGGTCACTTGCATACCGGCTGCCTGCTCCAACTTCTCTTTAAAATCCACCAAGGTCCTTTGGATATTTGCTCTCGTTTCGGCAACATATTTTTCCAAGATGGTTTTCCATTCTGCCTTCATTTCTTGTATCAGATTACACTACCCTCATTTCCGATGACATAGCTCCGGTTACTGGCACTGACTAACGCTGTATTCACTTCATGTTACCTTTTCCTGGCTTGATTCGATGAATGATCCCACACTTCTGACACCAATTGTTACGACGACCTCTTTTTTCTTTGCGCCAAGGAATCAAACTGGACGTAACTTTCACCGTTTTACTTAACAACCCAATACAATATCTCTTAACCTTATCTCAGCTACAACTCAACTAAACTACTCCCGCTACGCTACCCGTGGCGCCTTATATACACTTCATCGAAGCATCCAGAGAATTCGAGACATCCAGATGACATCCTAGAATGCCCATCCGTCATTCCCGAAAACTCTAGACCTGCTCTAGACGATTCGATGACGTTTACACGTCAAAGATCTAACTTAACACTTTGACTTTTCATCATCCATGACAGCTAATACACAATACATGAATACCATAATATACAGTATTTTACAATACAGGGTTATTCACGTTATTCGACACGGAGCATTATGGCTAAAGTATTTGATAAAAAAGAAAATAATAATTTGGAATGGTTAGAGGCCCATAAAGGCTACATTTTAAAAATATTTTCATGTTATACAGGGTGTCCCAAAAACATGAAATGTATCAAAGTTATGTTTTTTTAAATGGAACACCCCATATATTATTGCATATTCAGATTCCTTGGTGAATTCTAGTGTGACTTTATGTATCATACGTGGTACCTAAAGCGAACCGTTAATGTGTAAATCACCATTTTCGGTATAAGTAGATATCAGGAAAAAATTGAATATCGCAGAGATTACAAAATATGGAAGGCTGTGACTTTGCTGTATTACTAAGCATAAAATGCATCAGCTTTGATGAGACTGTCAAATTTAAATTACGTTTACACTTGGAGAAATCGGTCGATGAATTAAGGAAACTTCGATCAGCGATAACTTGATTTTTTCAAATAGGAATGCCTAATTTTTTTTATACGGTTAAAAGTAGAATTTGATAACCTTTCTAATGATATAAGGTTGTTCATATCAATCTCTGGTAGTTTTCATTTAATTTTAAATTTTTAAACAAATCGGCGTTTTTCAATTTGCCTACCTATAACCAACGTAGCAGGCCTTGAAATATAAACAAAAACCTGTTCAGGTAGAATAAAACAACTCACTTAGCTGAAAAATACACGCGAACTAGACTAAAGGGACAAGATTATAAAAATTACTCACAACAAACAAAGTCTAACCAGAAACAACGGCGGCAACATATCTTTGGTCAAAGAGAAGCTGGAGTATGGCAGAAATGGATTTTTTCACGGCCTATTAGCTACTGCAATGTACTAGAGATTGGCAATTTCCAAAGCTATTAAAAATTTTGAAATAAAGTAAAAACTACTAGAGAATGTTGTAAGCAGTTTATTATTTTCATAATAAAATTTCACATTTAATGATATAAAAAAAGTATGCAATTCTGTCAAAACTCAAGTCAAAAGTACCTCTGACTGGAGTTCTGAAAATTCTTCAGTACCCATTAGCAAGGTCGCAGAAAATGAAGAATGAATTAAAATTTGTTCAAATTATAAAACATAACTTAAATGGCAGAAAATTTAAATCTGATTTGTCAGTATTCCTTTTTTGCAATATTGCTAATAGATATTGAAAAATAGAAGGGCTCCAGTCAGAGGTATCGACTTCGATGCAAATTAGTACTTTTTTACACCATTACATATGATTGATAGTTGCGTACTGGCGCAACAGTCGCTGGTTGTTTCTGTTTCATATGAGGGTTTTTGATTGCATTGGAAATTTTTAACCTCTATTGTAAATATAAATTGCGGTAGCCAGTAGACAGTAAAAATATCTATTACTGCCATACTCCAGCTTCTCTTTGACCTTACAGATGTTATCGCAGTTGATTCTGGGAGAGTTGATTTGTTGTAAGGAATTTTTATAATCTTGTCCCTTTAGTCTAGTTAGTGTGTATTTTTGTGCTAAGTTAGTTGTTTTCTTCTACCTGAATAGATTTTTGTTTATATTTCATGGCCTGCTACGTTGCTTATAGGTAGGAAAATTGAAAATCGCCGATTTGTTTGAAAATTTAAAATTAAATGAAAACTACCAGAGATTGATATTCACAACCTTATATCATTAGAAAGCTTATCAAATTCTACGTTTAACCGTATAAAAAAATTAGGCATTCCCATTTGAAAAAATCAAGTTATCGCTGATCGAAGTTTCCTTAATTCATCGACCGATTTCTCCAAGCATAAACGTAATTTAAATTTGACACTCTCATCAAAGCTGATGCATTTTATGCTTAGTAATACGGCAAAGTCACATCCTTCCATATTTTGTAATCTCTGCGATATTCAATTTTTTCCCGATATCTACTTATACCGAAAATGGTGATTTACACATTAACGGTTCGCTTTAGGTACCATGTATGATACATAAAGCCACACTAAAATTCACCAAGGAATCTGAATGTGCAATAATATATGGGATGTTCCATTTAAAAAAACATAACTTTGATACATTTCGTGTTTTTGGGACACCCTGTATAACATGAAAATATTTTTAAAATGTAGCCTTTATAGGTCTCTATCCATCCCAAATTATTATTTTCTTTTTTATCAAATACTTTAGCCATAATGCTCCGTGTCGGATAACGTGAATAACCCTGTATATTTAAAAAATGAAATAACGCGTTCATTAAAAGCGACTATATAATATCATGGAGTCGAGATTATTTGGCAGGGCGGAGGGGGCAAAAAATGCATTGCTTTGACACAACCTGTTCAAACGAAGGTCATTCGGTTTTTAAATTTTGACAAGATTTCAGTATAATAAGCTAGTCGTAGACACACACCTATCTTGATTTTCCGACAGGAAATGCAGGTAAAGGCCGTTAGTAAATAATAACGCATATTGGTTAGAATTCTGGGTTTTTGGATGGGGGATTTAGTGTACTTGAATCCAAACAAAATTGTTGTTACCTTAAATATATGCATGCTGTAGTTTTCGACTCTTGGTTCAAATCGACATTGATCAAGTTAGAACCCAGGTAGGTGATTGTTTTAGACAACGCGTTTTAGCATAGCAATCGTAGAGAAGCTCCTTGAAATTCTAATCGAAAAAAAAACGGACACATACACCTATAATTGGCTGTTGTCAAAAAATATAGAATGCGATGAGACGGTGGTCAGGACAACTATTATAATTCGCCCGTCAACATAAAGAACGATGTATAAAACGAGCAGTGGCTGAAATATGACCAAAGAAAATCATTTCGCAGCTTTAAGACTGCCTCCTTATCAGTGTGAGTAAATTCAATCGAGCTGGCTTCATCGCAAGTAAAAAACGAAGTAGCGCGTAAAAACACAACTTTTAAGATGACAAGATATACGTCTCCTCATAAGAGAAGCAACCGGTGTGGTAACTGCTGATAAGTGATAGAATGCGCATCACGGTAGCACAAATGTTTTGTTTGTTGTGTGTTTACTAGAGGAGTATGAACGCCTTCGAGTGTAGTAGCCGTAATGTATCTCATCAGAGCAGTAGCGCTTTCCTCTCTCTTCATTGTACGCTCCTGCGCCCTTTTCTGCGCTTAGTTAACCATAGAGTCTGAGATCATTTCGAGTATATGGTGGTTTATTGTTTCACTCATGATACCCAGAAAACAGCACCATATACTACCATTAGTTTTACAACCGTCTGATATAGAACCGTCATTGACATGGCATGAATATATTCGTAGACACATTGTGTTCATTATTATGAGCTTATCACACTCTTCATCATCTTAAGGCATATGCAGGTTTTTCGAGTTAACCTTTAAATATAATGCATTAACAAACAGTTTTTAAGCCATTCATATATCTTATGAGGAGTGCATAGCTTCATTTATTACGCTTTATTGGCCATGATATAAATATCACATTACAGAAGCTGTCAAAGCGGTAACAAACTTTTGCTTCAACAAATATGTTTTTATTTTTTGCCAAGTGAAGCGCCATCAAGGACAAATATTCTTTACACGCTAGGATCTCATGCAGAGCTTCTTACTGTCGCATTCTATATCTGACAAAGTACAAATTATAAAACAAATCAGCCATATAAGGATTTTTACAACTCCTTTGCTTCTCTGACTCCACCGACTTAGGAAGTTCATACTTTTAGAGACCATTACGAGTACTCTTAAAATCATCAAAGGCGCATCTGTATATTAGAATTCAAAAATACATAATTTTGAAGGGCACCGTACAAATTCCTCCAAGTTTGATGCAGTTACAGAAATTTTAATCGTTCATCTATTTCAGTTTTTTTCTACTTTTTGCTTTGGAATGAACCTCTGAAGCCCATAATATTATGTTACCCTCGAGAAAAACGCACCTAAACCTATAAAAGCATATCAATGTATTTCAGTAACAGTATATTTAAATAGGCTTTAAGATATGCAATGACATGACAGATTTGGTAGTAAAATGCAATATTTACAAGCTGCATCTGAAGGTTACGTGCAAACAGCTCTCATGCATTTGGGTAACCTTGACCTAAATAATAAGCAATTGAAACGGTTGGAAATAGTTTGCACATATTTATTTAAAAAAAGTATCTGCTGATGAACTTTGATATAAACTAATATCTCAAAATATAGGTTTTGATTTCAATTTGATGAAAGTGCTATGCACATCAGATGCTTTGCATTTGCATCTGTATCTGTAGAGTGGGGAGGGTGAGTGGTCCCACTGCACTTAGGCCACAACTGGCCCATTGTGCATCCTCCCAGGGAGTTGTTCCCTCAGGTCATCGTCCATCCTGCCAATTGTAGGAAGGTGAACAAGTCGCTAGGGGACATCTCCCTTATGTGGGCAGGTGTAGGCCAAGACTCGCCGAACGCACACTCTCTAATAGAAGATAACTCTGGGCATTCACATATTGTTCCACAGTTTCGTCTTCGCTTTCACACATTCTACATATCGGTGTGTCACTTAACCCCATAGTGTGGAGGTGTTTCCTGAGTTGACAATGGCCAGTCAGGAATCCTACTAAGAGACGTAGGTTTGGTCTGGTCATCGCCAAATACTTCTTGGATATTGCCATGTCAAAACCTGCAAGGGTTTCCTTGGCAAATCGACATCCTAGTAGTTCTTCCCATCGTTTTACCATTTGGGCATGGGAGTGTTTTTTGGCTATTTCCGAAATTGTGGTTGTCGACATTCCAGAAAGGTCGCATGGTCCTAAGATTCTTTGGTCAGCGGCCTTCCTGGCTAGACCATCCGCTATACGGTTGCCTTTGTTGTTGTTTTGCCCTTTAACCCACCTCAGGACAATATTGTTTTTGTCCGAAGCATGGGCTAAAGACTGATGGCATTCCATTGCTAGCCCGGAGGTGATACAAGGTCTTTTCAGGGTTAGAAGTGCTTGTCTGCTGTCAGTGCAGATTGCTACAGTTTTGCCAGGTACATCTCTCCTGTCTAGTTCATTTGCGGCTATCGATATGCCAGCCAGTTCCGTTTGAACGATACTAGAGTGTTTGCCCATAGCCCACTTTGTTCTTAGGTTTAGAGACCTGGAGTATACACCACATCCAGTGCCTTCTCTTGTTTTAGAGCCATCTGTGTATATGCAAATTGTATTGTCACATTTGGCTCAACATTCTGTTTAATATCTATTTTGTAGAGTTTCTTAAAAACGATGTTGGTTTAATTGAGTCGCTGGTTGCTTGTAGCATGGGTAGTGCCTTTAGCGCTTCCCGCCATACCAGCTGCTTCAGTCGTCTCATACCTACATCTGGATTAATACCAACCGTGCGAAGTCGTAACATTGACAGTAATGCAACCTCTTTGATGTAAATATCTAGAGGAGTAATGCCAATTATTACTTCCATAGCAGCAGTCGGTGTTGTGCTCATGGCTCCTGTTATATTAATGCAGGCCATACGTTGTATTTTATATAATTTATTAATCGCCGTCGCCTACAGAACTTCATACGTCCATGCGTTAGCATAGTCCTAATGATTGTGGTATAGATCCAGTGGGTAACTCTTGGCGACAGGCCCCAAGTGCGTCCCACTGTTCGCCGACATTGTTCATAAGCGATATATGCTCTTTTGGCTCTACTATCTAAGTGAGAATTCCACGTCAGCTTTCTGTCGAGGGTAATACCAAGATATTTCACCTCTTCAGAAAAATGTAGCTTGACATTTAGAAGCTCAGGGGGGTTTAGGCCCCTGATATTCCTTTTTCTGGTGAACAGAATCATCTCAGTCTTCTTGGGATTGATGGACAATGAGTGTTCTAGACACCACTTTTCTATTGATTTGAGTGCTACTTGGGTGCGTTCACCCAATGTGTTCTCAAATCTACCTGTCTGCAGGTTGACTATGTCATCCGCATATGCTATTGTGTAGTGTCCATTGCTGTTGAGGTAATTGATGAGGTTATCCAGAACCACGTTCCATAGCAGTGGTGACAGAACACCTCCCTGCGGACAACCCCTGGTAACAACACCTTTAACAGAAATGTGCTCTACGTTGATTGTTATTGCTCTGTTGGAGCGCATGCTAAGTATCCATTCGCTCACAGTGCTAGGCACGTTCCTAGCCTGGAGTTGCTGGCTAATTTTTGGGAATGTTGTTTTGTCAAACGCTCCCTCAATGTCTATGAATACACCCAGGGTGGATTCTTTGTTGTCCAGTGATCTCTCGATCCTGCCAACTACTTGATGTAGTGCCGAGTCGGTGGATCTGCCTGGAGTGTATGCATGTTGATTTGGATGAAGCGAATCTCTAAAAGGGGTGATACACGTACGAGCAAGTACGCGTACTTATGGCTCGATGAACGTTTTCGCCTGTGTGTCACCGTAAGTACGCGTACTTTAAAACCGTCGCGCAAACCGCCGGCGAGCCAACTGGTTTGAAATCTTGCTCGTAGCTTGTCTCGGCTCGTACTGTGAGCCGCGAGCCTCCACTTTGTTTCGGCAGGCCATCGATGCGCAACGCTTGTTGTGTTTGGCGTTTGTTAAAAGTTTTGTTTATTTGGGAAAATTATTAAAATGAGTGATTTCAGCTTCACGTGTGTCACCGACGTCGAGCCGAGTAAGTTCGCGAACTTAAAAACCGCGTACTTAAAGTTCGTACGTGTATCACCCCTTTTATATACCTCTCGCATATCCGTTCCATCGTCTTGAGGAAGAACGATGTTAAGCTTATTGGTCGGAATGCCTTCGGTAGGGTGTAGTCCATCCTACCTGGTTTAGGTATGAAGACCACCCTCACCTCTCCACCTTTTGGGAATATATTTTAGAGCCAAGGAGGCTCTGAATATTCCCACCAAGTGCGGCATAAGATGTTCCAGACCCCATTGAAGTAGGGCTGGACATATGCCGTCTGGCCCTGGTGATTTGAAGGGGGAGAAGCAGGATATGGCCCAGTTTATCTTTTCCTCACTGATTATTTCTCTGGTGAATTGCCAGTCAATCGGTGAAGGTGTGTTAGTGTCTTCCATCCAGTTCGACGTCGCAGTGACAATTGAACCAGGGAAGTGCGTGTCCATCAGGAGCTCGGCACTTTCCCGGAGGTTGGAGGTTTTACTTCCATCCTCCCTTTTTAGAATGCCGATGCACCGATGTGGATCTTTAGAGAGCATTTTTTTGCAGTCTGGATGCTTGTGGGAAATCCTCTATTTCTTCACAGTAGGCTCTCCATGCAGCCCTCTGTTTTTGTCTACAGACTTTCTTAAACTCTTTGAGGTTGGATTGGTACAAGTCCCAGTCCTTTTTGAGTTTGGTACGTTTTGCTCTGTTGTAAGTTCTTCTTGCTGCTCTCCTAAGGTGTTCCAGTTCGCTGCACCACCAAATATTGGTTTTGCCGCCTTCCTGGACCATCCTTATGGGGCAGGATTTTTTGTAAGCATAACTTATTTTATCTTGGATATATATTGTGTATCTTTCCAATTCTTCGTTAGTACACGGAGTCAAGACCTGTTCGTTACGCAGAGCACCTTCTAAGAGTCGGTTGTACAGATTTACATCCGTCCTCTTCGGGTCGCGAGACTTTACGAGAGTTTTGAGTTCCAGACTTAAAGTATAATTCAGCCAGCGGTGGTCGGACATCGAAATGTCCTCTGACACCTGCCAGTCTAGAATTTTATTAGAGATTTTGGCTGTTGCCAGCGTAATGTCTATAACAGTTTGGCTGCGGGCGTTAATAAAAGTCGGTTCCGTAGATTCGTGAATCCTTCTTAACAATATAGTCATAAAGAGACTTACCTCGGGAATTAATGTCCTTGCTGCCCCATCCCAGGTAGTGGGAGTTTGAGTCACAGCCAATGACAAGCTCCAATTTTTGGTTGAGGCAGTGGTCTACTAACTCCAATTCTTTTGTTGGTGGTAGGGTGGCTGCATCTGAAGGAAGGTAGACCGATGCTAGGACCAATGCCTTGCTGTTACCTCTTTCCCATGGACATTCCAATTTAACCGCAGTTAAATCGGAGGTAGAAAATTGTGCCATTGGGGTGGCTTTAATCTTCCTAGGTACATATATTGCAGTCCTTGGTTGTAAGTTGCTTGGTATGCTGAAAATTTGACCAGTTAGTGAGCTTAGACCTGTTATTCTGGTCTTTATGATCCAAGGTTCTTGGATTAGTGCTATTGCATCCTCCAGCACACCAAGTCGGCGGCATAATGTTGCTGTCGCCGACCTACCGTGTTGGAGGTTGCATTGAAGGATATTTACTTTTTTTATGACGTCCTTGCCCATGGCTGAGATGTCATAGATTTGCCTCTTTAGGACTCCATCTCCTCCTCCGTCGGAGGAGGGATGGCGTCCATATGTTCGGGGCCCTCTGCGTTCTCCAAGGGGGCCTCGGTGTTGGATGTACCCTCATCCGAGGTCCTTGGTTCTGCAGAAGCTCCCCTCCTATTACTGGAGGCTCTGATGGTCAATGAGGTGAACGCATAGCTCAACCTCATAGACCTCTTCTTTAGGACAACCATATTCTCGTCTCCAACACCGAAGACGAACAGGTGTCCTGGAGGGCTTTTCTTGACCTCATGGTGGAAGGTGCACCACTTGGCTACCGACAGCTCTGGATTTTGTACCAGCCGCCGCAGCACCCTCTCCGGGTCTTCAGAGGTGGCGGTAGCGTCATCCTCCGGGACCCAAAGAGAGGCTTTGGTGAGCTTTGGGAGCTTGTCCAAACTGACGACCGCCAGTGACGCTTCCTCCCATGGCCTAAGGTTTTTAACAGCCCCAGAAAGCCAATGTAGTGCCCCATCGTCGTCACAGACGATCCTGATGATCTCACCAGAGTGAGTCCACGACTTGAATGTCGGCACTTTGTTTTGGCTGCTGGAGGGCGTCAAGATTAACTTGTCCAGCTCCTCCATTAGCCGTCTTTTGATAAGGCTTGCCCGCTCTACAGAGACCTTGCCGTAGGGGTTATCCTTATCTATTATGGCAACCTTAAGATGCTTTAAGGCTGCCTCCGCGAAGGTTTGGAAGGTGCAGCAGCTTTTGTGTCACTGCGAACCTTCTTAATCCTTCTCGGCGTGCTCTCTGTGGAGGTGCTTGGGTGAAGGCGTTTCCCAGGTGTTGCTACCTCCTGGCCTCTTTTGAAGGCGAGGTTTTTGCCATTTGACTCGCTGGGCGCCTTCTCCTTTAGTTTTGAAGGGGCTGAGGAGGAGGAGGTAGTTCCTGTAGATGCCGCCTCTTTCGCCTCCCTCGCCTTCCTTCTCCTTTTAGCCTCAGCGCCACAAATTCGTTGACGCTTTGGCCATTGTTTTTTGTGTTGTATCTGAGGTGATCCTTCTCGTCCAGCCTCGGTCTGTGCCGCAGCTTGAGGTGAACTTGATGGTCCAGCCTCGGGCTTTTGTGTTTTTCTTTTTGTGATATCCATAGTCGTTCCCACGAGTAGCAAGGGAAAGGATGAGTCCACCACTGACAGAGCCCCGCGTACCAGGGTAAGGCTTATTACAATGGGGTGTCGCCTGGTTCCCCAAGGGGATCGTTTGTGGCCGCATTTTACCCTGCGACCATTCAGCCCTCAGCACGATATCTTACACATTAGCTTTGGGTGGGTTGGTCCACGGCGACAGCTTTCGCAAAAGAATTGAGGGTTTTTAAGCCCTCGTACTCTACTGTGGCTGCCACTAACCGGGTTCCGAGATTCCCCTTCCCCCGGCCACTCCCCTATCCGCCACCTGGGGACGCACCTGATAGGCACCCAACCACACGGGTTTGCATTTGCATTTATTAAGGGCTACAGTACAAACATTTATATGGAAAAATTCTCACCATACACAATTACCACCTATTAATTATTGTTCATTTGGGTATGAAAAGATGGATCGTGACTTACGTCCACGACAAACGACGAAACCGGCTTTACCCGAGTCATTAATTCCACCCTGTAAATGTACTGCAAATTATCGCACAATGTCTTGTAGTTGTAAAAAAACAGATTTTATAGTATTTCTTATGTAAATGTATCAATAACGAATGTCAAAATAAAAATGAGTTATTGTTTGAATTCGCTGGATTTTCATGTCATAACTGATATATTTTTATAAATTAAAAGAATTGTTACTTTCATTTTCATTTTTTTTTCATTATTTAAGAATCCATCCTGACTTTACCTTTAGAATAAACTATGAATTATTACAATAATATTCATAAAAAATATGTTGGCTTATGTACTCAATACGAATAAGTGAGAGGGGATAAACAAAAATTGGACCAAAAACTTGATCGGAAAGATCCACATTCTTAATCTTTAATCGGTTCTTTACCCAAATCCGTTGAAAAAATGCGGTACTCGGATTTTGCATACTCAACTACCTCTAGCGCTCGCTCTATTTAATAAAATTACTTAGGTATCTATTTGGACCGCTAGGAATGACCATTTGGTTCACAAATCCACATCTGCAATTTAGGTCATAAAAATACTCGTAGGTTGTAATTCTACCATCTAGCTAGTCAGGTTTTTATAGTACGTGTCCTACTTTTTTCAAGCTTGAACTGGCCTGAACTGAGGCTACGGAAATATTGTCTGGTTATTGCATTATTTTATATAGGTAGCACTGTTATGTCCTGCCGCTTTAAAATGATTTCTACTTGGAGCATATTTATTACAGATTCTTTCATGTTGTTTTGTACCTTCACCCATTTGGGGTGCTCAACAGAACCACCGAACATAGACATAAGGGTCACCTGGAGTCGGTCTTTTGAAGATGGTCCTGTAAAGGCGAATCGTTTGAATTCCAATTTATAAGTCATCGTGTCGCCACCGACCGGGTGACGTCCTGGAGTCCATTTAATTTACAGAGCCATTCTATTGTGCGACGTTCAAGTTACTTCATGTATGGGGGTTAATACAAATCTATATAACACGTCCCAGCATAAAATGCACAAACAATACTGGGCGAAACTAGACCACAATTTATCGAAAAAAAATGTTAAAAAACTAAAAAAAATTGTTTGCCTTGTATTGACAGGTCAATTTTTTTTTGTCTTTTCTATTTGAAATAATCATAACTTTTAAACCATGGCGTGCATTTTTTTGAAAAAAAAACATGAAAAATGCCTAATAATAGATACTGCTTAGCGAATAACAAAGTCCGCCAAAAAAGTAAGTGAAGTTCGGAAAAAAATGTTTTTAGAGCTCTTAGGTCTTTATTTCAGTTATTTTTCAATTTTCAAAGAAAATGTCCCATCCCATTGATTTCCATCCAATATCCTGTTCAATAAAAAACACTACAACATTCTGTGTTTAGTACAAGCTTTTTTACATAACGTTAAGCCGAAGCACCTACGTGATCGTAGCGTCGCTCATTGATCATTTATCATCGCTCAACTACAGACCTTTTTTGCATCACCACTTGAATTTAAGGTCTTTTAGAAAAGCGTCGCTTACACCGACACTTCAATTTAACGACTTGTAGAAAAGCATCGTTTACCATACTTTTTTTTTGTTTTGTCCTATTAATCCCCATCCAATAAAAGGTCTAATAAAAGAAACTGCAACGTTCTATCTCCTGGCACAAGATTTGCTACATGACGTTACAATGTTACATTGAAGCGTCGGTGTAAGCTTTTCTTCAAGACGTTAAATCGAAGTACTGGTGTAAGCGTCGCTGTTCTACAAGACGTTAAGTTGTCTATGCAAACAGTAATGATGCAAAAAAAGATCTGTACTCGAGCGATGACAAAAAAAATGATTAATAAGTGATGCTACGCTCACGCAGATGCTTCAACTTAACGACATGTAGAAAAGCTTGTGCTAAATATAGAACGTTTTAGTTTGTTCTATTACATAGTAAAAACGACGACGACCAATGAAAAGAGTTAAAAAAGTATAGTTATGGAGGGTATATCCATAAAAATCGAAATTTTATTAGAAAGAGTGCTAGATTTTCTAATAAACAATTTTTTAAGCTCATGTACTTTTCTTGGCGGACTCTTATTCGCTAAGCTGCATGTATTATTAGTTATTATTGAAAGTTATGATGATTTCAAATAAAAAGGACAATAAAATTGAACTATCAATAAAGACAAACCATTTTTTAGATTTTTTTAAATATTTTTTTGTCGATAAATTGTGGTCTAGTTTCACCCACTTTCTTTTGTGTACTTTATGCTGAGATGATGTACAAATTTCGCACACAACGCTTCATAACATTGTTATTTTTTAAGAACCTCTACATATCTGGCCATCCGATAGTCTCGCAAGATACGTAAGCCTATTCACCTACCCTGTATACTCCCAACGAGGCTAAAATTTTCCCAGATTTGCCGAGTACAATCAGATAGTGATCGAGAAAGGCAGCACTGACGCTTCTTGTTTATGGCGGTGTTCAGTGATAGAACCGTGTTACAATCAGTTGGTAGATATGAATCGATTTCAACAAATTTCGTTCATTGTAGGTGCGAAAAAGCACATGAAGAATCAATGCAACAAGATAAAATTGAATAACGCGAATCGATTTTACTTCAAACAATCGAAAAAACCATGTGCACGAACGATAAAAATAGATACAGGATTATAAATAAAATTCTCATTTACTGCCGCTCAGTGCAATTTTAATAGTTCTAATGCCGGCAAGAAATATTGTGGCTGATGGTACCGTCTCTCGCATATAACGTTTAGATGATTGTCCAGGCTAAACAATCAGTTAATATGCTAGCAGAGGTACTGCAGACTTTTCATTCCTGGGAATATCGCCTCAGTGACAAATCTCCAAGCCTACCTTTAAAATAAACATTCCTTATTAATCCAATGGAACTATTTAAAAAAATAGCGGTTATTACTTTAGTAGTTCGGTTTTTCCTTTTTTTGAAATGGCTAGTACTATTCCCCATCATCAGTGCGAGAGAGTTGGTGGAGGTACCGGTCCACCCGTGAGTTGCTAGCGTTTTGTTGCCAGTTGAAATTATGGAGCCGAGGGACGGTTCAACACCGCCATGCCATTAAAATGAATGTGAGATTTATAAGATTTCCATTTTTCTGGATGACTGCGTGAGAAGTTCATTCGTTCCAGCAGATCGAGTCGGACTGCCGCGAAGGGCTTATCGAACGCGTTCCACGTTTTCACGGTTCCACTTCACTTTAACTTCAATCTAATAAAGGATGGTGTTACGAGTAGGAACAGCTCGATTCCGATGAATGTTGAAGTGGCGTCGAAACTCATGCTGTACAGCCGTGATAAAGACTCATTATTTTTGATACAACTGACACAACTGTCGTACGTGAAAACGCGGCACTCAACCGCCCGTGACTTCATAATTTCAACTCGTAACAAAAATCTAAAAACTCACGTTTCGAACCTTCTTGCCCTGATGAGGGAAGAGTACTAGCCATTTCAAAAACGAGCGCCCTTTGTGCCGGACCCTGTATCATACCAACGTAGCAGATAACATAAATTAACATGAACGTACATATGATTAAGATATATCGTGTATATGCTCAAATACAGGATCAATCTATTTTCCTCTCTTTTACAGCTTGAATGTAGACAATCTCACAAAAATATTCCCTACGGCTCCTGGATTAGATCAAGATTTGGGCAACGTTGGTATGCTGTTGGATTCATTTGACCGCGATTCTTCTTCCTCGGCTTTGGAGCTTTCTGACTACTGTTCCGGGATTATTCAAGCACAAGGCAAGTATTAGTGATGATTCATAATTTTAATGTTACTTTTGAAACTTCTCCTACGATTATATCACTGAACTATTGAGGTTTAAGAGTGATTTATTAATTGAATAAATGAACATTATTGAAATAAAACTACATAACACAGGTTGAAATTATCAATTTACACCTCTGTAACCTTTTTCGAAGTATATGTGTTATAGACCATATATTATGAAATCAGACCAGATATTGCCTAGGTCCTATAGTATATACAGGGTGAGTTTTTAGTACCGGATCGGTCGATAACTCCACTACGGAAAAGATAGCAAAAAAGTTGTAGCTAAGGCAATTTTATTTTATTTTATTTTGTTTATTACATCACCCAACAATACAAAATACCACTTACAGGGTAAGGCCAAAATGCTAAAGAAAAATAACAAAACATATTATGACTAAGAATAATTCACAAAAATAGGCTTATTTCAGAAGGTTTTTTATAGTAAATATAATACAATAGAATATGTCCAGCTGGCCACTTATGCCGTTATAGTTTCTGCACATTGTGAATAGTGGAGAGAAATACAAGTAGTTGGTACGTGCAGCAGGAAGGTAAAATGTTACGTTTTGCCGAGATACTATTCTAGGAACCTTGAACATTAGTTGACCAGAAATCATAGAGTTATCAGCTAAGTCATTAATTAATTTAAATAACATTATTATAGACTGGATTGTACGTCTAGCTTCTAGCATACGCGTAGAATAGCACCTTCAATATTGCGGTTTCGGTAAAGTCGCGGCAGTTTCGTACAATGAAACCATACATACGGTTTGCCTCCGAAATTGTGTTATCACTATGTGCCACAAAGGTCAGTTGGACATCAAATGTTACACCCAAGTCACAAAGAGATGAGAGATATGCTCCTTGCTCAGAAAACATTTTTAATTATACAGGGTGATCCATAACTACGTGGTGATGCAAACATACATTTTTTTAAATGAGACACCGTATGTATTATCCCATATTTAGATTCTACTAATAATCACCCTTCTTACAATATAAGGCATTATAACAGTATACAGGGTATTTCAAAAGTTATGACCATTTCTATATCTAAATCGCTATCAAATAAACGTTCTGTATATCAAAAAGGAATTAATCAAAGATTATTTTTTTACATGAAAAGAGAAAAAAATATCCTCTAGTTTTCAAATCGGCTACAAAAAACACCGACGACGCATATTCATATATAGGGTGATGTAGAATGCAAAATTTTGTCTTTCTTTTTTTTTCAAATGTAACCCCCAATATTTTATTATACCAAAGAATTGCTTTTAATATGCTCTTTCATCTTTGTATAACACTTGTTATATCGATGTTTAAGTAAATTCAAAATATACTTTCTATTTGTGTCTGAAATTTATTTATCTTGAGAAAGTACTGTCGAAATTATTTTTTTGTTTAACGAATAACTAAGTTATAAGGCTATACTAGTATTTGATGAAGTCAAAACCCTGAATTGTCGAGATAATAAAGTCAAGAGAAAGTCTAGATTTCGCATTCTACATCACCCTGTATATGAATATGCGTCGTCGGCTTTTTTTGCAGCCGATTTTAAAACTTGGGGATATTTTTTATCCTTTCGTGTAAAGAAAAATAATCTTTGATTCAGTACTTTTTGATATACAGTACGTTCATTTGACAGCGATTTGGATATAAAAATGGTCATAGCTTTGAAATACGCTGTATACTGTTACAATACCTTATATTGTAAGAAGGGGGATTATTAGTATAATCTAAATATGGGATAACATACATATAGGGTTCTCATAAAAATGTATGTTTGTATCACCACGTAGTTTTAGATCACCCTGTATAATTAAAAATATCTTCTGAGCAAGGAGCATATCCTTGGTTACAACTTTTATATACAACTTTTTTTGCTATCTTTTATAGTAGTGGAATCATCGACCGATCCGATACTAAAAACTCACCATGTATATTATACGATACATTCAGAAAAAAACATTGTAAGTGATAAATGGAATTTGTACAGGAGACTGTCTTGAAATAGGACCCAACTGTGGAATCGTGTAGTGCTCCCAATTGGAGCGATAATTGGCAAACTATTTATTTATATTAAATTCTATTATGAAAAGTGCGCCAAGTAAAAGACTTTTTCTGACATAAGGCGCCCGTAATATCATTTTTGTGGTACTTACAGTAAAGTTATAAAAATGTCCTCATTAAGCGGTATTGGCAGTTACAATTCTTATGCATGGAGAATTATGAGAAACACGCATTGCATCGTATGATCTGGGAACTAAAAAAATTACAACGTACTTTACTTGACTCGAAAATATTGAAAAAGTGAGAATAATAAAATAAAATTGTAATGTACTTGTACAACAAAATTAAATAATCTTATCACAAGGTAATAAGACAAAAGGTTGGTTATAATAATAATATTTCAAAACTGATCACACCATATTTAAGCCCTGTATTCACTTTGAGTATTCATTAGTACAGGTGATTAGTGATTAGGAGAAAATAACAGTGACTGCTTAGTGCAAGAGCTTATTTGCTGGCGTAATAAGCAGCGTGTTCTATTTTTTGCAAGTGGATTGTGAGTGCACTCGCAGCGTGCCTGTCAGTAAACACGTCTGGACAGACAGTTTAGTGTTTCATACATGTATCGCATATCTGGATGACTGATTCAGTAGTATAGTAAATGACTTTTCACTCAACCTGAGAGCAAAGTATCGTCGTCGTCGTATCGTCGTGTCTTCAGCAGCCAATTCCTTTGTTTCCAGTTTGTAGCTCGCGCCATTGATGGGTCTTCTATTACCCATTTTCGGAGCTAAACTTTTCTGGACCTTGCAAGTTCAGCTTACAAAAGGTTCTTCGGTTTCAGATACTAGCGAGTTTAATATTTTTTTCAGTACTTTTTCCAATTGCAAGCACGCTTCTCGAGGTACGTCCTTACTTGCTGGTTGACTGCTAGCAACTGAATTTACTAAGCAGTCACTAAAAAGAATAGGGTCGTTCAGTGAAATTCCAATAACCATATTTTATGCGCATTTTCATAAAGTATTACTTACATATAGCATACAAAAAAATTTCAACTTAATTGAATGAGAATCGAAAAAGTTACGCGCCCTCAAAGATTAAAATATTTCATGCACTCAAAATTCATCGTTGTGACGTCACCGCGTCGGTCGGCGAGACCAGAGCGGCTGGCGGCTGTACAACGACAGCGGAAAGCACACGTTTGTAATACGTTCAACTATAAGTTTAGTGTTTTGGTCCTTTGGTTGACGCTATCTTTTGTTTGATCCGGTGGTTTTTTCTAACACATCCAAAAATCCAGATTCTTCCACAATCATTTTATCGGTAGTTCTGCCACCAAAACCTCTAGATATGTATCAGGAGTATAAGCTATATTTGATAGTATTGCTTTTTTATATATTCTGACCAGGAGAATGACTGCAGGATTGGGTTTCTTGGTTTTTGGATAGACATTTCGAAACAATCAATTATACACTACCTTTTTAAATCTTGTTCGGAAAGTTATCGGTAAGCATTTTTTGATTTCCGATAGAGTAAGTCATTTTAAACGTTCGACTAGTTTTGGAACGGTTTTTTTAATTATTGAGCAAATCACTGCAGCCGATATACAGAAATCGTCTGCTATAATTTTTTATGGACGATTAAGTTTAATTTTTTCAAAGTTACAAATATTTCGATTTTTGTTAACTGGCACTTTGTAGCAAGCAAGCATATTGATTATAGATAATGAGTGACTGGTTATCTCAATATACATTTTCGGATTATTTTCTATAAGAAAAACAGTCCGCCTTTCTACAAGTTCCTTGCAATGATCCGAACTCGAACCACTAGTTTGGGAGTAACAATTTTTTTGGGATATGTTTTAATAGCATTTGTTTCTGCTTTCCCTTAGTGGCTGCCTTTGCACTTAGCGGTCTTTTTGACAATCAAAAATGTGGCGGAACTACTTCCGGATTCATCTTAAGTTTTACATTTTTCAATAGTTTGTAACACATGTAATTTTCAACATCTTCCTCAAACTTAAGCAATATATACAAGACTGAGATACACATTTCAAGTAGGGATATTTTATAAGCTAAATATCCACGATTTTCTACCCGAAATACAGAAAAGTGAGAAACAAGAACTATATAATATAATATAAAACAATTTTTTCTTTTTTTTGGGTACATCAAAGAACTTAAAACAGCGTTTCACATGTTCCACATATCAATGGGAATTGATTTTTCCAATGCTTTTATAATTGTTATATGATTAGGTTAGTATTTGGATTAAAAAATCTACTCTCTTTTACGTTTTAGGGCCGGTTTCTCAATGTCCAGTTAAAGTGTCAGATAGGTATCTGCCAGATAGCGTTGCTATGGATACAACTGTCAGATAAGATTTACGTGACTTCGTAAGTTTAGCCTTCAATTGTTTAAACAATTTATCTAACAGTTGCTGTTATCTTGCAGATAAATATTTAACTGGACATTGAGAAACCGGTCCTTTAGTGTATCAGTACCAGCAACATCTGCTAACAACTGACATCAATATACCTTTAGAAGGGCATGCACAAATGCTTGAACACTTTCTTTTATTTCAGACGTAATGCCACAATACACATCCTTTTCGATTTCATAACCGGACGGTTTCTTGATAGTAATAAAATTCACGTAGTTATAAAAATACTTATATTAAAATTGTCCTCACAGCAATACTTTGTTGACTTATCGCTCACAAATTCGTTCCTATGCATAGCTCTCTGCCAAAATTTATATTTCGTTGCAAACTAATAAAAAATTCATCAGGAGTGGTTACTGTCGTATTTTTACGTCAGGGAACTATACAATATTTATAATTTTTCCTCCTCTGTCCTCCTTCCATTATTATACTCAGTATCAACAAATTCGAATAGGTTGGTAAGTATTCAGTGACAAGACAAGTATGTAGTTCACAAAGCTTGCATAGCAAGTAGCATACGTCGCAGCTGTTATTATTTACCGAACAATCGAGCTCAGAAAATTCTGAAATTTTGCACAGCTACTATAAACTCAGCACGCTCTTTTAGAATATGCAATAAAAAAATATGCTGAACGAGCCTATTGGATACAACTGCACTATTCAACCCCAATTACTCCAATTACTAATCAGCTACACTCGTACTAATAAAACTGAGTACAGGCTTTTACGCTTGTCTTAGAAAAAAGTAGTGAGAGCTTCATAAAAATATGGGTACGTTTCAGGTACTTTTTTATTTTAAGGTACTATATAATGATCGTATTTCTTTCTCGATAGCCGTGTTTTTTCTCCATAGCACTTTTCAAGCGTTAAGTCAGGCTTTTTTTCGCTGAAACGGGTGTCCTTTAGATGAAGGCTACGGGTTCTGAGTCAGTCATACTGCTTTCTGGATTTTGTTTTTTTTCTAACACAACTTTTTTGATCTCAATCCAGTTTATATTTTTATTTCTTTTTATCCTTAGTGAGATTATTGAAAGTTCAAAAGAAATTGAGAAATTGAAGCTTTGTGTCTATAAGCTATCAAATAGTAGTAGCAGTTACTTATCTCGTTTGCCCCTCTTCTGGGAATCAGTTTTTGCCAAATATAACAGAATCCTTCTTTGGTTTCCAAATCAAGAACTTACGATTTTTTAACTACTCCGACGAAACAATTCTTTTCTTTTCATCAAAGTGCTTCAGTCTCTGATACTAAAATGTGCAGGCGCTCCATCAAACTGTAACCACATACTTACAGCTCCAGTGGTAAATTTTCCAGCAGGATTTCCAAATTTTCATTCAGAAAATTTTGGAAAACATTAGCTTATTATGTGGTTTCCAATACTTTAACACTAAACGTATATCCGGATGTCCGCCATCTTTGAAATTATTTTCTGCGGGTAGACAATTTGGAAAGAAAAGTTTTTTATTCAAAACATTTTCTTCTAATTTAAACGGCGAGGCCGCTAGGGACCAGCGCGAGGTTATTGGACCACCCTGTATTTTGGCTGCTTTGGAACTTGGAATTTGGAATACCTATTTTTTACAATATTTAAGGTACAATTGAAAGTTGAACAAGAATTTACCATGTTTAATGTAAATATTCCACCCAATACAATAGTAAACTCTATGGATGTCGTACTTTTCGCCCTTTTCATCGTTCTATCTCTCTCACACTAGTGGACACGCCCTGGGGCAAGGGCATAATTAGGTTAGAGTTAGAAGGTTAATGTTCATTCATATTTCTGCATTCCAGGTGGAGACAGTGGTGATACGGGAGACATAACACCGGTATCCTGCAGCTCCGAGGCCGAATTTAACACAATAGATGTTACAGCTGAATCAGCTTCAACTACAGACGTCACAGTCACCGAAGAAATCATAACCACTATTACTGCCGATATCATTGACCCGGAGGAAACCATTACTACTGCCAGACTGAATGCAGTTTTCATTTCAAAGGACAACGTCCCTGTATTAGAAAATAATCTTTTTCAGCCACTATCAACTCCAAAGTCGCTATCGCCAATGAATTCTAATATTAATATTTATACGAATGTTCTCCATTCACCGACCTCAGAATTTATGCACGTGGAAAATGAAGAAAGAACGCAGCCGTCTTCGAGTAAAGTATACGATTTTGATTTGAAAAACTTCATAAAGAAATCAAACTACGATAAAGACATAGCTAATCACAGCATCAATATCAACAGTACTTGTGGAGATAAATGGTGCACCAATAAAGAAAAATTTTTAGAGAATAAAAATTTTTCTAAAACTGACAACATCGATTTCGGTAAGAATTTGAATACACACAAGGAAAAGAAGATTGATAAGGATATAGAGCTGAAAAAAATAACACCAGGTAGTGTTGTTGTGAAGGAAGGTTACATCGATGTCCCCAAGATCACTAGAGTATCTAAGAGCTTTCATGGAACATCTGCAGATAGTCAAATCTTGGGTGAGTTATACGTATATGGAATTAATTATTAGTGCAATGACCTAAAATTCAGAAATTTTTTTACAGGGTCAGACAATGATACATTAAAGTTACTCATCTCATTCGTCTGGTGAAAAAACGTTATCTTCAATAATAATAGCCAACGTTAAGGTGCACAGTTTAAAAATATTTTCGACTATACAAGGTGGCTCAGTAAAGTGTGACGAATATAACATATGTTTTTATTTTTAGATTCTAGCTATAGTTTCTTAGCTTTTTTTAATACTATTATATACCTAAACCCAGTAGTTTATATTCGTAGTAGTAAACAATTTTTTTACTTGAATTTCAGTATTATAAAAATGCTAGTAGCGCCGTTTTTTTCAAGATTAAAAATCTATAAATTGGCACAAGTGTCCTCTAGAGATAAAAGAAAATATACAAGTAAAAGTTATTTGCTCTTCTGCTGTTCTGCAATACAAAAAACTTAATATATTTTGATATTCTTATATATTTTAAAAATTTTGATTTTTTTAATTGTATGTTATTAGTAAATTTATCACATAGGTCAAACAAAACCCTTAAACTTTTGTTAAATCTATCATATACCTATTTTTGATATTTTCGATTGATTTCGATTTTTTTAAATTCCACATTTGTATTTAATCCTATTTTTACCTAAATACAAATTTAACAGATAGTTAGAATTACTGTAATAAGGTTTATCTACTCCCACTAAATTATACAGCGATTATCAAAATACTTTTGGTAACAGGTAATACTACCTCTAAACAAACAGAGCGCATTATTTCTCATAACTCACGCTCCACCCGTGAGTTACGAACAACAACGTAAGACGTCAAACACTAATTCCAATATAACCAGTATTCATTTTACAGAAGTGAGGTTAAGATGTCAACAATTCGTAATTATTATGCATTTAAATCGTACTATTAATTGCTTCGGTCATTACCTCATCGTTGTACAATATACTATTATCGTACATAATTTATTTACTTTTTGTGTCTTGACCGTTGTCATCCAATATTTTGAAATAAAATCCTGGGATACGGTCAATGATATATTTGAAAAAATATATAAATAGTTTTAGACGTTTCGATGCTAAAAGTGCTTCATCTTCAGGTTGTGAATGATATATATTATACCACAATAATCTCAAATATTTTTGCCGGATGGTGTTGGCAACTTGATTCTTATGGAGAGACTCACCATCCGGCAGAAGTATTTGAGATTATTGTGGTATAATATATATCATTCACAACCTACAGGGGACGAAATTTTAGCTTCGAAGCGTCGAAAATTATGTACATATTTTTTTAAATATATCATTGACCGTATTCCGATACAGTAGATTGAAAATAAAAAATAAAGATACAGTGCTAAAAATAGATTTAGAAGAATTTGTATTGAAATTGAATGTTCAACAATAATGGCTAACATGAACTTGTTGTTTTAAGGCGCATACAGAAAATACAATTTCACAAAGGTAAGACGTTGGAAAGCCAAGAGAATTCTAAGCGCTTTGGTTTTTATAACGAAGTACTCCCTCTGGAGCTCCATACAGAAGTTTGTTTACAAAATTTGACTTTTGAAAGGTACTTAATTAATCGTTGACCAATTTCGTTCCTCTTCTTGTACTGATAGTCTCGCAGGTCTATTCTCAAGTGGATTTGAAACGTAGCTGTGACGACTTGATATCATTTGCTGAAGGAAGTATCGTTTGAAATTCTCATTCAAGTTTTTTAAGTGGTTATCCATAGTTTCAGACGTAACAACTCTGTGGTTATCCTCCAATGGGGAATCTTGCACATGATCGCACGATGTGGGAACACGTTCTAGACTAGCAAGTGTTGCCAAAGTATAATTACCTCTACACTCTACAGATAGGGGAAGCAACATTTTTCGAATTTCAACAGAGGGCGCCGAGCGCGAAGAACAACAGTTTGAGAAGCGCTGGATTAAAGTGACCGATGGTTCTGGTTTTGTTACTCATGATCCCAAAATTGATTAACGGTTGCATGATAATGCATATTACGGCGGTTAACTGCGCCATTACTACGGAAAGTGGTCTCATTTTTTATAAGAAATTTGCTCTTGATTGAGGTCTAGGCGAAATGGATGATATCTGTATTTCCTCCTCGTTCGATTAACCGAAGATTGGGAGGTGTCATATAAATGATCTAACTCACCGCTGCTAACCAAGTGATTATCCTCGACGTGGAGTAAAATTGCCTGTACTTTATCTTTATTGGTAGCATTTCGGTTTACGACTTTTGGTTTTCCATAATCTGGGCTACCACGACTATTATATTGTTCTATCAAGCACTGAAAAGATACCCTACTTTTACTACGCACTGCTTTAAACGGTAAATTACATTTTTTACTCGTTTAAAAGAAGTGTCACAATCAGTGGTCACAATTTGACAGCACCCACACCCCACAAAAATACTGAAAATAGGCAGGGCCGTAGCTAGGCGTTTTTACCATGGGGTTCATGTTGACCTTGGGGGTTCATGTATAAAAGAAAAGACTTTACTTTGTAATGCCTTAGGTCCGTATTATAGTCATTCCTCAAGTATCCCTTGTGTATTACCTTGAGTATTATTCAAGGGATACGTGAGGGTTATTTGAGGGTTACTCAAGGGAGAAGGGACCCCTCAAGTGTGTCTTTCCTTGTGTATATGTTCCCTGGACAACATCTACCAGACGGTGAGATTCATTTGGCGACGTTGTCATATTGCAAAAATAAGTCAATTTGTTATGCCTATGCCCACACATTTTGATGTTTTCTGTTATCTCTTTTTGTATTGTACAAGTATTTCGTGTTCGGTGGCGGACATATTTCCGGATGTGACAGAAACACCGTACTCCAAAATTAACCTACAAAATCGACGAAATGTCATGTTGAGTAATGTCATGTTGACATTTCGTTACTTGAGTATTACTCAAGGGAGCCTTACGTAAAAAAGACCCTCAAGTAAGGTTTCGAAACAAAAAACCTTAAGTATCGACTATGAATACGACCCTAATTTTGCTTAAAAACGATAGATTGTGTCGCTGCTAATGTGTCATGAGCGCCGAGCGATTGGTTAGTAGAATAAATCACTAAGCTTGGAGAAAGCATTTTGATTATTTTTATTTTTTAATATTTTAGTAGTTATTTCATTCATGGGAATACTCATGGGGGGGGAGGGTTTGAACCCCCTACCCCGCCCTTATATACGGCCCTGAAAATAGGCTGTTCCCCTGTGGACATCAAGCACACGCCACACAGTCTTGGTCGCACTCGCCACTTGGGCGGTTGGACGTGCCCTTGTGGCCTTCAGTACTAGCCGCCACTGGTGATATTGTGATACTAACGACTGTGCGCCATCCGTTGAATATTATTACATTCCATATAGGTATACGCAACTTCACTCTGAACAATAAAACATTGATTCCTAGAGATTAATCTCGTTTCTTTGAAATTTGTCTAGGAAACGTGAGGAACGCATCCCACCTCAAAACATAGGTTAGACGTAAGCCCGACCATCCGTCCATAAAATACTGTGCCAGTGCGGCCCTGTCTCTTGCGTAGACAGGTAATCTAGAATCCGATCTTCCAGAAGTTGGTCGCGGACGACGGGAATGTCGAGAACTTTTCGGCGGCGTCAGCAGGCATCTATATAAGGCGCATGGGAGTTCACGGACACAGTCAACAGAGTGCAGTGCAGTGAAACGTAATACGCGATATACCGGTGGCGCGCGAAAATAAATGTACTGTGACATAAATTAGTGAAGTGAAGGACAAATATAAATTAGTGTAGTGACTCAGTGACTGTAAATAAATTGGACTGTTAAGTATTAGGTTAGGCGTAGTGTATATAGTTAGTGCAAATAAATAGTTAAATCCGTACCAAGTGTTTTCTTGCCCAATCGAACTAAAGACTTGTAACAGTGGTGTCAGAAGTGGGATAGACTGACTGATTGGGCAACGTGGTACGGACAGTTAAGTGAATAAACTGCCAAAATGGTGAAATTCAGTGAACTGAAGATTGCAGACTTAAGGAGAGAGCTCGACGAACGCGGTGCCGATAGCAGCGGGCTGAAGGCTGTTCTCCAGGATCGACTCCGACAAATAATGATTGAAGAGGGCGAGGATCAAGATACCTTCGAATTCGAGTCACCTGAATTCGAGTGGGCCAAGAAGCTCGAAGCACAAATCGAAGTAAGCTCCAAACAGTCGGAATCTGCTCGACTGTCCCTCGAAGCAAAAATCGAAGCAAGCTCCATATAGTCGGAATCTGCTCGACTGTCGCTCGAAGCACAAATCGAAGCAAGCTCCAAACAAATCGAAGCAAGCACCAAACAGTCGGAATCTGCTCGACTGTCGCTCGAGTCAAAAATCAAGCAATCTCCAAACAATCGGAATCTGCCCCGAAGGTGAAGATTACTGCTTTAAAAAAGGACATCGAAGAAAGAGTCGGAACCAGAATCGACATCTTAGAATCAAAGATGGAAGAACAAAAGGAAGATTGCAAGAGGGGATTGGAAAAACAAGAAGAAGATCTGCGAGACAACATCCAACGTCTGGACTCAGAGACGGACAAGCTGCGAATGAAGCTCCAGGCTGCAAGCGTAACCACATCAAGTGACCTGAAGGCAGGAGATTCGTGCAAGCCGAGATTGAAACCTCCTCAATATGATGGGAAAATATCCTGGGAGAATTACCTCCTCCAGTTTGAAGCGGCCGCAAACGCAAATTTTTGGTTACCTGGTGAGAAGGCGACAGCTTTGACGTTAGCACTGAGAGGCGAAGCTATAGATGTTCTTCAGACGCTATCACCGACAGAACGAGGGGACTACGAACAGCTAGTCAGACGTCTGGAAATGAGGTATGGTCAAGCCAAATTCGGTCACGTTTTCTACGCTCAGCTGAAGAATCGCTCCCAACGACCAAACGAGTCGCTGCAAGAATTTGAAGCAGATATAGCCCGCTTGGTTCGGCTGGCATATCCGAAGGCTCCAGAAGATCTAATGCAGCAATTAGCTGTGGAGGCATTTGTGGGAGGTCTTCGTAATGCCGAAATGCGTCAAGCTGTAGCTCTCGCATATTCGGAACGTCTGCTCGCTGCGCTAGCCAGAGCTTTAGAATTTGAGGCTGTGAAAAAGGCTTACCAGTGCCAGGCCCGAGTTCGGGAGTGTGAAGGTAGGACAGATGTGGCGGCCCTAGTTGAGGCACTGGGGCGGGTTATTAGTGAGTCCCGTCCAAAGGAGAAAGGAGATCCGATACTAAGTCGGGTCGAAGAGAAGAGGCGATGTTCCACCCGCGTCCGGAAGAACTCAAGAAGAGCTGCTCATGTGGCCTACGTTGGGCAGCAGGCAACGAGTCTGTATGTGGATGGCTTCGTGGACGGCAGGCAGAAGCTGATGTTTCTAGATACGGGTGCGAGGAAGACCATCGTTCGACCTGATGTGCTACAGAAGCATCCATGGGGAAGCCGACATACAGCTCCAGTTTGGGAACACCAAGATCAAACATCGGGTTTTGGTAGCCGACATCGAGAACGAGGTTATAGTTGGAATGCACGTCATGGACACCTATGGATTTCGACTGGACCTAAGACATGGTATCCTGCTAGTCCAAGAGGAAGAGGTAGTCCTCCACCGACGTCGAGAAGAGGCTGTCCAGGTGGTGCTCTCAGAAGAAACTGTCATTCCAGAAAGATGCGAGGTGGTAATTGAAGCCTACCTGATTGATGGCGCTGATCGAGGGATCGTCATGTTGTTCGAACCTAAACTGGATGATGAGCTGATTGGCCGTGTAATCGCCATTGGAAGATGCCTGGTGCGAGCTGATGAGGAAATTCCGGTGAGATTACTGAACGCGAATGGCTTTCCGGTACACCTCAAGAAAGGAACGCCACTGGCTCGTTGTTCTCCAGTCTCATCAGTGGTGAGAAGTGTAAACGCATCAGACCAACGGAATGAGCGGTTGCATGAAAAGACTGAATTAGTGGCTGATTCGTCGAAATGCCTAAAGAGGAACAACAGAAGAGGCTGAATATCTTCGATGTTGGTATTGGCAAGAAAGGGAGGACGAATGTGGTCCGGCACAAGATCCATACGGGCGATGTACCACCTATTCGGCAACCACTAAGGAAGCTACCATTAGCCAAACGAGAAGAAGCCGATAGAGTCATCAAGGAAATGAAAGAAGAGGGGGTGATCGAGCAATCAGTGAGTCCTTGGTCTTCGCCGGTCGTACTCGTGAAGAAAAAGGATGGGCCGACACGATTCTGGGTGGACTGTCGGCAGCTCAATAATGTCACGAAGAAAGACAACTACCCTCTGCCAAGAATCGAAGACACCCTAGACACTTTGGCGAGTTCTAAGGTGTTCTCTACGCTAAATTTGAAGAACGGCTACTGGCAAGTCGAGATGGATCCAGGGTATAAGGAGAAGACTGCATTCACCGTCGGTTCGGGGTTATGGCAGTTCACGGTTATGCCGTTTGGATTGTGTAACGCGCCAGCTACATCTGAGAGGCTCATGGAGACTGTCTTGAAAGGGTTGTCTTGGGAAACCTGCTTGGTTTACCTAGATGACGTCATCGTGGTTGGGAAATCCTTCGAGGACCACCTCAAGAACCTGGAACAAGTATTTAAGAGGCTGCGCCAATCAAGCCTCAAGCTGAGCCCCAAGAAGTGCCACCTTTTCCAGAAGAAGGTGCAATATTGAGGACATGTGGTTTTCCAAGAAGGCATAGCAGTGGGTCCTCAGAAGATCGAGGCAGTAAAAGGATGGCCTGAGCCCATGAACAAGCATGACGTTAGGAGCTTCCTGGGTCTGTGTACATACTACGTGGCTGGATTTGCTACCATCGCCAAGCCGTTGACTAAGCTCACGGAGGAAGGCCGCAGGTTCCAGTGGGGAAATGACACCAGCAAGCTTCCGACCTGCTGAAGAAGGCTCTCTCGCCGGCTCCAGTGCTAAGCTGATAGCTTAGCAGGGGCTTAGATAGGGGATACCCTACCTACTGGCAAATTTGTGTTAGACACCGATGCGAGCACTGTAGGGATAGGTTCAGTTCTGTCGCAGATACAAGATGGTGGTAATCGGCTATTTCAGCAAGACGTTATCTAAGCCCGAGAGAAACTATTGCGTCATTCGAAGAGAATTGCTGGCCATCGTCAAGTTCGTGGAGCACATTTACAAGTACTTGTACGGGAGGAAGTTCCTGCTGAGGACGGACCATGCATCCTTGACATGGCTACTTCGTTCAAGAATCCAGAGAGGCAGGTAGCCAGGTGGATCGAGAGGCTGCATGAGTTCGACTTTGACATGGAACATCGTGCTGGCAAGTCTCATGGAAATGCGGACGCACTTTCAAGGAGACCGTGCCCCGACGAATGTGCTCACTGCAACCGAGCCGAGACGAAGGACGCCATGACAAGAAGAACCACCGTTGTGGATGATCGCTGGCAGCCTACCGAACTCCAGAAAGACCAAGAGGAGGATCCCAGCCTGAAACTGATCATCAAGTGGAAGAGGGAGGATCGACGACCGAGTTAGCAGGAGGTTTCACCTTACTCGCCGCCTACCGTCAAGTCCTACTGGGTTCATTGGGACAGTCTGGTGATGGAAGATGGCATCCTGAGACGAATACTCGAGGAGAAAGAAGGGCCCAGGAAAGGAGACAGACCGTGGTGCCTAGGAATCGCGTGGCCGAGGTACTTGGGGAGGTTCACAGCGGAACCAGTGGAGGTCATCTGGGCGTGGCCAAGACCCTGGAGAAGGTTCGGGAGCGGTTCTACTGGTTTAGGTGCAAGGAAGACGTCAAGGAATGGTGCAGGAAGTGTACAGTTTGTGCCGCCAGCAATGGTCCACAGAGACGTAAGAAAGCTCCTATCCGCCAATACAACGTCGGAAGTCCCTACGAGAGGATCGCTATCGACGTAGCAGGACCTTTTCCAGAGAGCGAAGCTGGGAACAGGTACATCGTCGTGGCGATCGACTACTTTAGCAAATGGGTCGAAGCTTACGCTCTGCCAAACCAGGAGGCCGCAACCGTTGCTGACGTTCTGGTCAAGGACTTGATTTGTCGTTTTGGAGTCCCCCTCGAGCTGCATTCGGACCAGGGAGGGAACTTCGAGTCTGCGCTCTTCCAGAACGTGTGCAAAACTTTGGGGATTAGGAAGACTCGGACCACGGCGTTACATCCTCAGTCGGACGGCATGGTGGAGAGGATGAATAGCACGGTGAACCGCTATTTGGCCAAGGTTGTCTGCGACCACCAACGAGACTGGGACAGCTGGCTCCATCTGTTCCTATTGGCGTACCGCTCGGCAGTCCATGAAACCACAGTATTGAGACACCGGTCAGTGTTGTGTTCGGACGAGAGCTCCGGCTACCCTGTGACCTCATGTTTGGCTGCAAACCAGGGGACGATGTGGCAGGCGAAGATTACGTTGCCAATCTTTGCAGAAGAATGGATGCGGCTCATGAGAAAGTTCGGCATAATTTTCGCACCGCAAGCGATCGCATGAAGATGACGTACGACGTAGTGTTCAGCGAAACAGCATACCAATCCGGAGACCTGGTCTGGCTGTACAACCCTCAGAAACGCCGTGGCTTGTCACCGAAGCTCCAGAGGTCCTGGGAGGGCCCGTATGAGGTCGTCAAGAAGATGAACGACGTCATCTATCGCATCAAGGAGGCCAACGGTGGAAAACCCAGAGTCGTACACTTCAACAGGTTGGCTCCGTTTACTGGAGAAAATGCCGAGGCGCAAGTTAGAGAACTTGAGCAACTCCACCCAGAGTTGAACTTCGAGGATTTCGTGGCCACTCACACTGGTACAGCGAAGGCTAGGTTTGGCGTGACTCGTGAGGAACATCGAGATATGTTCACGGTGCCGGATGAGTACGCGTTGGCCCATTGTGGCGCAAGAGATCTTCGGATGTCCCGAGGGATTGCCAGTGAATTCCAACGTCTGTTTGGCCAAGTGGACGAGCTGAAGAGACAGTGTGGACGAGTCGGACAAGCGCTGGAGTTACGAAGTGACCAGAGGCGACTCTACTACTTGATTTCGAAGGAAAAGTCCTATCAGAAACCAACGTACCCGACTGTATGGGAGGCACTCCGGAACCTCATAGAGACGCTGCTAACCACAAATGTTTTGAAACTGGCGATTCCTAGCTAACTTGCGGACGGGACGGCCTGTATTGGCGTATGCTAGAAGTCCTCTTCAGGTTTACGGAAATCGAAATTCTGGTCTGCAGCTGGAACCCGAGAGGACCGACAGAACACAGGACCGTGGACTACTTCTTTTACCAAACTTCTGGCTGCAAGAAGGGCGTTCTGTGTCCATTCAGACATGAACGTTTCGGGGACGAAACGGTCTTAAGGAGGGGGCAGTGTGCCAGTCCGGCCCTATCTCTTGCGTAGACAGGTAATCTAGAATCCGATCTTCAAGAAGTTGGTCGCGGACGACGGGAACGCAGAGAACTTTTCGCGCCGTCAGCAGGCATCTATATAAGGCACATGGGAGTTCACGGGCAGTGAAAAGTAATACGCGATATACCGGTGGCGCGCGAAAATAAATGTACTGTGACATAAATTAGTGAAGTGAAGGACATATATAAATTAGTGTTGTGACTCAGTGACTGTAAATAAATTAGACTGTTAAGTATTAGGTTAGGCGTAGTGTATATAGTTAGTGCAAATAAATAGTTAAATCCGCACCAAGTGTTTTCTTGCTCAATCGAACTAAAGACTTGTAACAATACCATTACGTCAGAGACGACCAGGCGTCGAATGGTTGGTTCTCAGGATGTAAGTAAAGAACGGAGTTCTGGTTCATTCAAACGTCGAACCGTTCTAGGACAGTACTGGAATCATTCTTGGACTGAGCTAATATAACCACGTTGGTTAATCGAGAATCCCGCCGCGAACGCGCCCCAGGGATAAAAAATGAAAAAATCGAAATCAATAATTCAAAAACAGATATATGACATATTTTATAATAGTCGAAGAGGTTCGTTGGATATATAAGATAAAATAATAATATACTAAATAATAACATACCATTTCAATAAAAACAGGGTTTTCCGATTTAAAGATATCAATGATATTACGTTTTTTTAACACCCTGTATATATATATATTATATATATATATATACATATAACTTAAACTTCTTTACTTGTCTCTTTTTCATACTTAGATGCCGCTTGTCTCAATTTACAGATTTTTATTTTGGGAAACAATGGCGCTACTAGCTTTTTACGATACTGAAAAGATTTTTTAATATCAATATGAGTTAAACTACTAAGTTTATGTATATAATGACGTTAATAAAAAGTTAAGGAACTATCTAAAAATAATGTAAATATAAAAATAAATAAAAAATTTTTGGTTCTATCTGAAAAAGGGATGTTATATCCGTCAAAAATGTTTGGTTCTATCTGAAAAAGGGATGTTATATCCGTCAAACTTTATTGTTCCTCCTTGTATACCCGAAAGTATTTTTAAATTGCGAGATAATCATTTTTAATCTATCGTCGACTCACGCTGTACATTATAATGTGATACTGATGCTTTTGGCATACCATCAACAAAGACTATTTTTTCAACATCGATATGTAACCTTGACATTTTTATTTTTTCAGATACAAATCTAAGAAGAGCAAGTGACTCCCCAATGCAATTTAAAGAATTGAGTAGCGCTTCTAGTAATGGTACAAAATCCAAAATCAGTGTTGAAAAGTCGAGATTATCAAAAAGGCCGCAGTTGTTGACACAAATGTCACAACCAAATGAAAGTGGGCTGGTAACATCACAGCACAGGAAAACATCTTTATCAGAAACGGTAAATATTTTCATACTTCTGCATCATACTGTTGGTGTGAATTATTCTCGGGAATACCTACTTAACATGATTTTATACAGCAATAACCATCAAGCGTTGGGAGTCTACTCCAACTGTGACCGTTGAAATGATTATGACTGAGCAAAAAAGAAATAGATCTCTGCATTCTTAGAAGAATGTGAATTAGCTCATGTCACAAAATGCATAACTCTACTGTCCTACCTGTAAGCAATAAAGTGATAGAGAAGTGTATCTGTTACGCTCAATAGTCGAATTCGGGCAATGCCCAAAAAATTCATTTTATATGGTTATTGTGCATTACAAAATAAGCAGAACTAGTTTTGCGCAATTTGAAATGCACCGAAGTATTTTTGTTTATCTGCTGAATGACCAGCAGCAGTTAGTTCTGCTTGTTTTACAGCCTCTCAAACCCAGATAAATAATAGGGTATGTTTATGTTGTTGTTTTGAATGTATTTTGTTTGTGGTCATTAAAAAAAATGTCAAAATTATTATAATTACGATATTCACTCATACACCCCTATAGAAATGCAATCTGAATTCGACTATCAATTAATTTGGTTGTTGAAAGCTTCAGGTACTCAAAAACCATAATATTCCCAAGTCTGTGCAAAACCAAATCGAAACCCCTATTTTCTAAACATTACAGAAGAATAAAGAGTCTTGGTATAATAAGTTTTCGTGGTGTGAAAAAGTTAATGAAAAAACAAATGAATATTCTGATGTCATACTATATTTTGTTTCTACCAAGGACGTTAAAACAATAGGGGGACGCAGCATGTCACAGTCTATCCTGTATTAATGGTGAAGCCAAAATATTTATGTCTGCGCTTTCTTTTGTTTTCTGTGAAATTGTTGAAGTTGTCAAAATGCAGTGCAGTGCATTTTTCTGGGGTATCACAACAAAAAATAATAAATCACCATAAGTGGAATTGTATCTGTATACCGCGTGTCCCAGAATTTCCTTGACACGTGATATTTTCGCTTAATCCATGAAATCGTAAACATAAATTAATTAAAACACATGTATGGAAAATATTTTTTTTATTTTCATGAATCAACTAATAAAAAAAATGTGACAACAAAACTAAGTGCAAAAACGTGAAAAAGTTTTATGGCTACATCGGGCCGCGCCAACCCCGTGTGCAGGGTGTGACCCGGACACGGGCGCCAAAATTAACGATAAATTGCAGTAGGGGCATAAAAAGTAAGCACTACGATAATTAAATTCAAGTAAAGAATTTATTTTTCCAGGCAAAATTGTGGATTGAAATTTGAAAGAACAAGCTAGGGATGGATTCCAGGGGTTTAAGTAAGAAAAAAATGGTTCATAAGCAAAGAATGATAGGTCTTTCACTACCCTTGAAACGCCCACTTACTTTTCTTTTTTATCCGTTTTTGTTACAAAAATATCAGACGTCAAACAAATAATCATTTCGTTTGTCTTATGCTTATGATTTTACGGAAAAAATAAGTTTGCATATAAAATTATAGGTACCACAAGATTTTAAATAAAATGCGGATATCATTTACCTATGTAGGAAAACCTATGCTATTTGAAAAAAAAATTTGGGGGTGAGTTTTAGGGGTTGATGTACAAAAAAAATGTTTTGAATGCAAGGTATGATAGACCCTATAGTACCTCCAAAAGTACCACTCAGTTCTAGCTTGAACCGTTTTTCGTTACGAAAATATCACGTGTCAAGGAAATTCTGGGATACCCGGTATATCATAAGTTTTGTACTTATACCTTCGAATATTTACTTATAATGACATCAGGAGTATACTGTTTTGGTATTTTTTGAGGTTATAAAGACATCAGAAATCAAATTTATCATTGTAATTCGAAAAAGAATAAATTAATAAGTCATACAACCATTAGTAGCATCCGAAATATGTTAGCTAGGTACGCTTGAGTCGTACTTCCATTTAAAATAAATAAATATATAGTACTAAATCACGTTTACAGATAAAAGTTTTATAAAGCCATACTCTGTCATGCTCAAAAGTAAAGACTATCATGAAGTAATTTTTATTGTAATAAACTGTATTGATCGAAATACATAAGTACCTAAGCATTGCATGTGCTCCGTTTGCAGTGGTTTAAACATTATTTTTGCCAAAGAAAATGATTGCAACTTATTTCAAAGAAAAATATTAGTGGCTCGAAAATCAGTAGGTAAATTGGAAGTTACTACCTTATTAAATCACGTCAAATTAAATTAAATAATTTAATTTTATAAATTAAATAAATTTTTAAAGTAGCAGACAGGCAGTGAACAATTATGTGTTTTTCCTATAAACTTTTTTCATTAAAATCAGACTTCCCAATTATCGAATTTGCAAGTATATCGACAGCTTTCACATAAAAAAATAGTAACTGTGGAAACAATTATTTTATTCATATTTGTACACAAAGTAATATTTGTTTACACACATGTCATGTAACCAATAGTAATAAAAAATGTTTCTCTTATTTAAAAACAACCATTTAAGTATTTTTAATGTACATGTATATTTTAAATTTCATTTTAATTTTCGCAACATATAACGTATGTATATTAATTTAAATTACATAATTAGCTTGTGCCCCATTCTTTGTCATCCTACCAATATTTATTCAACAAAGCATATATTCTTCTAGTAGTCACAGTCACAGTTATCACAGTAGGATTTATGTTGGGAAGCGTATAGCTTACATAGCTCTTACACTCGACTGCTTGGATCACCAAAAACAAAACAAAAAAAATATAAAAATTCAACATCAAATACATCATACGTCGATGTACTGCAAAAAGTGATAGGTCAAAAATCGACGATTTGACGTTTTTGGTACTAAACGACGATAAATGATTTTGTCCAAGTCAATACTCGAATTTTTTGCCAGTTTGGTTAACAGCTCGTTTTGACTAAGTCTAATATGTCTAATAAAGTAGCAGGTAAAATGATCAACTTCACTACATTGTGAGACATATCACGTAAAAGTGACCATCTTGACTATCACAGCAGGAATAAATCCCTCCCTGTAGATAAGAACAAGAAAAGCAATGCCCCGGAACCAAACTAAATCTGATTCAGTATTCTAGATTTAAATGTGATTGATTATGTTTATGTTCCTTATTTCAAGAAAATTAAAGTTTATTTTGACCAAGTCAGTATTAATAGGTATATTTTCCAACATCAAGTGTGACCAAGTCAGAAATATAGTCTAATTTCTTCAAGCTCTCTTTATAACTCGCAGTGAACATTTTTATGAGTTCTATGTTTTATAAAAAACATGTTGAGTGATTTGTTACTTAAATTATGATTACTTTCAACAGCCATTTACGAGGAACTAGTTTTCTGACTTGGTCACCTTTTTGCAGTATACCAACATTATCAACGATTATTATAAACAATGGTACAGTATTATGGGAATTATTAGAAATATCAGTATAAATCATCGAATCTATTAAGTGTTGTTGACTGGCGAAAAATTGCAAATGTGCAAATGTGATTTACTAAATAAAACTGCTTCTACGGGTAGTACTGGTACTACTTAGTTCACATAGCTTTTACACTCAACCCCGTGGATTCCTAGAAGCACAGCAAAAAATTAAACATCAAGTACGGAACATAAATAATGGCACACTATAGTAATAATACAGGTAGGTCATCGGAATTTGAAATAAAATTTTAGATTATTAATATTTTTAAAAAAACACGAATTTGATATATTCTGGGATTTATCCCATAATGAATGAACGTATAATTTCATAAACTTTATATTTGTTAAAGGAGTTTTTTGACAGCTGCCACAGCAAGGCAGAAAACTGACGCAGTGGATGTAGAACTTTTATATTTCTTATCTAACTTATGTAGCTCAATGTATATATAGCAAATAAGTGGTTGTAAAGTCAAATTGTATCTGTATATGACTATTATATTGAGCGTCTCTGTAAGGATTTTTGAAAAATTTCAAGTTCAGCATGGATGCCTTCAGTTGTGAAAGTCTTTCAACATTAATTTTTTTGTATGGTCTTATGTTTTTACAAAAAAATACCGGAGCCCAATATTACATGTTCTGAAAGACTCTTTATGCTCAGTAGTATTTATTATCATATAATAATCATGGACTTCAGAGATAATGAACCTCGTTATTTATTTATCACATTATTAAGCCAAAAATCAGAATGATTAAAAGCACACAAAAAGACAAAGTAACGGAAAATGGACTTTCCTGTTGTATACAATGTAACACCAAAAAACTCTCAAAAAGCCATATTGTGCTGACAACTTATATGTTTAATACAACTATGATTAAAAGAAATACCTCTTAGGAGCTGGTTCACCACAGATCGCTTCTTGAGGAGCACCAGTAGCAGATAAGAAAGCTTCCTTCAAGGGGTAGTGGCACCTAAAAATTTAATGAAATCATAAAAAAATTAAAATTATTAATTATACATAATTATAACTCGATAAAACAATTATAGATAAAACATTCTATTTGTGATAGTAACCATTTTGACCATGGAGACCAGACAGAAGAATTTAAAAGTAAAAATGTTTCCAAAAATAAAGATACCAGTGGTGAACAACAAAATACTGTTTAGCAATATGTTCAAAAAACGATTATATATGAGGTATTCTATTTGTGATAGTATCCATTTGACCATGGAGACAGAAGAATTTGAAAGTAAAAATATTTCCAAAAATAAAGATACCAGTGATGAACAACAAAACAATATGTTCAAAAAATACTACACAGTAAAATAATTTAGTGATAAAAATTAGAACATTATCATAAAACAGTGTAAGGCTATTAATTGTATGTAACTGCCTTTGTACATTTTTTCACATTGTTTTCAAAATATAATTGCATACTTTATGCTCCGAAAAAATGTAACTCTGCAAGCTGTTTACTGAGCAAATCTATGACTGACATGCAAGTATATATATCTCTAATAAAAAATATATTGTATGTATATTAAATATATAAATAACAGCCTATATAATTTATTCTTGGTATGATGCTAAATTCATCCTAAAGTTAAAAATCAGAGCAAAGGCACACAGCAAAGAATCCTTGAAAAAGCAGTATATTTCATATATTTTTACTAAATAAAAAAGGTACCTCTTTGCAGCTGGTTCATTACCACTACCTTCTTGAGAAGCACCAGTATTACATTTGTGGGCTACCTTCAAAGGATGGTCTCTATATAAGAATTGGAATTATGATTATCGTTATAACTATATAATTATAACATTATAAAACAATAGATAAAACAGTCTGTTTGTGATATTGCCCATTTAGACAGTGGTCAGAATAATTTACGAGCAACAAAGTTTCAAAAAATTGAGATAGGTACAAGTGATGAAACACAAAATACTGTTCTGGGAAATGATTAAAAAACTATACACATTAAAATAATTTTGTGATGAAAATTTAGAACAAAATAAGTGATATTACTGTTAAACAGTAAAACATAATTAATTGTATGTAATTATTTCTGTACATTTTTTTATTTATTTTATTATATTCAAAATATAAATTGCTCACTTTATGCTCTGAAAAAAATTATCTGAAAGCTGTTTCCTGAGCAAAAACTGTTGAGGATTGAGAACATTGAAGTATTAATATGTAACACAAAATATATTGCATCTATATTTCCCTTGAAAATAAAACAGCCTATAATTTATACTTAGTATATGATGCTAAAAACTAAAGATCACCTTAAAATAACTAGTAAGAGTAATAGTGAAGGTCTTTCAACAGTTTATCAATTTAGGGTTACTATTACTTTTTACTAAACACTTGTACCTATTTTATCTTTTGCTCTAAAATAATTACACCTCATTATTCAATTGACCAACTAGATTTTTTACTCGCTATTCCTTCAAACCGCAAAGAAAAATTACATTACAAGTTTTACAACTTGTCTCAGCAAAAGTATACCCTTGACACTAAAAAAAGTTTCACATGCACCTAGATGGCATATTGTAGCATTTCATAACTCCAATTAATTTTCCTGCATTAGAGCCATGAAGTCTACAGTTCAGCCTATCCACTTTGACACCATTATTTAGAATAATCAGACTAAAGACTGTGCTCACAGATATAATGGATTTTCAACATAACAAAGATGTAAGAAAAACATGCTTCTTAGAATGTAACTAAGTTGATTAAATGATATTTTTTGTTACTATATCATATTCTAAATCCTACCTAATGTTAAAGTCTAATTATTTATATATAGCTACTTACACTTTAAACTGTTTTTTATCTTCTTCCTTGGTATACAAGGTAGGCACCACATTCTTTTTCAAACGCTTCTTTCCAGATAGTGTGGTTTCAAAGTCATCGTTAGTAAAATGTTCTGAGCAGACTTCTTTTAATTGTGGTAGGTCTGTTTAAGTCACTCCCATTGCTTCAAACCACTTCCTCTCAGAACAATATCTTTGGTAATACTGAAAAATATGAATAATTATAGAAAAGCTCAAAAAAATTATACTTTAATTTATTTTAGTTTGTTAAATATGAAAGTAACACTCAAGCTAGGTTTGTTTACATGTAAGTATATACAGCTGTGTAGGTAAAATAATATGACATAAATATATATATAAAGCAGTACTAGTCCAATAAATTTAAACATGCATAGATTAAAAATATTCTATACCTATGACAACAGTAGCAAACTGGATGAGGTGTTTAAGAATATGAAAGTAACACTCATCAGGCTAGGTGTGTTTAGATGTAGGTACAGTTGTGTATAATATGTGATATCGATATCACTTTCAAATTATTCAGGTAAAATAATATGACATTATAATTATATAATGCAGTACCAGCCCAATAAATGTAAACATACCTTAAAGTATTCCTACATATGACAATAGGAGCAAACTGGAGGTGTTTAAAATAATTTCTAAAAATATGAAGCCCAACTTTACTGTTTATAGACACCTTATTTGAAAGATCCCATATATACTGTTATTTTCAAATGTACCCCAGCAGGTAGCACATAGGAATGAAATTATAGGTTTTACAATACCATTAATTTTACTGCAGACTGCAGAGGAATGCACGAATACACTTACCTGTAAAAGGTCAAGTTAGGGTGCCGATAATCCCATTGTTTGCATATGTAGCAGCGTCTACCCATGACTATTTTCGGATTGTCAGCCTGTTTTTGGGGCCTATCAGGTAATTAAGCACTGAAACACACTCAACACACCAGAAAAATTGATACTCGAACACAAAATAGATACCTACGAATGTACGGTCTGTTTTACGATTATCTAGAATTTGAAATGTTGGAATTCACAACAGAACAATTTATACTCGAACACAAAATAGATTCGAATAAGGTACGGTCTGTTTAACGGTTTTCAGGAATTTCAAATATAATTGAAATTCACACCCGTTGACGTTCCCCCCTGCGCCGCTCCGTCGCTAATGCGCAGTACAGGGTTGCCGGTGGAATAGCGAGAATTTCTCGCACGTTTGTCGAGTGGGTGGATCAACATAACCTCTTCGTTTAATGACGCGATGTTGGGGGCGAATTTGACTGTAAATCTCCTTAGAAATTTTCCCAGTTTGGCAACCGTAGAAATCCCATGGCAACTAGCAATGAGAGCCAAGCGGCGTTGCCGGGTTGACATATGAAAATTTCTTCATACTATCAAATATTGCAAAAGAGCGAAATTAGACTCTGATCCTAACGTTTTGCACATATAAAAATCATTACATCAATTCACTGTTCATAAATATATTATATTATTATATTAAATATGATATTTTGTGTTCATAAGCTTGCTTGTTTCGCTGATGTTTTGTGTTCATAAGCTTGCTTGTTTTCTTAGTTTTACTTAGAAAAATGCATAGTTTGGCAACTTTGCAATGCGCTTAGAATGTGACTATGCGGCTTCAACGCGAAAAGTAAATAGCTGCGTCCCCCTATTGTTTTAAGGTCCTTGGTTTCTACGGATGCACTGTTTCCTATAATTCACCAGGCAGAACGACAAAGAAATATCACTTACACCTGTATGCACCGTTTGGCAATTCTAATCCTAGTTCCCTAATCGCGTTTTGCTAATCTTTGGCATCTAGCCATGCACCGTCAAGAGATTAACTAATCCATATTAGAGATACGGCAAGGTTGTGTTCGCAAGATTGTTTTGACAATTACAGTGTCAAAATTGTCAGTTTGCGGTGCATAGTAAAGAAGTAATCTAATTTAGTTTTACGTAACTAATCGCGCAAATTGACTTACGGTGCATACGGGTGTTAGTATGGCATCTTACCAAATATCCGGATATACACAATGATTTATTTCATGTCTGTGCTAAAAAGTGTATTAACAGATCATGTTATCTTGTTGAAAGAAAGTTTTAACTATATATTTTCCTAAAAATATTTGTTGATCCTTGAATAAAATATATTTAAATTACATTTCCAACTTTATATTTATTTTATTCCGTCACTGGCGCTGATTAAATGAAAAAAACAGAATTTGCCCTGGTCAGTCAGAAAATGTACAGAACTAGTTATGTGCATTTCAACTTGCGCAAAACTAGTTCTGCTTATTTTGTAATGCTCATAATAACCGTATAAAATTGCTCAAAACTGATTGTGCGATTTTTTTCGGGTTTCTCCCGAATCCTCGAATTCGACTAATCGATATTGAGCGTTGGGAATTACTACCGTACTTCTGATACATTCAAGCATCCACAATGGGACTGGAAATATCAATTTCCAAACTATACCCTAACTAATATATATACATAAGCTTTCTACATAAAAACAAGCGCTTGCTCAAGTATTCTATTATTGTGTACTGGTTAAAGTTACACTTTAATTTTAGTGTTTTCAGTAATATGGCAATGATAGCAATTGAAATTGAATGAATAACCAAACCCATGGTTTAGGTTAATACAAAAAACCAATGAATATCTGCCAATTATTGAATATTGACCATATAAAAAGCTCCTTCCACTGGGACTGCTCGATCAGTATGCAGTATTGCAGTGTGAGTGTAGACTAATGTAACGAACTTATCGCCATCTTATCTGTATGACTAGTTTTCGTATCAAGTTGACAGCTGAACCACAACCAGGAACCAGCACAATATGTCAGGCTGGCGGCAATTACACGCGCATCCTCCCTTTTGGATGATTTTTTGTAGGGATGCTAACGATACTTCGATACTTGTACTTCTGTACTAATATCGAGTACTTTTGTCATCGACACTTTTTGAGGCATTCCAAGCTGGTACTGATACTTTTGTAGGGGTATGGGTATCGAACATAATTATATAATTATTGAGTGAGGGTGTGGTCAATGGCACAGAATTCTCTGTACGAACCAAACGCGCCTATTTGGCTAAAAATATCGAGTTGGTACCGGTATCGATATTTTCATTTTCGCATCTATACCCAACCTTCACACCCCTAAAATCATCCCAAGGTCAAATTCTGTGGGAACCATGTTTGTATAGGAGATCCTCAGATTGTGTCCTCAGATATTCTACTGGTTGTTTAGTGGGCTGTGTTGCTGTTGATACGGTTGATCGCAGGGGGCACGGGTACGGGTACGCGATGCTTGTTCTTGCTTTTGCTGGAGTTAAATATTGAAGAGGTGTTGAAAGCTGAAGCAGCTTGCTTCAAATAAAACTGCTTAAATATCTATCAACATACAGCTAAAGTATGTCTAAGGTGAAAGACGAAGACATTACTGTAATGGAGAGACAACCTGATGAAATCAAGTTTAATACTGCAGGTAGGGCATAAAACATATTTTAAACTGTTGTGCAAGAATCAACTTCCTTATTTCTGCATATAATATGTTAAAAACTTCGATTATTTTATGCTGCTTAGCCTTGTCCTTCACTTGTCATATATAATGTCATCGTGATCTGTATCCAATGATTTTTGTGTTGTGTTTTTGAAATACCTATTAATTTATTTATGAGTATTTGTTAATCATGTTCTCCTCGAGTCCTTGTTGATTCTTAACCTGCCTTGATAAGAAATCTGAACTATAACTGCTTTTTCCTAATGATAAATTTGAGTATCTATTTATTCCTACTTTTTTCAGGGGCAGCTTATTGGATTTATTATAACTGTTCTGAAAAATCTTGCACCGAGTCTGGTAATCGGTAAGTCTAAGTAAGAAGTATATTGTTCAATGATCAGTAAGGACTGTAATAAGTTATACAGTTGGAAGTTTACTGTAAATCAACAAGTGATTTACTACCACTATTATAGTGAGTTGAATACTATACTTTATCTATCTATGACTGAAGCTATGAATAGTATGATTCATACATAATAATTATACAATATTGGAAGCTTAACCTCACTTCTGTCGCTAAAATAAATACTGTCATCATTCAAATAAAGCGTTTGACGTTTCATAGCAATATTTGTAGTTATTATAGCCTCTATTTAACCCTATGTATTTCCAAGAGATCAGAACTGATATTGGCAGTGTTCATAAGCCACAGCTGGACTATATGAGATACGAAAAATAATTCACCCCGTTTGTTCATAGGAATAAGCTGATCCCAAGTAGTTATAGGTAATGGCTATATAAATAGGAGTAGATAAAATGTGCAGTAGCGACTGCCAAATGGAAAGAATTCATTATTTTGATGGCTCTATCTATTTATATAGCCATTATGTTATCTTGCAAAATTAAACATTACTTATGTTGTATGTTATCCATACATATCGCTATCAATTTATCATTGTTGTGGCTTCCAAATTTATGCCAAAAATTAATATTTAATAACTAAAACCATGATTGTTGTAATTTATTTCAAAACATCAAAAACTCTGCTTCCTCTATTACTATCATTAAATTGACAACATATTTTTTCACTGATATGATGTCTTAGAGTCTTACTAAACTAGAGGGTAAACAGTTATATGCTGTTGTTCTTTTTTACATTTGCTTTTGTTGAACTTCAAAATTAAAAATTGAAGTAATGATTTCAATGACAAAATGTGAAACAGCATGTTGAATATGTGCTGTAATTTCAATGAATAGGTACTAAGATTTGAATGCAAATGCATGTAACTATTTTCACAATACATTACACATATATACACCATCCAATGTAAATCTATATTTATGTTCTGTGAACTGTGAAGCACACAATTTTGGAAATCTTATGAATACCCTCTATATCAAAAGTTCATTTATGTCTATTTAAATGATATTTTCAATGAGATTTGTTGTAAAGTAAATGGAAGTATAAGTTGTAGAAGGTAGAGGGCACTCATAAGACCAAATGTGAACAGGGTGGTTTCCAAGGTATTTGACATTAATTTTTTTTTAGGAATTACATGGATCAGGAGCTTCTATGGAAAGGAGCAAACCATGAGCCTGGGACATATGGAACAACAGATGCTGTGAAGCTCAAGAGGCTTCCATTCACTAATGGTGTAGGTGCAAAAACTCCTTATAAGTGTAAACAGTGTGATTGTGAAACACATTTGAGTAGGGTTTTAAAGAGACATCAATCAATGATACATGGTGTAGAGGGAACTAATAAGAAATACAAGTGTGAACTGTGTGACTACAAATCTGATAAAAGAGTCTTTTAAATAGACATAAATTAACTCATGATGTAGATGGGATTTATAAGAAATACAAGTGTGAACTGTGTGATTATAAAACCCATTACAAGGGTGCTTTAAAGCAGCATCAATTAGTACATGATGCAGAGGGAACTGATAAGAAGTACAAGTGTAAGCAGTGTGATTATAAATTTTGTCGAAACGATCATTTGAATAGACATATATTAATTCACGTTGTAGATGGGATTGATAAGAAATACAAGTGTGAATTGTGTGACTACAAATCCAATCTAAAGTCTAACTTAAATAAACATAAATTAACTCATGATGTAGAGGGGATTTATAAGAAATACAAGTGTGAACTATGTGACTATAAAAGCCATTTTAAGAAGGATTTAAAGACACATCAATCAATACATGATGCAGATGGAGTTGGTAAGAAGTACAAATGTGAACTGTGTGATTTTAAAACCCATTGGATCTCCAGCTTAAAGAGTCATCAACTAGTACATGATGTAGAGGGAACTGATAAAAAGTACAAGTGTGAACAGTGTGATTATCAGAACAATTATAAGGGTAATTTGAATACAAATTAACTCATGATACAGACGGAATTTATAAGAAATACAAGTGTGAAGTGTGTGATTATGAAACCCATTACAAGGGCCATTTAAAGCAGCATCAATTGGTACATGATGTACAGGCATTTAATAAGAAATACAAGTGTGAACTTTGTGATTATAAATCTCATCAAAAGAGTACTTTAAATAGACATAAATTAACTCATGATGTAGAGGGGATTTATAAGAAATACAGGTGTGAACTATGTGAATATAAAAGCCATTTTAAGATGGATTTAAAGATACATCAATCAATACATGATGTAGATGTAGTTGGTAAGAAGTACAAATGTGAACTGTGTGATTTTAAAACCCATTGGATATCCAACTTAAAGAGTCATCAATTAGTACATGATGTAGAGGGAACTGATAAAAAGTGCAAGTGTGAACTGTGTGATTTTAAAACCCATTGGATGCCCAACTTAAAAGAGTCATCAATTACTACATGATGTAGAGGGACTGAATAAAAAATACAAATATGAACAGTGTGATTATAAGTCCAATTTTAAGAGTCGTTTTAATAATCATAGATTAAGTTATGATACTGAGGGGATTTATAAGAAATACAAGTGTGAACTGTGTGATTATAAATTTCATCAAAAGAGTACTTTAAATAGACATAAATTAACTCATGATGTAGAGGGGATTTATAAGAAATACAAGTGTGAACAATGTGTCTATAAAAGCCATTTTAAGAATTATTTAAAGACACATCAATCAATAGATGATGTAGATGGAGTTCGTAAGAAGTACAAATGTGAACTGTGTGATTTTAAAACCCATTGGATGTCCAGCTTAAAGAGTCATCAATTAGTACATGATGTAGAGGGAACTGATAAAAAGAAGTGTGAACTATGTGATTTTAAAACCCATTGGATGTCCAACTTAAAGAGTCATCAATTACTACATAATATAGAGGGAACTGATAAAAATTACAAGTGTGAACAGTGTGATTATCAGAACAATTATAAGGGTAATTTTAATAAACACAAATTAACTCATGATACAGAGGGGATTTATAAGAAATAAAAGTGTGTACTGTGTGACTATGTCTACAGAGAGGATTTAAAGAAGTAATACAAGTGTGAATTGTGTGACTGTAAAAGCCATTTCAAGAGCAGTTTAACTCATGATGAAGATGCAAGTGTGAACTATGACTATAAAAGACCTTTTAAGTACAGTCTGAAGCAGCATAAACTGAGACATCAATCAATTATCACATGACATAAAGGAAACTGAAAACAAGTACCGAGTGTTTCTCCATACTGCGCCACTCTTCTTACCTTTTTTATTTGAAGATATAGAAAAAAGTTTTTATATGAAAGTTTTATAGTTTAAAAAAAATAAAAAATCCTGTATTTAGTATAAAGTTGTTTTTTTAAATGGGACATTAAACTTGATGTAGTTTTCTGTTTATCTGAACGTGCTTCTTGACAGCACAGGTTCGCCAAATAATGCCCTGTACTAAGCAAGAAGAGTCTTGCTTGATATATATTGTTATTATTTTTATAAAATAAACGTATAATTTCAAGTTTTTTTATATTCATTTTAAACAACAGCATTTTTTACAATAAAACTGGAATTTATTTGCACTTGTAAACAAAGCGATACTTTTTGCCTCGGCAAATTGTCAGAATGGCACAAAACATTACCGCATTTAGTTGTTTTTCGGCCGCCATGGCTATAGTGGATTGAAGTCTACTTCCACGTTTTAGAAACCATATATTTTGAAAACCAACAAGATGAACGAACCCTATATTTTTGAAAACAAGAGAAAAATATATTTCTTTCCGTGATATCATATACAGGGTGTACCATTTCAAAAAATATAACTATACGAAAAAATGATTTTTTATGACTTTTTCGTCTTTTTTTCTTCTCAAATTCTGAATGCCAAGAAACAACTATAAAATCTTCACATATCTCTTCAAATAAAAAAGATTAGACGGGTGGCGAAGTACGAGGAAACACCCGGTACAAGTATGAACAATGTGATCATAAGTACAGTTTTTAAACTAATTATTTAAATAAACATAAATTAACTCGTGATGCAGAAGAGATTTATAAGAAATATAAGTGTGAACTGTGTGACTATAAAACCCATTTTGAGACTGATTTGAAGAAACATCAATTAATACATGGAACTTATAAGAAGTACAATAACTGTGTACCATGTGATTATAGAACCCATTTGGAGAACAGTTTAAGGATACATCAGTTAAAACATGATTTGGAAGGAATTCATAAGAAGTACACATTTAATGTATTCTGGGTTACCACAAATCCTCATTTCAGTTGGCTTTAAGGTGCCATAAATGTATACATGATATATTGGGAACTTGTAAAAGCTAAAATGTGAATGGTGTCATTATAAAACACATATGGTTGTTTTAAAACAACATAAAACAAGGATACTGTAGGGGGAACTTATAGAAAGTAAGCAGATTTTTTAACAAACCATAAAAAATGTCTACTTTTTTCTCTTTAATGCTTGATTTAGTATATATGTCACTTTTATTCTGTATAATGTATATTTTTATTTGTTTTTAATGTAATCTGTATTATAGAGTCTATTGATGTAAATCGTGTAGTCAACAATATTTTTCAGTGCTTTCATCACATGTAAACACATATTTGTATACTGGCATGTATAAATTTTCATTATAATTATCATATTATGAGTAAACTGTATGACTATCCATGTCATTCGGTAGACTATTTAGATATGCATATGAAAAATATTTCTAAAACAGTATAAAAGTGTATAACTTAAAACAACAACCTCTAGTTCTTTATATATGTTTTGTTTCCTCTTGTTTTAAACTATGGATACTGTTTAATTTCATAGAATACATTGATCTTATGTTGCTGGTGGAGAAAATATTAATTAAAATTATTGTTTAGTTTCATTTGTTTTTTTCTCAAGTTTCAAAAAAATCTTTCCCTATGACACAAATGCAATCAATTCTTAAGGGTAGCCCTTCCTCAACCAGGGTAGCAATTTTAACGCTTTCGCCTCTTGTAACGCATGGTTTCTATGGAAATATAAATAATGAAAACATTGTAACACTTATTAAATATAAAATATTGATTACATATCTGTTGTACAAAGCTATAGGAGGTACGGACGGCAGCTGTCTTACTCACGGTCGGTTCTTTGTGATGATATGTGATGTGTTGCTAATATCTGACGTCAGCGACGCCATTTTGGGATAGTTTCATTAGCCCTGACAGCGGCGGAGTAGAAAAAAGTGTACAACAGGACATAATTAAGAACTAATACTCAACCCATGCGGTGTAAAAGGAAGGAAAACATTAAAGATAACATAAAGTTTATGTTGTCCTTAATGTTCACCTCCCATAAAGTAGTAGATTTGCGTTGTGATCTATATTAGTTATCTCTATACTCATATTCTATGTAGATAGCCATGACCCTGCCGTGCCACCGCTGTTGAATCTATCTCTCTCTAACCCAAAATATCGATGCGCAAAGGGATCGGCGCAAAGCATCCCCAGATCTTGAGTAAGGCGGCTGATTGTTTTTTGAGCCGTGGTTCAGCCACAGCATAGTAAACAACCAGCAGAATATCTCTGAGGATGTCCTATATAAAAATGATTCCCACAGAATTTGACCTTGGGATGATTTCACGGGTGGGTAGAGATGCGAAAATGAATATATCGATACCGGTACCAATTCGATATTTTTTAGCCAAGTAGGCACGTTTGGTTCGTAAAGAGAATTTTGTGCAATTGATTGCACCCCCAATAATTACATAATTATTTTCGATACCGATACCGCTACAAAAGTAGCGATACCAGCTTGGAAAATACTCGATATTAGTGCAAAAGTACAAGTATCGAGGTAACATTAGCATCGCTACAAATAATCATCCAAAAGGGGGATGCGCGTGTAATTGCCGCCAACCTGAGATATTGTGCTGATTGTTTACTATGCTGTGGTTCAGCTGTCAACCTGACACGAAAACTAATCATGCAGGAGATAAGATGGCGATAAGTTCGTTAGTCTACTGTCTACACTGCATACTGATTGTGCAGTCTGCGTTACCTGTTTTGTGGTCTGCGTCCCAGAGGAAGGAGCTTTTTTGACTATGTTAAGACATACCATAGTTCTTGTCGTTCCGATACTTTGTAGACGAAAGTTTGTGCTGTTATGCAGTATGAATTTTGGCTCTGTCTGAGCTGTAGCAAAAAAGTTACAGTTCGTGAAATGTATCATATGCCAGTTTTAGTCTATTCAGGCAATTCACGGGGTAAGCAACCATAGGGGAGTCGTGATGACGTGTGAAGTTCACCCACTTCGATGATGGTGGTGAATATTTTTCACATGGACATGTAAAGTGTCATCTCTTGCAATCCCTTTGTACTGGATATATTCCTTTCCACACACCACGATGCGAGATTTCTCGGTTGAAATTTGAAAATGCAGGGGTGCGGAGGTAGAGGAGGGTCGGAGCCCTGGAAGTCGGATACGGCGCTACGATGATACGAATAGTTGTGGGGGACTTCATACCATCCGACCATTACCAAAGAATGATGAAAGTAGCTTGCAACTCAGTGAATTTGATAGTCAAACCCGGATGAAACATCTTGCACCTTTTATATTGGGAACCTATTGCCTCTACATGTCATAGCAGTGGCACATTTTACGCGATCGCGATGCAAATCACACTACCATTTAAAGAAAACTCAGGGCTACATTCTTGTTTAAACTGTAAATTTCATTGAAAACATACTGCTGGATAAAAACGTATCGAAAAAAGCGTTCCTTTAATTCAGTTCAGGAAAGGTAGTGTCATCTCTTGCAATCCCTTTGTACTGGATATATTCCTTTCCACACACTCACGATGCGAGATTTCTTGGTTGAAATTTGAAAATGCAGGGGTGCGGAGGTAGTGGAGGGTCGGAGCCCTGAAAGTCGGATACGGCGCTACGATGATACGAATAGTTGTGGGGGACTTCATACCATCTGACCATTACAAAAGAATAATGAAAGTGGCTCGCAACTCAGTGAATTTGATAGTCAAACCCGGATGAAAACTCTTGCACCTTTGATATTAGGCACCTATTGCCTCTACATGTCTTAGCAGAGGCACATTTTACGCTGTCGCGATGCAAATCACACTACCGTTTAGAGAAAACTCAGAGCTACATTCACGTTTAAACCGTAAATTTCATTGATAACATACTGCTGGAAGACATATCGAAAAAAGCGTTCCTTTAATTCAGTTGAGCAGTTGATTTAATTAAACTGAAATAAAAAAAATAAATAGCGGATTAAGTTACTCAATTAAATAGGTACTAAATTATTTATAGAAGTAAATCAAATTGAGGCTATAAGTTGATAGTTAAACTTTTAAAGGAAAATTTTATTTTATTCGTTTTAGAACATTTCAATAAAAGCTTCTTTAACAAAAGGTTTTTTTGCTTTATTAGTTAATGATTCTATTAAATATTCTTGTAGATTCAAAAAGTGCCCAGATTCATCACAACAAGAGTGGATGAGGCTGCCCATGCAGCGTCAATGGGAATACCAATCACTAAACCGAACCCTACGGATAAATCAACGGCTACAAGCAGTATTTGTGACAGTGATGACTGTCTAAACGATAGCAGCAATGAAGAAAGTAGAAGTGAAACTAATGTTACAGTATCGAAGAGTAGTTCAAACTTGTCCACTGCTACGCATGGTTTTAATGTTGAATAGATCATATAGTCCTATTTATTGAGGGTTTATTTTTATATACATTTCCTATAGCTCTCTAAGAAATTGTTTAATTGTAATAGTTTTTGTTAAGATGTTATGATAATACAAGTGTTTCAAAGTTATGCAGCCTCACTATTGTTCGCATTTATTTAGTTATATTATTTAGAGAATAAAGTATGAGACTATTTATTTGTTTTTTGAGCGACGGATACGAATATATTATTTTATCTGAAACTTGAAATGATGATGCATCACACTTCAATCGCTCATCAGTAAGGCCATATACACTGGACGTTTAGGCCACCACTGTGGCAAGTACACGGTTTGTAATAAGTGAAAAAGTGTTTGATAGCTTTAACGTGCTCGCCCACTTAGACGAAGCGTCGAATTACGATTTCGCGCCACGGAACTTACTTTTTAAAAAATATCCAAATTTCAATTCGGACGAGAAACCGTTTATTTGAGTACAGATAGTACAGAGTTTGTTGTGGTATTTGTGAGATACCACTCTGGTACTGATGCTGGTACTAATTAATGAATACAATGCAATAGGTATTTATATGTCAGATAAAGATATAAGGTGATAAACATAATGAATGCACACGTGTCTTTATGAATGAACAATAGGACGCTGGTTTCCGTCTGCTTCTTATCTTCTGTCTGGTCAGCGGTATCTGGAGCCGTAACACGTCGTGAACGGAAGCGGCGCGAGGCGAAGCGTCATTTAACCGACGTCCGCACACTGGGCCGAAGCGGCGCGGAGCGTCGCGTCGCGTCTTTTACGGCGCGAAGCGAATTTTATTTGTTTTTAAGCAGTTGAACGAGGTACGTTGTCTAGTGAGGTACGATGAGCAGTTCATCAGAAGAGGAACTCTTTGTATTGAGTTTAATTGCCACTATGGAAGAAGAAGAAAAGAAAAAACAAAAGAAAATGCTGGGTTCATGTTCATGACATAAATCGAAAAAGAGATACTCATGGTGAATTTTATCATTTGTTTAATGATCTTAGACAAGATAAAAATAAATTTTTCAAATATTTCCGTATATCAGAGGAAAAGTTTTTTGGGCTACTTGGCTTAATCAGGGATTCAATAGAACACAACTTACACTACCTACAAAATACTGCTAAACACTGAAAATATGAGAGAGGATCGCGCATTCAGGCGAAGCGAAGCGAAGCGTCAAGAGAAACGACGCCTAGTTGGTCCGAAGAGAATTCGCGCGTCAAAGGACGCGCCTCTTCGCTTCGCGCCGCCTGAGTGGGCGGGCTGCCATATAACCTAATGTAAATTTCTCTGGCGTCAAATCCACAATTTTCTTCGCGCCGCTTCCGTTCGCGACGCTTCGTCTAAGTGGGCGAGCACGTTTAACGTGACGCCAGAGAAATGTACGTCAAGTTATATGGCAGCCCGCACACTCAGGCGGCGCGAAGCGAAGAGGCGCGTTGTTTGACGCGCGAATTCTCTTCGGACCAACTACGCGTCGTTTCTCTTGACGCTTCGCTTCGCCTGAATGCGCAGTACCAGGCGGCGAGAAGATTCAAATATTTCTTGATGCCTCTCGCATATTTTCAGTGTTTCAGTATTTTGTAGGAAGTGGTGCTAAATTGCAGTCTCTGGCCGTGATACAAAGACATCAATTACAAAGGTAATTTAATTATTTTTTGTATCATTATGAAAATAGGTATTTAGATTGAAATTTGGAATGGGTGCATGTGTTTTTGTAATGATTATGTTGAAATAGAAAAAAAGAGTACATGAATAAAATTATTTTTAGGAAGTGGAAAATCGATGAAGAGGAACTGATTGTGCATGTTCAAAGATATCCCTTTTTATATGATCTGACAGATGCAAGATACAGCAATACGCTTATTAGGGAAAACGCGTGGGAAGAAATAGGTATGCGGACATCGGTTAAATGACGCTTCGCCTCGCGCCGCTTCAGTTCGCGACGCTTCGTCTAAGTGGGCGAGCACGTTAACACGGAAACAGCTTTTGTTTATTTGGGAGCTAAAATTGGGTGATTGAGAAATTTTAAGGGACACCGAGAGTTATAGTATAAAATGCGCGCTCTCCAGTCAGTTGATGCCGTAGCGGAGCGCTAGTGGTCGCCTTTGAGAGAGTTGACGTTTTGTTTGTACACAGTTCAGTCGCCTCCACTGAGTCGTCGTCATGCATTGGAATAGTGAGCAGCGTACGTTTGCCGTTGAGGCCTCCTTTTCTAGTAGATGTTCCGTGATCACGACCCAGCGGGTCTGTCGGGATTTTTTTAATTTAGCCCCGTTAGAACATGTGCCGGACTGTAAGTCGATTGTTACGTGGGATACTACGTTTACGAAAACTGCAAGTGTGCGACACGGCGAAGAACTGGAGTTCTTTGGCCCATTAGATCACCTGCAAACATTTAGGCGGTGCGGACTTCAGTGTTGCAAAGACCACTACGTTCTGTGTGCAAACATGCCTCTGCTCTTGGACTTTCCGATTGTTCTGTGAGAAGAATTCTTCATGCGGACCTTCATTTTCATCCTTACAATATGGCTATAGTCCATGAACTTTCTGAACCTGACTTCAATTCTTGGAAGAACGCATGTGAGGTTCCCTCGAAGTTATTCCTGAGGACGCTATTTTTTGCAGCTTCAACTACTAAGGTCATTAACTGCATAACACGTTAGGTATTTCAGATGCGTTTTGTTTTTAGATCTTAAGATATAACTTCGTATGTCTTAGGAACAGAAGAAGCTTACTAACTGCTGTTTCGTCATTAGATAGAATCGAGCGGACATCATCATCATCATCATCATCAAATGGGACAAGAAGTGAGCAAGTGGCTGACAGTTAAGCGTTCGTTACACTGTTGGCACAATGGTCTTGGTCGACCGCTGAGAATGCAAAAATGTGTAAGATATATGTGACCAATACGTAATCTGCATAATAGCACTTGTTGTTTCCGGGTAGCATTGTTTGAGTAATACCATTTGTCGACTTTGCTCTTTATGTGCTTCCCATTCAGTTTGCCAAACTTTTTTCACTGATATTTTCAAGTTTTTGATGATCTCAGATACTGGATACTCAGATACTCGCACCGTCGTCTATCCTATCAATTGCTGCTGCTTCTCGAACTGCCCCATCTGCCCTGTCATTACTCTAATACCTATGTACATGACCAGGTATCCAAATGAGATACTTTTTTCCATGGGATTCTAGGGTGATAATTTGCTCGATTATTCTTATAAAAGATGCATCCTTGGGAAAGGGGTTTTGTATAGCTTGCAGTACACTTAAGGAATCAGACGCTGTCGTATGCAGCTACTTTTAGAGGACGCTATTGTTTGTTTTAGTGATGAGGCCCATTTTCATTTGTGTCTGTCTGCATCAAAGGCCTTTGCATTCACCTAAAGTCACAGTGTGGTGTGCTATTTCCTCAACTGGAATTATTGGTCGCTGGTTTTTTGAGGAAAATGAAGTCCCAGTGAATTCGGTCCGGTATGTGAACGTGCTACAGAAATTTCTTGTCTCACGGCAAATGAGTTGCACTTAGGGTTCCAACAAAAAACAAAAAAAATGTAACAAGACGGTGCAACAACACATATATCTAGAGCATCGATGGCGGTTTTGAAATAACACTTCCCAGAGCGCCACATCTCTGTTAGAGGCGATTTGTTCGCTTGTGACTTTTTCCGTCTTAAGACCCTACACGATTTAAAGGCCAACATCAGGGAAGAAATTGCCAACATAACACCTGCTATGCTGGCAAGAATCATGACAAACGCCAGAAGTCGCTTCACTCAATGCACAGAGAATGGGGGTCACCTAACTTATTTTATCTTCAAAACCATGTAAAACAAAAATAATCTGATTCAGGATCCAATATTAAACCACAAAAACAAATCCGGAAAAAACTTATGGCTAACTCTTTGGATGAACAGTAGCATATCTAACTATATTAAATCACAGAAATTACATAACTAAAGGAAAACATCAAAATCAGCCGTAAGCGAACACGTTTGAGAGTCAGGATACTGTAAAATATTTTTAGACTGTACAAGAAAAACAACAGGTATAAAAAAGTAAATGAATCTTCATATAGTTTGATCAGGGCAGTATATCACCTAGGTAATTTTTTTTTAAATAGCGGCGTTAACTACTTGGTCATAGCCGACCTAGGTAATTAATCAGTAGACTGTGACTCTGTATGGTTGTATATGGTTTAGGGAAGAATCTAATCAATGTTCTCCAAACCATATTGTGGGTCATAATTTGTTTAATCCGTGTTTTTCTTATTGTTTGTTGTCGGAACTCTGAATGAGTTGTGATGTTGCTTCGCCTTGGGGTTGAAGTATTTGTGTTACATTATTCAATTATAGGACAGGAAGCATCGAAATTCCAGTTCATCGACAATGCTAATACGAAATTCTGTGTCTTTGACTTAACATAATTGACTAGGATGTTAGCAAAAAATAAATGCTACCTCCTGGCACAGCTATCAAACAATGTCATTTATTCGAAATGTTGTGTCAATTGTTTTGTACTTTGAGAAAGGCGGTTGAAACGACAGAAAAGTGCGATCAAACAGAGACACAACCACGGGATAAGATCAGAAATTATATATAGTGGTAGGTTTTACTTTCATACCAGGTAGTAAACCTGTTCATTGCTAAGGGATTATTTTTTGAATTTTGGGATACACATAGATATTTATTTGATTTTAGATATGGAGTCGATTTTAGGTTAGGGCCGTTATAATACGTGTACGTCATTATTTCCAATTTTCAATCTTTGTAAATCGTCAGATTTGGTATACATATATATTTTTTAATCGTCGGTACAGTGTAATACGCTTTATTCATCTTTTTACGTACATATTATGATATTTTCAAGCTTTGATTAAGAAAAAGCATAAGTGAGGATTTACTTTTTGGACTGTAATATGGCCAAGAGCCAGATTCCGTTGCAGTCCTCAATCATGTGCTGGTTGATTGTGCTAACACGCAAAAGCCATAAGGATAAAAGAAAGAAAGAGATTTTGAATATGTGCTTGTATATACAAAAATGCTCATCTACCAGTGTGAGAGTAGTGGTACACACACCAATGGTGTAAATGTCGAGAGGTTTGTATTTCCTCTAAATCTACATCTCTGATATTTTATTTGTTCATGAACTAGATTAGTTAATCTTTTGTAACAAAGTTTTTGAACTGCGAATTGTCAAGATAAAAGTTAGCAGTTTTATTAATAACCATGAAAAATGCAAAGATTACTTGGTGAATGAAAAAATAGTAAAATCACTTTGACTTCCATATATGGAAGCAATTGAAATTTTGACAAGCCTACTTTTATTTAACCCATCACACTAGTTGAAGAAATACAAGGTTAATCACGTTATTCGACACGGAGCATTATGGCTAAAGTATTTGATAAGAAAGAAAATAATAATTTGGGATGGATAGAGACCCATAAAGGGTACAGTTTAAAAATATTTTCATGTTATACAGGGTGTCCCAAAAGCACGCAATGTATCAAAGTTATATTTTTTAAATGGAACACCCCGTATATTATTGCATATTCAGATTCCTTGATGAATTCTATAGTGACTTTATGTATCATACATGTGACTTAAAGCGAACTGTTTAGGTGTAAATCACCATTTTCGGTATAAGTAGATATAAGGAAAAAATTGTATATCGCAGAGACTATTAAATTTGGAAGGCTGTGACTTTGCCGTATTACTAAGCATAAAATGCGTCAGCTTTGATGAGACTGTCAAATTTAAATTACGTTTATGCTTGGTGAAATCGGTCGATGAATTAAGTAAACCTCGATCAGCGATAACTTGATTTTTTCAAATGGCAATGCCTAATTTTTTTTATACAGTTAAACGTAGAATTTGATTACCTTTCTAATGATATAAGGTTGTGAATATCAATCTCTGATAGTTTTCATTTAATTTTAAACTTTCAAACAAATCGGCGATTTTCAATTCCTACTCACGACAAAAAAAGTCTAACCACAAACAACGGCGGTAACATATCTTTCATCAAAGAGAAGCTGGAGTTTGGCAGAAATGGATTTTTTCACGGCCTACGTACTAGAGATTGGCAATTTCTGAAATCATTAAAAATTTTGAAATAAAATAAACTACTAGAGAATGTTGTAAGCAGTTTATTATTTTCATAATAAAATTTCACATTTGATGATATAAAAAAGTATGCAATTCTGTCAAAACTCAAGTCAAAAGTACCTCTGACTGGAGTTCTGAAAATTCTTCAGTACCTATTAATTAGCAAGGTCGCAGAAAATGAAGAATGAATTAAAATTTGTTCAAATTATAAAACATAACTTAAATGGCAGAAAATTTTAAATCTGATTTGTCAGTATTCCTTTTTTGCGATATTGCTAATAGATATTGAAAAATAGAAGGGCCAGAGGTATCGACTTCGACGCAAATTAGTACTTTTTTACACCATTACATATGACTGATAGTTGCGTGCTGGAGCAAACAGTCGCTGGTTTTTTTCTGTTTCATATCAGGGTTTTCTATTGTCTTGGAAATTTTTAACCTCTAGTAAATTGCGGTAACCAGTAGACTGTAAAAAATATCTATTACTGCCATACTCCAGCTTCTCTTTGACCTTACAGATGTTATTGGAGTTGTTTCTGGGAGAGTTGATTTGTTGTAAGGAATTTTTATAATCTTGTCCCTTTAGTCTAGTTAGTGTATATTTTTCAGCTAAGTTAGTTGTTTTCTTCTACCTGAACAGGTTTTTGTTTATATTTCATGGCCTGCTACGTTGCCTATATGTAGGAAAATTGAAAATCACCGATTTGTTTGAAAATTTAAAATTAAATGAAAACTACCAGAGATTGATATTCACAACCTTATATCATTAGAAAGCTTATCAAATTCTACGTTTAACCGTATAAAAAAAATAGGCATTCCCATTTGAAAAAATCAAGTTATCGCTGATCGATGTTTCCTTAATTCATCGACCGATTTCTCCAAGCATAAACGTAATTTAAATTTGATAGTCTCATCAAAGCTGACGCATTTTATGCTTAGTAATACCACAAAGTCACAGCCTTCCATATTTTATAATCTCTGCGATATTAAATTTTTTCCTGATATCTACTTATACCGAAAATGGTGATTTACACCTAAACGATTCGCTTCAGGTCCCATGTATAATACATAAAGTCACACTAGAATTCACCAAGGATTCTGAATATGCAATAATATACGGGGTATTCCATTTAAAAAAACATAACTTTGATACATTTCATGTTTTTGGGACACCCTGTATAACATGAAAATATTTTTAAAATGTAGCCTTTATGGGTCTCTATCCATTCCAAATTATTATTTTTATGTTTTTCAAATACTTTAGCCATAATGCTCCGTGTCGAATAACGTGAAATATAGTTTAAATAAAAAATATGTTTTTTTAATCTCAATGTATTTTTTTTGTTAATTGCTACCCTTGATAATTTTATAACTTGTAACGTATCTTGTTACCATTTTTTATCAGTTGAATACGAAATATACAGTAGAAGAGCCGTTGCTTGTCATTTAAGACTTCACTCTGACATAATTATTTTAGAAGCGGCTCATTATTTTAAACAGCTAGATTAGTAATAGTTAAGTAATCTTGTCAAAAAAAATCAGACGAGGTTAAATGCTCGTAACTTGGTGAATTCATTCAACTTTTCCTCTAATGGTGTAGTCCAGAATAACATTATTAGGACGAAAAAGCAAATTTAATGTGCTTTTGAAACACAAGTATATGTTAGGACCATAGCAACCCGTAAAAAGGAACATGAACGGAATACTAGACTTAGAAACCCGACAAGGAATGTGCTAGCAGCCATTCTGTAAAATTCAAATAAGCTAACTAAATCGGGACTGCGGTGTCTCATAATACCTGGAAATCCTTGTTCATCGAGAATAATAATCCACGTCATCTACATCGATACCTACCTAATGACAGCTGTCTATATCGGTCCTCTTTTATCTCTCCCAAAATGTAGGATATATGTAGAGGTGAGGTAAGTGGTGAGGGTAGTCTCGGTCATCGTAGTGCCCTGAGGAGGTACTAGGTTGTTCTTATTTGATATCTGTCTGTTCCTCAGGAACTATTCAATTCCAGTTAGGTGGCTTCATATGACTAATAACATTATTTTTCCCGGCTTATGTAAAAAAACAAAATACGACATGCTTTGTATAGCGTTATCATATTAAAAAATTACTGTGTACTAAAATCAATCAGGGTAGATAGGGCAAAGTCTACAGAATTATGAGTACAAGGATAGGCGTGACCTTTAAAAGTGGGGCGTACGAATGCATATCATAGGTAGATAATACCATCATTAACCTTTCCTAGTTCCTTATTGCTTTGGCGATTCATTGCCACAACATAGAATATGAAGTATGTTTAGATTTAGAAAACCACGCCCACGCATGTAGCTTTCAGAAAAATACTGATAAATAGGTCACTTGTCAGGGGGCTTAGGCTTGACAGAGATTGTCTACTAAGATAAACGCTAATAAAATATTTTCCTTATAGAACCCTCTCGGAGTCAAAACTAGCACACTAGAACAGGCATACAGAACGTTACAAAATATGTCGTTGTCGTTTAACATGAATCCCCAAAGAAATAAGGAACAGGAAAAGTAGGTATATCTTATAATGGGCTTTATCATTATGCCTGATTTAGACATCACAAATACATTTCCAATTCCTTGCTAGAACGGGACACTTATCTTCCTCAAATGCAACAACTAAAATGATAACATAGTATACCGAATATCAACGATTCCGGTTCTGTGATAGTTATAGACAACGCTTCGTATCCATTGACGTCTTACCTAAGTGGGGGTAAGACGTCAATGTCGTCAATGTTCGTATAACAGCCGTAAAGTTGAAAAAAATCCCAGGACTTCATGGAGGAAGGACCTAATTCAGGATTGGTTGAGACCAAAAAAAACCTCCTACTGGGAAATGTCCTAATAAAATCAGAGCTGTTACAAAGTGTGAAGACGCAAGCCGATAAGTACAAAAATACAAAAAAATTATAAGTTGAAAATAAAAATAGCACGATAAAACAGAGCCTTCAAAATGGAGGATCTGAGAATGATATTTTATTGAAAGGTGTTAATGAAATCACGGAAAAAAATTTAAGAAACTGTTATATAAGAGGCGGAAGAAATATTAAATACCGTAAAACGACGATTAATGGCAATAGTGATTTCATGAAAAACATCTTTTGTACAGGGTGGCCTAATAAGAATGGACGCCGGCAATATCTTGGTAACCGTTAATCATATAACTTCGAGCAAAAAATATTATTAGGTAAATCGGCTAAGAGAAATCGCTGGAAGCTATTTTCAAGTTCTGCAAGTAGCCGCTAGGGGGCGCAACTGTTACGGTCAATCAGAAAAACGGCTTTTTCTCAAAAAATTGCAGTTAAAGGTATATTATAAATTCTACCATCATGTAGACTGAACAATTCTAGATTTTTTTTGTTAATCGTTTTTTGCTCTATCTTGTAAGATGTAATGGAGGGGGAATGTCATAAAGCTTAGAATTTAAATGGCCATAACTTTGGTATAAGTTAACGGAATTAAACAAGCTAGGTCTCGTTTGAAAGAGCTGTTCTAATAAGTTGTTATATAAAAATTGCCCAAGTTTGTTTTGACTTAGTAGCTACAGGGCGATATTTGACATAATAACAATTATTACGCATTATTACGAAAATTTTAAATGGCATGTTGTATATCTCTTAACATAGGTATATAGAGGACAAAATTCTTAAAAAGTCAGCGAACGATTCAACCTCCTAGTTATTTTCAAACCAGAGATATCAGTAAAACAGTATTCTGACAAGTGTGCTGTGAGTTTCAGAAACAATTGCCGCCCTATAGGGATATAGCCTCCATATAATCGTTTTAGTAACCATTTTATAGATAATACTCAAGTAAAAACACTAAAAATCATATTTTATCTTTCCGAAACAACCACCCGGTGGCGTAGTAGGCGCCAATGAGTGCTGTATACAATTTTCATGATAATGGAACTTCTAAAAGGAACAAACAAAAATAAATTACAGTATAAAATTGATTATTAGTTTAGTCATTATTAAAAGTCAATCTGAGCTGACCACAAAGTGTTATATGAACTCAACAAGCAAGGATACTAAGAAAAAAGCAATGTGAATAGATCTTTCAGAAATTAAGACCAATTATAACAGCAAAATAAAGCAACATAAGGTGGCATAATAACAAGGATAACAAACCGAAACCAATGATACACAAACGTAATTCACATGCGCATACCATACCTATTGTCAGTGTCATCCATTCTAGCGTAGATTAACCTGCCAGTTTAGGCATCTAGAGCAACACTGAAAATAGGTATGGTATACGCATGTGATTTAGGTTTATGTATTTTATCTATTAAAATTGTAGTTATACCACGTTATTTTGCTTTATTTTGCTGTTAATTGGCCTTAATTTTTAAGATCTATTCACATTGATTTTTTCTTACTACCTTTGCTAACGAATTCATATAATACCCTGTGGTCAGCTCAAATTGACGTTTAGTAATGATAAAAATAATATTCAATTTTAAACTGTAATTTGTTTTTGATTGCTTCTTTAAAAAGTTCCATTATTATGAAAATTGAATACAGCAGCTACTGGCGCCTATTACGCCACCTGGTAGTTGTTTCAGAAATTCAAAATATGATTAACTTGAGTATTATTTATGAAATGATTATTAAAACGATTATACGGAGGTTATATCCCTATAGGGCGGCAATTGTTTCTGAAACTCACAGCACACTTGTCAGAATACTTATTTACTGATTTCTCCGGTTTGAAAATAGCTAGCAAGTTGAATCTTTTGCTGACTTTTTAGGAATTTTGTTCTCTATATATTTATGTTAAAAGAGATATAGCATACCATTCAAAATTTTCGTAATAATAAGTAATAATTGTTATGATGTCAAATACCGCCCTGTAGCTACTGAGTCAGGATAAGCTTGGATAATTATTATGTAACAGATTATTAGGTAAGAACAGCTCTTTTAAACGAGACCTAGCTTTAATTTCTTACACTTATTATTCCCCCACCACTACATCTTATAAGATAGAGCAACAAACGATTAACAAAAAAATCGAGAATTGTTCAGTCTACATGACGGTAGAATTTATAATATACCTTTATTGGCAATTTTTTGAGAAAAAGACGTTTTTCTGATTGACCGTAACAGTTACGCCACCTAGCGGCTACTTGCGGAACTTGAAAATAATTTTCAGCGATTTCTCTTAGCCGATTTACCTATAATATTTTTTGCCCGAAGTTATACGATTAACGGTTGCCGAGATATTGAGATATTGCCGGCGTCCATTCTTATTAGGTCACCCTGTACATACCACTGAATAATATATTATATGATTTGGATAAGTGTAATAACATGCTTAACCCTGTAAATACCACTGAAATGCTTGATTATTTAATGATAACTGTATCAACATGCTTTTGTTTGTTCATAAAATTAAATATATCATCTGATTTAATCCTCACATGCTTTATCTTGTATACAGGGTGTCCGGATGTTCGACCGACAACGCTTGACAAGTGATAGACCTCTATTTTCTATGAACATTGAGATAGGAACATGAAGCCATACAATTTCCGATTTTTAATATACAGGGTGCCAAAGTTTTATTTTTATTTTGGTTTTTTCTCAATTATTCCGCAATAAAATGGCGCATCTTAAATTATTGTTACAAGTATTTAGTTCGATTGGGCAAGAAAACACTTGGTACGGATTTAACTATTTATTTGCACTATAATAACTATATACACTACACCTAACCTAATACTTAACAGTCTAATGTATTTACAGTCACTGAGTCACTACACTAATTTATATTTGTCCTTAACTTCACTAATTTATGTCACAGTACATTTATTTTCGCGCGCCACCGGTATATCGCGTATTATTTTTCACTGCACTGCACTCTATTGACTGTGTCCGTGAACTCCCATGCGCCTTATATAGATGACTGCTGACGCCGCGAAAAGTTCTCGGCGTTCCCGTCGTCCGCGACGAGCTTCTGGAAGAACGGGTTCTAGATTACCTGTCTTCGTAAGAGACAGGGCCAAACTGGCACATTATGTATCGGGGGTTTTTTAGGTCGAGAAATCCAAATTTAATAACGGTTTTGCTATCATGAATGTGCTACGGTACATTGAACATTAAATCATCAAATCTTTTTTCCCGTTTGGTACATCAATGCGAGTATCAAAAAAATCGTTACCTCATTATGTTTTTATGTAAAAAGGTATACTTTGTTTAAGTTCCTAGAGGTAACCATTTTCGAAATAACCTTCACTGAAATTTCCAATACGACTGAACTATCGGCGTTTCCGCCGGTTTTTTAGGTCGAGAAATCCAAATTTAATAACGGTTTTGCTATCATGAATGTGCTACGGTACATTGAACATTAAATCATCAAATCTTTTTTCCCGTTTGGTACATGAATGCGAGTATCAAAAAAATCGTTACCTCATTATGTTTTTATGTAAAAAGGTATACTTTGTTTAAGTTCCTAGAGGTAACCATTTTCGAAATAACCTTCACTGAAATTTCCAATACGACTGAACTATCGGCGTTTCCGCACACATGAATATTGGGCTCATACTTTTACATACCATTAACGAAGTATTCTTAAACCTAAACACCACCTATTTTAAAATTAGATATGTCTGAAACATGCTTTTTATCTTATATTGTTCGTTCGAGAATACCGGTAATTCTATCGATCACATTTTACAACTAATTGGTGCCCGGAAAATTTCAATAAAGGTTATTTCGAAAACGGTTACCTCTAGAAACTTAAACAAAGTAACCTTTTTTACGTACAACATATTGCGGAAACGACTTTTTTAATATTCGCATCGATGCACCAAACCGGAAGAAAGTTTTTTTAATTTAAAAAGAGTTCGATATGCTGTAGGTGGCGCCTCCCATCATGATAGCAAAACCGTGGCTGAATTTGGATTTCTCGGCTTAAATTCTCCCCAATATATAAATTTAGATCGTTGTGACATTTTATTGGGGAATAGTTGAGAAAAAACAAAAATAAAAGTGAAACTTTGAAATTAAGCATTTTAAGGCTACCTACATGTTCCTATCTTAATGTTCATAAAAATGTGAGGTCTATCATCTGTCAAGTGTTGTCGGTTGAATACCCGGACTCAAAAGTAATTTTGCTCCCACCGTAATAGAATGGCAGTCATTTCGCTTTTTTATCTATGTTTGTTCGGGTGGAATCTTTGAAGCAGATATCTTCTGAAATTTTGTACACACGTTTAGTTTGGATGACAATACACGATAAGCTGTGTGACGTCGTCCTAAATCCAATAGTGTAATAGTTATTTCATGCATTTCTACAATATGGGTATCCAATTGATTTGAGAACGCCCAGTAGATGGGAGTTGCATGGAAGAACAACATAGTTGAATGTCGCCTCCCATTCTGCAATATTTTACTATGTTTTGTAACATTCATAAAAAAAATAAAGACACATTATTAGATGGTAAGGCAGGCGCGGCGCGTCGGGGGGGCATGGGGGGGCCGGGGCCCCCCCACTTTCTATGAGGAGGTAAAAAAAATTAATAGAAAATTATTTTTTTACGTGCCCATTTTTTAAGTTTATTCTATATATTTTTAAATTTTATTGTATACATACATACCTATTTTTATATTATTACAAATTATAACTACACCCGCTACTGCTGTATTTTCCAATTTCCAGCACTCTGCATCTTTTATTCTATTATCGTTTCGCTCTCTCTGATCTGCTCTTTCTCCTTTCTCTTTCCTTTCCAAATCACACGATCGAGTACTATCGGTGGTACTATACACGTTGAAACTTATCCAGTCATACACACTCCCACCAAATCTTCGCGTTCGTGGGTCGAGTGCCGAGATGTTTTCGTATTTTTTGCTTGCTTTTTTGTTTCAATGTGTGATGCAAGATGCCAAGATTGTACCAAATTTTCCGCAGACGGCAGAAAAATAGAATAAAATAAAACTAATTGGGTTTTTAAGGGTACTGAATAACCTATAAAATATGCTTTCGAAAACAAATGTCATTTTAATGCTTTTCTATTACGAAAATATGCCTCAAGCAAATTTTATTTATCTTAGGCTAATGACTTTACGGAAAAAAATGATTTGTATATGAAGTCAAAGGTACTACGAAAAGATATGGGGTGCTATTTGGAAAAAATAAGGGGTAAGTTTTAGGGGCTAAAGAAAGAAAAATGTTTCGAAAGGATAGTATGGTAGGTCATTCGGTACCCTTGACAGACCCTCTTAGTTTTCGTTTTCATCTTTTTTCTTAAGAAAAAATGACGCCTCAAACAAATCCTCATTTCATTTATTTTATTTATTTTATGCTTATGAATTTAAGAAAAAAATATTTTTTGTATAAAATCATAGGTACCACAGGATTTTAGGTGCTATAAATTTAGGTGCTAATTGAAAAAACAATGTTGGGGGTGAGTTTTAAGGATTGGAGTACAAACAAAAATGTTTTGAACGCATGGTATGATAGACCCTGTAGTATTTTCAAACACTCCACTCAGGTATCGTTTCTGTTACGAAAATATCACGTGTCAAGGAAATTCAGTTACCCCCCTGTATATTGGTTGTTTTTGGCCCCCCCATTTTATCGAGGCACGCGCCGCCCCTGTGGTAAGGAGAATGACAATCAATGAGAGGGATGTTATTTTTAGTTAAATGATGGATTTTGTTGTAGGAGTTTGGGGAAAATATACTATTCAAAGTCGGTGAGTTGTTTTATCACTCCATGAACATTACGACCTGAGAGTCTTTGCTTTTGGCGACTAACTAGAGGCTTGCGGTGTAAGCCAACGAATTCGAATAGGTTAGAAAAAGCAACGCGCATGCTCTAACAGGCATGTAAGTGTTCCCAAGATCCCGTTGTTATTATTTACTGTATTCACAAACGCGATGTTATTTCTTAGAGAAATCTGCGGGAATTAAATTTTATGGAATTGTTTAAAATAGTCTTTTAACACTTATGCACTGTTAAAACCCAAAATTCATTCATAACTATAACAATTAATCCGAAACGATCAACCAAAACAAAGTAGCTATTTATAGTATGCCTCTACATGAGTTCTGTTATTTTTAGGATTCTTTACCTGCTTTTCATACAAAGGGTATGGGTTTATCAGCGATTCAGCGGTCAGTGTGCCAGCTGCCGCGTTTCGATTGTGGGCACAAACAAAAACCTTGTTTACTTCTTCTTACCTTTTCGATTCGTTGGTGTGAGCAAGAATCTGCCAGCAGTGACAGGGGATTCTGGCGAATTGTATGAGTTCCTTTACACAACCTACGTAGTGGTCATCACCAGGTTATATCGACTACGCCGACGACATCGACATGAGGTTAGGGCTAATGATGCTGCGAGCAGCCACGGAGGGCGGACCGGACAGCCGGTGTGTCGCGGTGCAGGGGGTACATGAATGACTGTACCGGATACTGCTAAAGAAGTGGTAGACTTGACGCGGCGTAAGTGGTAAAGAGGATCCGCAGTAAGGATTTTCCAATAATAAGTTGTAAATGGACATTTTGGGTACTGGACTGACTTTGGGAAAGGGATAAACGCGTGTTTTTAGTGGACTCTTATTAGCAACACAGTTTTAAGGTTATTTTCGTGATGTCTAATGAAAATGGGTGAAAATGATGATAGCGCAAATTCTGAATTACACACTGTCGTTCAAATAATGGCAAATAATGGCCCGAATGAATAAAAATGAGCAAAACCTTCTACTTGCAAAACTTGAAGCATATGCTATATAGTTTATGAATAAAAATGGAAGTAAAAGGTTTTGATCAAACTTGTATTAGAAGCATGAGCATCTACTCACATTTAAGTATCAGCTCAACTTGTTATGAATAAAATGTATGGTTTGCTTACTTAGTTGAGCATTTGCTCCAAAATTTTTGCATCTCGTTAGCAGGAGATGCATCTTGCAATATGCTGATCATAATATGACAGAGTTCGTGAATTTACGTGCAGTAAAGCAATACAAAGTGCGAAGGGAAGCTGATTGGCGAGATTTTAAATCTCTTCACAGATTTCAAGAAGAAAATGTAAATTGGATGGCAACGTTTTGAAGAACATCTTGAAAGAAGAGGAGACGCTCTCACTTCAAATCATAACATGAAGGTTTTCTTGCGATTTATGGCCAATCCTGGATTAGGATTTATTGCCAGTTTTGTTCTTGTCAACCTTATTTTTTAGTCTCGCCTTCATGTTGTTTACCTTTTTCATTAGTTGCGAAACGGTTAATGGCTTTCCTATTTTTCGTTCTATTTCTGTGGCAGCAAGTTTTAAGGCCTCTTTTTTTTATTTTTTATATGTGGAATTTGTGATTTGGTGAGGATTTCAGGTCGTTCTTGCAATTGCATTGCTACTAGCAGATTGATGCCTTTTTCTTTCTCATTCCCCTCGTCTGAAGACATTTTAATTACACTTACAATCAAAACACAGTCAAATTAATGCAGACGCAACTCGAGTGTACGTTATTTTTTTGCGAGTTTCGGCAGGAATGACTAGGCGCAAATGCTCGTTTTATTGAAGCAAATGCTCTTGAGTGTAAGCAAATCATTATTCATATCAACTGGAGTATATGCTTATACTCCGATCTTTTACTCTAAGCTCTTGCTTGGAGCGTTTGCTTATACTCATGAGCATTTGCTTTCTTTTTATTCATACGGGCCAATATGTGATTTTTAGATATAATACGATGGATTTTGTTGTTAAGAGTTTGGGAAAAATATACAAAGTCGGTGAGTTGTTTTAGCACTGCATGGACCTTGCTTACGACCTGAGAGAAGAGTCTTTGAACAATGAAAGGGTTTGTTGAGAGTAACTCGAAAAATTATGTGATGTCATTCTAAATGAAAGATGGCGGACCATCCAAGATGGCGAAATAATTATTTTTTATGCATTTCTACAATATAGCTATCCAATGAAGGGGCTTGTTGAGAATTAACTCGAAAAATAATGTGATGTCATTCTAAATCAAATATCGCGGACCATCCAAGATGCCGGAATAATAATTTTTAATGCACTTCTGCAATATGGGTATCAAATGAAAGGGCTTGTCGAGAATAAGTAAAAAAAATATTTTGACATCACTTTTAATCCAATATGGCGGAATTTTGAAGTTTTTTACGCTTTCCTATAGTATGGAAAATATAAATGCAAGTTGATAACTAAAAAGTAAAAATAAATTAAAACAAAAAAAACTTAAAAAAAGCGAAAGGCGAAGCGTAAAGAGAAACGACTCCTAGTTGGTCCCAAGAGAATTCGCGCGTCAACCGACGCGCCTCTTCGCTTCGCGCCGCCGTAGTGCGCGGGCTGCCATATAACCTAATGTAAATTTATCTGGTGTCAAATCCACAATTTTCTTCGTGTAGCTTCTGTTCGCGACGCTTCGGCTAAGCGCGCGCGCGCTTAGTGGTCACATTTATTTTAGGAAAAAAAGAAACAAATGTTACAACCATTGTTCGAAATGTCATCCTTGGTGTTGCAGACATGCTGTTCCTCTTACTGATACATGTTGCGTAGAGCGACTGATCATCGCTTTGCCATTCCGTAATTCATTTCAGACATGAATAATTTTGCTAATAAGCTCCTTGCTTGTATTTGGCACGTCACCATAAACATTGTACCCCACAAGAAAAAATCAAGTGGGGTCAAGTTTGGTGATCGTGGTGGCCAAGCCATTGTTCCACCGCCTCCAATTCATGGCAAATATTGGTCATTTAAATGACTTTGTACATTTGAAGCGAAGTGTGCCGGAAGTCCGTCCTGTTGGAGAATCATCCTTGACCTATAGGCTGATGGTATTTCCATAATGATGTCCAGGAAGTCGGTTTCCAGGAACTCTAGAAATCTAGGGCCATTCATCGTGGTTGGCAAAATGAGAAGGGCAATCAATCATTCCTGCCCACACCATTTACCGAGAATTCGCTGCAAATTTATGGAGCCATTTAAATGAACGATATTTGCCGTGGATTGGACGCGGTGGAACAATCGCTTGGCCATCGCGTTCACTGGACTTGACCCCACTTGATTTTTTCTTGTGGGTTAAAATGAAACAGAAAGTTTATGTCGACGTGCCAAATACACGTGAGGAGCTTATTTGCGTAATTGTTCAAGTGGAAAATGAATAACAGAATGACAAAGCGATGATCAGTAGCTCTACGCAACATGTGTCAGTAAGAGCAACAGCATGTCTGCAACATCAAGTACATTTCGAACAATGGTTGTAACATTTGTTTCTTTTTCCTAACTAAATGTGCCAACTAAGTATTTTGTTTTATTGCTTTCTCAAATGACGGATTAGACAATAAAGGGCATATTCAAACCATCATAGCTTCTAAACTGTCTTGCTTAGGGCTAAGATGTACAGCTATTTTTTAGGAAACATCATGTACCATCGCTTAGAAATAAAAAATTAACAGCTCAGGTTTTTTGAAAAAGCTAAAATTGTAAAAAAAACGCAAAATATTACATAATTATGTTCTTTCAACAATTTTTTGTTTCGCTATCGAATGAGACTTATTTAGTGTTTATATGACCATGGGTAACTATGGATAAATTAGTACAACACTTTGCTTCGATTAAAAAAAATCAAATCTCTGCCATTTTATTGTGGTGGGAAAAAAACTACTTATGATGGATCATTTGCCGATAAAAAAAATACTGAATTTCATACCACTAAAGGCTCCGACACCGATGACCGGACACATTCTATATGCACGCATACTTAAATCAGAAACGTGACAACGTTGTTTTACGAAGATTCTTGAGGCTCTTCTTGACTTTTGCACTATCTTCGGTAGTTGGTTTGGGTATAGCTAATTTTGATTACCTCTCAGAACGAATTAATTTGTTAATAATAAGCTCTGGGCTACTCTAGCATATTTCCACTAAAAATGTTCCAAACAGAGCTTAATCAGATTCTTTACAATCGAAAATAAATGTAAAATTAATCGGTTTTTTCTTGCTTATCAACTTAAGCGCATGTGTTACGACAGAATTGGACACCTCTAAAATTGTAGACACAACGGTAGCGAATAACGATAATCGGTCTTTCCAATGACATCGGAGTGCCACCCAAATAGAGAAGAGTCGGTAAGTGTACCATTTACAGCAGTAGTTTCAAAAGGATCAAACTACATTTCTAAAGTGTCAATTGTAAATTCAAGCTATCAGATGTAATTTTTGAATTTACAATTGACGCTTTAGAAATATAATCCGATCCTTTTGAAACTACTGCTGGTAATGGTAAATAATTCGACAGCACACGTAAAATCTGAATTTCCAGGGAATACAGCTTTCTACGCCACCTTTTCTAGGGAGGGGCGTTTCTTGTATTCTGGTTGTTTCTATTTGACACCACGGTGTATGTACCTCTTGCTGTTTGCTATTCACTTCTTGTCAGGTAACGTCATCGCACAATTCAAATGTTTTCCTTTTATTTTCGGCTTGATTTTCATGAATATCATAAACAAGAATAAGAAAAATTCATGTTTGTAAATTGAATAACACTATCAACCTAGTGAAGTTTCCGAAACTTAAACTTTTAAGTTTCAAAGTTACTGTTGACCAATGCGTAGTTAATTTTTATTATCTGCCAAAATCATCAATTTTGTTAGTAATTAGCTCTGGGGGGGGGGGGGATACTTTCGACTATTTTGCTATTTTTGTTCTCATACCATTCTTCGGCGGTAGTCACGAATTGTAGCTGAAAAGCATAAGATTTTACATTTCTCAAAATAATGGAATTGAAAGAGATTCCACTTTGGTGGTTTTGTATTTACACAATCCAATACATTTTGTTCAGGAAAATTTTGAAATCACCTCCGCTATTTTAAATCTTCAGCAAAGTCGAATAAAGTAAAAAAAAATCGTGTCACATGAAATGAAATGAAAAAGCTGATGTTTCTGATATGATAATCACAACCATAAATGTTATTTCAGAAGATTATAGATATGGTCTTCAACCAAATTTGGCTTGACTACCCTTCAAAGTTTGAAAAAAAAGTAATAATAATCATCAAGGTATGAAAATAAAAAATCACAAAACATAATCATCAATATTCTGAGAAGGTGTGTCTATGGGCCTAAAAAAATCAGTTAGGTACAAAATGATTTATGGACTCAAATGCCCGATAAGACATCATCATAAACAGTGGCCTGAGAATGTGACCTTGATGACTTATGGAATGATAAATTAATATAAAGATTGGCGAAAACACATAAATCGAAAAATTAAGAAAAGTGCACCAATATGGAAGACCTAGTAAGATCGGGAAGTTCAAGATTTTATTTCAATTTCCCCGGGGAATATAGAATTTATTTAACAATTTACAATTTAAACAACTGGTGACTGAGTCATGCGATTCTTAGAACAGTAGCTTCTCATTCTCAGGAGCTCCATGTAATCGTCGATAAAAACCACATGTTTAACGTTCAATCAAAATTAAACAGGTTGATCCAAAATAGAAGAGATTCCATTAATGATAAAATAAAATAAACTTAAACAAACGTAATATTGGTCACATTGTTTTAATAGCCTCAATGAACATGTTTAATATATGTATAGTAGCTCATCCCAGCTAAATAAGATTTTTAACTATTGTAGTGGCAGATATAGCTGACAAGTGATTGTACCTACCAAAGTATGGATGTTCTAGTTAAATTATTTGTATAATGAATGAAATAAAAGTTAAGTAGTACATTCAATATGTGCATATGATTCCATATAATGGTCACAAAACATCAAGTCGCCTATAAATAATAGTGCTTAGCGATATAAGGGTAGGTACTAGTAGTAAAAGCTCGTCTTGTAAAAATAATACACAATTTTAATGCATCTCACTGAATGCCATTCAACCCAATTTATTAATAAAACTGCTCATAATAGATGAAGAAGAAGAATTCAAATTATTGGCAGTGAAGGCTGCTAGTGATTTTGCCTTAAGATGTACGACTACCTACAGCTACAGTTATTCATTATCAAAATCAAGAGTAAAAATATTATAAGACATACAGAAAACTATCACAAGATCTTTGCATTACTATATAAAACTTAGTCACAGCAGAACCTTATAACTAGCAGGTCACGATAACATCAATGTATAAAAAATGCAAAGATCGTTACACTACATTAGAGGACTGTACGGATTTATAAAAATTATTCAACTCTTACGCCTGAAGAACCTGATTTATATTACTTTTATACAAATAACAGCTACAAAATAATTCACGTGAGAAAAGCATGCAATTGGCTATGGAATTTCTCAACAGCAATAAAATCTTGTTTTGGGTCATCACCACAGCATATGCATGCACCCTTAGTACAACTCTACGACTATGGGGATTCGCGCATCATTTTACTTCCCACACCAATAGGTGAGGAGAGTATTGTGATCGCGAAAATTTTCGATTTTGATATAATACGCTTTTTGAGCGTTTTATGATGTTTACATAACAAAAATCCACGTCACTCAATTACTGTCTGTTGGCGTTTTTCTACCCTCGTAATCTTAGTAACCGCTGCATGGATTGCGATGAAATTTGGGTAGCTATATGCTATGAGGCCTTAGTAGGTAATGCTGCTATACTTTTGAAAATCGGTACATGGGCGGCGGAGTAATTAGCAAAAAACGAAAAATTTTAAATACTCCTCAAATTTCGTTTTTATGCGTTTTAGAGGTTTCTGATCGTTTTCTATTTTTTTTGGAGTAGTAGTGAAATTAGGGTGGTTAGGGAGTGGGGGGTTGTAAAACTGAAAAATTTGTTGTACTCATAATAGGCTGGCTATTGACCTGTGAAAGAAAGACCTGGGGTCATAATTTACTTTTTTAGGTCCATCCGAACATTACCTGCCTATTACACAAACCAATGGACTTAGAATTTTCTAATGTATACATATACGAGTATTGCTTTAGATCGTTCTGTATTGGAAACCGTTAAATTGATTTTGTTGTAACTTTGACACAGTATTAATACCGTATCGAGGAAGGGAAACTCGTATGGTTTTTAGAAATCGTGTCAGTGGCGGCGCAGCAATAATAAAAAAAATAAAAATATAAAAACCACTCAAACTTCGTTTTTATGCGTTTTAGGGGGTCCTGATTGCTTTCTACTTTTTTTTGTTGGAGGTGAATTTGGGGTGGTTGGGGGGTTGTAAAACTGATTTTTTTTGTATTCATAATAAGCTGCCCATTGACCTGTGAATGAAAGACCTAGGGGCACAATTTATTTTTTAGGTCCATCTGAACATTGCCTTGTCTATTACAGAAACCAAGAGACTGTATGCATACATACGAGTATTGTTTTGATCGTTCTGCATTGTATAACATGAAATTGATGTTAATGGAATTTTGAAATAGTATTATTACAAAGGCGAGGATAGAAAACGCGCATGGTTTTTAGAAATTGGATCTGTGGCAGCGTAGTAATAATCAAAGAACTAAGAGTATAAAAACAACTCAAACTTTTAGGCGATTTGGAAGTTCCTGATCGCTTCGATTCGTCCAGTTGAAGCTTGCAGAATAAAAACTTTGTCATCTTACCTCCTATGGAGATAGAGAAAAATGAAAGAAACTATTTGCAAGATTTTTTGTGTTGGATGTTTTTTGCGGAAAGCGGGCGATAATTTGGTTGCAAGACGATGTCAGACACGCAATGGGAAATAATAAAACGGTGTCACCGTTATGTGTGGGAAGTACTGAGTCAATCGACTTGACTCCATTTTTTATTATGCGGAACATCGCGACCGTTTCTCGTTTGTGTGGTAAAAGCACTTCATTAGACCGATTCGGGTTATGAAAATTTTGTGATAGCAAGCATGAATTCCGGAATATATAAGATGAACCGCTGCGCTGCTATACGCCGTACAGGGTGAGTCAACGATAGATTCATTATCTCTTTGGAAAATTACAAAAAAAGGTGTATACAATAGTTATAAGCAACGTTAAGTTACACAGTTTAAAAAAATCGAGTATAATGCGTGACAAATATATCATATGATTTTTCAGATGGAACAATCTAGTTTTTAATTTATTTTTGGATTCTACATAAAGTTCCTTATCTTTTTTATTAACGTTAATTAATAATGTCAGTATTGTAAAAAATTCTGGTAGCGCCAGTGTTTCCAAAAATAATAATCTATAAATTGTCACAAGCGTTCTCTATCTAGAGATGGAAGAAAAAAATAAAGGAGTAAAGAAAAAAAGTTATATGCTACAGGGTGTTCAAGAAAACTCTTTGATATTTTTAATTTGAAAAATCCCTTTTATTTCAAATGGTACCCTTCAACTTTTGTTAGATATGACATCTACCTATTTTTGACATTTTTCGATTTATTTCGTATTCTTCATTTTTTACTCCTGGGGTGCATTCTATCAAACGATTAAAAACTGTATTGATTTATTGTTCAAAGCAGTAAAATCCCCATGTCAGCAGCCGTGAGTTAACTAATTTATATGCAGAGCTGAAACTTTAACGATGATTTAAATCTTTTTTGATCTAAATCTTTGAAATGGAAAGAGATTTGACTTTGAAATGGAAGGAAAACTTCCAGCGATTGTTGCTAAGAGTCTAATATCTTCAACAGGCAGTTTCACGTTTTAATGGTATAAAGCAGTACAAAGGACGATATACTTCTTCGGACCTAAAGTTTTCAATCAGATACCGTACAAAATGAGAGAGACTGGAACACTATTAAAAATTTGAGTAAAAAAATTTATCCAAAAAAAAACAATCCATCCATTCATCCAAGAATAGCTACTGGACACAAGATTTTTTTTCTGTAACCTTTTCTGCATAGCTACCATACCACCATCGCATTTGTCAGTTGTATATTATACTTTCTTTTTCGTTTTTCCCATACCTGTAGGTCTATTTTTTTATTATGTTATTGGCTCTGATCTGAGATCAATTGGCCAGTTGTATTGTGGATGAGACATCTATTTTTTTAATAGCTATGAATAAAATCATATTACATTTGTTATAGTTTTAGGTTACAGCGTTATTTTTAGTTTTTGTGTTCAAAAGTTATATAATAGTTTGTATGAACATTTCTTTTCGCTAGCTAATACAGTGGTCATACTAGCAGGTAACGGAATATAGTCCGACAATATGTGACACAGGTCTGTTACCTAATCACTGATCAATTGGCATTCTAATATAGTGTTGAGCAGTACCAATCTCGCCACATCTCCGATGAGGATCATTCTAGTTTTGTGTTAAGGGCTTAAGCAATGCCCACACCTCAATCTGCAGAGGGTTCTCACAAGTGATCTATTCGTTTCTCTCTTAAACCAGGACTCTTATGAATCTGTTTGTATATTGTTCCAGATGGATTTCTATGGTAGTGTTCGCTCCATGTTTCTTTCAGGTTCTTGTTTAACATATTGCTCAAGTCACTGTAGGGAATTTTGAAATTTCTGAGCGGTATTCCATCTGTAGGCGCCGTCTTTTCTAGTCTGTCGACTGTGTCATTATGAGGTGAACCTGCATGTCCTTTAATTCATGTAATTTTCACATTTTTATACAAATTGTTGTGGTTTTTAATCAATTCAATTATGTTCGAGATGACATACATAGTTGAAAGTCTGTTAAAACTATCGCACTAAACCAAATTTGATAGAGAAGTACAGTAGTGGTATATCAAGCATGCAACAGACGATTTTAGTGTGGAGATTAAAAAAAACTGAAGTTTGTCAAATATCGATTTGCGGGAACAAATTTTTTTCATAAACGAGTTACAGCAACTTTCACTTAACCGAAATGCAGTATAATAATGAATAACAAAAACGTATGAGCTGAAAAATAAACATGATAATGCTCGGTGTTATCATGTGCAGTAATATAAATCAGGTAACTCTTTATACAGAACAAGTAGAAAAATAACATTTTAACTTTCACGAAGCAAGAGAAATCGTTAAAACTCTGCCATTACATAATACAAATGCAACTGATTACTCTTACTATTCCGTATTAAATGTCTAATTAAACACAGCGTTTTAACAAATGCGATTTGAAATTGTAGATACATTACTGTTGTTAGTAGAAAAAACAATTTGCAGGTTTTCAGACACCAAATTCATATATTTCAATACATCTAAGCAAAATTAAGACATTCATAAAAATAAGGCAGCTAAACCGCATTATCATATACATTCAATTAAACAGTGGCAAGTCTATTTTCATTATCGTTTCATCCAATTTAAAGTTATCACAAACATTTTATCACTAGAAAACTGTTAACATTTCGATTACCATAAAATTAATTTTGAATTATCAAGTCTCCTTACAATTCACACTTATTCCATAACAAAAATAGACTGTCTTAAATCTGACCTTGTGCTTTATGTTTGTATACCAATCGCCTATACCAAGAAATCTAAATTTCGATTTAATATCTTAATAAATATATAGATACATTCCAGTATACAAAACGGTTATATCAATCAGAACACCTTTAAAAAGGGTTCCATAAATTGTTAATGCAAAACATCCGTTACGTTTAATTCTCTAATTTGAAGTAGACAAATGATAACTCTAATAAAAATCTCGTACTTCAAATAATTGTTCCTATTGTTTTTCAGCCAAACTTAATTGCGATTGGTCTTTAGTACGAATGAATAACATATTACCATAATTTTGAACATACATCTCATACATGTAAAATATATTAGAATCTTATCAATCTTCAATAAAAAAATAATCAAATATTCCGCAAAGCATTAAGAATCCTTATATTTTTCAAATAGTAATTATCACAGACAATCTTATAAAAATTTAATGATTTTCAATTTGAATAAAACCTACCTATTGTTTAGAAAACATAAAATGCTAAAAATAACAAATTTCACTTCATCACGATTTACTTCTGTCTCACATTTAAAGACACCAAAAATACCATATTCCTACGGTGACTAAGAAAACCTTTTTTTAGTTTGATACCTTAATATGAAACTGCAAAAGGTCGGTAATAAAGATATCATTTTATGATATTTGTACCATGATGCTTCTCGGATTATATATAATAAAAATTACATTAAAAAAGACTAAAACAACAGGTAAAATATGAATATAGTGTTTTTCCAAAACCTTCCCTAATGTTTAAAAATGTAAATTTAAAAAGACAAAAACAAACAAGTGAAACATATTTTTTCCCAAAAATTTCCCTAAAAAGCAAGGAAATTTGGTTAGCTTCATACACAAAATTGTATTCGTTACAATTTTTAAAAATAATTTATTTTTTCTATCCAAATTTTTATTCTCTGCAACTCAGTCTTTATCTGCAAATGGTGGTAAAGTGCGCGTAATCCGATAGAAGTCCGTTAATTGACGTGTTCACCATTCACCCAAAGATATGTTTTAATCATGAATTATAGAATACGAGAGCTGATCAATAACTAAAAATAGAAACTGTAAATGTAGGAAATTATTTGATTTGTTTATATTGTAACATAGAGGAGTGTAAAATTCAATGATTGGTTATTGGGATTGTCCTTCAAACCTTAAATACTTTAATATTTGAAGGAAATGTCTATGGTAGATCAAACGCGTTAAAAGTTGTCAAGTTGTAAAGAAAAAATAAAAAAAGAAAAGGCATCTTCATGTGCTTCCTTTATTATAAGAAAGCGTTTGACAATGTCAAACATGATCTCATATCATATCTGGTTTGGGACTTGATGGCAAGGATATAAGGCTTATCAGTAATTTGTACTGGAACCAACAAGTACATATTCGAGTCCATAATGCAGGATCAACAGATGATGTTGAAATACAAAAGGGAGACAAGGGTTATTTTGTTGCCGATGTTATTCAACCTATATGCGGAGAGACCATTTGCTGAGGCAACCTCATATAGGCCTATCAGCATCAAAATAAACGGATTTTCAATCAACTACATCCAATATGCAGATGACACTGTCAAACTAGCAAATAATGCGAATGACCTTCAAACTCTACTAAGTCACTTTAATAAGAAAAGGCAAAGGCTGGGTCTGACGATAAATATCAACAAACCTAAGTTCAGCAAATTTAAATATTTGGGATACATGATAAACTGAAGATGGGACCCAGATCATGAAATAAGATGCAGAATTGAACAAGCTAGGACAATTTTCCTGAAACTTGCTGAGAGTGTCCTGGGTCGATCATGTGAGAAATGAGAACGTTCTCCAGTGAGCTGGTTAAGCAGAACGAGAACTTTTTGAGGTTATAAGAAAGATGAAAATAGCTTACCTAGTACATATAATGCGAGGGGAAAGCTACTACTACTGCCTCCTGCATCTCATTTTTCAAGGAAAGATCGGAGGGAGACGAGGAATTGGAAGAAAAAAAGCTATCATGGCTGAGAAACATCCGTCACTGGACAGGAATAAGCAACTTCCAACAATTACAGAGGACCGCAATTAATAGGATCATCTGATGAGAGAAAGCATGGACGCCTATGCAGGGGTCTGCATGGCATCGTAAGAAAAAGAAGAAGAAGAACATTTGGCATAATCATGTATTAAGATGTCATAATTTTGTGTCAGCTTAACGGTTGATCTACGCATACCACACTATACCGCCCGAGGCGGATATTGGAATGTGATGGGCCCCTCAGACTTAAAATGTATTACTTGCAACATTATGTACATACTAACTCCATTGATTTCATACCGTCATGCTGGACACAAATGAAAAGAAGCAGCCGATCATTTAGCTAGCACCTCCTTCGTGGGACCAGACCCGGCAAATGAAGGTACACATGATACGGCGAAGCACAAAATCTCTAGACAAATGGAGCGAAACGTATGCCGCAGTAGGAGAGACAGGAATAGCCCATGCTAAGGAATTAAAATCGAATCTAAATTAGATGGTAGCTGGTAGCAGTTAAATATGAGTAAGAAAACATTTTAAATCCTTAGTGGAACTGTGCACTGGTTGGTCATTGCAGAAGCCACCACGGGGCCTGACAAATGTATTTTGGAATTCATTAAATGCACGTTTTTTACCTATTTCTCTAGTCAGTTAGTGAATAACTCTCGTAAAATGGGCGGAAGAGTAAGACATACTTAAAACTATTAAAAACATGTGAATGGTTTTCAAATGTATATCCAGTGCTATTCAAATTAGTGATATTTATACTTTAGTAAACAAAAAGAATCTCAAATATTCGATTCGTTTAAAACACAGCAGTGTAATCAAACAGGTAATAATAGTTTACCTTAGAATGGTTTACTAACTGTCTAACTAATTTTTCATAGAGACTAACAAAAAGACTCCAGTCATTAAAAACAACTCGACTTTTAAAGGGTTTTAAAATACAGTTAACTCAGGATTTAAATTGATTTACGTATTATGTAAACAAATAAGACATTTAACTGCAGCCGCCTGCAAAAGATATTTTAGGAAATATCAGTCTTCTCATTCTTATTTCAAGAGCCATAGCGCAACGCGAATCAATAAAAAAATAGTTAAGTTTTGGCAGCTTGATCATATGAAATAAACATCTCCATAAGTAAGACGAATCCAAAGAGTATTAATTAGGATAGTCATATCCATTTATATTTCAGAATTTTTCTGGAAAGTCAGGATTTTAACATACCGTTCCCTACAGGTAGAAAAAATATGCATTGTTATCTTCAAGGTTATACACAATATAATTTTCAGTCTTATCCAATTGTGACTATTGAAGCCAAGGCTATTTGCGGCGATTGCATTTACACTCTTTCTATGTGTTTTGTTTTTTAACAGTTTCTTCAGATTTTCCTTTCTGGTTGATTTTTTATCATTCCACAGGTTTTTGAAGTTCTTTTTAACAACAATATGTGTGTGACTAATATTATTTAACTCTAGATCCCTTAGATCCCAAAAAAATATTTTACGATGATAGCCAGTATATAACATTTCGGAGATATAGAATTATTTCAAAGTCAGTTTTGAAGGGAAATACTTCTCAACAATCATCTTGATAAATAACCACAAAAATCAGAAAAACATGTTTTTTGTACTTTGCTAGGATAATCAAAAACTCTGACCAGGAATATTACCGAATTAGCATTCAGCGCCGAAAAATATATCGGAAGCGGCTGAGAAGTTTTTGGTTGACTTAGGGCCGTTTGCACCGCTCACTCTTAAATCTGCGGTTTAGCTAGGACGTACCTTAGAGTTAATCTGAATCTTAGATTAAAGCGGTTTGCTGGGGTTCCTTTTAACGTAATCTTAGCTAAGCGAGCTTACAATTTGGCATCGCCGGAATTCTAGGGAATTTTAATTTGTACTTCTGAAATTTGACTTTTATGATTGGACGTATGTCGCAGGTGCAGCTATGTTTTGTGATCCCGTCCACTCTGCAGCCTCAATATACATTATATGTTTTGTGTTTGCATTTTCGCAATTCGCAATCGCAAGACGCAAAGTCGTTGATCGCAGGGCTCCGCTGAATAACTGTATTAACTGCTTTCTCAAAAAATTATTTCATTATTTGAACAAAAAAAATGGAGGAAAAAGATAAGAAAAGGGGATCAAATTACACAAAAAAAAGAGAAATCAACTCCAAAATATGCATGGCCAGTGAGCTTCGTTACTCTGACTCTTTGAAAAAAAGTTAATTCATCGAGCATATTGAAATGGTTCAGTCGGTCTTTAATTTGCCTAGGTATCCCTGAAATAATTAAATTCACTTCCACCCACTTGTCATCATCATGTATTATTAAATTATTTCTGAATAAATCCAATTGCCTTGCGAATATCGAAAAGAAGCTGAAAGTTTTTCAGGTTATATTACTAAGTATCACCTTAACCCAAAGAAATCTTCGGCTTAGTTTGATGTCACTCTAAGTAAGGCTTAACACAGATTTTGTGGACCGTGCAAACGAATTTGACAGTTTAAGCGCTACTTAAAGTTAAGGTTCACCTAAGTGTAACCGGTGCAAACGGGCCTTAGCCTTATTCTGGGTAGATGCCAGATAATGTCTGGCAACCTAGTATAGGATGTGGGGTATCCAGAAGCCGCATGTGGAGTATGGCTGTTGCGAGCATGCTTCTGCTGCAGGCTGGCACGGATGGTATTCCTCCAAATTTGTATTTGATCGACCCTACACGAGTCCCACAACCAGCGAAAGTCAGACCGCGGAAGGTGTCATTGAAATCTTCACAGATGGATCGGAGAAAATTAATGGAGTAGGCTGCGAAATATACACCAGAAGTCAACATAAACAAACAATTGGCCTATGGAGGAACATGCCAGCTCAAGCTGGCCAGCATAACAATAGCAAAAAATTATACAAAGGAACAGGAACTCGTGAATGCATCTACCGGCAACAAAATAATTATTAGCTGGATAAAATAGCACTCTCAGGCCAAAGGCAATATTTCAGCGGACCCTCGGCCCGCTCATCTTTGTGTCTTGCCCCCGGAGCTATGATAACACTGTTAAGAGAGCGCACCCACAAAGCTTCTAAGGCCGCGTAGGATGATATTTCTGGCTGATCAACTACTAAAGAGCTCCTCAGCTACCCTAGTGAGGAGGAAGCTAAATGCTACCTGTTCATGCCCAGGCAACACCTTACCATTAAGATCATGCTGTTACTAGACACTATCAGCTAAGAAAACTTTCTACAATATGAGGTTAAGTGATACTGATGTGAACAGGAAGATGAGAGAGTTGAGCACCTGCTGCGTGATACTCAGCTGTCCTATCAAGATGAGAATCCATTCTGGGTGAACGCTGGCCTTCGGTGGCTAGATTAAGGGGAATCTCCACACCTTTCTCACTAGGTTGGGATATCAGAGAATTCAGTTCTGAGGCATCCTTGGGAGGATGTAAAAGGAGCCCAATTATGCCTAATAATACAGAATAATGTCTGGCTAGGTAATTTTACATTAATTTGTTTTACATTGCAGCCTTAGTTACTTCCCACTCATGCTTAAAGAGTAACAAATTGTATCTTAACTCTTGACATATTTACTGAGTTTCGTGGAAAAGTCATATAACCTCAAATCTCTACGCAAAACACATGTTTTTTGGATTTTGACACACGAATATATTTATTTTGTTGGAAAACTCTGATGTCTAATGGCATTTGAAATTATGATTAGTTAAGTAAGCTGGTGTATTTCAAAGACCTTGAAATTCTTTTTATAAAAATAACATTCTAAATAATAATATCTCATTAGTTACTGCGTATCTGAATAAACTAATCGGAGCTTAGATAATAATATATGTATATTCGAAAATCTGAATTATTGTACGTATACTAGCTATTAGACAAAATCTCAAGTTTTAGATATATTAACGAAAATTTGAATTGTAGCACCCTATTGTGATACTTTTCGCAATGAATTGCAAGTAACATATACGTGTTATTACTTTACGCATTAAACGGTAAAGCAAAAATTTAAGAATCAACAGCAAAAGATAATTGTTCATGAATAATTGCTGATCGTTCTCCGAGAGGTGTGACTCGTTTATTTAATTAGTTATACCTTCAACAAAAACTGAGATAGTCCATATCTCTTTCGTAATAATTCGTAAAATTCGTTTTCGTCTTTAGTACATTACTGCTGCAGTCTTATTTGGTCTGCTATTTGCATCTATACAACAGATACAAATATGTGAACCCGTGTAGAAATATGGTATTGAAAATATTAAAATAACATTCCCTGATAAAAACTCAATTGATATTACCACTGAAATTCTGTTCAATGAGCACGCTCTCGATATCGCCAGCTGCTACCATTTGAAATTCTGGCCCTTCAATGGCGAAATCCTTGTCCATTTCATCGTAGATGGGTACTGCACAGCTACCATCTACAACATAAAAACGGAAAATTTATGTGCCACAATATTACGAATAACGTCACTATAAATGCTCAAAATCATTTTTGCTTAGTACATCATCAATAAGAAGAATTTTAGATTTTGATATAATATACAGGGTGTAACTAAATAAGTGTAAAACATTTAAGGGGGTGATTCCTCATAAAAGGATAGGATCTTTCATATAAAGAAACTTCATTGGAGCATCCCTTGTTAATATACAGTCCCTTAAAGGGGGTACGTAAAATTTGTTTAACAATTTTTTTCACAAGCACTAAAAAAGTTACAATATTGAAATTAACCTGACATTTTGTACTACCAAAAAAAACACTTAGCCAGTAATTTATTTGGTTTACCCCATGGTTGTAAGGGGTGGAAAACGCAACCCCTAAAATTTATTTCCAATGCAACTTTTTGTCTTATTATTTGTTTACCATTTAAAAATTTATTTCCGATAGTCTGCTTCATTCTAAACAAAAAATGTCTCTTTTGGGCAAAAAATCCAAGAGACAGAAATGAAACAGGCTATCGGAAATAAATTTTTGAATGGTAAACAAATAAGACAAAAAGTTGCATTGAAAATACATTTTAAGGGTTGCGTTTTCCACCCCTTACAACCACGGGGTAAACCAAATAAATTACTGGCCAAGTGTCTTTTTGTTAGTAGAAAATGTCAGTTTAATTTCAATATTGTAACTTTTTTAGTGCTTGTGAGAAAAATTTGTTAAACAAATTTTATGTACAATCTTTAAGGGGCTGTATCTTAACAAGGGATGCTCCAATGTAGTTTCTTTAAATGAAAGATCCTTTTTTCGATGAGTAATCACCCCCTTAAATGTTTTACACTTATTTAGTTACACCCTGTATATTTTGAACGTTTTGAACAATTGGCGTCGGTCTGTCTGATTTGACAGAATTTGAGGTTGATTTCATGTGGAGTAGGTAGTAATAAGAAACGCTGTATTTTTAAAAATCGGTGTAGTTGTGTCAGAGTTATTATCATAACAAGAAAGTTTTAAGACCTGCTCCAAACAATCTTTTCAGGCGTTTCAGGAACTCCTGATCATTTTTCTGTTTTGTTAGGAGGAGGTGAAAGTAGATTTGTGGTGTACGATGGGAGAGGACATAACTCCAAAATTGTGTGTACTTAAGAGTATTAATGACTCTTCTCATGTACTTTATAGCCCTGCCTATACATTACCTTTTAAGACCAATCTGTGAGTTTTCTTCCTATGCCAAAGAAGAGAGAAAGAAGTACAATCCTGATGATTTTATATTTTTTCTGGATACTAAATTTCTTAACGTGTCATACGGGTTTCTGAGCCCGTATTTCAGATGAAATTTGATATCAAATGATTTAGAAATTGTTCTAAAAACCAGCAAATTTGATATCAAAACTGCGCGTAAAAGTGCGCAGAAGAAGAATATGGAGTTGACATCTGTCAGAATTGGCGTCTGTCATAAGGCACAAATCGGGTGCGTTCCTTTCACGTGCGAGACAAATATATCACTTCACTTATTGAGATGAAAAATTCACGTCATATTTACATGAAAGTAAGGAGTTGGCTCACATTTTACTTCTCGCCACAAAACACTAACCTCTAAATGTCACAGCTGTAAATAAAGTGTAACATAAATAAATAAAGTGCTAAAACCGATATATTTTCACTGTTATCAGTAGATTAAGACAGAATCTCCGCAATAATAGGAAAATGTATGTATCAATTAAGGTACACTGTTTACTTGAAAACGATCGAAGATTCAGTTCAGTTCAATCAAAACGTTGTAATCTAAAATTATATAAACAATGGAAGCCTGAAACAGACCTTTTGGAGCGGTCAAGAGTATCGAGTTCAATCCCCAGCAGAAAAAGTCTTAATATCATAAATCAATTTAAATACTGCTGACACTTGGTATGTCTGTAATGTTGCTATTTGATCAAACTTGGGTTGCGATATACCTGTAACCCCAGAATATTTTTGAACATTGGATTATTGGCAACAAAAATTGTCCGAGCCCCTCCAAACATCCTTTTTATGCGTTTTAGGGATCATTTCTCATTTTTCCGAGAATGGCCAATAACGGTGGGCTTAATGGGAACACCATTTTTTGTAATCATAAAAGACTGTCGATTACAGTAAAACAATTATATTGGTGACATTCTGTGATAGTATTCCGTACAGACCTAACCGAATATTGCCCTTAAGACAATTTCAATAAATGCTGCACGAATTTTGATGAAATGTGGGGTGGGATATGACGTGGAGGTGATGACTTTTAAAAAGTATGCATTGGCGGCGGAGTAATTCGTAAAAAATAAATATCCGTAGAACCGCTCCAATCTTCACTTTTATGCGTTTAAGGGTCGTATTCTTAAGGGTTCCTTAATACTTGAGGGTCCCTTACGTAAGGCTCCCTTGAGTAATACCATTGATTAAAGTATTAAACGGGAAGATAGGTAGCCGCATAGGGAAACCGGGCGCTCGCAGTCTATCTCACTCACTCTAGTCTATCTCACTCACTCTCATAGAAAACACCGTCACCGTCACCTGGCGCCCTCTGGTACAATCTAAGAAGCTTCGAAAATTCCTGAATCCTTTATAAATATGCCCAATAGATGGAGCATCCAGCATCCAGCTATAAAAATACGACCTTGAAGTGCTACTGACCGAACCACCGACTAAAAAAAACCCGTCGATTCGTCGGTGGACCTAACATTCGAAATATGTTTTGTGTTCGGATCGGAATGATCAGCGATCAGCTGATAGCGGTTGTTGACCTTGTTGTCCGTATCCACCATGTGAAATTGAGGACTTTTATTTGTTTTTTACAATTTCTTGGACATTTTCACCATAATTGTTGTTGTGATGTGTTTTTTAAGGAACCTTTTTTGTCAGGTAAGCACATCTGTCAATTAAAATGATGTAATTCATGAGATAATGCATGATGAAAACTTGAATGCATATTGAAAACAGCAAAGAAAAAAAACGTTTATTTGCCAATTAAAGTTATCACATTCACTAGAGCGATAAATTTGCAGTATGCGTCATACTGCATCTTTGTCACTTGATACTCCAAAATAATGCATTTCTTACTTGAAATTTTATCTGTGAAGTACCTTTATAGAAGCATTGATTAAAATAAGTTAATCAATGATAGAAGTAATGAAGTTGTAGTGGCCAACCTTTGGTGGATTATGTTAAAGTAGCAAAAACGTCCATTCGTAGGTAATAATTGCTAGTTGTATACCTATGTACATATAGGCAAGTTCAAGGAATGGATCATTAATCTTTTGACATAACCTAAAAGTTGAGTTTCAGGAACAAGAAGAACATTATATTATGACTATTCACTTCTCTATTCAAATAATAGGCACACTATTTCAAAATACTCTATTCAAATAATAGGCACACTATTTCAAAATGCTTCCTTTTTGTCATTATAGGTGTGGAAAAAATTCTTCAGCTTCCCAAGCATTCGAGGCAGACCGATACCAGGAGGCAAAGAGAGTGCTGACTTTCTAGAAAGTAGATCCTGGTATATTCCACATACTGTGTATACTAACAGCACCAATAAATGCTCATGTTATCTATCTATATATTTTTTAATAAATGGTGAAGAAAAATGAATTAGGTATTTACATTGATTAACCTATTAACCCTGTAAGTATGCATGCTGAACAGTATTTATCTACTGAGTAGAATGCCTTTTTTAAGAATATATTTTATTTCGATTTTGAATATGCTGAGATATATATATTTCACTGCTTTAGGAGAAGGTTTTATTATGTGAAGTTGAGAGGATTTTTTCACAAACCTACCTAACCAAAATCTGCTCTAATCAGACCTGATGGGAATCGAAGAGTTTAAATTTAAGTTCTGATTATTTTTATGAATATCCAATGATTAAGAATGAATATAAAAAGATGCTAGTTTTAGATTTAGCAGCTTTCTCCCAATAATGTCATGTTTCGCTTGAGCGTCCCTACTCAAATACCCTTCGTATGGCAGTGTCGAGAGATATGAAGACAAACAAAAAAAAAGTAGCATCGTGAAGATTATTTTTATGTACAAGAAAGCTGACCAATTTTTCTAATCATCATTCTGTAAGCTGACTATCAGAGAGATATTATCTTGAACTTGCATTTTTATTCTATTAAAGTTTATATATTTTGTGTGTTTATGTATGTGTATAGGTATCATGTATTATCATTGATTAACATATTCATGGTATTATGTATACATGTGTACATATGTATTTGTCAAAATCCCTATATAATTTACATAAGAGTAATTGTCTGTGCACATATTTTAATTATGTTTATTCAAAACAAATTTCATGTCTGATGTCACTGATAAATTTGATTTTAAATGATGTTCTTAATAATTACATTACTTCATAATTTTAAATGTTATTATTATAATTAACGGTAAACGTATCGATGAGGTAATGCAACAGGATACATTTCAAAAATTTTATTATTCTAAATGAACAGTTGAATCTTTCTTTACAATTTTTGTTTCATTTAAACAACCACAGATAATACATCTCGGGACTGACATGCTGAGTTCTTCATTTGCCTTCAAAAACATATCAGCTGTCTGCCAGTTATTTCATTGAAGTGTCATTATTAAAAGCTTTACTGTCCTTCACATGATACCATAATTATGTCACCTTGTTTTCGCTCATTTATCTTGAGCATGTTTCCATCAGACATTTTTCTACCTGAAATCTGTCTGAAAAATGTAAACGCTGAAATGCTCAATTAGTTCCAGCAAAAATGGCTTGTCTGCCATCATACCCACGAAGCAATTTTTTTTCTTGCTTCACCCACCACCTACATTAACTAATTAGGTCAATTTTTGTTAGTTTATTTTTCTGTGCCTGAAAAAAAGCAGGAAAAAAATAAAGCAGATATGATTATGCAGCTTCACTTCTCGTGAACATGCTAAGTTACTGATTCATCTTGAGTAATAAACATTAGTAGTCTGCAGGTATTTCCACTGAAGTGCCATCATTAGAAGCTTCACTGCCATTCACCATGACACCATAATTAGGTTATTGTTTTAGCTTGTTTGGAGCAAGTTTCAATTGGACATTTTTATACCTGAAATTTGTGTGAAAAATGTAAATGCTGATATGCTCAAGTCGTTCCAGCACAAATGACTTGTCTGCCATCATACCCACAAAGCTAACTTTTTTCTTGCTTCACCCATCACTAACATTAACGTGACATAACAATTAGGTCAATTTGTGTTAGCTCATTTTTCTGCGCCTGAAAAAAACTCGAAAAAAAAATAAATTGAAGCAGATATAATTATGCAGCTTCACTTCTCGTGAACATGCTGAGCTATTGATTTGTCTTAAATAATAAACATTAGTAGCTGCAGGTATTTCCACTGAAGTGCCATCATTAGAAGCTTCACTGCCATTCACCATGACACCATAATTATATCATCTTGTTTTAGCTTATTTGGTTGGAGCAAGTTTCAATTGGACATTTTTATACCTGAAATTTGTGTGAAAAATGTAAACGCTGACCGGCTCAAGTAGTTCGAGCAAAAATGGCTTGTCTGCCATCATACCCACGAAGCAAATTTTTTTTCTTGCTTCACCCACCACCTACATTAACTAGTTAGGTCAATTTTTGTTAGTTTATTTTTCTGTGCCTGAAAAAAAACAGGAAAAAAATAAAGCAGATATGATTATGCAGCTTCACTTCTCGTGAACATGCTAAGTTACTGATTCATCTTGAGTAATAAACATTAGTAGTCTGCAGGTAAAATTAGACCATTGAAGAAAAGACTCTTTCTGCTGATGCATTTGTGCTGGGCAGACAAGTATATAAGTTCAGTCAAGATACAAAAGCGTTCTGTTTGAAATTGTTGTGGTGGAATGCCCCATAGGCTTAAGAAAACTGCAGAGTATGGTAAATGTACGTATTGCTTCAAAGTTTTTACTGTTGTAGATGAGTAATAGCAGGCAATAGTTTGGTTTCAACGGTATAGGTACTTACCTGAATTATACTCATAAGGCACTGCGTGTCTGACCAAGAATTTTTTTGTATCTGATCTCTGGATATTGATCTGTTTGAAGTGTTGTTCGCAGACACCTAATTGTTTGGGCAGTGGCTCAGGCTTTCCAACATGTTGGAACAAATTCACATTGCCACTATTCTTGATCCAAATATCACGTATAGCTGTAGCTTTTGGGAAAGCAAAGAACGACATCTCTGGATTACGAGTTTTGTTGTTTGGACAGTTATAGTAATAACATCTGTAAACCATTTTGCTTCCCGAAATCGCGAAAAATTCAATGCAAACGATGATAAATCGAAATCAATATAATCAATCAATATTTTTTTATCGTGGTTGATTCAAATTTTCCAAATAACATCGGAATATTAAACAATTGAAATATGACACTGACATCAATATGTCAAATGTCAAGTTGCCAATTTCCAACGACGGCGACAGGCGACACCTGGAGTAGATAATAGTAAGTAGCGTTGATAGATGGTTGGAAGTAGGGTACTTTATTCGTATCAAAGTCGATGGTTGTTATACTATCAAAGTTGTATCAGTAGAGGTACATTTGTGCTCATATAGGTGGCGGCCGTCCAGGAGAAACAAAAATTAGGCGCGCGATCTTAGTATCTGGTTGTCCATCTTCCCGTTTAATACTTTAATCAATGGTAATACTCAAGTAATGAAATGTCAACATGACATTTCGTTGCAGTCAGGGTGATTTTGTAGGTTAATTTTGGAGTACGGTGTTGACAGTTTCTGTCACTTCCGGAAAAATGTCCGGCAGAAGACACGAAATACTGGCACAAAACAAAAAGACGTAACAGAAAACATCATAATGCGTAGGCATAGGCATAACAAATTAACTTATATTTGAAATATGAGTCAATTTGTTATGTTATGTATTAAGGGACCCTTAAGTATCAACTATGAATACGACCCTAAGAAATCCAGATAATTTGCTATTTGTTTCCAGAGAGGTGAAATTGCAGTGGGGGGGAGGTTGGAATTCAAGAAACTCTAAAATTGTTTGTATTCTTAGAGAACGATTACGTTAATAAAAATTACTTCGATTGTATTTTGTACTTTACAGACCAGAACATCGCATTTGAAGACATAGATGTGGACTTTTATAATTGTTTGATACACTTGAGCATCCTATAAAATGTGACTTAAAAACGAGAAGCTTGGTTGTAATGAAATTTTTACATCTTATTACTACCATAATAAATTCATGAACTTTGTTTTTAGCTGTGTTAGATGTGCCTGATTCAATTCTTCGTTTTTATGAAGGATATACAGGGTCCGGCACAAAGGACCGACGTTTTTGAAACGGCTAGTACCCTTCCCTTATCAAGGCGAGAGAGGTGGGGGTAAGGAGAGGGGGGGTACGGTCCGACTCGTGAGTTTCTAGCATTTCTGATCACCGCCATGCCAATGAGATGAACACGAGATTTATCATTCATGAACAAAATAATTCATTGTGCAGTCATCCGGACGTTCACTGGGGCGAAGTTCAGCATCATGTTGCCCAGCAGGTCGAGCCGCATTGCGACAAAGGGCTCGTCGAACGCGTTCCACAATTTCAGCGTTTCGAACCATTCGTGGGACTCCTGCTGGTCTTTTGTTGACAGTGCTCCACGGGTGCGAACTTAACTCCAACTCAATGAAGGGTGGTGTTTCGTATAGGGTTCGACTCCGAGTAGGACTCGATTCCGATGAATGTTGAAGTGGGGGTGAAGCTCGCGTTGTACAGCCGTGCGGACAAAATTGTCGTACGTCAAAACGCGGTGCTCAATCTTCCACGGCCCCATGCATGGCCGACTCTACACTAGGCCGGAGCCTTAGATGTGGCAACGCCGCTTAGCTGTCAAATAGTGGGCCGGTTACCGTGGGCCGAACGGCGGGCATTCCGCGGAAAATTTAAATTGTTTTATAGATTCAGAATAATTATTACATTTTATATGTATTAGAGTTCATCTCGGTTGATAAATTAAGAAAAATACTTTTTGAAAAAATAAGAATGGTGAAAAATGCCAGTAGTATCCGTACAAAAATGTACATGTATTTAGATTTAGAGATTTTCCCTTCTGTCGGACATTTCTTATTTCCATTAGATTTCCTATTTTTAGTTTTGCCAGTCTGTATTTTGTCTTGAACTGTTTCAGTGTAATTATTAATAAAAATATTTGCTACATTAACAACATTAATTCAAGCAGAATTTCATCAATTTGGGGTTGATTACATGAACAAATGTGTCTCAAATAACAAACTCATCTATATGTATATTGATGTATTCTTTTGCAATTTTCATTAAAGCTGCTTTGTGCAATTTCCCAAAACTTACTTTTATACCTATTGGCTTGAAATCAAAATTTTAACAATACCTATTGTGAATAAGGACTGTAATTTGAGCTGTATACTCGGATGGAAGTGTTACGCCTACCAACTGTATGTATGTATTTAATATACCTATCAAATAATTATGTCCTTCATGTTCTACCTATAATTTTTGTAATGACAAGAACATTTATACAAGCTGATATTTCATCAATTTGTAAAACAATGTACGTCTCCGAGAATAATAAACCCTCTGCAACAGTTTTAATGTAAGGCATATTTTCTGTCAGGTGCAATTCTTAAAGAACTGCAAAGTTTTGTGGAATATTTAGGATGGTGGTAAAATTGGCAACTTATTCTCTCTCACAAAATTGTAAACTTCTTTGGCTGGACATAGAAAAGGTTTTAACATTAAATCAACAGAAAACCTATTTGAAAATAGTGTGCCAAAATATTTTCTATTTGAGACCAACAGGGTATTTTAATGACAGTGGTAGAATCTAACTCAAATCACCCACAAATTATGATTTATTGATTTAAAGGAATGTCTATATTCATTGATACTAATACCACCTACATCTGATGTCTGGTTCATCGTAGACAAACACTACAAAATAAAAATAAACGCAACCTGTTTCCTGCTGCCACTTCCACTTAAATGAACACTCAATTTGCTTTGTAAATTTTCACTTCAGCTAGAAAAATTCACTATTAGGTCACTTTGGAGCCATTCTTGCTGGTCTTGATTCCCTTCACTATGAAATCTTTTCGTAGGTGTGCCCAGATGTGTTCTATTCAAGGTTCTATTAGAACTGTATTTTTCTGTGATATTTCGGAGGTCCAGAAAACATTGTAGGTACCACATTGTGCTTTAAAATAGGTCTAATCCTTGGAAGTGTTTGTAAATTATTGTCTTTATTCTTATAAATATAACCAGCCCTTACGAGGAATACCTTTCACCCACTTTTGCTCGTCTTGAGGAAAATTGAACACCCTAATATGTCCTTTATTGGAAGCACAATTGCTAGTGCAACCTGGTACTACACACTTTGCAGGCATCTTTTTATCTTTATAGTTTCGTTTGTGCAGGTAAATAATTAAAAACACATTCAAATCACCTTCCAATCTTCTTTTTTACTCTGGAAGATTACACTAATGATTTAAAAACAAATAAAAGCTGGGTCCAGCTCGGCCCGCTATTCAGTGTTGCCATATTTCAATGCTCCGGCCTAGTGAGTAGAGTTGGCCATACTCCATGTCAACTGGTAACCAAATGGTAAAAACTCCCGTGCCGAACCTCTCTCGCCTTGATGGAGGAAGAGTACTAGCCATTTCAAAACGTCCTTCTTTTGTGCCGCGCCCTGTATTTGAGGTTTGGAGATGATAGGGATCGGAAGAACGCCAATGTTATTTTGATTAATTTGTACTATTTCTCATTCCGTAGATATTTTTTAAATCGGAAACCCTCCAAATTAGAATTTTAAGAGTGTTAGAGTTGTCTGACCATCATCTTTTTTGGGAGGTTAATTTTGAGTAGGGAAGGCCATTTGAAAATGACTGTTCGCTATCATATGCAAATTTGATTAGTTAATAGATATAATGTGATTCGAATCAGGCAGTGCAACATTCATAATATGAACTTAAAGCTGAGTCAAAGAACGATTAAATGATATATTTGGTTTGTGTTGTTGTACGGAGCTGAAGTCTGAACACCGGAAGCTGTTACAATCAACCGTCTGCGAGCATTTGAAATGTGGCTACATAGACGCATGCTAAGAATACCATCAGTGGCTATACAAAAAAAATGAAGCTGTTGCAAACAGGGCAAATGCAGTTCATGAACTTTTGGCAGCAGTTAAACGACATACATCGATCATGTTCTCAGAGGAAATGTTTACCGGATTCTACAACTTATAATGACGGACAAGATAGGGCATAAGGGGCGCAAGAGCATCGTGATTGACAATGTCAAGGGGACCCGGCAGGGCACAATAAAAAAATGTCAGCCGGTATTGAGGGAAAATCGGGGTAGTGGGGAGAGTAGAGGAAGGGAACACTTTTATTAGTATCAACAATGTATGAGAAAGACGGAGCCAAGCAACAACATTCCTTTAGGGAGCCAATCGAAAGTTTAAAAAATAAATAACAGGGTTTGGGCCTTAAGTATTAGGTTCAACGCTGAGAGGTACATACACACTTACCCTCATTGAGTCCATCGGGCACGCTGTCTGACCGTATCGGCTGTCCATTGAGGAGACAGTCAGTATTGACGTTGTATGTAAATGTTTCATCCGAGTTCAGCGGTGTGGACGGGTATGAACGGGAGCTGGCAAAGCCGATTTTCTGGCTACCACTGACCGACGGTTTACCGCCCGTCGAGTTGCAGATGAAGGGTAACGGAGTACTAGGCACTGACCTTGATGGGACGCACTTTACCTGCATGATTCAGGAAATTTGAAAAAATATTTTTTATAGATTATGTTATTCCTCCTAAATAATAATGTTTTTCAATGCCCCCAAAATAAGCTTTTGTTTCAAAGATGATCTCTTCTCATTCAAGACTCACCGTTTACCGTATATATAAAATTTTATAAAATCAAAACATCTAATTTCATATGTATGTCCTGTACCCATCTAGCCTTATTGGGGCAAGTTTCGAATCAAGCTGACACACAATCCTAAACTTCTAAAAACTGTTTCAATAACCTATGTAGATTTTTGATTAAAGGGTATTGATATGTTTTTAGGTTTCTCTCTTAGGTTGTGGCATCGCGACTACGCTTTCTAACCAACTTCTCGACAATGTTTGTGTCATGCCCATTAACTCTCGCAACTTACTTATGATCTCGTTTTTTTAAACCTTTCATGACTTAATTGCAAATTGACAACCTAATGTCCTAAAAAATTGAAAGTGGTCATATTGTGTTGCTGACAGTGGTTGAGTCATTGGTTATGTAATGTATTATGTGTATTTTATACACGTCAAATGGTAAGCTATTTTCGCTGTTCTTATGGCTGAATTAATTAAAGTAGAAAATAGCATAGTGAATCTCAGTGAGTGAAGCATAGATCATATCAAATCGCGCTCTTAACTAGGAACAAAAATTCAACAGTTTTTGAAGTGATTTATTGTTCTGCTGCACTGGGAAAGACTTCTGAACAGTTCGTGACTATCTACCCGAGTGGAATTTGCTGAACAGGACTCATATTCTGAGAATACGTAACTGAATAGTGCTTTGAGACAATTTGGTGACATCTGCCAATTTCTGTCACCACTGGCCTATTTTCGTTGTTGGACGTAAAATATTTTTTATGATAAACTCAAGCTAGAGAGATACTGGAAACACAAGCCACAAGGAAAAAGGAATTGGATTTTTGTGGGAAGACACAATCAAACCAAAGATTACACGATACACATACGGGAACCACTAATTAAGAAATTGCACGAAAAAAAAAGTTATTTACAAAGGAAAATAGAGAAGCTGTAATCAGTTGTAAAGTTGTAATCAGTAAATCATTCGTTGACATCGTTAAAAATAGTCCAGTAGCAGTAACAAATAGTGTAGAATAAAATAATACTATTAAAGGTGTCCCAACATCGAATATAACTTTGGAACCAAAAGTAACAACAAAAGCTATTGATAGTACAGTAGAACCAGGAAATACTGTTGTCATAAAACTAAATGATAAAAATCAAACCTGTGCACCAACATACAAAGTATTGAGCAAACATATGTAAAAATCATGCAAAGATGAATATTTCTATAAAAAATTAATGATCTCAAAGATGGCAGAGGTGAAATTTCAACATCGAGATGTTAAAAGCATCCTCCAAAGACTAAAGACGAAGGAAGCTACTGGTCCTGACCAAATTCCAGTCATTGTACTTAAACGCTGTGCTTGCACTATTCCTTGCAAGCAATTCAAACGATCGTTATCAGCGAGGCGTGTTTCCCGCTTGATGGAAGGTTGGTTGCGTACAACCCATTCTTAAGAAAGGCAAAAAACCGATCCCACCAACTATAGACCTGTGGCTCTTCTCAGCATCATATCATCATATCTAAGGTTATGGAGACAGTCATTAGCACACAGCTCCTGGAATACCTGGACAACAATAACATCATAAATTATCGCCAGAATGGCTTTCTTAAGCACAGGTCCACGGGAGACCTCTTGGCCTAGGTCACTAACTTGTGGAACAGAGCAATTGAGAATCATGGCGAATCCCGTGATGTTGCACTTGACTTATCGAAAACCTTCGACAAGAGTATGGCCTGAGGGACTTCTGGTCAAGCTTGCTGCTTATGGACTACCACCTGGCCTGCGCCAGTGGCTGAATAGCTTTTGAACGACCGATATCTGTTTGTTGTAGTCGAACAACGAGCTACTGGAAATAACATGCAATCCAATCTACAGCTTTGCAGCCGACAGTACATTAATATCATGCATGGAACTAGGCAAGCCACTAGCCACTATCAACCCAGGAGACGGTATGTCGGCGACAGCAACATGCCTCACAGATCAACGTAGATATCAAAACAATTGGCGAGTGGGGATTAGTAAATAAAGTACAGTTCAACGTACAGAAAACTCAGGCAACAACACTTACAAAGAAGTCTCACGTTGGCTTACCAACTATGGAAATGGCGTGTCTCCCAATAGTCGTCAATATTGCTAAAACGGCATCCCAGAAGCTTGGAGTTTTGTTCCGCTGTAGGTAGCTGTATACACTAGAGCAACTACTGCTGCTCTACACGGCACAGATCCGAGCATCGCTGGAGTATTGCTCCCATGTATGGGGATGCGCTCCAAATCACTTTCAAAAGCTTCTGGACACTATCCAGAAGAGAACAATTAGACTAATGGATACGGCTAACCTCACAAAGGACCTCCACAGTCAGGAACACGGAAGATGTTCGAGTGAGCTCTCCCAGATAATAACGCCAAAGGCCGTCCAAACGAGGAACACTAGAGCGGCCCTGCGAGCTCATCCTTATCAGGTCGATGTCCCTACTCCCCGAACCAGTTTCCTTCAGCATTCCTTCTTTTGGATAACTTCGACGATATGGAATGAGCTGCCGAGGAATTTGTTTCCCGACGGCTACATCCTGCATCGTTTCAAATCTAACATGCACCGACACTTATCGACACTACTACTGGTGGTCAAACGGTCGGTCACTGGGTCTCGGGGGGTGATGGAGGGGCTTGTACCTCTATTACACTAAAACCCATGAGAAATGCCCACAGTCTACCCAAGATGAGCACCAACAAGCCCTACTTCCACCTCCGTCGATTTTTTCGGCAGGTGTCCGCTGGGGGTATGATGGTAAGGCATCATATCGCGAACGGAAGGGGGCGAGGCGAGTATCCGGCGTTATAACCGGGGCAAAACCAGCAGGATTCTGGGGGGGGGGGGGGCGACCCGTGCCGAGGAGTGCATGGCGGTAGGGTAGTACCGTCGCAAACGGAGCCTCCGAGATACCAGGCGACCTCTCGGAGTAACCAGCCTTGCATCCGTGCAGGGGGCACCGCGGATGTCGACATAGTATTTCCTCCACACTCGTGGGAACAAGTATGGAATCAACAAATTTAAATATAAAAAATAATGGTGATGAAGCTCTGCACAAGCAGGTGAGCAAATCGACCACAAACTGGGAAGAGATCGAAGACCCTTTTAAACGCAGAGACTCCCTAAGTAGAAGTCCTCCAAGGCCAAGAAAAGGCTCGACCAGCTCTGTGAGCTCAGTAGCGAGCCTTCCAGCACATTCTTCGCCAAGTTGTGCCAATTTGGAGAGAAGAGGCTCGTGCGGTAGCGCACTTGATGACAAACCGTCCAAGAGGAAGAGGGCAGAGAGTTTTTGGTCACACGCAGTGGGTAATAAGGAAGAGATGGATGACCTCATTCAGAGCCTAGTAGCGAAAGCACGAAAGCTTGAAGGGTATTTTATCCAGATACCCAACACTAAGAAGGAAATTAAGGACCTCGGAACAGACATCCTGCGAACGGCCTTTAAATTGCTCCAGCTCAATGAAGATAGACAAAGGAAAACAGGTGCTATTACTTCAGTCAACGGAAGTAATAGGATAGACCAGAGCACGCAGACCGAAACAGTGGAATGCGCAAGTAATGAGACACAAACGGAAGCTACGTGGCCCAGGCTGAAGTGTGAAAAAGACCTGGCGCTCGAACTAACGGAGAAGATGGTGAGCCACAGAGACCAATATGAGGTATTCGCAAGTATTGCGGAGAAACGGTGGCCACCCCTGACCTACAGGAGTACGCAGGAAGTTGTGGGAAATCCAGTATGGAGGAATCCTGATGGTAGCGATTTAGTACTGTGCGCTGAGGCCACACAGACCTACGACAAAGGAGTCGGAGAGCTATTTAAATTGAAATATCCCGAGATAGAGAGTCTAGGCGTCGAAGGAGAGGAGACCGAAGGTGTCTCGTACATGAAGTACGAGACCAACATAGTAAAAAGTAAGGGGTCAGTACAACAGACCCAAAGCTTTGTTTACAAGGTGCTGCTTGACAAAGATGAAAAGAAGACGTTTGGTAACCTGCAGAAGATGAGAGAGGCCATCTTGAAAGAAAATAGACCAGGAATCGCTCTGCCAACACCGGACATGCGAAGGAAGGAGAGGCTGAGGAAGCTACTGGAATATGTATTTGCAGGAACCGAAGTAAAGGTCAAGCTGTATGTACCCCCAAACAGACAAGGTGTGGCTGGAGAAGGCACGCAGCTTGCGAACTTGGAACAATCAAGGAAAACGCGGAAGGGGCGCAATACCGAGGCCATTATAGTTGCAGCGGAAGGCCTGACTTATCAGGAGATCCTGAGAAAGGTCAAAGACGACGCAAACATTAAAGAGCTTGGCGTAACAGTAAACAACGTTCGTCAAACAAAGAGAGGCGAACTTCTATTGACTGTGCCCAAAGCTACTGGCGGGGCGGAACAGCTGAGACAAGCCATTGGTAAGCTAGAGGCCGACGGAATTTCTGCAAGGAGAAGTGGCCATGTTACCCTGCACGTACGCGGGATAGATGGTATCACAACTTCGCAGGAGGTAGAGGATGCCATACGTGCTGCTGTTTCAGACCCACACAAGGAAGTGACGGTCAAATCACTGAGACCAACCAAGAACGGAGGTCAAGTGGTAACTGTTTTGGCATCAAAAGAGCTGGCGAAACAACTGATGGCTGCAGGGCGCATTAAAATAGGAATTTTAAGATGCATTGTCCAAGAGCGCATCAATGTAAATAGATGCAGCAGATGTTGGGAAGTCGGGCATGAAGCTAGAAGGTGCAGCGGTACCGACAGAAAAAATCTCTGTCTGAACTGCGGTAAAGAAGGGCACAAGAAAGCAGACTGCAAGGACCTTGCTTGCTGTCCGCTATGCAAGATAGGACACCGGGCCAACACCTATGCCTGCCCAGTATACAGGAAAAAGTACAAAGCCCTCCAAGCTTACAAGTTAAAGACCCAAAAGTCAACGGAGTCAGATGGTGACCTAATGGAGCAGGACGCTTTACAAACATCATAGTAATGACCAAGTTTCTCCAGATAAATCTCAACAGGTCCCGCGCTGCACACGACATGGCGCACGCACTGTCGATGGAAAGGGACATAGATATTATTTTGACTTCAGAACCCAACAGGAAAATCTGTACGCAGTCCACATGGTATGCAGACAGCAACATGGATGTTGCCATTTATCTGAGGAATAAACGAATCATGCCCAAGTATATCGACAGAAGGAATGGCTACGTGAGGTTAAGGCTGGAGGACATGAGCATCTACTGCTGCTATTGTTCCCCTAACAATCGAGTGGAAGAATGTGAGCGATACCTGGAGATTCTTTTCGAAGAGGTTGTGCAGACAGGAGGCGGGTCTATAATACTGGGGGACTTAAACGCAAAATCCGTAGACTGGGGATCTCCGACTACTGACAAGAGAGGAAGAATCTTATGCGAATGGTTAGCGGCAACAAATATGGTCGTCATAAACGATGGTCTTACACCCACTTTCAGTAGGAGGGGTTCCCAGTCCTTCATCGACGTTACGTTTGCCACTCAAGAGATGTCCAGAAATATTTCCAACTGGGAAGTGGTACACGCAGAATCACTAAGCGACCACAGATATATTTACTTCGAGGTCAGCACCAAGAACCCAGCGGCAAAGAAGTCCGGTGTCCATTATACTTCCTTTGTAGACCTGAATCAATTTAAGCGGAGCCTTACGACGCAGCTCGAAGATACACCAGTCTCCAGTGGCATCACCGTGGAACAGTACGGTAAAATAATGAAAAAAGCTTTAGCTGACAGCACTGTGAAAAGGGACAAAAACATCGCCAAAGTACCGTACTGGTGGGATACAGAAATCGAGACGGTTAGGTGCATCTGTATCTCAGCACGTAGGGAGCTGGCACGTTGTATGAGGAAGGGAACGGTAACGCCTGCAGTGGCACATTCTCTGCAAGATGCCTATATATATCAAAGAAGAGGGAACTAAAGCGCCTTATATGTGCAGCAAAGAAGAAGCGTTGGAGAGCTCTGCGATAATCTTGAAAACGACATCTGGGGAGAAGGTTATCGCATAGTTACGAAGCAACTGACAAGCACGGCACCCTCTTACAACGTAAGCGATGCAAGGAAGGTAGAAATAGCTCGTGAGTTGTTTCCTGCTAGACAAGACCGTTGGCAGAAAGAAACTCTGGAAGAAGAGGTAGAACTTTTCAGCACCGAAGAACTGGAAGAGGCAGCTCGGAAGCTTAAAAGAGGCAAGGCACCCGGCCCCGATAACGTCCCTCCGGAAGTTATTCAGGAGATAGTCTCCCATGCGCCAGAGCTTATGCTGAGCTTGCTAAACACACTCCTGACGAAGCAGTTATTTCCTGACACGTGGAAAAGGACAAAGGTAGTTCTACTGCACAAAGGTGGCAAGCCACCGGAACTATCCTCATCCTACCGGCCCATATGCTTGTTGGACACGGTCGGAAAGCTGTTTGAAGTCATGATTCGTGAAAGACTTCAACGTATACTGGATGGAAACAACGGGCTATCTGAATACCAGTTTGGTTTTCGCTCAGATAGAGGTACCATAGACGCGCTGGAGACTGTGATGGAGATCGTCGAGAAGACAAGGGAGAAATGGTGTGCACTCATAACCCTCGATGTCAGAAATGCGTTCAATGCGGCCTCATGGAAAATCATCATGCATGAACTTAAAAAGCGTGACATTCCCAAGTACCTGCGAAACATCATCAGCAGCTACTTGGAGAACAGATCGATTAAGGTAGCCAAAGAGATTCTTCCGGTCACGTCAGGAGTTCCACAAGGATCTGCGCTGGGTCCACTGTTGTGGAATATACAACGGTGTGTTGGAGATACGTTTACCCAGAGCCAGAACTATCGGGTTTACAGATGACCTGGCTTTAGTAGCAACAGCAAATGACGACCTAACTCTGAGGCGTGTCGTGAACGGGGCACTGGAGAACATAGATCAGTGGATCGAAGGTCACCATCTGACACTCGCTCCGGAAAAAACAGAGGCAGTTATCCTTCGCGGAGACAGAATAAAGAGGAATAATGTAATATTCCAGATCAAGGGTCGGCAGATTGTTCCAGCAAAGTCTCTGGTCTATTTAGGCATCCACATTGACAATGAGAGATGTTTTGGCATACACATCCAAAAAGTTGTTGAGAAGGCCGAAAAGAAAGCTGCAATTCTATCTCGCATAATGCCAAACATAGGCGGACCAAGCAGCAACAAGAGAGCGGTTCTGAATGGGGTCATTCAATCTATAGTTTTATATGGTGCCCCAGTGTGGCAGCGAGTACTCCAGCGCAAAAAATACAGGAATGCACTAGATAGCCTGCAACGAAAGTCACTATTAATGGTGGCAAGTGCCTATCGTACAGTGTCGACGAAAGCCCTGCAAGTGATTTCGGCAATACCACCACTGCACCTTCTGGCAGCCGAAAGGCAAGAAATCCACTCGTCCACTGGAGAACTGGTAGCAAGACGCCATGCTGCTCGAGAGAAGACGATGGAGAAGTGGCAGCACCTATGGACCGAAACCACTGAAGTAGCGCAGTGGACCAAGAGGTTAATACCAGCGATAGGGAAGTGGGCGGAATGTAGGCACAGAACCACGTGTTACTTCCTTACCCAAGCGCTGTCGGGACATGGCCCTTTTCGAGCCTATAGATTCAGAATAGGCAGAGCTGCAGATGATACCTGTAGACATTGCGGAGAGACCGATACGGTGGAGCACGCGATTTTTGTATGTGCTAGGTGGCACAACTACCGCAGTGATGTCAGGGCTGAAATCAACAGGGACATAACCCCAGACGACATGATCCCAACTATGGTGGCCAGTGAAGCAGCATGGAAGTGTATTCACACCATGATCCGCAAGATACTGAGCGCTAAGGAAACTGAAGAACGGCGTTCTATCGACTAGGACGTCCAACATGAATTGCACCACGCATTACCTCGCCCTGCATTGCGAAGAATGTCGACCCCGACGATACCCGGTGTAGGAAGAGCAGAAAAACGTCTTACAGACTGTATTCGGGTAGGAGCGCCATGGAAACCTCGTACCGAGATAGATGAGGGGTAGGGTGTTTTTTTAGCGGATGAGAGCTCCGTTCGCCATACGACTGGTGTCAGGAAGAGATTTTTTCCCCTACCGAAAAAAAAACTACTACTACTACTACTACTAATTTCAACGGATTCATTTCACTCACATTTTTTTTTTTTGTTTGAGTTAAATTGTTTTTCAGTAGAAAGGAGAATTTTTCGAACAACATGAATGAAGTACTATGGGAAACTGTTTGACACTTTTCTCGACTGAGCTCTTCATGATTTATTTCGAAGAAAATGCAAATAATTGAACATCACCATATTGTTTTTACAAAACAATAGTATATGTAATTTCTATGAATTACTGTCCTTACAGGTCTGCAGTAAAGAGAGATATCATTCATACAGCGTGGAGTGGAAAGGAATGGCAAACATATTAGAGCTATACTTTCCGGATAGATTTAGACATTTCTAAAGCGTCAATTGTAAATTCAAATTGTCAGGTGTAATTTATACCTGTCAGTTTGAATTTACAATTAATGCTTTAGAAATTTAATTTGATGCTTTTGGCACTACTGCTAGAAATGGTATAGTATCCTGCGAAATTGGATCTTACCTCGAAAGGCGTAACGGCATCAATGCTCTGCGACCTCACGGACCTGCCGGCCGCCACTGCAGCTGTCGGGAATCTCACATCGTTTCTGACGTAATCGCTCAGATCCATGTTGTTGTTGATAAGCTGGATGCCGAACTCGTTCAAACAGGAATTGTTGGCGGTGATATCAATGTTGAATAGATCGACGTTATCACATTGTGGTTGATCTAACGCGGCGGCGTTAAAAATTCGTTTTGCGTTATCACCATTGGATTCAGGTAGTGGATTGATATCTGGAAAAGCAGTGCTCGTAGTTGCCTCCTCCGGGGCTGCTGTAGATGCCGTTGCAGTAGTCGGTGGATCGGAGATAAATAACCTGCTGATTGGATCTGGAACCATTTGCTGGAGCGGCACCGATTGCGACCTTGAGAAATGAAAAAAATTAAGTTTATGCACTTAGTACTTCCCACACATTACGGTGATACCAGTTTATTATTTTCCCATTGCAACCAAATCGTCGAAAGCGCGCCCGCAAGAAAAAAGAGCCCATTATGAATACAAAAAAAAAAATAGTTTTACAACCCCAATTTCACCCCCTCCCAAAAAAGTAGAAAACGCTTAAAAACAAAGTTTGAGGAATATTTGAATTTTTCTGTTTTTTACTAGTTACTCCGCATCCCATGCACCGATTTCCAAAATTATAGCAGCATCACCTACTTTGACCCAACAGCATACCGCTATCAAAATTTCATAACAATCCATTCAGCAGTTACTGAGATTACGAGGCTAGGACAACACCAACAGACAAGACAAACCTACAGACAGGCCGACAGACATTGACGTAGATTTTCGTTATGTATACATCACAATACGCACGCAAATCGAAATTTTTCGCGATCACAATACTGCCGTCAACTAACGGGGTATGGAGTAAAAGTGTATTAGACCGCTATTTCTATCTTTCGCAGGTCAATTGACAGTCCCTCATCATTCCTCAACCACTCCAATTTCACCCCACCAAAAAAAAAAGTAGGAAATGATCAGGTACCCCTAAAACGAAGTTTGAGCTGTTTTTATATTTTCCGTTTTTTTATTATTGCTGCTCCGGAGCTGACACAATTTCTAAAGCGGCGGCCACACACAGCGACTTGCCTGCACGGTATAATTTGCGCAAACATCATTCAAGTAAGCTCGCGCAAACATCCATTATTTAAGAATTCGGAAACTGACTATTTCATTTATAGGTGCTGCTATGCTTAAAACTGAACCATATAGTCACACACACAGGCTCTACCGTGCAGACCAGTTGGTGCAAGCCAAAATTTTCAGCAGACTGCACAAGCCGCGCTTTTCGGTTTGCGCGAACTACCGCCTTAGCGTCCACACGCACCGGCTTCCCAATACAAACTGGTTTGCACAAGTAAGTACGAGGTAAAGCATGCACGTATGGCCGGGGTTTAAAAACTACTCGTTTTCCATCCTCGTCAATAATACTGTGTCGAAATTTCATAAAAAGCAATGCAATAGTGTCACGTTACACAATACAGACCGATTTAAAGCAACACTCGTATGTATACACAAGGAAATTTCAAGTTCGTTGGTTTCTGTAATAGGCAAGACAATTCCGGATGGACCTAAAATGTGTATTATGCAGATAAGTCTTTCTTTCACATGTCAATGGAAACCCTATCATTGGTGCAACAAATTTTTCAGTTATACAACCCTCCACCCCCCAATCACCCCAATTTCACCCCCACCAAAAAAGTAGAAAATGATCAGGAACCCCTAAAAGCCTAAAACCGAGGTTTGAGGAATGTTTAGAATTTTTTGTTTTTTTTTCAATCAACCCACCGCCCCACCCCACAGCATATCGCTTTCCAAAATTCATCACAATCCATGCAGCGGTTACTGATATTATGAGGCTAGAAGAACGCCAAAAGACAGACCGACGGAAATGAGTGACGTGGATTTTCGTTACGTAGATATCATAAAACTTCCAAAAAACGTATTATCTCGAAATTGAAAATTTTGCGATTTCAATACCTATCGGTGTGAGAAATAAAAGGTTTACGTATCGGCCCAGTGATGAAGAAATTAACTAAGCGCAAAGTAAATGTTTGCATTGAAAGCGAATCTTTCAAGGTTATCTACATGGAAAATGTCTGATTCAGGGCCGGTTTCTCAATGTACAGATAAAACTATCAGTTAGGTAGCTGCCAGTTAACGACAACTGTCAGTTAAATTTGTTAGTACCGTTTCTAAAACATATATTAACTGTCAGATAAGATTTTCGTGAATTCGTTCAGATTGGTACGCCTGAACGACCATCCCGTGACCATGAATATATGTTTTATTAAAAGATAAGTGTATTTTGTGGTGTGGTATGTTTTACGAAATATTAAAAATGTGTTTTGTGGTATGGAAAGAAGTTTTGGAGTTTCATGTTTCATATGTGTTGGCCTAAATACGTATTGTTTTGTGAATTTATCTTTATGTTATCATTTTAACTGTAGGTTGGCAGTGGTGGTGATAGTGTCAGTCAAAATATCCTAAATATCGTCTATGTAGTTAAATGGATTCAACTTTAAGATAAAAGTTTAACCTTCGATTGTTTAAACAATTTATCCAACAGCTAACTGTTAACTTCCAGTTAAGATATTTAACTGTATTGAGAAACCGGCCCCAATTAGAGGTTCTTAGCAGTACCCAAGGGGGCGCTTGAAGGGATTTAGTTCTCTCCTTCCACAAGTTTTTTTGCGCCCTTATATGTATAATAAGTTTATATTTAATGACAACTGGTTATTTAACCCAATTAATTATTTAAATTAGTTTCAAATACCCATGCTTGATGAAACATTAAAGATTGAGTGACCTATGATTTCTATTCGTTGGGAGTATAGCAGATAATATTATAAATAAATATATAAATATTCGAGAATGGTTCTTGATTTTAATTTGTATTTGCTATTTTCCTTTCAATTAAATAAAAAACCGAAATGGGTGTATTTTTTGATCCATAACGGTGCGAACTAAAAATGGTATCTAAAACAGTGCACAATGATAATGCAATTCAAATTAGATATTCCGTTTCGTTTTGCATATTCTTAGTAGTTCGCTTATTCAGGGTGTTATTTGAAAACTTTCCACCACAGATTTATCGAAAACCACTGATTAAAAGAAAAAACGCCGAGACGCGTCAAAAGAGTGTCAAGGGCGACAACTTTTTAACCAAAAACTACTTCCCCCTTGTATATTCTGCACCCCCAGTTCAATCAATCCCTTTAAAATTTTAAATGACGAGGGGTGTTGAGTAATAGCTTATTTTAAAGGTGTGCCGAAGTCCCTTATTTTGAGGTTTGATTTTTTAAATCGGTCGATTCGTTTTCGAGAAAATTAGAACAATCTTTATGTATCTTAATTTGTTCAGATAGGAAACAAAAACACACGAAAATACCACTTTTTACAGTAATAAGTGTTCAAAATGTTGCCATTTATTGGCCAAACAATGATATAGGCATGTTCAAATTTCTGACAGACAGTAGTTGCAAAAACAGTGGAAATGATTCCAACTTATGGTGTCCAAAATCAATGTGCTCGGCAAACTGCCGTTCCGATTAACGCCACACATCCTGGGAAGATAACTTCGCATAGGTATGTTTTGGACCTTGTTACGAAATTTACTCAAACTGGGCCTGCTGTAAATAAAAAACGGAAAGTTCTGTTTGAAGCCGCTCAAGTTGAAGTTTTGGGCCATTTTGGCATACATCCTTATACTTCATTATGCAAAATTGTGGATCCGTCAGACGTTTCATTTGGCGCTAAGTACTAAGCTCCATAAATGTTATCCATTCAAAATGAAAATAGAGCAAGAGTCACAGGCGTATACAAGGGGGGGGTAACAGGGGTAATTACCCCTCCCAAGATTTTCGAAACAAAAACACAATTCAACTTTGACTTATTTTATTTGACTTATTTATTTAAGCAATTATCGCACTGAAAAAAAATTTGCAGTAACTAAATTACAAAAGGGTTTGTTTTGCATTATTACAGTGATGCATATCTAATATATTCCCATTGTTACATAATCAGTTGAATGTCCTATACCACTCGGTAGCTTGTCACAAAAATTTACCTAACTCATTACTACCTGTTTTGAAAATTGCACCGATTAGAAAAGTTAAAACACTAATTAAAAAAAATGAAGTACGTGTTGTGTCTACTAGGGTACCTGACTGTTGAGTGTTCTGGATCGTTTAATTTTGTATGCTGTGCCAATAAAATGTTCATGGATGATACGTATTACATATTATTTGTATTCCGTGAAATTAAAATTGATTAATGCATCAATAGATTTTTTATTTTATCTCCCTAAAATATCTGACACAGTGATACTCCACTGTTTCACTTCCTGTCTTCTTTTTCATTTTAATACTATTATCATTTTCCTTTTCTCTTGCATCAACGTCCTTCACGAAGGTATTACAAAAAATGGTGAAAGCACACATAACTTCATGCCCCGCTACCCCCCCAAGACTGAGGTCTGGATACGCCCCTGACAAGAGTTAACCGAAGACAATTTCGATCGGCGAGTTGAGTTTTGTGAACAAATCACTATAGCGAATAATGGTAATACCATTCATGTAAAGGGTATCTGCTCACTGATATATGTACAGGGTGACCTAATAAGAATGGACGCCGGCAATATCTCGGTAACCGTTAATCGTATAACTTCGAGCAAAAAATATTATTAGGTAAACCGGCTAAGAGAAATCGCTGGAAATTATTTTCAGGTTCCGCAAGTGGCCGCTAGGGGGCGTAACTGTTACGGTCAATCAGAAAAACGGCTTTTTCTCAAAAAATATGCAAATAAAGGTATATTATAAATATTACCAGCATGTAGAGTGGACAATTTTCGATTTTTTTTGTTAACAATTTTTGGCTCTATCTTGCAAGATGTAGTGGTGGGGGAACGTCAAAGAAGTTTTTATTTAAATGGCAATAACTTTGGTATAAGTTAACGGAATTGAACAAGCTAGGTCTTATTTGAAAGAGCTATTCTTACCTAACAATCTGATGCATACAATTTATACAATTTGGCCTTGACACAGTAGCTAGAGGGCGGTATTTGACCTCATAACAATTATTACGCATTATTACGAAAATTTCAAATGGTATGCTATATATATTTTAACATAGATATATAGAGGACAAAATTCTTAAGGTGGTTCGTCACGTTTTCGTCACGTTTTATAAACGGTTTATATTTCCAGTAATAGCTATTTTTTATCGATGTTATATTGTCATGCCTTCTAAGAGGGTGTATTTCGTTGAATGTATATGGTTTTTTCGAGGATTGTGGGTATTTTTTGTACTAGATTTCTTGAATTTTATTTCAATAATATTTCAAAATATAGCGATACTAGAACTTTCTAATTTTGTTCTTATAATTAGTGACACAGTATGTTCCGACTGACGCTAAGTTTTTTTGAAAAACTTTATTTTTCAAAAAGATACTTTGCTTAGTTTTTTAATTTATTTCTTTTTACGCCATTTCTGAGCGTAGTACAACGCAATCGTAGATATTCAATCAAATAAAAAAAAACTTTTTTTCGATATCTCTAATAATAACGGAAAGATTGATGAAAAACTATCAAAAAATCGGTTCCGACACGCCTCCCACTGATCCGTCCTCCTTAGAGTGAGACAGAGAACTTTAGGCTGGCCGATAACAAGAAATAACCGGCCTTGTTGCCAAACTGTCAAAGAGAAGGATATTCCAGGAAATAGTTGCTGGAAACGTGTTTATGAGTTATGCGGATATTATGTGATAAGCGATGTTACCATATATACATTTGTCTACATAATATATTCACATAGCAATGTACGATTATACTATACCTGTGCAACTATCCGCGTGCCATCACGGTATCTTAGATGAATAGCTAAAGCAAATGATATATCGATTCAAAAAATGATACATGAATTAGGTTTAGAATGTTATTGTGGCTTCATAGCAAGTTGAGCGGTGCCCCAAGGGGCAAATAATAAGAAATCATAGTTACTTCCAGGCGAGTTCTTGTTTGAGGGATGTCTTGCGTCGCGTCGCCGCCGCCCGGCGTCGGCAGACGTATGGCGTGGAGCGGCACGATAACGCGCAGCGGCCGGCGGCGCGACGGTTTTCGCAAAGCGTTTGAGGTGAAGCCGCTAAGAGTGACCCGCCCATAGGTAACCCTGGTGGTTACAAAGCTGCCGCTGCGGACCCCTTTTTTATATGTAGAGGTAGTGCTGTATACCACAGAGATAATTCGATTTTTTCCTTGCAATTTGTAAATACTGAGACATATATATTGTCTTCTGTCTTCTATTCTTCTCCAGATTATTTATTTAGTTTTCTGGAGACTGTTCTTCAGAGTGGTTGTTATTAGTGGTTTGTCTGCATTTACCCGTAGTTCGCCTTCATTGTTTCATTGTTGCTTCATTTGTTGATCACTTGTTTTATTTGTTACATATGTGTTGTATTGTTGTTGTGTAAACGCTATCAAAATCGGTCCGGTAGCTAGGTACTGAAATTATGATAATCATAATACATTATAATAGTTCGCTGATGTTTGTCTACATCCACGTCCACAGGTATATCTTCAAAGACAATGGTCGAGTGGGCCTGTTTTTTTATCATAAGTTCTATGTGAATACAAAAATGGTTGCAGCTCGCCCCTCAAGCAATTCTCCCAGCGATCCTAATTATTAATATGCTCCTTACCGAAAAAAAACTAAATATTATTAGAAGCCCCTAAAACGCTAAAAAAAAGAAATTGGGAGCTGTTCTGGTAATTTTCATTTTTTGCATCCGACAGAAAATTGTAGCAGCGGTTACTGAGATGATGCGAGTAGAAAAATGACAGCAGATAGATATAGAGGGGCAGACCGACTAAATCAGTGGCATTATTCAATTTTCATTATGGCGTCTAGACTCCACAAAACGTCAGAAAACGATCTCGATACGAAAAAATGTTCGCAATTACAATACTTACTCATCTCACCTGTGTGATTGTGTGGAAGTAATAAGTAGTAGGTAGGTACCTATACAATATGTTCTGCTAATACCGCAACTGTATTTTGCTCCTACGGCCCATCACCAAGCATCTCAATTCATTTTTTACCTGGCTACATAGGTACATATTTTCAAATTAGGTATTCATCATCTTCTTTGACCCATCAGCCAAACAGCCAGAACTTTCATTTTATAAATTCTTAAAAATACTAGGTACTAATATTCAATTTCATTTTTAACCACATATCACACCCTGTAAAATGTTTTCAAATCGCTATCGTACATAACCAGAATAACCGTCAACCTTATATCTGATCAAATTTTCAAACTTCCAGCAAAGACATACATACATACCTACATTGAAAAAAAATTATCAATAGTAAGGAAATACCAATTATCCGAAAATAAGATACACAAACCCTCCTATATAATGCCCACTTGCGAAATAATACAATAGTTCCTAAGCCTAGCCATTCCCCAATTCAAAGTTTACAGATTGCTCATATCGACAATCCTCATATCCATCGTCGCCGTCGTTGGCATATCCCAAATGATGGAATGCGGACCGCCACGTGTGCTGTTGCTTCAGTTGCTTGGCCTTTGAGGGACAAGCCGACAAATTTTTTGTTGACGGCACGGGTCTCAGATCGGTGTCCACAAAGGTTATCGGACAAGGGGATCCCGTCGGGTGGTTCTTTGAGCATCCTTGGCAACATTGCTGTCGGGGCCATGGCTCTTTTCTATAATTCCTTCAGAAAATAGGAGGAGCTTCTAAATAATGCTGGGTTGTGTACAGATGCTGCCCTCTCGCGGATTTAGCTTACTAGACAACGTGATGAACCACGTTAAAAAGTCAGCGAAAGTTTCAACCTCCTAGCTATTTTCAAACCGGAGATATCAATAAAACAAGTATTCTGACAAGTGTGCTGTGACTTCCAGAAACAATTGCCGCCCTATAGGGTTATAGCCTCCGTCAAATTGTTTTAGTAACCATTTCATAGATATTTCTCAAGTAATAACACCACAAATCATATTTTGACTTTCTGAAACAACCACCAGGTGGCGTAGTAGGCGCCAACAAGTGCGTATTCAATTTTTATGATAATGGAACTTCCAAAAGGAACAAACAAAAATAAATTACAGTATAAACTTAATTATTATTTTAATCACTATTAAAAGTCAATTTGAGCTGATCACAAAGTATTATATGAACTCAACAAACACCGATACTAAGAAAAAATCAATGAGAATAGATTTTTAAAATGTAGTCTGATTAAAACAAAACAATGTGAAATACGGTATACCAACCGGGATAACAAAATCAACACATAAACACCAATTCTCTCGCGGATAGTCAGTGTCGCCCTAGGTGTTCAAACTGGCGTCCATCGTTTTCGATGCACTTTTGCATTCTTTCTTTCGTGGATAAAACGGCAGTTTCCAGTTCAGCAACTGTAATCGTTTGCATAGAGTCCCTTATACGTTTTATCATGTCACTTCTTGTAGTGGGTTTAGTGGCAAAAACCAAATCTTTAACTCTACCCCATAGATAGAAATCGAGGCATGTTAAGTCCGGTGATCTCGGCGGCCATGGAAAGAGTCCGCCCCGTCCTATCCATCTGCCAGGGTACTTGGCATCTAAAAAATCGCGAACATTCACCGCGAAGTGCGCTGGGTAGCCATCGTGCTGGAATAGCATGCGTTGTCGAAGAGCTAGTGGCACTTCTTCTAATAAAATGGGTAATTCTTCGCTCAAAAATCTTAAATACGTATCACCATTCAGTGGATTATCAAAAAAAAAAAATGGTCCGATAATTTTTCCTCCTAGGATTCCGGCCCAACAATTGACGGACCAACGACCTTGATGCTGGACTTCTCGCATCCATCGTGGATTCGTTGTAGACCAGTAGTGCGTATTATGCATGTTTACAGCCCCATCACTACGGAAGGTAGCCTCGTCTGTCCACAATATGCGAGAAAGGAATTGTGGGTCTTCCTTTATCATATTCAAGATCCATTGACAATGGTCTAGCCTACGATTATAATCTTCAGCAGTCAATGCCTGGTGGAGGACTAAATGATACGGATGAAACCTGAAACAAGAGTGGAAAAACAAGTGTGGAAACAATTTGATTCAAACGGATATTACCAGTTTTCTAGAAAAGGCTTATGTGAGGTTTATAATATCGTGATTGGTTTTACAAAAACAACAACTTTTAAAAACCAGCTATCGTTAAAATAATAGTCATAATTTATAGCTTGTTAACATGTGGTTGCTTACTTGTGCTCCTTAAGGATCTTTTAGACAGTACTTCGAGTTAATCCCAAGTCCTGAGCAATATTTCGACTACTTAAATGAGGATTAGATTCGACATAAGCCAGCACATTGATGGTATTCTCTTCGGTGCATCCCCTACCTTGTCTGCTATATACGGGAGGATGAACGCTTCCAGTTGTTCTCAGCCGATGGATCACTCTAAGAAATACTTTCTTACTGGGATGGCGTCTCTCAGGATGTATCTGAGCATATACTCTTGCAGCTACCGTAGCATTCCTCTTGCAATCAAAATAGACACCTACCATGTCAAACAGTTCTTCGTTCGAATAAATCATTTTATTCTGGACACAATGCACTGCAATATCAAAATTTGAACGAGAAGAACAGACAAGAACAATAACCCAACTTATTGACGTCTACAGCAGCACCAATTGTTTCTGGAAGTCACAGCACACTTGTCAGAATACTTGTTTTATTGATATCTCCGGTTTGAAAATAGCTAGGAGGTTAAAACTTTCGCTGACTTTTTAAGAATTTTGTCCTCTATATACCTATGTTAAAATATATATAGCATACCATTTGAAATTTTCGTAATAAGGCGTAATAATTGTTATGAGGTCAAATACCACCCTCTAGCTACTGTGTCAAGGTCAAATTGTATAAATTGTATACATCAGATTGTTAAGTAAGAATAGCTCTTTCAAATAAGACCTAGCTTGTTCAATTCCGTTAACTTATACCAAAGTTATTGCCATTTAAATAAAAACTTCTTTGACGTTCCCCCACCACTACATCTTGCAAGATAGAGCAAAAAATTGTTAACAAAAAAAATCGAAAATTGTCCACTCTACATGCTGGTAATATTTATAATATACCTTTATTTGCACATTTTTTGAGAAAAAGCCGTTTTTCTGATTGACCGTAACAGTTACGCCCCCTAGCGGCCACTTGCGGAACTTGAAAATAATTTCCAGCGATTTCTCTTAGCCGATTTACCTAATAATATTTTTTGGTCGAAGTTATACGATTAACGGTTACCGAGATATTGCCGGCGTCCATTCTTATTAGGTCACCCTGTACATTTTGTCTAACTGGATTTATTAATGAGTATAACTGCAGGCATTGGAGCAATAAAAATTATCATGCTTTTGAAGGAGGGCTTAAACAGTACCCCCAAAAAATTTATGTTCGGGCAGGCATTTTAAGAAACATGATTGGGTCAATGTTTATTAATGAAAACTTAAATGTAGACATTTATTTGCGTATGTTGGGAAATACCATCAATCCGCTTGCCACTGAATCCATTGTAAGCCAATTCGAAGAGGCTGGAAACTCTTTACTTGATGAGGCTGAAATCTACTTCTAGAAGATGGCGCTTCTTCTCACTATGTTCTTCCGGTTCGGCAATGGCTAGACGTGTTTCCAGATAAATGGATAGGGCAAACAGGGTCTATAGAATGGCCTGCTAGGTCTCCTGATTTGACGCTATTAGACTTTTTTCTATCGGGCCATTCAAAATCTATCTTGCTTAGTTAGTCCCCAATCAAAAAGTCTGGATGACCTTCGCACCGTCAACGCATCTTCGAAAGCAGCCATGATATCCCACAGCAAGATTTTGCAACTGTCCGTCAGGCTTATTACAATAAAAAGTGATATTTTCGTGTTTTTTTTGTTTTCTATTTGAACAAATTAAGACGCACAAAGATTTTTCTAATTTTCTCGAAAACGAATCGACCGATTTTAAAACATCAAGCATCAAAATAAATGACTTCGACATACATTTGAAAGAAGATATTATTCGATACCCTTGTCATTTAATTTTTTAAGGGGATGACCTTGCAAGGCGGAGGGTACAAGAGGGTGAAGTAGTTTTCGGTTAAAAAGTTGTACCCTTTAGAAAATATTTTGACGTGTCTACTCCATGGATCGGTGCTAGCTCCTTTGTAGTCCAGTGTATGCTATGGGTGCTTGGCGTAAGACGAAATCTCTAGAGCATACAGAGATAATCTAAATAACCTCTTTGGGCCTTTGGTCATTTTCGTACGTAGCACCATTAGCGAATTACGAACAGAACATTTCAATGGCAGACTGATAAATAAAGATATAAAAGTCAATGCAGACGACAGGTACCTCACCACAATAAAATTTGCAGTCTAGCAGTTCCGTTTGACAGAACACAAAACTTGCACTAAACCTTAAGCGAAGAGCTACATAATTCAGAAGTGTTCCTGTACAATATGTTTTCAGTCGTAAAGGGAAGACCGTTGTTGCGAGTTTTGAACTGGCCTACATTTGCAGGCTCGGGAAAGATATCACCTGACAGACCGCGCCACCAATCCTGCGGGTACGGTCGCCAATTGACTCCGAGACAGTCATGTAAGATCTTTTGAACTGTTGTCATTCTAATTCCTAGAGCACTCCAAATAATTCTGTAGGTGACTTGGTTATCATCCTCAATCATCTGCCGATCAGCGACAACATTTTCATCAGGAACTAAAGAAATTGGCCTTCCTTCATGAGGTTTGTCACCGAGAGAAACTCTCAGTTCTCAAACATGGGACTTTATTGTGCACGAAAACTTTCACGCGTTAAATACATTCTAACAAAGAGTTAATTTTGAAATTTCGCAAAAAATGAAAAAACCGACTGGCAGCTTGAAATTATTCTGTCAGACTAGAAAAATTGGACTGCTTTAGGCCTCCCTGATATCCTTGACTGCTTGAATTATGTGAATCGAGATATGGAGCAGGTGAAGATTCTGGGAGTTTGCCTTGATAAAACTCTTAGATGGGGCTGTCAGGTTGAAAAAGTTTGTGGACAAATGAGAAGTAGAATATTTGCACTAAGAACATTGGCAAATAATGTTTCTGTCCATATCTTAAGAACAGCTTACTTTGCTCTTATTCATCCTATAATGACAAATGGGGCCATGCTTCCCAATGGAAGAGGGTTTTTGCCCTGCAGCGAAAAGCAATAAGAATTATGGGAGGCTTGGGATATAGGGATGACTGTAGGGACACGTTCGTTAATCTCGGCATCCTTACATTTCCCTCAAGCTACATCCTAGAAAACCTTGTTTACCTAAAACGTAACTATGCCAACTACCTAACACATAAGGATATACACCAATATGACACAAGAAATAAACAAGATTGTATAATAAATTACTGCAGGGTTAAAAGAACACAAAACGGCCCAAATTATTTAGCAGCAAAGTTCGTCAATAAACTGCCAATGTACATAACAGAACTACCAGAAAAACAATTTAAAGAGGCATGTAAAAAATACTAATTGAAAACGCTTTCTATAGCTGTGAAGAATTCCTCAACTTTGATCTCAATACTTAGTGAAAGTTATTTTTTAATATGTAAATAAACTTGTCCATTGTCCAAATTTCAATGTCTATTTTAAGATTACCAAAAAATTTAATATTTTGATCAATTTTTAGTATTCAATCAGACTGATAATATTTATTGTATATGTGTATAGAATCTATCTATACCTATGTATTCATATATTTTAATAATCATAAGTTGACTTGCATAAACACTCAGTGTATTTGATGCCAATAAATTATTTGTATTTGTATATTTGACTAGTTAATTAATACTGGAATTTGTCATTTAATTTCAGACATTTAAGAACATAATTATTTATTTCGACTAGAGGAGTAGCATGTCGTTGGTCAAAGGAACATCCTGACCACCACAGTGGAAAACCCATTTTCATTTTGATATAACTTTTGAATTATTGCGAAATAAAACAAAACAAAAACAGTTTTGTTATAAAACTTATATATGACCACTAAAATATGTTTGTTAAAAAACCCAATTTCGAAATTTTTCTTGAATTACTGATTCGTGATATCTTGTTCACATAATGATTGTAGAATTTATTAAATTATAGTACATACCTGCTTGTATTCACATTGTTGTTGAACAGTTGAGCAGCTTTGGACACATTCTGGCAATTTGCATAACTTGGGTTGTACGCCAATTTGCTGTTGGACTTCAACAATTTTTGTAACATTGGACTCACAGGTGCAGACATTGGCATATAATTGCTTGTACTGTAATCACTGGGAAGGTCTAAGCTCAGTTCTCTTCTCACTTTAGAGGGTTTCCTAGCTTCAGTTTTCAAAATACCCATATTTTGATGAGAGGGCTTGGATTTGAGAATCGGAGTATCTCTTGGACTAACAAATGGACTAACAGTTGTACTGGAACATTTTGATTGGACCCCTGCAATACAAAAGAAACCCATCAATGAAAATTTGTTCAATATCGAACCTCACTTGTGTCACTAAAATGAATACTGTACCCCGTTAAGGTACGGATCCATAATGAAACTTTTTGATGACATTTCTGTGTCAAAAGTTTCGTAGTGGAAACAGTCGTCAGACACATGAAATTTTTTTATAATGTTAATAGTCTCATGAAATGAGAGATTCCATGAACAAGTCTCAACCTGTACACATGATAGGCGTCGTGTTTCATATTCATACTTATTTCACTTGCTGCACGTGAGTAAACGATGTTGTCTCTGAAACAAAATCATGCCACGAGTTTTGGTAACGTTTGGAGACGAATAAAAAGCATCAGTTGATGGCATTGCGAAAGTAATGGAACCATCCGCCAAGGAAGTGAATGATAAAATTCAAAACCTTAGCTGTCAATTCCACAGTATACATAGTTAATTGGAAAAACCAAAGGCGGTCAAGTTGAAGGTAATTTTACTGTAACGAAAATTCTTATAATATCCTGGTTGGACCGTGAGTTATACAAAAAAATTCATGTTTGTTTATAGGTAGTATAAACTGTTCAGAAGTAGCTTGGTAATGGTTGCTTAACTTAAATGTGGTAGATAAAAATTACAATCAAACTGTAATCGGTTACTGATTACCGATTACCGCAAGTAAATATAAACAGTTACCGTCTCGTCACCTCGTCTGGTCATATTTTTTTCATCTGTGTCAACTGTCAAATTTGATTGATATTGGGAAGTGATGTCATTAGGCCTTTGCGGAAACTATGATCGGGTTAACCCGATCAGTTGGATCACTGATCCTGACGTTCGGAAAGTGATCTGGGATCGGTCAGAAATAGGGTAGTTCACTCTTGTACAGTAAGTGATTGCGATCGGATGATTCAAATCAGTAGGTGCTTTACTTTACCATCTGTTTTTATTGTTAAACCAACTTTTTCGTTGTTCGATGTCCGTTAAATTTATGGAATCATAAATGCCACTTGACAGCTGTTTGACATATAACTGATCTATCCGGATCCAGATCAGTGTTTCCGTAAAGGCCTTTAGTTTCTGGTCATCATTTATGACCAACCACGTGGTGATACAATGTGACCAACAGGATAATATTAAATATTAAAATGTAAAATGTTATGTATTTTATATATCTCCATAACTTGGTTTTTTAACAATTTTCCCTTGTTTTAATGGTAATACAATTTTTTTCACGTAACTTATGCTGTTGGTGTAGCTTCTATTCCGCATAACATCTTTTCGCAGCAATCTCACTAACTTTTGTAAATAATCTTCAACTTATTTAAGATTATCTGCTCATAATGCATTTCATTTTAGCCCTGAAGATGGAATGATAAGTTTCCGAAAGCTTGGAATAAAGTTTAAAGAATTGACTTTTGCGTTCCTTTGTCGCATTCCCAGTGGACATTGAATAACTTATTTTTCTCGAAGGCCTTTCCAAGATGACATAAGATGCCTGTTATAAGGGCCTGTCTGCAAAATATTTACAATTTCAGTCAAATATCATGCTGAATGCCAAATTTTTAATATTTTTGCATGTTGCGAGTTTGGTGAAATACATTGGTTATTCATACCATTCGGTGACTGTGGCCCTGGTGAGATTGGAGTGAAACTAAAGTTTTTCCTTTTGGTGTTCGGACTTGCCAGGACAGCTTCTTCTAGGGTCGGTGTCTCAAAACTAACTCTTCTTTTCGCCGAGCTATTTAATACATTAGCGAACGATACTGTATCTACCAATGGGGTCATGTACGTCAGCTCAGTCTTTATTTGGGGCTGATCTTCTCCAGTGGATGACAAATGATTCAATGCAACCTATAATATAGATAAAAATAAATTTTGAATTTAAATTATGTGATATTAAAAGTACATTAACTGTTTATTTTAAATATTCTATATCTAATAGGATACCCAGAGAGCGCAACATGCCTGGGTAAAGCTGCCTGTCTTGCCGTGCTTCTTTCCCGATATTAAAGTAAAATATGCACACATATAAATATCTTTTAACAGCTACAAACTAAATCAATGGGAAAAACCACAGTGTATAATTATTTCCTAATATAATCTTAAAAGGGTGAATGAGAAAACATAAAAGAAAAATTGAAATACGAGCCAGCAGGAAGGCGAAATATCCAATACAAACTTACATGATTTACGAATAGTATAGAGCATATATCAGTTTATTGGAATGCTTTTGTCTGTATGTTTTATTTCCTTTTTAAATGATTTTATAGACGGATTAGTTTTAATTGGGAATTTTGTTGAATAATTCAAGTCCTAGGAAGAAAAAGGATCGTTAAGTGACTGTTTTTTTGTTTGAAATATACAGGGTGAGTTTTTAGTACCGGCTCGGTCGATAACTCCGCTACTGTAGAAGATAGCGAAAAAAGTTGTATATAAAAGTTGTAGCCACGGATATGCTCCTTGCTCAGAAAATATATAGATTTATACAGGGTGAACCATAACTACGTGGTGATGCAAACATGCATTTTTTTAAAGGAAACACCCTATATATTATTCTTTATTCAAATTCTGCTAATGATTTCCATTCTTTCAATATAGGATATTGTTACATTATACAGGGTATTTCAAAAGTTATGACCATTTTTATATCCAAATCGCTGTCAAATGAGCGTACCCTATATCAAAAAGTGATGAATCAAAAATCATTTTATTACACGGATTGATAAAAAATATCCTTTAGTTTTAAAATCGACTATAAAAAAGCCCACGACGGATATTCGTATACAGGGTGACGTAGAATGCAAAATCTAAATTTTCTCTCTTTTTTTAAATGTAACCCCCAATATTTTATTATACGAAATAATTGCTTTTAATATACTCTTTCATATTTGTATAGCACTTCTTATGGCTGCATTCATTAGTTTATGAGATATTTCGATTTTTCTACAAATTTTAAATATAGCTTTTATTTGTTTACTAAAATTTATTTATTTTGAGAAAATACTATCAAATTTTATTTTTACTTAACAAACAACTAAAATATAAGGCCATAATAGTACTTGATCGAGTCAAAATACTGAATCAACGAGATGATGAAGTCAAGTGTGCTGAGCAAACAATTTTATAGACGTCATGCATAATTATCAAGCATATCTGTCAGGTAGGCTATGAAATATTAAACGACACAGTCCAAATAAAACAATTCTTCAATCTTTCAAACGCATTAGTTTTAGAGTGTCTCCGTTTTGGATATTGCTGTTCATAGTTGATATATTCTAGAGGCAAGTAGGCAATTTCTCAAAGATTCTCCTAAATACCCGCAATGGAAAAATTAATTTTTAAAGTCGATTTTTCACACAGTACGGAATTATTGAGCAGGTTATAAAACTGTCAATTTTTGAAAGCTTACCTGATAAATCTGCTTGATAATTATGCATCACGCCTACAAAATTGTTTCCTCAGCACACTTGACTTTATTATCTCGACGATTTAGGGTTTTGACTTCGTCAAATAGTATCATGACCTTATAATTTAGTTGTTCGTTAAATAAAAACCAAATTCTATAGTACTCTCAAAATAAATAAATTTCAGTACACAAATAGAAGCTATATTTTAAATTTACAAAAAAATTGAAATATCTCGGAAACTGATGGACGTAGGTACAACAAGTATACAAAGATGAAAGAGCATATTAAAATCAATTTTTTGGGTTAATAAAATATTGGGGGTTACATTTAAAAAAAGAGAAAATCTGGATTCTACATCACCCTGTATACGAATATACGTCACGGGATTTTTCTATAGCCGATTTTAAAACTAGAGGATATTTATAATCTTTTCATGTAAAAGAAATAATTTTTGATTCATTACTTTTTGATATACAGTACGTTCAGTTGGCCGTGATTTGGATATAAAAATGGTCATAACTTTTGAAATACCCTGTATAATGTAACAACACCCTATATTGAAAGAGCGGAAATCACTAGTAGAATTTAAATATGGAATAATATATAAGGTGTCTCATTTAAAAAAATGCATGTTTGCATCACCACGTAGTTATGGATCACCCTGTATAAATCTAAATATTTTCTGAGCAAGGATCATATCAGTCGCTACAACTTTCATATACAACTTTTTTCGCTATCTTCTACAGTAGTGGAGTTATCGACCGAGCCGGTACTAAAAACTCACCCTGTATGTTTAGATTCATATGAGCTACCAATCTTGTCATCCGATCATTTTTGCGTTAAATTTACCAGTACTAGTATATATTTTAATTAGAGTGAAAATATAAAAATTTGTATTAGATTGAAGGCGCTAGAGTTTTTTTGGCGCAAAAATATATACCGGGTGTCCCAGAATTTCCTTGACACGTGATATTTTCGTAACGAAAAACGGTTCAAGCAAGAACTGAGTTGTAATTCTGGAGGTACTATAAGGTCTATAATGTCATGCATTCAAAACATTTTTTTTGTACTTCAACCATTAAAACTCACCTCCAACTTTTATTCAAATATGGGGTACCTCAGACAAATCCTTAGTTTATTATTCCATCTTTTGCTTATGACTTTACGAAAAAAATTGGTTTGTGTTTGAAATCAAAAGCAATACAAGATTTTAAATAAAATAATGACCTATTTTATGTAGGAAAAGCTGTAGAGTGGTATTTGAAAAAAAACTTGGAGGTCTTCCTGCATAAATGATATTATTATTTCATTCATAATTTTGTGGCACCTTTAATCACAGAGAAGGGAAATACAGAGCGGACACTACGAGAATTCCCTTTTATGTTCCGACAAATTGTCCATCGATCTTGGGACTTTTAAATTGGATATTTTGTCGCCAAACCGATAACAATCTACGAGATCTCTCTTAAATGCAACGTTGCATTCACCCAAACACTGATTAGTATAACCTCACTTTTTCTTAGACAAAAGAAAATGGCGCTGTGACGCCAACCCGCTGACTGTCAATGTCAATACTAACCAATGGAATATTGCCTTATAAAAATGACAGACGCTTGAGTTGAAGGGAAAGCCATAACAGTTAAGTCTATTTATAAGTGAAATATAATTATTTCAAGAGACCAACAGATTTCAATATATTTCCAGTGCTATGACTTGCTCGATATCAAAGTTTTGTTTAATCTCCTTTTAGCATAATTATATAAACTTACTTTTTTCGTAAAATCATAAGCTTAATATAAATAAAATAAGAATTTGTTTGACGCAAAAAAAATAGGTAAAAAAGAAAACTAGGTGGGTTTTAAGGGTACTTGATGACATATCATACATGCTTTCGAAAAAAAAATGTCTGTTTTATCCTTTTTCATTACGAAAATATTACGCCTCAAACAAATCCATAGTTTATTATCCTATATTTTGCTTATGACTACGAAAAAAATGGTTTGTGTATGAAATCAAAAGCGATAAAAGATTTTAAATAAAATAATGACCTATTTTATGTAGAAAATGCTGAAGAGTGGTATTTGAAAAAAAACTTGGAGGTGAGTTTTTTGTTTCGAAAGCATAGTATGATAGGTCATTCAGGAGCCTTGCAAGATCCACTTAGTTTTACTTAGTTTTCTTTTGTATCTGTTTTTATTACGAAAATATTATGCCTCAAACAAATCCTTGTTTTATTTATCTCATGCTTATGACTTAAAAAAATTGTCTTGTGTATAAGATCAAAGGTATTGCAGGATTTTAACTATTGGATGCTACTTGAAGCGCATGTATAATTATCACCTTGTATGCGGCACATTCGTGATGATATGATCAACACATTTCGTCTATAATAATGCGACTTCGCCATTTTAAATGTTCACGTACATATCGTCGTTGGGCGTGCAATATCTCCAATGTGACATACCTACCCAAATATAGATTTTTGCGCTGAAAGATGCATTGGAGATAGCTGCATCTTCTAGCAAAACATGTAATGTAACACGATCTACTGAAAGTCTATTTACAGCGACTTTTTCAATCACCAATGTAACACATGCTTAAATACTGAGACAGGAACATATCCGATGTGCAGTTAGGTATACATTAGTGTTATCTACCAAGCATCGAATAACTCCAATGTGCTTCATCTGGTACATTGGATATATTCGCGCGGTACTGGATTGCACATTGGTGATATTTCATAACCTAGTCATGCTGAAGGGATTTGACAGTTGGCTCACGTTTGCTTTCTATTTCATAAAATTTCTAAGTTTAATTACTCTTAAAAGTGAATTTTGGACGGGACAAACCATCAAAAAGGTAAGAGTGCTGTGGAGCGACCGGAAATGTTGGCGCGGTGGTTTGTTTTACTCAGCTTACTACTTTTTAAATAAAAGTAACTGTATAATTCAAAAAATTAAGAAACAATTAGTAGTTGGTTGGAGAAGATGTTTCTGGATTAAGTTAAGTTATTAACTTAGATTGCATCTATTTCTGTAATTTTACGGATATTTTTTTAGTACAGTATAAAAATATGTTTTGCCAATTTGTTGAACTCGATATTTCACTTTGTTTTCAGAGAAAATGTCTTCAAGGACAAGAAAAGTTATGAACATGCTGCAGACAAGCAGCAGTGCCCCAAAAGATTGTTCACCTCAACCAGACTCACCAACAGCAGTTGTTACAGAACGTTATGTAGTTAGCTTCGATGGAATACTGGATAGAGTAGATGATGATCTGACATATGGATACCTGCATACGAACGAAACGATCATGGAAGAATTGACCGAAAAGGATACTGCAGCTGCAGATCAAATAATCTTTGATCTTAGTAAAAATGTGGAGAGCATCGGAGAAGCTAAAGAGCTCGAGGATCTCGGAAGAAATCTACATTCAGGAATCCTTCATGCTTCAGGAGAAACCGAGGTGATGAAAAATGTTGGAAACGAGACTGATTTCCAATGTATTGGAGGCCCTTATATCGTAGGAGAAAATAAAGAAGTGGAAAATGAGGCCATTGAAGATTTTGAAAATAGAGAAGAAGCGATAGAATGCGAAGAAGAAAGAAGTCAATCAGGAAATACCCATTTTGACGAACTGATAGAGACTGAAGAAAACGATATTGATTCCGAGCCCATTCCAAAGAGATCACGAGTGAACCGGCTAGAAACAAAGTTAAAAAGGGTTCGAGGTAAGGCTAACGAGGGATATAGAAGAAATAAGGAAAAAAATATTACACGTACTGCAAGAGAAGCTAAAACTATAAAGGCAAGATGCAGTCACAAAGCAATAGCAAAAATAACAAAGAAATCCTTTTTGTGTGCTTCAATCACAGATGAGGACAGACAAAATATTTTTAGAAAATTATGGAAGCTCAATACTTGAAATGAGAAAAAACTGTTCATCCGAAATCTGATTATCACCAGGCCAATTCGCAGATGAAGAAGGGGGACAAAGGATAAGAGTAGCGATTTTAAGAAAAATGAAGGGCATGACTACTACTTGACAAAGCAAAATGGAAAAAGGTTGAAAGTCTGCCACAAAATGTTCTTGAATACGTTAAGTTTGGGTGAAGACTGTGTAAAAAGATGGGTTAAAGAAGATAGGCTGGTATCTGAATCATCTACAGATGATATAGGTTCCTCTGAAATTGTGGAAACTGGTAATAAAAAAGCAACTCGTCAAAGGATACAGCAACAGACTTTGAGAAACACAGTTATCGACTGGCTTAATTTAATACCAAAAGTACCTTCACACTATTGTAGAGCATCTTCGTCTAGACAGTATGTTGATAATGATTTTGCTTCAAAACAAAATATGTACAGAGTGTACAAGACATGGTGTACAGAAAATGGAAAAGAAGCAACACATTTGAAAACATTCAAATGTATTTTGAGGGATGAAAAAGTTTCCATCCACAAACCTCGGAAAGATCAATGTGACACTTGTGTGGGTTTTAAATGTGGAAATATTTCTGAAGTAGAATACAATGATCATCGCGAAAAAGAAAAGGCTGGCAGAGAAAGAAAAGCATTTCTGAAGACTAGTGCAAATGAGGAGAATTTAGTTCTCACCATGGATCTTCAGAGTGTTTTGACATGTCCAAAACTCCTTGCTTTAAAGAGCTACTATAAGCTGAAGCTACAACTACATAATTTTACTATTTATGTGTTGAACGACAAAAAGGTTGCACTGTATGTATGGCACGAGGCCAATGGTGGAGTTTCGTCGAATGAGTTTACGTCATGTGTAATAGATTACTTGCTGTCCAAGTTGAGGGAACAGAATAAAATTCGATCGTTTGTTCTAATTTCTGACGGGTGCAACTATCAAAACCGCAATAAGGTTTTGTCAAGTGCACTCAATGACTTTGCGTTTGAAAAAAAAGTGACAGTTCACCAGCTTTTCTTAGAGAAAGGACATACTATGATGGAAGCAGATTCCGTACACTCAGCCTTAGAACATTACTTCCATCCTCCCATTAACTCACCCACTGATTACGTGGCAAGAATGCGGCTAGCTCGTCCAAGTCTTCCTTACGAAATAAAAGTTCTAGATCACTCTTTTTTCAAAAAATACGAAATGGCTTCTAATTCCCAGTCTATCAGGCCAGGGAAGCGTGTTGGAGACCCCGTCGTAGTGGATGTTCGCTAAATAAAATATCTGCCAGATGGCCAAGTTTTATATACTTTGGATTACTCTCAAAATTGGCAAGAGTTACCTAATATAAGATGTCCTCAAGGAATTGCTTCTTACACTATGCCACTTTATAAGAAACAACTACCAATATCCAGTGAAAAATACAACCATTTGCAAGAACTGAAAGGAGAAATGAATATAGAAAAAGATCATCATCCATTTTACGATGCATTGCCACATGAAAATAAGAAAAAAAAATAAACGCTAAGGTTAGAGAAATTAATGAGTTCATATTGTTGCGTTTTTATATGATATCAATATAATATCTAAACGCCAAACATGTCTTTTGCATTCTTTACAAATACCTTATCCCTAACTTCTGAATCTTGATGTTACCGTAAAATGATAAATACCTCCAATGTAATATTCAAAAAAACAAGCAAAATACTCCAATGCGACTTGGTTTCACGAATTTTGGATGAAAAACTTTACCCTAAGCCTCTTTCAGTAATACATCATGTTAGAAATGTATATAAATCATCACTAATATAATTATTTCCGATGTCTTTACATATTTTCTCTAATAATATAGTTTTTGAGCTCTCCTGTAAAATTTGCAATTATACACATTAGAGGTATTACACGCCCGGCGACGATATATTGTACGAAGCGTAGAGACTCTATAAACGCCATTATTGCAATAATATTGTTTAACTCTGCGAAATTATAGAACTAATATATCAAGAAACTTATTTCCATCATCTTCGTTGAATTCATGTAATCCTTTATAAGAGGTTCATAGAATGTATCTGGAACTCTTAAACAGCATTTTATAAATACTTTTGAATGCATTATATGTGTTGTGGTGATCCGGAACGCGCTCCTGGCTGCCAGACGTTAGAACACACCTTTATCGGTCACGTGACTGAAGATGGACATTGACGGCATCGACGGATGATTTATAAAAAATTGTAAGATCTGAATATGAGTGTAATCATTCGATGAAGTTCAGATAAGTAATGTATTTGATTATTACTACATCATATATTGTTCAGATATTTTGTTATTTGTCAGATCATGAGTGACTTTCCATAGAGCAACCAATTCCGTAACAGTTCCATACTAATTTTCAATCTGAGCCAAAGATACTGTTCTGTAATGCTTGTGTGTTTTGTCTCTTGAATAAAGTAGTGGGTTGTAATCGTTGCCATTGTTTTGTTGATTATTACGAGCGGGGATTGTTTTTGAAAAACGTAACAAGCTGGAGACAAAAATTTCAACAGAGGGTTTTTTTGATTTTTTTCACGAATATTTGCAGGTATGTTGTCTTTTGAGTTTGTATTATTAACTAATGTGGTCTGGCTACGATATTTTAAAGTGTTTGATAACGTATACTACACATCCTGCTTTTGAGACGATACTATATGGCGTTGGGTCTCTGATTTCCATCTACTCTAGGTATTAGGTCCTGGAGCTTGCAGCTTGGTGGTGTTTAGGTGTATTTATTTAAATCCTTACTGATTTCTCTTTATTTATATATGATATTTATTTACGGAAGGCCGATAGCCTGGTAACAACCCAGGTTGGAATTATTCCAATTATCTCCTTTATTTACTCCTTTACATGGTTGGTTATATTTATTTATTTATATATACTGATATTTTACATTTTTCCACATTCTACCCATATTTCTCTCCCTGACGTCGAACAGAGACCTAGCCCACCATGTATTATTATTATTATTTATCATTTAGACTGTGAATGTTTATAGCCATTTCTTTATTATACAATATCAATAACAAGAGCCAGTTTACCACTATTATTAAGACATTTTGAGTCGGTATATTTCAACATATCAATATAAATACTTTACCAGTAAAATATATGAAATACAAAGCACTCATGATTTGATAAAACAAGAACCAAGTAATAAAATCATACCATAAACACTCAGCACTCATGATTAATAAATACAAAACAAATGTTAAGAAACAAATAATAAAAAAACCATATCATAACATTTCTGTGTTTGATTTCATTCTCTCTGAGTTGGTACACATGCATGCTAGAAGAATCTGGTTACCACGGACACACACACACACACCATTGGGTTCTAAATTCCACCACTAGACGTCTTGATCACTTTGGCTATTTCTGAATTTGGTATCGGTTTTGACAGTGACCTGTTGCTCACTACAGTGTTATATGATGTATATTCTTATTCTATAGTGTCTGCTGAAACAACTATCATATTGGTTAATTTGTTGTATACGACCGCTCAAGTGGGCATTTATACAACAGTTCTATAGATCTTGTTGAAGTGTGTCTATACATAATATTGTATAAGGATCGTATAGGTTCAGTATATCCATGTTATACACAGTAGCGCAACTCATCAGAATTATGGCGGTTCGCGCATCTCATCCCGCGCATCGTTCGTGAGATGTCAAGCACGGCGATCGCCTCAGTCGCGTTCAGACTATGAGAGTGAAGGTAGTGTCTTTGACAGAACCGAATTAAGGAAATTTTGTGATACGCAGATATGGATACCGGGACGCGTGGAATCAAATGTTACGCCGCTTTTATATCATAGTAATATAATATAAAAACTGAATAAATTACGATGGCTTTCTATATCTTGTGGTGATCCGGAACGCGCTCCTGGCTGGCATACGTTAGAGCGCTCTCTCGGCAGTCACACATACGAAGAGTGACAGTGACGTATAATTCATATAATTGTAACATAAGTGTATGAGTGTAATCATTCGATGAAGTTCATATAAGCAATTTGTTTAATTATTACTACATCATTTATTGTTCCGATGTTTTGTTATTTGTAAGATCATGAGTGACTTTTCATAGAGTAAACAATTCCTTAATAGTTCATCTTTGGTACATAGTATAACACATGTGATTGTTTGGTTTTACATGAGGGGCGAGGTACAATGTTACCAGGTCGTAACCGATGTGATTGTTTGGTCTTTTACATGGGGGGCGAGGTAAAGACAAGTATATTTCTGAGTTATACGCTGGTCCACACTGTGTGTCGACCCTACATTATTCTAATGTTTACACACTGATGGACCCACACACTGGTGAACGTTGTGGAAACTTTAATATTTCCAAATTTAAGTTTTTTCAATCGAATGATTGGTTTGTTATCAAGTATTGTGACTTAAAAGAAATACATGTATCTGTTTTTGTTGTTCCTCATTTCGAGTTTTGGAAGACAATTTGAATTTCATAGATCTACTGATTGAATTTTTTTTGTTGCATGTATCCACGCGGCGGTGCTCCTGAGGCCATAGAACTACAAGGAAGTTTTCCCAGCCAGGAACTAAGGGATGTTGGAAAGCTACCCAGCCTCCTTCGCCTTTGGATACCTTTCCAATGGGGTGTTTGTGGTGATCCGGAACGCGCTCCTGGCTGGCATACGTTAGAACGCGCTCTCGGCTGTCACACATACGAAGTGACGTATAATTCATAAAAATTGTAACATAAGTGTATGAGTGTAAACATTCGATGAAGTTCAGATAAGTAATTTGTTTGATTATTACTACATCATGTATTGTTTCCGATATTTTGTTATTTGTAAGATAATGAGTGACTTTTCATAGAGTGAACAATTCCTTAATAGTTCATCTTTGGTACATAGTTCATTCCGCTCATTCCATGAATCTAAGCTAAAGGGGTTCTGTGATGGGTTTGGTTACTTGGATACTCGTTGTCCTGAGTTTGTCCATTGATTACTAGAGGGTTTTGTTTGGGAGAAAAAGGTAACAAGCGTAACAAGCCAGAAACCAAAATTTCAAAAGGGCGTTTTTGAGTCTCTTTCACGAATATTTGCAGGTATGTTGTCTTTTAACTTTGTATTATTAACTAATGTGGTCTGGATACAATATTTAATGTATGTTTCATAAGCTATGCGATGAATCTGGCAGTTAAGACGATATTATATGGCGTTGGGTCTCTGATTTACGTCTACTCTAGGTATTAGGTCCGGAGGAATTACAGGCTAGAGGTGAGCAGAGACACCTTTGTGGTGTTTAGGTGTATCTATTTGAACTCTTACTGATTCTAATTATTTATATCCGATATTTATTTCATGGTTTTGGAAACCGTGGCACGTTTTACGGCAAGATTGCTATGCTATGCTTACATTTTCGATGGCCTATTTCAATTGCATCCTTTATTTACTCCTTTAGGTGTTGGTTATGTTTATTTATATATGCCTATATTTTTCTATACCCTATCCATATTTCTCTCCATGACGTTTAACAGAGACCTAGCACACTATGTATTATTATTATTATTTATTATTTAGACTGTGAATGTTTATAACCATTACTTTATTATACAAATATCAACAATAAGAGCCAATTGACCACTATTATTCACACATTATTAAATGGTATATTTCAACATATAAATATAAATTCTTTACCAGTAAAATATATCAAATACAAAGCACTCATGATTAATAAATATAAAACCTATGTTAAGAAATAAGTAATAAAACAATATCATAACATTTCTGTTTTGATTTCATTCTCTCTGAGTTGGCACATATGCATGCTAAAAGAATCTGGTTATCACGGCCACACACACAACATTGGGTTCTAAATTTCACCACTAGACATCTTCATCACGTTGGCTATTTCAAAATTTGGTAATCGATTTTGAACAGTGACCACTTGCTCACTACAATCCAACAAATACAATCGTTGAGTTTTTTACGCAAAATTATTATCACATCCCCTTCTCATATCAAAGATAAATTAAATTTTAAGCATGACATACAGCCACTTATTATTAATTTTCCCAATAATTCTCTCACGACATATAACAAAATTAATGTGATTATGCATTCCAACATTATTAAATTTTAATCAGAAAGTGTCCATTTTAATGAATGCTCAAATAGAGAGTTCACAATAAAAAGAAATCATCGTACTAGTTTAAAAGATATATTATTTTCCTCTATAAACATGGATTCTTTTCTTTAATATGTCTATACTCGTAAATATGCAATATGCAAATACAGAAGGAAGGGCAGTCTTGGTAAATTAGATAAAAAACAGTTTTGCACTTTTTTATGAATAACGACCAATTTAGTATATTTTATCGTTGTTATAAACATATTGATCATTATTTTACTTCCCACACCGATAGGTGAGGGGAGTATTGTGATCGCGAAAATTTTCGATTTTGAGATAATACACTTTTTGGGCGTTTTATGATGCCTACATCACGAAAATCCACGTCACTCATTTCCGTCGGTCTGTCTGTCTGTCGGTCTGTCTGTCGGTCTGTCGGTCTGTCTGTCTGTCTGTTGGCGTTTTTCTAGCCTCCTAATCTCAGTAACCGCTGCATAGATTTTGATGAAATTTGGGTAGTGATATGGTGTAGGGTCGTAGTAGGTAATGTTGCTACAATTTTGAAAATCGGTGCATGGGCGGCGGAGTAATTAGCAAAAAACGAAAAATTTCAAATATGCCTCAAACTTCGTTTTTGGGTGTTTTAGGGGTTCCTGATCATTTTCTACTTTTTTTTGGGTGGGGGTGAAATTGGGGTGGTTGGGGGGTGGGGGGTTGTAAAGCTGAAAAACTTGTTGTCCTCATAATAGGCTGTTTACTGACCTGAGAGAGAAAGACCTAGCGGTATAATACACTTTTTTAGGTCCATCCGAACATTGCCTTGTGTATTACAGGAACCAAGGGACTTGAACTTTCTGATGCATACAAAATACATACGAGTATTACTTTGGATCGTTTTGTATTGTGTTACGTGGAAACTTCTGAATTGACTTTAATGACATTTTGACACAGATTTATTACCGCGACGAGTATCGAAAGCGCGTATGGTTTTTAGAAATCACTTCAGTGGCGGCGCGGCAATAATAAAAAAAACTAAAAATATAAAAAACACCTCAAACTTCGTTTTAGACGTTTTAGGGGTTCCTGATCATTAAAATTTTTTTGGTTGGGGGTGAAATTAGGGTGGTTCGGGGGTGGGGGTTTGTAAAACCCAAAAAATTATTGTATTCATGATATATTGTCCATTGACCTGTGAAAGAAGCACCTAGTAGAATAAAACACTTTTTTTGCGGTCGGGCGAGCGATGATTTGATTGCAGGGGCATCTAGACTATAGTTTCATGCTGTGGGAAAATAATAAAACTGGTGTCATCGGAATGTGTGGGAAGTACTGAGTCAATCAACTTGACTACATTTTTTTATGTATACCTAACGAGTTTTCATCGGTTTTGCTGTTTGCCGTTTTCGTACCTTGAACGTTTTTCTATGATGATTGGTGAAGGTAAATTTAAAGGTTGTGCGATAACTACACATAAATGTTTTCGAAGCTACGTCGTTATAATTACCCATATTTGAATCATATAATATAAAATATTATACTTTTTTATATTTATTTAAATGTTTCAGGTTAAGTAAGATAAGATAAAATAAAGTTGGATAAATCTCGCATTTTTGTAATTTATTTACAAATAATAAAGCCATCTATTTTCTCGGAGATAACAATTTTCTTTCATACACCGACTATTTCTTGTTTTGATTCTAAAAAACTGTTTACACCCCAATTATATGCAGAGAATCCGCGATGAATTAGAAAAATCAGTACAAAATATTTTCACGTACAATAAAATCGAATGAATGGATATAACTTACAAATTGTAATTCAGAATTCCAAAGACAACTGCCTAACCTCGATGAAGAATATCACAACATTATTACACTGTTCTCAAAATTTACTGCATTTGCGAGATATATCGCGTCCATTAAAGTTATTGCAACACTATTACGCTTCTCCATTTGATTATTACCTATCAGTATTGCTAAGCTGACCCTGTGCTCAAAACGTGAGCCGACGCCGACGTGGGGTTATGAGAGGTCATTTTTTCGGAGACAAATTGTTTGCATGATTTCTACGGAGTTGCGTTACTGTATAACATGGATATACTGTGACTTCACCTTGCAGGCCTTAGACTATAAAAACGTATAAAAGTGGGCCCTTTTTGGTACGTATAGGTATCGTTTTAGGGTTTGAAAACAGCTTATAGAATATGTTGGTTTTCTTAGTTTTTACTTTATAGATACTTATACAATGCTTAAAATATGACTATGAAAAAAGCGACGATTCCTTCTTCCAGGCGGAAGAAGAATTTAACTTCAAAACTGAATAGAAGCCATGATCATTCAACATAGAATAAATGCAATAGGTTTGCTAAATTATCGTATGTGTATATGCCTATACCTCATACAAGCATTGCTTTCGAGGTGGCAATATATGTAACTCATTAATAGGTACAGATAAATTGAATTGAATTGAATATTTCAATAAAGTTAACTACAACTACTACTACTACTACTTTGATAATTGCCTCGTCATTTCGGCACGTTGATGGGCCGCCAGAGCGCGGCTCGCTCTCAACTACCGTCCTCAATGCGGCCATCTATAAAGTGGTTAATCTTAATCTTTGTGATGCCCTTAGCATAGCATCTTCATCGAAAGCAGGCTGACTCCTCCGAATCATTTTTACCTGACTTTCGCCCAGTTTCTGACAAAATTTGATGCAGTAACGCTGTTCCAGTCGTTCCATTATTTCCTTTGCAATCCAAATACCGATGACAGCGATGACAGTACTAGAAACAACCTAAGTCACCTGTTTGTTATTGGTCAGCAACTGATGCTACTCAGTGGGGTGAAAAAATTCACGCTTGGGTTAGGTTGAAAGTGAGCGAGGCGATTATGCCTCCTTCCACTGCGACCCTATTGTGTCTCTCGTGGCTCACACAATCCACACCTCTTGACGAAGTCGATGGTCGTGATAGGCGAAACTTCCTTGAAGTCAGTAGGTTTCAGTTGGGTGAATTCGAAAGTCTGAAATCTATTTTCAGTTCTAGACAGGAGCACAAGATGTGCTCCGTTGTTTCGTCCACCACCTAGCAGAAATGACAGTCCGATGTTTGTTCTAGACCTTACTTCCGCAAGTGGTTCCTCAGACGACAATGTCCCATCAACAGACCAACCAGAATACGGAGATTATTCCTGTTCCATTCTATGATCCTGGGAGGGGGGAGGGGCTGACAAGAGGGGTATCGTATGAACGCCTTCTAGTGTAGTAGCCCTGGTGTCTCTCGCCAGTTCAGGATTGCTTTCCAATCTGCCCAATCTGAGATAGTCTTCTTAGCGGTGCTTTTCGCTATGCCCGCGTTCAGTGTCGCGATTCTGTAGTTTTCGCTATAGTAACGAAAGCAGACGAAAGGGCAGCTAATCATTTACGAAAACGATTTTTGACGGCATTCCATAACCAACGTTTAATGCTTCGTTAGGCTTTCGGCATGGAGCTCGATGCCTCACGAGCATTCACGAGTTGGCTTAAATATCTTTGGATGAGACTACAAAATCTAGCAATGCCGACCATTGCAAAGGATTGGTTTTTTCTCTTCGATTCATTGCTGGTAATTAAGTATACAAATAAATTTAAGCGAATTGTCACCTTGACACATAGCAATAATAACGCCAAAACTTGATAAACGAGAACCAAAATCTTTCGCTATCGCTTATAACGTTCGTCTGCGTTCGTTATATCCGAGTCGGAACGAAGATATTTAAGGAATACCGAAACGAGCGAAAGCGTTGGAAGAATGTCGCTATCGCTTCGGTTAGAGTTACAGAATCGCCACACTGGTCTTATGAACACAGATCCGGTTCCTTCTCTTGCGAGTGTATCAGCCAATACGTTGCCTTCCACTCCGCTATGACCTGGAACCCAAACCAAAGTTACTTTGTTTCCTGTTCCAGATTTGTTTGTCAGGGGCCTTTTGTTCAGCTCCCTGACTCCCAACTCTACGGTTATCGTTTCTGCTTGGAAGATGCCTCTCTAGGTTTAATGAGATTTCAACTTTTGGATTGGTACAAAATACCCCCGCTCCTGCCCCAGTTCTGACTTGGAGCCATCCGTGAATAATGCAAGATCGGAGGGTGGAGGGGGGGAGAAGGGCCTAACTGTCGAATCTGTGAAGTGCTCGTAAAAAATGGGGTTGGATAGTTTTCTAACACAGTAGTATTTATAACATCTATGTATTTGTTGTAAGGCTTCGTTTGGCATTTGAATCCATCTGTCCATTTTGTGGATTAGCTAGTGAATAACAATTTGTACACGATGATGGTGTTTTTCTAAATTTTAAGTGCAGATGAAATGTACCTTATTGGTATCCATTACTTGGGAGATGGACGGTTTTCTTTCAGCTATCCCATTTTGTTCCAGCAGTTGGCGCAAATGGGACAGTTTATAGGTGTTGTCTTGTTGAGCAGGTTCGTTAACGTTGTTGTTGCTGAAGTACTTCGAAAGTTCTTCGTCATGCTCATTGTTTGTACCTAGAAATTTGCTATAGTGTATATAATTTATCATACTATATATAAATATTAGCTACATGAGTTAGCTCGTTTGATCATAATAGTCCGATAATCATCCATATGTTCTGTGATGCCAACAAATGCCCACAACTGAATAATATGCGAAAAAACTAAGGCTAATAAGAATCTAAAACGACTTGATTTATCGCACCTTCAGAACTGTATGCATGTCTATAACCAGGGGGGGGCTTGAGAGGCTTCAGCCTCTCGAATTATTTTCGCTATCTTTTTGATGTATTACATCCACTCTAGAAAAATATTATTTATCACCATAAGGATAATAGGTGGTGGATGACACAACCACTACACTCAGTCCCCCGAATTTAAATCCTGGCTATGCTCCTGAATGTAGGTTTTCAGTCCGACATTTATAACTTTTTGAGAAGCCGAGTTTATGGGCAAGTGTTTCCAGTGATTTGTATACGCAGTGCCTTTGCAATGTTTTGAGCTAGATATATGATTCTGTTGAAACGAAAATGAGAATTATTTTATTTTGCTCAATATCTGCCTTTTTCACCTATTTTAGATGGTACTGAATTAGTGTAATGTTACAAGTCTTTAGTCCGATTGGGCTAATAAACACTTGGTACGAGTTTCACTATTTATTTTCACTACGCCTAGCCTAACACTTAACAGTCTAATTTATCTTAAGTCACTACACTAATTTATGTTGGTCCTTAACTGCACTAATTTATGTCACAGTTCATCTATTTCGCGCGCGTCGTCGCGTATTATTACCGAACACACTGCTGCAGTGACTGTAACTGGTCCGTCTCTCAGTCAGACGGCATTTTATGCTAGGCGGCGCCATCTCTGGACCGTACGCGAAAGCTCTCGATCATTACCGATTGTACGAGAAAGAATTTTTCTAGACCCACGAGATGGCATTACAGGGCCGGCCTGGCACACTGCCCCCTCCTTAAGGCCGTTTCGTCCCCGAAACGTTCGTGTCTGAATGGACACAGAACGCCCTTCTTGCAGCCAGAAGTTTGGTCAAAGAAGCAATCCACGGTTCTGTGTTCTGTCGGTCCTCTCGGGTTCCAGCTGCAGACCAGAATTTCGATTCCCGTGAACCTGAAGAGAACTTCTAGCATGTTTCGGATGATCCGCCAATCCAGGCCGTCCCGTCCGCAAGCTAGCCTAGGAATCGCCAGCTTTAAAATAATTGCGGTCAGCAGCTTCTCTCTGAGGTCCAGGGGTGCCTCCCATACAGTCCGGTACGTCGGTTTCTGATAGGACATCTCCTTCGAAATCAAGTAGTAGAGTCGCCTCTGGTCACTTCGTAACTCCAGCACTTGTCCGACTCGTCCACTCTGTCTCTTCAGCTCGTCCACTTGGCCAAACAGATGTTGGAATTAACTGGCAATCCCTCGGAACATCCGAAGATCTCTTGCGCCACAATGAGCCGACGCGTACTCATCCGGCACCGTGAACATAATATCTCGATGTTCCTCACGAGTCACGCCAAACCTAGCCTTCGCTGTACCAGTGTGAGTGGCCATGAAATCCTCGAAGTTCAACTCTGGGTGGAGTTGCTCAAGTTCTCTAACTTGCGCCTCGGCATTATCTCCAGTAAACGGAGCCAACCTGTTGAAGTGTACGACTCTGGGTTTTCCACCGTTGGCCTCCTTGATGCGATAGATCACGTCGTTCATCTTCTTGACGACCTCATACGCCTCTCTCGCCACATACGGCCCTTCCAGGACCTCTGGAGCTTCGGTGACAAGCCACGGCGCTTCTGAGGGTTGTACAGCCAGACCAGGTCTCCAGGTTGGTACGCTAATTCGCTGGACCCTACGTCGTACGTCATCTTCATCCGGTCGCTTGCGGTGCGAATATTATGGCGAACTTTCTCATGGGCCTCGTCCATTCTCCTGCGAAGGTTGGCAACGTAGTCTTCGCCTGCCACATCGCCCCTGGTTTGCAGCCAAACATGAGGTCACAGGGTAGCCGGAGCTCTCGCCCAAACACAATACTCGCTGGTGTCTCTCCCGTGGTTTCATGGACTGCCGAGCGGTACGCCAACAGGAACAGATGGAGCCAGCTGTCCCAGTCTCGCTGGTGATCGGAGACAACCTTGGCCAAATAGCGGTTAACCGTCCTGTTCATCCTCTCCACCATGCCGTCCGACTGAGGAGGTAACGCCGTGGTCCGAGTCTTCCTAATTCCCAAAGTTTTGCACACGTTCTGGAAGAGCGCAGACTCGAAGTTCCTTCCCTGGTCCGAATGCAGCTCGAGCGGAACTCCGAAGCGGCAAATCCAGTCCTTGACCAGAGCGTCAGCAACGGTTGCGGCCTCCTGGTTTGGCAGAGCGTAAGCTTCGACCCATTTGCTAAAGTAGTCGATCGCCACGACGATGTACCTGTTCCCGGCTTCGCTCTCTGGAAAAGGTCCTGCTACGTCGATAGCGATCCTCTCGTTGGGACTTCCGACGTTGTATTGGCGCATAGGAGCTTTATTACGTCTCTGTGGACCATTGCTGGCGGCACAAACTGTACACCTCCTGCACCATTCCTTGACGTCTTCCTTGCACGTAAACCAGTAGAACCGTTCTCGAAACTTCTCCAGGGTCTCTTGGCCACGCCCAGATGACCTCCACTGGTTCCGCTGTGAATCTCCCCAAGTACCTCGGCCACGCGGTTCCTAGGCACCACGGTCTGTCTTCTTTCGTGAGTCCCTTCTTTGTCCTCGAGTATTCGTCGCAGGATGCCATCCTCCATCACCAGACTGTCCCACTGAGCCCAGTAGGACTTGACGGTAGGCGAGTAAGGTGAAACATCCTGCCAACCCGTTCGTCGACCTTCCCTCTTCCACTCGATGATCAATTTCAAGCTGGGATCCTCTTCTTGGTCTTTCTGGAGTTCGGTAGGCTGCCAACGGTCATCCACAACGATGGTTCTCCTGGTGATGGCGTCCTTCGTCTCGGCTCGGTTGCAGTGAGCACAGTCGTCGGGACACGGTCTCCTCGAAAGTGCATCCGCATTCCCATGAGACTTGCCAGCACGGTGTTCAATGTCGAAGTCGAATTCCTGCAGTCTCTCGATCCACCTGGCTACCTGTCCCTCTGGATTCTTGAACCGAAGTAGCCATGTCAGGGATGCATGGTCCGTCCTCAGCAGGAACTTCCTCCCGTACAAGTACTTGTAAAAGTGCTCCACGGACTTGACGATGGCCAGCAATTCTCTCCGAGTGACGCAATAGTTTCTCTCGGGCTCAGATAGCGTCTTGCTGAAATAGCCGATCACCACCTTGTGGTGGACCATCTTGTATCTGCGACAGAACTGAACCTATCCCCACGTTGCTCGCATCGGTGTCTAACACAAATTTGCCGGTAGGTAGGGGATAGCTCAGCACTGGAGCCGTCGAGAGAGCCTTCTTCAGTAGGTCGAAGGCTTGCTGGCAGTCATTTCCCCACTGGAACCTGCAGCCTTCCTCGGTAAGCCTAGTCAGCGGCTTGGCGATGGTAGCAAATCCAGCCACGTATCGACGATAGTATCTACACAGACCTAGGAAGCTTCTTACGTCATGTTTGTTCTTAGGTACAGGCCATCCTTTTACCGCTTCGATCTTCTGAGGATCCACTGCTATGCCTTCTTGGGAAACCACATGTCCTAAATATTGCACCTTCTTCTGGAATAGGTGGCACTTTTTGGGGCTCAGCTTGAGGCCTGATTGGCGTAGCATCCTAAATACTTGTTCCAAGTTCTTGAGGTGATCGTCGAAAGATTTCCCAACCACGATGATGTCATCTAGGTAGACCAGGCAGGTTTCCCAAGACAACCCCTTCAAGACAGTCTCCATCAGCCTCTCAAATGTAGCTGGCATAATCGTAAACTGCCATAACGCTGAGCCGACGGTGAACGCGGTCTTCTCCTTGTCCCTTGGGTCCATCTCGACTTGCCAATAGCCACTCTTCAGATCAAGCGTGGAGAACACCTTCGAACCCGCCAAAGTGTCTAGGGTGTCGTCGATTCTTGGCAGAGGGTAGCTGTCTTTCTTTGTGACATTATTGAGCTGCCGATAGTCCACGCAGAATTGTGTCGAGCCGTCCTTCTTCCTCACGAGTACGACCGGCGATGACCAAGGACTCGCTGATTGCTGGATCACCCCCTCTTCTTCCATTTCCTTGATGATCCTATCTGCTTCTTCTCGCTTGGCCAATGGTAGCTTCCTTGGTGGTTGCCGAATAGGTGGTACATCGCCGGTGTGGATCTTGTGTCGGACCACATTTGTCCTCCATTTCTTTCCAAGGCCAACATCGAAGATATCCTGGTACTCTGTGATGAATACCCTCAGCCTCTTCTGTTGTGCCCTGTTCAAGCCTTTCGACGAATCAGCCACCAACTCAGTCAGCTTCTCATGCAACCGCTCATTCCGTTGGTCTGATGCGCTTACACTCCTCACCACTGATGAGACTGGAGAACAACGACCCAGTGGTGTTCCCTTCCTGAGGTGTACCGGAAAGCCATTCGCGTTCAGCAACCTCACTGGAACTGCATCATCAGCTCGTACCAGGCATTTTCCAATGGCGATGCCACGGCCAATTAGCTCATCATCCGGTTTAGATTCGAACAACATGACGCTCCTTCGATCAGCGCCATCAATCAGGCAGGCTTCGATCACCACCTCGCACCTTCCTGGGATGACAGTTTCTGCTGAGAGCACCACCTGGACAGCCTCTTCTTGACGTCGGTGTAGGACTACCTCTTCCTCTTGGACTAGCAGGGTACCATGTCTCAGGTCCAGTTGGAATCCATAAGTGTCCATGATATCCATTCCAACCATCACCTCGTTCTCGATGTCGGCTACCAAAACTCGATGTTTGATTTTGGTGTTCCCAAACTGGAACTGTATGTCGGCTTCCCCATGGATGCTTGCGGGCTGTCCGGTAGCAGTGCGAAGCCGCCATCTTGTTGGCCTTACATCAGCACTTTTCTGGAGCACATCAGGTCGCACGATGGTCTTCGTCGCACCCGTATCCAGAAGCATCAGCTTCTGTCTGCCGTCCACGAAGCCATCCACATACAGACTGGTCGCCTGCTGCCCAACGTAGGTCACACGAGCAGTTCTTCTTGAACTCTTCCGGACGCGGGTGGAGCATCGCCTCTGCTCTTCGACCTCACTTAGCATCGGATCTTCTTTCTTCTTTATACGGGACTCACTAATAACCCACCGCAGTTCCTCAACTAGGGCCGCCACATCTGTCCTACCTTCACACTCCCGAACTCGAGGCTGGCACTGGTAAGCCTTTTTCACTGCCTCAAATTCTAAAGCTCTCGCCAGCGCATCCACCAGACGCGTCGGATGTGCGAGAGCTACAGCTTGACGCATTTCGGCATCACGAAGACCACCCACAAATGCCTCCACTGCTAATCGATCCATTAGATCTTCCTGAGCCGTCGGATATGTCAGTCGAACCAAGCGGGCTATATCTGCTTCGAATTCTTGCAGCGTCTCGTTTGGTCGTTGGGAGCGATTCTTCAGCTGAGCGTGGAAGACGTGACCGAACCTGGCTTGTCCAAACCTCATTTCCAGGTGTCTGACTTGCTGTCGTCTCAGTGGTAACGTCAAAGCTGTCGCCTTCTCACCAGGTAACCAACCATTGGCGTTTGCGGCCGCTTCAAACTGGAGGAGGTAGTTCTCCCAGGAAGTTTTCCCATCGTACTGAGGAGGTTTCAGTCTCGGCCTGCACGAATCTCCTACCTTCAGGTCACTTGGTGTGGTTCTACTTGTAGCCTGAAGCTCCATTCGCAACTTGTCCATCTCTGCGTCCAGGCGTCGGATGTCGTCTCGGAGATCTTTCTGTTTTTCCAATCCCCTCTTGAGATCCTCTTGTTGCTCTTCCATTTTCGATTCTAAGATGTCGATTCTGGTTCCGATTCTTTCTTCGATGTCGTTTTTTAGAGCAGTAATCTCCATCTTCAGGGCAGATTCTGAGAGTTTGGAGATTGCTTCGATTTTTGACTCGAGTGACAGTCGAGCAGATTCCGACTGTTTGGAGCTTTCTTCAATTTTTGCTTCGAGCGACAGTCGAGCAGATTCCGACTGTTTAGAGCTTGCTTCTATTTTTGACTCGAGCGACAGTCGAGCAGATTCCGACTGTTTCGAGATTACTTCGAGCTTCTTGGCCCACTCGAATTCATGTGACTCGAATTCGAAGGCATCTGGGTCCTCACCCTCTTCAATCATTATTTGTCGGAGTCGATCATGGAGAACGGCCTTCAGCCCGCTGCTATCGGCACCTAGTTCATCGAGCTCTCTCCTTAAATCCGCAACCTTCAATTCACCGAATCTCACCATCTTGACAGTTTATTCACTCCACTGACCGTACCGCGTTGCCCAATCAATCAGTCTACCCCACACCTGACACCACTGTTACAAGTCTTTAGTCCGATAGGGCATGAAAACACTTGGTACGGGTTTCATTATTTATTTTCACTAACTATGTACACTACGCCTAGCCTAATACTTAACAGTCTAATTTATCTAAAGAAACTACACTAATTTATATTGGTCCTTAACTTCACTAATTTATGTCACAGTTCATTTATTTCGCGCGCGCCACTGGACGTCACGTATTGCTTTCCACTGCACGGCACTGTTTCGACTGTAACTGACTCCGTCTCTCGTCGGACGGTGTTTTTATGCTAGGCGGCGCCATCTCTGGACCGTACGCGACAGCTCTCGATCATTACCGATTGTACGAGAAGGAATTTTTCTATACCCACGAGATGGCATTACAGGGCCGGCCTGGCACAGTATTTATTCCATCCATTTCTTACCTTATAATTAAATATAATATTTTTAATGATTACACTCTATCATAGATGAGTTTTGATATGCATTATGTAGTAGGTTCCTTAGTTCATTTACATTTATACATCACAATAATAAAAAATGTCATTAATGTTAATTAGTTAAGGTATATTGAAAATATTGTTATTAATGTCACACATTTGGAATCAAATATTTGTGCAGAGGATTATGCAGAACATTGCAATTCAAAATCAGTGTAAAAATATGGTTATAACAGATTCAGCTGAAGGTTTGGAGAATATTTTTTATAATGATGAATGAATCATAGGTTGAATTCAATATACTTTCTGCTTCGTTTGGTAATATTTTTTCAAAAATCACATATTTATATCAGAAAATTGATGTATTGGAGAATGTCTTTGAGAAAGGAATATTGCAGCTGTTGATAACCAAAAAAGTTCAAACGAAACCTGAGTGAAATTTTTGTTTTAAACGTTTTTTTGTACTTCAACCTTTAAAACTCACCCTCAACTTTTGTTTTGCAAATAGCACCAAATAGTTTTTCCTACACAAATTATATCCTTATTTTATTCAAAACCTTGTAGTACTTTTGATTTTATACAAAAACCTTTTCGTAAATTCATAAGCATAAAATGAATAAAATAATTTGTTTGAGGCGTAATATTTTCGTAAGAAAAACAGATAAAAAGGAAAACTAAATGGGTCTTTCAAGGGTACTGAATGACCTATTATACCATGCTTTCAAAACATTTTTTCTACTTCAACCCCTCAAACTCACCCCCAACTTTTTTCCAAATAGCATCCTACATTAATGAGGTGATCATTTTATTTAAAATCTTGTAGTGCCTTTGACTTCATACTCCAAGCAATTTTTTTCATAGAGTCATAACATAAGGTAATTTTTAATTATTCAATCGTATGAGGATTTGCCTGAGGCGTAATAATTTCATAATAAAAAAGGATAAAAAAGACATTTCTTTTAGAAAGCATGTTCTATAGGTCATTAAAAACCTACTTAAGTTTTATTTTTATCCGTTTTTTGCGTCAAGCAAATTCTTATTTTATTTATGCTATGCTCACGATTTTACAAAAAAAAAATAAGTTTGAATATAAAATAAAAGGTACTACAAGATTTAAAATAAAATAAGGAATTAATTTGTGTAGAAAAAACTATTTGGTGCTATTTGAAAATCAAAAGGAAATGATTTAAAAGCATGATGTCATAGACCCTATACTGCTTACAAAAACTCCACTCAGTTTTCGTTTGAACTTTTTCTAGGGATACGCTGTATACTAAATATGATAATGAATAATATACATTTGTAGTCCATCTAGCTAGGTCATTAGCTTTGCTGGAAGTTTCTGTTTTTAAAATTACATTGATATGATACTATAAATTATTAACTATCAAATTTATTTCAGGCATCTCTTTCTGGTACACCTCTAGAAATATTCGAGAGAATGCTGAAAGGACGTACCAAGCAAAAATATAATCCTGCTTTGAGGTCATTTGCTCTTACAATGAGTTTTTACTTGCATACAACTTTGTACGTAAAACATTCAATGTAGCACTACCTCACCTGACAACAGTGAGCAAGTGGTATCAGGCAATCGACAGTTCACCAGGATTCATAAAAGATCACTTGTGGCATAGCAAATGGAGCAAGAAAAAGCCTCAGCTAAAAATTCTAAAGTTATTTGTAATTTAGTTTTGGACGAGATGTCCATTCGTAAACAAGTTGAATGGACAGGAAGTAATTTTTCAGGGTATATAGATATAGGATCTAAAATGGAGACTGATAATCTACCAGAGGCTAGAGAGGAATTAGTTTTTATGCTGGTCTGCATAAATGGGGCATGGAAAATACCAGTGGGGTACTTCCCTTTGGATGGATTGACTGGTGCTGAAAAGACAGAAGTTGTAAAAAAATGCCTTAGTTTCATTCATACCTCTGGAATGATAGTCACATCCATCACATTTGATGGAGCTCCAGTCAATTTGACTATTGCTCCCTGCCTAGGTGCAGACTTATGCCTCAAATTTGAGGACTCATTTTATGCATCCTGTATCTAATGAAAAAGTATTTATATTTTTAGATCCATGTCACATGGTAAAATTAATAAGAAATGCTTTCGGCGGCAAGAAATATTTAGAAGATTTTGAAAATAAACGAATTAATTGGGATTATTTAGTAAAGTTAGTGGATTTGCAGAACGTTGAAGGTTTGCATTTAGGCACAAAAATAACAAACCGTCATCTGCAGTGGACAAGAGAAAAAATAAGGGTCAACATTGCAACACAAACTTTGAGTAAAAGTGTAGCTGATGCTCTCACTTACTTATCGGAAGATCTTAAAGTTCGGGCTTTTGCTAATGTGGTGGGGGGGGGAGGGGGGGGGGTAGAGTAAAATTCATACAAATATTCAACGACCTTTTCGACATTTTTAATTCTAGAAACAGATTTTCAAAATATATTTTGAAGCGTCCACTCTCTCCAGCTACTGCAGATGTCTTTTTCAAATTTTTAGACTAGGCTGTGCATTATATACTTGGGCTGAGATAAGGTACTCTCCCGATTACAATATCTCCAAAGAAAACAGGTTTCCTGGGTTTTTTAATATGCATTCAGAGTTTGAAGGATTTATACAGTTTTTATGTTAGCCAGAAACAGTTATTAAAATACATATTAACTAATAAATTACTTCAGGATCATTTAGAGCCATTTGGGCTAAAGGGGGGTACAACCATAATACCAGTGCAAGATAGTATGAAGCTGCATATAAGCGATTGCTGATTCACACTGAAATTTCTGGTCCAGACACAGGGAACATCACGAACTCGGAGCGTCTCACTATTTTATCATGTGGCAGTGGAAATCACATCACAAGGACAGATAATGGTGATGATCTTCAAAATAGCCCACAGGTGATTGAGTTTGAAGAAAAATTGAAAAACGATCTCGCCCTTTATCAATCCACACCTTTTGCTTGGAATCTTACAATATATACAGAAGACGTTGTGGCCTACATTTCAGGATATATTGCAAAATATCCACAGGTGATTTAGTTTGAAGAAAAATTGAAAAACGATCTCGCCCTTTATCAATCCACACCTTTTGCTTGGAATCTTACAATATATACAGAAGTCGTTGTGGCCTACATTTCAGGATATGTTGTAAAATATTTGAAAAAATGTGTAACGTGTGTAAATTGTAAAAATATTTTAGAAGGCGATATCGAAACTCCACTACAAAAGAGAAAAAGTTATGGGAAGTTGATAAAATCTTCTGGGCCTGTAATTCAAATTTGCAAACATGCTGAAAAATACTTCATTTTTTCCAAAAGACTACAAATATTTCAAATAAAAACATAAATAATATATTAAATACATTGATCAATAATAAAGTATAAACGATATCTACTCAGACTATGGCTGTTTTGGTCATCATCTCCTTGATAATGACCCTATAGATGGACATTCTAAATTTTTGGTAAAATTAATCCTGAAAAAATACTTCTCGCTTCGAATCCATCATGAGATTGCAAAAAATTAGATGTTTCAGAGAAATAGAATAAGAAGCATATATACAAAAACAATTTTATTCAGCCATCAGTAGATTGAACTTACATGAGCATTTTTTTTTTAATTTAGGCGGCATCAACAATTAAAGTTATTAACATTTATTATTAAGTTTGTTTTTCATTAAGCAATGGCTGATATTATTAAATATTATAAGATATTAACTAACGTATCAGTTATTGTGTTATCATCTGTTTCCACAGTTATTATGTATATTGTGGTTTTTGAGTCCCATGATTTATTGGATTGTATATCAGTTCAGGTCTTCAGTTGAATAGAAAAGCTGGGAGTCATTAAGCTGACTAATCGACTACCTATGTAAGTCTTCAATACAGAGAAGAAAAACGTGACAACTAAGGAGTAAGTTTCAAAATATTTCAATAACATTTGCGGTAATAAACAACATAATAATTATATCTTCAGGTATATCTGCTTTTCCAATTGCAGAGAATGACAATTCTCCGCACAATAACTAAAAGGCAAAAAAAGCTTCGATTCGAGACAGGAAATTTATAAAATTGTAAGGTTACGTTTAACTTCACTTAACAACCAACTGCACAAATTACAAAATAGAGCATTCTCTCACCTTTCTTCATGTGACACAGCCAAGAGATAAAACCCACAGTGCATCCCCTTGACAGAAGATAAATCACAAATCAGTAGTTTGTTGTTGTTGTTGTTTGTGAAAATTGGATCAATACCGCGAATTGAGAGTTGACGCTGTATGGCGCGCTTCGCGCTGATTAGTTAAATTTGAAATCCCTTTTTTAAACTTTAAAACGGAATTATCAGTCAACAAAATGATGCAGAGTGTAACGACATTAATCAGTACACTTATTTTTGTATATACTAAGAGGTTCATTGATAACTTACCTAAGTACTCATCCATAGCGTCCTTCTCAACATTGCTAACACTGTTTATCCTTTCCCTTGTGAGCGGGAAATCGACCACCTCGTCCTCCTCCTGGCCCTCGTTTCGCCTCTCCTTAATCCTATCTACTAAGTCGTTTGTAACGGTTTGAGATCGGTGTCCCTCAGCCTGTACGGTCTGCGGGTTGTACGATTGCGTGATATCACATTGAGGTTGCTGCTGCTGCTGTCTGGGTTGGAGCAATTTGTACTTTGCGTGTTGTAGCTTAGCTACCGCCGCCGCGGCTGCCGCCTGCTGCTTCAATTTCATAGCGGCGGACGTTTGTAATCGGGGTATGGGGACCTTGTTCGGTGAATGAATCGCACCTAGCTGCGTTGCGATCGTCTCCTAGAATAATGACAAGCTGATTTGACTCAGCTTAGGCTAATAATATTTACGAATTCAATGGGGTTACATGATTGAAAACAAAAGCACCAGTTACCCTATTCTTGAATTTAAGGAAGTAGAATCGACAGGAGAAGTGGGCGTGGTTCTCCTTATAAGTGACGTTACTGTATTCTTGAAAATGTTTCTACAAAAACGTGAGAGCTGAATGCTCTCCAAGGAAGTTAATTAGTTCTCTCGGTGTCGAGTAGGAGAAAATTAAATTGTCATGGAAACTAACCTAGAAAGAGCATATTGACAAGAAATGTCATTTGAGGGCATTTATCTTTCATTACTATCACAAAAATAAACCAAGCGATAAACCTTTAAACCTTTCATGAAACTCAAATAATTCCGCGAATACGTCACTTTCGCGACAATCAAAAATTCCAGCACCCTGATTGGTGGAGATCTTTGGCAACAAACCTCTCTTCCGCAAATTCATTTATGATCCTCGATATTCAAGAATACGGTTTTTTATTATTAAGTCCCAGGGGGTGCTCCTTTAGATTGCTTTCAAGAATAGGGCCACAATGAGGTTATAAGTTAGAGATCTATTGAATATGTTTACTTTTCTGTTATTTCTCCAACAAACGGTAGGATTACGGAAGAGATACCATTTTTACATGAATATGACCACATTTTTGGGTACCTCTGTTGTCTTAATAATAATGATAAATAATAATAAATGATAGAGAGGATTGGAGGAGGCACACAGGAGGTGGCACATTTCTTCCAAAACAAACAAACAAATTTACATCGAGCAATAGTAAAAGCAGACAAAAACTATACACCACTCAACCTATCATGTCCAGACCACGTCGCAGACACACACAATCCCGCCCAATCACAACAAGAAAAAATAAGCACCTGGTCGCAGAAACCACTCCATGGCAAACATAGATACCGTGTCACCCAAGATCACATTAACAAAAAACAGTCATACACCTGGTTGCAGGATGGCCAGCTGTTCCCAGAAACGGAGGGTTTCATGCTTGCTATCCAGGACCAAGTGATTGCAACACGAAACTACAAAAAATATATAATTAAAGATCCGTCCATAACAGACGATAATTGCAGAAAATGTCAACAACAAAAGGAAACAATAGATCACATAACAAGCGGGTGCAAAACTCTTGCCGGTACCGAATACACAGCCAGACATAACTCTGCGGCCAAAGTCATCCACCAAGCATTAGCCACAACAAACAAACTAATAGAAAACACAGATCCGTATTACAATTACACTCCGACATCAGTACTCGAAAACGATCAATACAAACTATACTGGGACGTTGAAATACATACAGACAAGACTATCCCAGCCAATAGACCAGATATAGTTTTCCAATCAAAGGCCGACAAAATTACCTATTTGATAGATATTGCCATTCCCAATGATGTGAATATCCAAAACACCTACGCTGGGAAGATATCTAAATACACGGACCTTGCCATAGAAATAAAAAGACTTTGGAAACAAAACAAAGTCACAATTGTCCCCCTCATTATGTCTGTCTCAGGCCTTACACCAAACACGTTTACACAACACCTTCAACAGTTGGGCCTGGACGAAAAGTTACACAAAGTATTCCAAAAGTCCGTAATCCTGAAGACCTGTAATATTGTGCGATCCTTCCTAAATTCCGATCAATAACAGTCCGGGTGTTGACTTGGCACAGCCCGTCAACACTTGTTGTTACCGCAATTATGCGAGAGGAACTTAGAAAGTCAGAAAATAATATAAATGATAGAGAGGATTGAGCGCCGGTCCCTCTGTCACACACCGTTATTGCGCCCCACACTTCAACTCCGGAGCACCTTGGGCCAACTTCGGAGTAAATTCTCTCCTGGAATGGGCGTCACCTGGGAGAGCGACATTTAGAGCGTCCCTACTGGTGGGAACACGATGGATAAAGTTAATCTCATAAATAACCTACGACGGCCTAGGGTACGTCGATTAAACTCACCCGAATGTCAAACCCAAACACAACAACCAATAGCACGCAACCCAGCTGCGGATGTTTTGCCGGCACAGCCGGCAACCACCAAAGCTGGCAAACCCCGACAGCGCTTACAGTGGACTACTGAAATGAACAAATCTGTAATGCGCTGTTACTATACCGCTACGAAAATAGAAACCATCTCTATAGGCTACACAGAGCTGCACAGGCTATTTGTAGCACAATACCCACACCTCGCAGAACGTGTAACTGAACAAAGACTAATTGACCAAAAACGAGTCATAACAAAAAACAACCGCCTTACATCCCAAGAACTAGAAGCTATAAAAAAACTTGTAGCCAACGAAATGAACACTGTCCATCCGAATGATTCGCTTGTTACTGAATCAATCACGGAAACACAAAACACCCATACACGAAATAACCAGACTACAAACACAACCCCAACCAACAACATTAGCATAAAGTCATCACCTGCGGAACAGGTGATGAACACAATTTAACAAATGGTGTGGCACCAATCCTGCACTGCGAGATCGCCTGCCCAGACTAATTTTCAAAAACAACACTCAGCAAATACTGCATACAATAAATACTAACCTAATACCACAATTCATAACAAACAACAGTAACCTAGAGGACATCCATACCGTTATATATACTGCCGCAGCAACAACACTCATAGTTAACGGCCAAAAACTTCAATAACGTTCTAAAGACCAGCGAAGCAATAGACCTAAACCTAAATGGCAAATAAGAATCGAAAACAAAATCAGCACATTCAGGAAGGATCTGGCACACCTCGCGCAATACTCCAACAATAACAACCACCCTTCAAAACACATACAAAGAACAATAAATATACTGAAATCAAAGTCACCACAAAAAACAATATCAGAAATAGCTGATAAACTTAAACAAAAACTTGCAGTTTATGCTGCTAGACTCCGCAGATACAACGAATCCAACGACAGAAAGGATGCTAACAATCTATTTCAGAAAAGTGAAAAGCAGTTCTACCAAAAGTAACATCAAACAACCAGATAACAACAATAATAGCAGAAAAGAATTAACTGCATTTTGGAGAAGCCTATGGTCAGAACCCAAAACCCATAATGAAAATGCTCCATGGATCAGACAAGAATAAACAAAACATCAACACATAACGGAGCAGGGAAACGTTATTCTTACAACTGAGGAAATAGCTGAAACGATAAAACATACCCACAATTGGAAGTGTCCAGGCGTGGATAATGTGCAAAATTTTTGGTACAAACAATTCCGTTCAACATACGAAATGCTCACAGACGAAATCAATAAAGCCATACTCCAACCTAATAGGCTTCCCAAATTCCTCACACAGTATATAAAACCCAAAAATGCAGATACTAAGAAGCCTGCCAACTACCGTCCAATCACTTGTCTCCCCACCTTGTACAAAATTATCACTGCAACATCCTGACTGAAGAATAAAAAGGATGTAGAAAACACAGCCAGGGTTGCAAGGAACAACTTATAATTCATAGTGTGATCATGGAGCAAACTAGAAAAGAGCATAGGGATCTCCATACCTGTTTCATAGATTACACAAAAGCATTCGACTCTGTACCCCATAGCTGGCTAATGAAAACACTTCAAATATATAAAATCAACCCAGGACTTCGTCAGTTTCTTAAGAGCCCCATGGAAACATGGCGAACAAACATACACCTTCAAACTCACGATGGCCATATTCAAACGGATGAGCTACACATACGACGCGGCATCTTCCAGGGTGACTCTCTTAGTTCACTATGGTTCTGCCTCTGTCTAAATCCGCTCTCCAACACACTTAACAGCACAAACCATTGTTTCAACATCAGACACCATAAAGCAGATCAACACAAAATCAATCCTGTACATGGATGATATAAAACTATATGCTGCCACAGAAGTGCAACTGAGAGAATTACTCAAAATAACAGAAGTTTATACATCAGACATCAGGATGGAATTCGGAATGAGTAAATGCAAGGTGCTCCACATCAATAAAGGCCAATGGAAAAACTAACCCGAAAAGGAAGTAGTAACTGGCCAACCGCTGGACAACATGGATAAGGACGAAACGTACAAGTACCTGGGCTTCAATCAGAACCTTAAGATAGACCATACACAAGTCAAGGCACAACTAACACAAGAGTTTAAAGACCGCCTCATTAAACTATCAAAAACAAAATTGAATTCTAAGAATCTCACAAAAGCCATTAATACATTTGCGATACCGGTACTCACATACTCCTTTGGCATCATCACGTGGTCACACACGGACATAGAAAACATCCATATACTTATACGAACAGAACTCACAAAACACAGAATGTCACATCCGAACGCGTGCAAGGAGAGGCTTACCATAGACAGAAAACTAGGGGGCAGAGGTATTATAGACATACAGTCACTTCACACAACACAAATACAAACACTCAGACATTTCTTCCACACCAAACAAACTAACTTACATAAGACAATAGCAAAAGCAGACAAAAACTATACACCACTTAACCTCTCTAGTCCAGATCACGTAGCAGACACATACAATCATATCCAATCACAACAAGAAAAAATAAACACCTGATCGCAGGAAGCACTGCACGGCAAACATAGATACCGTGTCACCCAAGGCCACATTAACAAAAAACAGTCATACACCTGGTTGCAGGATGGCCAGCTGTTCCCGGAAACGGAGGGTTTCATGCTTGCTATCCAGGACCAAGTGATTGCAACACGAAACTATAAAAAGTATATAATTAAAGATCCATCCATAACAGACGATAATTGCAGAAAATGTCAACAACAAAAAGAAACAATAGATCACATAACAAGCGGGTGCAAAACTCTTGCCGGTACCGAATATACAGCCAGACATAACTCTGCGGCCAAGGTCATACACCAAGCATTAGCCACAACAAACAAACTAATAGAAAACACAGATCCGCATTACAATTACACTCCGACATCAGTACTCGAAAACGATCAATACAAACTATTCTGGGACGTTGAAATACATACAGACAAGACTATCCCAATGATGTGAATATCCAAAACACCTACGCTGGGAAGATATCTAAATACACGGACCTTGCATTGGAAATGAAACGACTTTGGAAACAAAACAGTCACAATTGTCCCCCTCATTATGTCTGTCTCAGGGCTTACACCAAACACGTTTACAACGTTTACACAACACCTTCAAAAGTCTGTAACCCTGAAGACCTGTAATATTGTGCGATCCTTCCTAAATTCCGATCAATAATAGTCCGGGTGTTGACTTGGCACATCCCGTCAACACTTGTTGCTACCGCAATTATGCGAGAGGAACTTAGAAAGTCAGATGAAATAATAAATGATAATAATAAAGCTTTTATTGCCCCCGTGTGGGAGCGGGTTAGAATATCTCCCATCGTATATCCTGCGTGTCGTAAAAGGCGACTAAAAGGTACCGAACTACTGTCGGTATAAGCAGTAACCTCTTCTCAACCAACAGCTTTGGGTGGACGAGTTGAGAAGAGTCAGGACACCTTCTTGTCCTTGGGGTGAGAAATTGTCCCTAAAGGCGGATGTACCGGATGCAGAAAGCAAATGGGAAACTACTGCATTAAAGATCTTTAAGATATCCCAAGAGAAACCTGTAAAATGAGTAATGTGGGAATCAGCGAGGCCTCGGATGTGATGCCTCGCGGTCCGACTGGCAATCGGCGCTGTTCCTCGACCGGGGAGGTCAGTATGAACTTGGTGATCGGGCACAAGTGCGACCGGGGCACCGGGCACAAGAAGTGCGACCATCAGGCTTCTTGTGAGAAATTAACTACTGATGACATTTTTAAAACATCGCCTGGCAACTTGCAACGTTAGAGGTGTTCAAGCTATAGGAAAGCTCAGCATAGTCGAACAAGAGCTTACAGCAAATAAAATAGCCATTGCTGGATTATCTGAGACTCATTATAGAGATACAGGTCATTTTACTTCTAGCAAGGGCAATTTTATTTGCTTTTCAGGTAAATCAGATGAAAGTGTTGGCTTTTGGGTGGCGAAAGCTCACGCAAGGACCATTCTTGGTTACAAGTGTATTAGTGACAGAATCATAACATTACGTATCAATGCGAACCCTACACCGATCAACATTGAGCAAATCTATGCACCTACGTCAAATTCAGATGAGGAAACCATCGAATCTTTTTATAACGATCTTGAGTCTGCACTTGAATCTCTTTCGAATCGGGAAATGGTCCTTATTTTGGGCGATTTCAACTCAAAGGTTGATCAAACTATGGATGACGAACATCTTAGGGCACATATTGGTAAATTCGGTCTTGGTGTGAGAAACGAAAGAGGTCAACGTCTGCTTCAATTCTGTATTGACTATAATTTCTCAATTGCCAACACTATGTTTTCACAACATCCATGGCGCTTGTATACTTGGACCTCTCCCGACGGACGATTTCGTAATCAAATTGATTACATTTTAGTTCGTACACGGTGGAAGTCATCTTTTAGCCGTTGTAAGACTCTACCAGGCTCTGACTGCGGCTCAGACCATCAATTACTTCAGTGCGAACTTCAGTTAAAACTGAAGGTATGTCCACGGTCTAAGCGGATAGTACGGATGGAGATCGCTGACCCTGCTTCTTTTCGGTCAAAATGTTCAGAGCTTTTTCGGGATGCCTCTATAACGGACATGTCAAATTCAAACGATATGTGGCTATAATTCAAAAATGTGCTCTTACATGCTGCCCAGATGAGTCAACCAAAGAGTAGCATTCAACCAAAACAACAATGGATTAGTAGCCACACATTGTCTGTTATTGAGGCACGTAGAAGCCTTAAGATCTCAGGTCTTGATTCAAATACAAAGCAAAACGCATATAGACAACTCTCACGCGAGATTCAGAGACTATGCCGAAGAGATAACAACTCTTATATACAGCCACTGTGCGAGGAAATAGAGATGCATGCCAATACTGATCATCCGAAAGAGATGTTTTTTAAGGTCAAATATGCCTCAGTCGGGATTTTAAACCCAAATCTTGGGCTGTTAAAAATTCCGAGGGACAACTAATTACTTGCATGAGGTATGGCGAAATTATTGCGAAAACCTGTACCATGAAGATGGCGCTCAGGCCCTCTCATTGGATTTTGAATATGAACCTGATATTCTTTGTCTGAAGTGGAACATGCCCTCAACAAGTTAAAAACTAATAGAGCTACAGGCATTGATGCTATTTCTGCCGAAACATTAAAATGCTTGGGTGAAGACGGCAACTCTCTTTTATATAATATTTGTAAGAGGGTCTGGTCCTCCGGTATTTGGCCAGATGAATGGTGCACATCCATTTTTGTTCCACTTCATAAAAAGGATCTCCAACAAAACCAGACAATTATCGCCTACTTTCGTTAATCTCTCATGCAAGCAAGGTTCTATTATATATTTTACAGTCTCGTTTAGAGGGATCTATTGGCTAGCAAATTTCTCAGGCGCAGGCAAGTTTCGTAAAAGGACGCGGTACGCGTGAACAGATCTTAATCTTAAGGCAGATTATTGAAAAAGCCAGAAAGCATTATTTTCCCGTTTTTATCTGCTTTGTGGACTACTCTAGGGCGTTTGATAACGTAAAGTGGCCTAAACTGAGAGAAATCCTTATCTCCATGGGAGTCCCTTACCACTTAGTATTTCTCATACAGCAACTCTATGAGTCTAGCTCAGCTCGTGTAGAATTGATGGTAACCTCTCTGGTCAAACAGCAACCAGAAAAGGAGTTCGTCAGGGATGTATATTATCTCCGATGTTATTTCACATTTACTCTGAATTTGTGATGAGACAGGTATTGGACAACTGGAATGGCGGTATAACTATTGGCAAAATATCTAACCTAAGATTTGCTGACGATACAACCCTTATTGCTGCTTCTCAGGAAGAACTAGTAGCTCTATTGAACGTTTTAGAACAACACAGTGCAGCATATGGTCTTGGTATTAACTACAACAAGACCAAGGTTATGATCGTAGATAGAGAGCATGACAATCATCGGGAAATAAAGTCAATAGGCCGTTGTGAGGTAGTTCAAAGTTTGTGTACCTCGGTTCTTTGATCGACAATTCAGGTGGCTGTGAGAATGAGATTCGACGGCGCATTCAACAGGCACGGGTGGCGATGACAAATCTTACTAAAATATGGCGTGACCATAACATCACTAAAGCTACCAATATGTCACAGGTTCAGTCTCTTGTGTTCTCCATATTTTTGTATGCCTCGGAAACTTGGACTGTTAAAAAGGCAGATCGAGCTCGCATAGATGCATTTGAAATGTGGACGTGGAGGAGAATGCTGAGAATTCCTTATACCGCCCATCGAACTAATGTTTCCATACTGGATGAGCTCGGTAATCCAAAGAGACTATCCTCCATTGTGTCGACGAGAATGCTTACATTCTTCGGACATATTCACAGAAGCGATAATATGGAGAGACTTGTAGTTCAGGATCAAGCCCCGAGTGGGCGGCGCCGTGGCCGTTCCCCTACACGCTGGGTGGATACGACGAAACAGTTGCTAGATATGAGTATCCAGAGCGCAACTGAACTGACAGTAGACAGATGGCGAGCTACAGTTCTCAAAACTTTTGATAATATTCGTGTTGGCAATACTCTAGCTCCGACTTACACCCGTATGCACCATTTGGCGATTATAATCCTAGTTCCCTAATCGCGTTTTGCTAATCTTTGCAAGTCAAGAGATTAACTAATCCAGATTGGAGATACGGCAAGGTTGTGTTCACAAGATTGACAGTGACAGTGTCAAAATTGTCAGTCTGCGGTGCATAGTAAAAAAGTAATCTAATCAAGGTTTACGTAAGTAATCGCGCAAATGACTTACGGTGCATACGGGTGTTAATGCATTTTACGTGTTCACAACATGTATGTTAAGACATTGTGACTATGATGATTATTGCCCAACAGTCATAGACCCTTTACAGTTACAGTGAACTAGAAAAATGTACAATAAACTAAATAGTAAACTTAAAAAAAATAAGAAATAATAACATATAAAAATAAAACTACTAAAACTAATCAACTTAAGTTCAGTGTCTGCATGGCCACTGATTTTAACTGTTCTTTATGCACACGTGAATATCCCATAGATGCGAAATTTTGTTAAAATTAGCACAAATTGTATATAGAGGTGACCTAATCAATAGCATTAGTTTTGGGTGTACTGTAGTAAAATAAAAGGCGTCGGGATGTGGCGACCCCACCATTAAGAGGATTACAGACATAGCCAAAACCTCTGCTGTTGTAATAAATCGCAAACTACAGATATGTGCACTGCTAACTCTGGACATAAGGAATGCCTGCAACGAAGCTTCCCGACAAGCCATAATCGACACCTTGTCCCAACTCGGGATACAGATAGACATAATGAGGCTACTTGTGAGCTTCCTCCAAAACCGTAGAATCCGGCTAAGAGACAAAGAGGAGGTAGTCGAAAAAACGGTCACCAGTGGTATTCCTCAGTGGTCAATACTGGGACCTATCTTGTGGAACATCCTACAATGGTGTACTGGAGCTAGAACAGCTACGCCGATGATCTGGCTGTTATAGTTGTCAGTAGAGACGAGGAAGACATAATGTGGAAAGCACACTGGGCTTTAGATAATATACACTCCTGGCTGCAGGGAAAATCTCTGTCTTTGGCCGCAAACAAGACTGAGGCGGTACTGCTGTCCCGCAGAAGGAAGATGAGTAGGACCTCCTTTAAAGTCCAGTATAGTATAATTGATCCTAAACCTTCCATCAAATACCTTGGTGTGTGGCTGGATTCCAAGTTAGCCTTCTGTGACCATATTCGCAAAACCGCCGAAAACACCCACAAGATGGTATCTATGCTGGCTAGACTGATGTCAAACGTGAACGGGCCGAAATCGAGTAAGAGAAGAGTTTTGAGCTCAGTGGCTAGCTCCATCGCTTTATATGGAGCCCCGATTTGAAATTGGAAACAGTTTTCCGGAGGACCGCGATCAGAATCTGCAGTGGATATAGCACAATATCTACAGATGCGGTCGCTGTGATTTCCTGTCTTCATCCAATAGACTTGTTAGCGCTGGAGAGGGCCAAGGTATTCGAGGGCGCAGACAAAACAATAGCCAGAGAGGATCTCTACGCAGAATTGCAGCAACGCTGGAATACTGGTACTACTGGTCAATGGACAAGGACTCTTATCAGAGATGTCCGACAGTGGGTTGACAGACAGCATGGGGAGGTCGACTTTACCCTTACCCAGATCCTATCTGGACATGGCTGCTTCAACCTCTATCTGCATAAGTACCACACTATAGACGATCCCAACTGTGAAGTGTGCAACACAGTAGATGACGCGTGCCACACTTTCTTTACATGCACACGATGGGCTACGCACAGACAAAAGTGCAACTCCACGGTAGGCCTGATTGTTACACCAGCGAACCTAATCAACATCATGCTAACATCTCAAGACAACTGGTTGGCGATTCAGGATATGGCAAAGAGCATCATGTTGACTAAACGGTATGCAGGACAGACCAGAGTGAGCAAGACGACCGCAGAAAAGAAGACTAAGACTGCTTATTGACACCCGCAGCAACGAAGTAATGCTCACGTAGTTCCGTTGCTGTTTGGAGAAGAGGCAGCATGCAGAGGTTTTTTACTGGGTAGGACCCCCAGTCGCCGCAAAGAGCGGTGCGTGCAACTCTAACATCTTGCAAACATTAAGAAGACCATCATGTTTTTCCTCTGCTGATAAAAAAAATCAGACTGTAGTAAAATAAGGACTGCTGGCGAGACTCAAACCTAGGGACGACAAAACTAATTTGACATAAAATTTCGGAGAAGTCAACTGAATGATTGAGAGCTTATACAGAAACATTATTATCTATACCCCTTTAAGGATAAACAGCCTCAACATTGAATGATAATTATTTAACAAACCACCTTTGTACTTTTTCAAGTGCATTTATATGACAATTATTACAAGGATTCCATATAGGTGAATAATATTCTAACTTCGATCAAACGAAAGCAGAATACAACGTTTTTAACTTGTGGCGTACTATGAATATTAGTGTTTTCCCAGCTTCGCAAATCTTCCTGTTAATGTGCTCTACAAATTTTAATTACGAATCGATTACATAACTGGAGCGTTCTAAAGATAACCCATTAATTTTATAAGAAAAAATGGGAACGTTGCAGTTTCCGAGTAAAGCTTATAACTTAAATTTTGATATATTCAGGGACAATTTAAAGTAGAGTACCTAAGTAATTTTGTAGCATCTGATGATGCCCAAAACTGTCTTTCTCAAAGTGAAAATATTTGACAAAAAATAATTTCGACTAAGTGGGATCTATTGAGGAGTAGCTGCCCCAGAATAGTAGCTTTTGTAGTGAAAGAACACTGTTGATAAGGCATTATTGATGAATCCGAAATGAGCACCTTGCATAGGTATACTTCACAATCACGGAACTGCTTGTGACATGGGAAATAATGCAAGATACAGCAACAAACAAAAAAACGCATCCTATTGGGGATGTAAGAACAAACCGTAAGAAATCCTTGAAATATCTGTGGCCCACTTTTTGTTTCGGAGAGTAGATTTTTACCCGAAACAAATCCAAAAACGCTGGGTCACGATCTGTTGACGAATTAGAAATATAGTCCCCATTATTCTTTGTATAAGAACATTCCTTTACCTTTCTCTCACAACTATTATTTGCCTGTCTAGTACAGAGACATTATCTCATTTAACGGTCCATTTTTTTGTATTCATAAAGGACCTAACATGGATCATAGAACTATCTGAACATTGCGTTTCAAGGCATATTTGTGCATTGATGAGGCAGTAATTAGCAAAAGAAATCCTCAAGACCACTTAGAATTTTATTTTTAGGCGTTTTGGGGGAATGCTTTTATTTATTCATAAAGGACTTTCCATTACCTCAAGAAAAATGCTGATGATATTCTGTACTTTAGAGGCCTATCCGAACATTGCCTTTGGAGTCATGGTTAGGTTAGATTAGCAGATTGGTTTTTATCAGATTTTGACACCATATCACTATCACAGCGGAGTTGAGATTGTATAGTTTTTTGAAATCGCGCCAGTGCAGTGGATTATCAAAAAATGAATGGCATTAAAACTTACCAAACTTTGTTTTGAGGTTTCAGCGAGGTTCACAGACTCATTAGTAAAAATCGCATATCCTTAGGATAAACTTTACTGGTGTTTCGGCTATCTCTGTGGTCTTTATCAAAGTGCATTTGACAGAAAAATAACTTTGAAAGAATGACATTGTTTGACAGTTTTTCCAGAAAACAGTTTTGAATTTTGAATTCGTATTGTTGATAAATTCACATCTTCGCCTTAGGATTACTATACTTTTTGTTAATAATGTGACTGTAACACAAGATGAGACAATACCCAATCTCTCTCGCTCTCTCTCTCGTTCTCTCTCTCTCGTTCTCTCTCTCTCTCTCTCTCTCGGGCTCTCCCTCTCGCGCTCTCTCTCTCTCGCTCTCTCTCGTTCTCTCTCTCTCTCTCTCGGGCTCTCCCTCTCGCGCTCTCTCTCTCTCACCCTCTCTCTCTCTCTCTCTCTCTCTCTCATCATTTTAAGATGTTTTAGATCACAAATCTCCAACGATGCGCCGTTCTCCAACAACAAAAAAGTTGATGCAAAAACTTTAGCAACTACTGCCTAAATTTTAGTAGACTTCAACCGTAAAGGGGGCGCAGAATTCGGTTCAGACGTTTCAACACTTCACCTTTTCCCGCTATAGTTTCTAAAGCGTCAAGTGATAATTCAAAACGGTCAAGTTAATTTTCCAACTCGTCAATTGTAAATTCAAACTGACAGGTATAAATTACATCTGACAGTTTGAAATTACAAGTGACGAGTTGGAAAATTAACTTGACCATTTCGAATTATCACTTGACGCTTTAGAAACTACAGCTGGAAAACGTGTAGAGATGAACACCTACATTTATCTAGAAGGCCTAAATAAGAGTTTTGTCTATGTATTTGGCGACACTGACCTGCGGCAGAGCTGTATCAGTCGTCCCGGCAACGGCAGCAGTCGCGGGCCTCTGGAAACCATTGAAGTCAGGTAACGTTGGTAGCTGAGTAGCAATAACAGTGGTAGTATTGTTTGCGAACAAAGAATCAATCGTCGTCGGTTGTTTATCACAGATAGAAGTGGTTGTTTTTACGTGAGCGGCGGGACTGCTGGCGCCGCTACTGGCGGTGCTACACTCGCCGCTAGTGGCGCCTCCGGTGGGCTGCTGTGCTACTAGCGATCCGGTCCTCAAAGTTGGGGAGGTGGAAGCGGAAGCGGGCGCCGACAGCGCCGCGGTTGGAGTGCTGTGCTGCTGGCTGCGGCTCTTCTTGCATCCGGCTGTACTTGACGGTTTATGATGGTCCGATTTAGGCGACTGGAACAGCAGAATAAAGCTTAATTCACATGCACACTATGAGAGAAGCCTCACTAGTCCGTTGCGCTGCTTTCCGTCGTCGCCGCGTCACCGGAGCGTCGCTGCCCGTATATTTTCCACATGCACTCCGTCGGGCGCGACGTTTTGACGGATCGACGCGCGGGGGTCAAGGTGGTGCGCAGCGGCGTCGGCGGGGTTGCCGTTACTATTACACTTTTTTTTTAAATGGCTTTGGATGTCTGAATCCATTCAGCCACGATAGTTGGTATAAGCGTTCACAAGTTTGGTAGAGGGAAGAGTGCTGTGTATCTTACTGTAAACGGTGTTGCTGTTGGTACAGAATTGTCTCCATTCGCTTTTCCACTGGTTCATCATATAGTTTCTTCTACATGCAACTATGTCTTTCCTGGTGAGATTAGATATGTTTTCATCAAGTGTTGCGCTGTCTTTAGCCAAGGAGTCGACAGTTTCATTGCCTTTTATTCCGGCATGTCCTTTAACCCATACATATGTGACATTTTTGTTTTGTTGCCGTAGGACCAGTTCTTTTTCTACAACACTTGTTACGATTTCATCAGAATAGATATGATTTGCAGAGTGTTTAATGGCTTTTAGAGAAAAGAGAGAATCTGACAAAATAATAGCTTGCTCATACTGGGTATTTTTGCTGGCCCAATCTAGAGCAAGCTCAATGGCTGATAGTTCCGCTGTAAATATCGAGCAGATTGGATTTAACGTATACGTTAGGCTCACTTTGTTATTGCAAACATAAACAGCGGCACCTACACCGTCGTGTGACTTAGAACCATCAGTATATAATACACAGGGATTGTAAAACGGTGCCAATATTTCCTGTAGGGTTTGATTAGCATCTGGATGGTTGAAATTGGGGATTATGACACTTGCCTCATGGAATGATATATCAAACTTTGATGTGTAGAATGGAATGCCCCTCTCCTTGATATTGTATTGTGAGACATTGGTGAAGGCGTCTGCTAGAGGTGGAGAGTTTTTATTCTGCCACCATCTATCAGTTAGATTGTAATATGACAGTTCTGATACTTTGCCGATAATGTGATTTTGGTTGTATTTGCATTTTACTATGAATTTTTCTGCAAGGAAGATGCGCCTCAAGTGTAAAGGAGGTTCATTACATTCAGCTAGTAACGCTGGTGTGGAGGTGGAACGTAATGCGCCTAATACGAGGCGCAAAGCTTTAAATGAATCCTGTCGACCTTTAGTAGTAACCGAGTTTTGGTAGCCGAGCCATATACGAGTAGAAAACAGCCATAGTCTAATATAGATATCGTGTAGGCTCTATAGAAGAGCAAAATGATGTTTGGGTCAGCTCCCCATTTATACCGGTTGACTGCTTTTAAGACGTTAAGGCTCCTCTCGCATTTTCCCAGGCATTTATTGATGTGTTCGTTCCAAGTTAGTTTCGAGTCCAACGTGATTCCAAGATAAGTGAAGTTTTCATGACAGGAATATTAAGATTACACAGGTTAAGGTTGTTGACGTCTGGTAGACGATGACGTGTAAAAATTACCACCGCAGACTTTGATGGTGATATTTCCAGACCTTGTTCAGAGAAGTATGTTTTGCAGCCGCCCATGACTGAGTCAAGTTTGTCGACACATACTGGAGGATCTGTGGTGTACTTTCTCTATTATGCAAGTCGGCAGTATAGATGTTGAATAATAATGGGCTAAGGCCGGAACCTTGTGGTAGTCCTTTGCTTGCGTTTCTGGGACCAAGGACTCTGCCATTACATTTGATAGAGATCTGTCTCTTATTGAATAAATTAACCACGACGACAGAAAATTGCTTTGGAATGCCGAGTCTAACCAGTTTATCGTATAGCAGATTCAAAGCCACATTGTCATAAGCACTAGAGATGTCAATAAACAGGGAGCCAAGGAAATTATTTTTGGAGAAAGTAATCTGGATATCTGTAGCTAAACATGAGACACAATCTAGCGTCCCCTTCCCTCTCCTGAAGCCAAATTGAGAATTCGGGAATTTCTTTTGGCTTTCCATCCACCATTCGAGTCTTGTCTTCATAATCCTTTCAAATGTTTTCAATAAACATGACATGAGAGCAATAGGTCTCATGCTATTTGGATCATTGACTTTTGGAATTGGTATTATTAAACTTTTTCTCAGACTGTCACAATTGTCGCCTTCTAGCAGAATTTTGTTATATATCCTGCACAGAAAATCCTAAGCAATGTGTGGTAAGTTTGCCAGCATTTGATAATTGCCGGGCTTACACGTGTAGCTGATCCATCGTTCATAAGTGCGAGATTCTGAAACTCCTCTATCGCTTCCGCTAATACGTCACCGTCTCTTGAACATGTCGGTGAGCCCCAAACGCTGTGGTGAGCGTTGAAATCACCACCAATAATGCAATCATGGGGGATCTGACTGAATACGTTCATATAATCTATGGTCGTTGGTTTAACTCTGGGTGGTCTATAAAGAGCAATAATAGAGAGCTTTTTATTCTTTGTAAGTAAATTGATGCCACAAACCTCGATTTGAGGGTTGAAGTTATTGTTGAATTGAATGGTTTCGAATCTGAGTTTATTGGATATGAAGACAGCAACGCCTCCATATCCATCTGCCCTATCCTTTTTTACTACGTTGAAATTCCTAAACCTAACGTCATGTGAACGCTTATACCACGTCTCGTAGACTATAGCAATATCAAAGTGTTCTTCATTAAACATTTGGATTAACGAATGCTTGTTTGATTGTAATGATCTAGCATTCCACTGTACGATCTTAAGTGATTCAGTACCCATGGCTTTATGTGAAAAGGTTACCTAGGAAAGTTTTTAATTTATTATCAAATTCATCATCCAAAAGAGGCGTGCGGAACTTCTCTGAGCTTGAGCTACTTGCGTTGTTGTAATGTTGTTGAATGTCTGTATTTAAATAGTTCTTAAGCTGACTAACAAGGCGCTCAAGTTCAGAGCTGGGGGGGTTCTGTCCAAACTGAAAAACAGGGGCCGAGCAGAAATTAGTAGGGTAATCCCTACGTATAGTAGTAAAATATGGAGTCATATCTACAGTTTTCCTTTTTTTAGGGGAGTTAGTTGGAGTCAGCGCTTGAAGAGCACCACTAGGGTTTATTTGTTGGCTGGAGTGTGGTAAACTTGGTAAATTAGAGGGTCTAAGTGGGGGGAATTCAGAATCGTAGTTGGAAAGGGGCGCATATCTATTTTTCTGGACGATGCTGGTGTAGCCAGGGTTATCTATAATTTTCTCTGCTTCGGTGAATGAAAGATTTAAGTTTACCATAGCTTCCTTAGTTCGTAACTGCCTTTTATATTTGGGGCAGTCACGAGAGGTAGAATCATGGCTGTTATTTTCACAGTAAATGCAAAAAACGTCACAGTTTTGACAAATTTCTGCTTTTTCCATACCGCACTTTCTACATTTCTTTTTTCCCTTACACTGACTAGCAGAATGCCCATACCTCAAGCACTGAAAGCATTGCATAACAGGTGGGATGTAGACATCAACCGGGCACCTGACTTTGTTGATGTATATTGCATCAGGTAAGCGTTTTCCCGCAAATTTAACTATTACCATCTGACGTGGGACACGCTTTGTCACGTCGTTTTCTTTAACAATCCTGGTCATTCTTTGGACTCTTTTAACCGGAACACTAGATTGGATAGATTTTAGAAGTTTATTCTCATCTAGAGAAGTATCGACCTCCCTTACTAAACCTCGTTTGTCTGTTAGGCACATACGCTATAAGGTTGTTATCTGAAAAAAAGGTATCTTCGACCAGCTGGTTTGCAGTTGTCGCTGTATCGAGTTCAATTTTAATTCGGTTACGCCCAACAATATTAATCTCGACTATATGTTCATCACATTTTTTCAAACCTAACAACTTCTCCCCCAGTTTCATAGGATGAAGTCTTTCTATATTCAGATCAATATGCTCTACAAAAATACAGTACGGACCTGAGTCAGAAAGTCTAAATCTATTAGTGGTATTTAGCTGACGACGTTCGAGAGTTTCTTGTGTGGTGGATGTACCGGTATTTTTGTCTGCATTGTTTACATTATTTAGATATTCCGCAACTTGTGAATTATCCGTATTGCCCGATTCACTATCAATGAAAATCACATATACATATTAATATTGGACTGTTTGTTATGGCTCGACGGCGGTTGTGAGCCGCCCCCGCCGCCGTTTTTCTGGCCGCCGGGCATCTGTAAACAGAGCCGGGGCAAAAAAACTCCACTCCTACCAGTAACAATTAAAAAAGGAAATGTTTGTACTTACAGTAGATGCACCAAAATATTACAAATACGCGTCGATACGATATACCTACACCTGAGCGCACAGAAAAGACGTCCGGACTGCTTGGGTGTTAGATCGCAACTGTGTACTATTACACTTGTAATTGATCTATTACCAAAAACAATATAATGTTGTTACGACTTTTCAGATTTAGTGACAGTTGAAATTCTCTTGGGAATTTCAGAAGCAGATTGATTTATGTTTCTGTTTTTGATATTCTATTGGATAGCTAACTGCGTATTATTCAGATAATTTGAAATTTTTTGACTCTTTTTTTTGACTATTGCTATTCAGTAAATACATCGTGAGTCAAGCTCAACGCCTCGGACCAAACTACAAACGGACTACATTTCATTTGATACCCACTATATGGGTATGAAATAGAAGGGCTTGTTGCGAGTAACTCGAAAAAATAACTAATTGAAGTTTATCGGAACACGCCGAACAGGTAACAGCTTCTGAGGATGCCAGCCACTCGAGTTGGCCAAACGTCAAACAGCGAAATGCCCCGACGCCAAGGCGGCGGAGCATGTCGCCGACGGCCGAACGAACCAAAAATTCATCAGATCATGGGCGCGAAAGCCTTACACAATCCAATAACTAATTCATTACGGAAAAATTATTATCCATAATTCAATAACATTTTTAAACAGGCACAAACACCTGACTTTTTGAATTGCTAATTGGATTGTGTCAAAGTTTTTTCCAAAATGAAAAAATAATTAATATTTTTTTATTCGAACATACTACTACTCAACTTTATTAATTCCACAAAATAATAATATCAAATATTATAATTTCAAATGTTCAGCAAAACAAATAAATAATTTTGATCCTTATCTTTTACGGAAAAATTATTATCCATAATTCAATAACATACAAAAATATTTGTTTTGTTCTAAGAATCATAAATTTTGCACGCAGGACGACTTCTACTTGTATTACATGCATTTTTAAACAGGCACAAACGCCTGACTTTATGAATTGCTAATTGGATTGTGTCAAAGTTTTTTCCAAAATGCAAAAATAATTAATATTTTTTTATTCGAACATACTACTACTCAACTTTATTAATTCCACAAAATAATAATATCAAATATTATAACTTCAAATGTTCAGCAAAACAAATAAATAATTTTGATCCTTAATTTTCACTTACTCACTTGCTAACATAATTTACGAACTTTCGATTATACAAATAGTATATGAATTTATTTTCTTGAATTATCCATTAAATAAAAAAATATTAATTATATTGTGCAATTTTGATAACGCTAGAATTCTTTTCCACCTTTAAAATTTTGCCGTCCTAGAAAATATGCCGTATTGTGCACTAGCCCCAACTGCCACTGCCACTGATGACATACCTAATGATTTATATCAACAAAATTCATGAAAGACCTGGAAGTATGCTACAATTATCAATCATGTTACAGTACATGATCCTATAGTATGTTTTTCAGAAAAAAAAAATGTTACAATTCGATAATTATGCTACATTTGGCATCGCTGTGCGGCGTGTACCGCTGCGGCGTCGTCCATCGTCGCCGCGCCGGCGTAGCATGCAATGCATTGCACTCCGTTCCGACGACGCATCGCAACGGATTAGTGAGGCCTCTCTCATTTTCGATATTTTCGTATTCGTACTGATTCTACCAGATAATATAAATATATCCATTCACATGAATCCTATTTTTTCGTACGAAATTTAGTTACACATTTAGGGAATTTGTATCTTCATAGTTGGTACCTATGCCAGTTGCCGAGGAGCTATCAGGTGGAAAATAGTCACTTCAAAAAGAAACAATCGTTCAACCAGTTTCAAAGACAAATTTACAATGAAAAAGCGCGAGTGATGGAGGAGGAAAAATTAAAAACAAAATGTCGAACCAGGTTCGTAAATCTATTATAAGCCGGTTATTGACAGGCACACAATCTCAAAATAATCGCCCATCTCTAAACTGATAACTACAAACCACTGCCTTTTATCACCAATTTATAAAATAGGAAAAAGCACCTCCCCCACAACTACAAAGCAGTTCATCTTGGGTGTTGAGAGTAAATATAAGTCTTGCGTAGAGTAGAGCTGTATTTGCATAAATAGGTATGTATAATTTGTATCAACCTAGGTGCTTCATTTGCATTCTCGTTTATGTGATGCATAATAGGCGGCCTTTGTATGAATTCAAGAAGTGATATCAATGAAAAATATAAAACTGAACACTTACAAAAAAAAGTTCAAGATTACCTGTATTTTTCGTTTTCTTTCTTTACCCTCGCTTTTTTGTTGCAATTTTTTTTGAAGCTGTATCTGCATTTCTCTGTGTTTATTCCCGCTTTTACCATTACTTTCCCCGTCTGTAAATAATAAAAATAAATCACCAGAAAATCGGGTAATCATGAATGTTGTTTGTGTCAAAGTGTACGTATAAGTTTATTTTATCCTCATTTATTTCCTGTACGCCATTCGGCACGGGATATTTATATTAAAATTCAATTCAATCTCAATATACTTGGAACCGAGTAATAAATTGTGATATGTTCAAAAATTGTACTTAGTACACCAAATGAAGTAAAAAAGCGTATATTTGAAAACACTGGAACATATTAGAGGCTGTGTTATTCGGACTGTGACAAACAAGATTCATCTGAAGAGTCTTTTACAACTTCTTCTGCAACGTCTTCATTGTAAGACTGGCACACAGTTTCTGCAGTAACAATCTAGGTATTACACCAGATTGCAAGACTCTCTGCTGAATTTCCGAGCATAATGTTGATGGTATGAGCGAAAGTATTACGTGCCTCTGCGGTCCCTTCCGACATCATTCCTATAAGTAACAAAGCCTTTTTCCGAAGAAAACTTTTTTGAAGTGGTGGTGTCATTGGATGCCACAAACATAATTGTAGCTTGTCTTTAATCACCATTCGTTGTTCTTCTCAGTAATTTTGAAACACTAGCAAAAATGAATTAGCGTAGGGAGGGCCCCACATACATCTATTTAGGAATATTATCAATAAATTTGGACGAAGTTGGAAACATTTTTTAATGTGGTGAATAGAAGAGACCTACGTTTCTAATAAAAGACAAAAATAAAACTCAGACTCAACTAGAGAAACCATTTAGGTTCCACTAAAGGGACAGTGTTCTTAATGTCGGTATATGGTAATATACAATTGATGAAATATCTATGTTGTACATACCAGCTCTAAAAGTGTATTTAATAATTGGTAAAATATTCTTAAAAATCTTAAAAAACTTGGAAATATTATTACGACAACAATTGTACTAAACATCGATATATGGACAGTGTAACATAACTGATCCTCGACTGAAACTGCTGGCAAGAATGCGCAGCTACGAAGTCGCAAAAGAGTTTCTTTTTACTTGGTGTTTAATCCGATATCTCTGGTGCAAATCAGATTTGCCATACGAGCAAATCTGCAGCATCAACTTTTATCCGCCTTTTAATACAAATACCTGTATTAGCGACCAACCGACAGTGGTTATACACCTTAAGGTGTAAAATAAACGGTAAGCGTACGTGTAGCTAATGCATGCATTTAAAATGTTTGCTGTTTTTCAATTACGTTTATATGCATGCTACATTAATGTAATAGCTAACACAAAGTCCGCACCTATACAGGTATAATTGACACGGCTGCAAATCTGCCAATGTGCACGACTATGATAAGGATCAAGCACGCATAGATGTTTTTGACATGTGGACGTGGAGGAGAATGCTGAGAGGTCCTTATACCGCCCATCGAACTAATGTTTCCATAATGGATGAGCTCGGTAATCCAAAGAGACTATCCTCCATTGTGTCGAAGAGAATGCTTACATTCTTCGGACATATTCACAGAAGCGATAATATGGAGAAACTTGTAGTTCAGGGTCATGCCCCGAGTGGGTGGCGCCATGGCCGTTCCCCTACACGCTGGGTGGATTCGACTAAACAGTTTCTGCATATGAGTATCAAGAGCGCCACTGAACTGACAGTAAATCGCGAACGATGGCGAGCTACAGTTCTCAAAACTATTGATAATATTCGTGTCGGCAATACTCTAGCTCCCACTTAATGCATTTTACGAGTTCACAACATGTTTGTTAAGACATTATGGCTGAAAAAAATGGCAAGGATGAATAAAACAGTATTAGTTGTCCTACCTTTAGCGCTGCACTCAGCTGCTGCTGCTATAATGTTTGCTGCCTCAGATCCTATCCCAAAAGGAAAGTTTGACAATATGTGGAACGCTAATGATTGTATGGAAGAGAATTCTTGACTCAGGTGTTGTTCCGCCCAGCCTTTTACTATAATCCATGCTGCCCATTCCAAATTTGCCTGGGTGAACGGGATTTCTGTTGACTGAAAACATGTTTCTATAGTAGTCACGTGTAATGTTGACTTGAAAAATATGTTTCTACAGTAGACGCGTGCAATGTGTATAGAAAGAAAAATGCGAATGTTGTCTGTTACTTGTTTTTAGTACCCACGTGAATTAGTAGGCGGAGATCAGGATATAGTTTTCTAATATAATTTTTTTAAACTTCAAATAATCCGTTTTTTTTTTTTGGACACGTTAAGATATCTCATTTTCAGTGATTTATCCATTATTTCTGTCTAGTAACACTTAGCCTCTCTGTAAACTGGAAAGAACTGAGATATCGTAATGACATTTTATTAATAGCTTACTACTACTACTAGTAAGGGAGAAAAATCTTAATTGATTCTGAAAATTACTCCACCGGCAGAAAAAAACGCAATTGTCTAATGATTTACTGTTGGGTGACAGTAAATTTTTGCGTGAGGATAATAGTATATTGTTCGATGAACAGTAATGACTGTAATAACTCACGCAGCTGAAGTTTGCAGCACGAGCCGTATTCGAGTTGGAACTTGTAATTTCTTTTAAGAACTTTTATGTGTTTTGTATTATATAAAGCTATACGATAAATAAATAAATAAATACATAATTACACAATATTGACAACTTAACCTCATTTATGCCACTTAAATAAATACTGTCACCTTTCGAATTAGCGTTTGACGTTTCATAGCGATTAAATGTCTATATCTACAACTATGCATTTCCAAGAGATCAGTACTGATATCCAGAAGGCGGTCATCACAACCCACAGCTGGACTGTGGATTATGAAAAAATAATTCACGTTGTTGGTTTGTAGGTATTATAACCAGTAGTAGCAACATACACTTTAAAAAAGTATTGGTTCGCCATCTATGTACCAAAGCCGGTACCTGAGCGTTTAATCTGACGCACCGAGCACTGTTTATGTGACCCGTTTAAAATCATCAGGTATAGGAACCTGCGGATACGACAACAAACAGACTCTTTTTTGTGGAACACTCATTTAACACTCCCGACATTCGGTTTATGCTAAAAAGCAACTTAACTCAATTAAAGAGTTAAGTTCATTCATCCGAAACCAATCACAGACGACGTCGTTTCGCTTTTATTAAATCTCGTCAGTGTGATTTAGGTTCGATAATGGCTGTTTAACTTAAAAAGACTAGATAAGCAACTTAACCTAATATGCTTTCAATTGCCTTCAAATAAAGAAACAATAATTTGTAGAAACTAGGGGCGATATATCCTAAAAACGTCTAATTTCATTGTGATGTGCTGTTGATAGCGAGGACAGAAACTGTGTATGATTTTTGAGAGTCGCGTCAGACCGAAATAACCATGAAAAAAAGTTGATTTGAATTTTCGTCATATTTGAAATGAGGTGAAGAAAAGAAGAGAATTTTGGGAGATGGGTAGTCCCAAAATTGATTTTGTACCCTTTCCGATTTACCAATTTATTGGGCAAGCTGTAACATTTATGTATCATGAAACATAAAAATATGTGAAAAGTACCGCTTTAGATGGCGTGCTATATTTTATACCTAAGGAGACATAAAGTTGAACTCCAATCTACAGTGGTTGCAAGCCATAGAGAGGAACAGTTCGCTCATACACCTACGGATGTTTTTATATGCATTATTAATAATGTGTGTAATGGATGCCTCCTCTATAAATACATTCAAGGGCTTACCCTATTGGCTTTTAAAGCCCTTTCTCGGAGAAAGGAGATTTAGAATCAAAATTAACATTGTCATGTCGACATTCCAGCCTATAAATGCCGATGTTCTTCAGGGTTTGGCCCTTGGGCCAGTCCTTTATTCACTTTTTAGATATGACGTCCCTTGTCCCACAACTGTGAAGTCTCTATGCTTACAACACCGCGATTACAGCACAGCCGCGGGCTGTAGATGTAGTTCGTGATGGGCTGCGGCTTACAGCGGATGAGCTATTAGAATGGGCCAATCGGTGGCTCATATACATAATAATTCGATAGCCCTGATTCTATAGAAACGTTGCGGAACCGCGTGCGATGTATCTATAGGAAATATTTGCCAAATACTTGGAATCACCCTTGTCAAGGGTATGACTGACAGAAACATACTGAAGTGAATCAAAATTCGAATTTACTATACGGCATCTATACCCCATGCAATGTAAACCTTCAAAATTAAGTCTGTTGAATACAATTCCATTATACGAGATATTTATTAGACCAGGAATTACCTACGCATGTGCATCTTGATGTTTGCTCGCCAAAACGCGCATGCAAAGCCTGCTTAGAGCATAATCACTAACACCATATGGTATGTTTCCAACGAGTCTCTCTACAAGGACCTCGATATCCCTACTGAGGAGAGAAACAACAGTCGCAACAACTGCATAGTCAAGCGAAATCTCACAGACCTGATGCACGTCTCAGTGGACTAAACAGTCGAGCATGTTCGCAAGGACACAAGGCGTGGGATTTTAAAAACAACTAAAATTTTGAACATCGAACTTCATAATTAAAATTATCGAAATCAATTGATTATGTAACCACTCAACCATCGCACTTCCTTCTCTTTACTCTTCTGCTTTCTTCTCTTATTTCTCCCATACTTTCTCAACCTCTCTGTCCACAGTGCATTGTCATTTACAGCCCGTTCACATTATGCGGTCAAATCACCGTTTGGGTAATTTTCGGCGCAAACCGAATGATATGTTCACACAGAAAACTGTCGTATACAGATTTTCAGACGATCCCGATTCATTTTTGAATAGTTTTCTTGCAACATGGACGTAAATATTAATAATAGTTTATAATTTTGTATTAGTATCGTTGACGGAGGCATATATTAGTTAACATAAAATTCTGGATTCACCCTATTGTAAGTGAAAGATCTCATTTGGGTACTTACCACTGATTAGATTTTATTCCCGAATCAGCTATTCGGTTTTCGGTGACAACACGCGACCGAAACGACGAAATTGCCGTAGGCGACGTCCGTTTAAATGTACGCGCCACTGCGGCAACGTGCAGCACACGGTAAAAAAGACGACCCCGTAAAATAGCCGCATCGGTGTCGTGTGAACGGGCTCTTAGATTTTACCGTCGTGGTTACACACTGATAAAAAGAAGCATAGAACCAAGACAATACTGGGGCGCCAGCGCGTTTGCCGCTGCGGCAAGGCTGCGCGTAAACAAGAGCAACTTCCGCAAGGCAGCCAGCATGCGAAATGGACGGTCTCGTATTTAATTTCTAAGGATCGTACCCCGTTCTTAAGTGAGTCGCTATCTAAATCGATGAGTTGCCTAACAGTAATTTTTTGAAATTTGTCATTCGGCAAGCGTGATTTAAATATCTACAAGAAGTTGAATGTTCTAATGTGAAGGCAGACATATCATATCATGCTGAAAAACAAACAGAATGGTACGTCAGTGTTCAAGCTTGTGTAGCCGACGGCGGAGTCAATGGAATCACGTGGTAGGACAATTCTCTCCATTTTCTTTTAAATCGTTCATAACACAAACCACACTTACTATTGGTTTATCAGCCAGATCAGGAAGGGTTGGCGCTTTCAGTCTAATACATCTTCTAAGTCCTGAGTAGCAATATCTGGAATTTCCTCTGGTCCCTAGTCTTCGTGCCCTCACTTTCGGATAAACTTGCTTCATAACTTTTCCAAAATCAGCTTGAGATAAAGGCTTGATGGAATTACTTTCACAATAGTCACTAGAATAAAATCAGTAATTAGTCGTGAGTATGACTTCTAATCAGGTTTTCATCGCCGCACACCAATTTGAAATTTAAAAAATAGAAAGGAATACGTCAAAATACAAAGTCTGAACTATGTCGATATGTGTTCTTAACCTGTGGGTAGTAATTTTATAAAATAACATAAGAAATTGATAGAGTCATGCAATCCGGGAAAAAATGATTCATTTTATGAAAAAAAAATAGAGAAAGAAGATGTTTTTATACTGCAGACTTAACAGAAATCGATGTACCTATGTAATTAATGTGGGCCTTATTCTATGAACGAAAAAAAAAAACAAAATTGAATACAAAGAACACAGCCATGTTTAATATTTAAATGACACCATATTATTATTTAAGGGAGTTATGATTGCAAATTAAACGTGATCCATCTACAATTTACTTTATATCAACAGTATATGAACGGTAATAATATCCGGAAGGCCGAATGGTTTAGAATGCTTGATTCCGAAAGAAATACGGTTAATGGAAAAGGCATTTATGATTTTTTCAGAAATAACGTATTTTTTAATAACTAAAAATATGTATACTACGTAAAATTGATAGAGTGTATATAATAAGACAGAACAATACTATTTGCTTTTTTTGTCATGGTAGTAAGAAGTACTAGCGTTCCTCCAATCCTTTATCCTCCGCCGCACTAATTTGATCCCATAAAAAAGGGACAGCTAAGCCGCATATTTTCACAGTTGCGGTTTTAAAACTCTTCGTTTTTGTTTAGTCTAAACAAATTTTGTGCAACCGCGAAACGGGACACTTGACGCATTATTTTCCGTCATTAATTTGAAAGTACATTATTATTTCTATCATGTAGCTGTAATTAAAAATTGTATATCTTTAATATACAAAATTTTATGCTTACGTGCAAAACAAAAGTTTTTTCTGCGCTACCCTGTATATCTGGCGCAGTCTCAGCCTAGTGACGGATATTGGGGGTGTCTATGGATTATAGACCCTTTGCATTCAGTTAACAATAATATCCGGACCAAAATGTCAGGAATTGGAATTTCGGCGGTCGCGTGGACTAGACCAGCTAGACGGAAGAATTTCAGCTTGGTAACCTTCTATTTAATTAAGTTTATTGAGAATAATTAGCACATATCGGAATCGGGTAGATTTTAAAAAGAGGGTTGGTTTAAGTTTAGCTAAATTTCGAAATCGATGCTTGTTGATGGAATTCTGAGGTAGTATCATATTTTTACCGTGGTATACTTGACTAAATATAACAGGATAGCACGCATGTAAAATGAGCTCAATTATAAAAAACTTAATTTACTGTGTGCCCATCGTAAACTGACCAGCGCGTCATGAGGTAATGGAAGTGGCAGGTCCTTACAGGTAACGATCGACATGATGATGTCGAGTCAAAAAAAGGATAGGGAAAATAAGTAAAACGAGGACATTTAATATTGTCTGCAGCGATTATCCAATTACGACGCTGCACCATCTTTAAGGTGGGGAAGAAAATCTGCTGTTGCCAGTTGTAGTTTTATGAACTAGATAAATACGCTATTAAGTGATATAAATTATTTACCGTTTCCATTATAACTAAAATAAAACAATACGTAAAAGAAAGAAATAGGATTAATTAGTCGTATAAGTGAGTAATATCATTGGAACATTTTAATTCGAGATAGCATATAATTTTCAATTTTTGATATAAAAAATAAAATGAGAGGTACGACCTCCTTACTTATTTCACCGCATGCTTTTCGCTAGTCAATTTACGATGGCAACACAGTACATACCACATCAAAGTCTGAAAGTGAAAGGTCATGCTGATTTTGGAATTAGAATATCTTAAAAGTTTAACTAATAACATTAAGAGGGTGGTTTGACAAGTCCGTGACTTTTTGAATGTCCTACGCAGTAACTTTAATGGCAACACCGTTTCCGTTATCATCTGTCGGTAGATTGGCATGGCTATTAAAGGACCCCACAGACATCGTTCTTTTTCATCAGGTTTGCACGACGTGCCAACCGATCACACTCATTTCGGTCCGTGTGTGCCGAAAAACCGTCGTGTTGACCGTCGTTCCAAAAAATCCCTCCGAGCTTGATTTTACCCGTCGGTTTCGAACGCCATCGTGCAACTTTTGCAGTGTCGTTCTGGTTGCCTTCGAGTAAGCGTATCTAGGGTTAGCGACAACTATCAAAAATGTGCGATACACGACAAAAATAGCAAACAATTTATGATGGAATTCATACACATATATAGGAGTTTGGTATATAGCCAATCATGTTTGAGGTATAATTTGTCCTAAAGCTTGGGGGGATATCGCAACTGGAAATTTCAAATCCTCATAGCTTCTACCCGTAGCAAGGAATCTCAATGTAGCTGTCATGCGGGGGAATACCTTGTCTCATCCGTATCCTGTTTTTTTTATTAGAGGTGCTACTGAATTAAGTAATTCTAAGTATGTTTATTCATCCATCCTCAAACAATTGTACCAATCCCCTGGTTCCAGACGCAATTCTTCTAATAGATTTATATGGGAGAATTGGTCTCTTTCTAAAAGCCACTGTTTCACCCATTTAGAACGTTTTTTCTTGCTGTATTTAACTTTAACAGCTAAAGCCGCCGCCAATGCTAAAGTATTATCCATGTTAACGGACCAAAAATTTGCGAGAAACTGAAAGAAAACCGAACAGTGTGTGGAGGTATCGTTCCATCGGTTTGACCGACATCGGTTGGCACGTCGTGCAAACCTGATGAAAAAGAACGATGTCAGTGGGGCCCTTTAGATATCAAAAAGCTGTCTACGTGATAGGTGCCTGCGATAAACGCAACCGTGTAACTGCTTCAAAGGAGTGTTGGAGAGTGGTTGGAGATGTTGAGCCGCAATGTAAACAAGTTTTGGTTTAGTTTTGTTACCATGGATCAGACATGGATCCATTACACCACACCAGTGATCAAGCAACAATCGAAACAGTTGTTTTCTACGGGTGAACGTGCACCGAAGAAGGTTAAAATGGGTATGTAACAAAATCCTGGCAACAGTTTTCTGGAATTCGTGTGGTTTCGTTAGTATTGTTACCAGAGAAAATCAAAACTAACGAGGAGCGACAGCCGGCGACGGCGCGACATCTTTGGTCTTCCTTTGATGTTGAAGGCCCCATTTTCGACGACCTTGAATGCTCTCGTTTGACGCTGAAACCGCATATTATACTGCTGACAATCGTAGTATCGGAGCTTGAGAAAACAAGAACACCTGGAACTAACAAATATTGTCGGCTGACACCCGACTATAAGCAACTGATTTGTAAAACAGAATATTTGGCGCTTGCGCATACAGGACCGAAATTATGCTATCGCTTCTCATCAGTTTTATTATTCTCGGTTATTACCTTGAACGAACGCATTTATGAATCTCGCCGTAATTGTCGATCTTCACAAATGTATGAATACTTGCCAATAAAGACATTTATTTGTGTAACGAAATTGACCCGCTATGACTTGAGTTATTTTTTTAGGATCAAGTCGGAATTAAAACAAAAACTGCTTTCTTTATGCGTCGTTTCGACTAATATGTCCATCATGATGCCTGATAATGACTACATATTAGTCGTTACGTTACACAAAGAAACATTTTGTTTTAATTCTTACCTAATCCCGAAAAAATAACAACCCATAAGAAATTTATTATCTTGACTTTCTGAGTTTCTTTTGCATAATTGCGGTAGCACCAAGTGTGCCAAGTCAACACCTGAACTATCGTTGATCTGAATTTAGGAAGGACCGTACAATATTCCAGGTCTTCAGGATTACAGACTTTGTGTAGCTTTTCGTCCACGCCTAACTGTTGCAGGTGTGGTATAAATGTGTTTGGTGTTACTGCCTGATATCGCAAAAATCTGGGGGACAATAATAACTTTTTTGTTTCCAGAGTCGTATTGTTTCTATGGCAAGGTTTTAGATATCTTCCCGGCGTAGGTGTTTGAAAAACTATTTCTGGTCTATTGGCCGGGATTTCGCGTCTCGCTATAGTTAGTGTTGATTTTGTTCGAGTACAGATGTCGGTGTATAATTGTCATATGGATCTCTGTGTTTTCGATTAGTTTGTTATGGCTAGTGCTTGGTGTATATCCTTGGCTGCAGTTATTTCTGGCCGTGTACTCGGTTCTAGCGAGAGCTTTGCATGCATGTGATCTATAGTTTTCTTCTGTTGGTGACATTTTCTACAATTATCGTTGGTTATGGATGGATATTTAATTATGTATTTTTGTTGTTTCTTGTCGCAATCACTTGGTCCTGGATAGCAACCATAAAACCCTCCGTTTCTGGAAACAACTGGCCATCCTGCAGTATGATTGTTTGTTGTTGTGTTTCGTGAGTTCCGTTCGGATTGATGTTATATTATGCGACCACTTGACGATGCCGAAGAAGTATGTAAGGACCGGTATCGCAAACGTGTAAATGGGCAGTGCAAGATTTCTGGCACCTATTCAAATTTGTTTTTAGTAGCTCTCTACCCTTGTGTGTTAAATGTGCCCTGACTGATGTGTGGTATATCTTAACGGTCTGATTGAATCCAGGTGGTACTTGTGCGTTTTAGCTCTGTCCATGTTATCCAGTATTTGGCCAGTTCGGGAAGATTCTTCTATTGGTCTTTGTTGATGTGGAACATTTTGCATTTATTCATTCCGAATTCCATCTGATGTGCAAACTTCTGTTATATAGAGTAATTCTCTAAGTTGTACTTCAGTGCCGGCACATACTTTTATATCATCCATGTAGAACAGATGATACATTCTATGTTGATTCCCTTTCTTCTTCTTCTTATGGTGCTATCTCCATTAATGGAGGTTAGCGATTATCATGGCACACACCTCTCTGTTTCCCGCTGCTCTGATCAATTCCTCAAATCCCATTCCTGTCCATGTTCTAATGTTGCGGAGCCATGACAGTTTCTTCCTGCCTAATCCTCGTTTCCCCTCTAATTTGCCTGTTATTATTAATTGAGGGATATAGTATTTTGGATTTCTTAGAATGTGTCCCAGGTATGACGCTTTTCTCATCTTGATGACTTGTAAAAGTTCTCTGTCTTTATTTACTCTCCGCGAGACCTCCTCGTTACGTACCCCTGCTGATTCCCTTTATCATGTCTAATATTGAAACCACAGTTTATGTTGTTGAGTGCGTTGGAGAGCGGATTTAGTCAGAGGCAGGACCACGGTGAACTGAGAGAGATACCCTGGAGGGTGCCGCGTCTTATGTGTAGATAATCGGTCTGGATATGGCCGTCCGGAATTTTGAGGTGTATTTATTGTGTAAGGCTGTTCGGCGTTTTCTAAGAAACGGAGACCGCGTCACCGGGTTGAGCACTTACATAATATATACCCCAGATTAGGAATGGGAACGGCTGCGCTGAGCACCGCCTGACCCTGTGGATCTCCTGCGCATCTTAGAAATTTGCGTCTCTTAAGCCCTGAACGCACTGGGTCGGACGGTACGGTACGAACGGTACGCACGGGATTTTTCAAAAATGTTTAGCATTGATTTGCCAATGAGTGCGCGCACTGGGTCGTCACTGTCGGAACAGGACCATCCGCACCTTCCGCCGTCCGACAAAATCCCGAAAGAAAGATCTCTAGGCATCCCGACCGTCCCGACCGGCCGTACCGATGACTCTTCAGGCCTTCGGAGCGTGCCTGCACGTACTCCGGTACAGACGTTCAGTCGTTTCAGTTGAGCAATCCGGTTGCAAAGCGAGCATGGATGTTCCCAAATTAATTGCGGTGGTGAAAACTACCCCGAGCTTTTCGATATGCGGCACCCTGAGTACTTCAACAACGTACGACGGGATAACTGCCAACTGCTACCAACATTAGACTTACAATTATTTCTTCTTCACTCAACATATCATTTTGGTTTTCACAATACATAACAGCACAAAACCTATCACGAGACCGCTTGTCTCCATTGTCCGACCTTCCGTCCGTCCGTACCGACCGACCCAGTGAGCGCAGTCACCTAAAAAAAGTGCCGAAGGTGCATACCGTTCGTGCCGTTCCGTCCGACCCAGTGCGCGCTTAGCTTTAGTGCGTGTATCAACATAATATGTGTGTGAGCTAAAAGGAGAGATTATGTAAAAGAATAACACTATTTTGCAGGAATTTTTTAAAGTAGCGGACTTATCAAAACATCCTCGTACCTTTGTTACGTTAATTTACGATGCACAATGTAAGTAGTTACCTTTTTGAGAGTGATTTATGAAAAATAACATCTTTCTCGGACCTTAAGCATTTCTATTAAAATTAGAATTTCACGGAATCAATATACTGCGATTCTCATAAAGTAATATTACCAAATTGTGTCAAAAAATTTAATTATCAGTATGTCAGCATCTAGCGAAAACATTTCTGGTATAACGTACAGATTAAGGGGTGATATCGCTTATTATAATAAAATAAGATTATCGTTTTATATGATACGGATCTGAAAGATTAAATATTCTAGTAAAAACTACGACAAAATTACCTATACTCTATCAAAAACAATGATTGGTTGAATGCAGCTGTGACATTCTGTTATTGAGGTACTTGTATCAAATAATTCAAATAATGTTAATCTGAATAGACATGGTTTTAGTTAAGCTACCTTCAAAAAAATATAACATAACAAAAATGAATCATATCGCAACTAAAACTATTCCAATTTGGGAACAAATATATCTTCCGATCGATATGCGAAAAAGTTCTATTTTTCCTCGCACATATAAAAATAAAGTTTATTGTTGTTCCGGCCACCTTTATGTCTAATATTGCTATACCTATGCCAATTCTATGAAAATAGATATGAAATAAAAAAAGCGAAATAAGAATTTTTATTATCATCAAACATGGCCCTTATGCCTCACCCCCTCTATGACTACCACTGATTTATGCGCGCTGAAGCGTGATTGCCATCTCACATAAAAAAGGAAAGACGTCGTAAAGCGGCATAGGATACACATGTTAAGGAAATAAAAAATATGTATTTGTAGATAATTGAAGTAGTGTTATGGCACTATGGCACTACCCCCACAAGCCGCCACTGGTCCATTGTCATAATTGTTTTCCCTACTTCCTCATGGTTTCCTGTTGGATCCCGAATGAGATGCGATATTATCTCATTTCAGACTTGCAGTCTGTGTGTCACAATATTAACTCATAAGACGGACAACATCTATCCTAATACCCGTTTTGCATCGACATTGACAGACTGATTGTGTTTTACATCTGTGAATAAAACCATGAATTTTCTGACAGCATGTAGTGCTGCCAAGACTGTTGCTGTCATATGGTTTGGCGGTTTTCGCAAGATCTATTTAATTCATATTTTTTTGTGGCCTTTTTACAGTAAAACTCTAAATTTGATTACGAATTTTGATTTAGAAAATGGTTAAAAATATACAGAGACGGGTATGCAACATGCATGACTTAGATAAGGAAAGAGAGGGGATACCGCGCGCTAGTCTACTGCTATATGAATTAGCTATGATATAAAATGATTAGCTGTCAAAGTTTTGGTGGAAAACAAACAATTTGGTACGGTAGTATTTTTTGTGATATTTTTTTTAAAATCAATAATTGTAAAATATTGTGGTGTGCATAATGGTAGGGTGTGCAGCTTACGGTTGTAAAAGGCACTGCAGTAGGAAGGAGCCAGGAATCACTCTTCACAGGTAAAATTGTGTTCATATTTTTTGGTGCATTCAAAGTTTATGTAAATAGTCCGATATATCTAGTTCAGAGATACATATGTATCCAAAATATAATTTCAAATGTACCACTAACATTAGAATCATAAGATTTTTGAGCATGAAAAGTGTAAAAATTATCTTTTTTAAGGCGTGTTTTGGCTCAAATACAATCAACTTTCCACTGACGTATCTGTTATAGCTTACATTTTGCAAGACAAGATGTCGGTATATTGAACTTCGCGGTTAAGTTAATGTTAATTACCTAAATTTGAACTATGGATGGTGAAATTGGCCATACAGAACCCGTGAATAACAATATTTCAATAAATTTTATTTGAAAATAGATTATTTCTCCAAATATCTTAACCATAATGTTAATGGTAGCTTCGGGACTGCGACTAGCGCTTTGGTGCTTTTTGGTAAGAGAGATGTCAGCCGCGCGTTCTGTCCTCTCTCTTTCCTTGTCTAAGATGCATGACATACATCACATGATTTTATGGTTGGCACCACTGAATTTGACGTCAAACTTGACCACAAATTAGAGCAGGTTCTAAATGCATGAAAAATAATGAAGTGTTAATACATATGGAATGGGCACGAATGCCATGAATGCACTCGTTGGCGGCTAGAATGAGATAGCGCTGGTCAGGGAAAACGGCAGAGGATTTGCCGATGCGCCACGTAGCTGGTTAGGAGGTAGGAGGCTGTGCTTTTTCCCTGACAAGCTCTATCTCGACCTCTCTTTCTTATGCGTGCCTTTTCCTTGTCTACCTCTATCTCTCTCACCGACCTCTCTTTCTTATGTCGTCCGCAAAAGTGGTACATTGTTTAAATGGGAAGGGGGCCATTCCATATGTATTCACACTTCATCGGTGAAAAATCCATGAAGAAATCCATGGACTTATTTGACGTTAAATTTATGTTTTACACTTCGCGAATTTGTTGTTGATGTAAAACCGGTATAAGACGATGATGTGTTACTGGGACGTATTTTCTATTTAGCAACAACGCAAATATAACACTGTGTTCTTTATGATTTGAGAATTACCGTAACCTTATCAATTATCCAAATTTTGTACTTTGATTGCGGCCACGGATATGACCGAAACGTTATAAAGTGTATCGTCCAGTATGTGGTTTTTTTTATTCATGAAGCAGTGAGTCGCAATGAAACAGAGAGACAACGATAAAATGAGTTTCAGAAATGACATTGAAGTTCGATTTATTTTATCATGATTTTAATTATAGAATATTACAACTTACGAGTACTCGTTGTAAACTTCTTGTTTGGGTAACGAAATATCAGGATCCTCTTCCAGATGCGTTTTTATCCAGGATATGGTCTTGTATATTTCGGAGCGGCTCCCCAAAGGATTAAGTGGTTGTCTGAAAGGATCTACTGTGTATGTGACTTCCGAAGGCAGCTTCAAAAATAACAGAAATTTTTCCACCTGTGATAATGTCTTGATTTGTTCAAGGATGTTTTGAATCGTCTGCTTTCCCTCTTCACTGGAAGAAAATTGAAGTGTTGGACACTCATAAAACTTTGTACAGAATTCTGGGAATCCGGGTTATTACTAATACAGGGTGATTGGTGATACGATACATTAATTTGGGGTGATATTAGAGGTGGTAAAGGCTAGTAAATTGACCATATAATACCATGTCCAATTCCTAATAGTTTCCGAGATAAATTGAATTTTAGAGATTTTCATTAAATAGCAGGCCTCGAAATGAAAACCCTAATAAAACAAAAATGTATTGTTTGGATTTAAGAATTTTTGGTATTACGTCATGATCGACTAAAAGAAAGTGATTATGTATCAAACACTTCGCAAGATAGTGTCAAAATTAGCATGTGTTGAAAAGTGAATTCAGGAAACGTTACAAAAAATTAATTTATTATAAAAAGTCACCAAATAATTAAGCGTGCACCTTGCGGTAAAAACATACTCATCTCTTTAGTTACCCATTGGTACTATAAACTTATTGTAAATGTGGTAAACACAGGCAATATCCCAAGATTTTCACTCACGTACAAATAAGAAGTCGTAAATCATGCAAAAAGAAGTATTTCTAAAATTAAATATGATATTCCTAGCGAACACACCATGGACGATCATGTAATGTACAGTTTCAGCTTTAGCATACGTACGTTCTTGATCGATCGATAGTGTGTTCACTAGTGGTCAATATGTTTACAGATCAAGAATATGCTGACATTGTGATAATATACGGTTTTTGCAATGGAAGCTGGAATACTCTACTCTCGGAGATCCATTATGCTTTTTGAGCTTAAATGCAATCTTATTGCCTGTGTTTACCACATTTACAACAAGTTTATGGAATGGTATGTTTTTACCCCAAAGTGTACGGTGAATTATTTGGTGACTTTTTAAGATAAATTGAATTCCTTTTCCAACACATGCTGATGTTGAAACTATCTCGCGAAATGTTTGATAAATGATCACTTTCTTCTAGTCGATAATGGCGTAATATCATATTTTCTAGGGACTAATATCAAAAATTACAAAATCCGACAATAACATTTTGTTTTACTGGGGTTTTTGTTTGGAAGCCTGCGTTTTAATAAATATCTCTAAAATTCAATTTCTCTCTGAAATTACTACTATCACCTCACCAAATTAATGTATCGAATTAGCAATCACCTTGTAGAAATAGAATATATATAAAAAATTAGAAATCGATTGAAAAATCTAACTGTTTTATACTTGTTTCGCTTCTATCCCCTCAGTCAAAATATGTTTTAGTAGCTCCGAGTTTTCCGCAACTGCACCGGGATCTGGTAAAATTTACCACTGCCACTATACATTTAGAGCCATTAAGTTTGACGCTTACATTTACTAAGCTACAAGCCTCTTGCATTATCACTTGACAGAAACCGTTCATATCATTACTGGGCATTATTTGATTTCCAGAACTCCGAAGTACCTTTTTCTGGCACCCCTGCATTTTAACATTAACAAGAGGATGATTTTAAAGCTAGAGCCCTGACTCTCCACGGTGTACTACCACGAGAGGTCACACACCTGCGGGTGGTGATTGACAATCGACTCACATGGGCACAGTATATCTGGAATATACAGAGTGAGTCTAAAGTATGGAACGCCTCAATTATCTCGGAAACGGTTTGCACGATTTTCACGAATTTTGAGATAAGGGGGTTTTGCGATGGTAGTTACAATGTTGTCAGATCTACCCTTTTTCTGGAATATAATAAACTTTGTTATTTCAAATGGATCACCCTGTATATTTCTACATTTTTGATATCTTTTAAAAATACTGATTATTTTTTGTATACTTCATAACCTAAACGTTATAATTTCGGAGTTACAACTAAATTTACATTGCATCTGGCCAAGTTAAAATAAGCTATTAACTTCAAAAAACATAAAGGCGGTTACAGCAGATGCTCAAAATGTTGTCCGTTTACTCCAATACAACAAGCCATGTGATTCTTGAAACTTCGCAGTACATTTTGCAAGATGTCTGAATTTTCAACAGTATTCATAGCCATCTCATTTAGTTATTTTAACATGGGCAGATGCAATGAAATTTTGAGGTTTAGGTATAGGAAATATTATACAAAAAATAATTCGTAGTTTTCAAGGATTTCAAAAAGGTAGAAACATACAGGGTAATCCATCTGAAATAACAAAGTTTATTATATTTCCGGAAAAATGGTTGAGATGACAACATTGTAAATATCATCCTAAGACCGGCCGTATTGCAAAACCATCATATCACAAAATTCATGAAAATCGTGCAAACCGTTTCCGAGATAATTGAGGCATTCCATATACTCTGTTACCTGATACTTTAAACTGGCTTGACGTCTATTTGATAGGTATCAGCTGATGAAGAAGTGTATCTCAAATTTAATTTTTTACTAGTGGTGTTGATTGGCAATCCTGCGATCAGGAGCGTATTAGTAATATTCTTATTGAATATTTGCCAAAAAGTAATGACTATTATTGTTGTAAACAAGAAATTGCTTCAATATCCAGAAATTCGCAGCAAAAATGGTTAGCTAAAAGAAATAGATTATTTTATTGATTTGTATTTTGTTAGAGACTATCACAATACTCCTATATTTAGCAATAAGGACGACTCAATGGATAGCTTGCATCACTAGTGGGATATTTATTGGTTGAAACGTACAAGGTACAATTGGAGAAAGGTATAAAGTAAGTACATGGAGTAAGATTAATATAATAAGGTAGTTTAACTGAAGCTTAAGTTAAAAATGTTTTTATCTTCATTCTTACCTCATTTAAAGTGTACCTAATCATCATCATTTAGACGAGCCATACTGATATACTGAAAGACACGCCGGATTTTCCGAGAAAATGTAAAATAAGCATAGACCTCAGAGCATAGATAAAAACGTCACCAAGTGTCAATTACTTGTTATTAATAATGCTTCCACTCAATACACCCCTGCATTCCTTCAAAGCTTAAGATTGATGCGTCATGACTCAATCTGGAGTATTTTTAGTTATCACTAGCCGAACAGCTGTTCGCTGTTGACACGGCTGCCGGTTTAAAGTATCGGGTAACAGGGTATACGTAAGACTCACTCTGTATACAAAGTGTATAGATACCATGTGGTGGCTGCATCGTGGAGTTGGTAAGACCTGGGGACTTAAGCTCAAGGTCCTAAACTGGCTTTATACGGCAGACCAGGATACAGTATGGCAGCTCGGTTTGGTGGCCAAACGTAGTGAAGGTACCTGGTTAAGGTTCAGTGGCTTGCAGCACGGGATAAAAAGAGAAGCGATGTCGGCCTGTTTCAGATGGCAGAACGTGGGTAGCAAGAGAACCGTTAGAATAGAGAGATTCGTGGAGAGTAATATCCCGGTATCACCATTGGGGTTGGAAAGAGACAAAGATACTTTAAGTCTAGATAATAGATTCCCACTATTCATCCCGGACATCATTGGATGAGAGTAAAAGTGAAAGTTCAACCCCACAATCTGGTATGCTTCAGTGACAGATCGCGCTTGAAGGAGCCAGGATCCGGAGTAGCGAACTGCTGTATAATTATAAATGCCTTCTCCATTAATTATTAATTATATGCCTATTCCAATCTTTCAGACAATTGGCAGTGATCTCGTGGGGCGGTCGTTGTAATGCATGGAGTTTTCATACATCGATGATAGTGGTGAATCTTTTTGATACAGAAACAAGTCACCTTTTTCAATACATTTGTACCTGGTGGATGTTTTGCTTCGCATATGCCCGTTAAAATTTCAGAATGCGAGGTGCGAGTAAACAAAGTATTGGGGTCATGTCAGTGAAATATGAGAGCTAAGATGATTCGAACTGTTGTGCGAGACTTCATCACAACGTTTGAGCACTATAAAAGAATGAAGCCAGTAGCTCACAACTTTGAGGTTTAAATTCTCATGAAAAGCCTTGCAACTTTTTTTACCTGATTGCGATGCAGTTTACACTATCGATTATACCTACACTTTAAATTAAGAGCTTGAGTTCATTTTTGACATTTTGGCGCCCTGAGTCGAACGACACCTCTACCAGACTGGGGTAACGCTCCGGTGAAATTCTACGGCATATTGAAGTTTCAGTACCTAACCTAACATTCTGATCGGTTGGGTTATTGAGGTCAAAGTGGGACACCAGCCGTAGCCACCAGAAATGGAAAATAAAAAAGTGATGATACTTGAATTTTTAATGTAAAAGCTATTGGGGAAATATTACCTAACTAAATATCAGGTGAGTAGTGAGTTTAGGTTGATTAGTTTTGTGCAGGCATGTAACTCGAGGGTCCTAGGGGAGCCAGCCCCTCCCCACCTCCCAGGAAAAAAGTGACTGAATATTTTGAATAATCTCAGCAACAGACCCCTTCAGGTAGGGCTGTCACCTGTTAGGTTTTTTCATGGTGTGCCAGGATGAGTACCAGAAGATTTTTTGCTTAATTTCCTAATGAAGAATCAAAATAAACGTTTTTTCAGTCTAGGTTTGACAATTCAGTCAAGACATCAAGTCGAGTCGATTGACATCCTCTTTTTACCTCGACAAATTTAGTTAGATTTTGTTTGGTAAAGTCCTGAAATTTCCAAATTTCAAAGTGGTGTATATTTGCAAAAAAACATTTTCTCGGTGTGGAAGCGATCTGGTTCGATTCAGGACGTCAAGGCGAGTCGATTAACATCCATTTGGTCAACAATTCAACTGGTTTAAGTTAGATTAGGTGATATTTCAACATGCTGTAGTTTTTCATCAGAGCGTTTCTTCAGTCTGGGAGTGGTGTCATTCTACTCAGGACGCCAATTCGCGTCGATTTATAAACCTCTCAACCCCCATTTCGAGTTCCTCTAAAACGAACCCTTTACCCTTTCCAAATTGAGTGTGATTCAAAACATAATCTGATTAAAGATACACAAGTGGAGGAAAAAGTTTCCAAAAGAAGTGATTAAGCTTGAGTTGAACAGTTTACTTAAATTAGTTGGTCTTCATTTTGTTAGAGGATTAGGTTTGTGTATTCTTTTTAAAGGGCCCATTTCTTATAACGGTTTAACAAGTAACACATTTCAAAATTACAGCCAGCCAAAAACTTGTACAAGACCCCTTTTTAAACATGACTTGAGATTATTAAAGACCAGATTAGTAACTAATTGGTAACGATTTGTAAACGCCATAGAATAAGAAAATAAAAAAATACGAATAATAAAGCTAATAATAAGATACTGGTTTTAGATCAAATATCGGCTATCGTCTTCAAATCTTGTGCTACAGAACTTACACAATCCTTTGGAAACTTACTCATACCAGCGAGGCATGAAAAATCATATTTGCGAACCATTACGAGTACTGTGTGACCAACGCAAATTGACCAGAGAAAAGAATTCGGTGAAAGAAGCAAGGACCTTCCCATGTCTCTTAATGATTCTATTCTATTTCCTTCTTTTACGACTTGCTTTATTTTATATATAAGGGAAATGGCAAATAATTTATATCCACTTAATATCCTTTGTATCTACTTCATAAAACCACAACCGGCAACAGATTTTATTCCCCACCTTAAAGACGGCCCAGCATCGAGTCTGGATAATCACAGCAGACTATATTCCATGTCTCTGTTATACTTATGTTTTCTATCCCTTTTTCTCTTTTTACACTCGACATGATAATGACGATCGCTATCTGAGGGAACCTCCCGCACCCCTTCCTCATGGCGCGCTGGTCAATTTACGATGGCCGCACAGTAGCATGCCTGAGTGACAAATGTTTGTGAAGGATTCTATAAAATCATATATATTAAAAACAGCTGTCCGTCTCAAACAAAATTTTCAGCCGAAACCGAAACTGGACTTTCGTCCTTGCTCTTAGTTTCGACCGAAACCTAAGCTTATTTAGATACAAGTATGTTTAAAACAGTGCTGATTCTGGAGTGGCGCCGGGAAACAGTAACAAAGGCTAATGTCCACAGCTGTCGATGCCGTTGACACAGAAGTAAACAAAAAATTAAAAAAATCTCACAAACATAATGATTATTATATGATTATAATTTTAATATTCATCGTCAAAAAGTCTTATATGTATTGTATGCTAAAAATTTTTCTGAATTTTCACCATGCAGGTTACTCAGACGATCAGCGCATATTTTTTTAGTGTCACTAAACATCTGCTTGTTTTATAGGCGGAGCAGAGAGATGTCTCAAGATCGATTTTTCAGAGCAGGTTATGGACTACCATTCCGATAATGATGTTGTTATGTCTGCTTTTTTTGTCTGAAACTGGCCGAAATCGAATCTTCGGTCGGTCACTACTAAAAACCCTTTGTTACGTTGCAAAGTCAATAACTGAAACTGTTATGCATATTAAATACTCATAAACTGAACCTATTTTCTGCAAGGTAAAATAAAAGCACAATACCTTACATGTTGATGTACTTATTTGCACTGTAGATGGCAAGATGGCGCCAAAAAATTGTTAGCCTTCTCTTCAAACATAAGGATTGGGGCAGCTCCTAAAGTTCATTTGCGCCCCCTAAAATCAGGGGCTACATCTCACAAAGAAAAGAAGTGTCAATTTTAAACTAATAATACTATTTTGACACTATGGTGGTGTTGTATACAACCTATAACACGGTAGAGTTGCAGTGAGTGTACTCTAGTTTGAATATATTGACTTGATTTTGCCGCACGTTCTTCACAGATCCAATGACTAGGTCTATTTAGGCAGACACTGTTCTGTATACCACTTAGCTGTCACTATCTCCTTTGTGTCCAAAACACAATTCATTACGATCAATCCACCAGTACGCAGACAGCTGTTTCACGCTTATTAGCCATCATCAGTGCGCCATAGGTCGCTTGACGGAAATAGAGAACATCAATTTTTCCATGTTTACCAAACATGTGCTCACACAATTCATTGTTTTGAGCCTTGGTCGGCACATAGTGACAGTACCTTCAAATCTCGTCACCTTTCACGAGCTGTTCACATACTGAGATTGTCGAGAATCCAATCGTCGCGTCGTATAGTTAGTTCTACGATGTATGGTGCCTCATATATATACTAAATTCAAAGTTGATTATAAAGTAGATCATAGGTTGATTACATCCCAAAACGTTATAGATAGTCAAAGGTGTGATGGGAAGATTAAATCAATGCTAGTGGGCTATTTTGTACTATCCTGTATTTAAACATAAAATATTATCAAATTAGCCCTGTACCTGATTCTTTCAATTATAATGATCTAGACTACTGAAGTATCATGTGGTTAATGTAAACTTATCTAAGGCTTCTCCTGAGTAGTGTACATAATATCTACCTATCAAATAGGATGCAATGCGTTTTTTATAATGGATACAGTTCTTCACAGTATAGGGCTACTTCTGGAGTACCTCAGGGTTCTAACCTCGGGCCATTATTATTTCTTTATTTTATCAACGATCCTTCTGAACGTTTGACATGCTCCAAACTATTGTTTGCAGATGATTTGAAGATTTATGTCGAAGTGAAGAGTAATAACGACTGTCTCACACTGCAAAATAATCTTGTTACATTAACTGAATGGTGTCATGAAAACAAGCTGCACTTAAATGTGAATAAGTGTAAAATCTGTTATTCACAAAAAAGTTGCAGCCTATACACTTCAATTATCAATTAGGCAACGTTACTTCAACTAGACTATCTGAAGAGAAGGATTTAGGGGTAACATTTGATGCTAAATTAAAATTTGTGCCTCATATAGATAATATTGTTAGCTCTGCGACAAAAACTCTTGGATTTCTAATAAGAAACTGTAAATCTTTTTCCAATATTTGTACTTTAAAAACACTCTACTTCACACTAGTACGCTCTAAGATGGAATACGCATCAATTGTATGGAATCCTTGCTATGCAAATCACATACTAGCTTTAGAAAATGTTCAGCGGAAGTTTTTAAAATATCTTGCATTCAAAGAAGATGGTGTTTATCCTCGCAGAGGTGCAAACTTATTAGCAAAGTTCGATGTTCAGCCGCTAGATCTAAGGCGAGATAGTTTTGGTTTAAAGTTTCTTTGTAAATTAGTACATAATGAAATAGATTTCATGTCAAAATAAAACTTTCATGTGCCAAAACAAAGTTCGCGTAGGTGTTGCACTTTTTATATGAGCATGCCGAGAATTAATCTTTTAGCCAAAGCGCCATTGCATGTAATGTGTTCTAACTTTAATTCGGTTTTTGATCATTGTGATATTAACTATAGCCATATCAAAGAAATTATTCAAAAATATTCTAAAATGTATTATGTTACCTCCGGGTTTTTGTTATAAGTATGTCCGTTTGTTGCAACTGTTAGCTTTAAGTTCTCTTAAATTGTCCTGTAATTGGATTTATCTGTAGGGCAATAAAGTATTATTATTATTGTTATAATATTAGAGTTAGTGTTGTCTTTATAAACTAAAGTATTTTCAAGTGAAGTACAAGTAGTTATTGTTGAAATACAGGGTGTAACTAAATTAAGTGTAAAGCATTTAAGGGGTGATTCCTCATCGAAAAAAAGATAAGATCTTCCATTTAAAGAAACTTCATTGAAGCATCCCTTGTTAAGATACAGCCTCTTAAAAGGGGTACATAAAATTTGTTTATTTTTTTCACAAGCACTAAAAAAGTTACAATATTGAAATTAACCTGATATTTTCTACTACCAAAAAAAAAAACACTTAGCCACTAATTTATTTGGTTGTAAGGGGTGGGAAACGCAACCTCTAAAATGTATTTCCAATGGAAATTTTTGTCTTATTATTTGTTTCCATTTAAAAATGTATTTCCGATAGTGTTTCCTTCTAAACAAAAAAATATCTCTTGAATTTTTTCCCCAAAATAAACCAGTTCGCACCAAAAAATTATTTTAGGAACAAGATACATATCGCCATAAAACGAAAATACGAAACTAATTTATCTAGTAGGCCGCGTTATAGGTTGTTATGGATTATCGGATAGGCACAATACGGATTGTTATTATGAAGCTGCTAGAAAACTTTAGCTAAAACCTATTCATGATTCATGTATACAAAGTTTGCAAACCTGCCTAACAATACCGACCATTTGAAAATATGTTTCTTCTTGTGTTGAAAACCTGCCCAATCAAATGGACTCAAATAAGTCATTTTGCTGCAGTGATGCTCATTTCATCACCTTAACTGTAGCAAAAACAATCATAAACACTAATCATCAAAACATTGCACAATAGAGTATTTCAATTCGCTCCTTAGGTCAAGTAGGTGTATAATAATGTTTACAAACATGATATAATAATTGGTCTTCTGGCTCTTTTGAAATATCTACTTGGTAGATAATCTAATGGTACTGTAAATCTTATTGTCAAAAATGGAATAAATTTAAACGTGATACACAGCTTGTATTGAATAATAATTAATGTTATCGCGTTGATATTACAACGTTCTATTCTTTTCCTAGGACCAATTCAGTATTTAACCAGTTTTGAACCACGGTTTTCTAATAAAATCAATATTAGTTGTCTACATGCCATTTGATTTTCGATTTTTTATGAACACGAGATAAATGCTCAATTACCTGTTCCACCATTACCACCAATTATTATTTTGACCATTCTAGACATTTTTTACTGAACTAGTCGTTACACGGTTAGATAAATCTCGCCATACTTTTTATTCTCTGAAGAAAAATCGAATCGATATTTTTCAGGTTATTCCTTAATTCATATTTTTGACTGCAGTAAATATCCAATTGCAATGGAAAAACCGAAAAAAATCTGCCATTCACTGGATTTACACCTTACTGTGTTATGGGGAGGAAGTGACGAAATTATCCCGTCAGCTGGAACATCTGTGGAAGAAGGGACATTCATTGGCCTTTTTGGCATTGTTGACACGGTGCGGTGCAGGGATGAAGGAGTGATACCCAAATTTGTACACATAAGACCAGTAATAAAATCCGAGAAAGCCAGGAGAGTATTATTAAAGGACATCTATAGAGACATAAGTTCTCACTGTTCTGCCTGCGGATGAAGGCAACGCCACAGTAATGAGGGACACTGAAGATTACAAAAATTAAATAAATGTATTGCTAGATCCAGGCACCTACCACGCAAACGACCCGACCAAGACCATAATAAGGAAAACCACCATGGTTAAGAATTCAAGCCTCGACTAAGTAAGTATGCAAAAGTGAAGCACTGACACCTAGGCTCTACGGGCTACCAAACATTCACAAGCCCAACGTTCCACTTCGTCTGATCTAAGCGCAATAGGCTACTTACGAATCAGCGAAACACTTAACCGCATACAGCCATACGTTAGAAAAACCGACTCGTACATAAAGGACTTAGGCCATTTCATTTCGAAAATCCAAGACATACAGCTAAAAGAATTTGATATCCTGGTCAGCTTCGACGTTGTTTCATTATTCACAAAGTACCATTAAACGATGCAATTGAACACATCAAGAACATATTTCTAGATGCCTTTTCAGACACGTTTTAACAACAACCTACTTCTTCTGGGACAACATGTTTGAACAAGTTGAGGGTGCAGCGATAGGAGGCCCTCTGAGCCCAGTAGTAGCGAACTTTGTAATGAAGAAAATTGAACAGGCAGCTTTGAAAAGCATTCAATACAAGCCCACGATATGGTTCAGATATGTGGACGATATGTTCATCATTTGAAATCACGGATGAGAAAAGCTACAAAACGAATTTCTAACAGACCTGAACAGCATTCATGATAACATACAATTCACTATAGAAGCAGAAAATCAAATACTAGCCTTCCTTGATGTTCTTCTAACAAGAAAAGGAGCCACGTTGGGACACAAGGTATATAGAAAACCAATACATACTAACCGGTACTTACATAACGAATCAAACCACCACCCATCTCAGAAGTACGGAATTATTAGAACTTTGACAGGATAGGCTACAAAAGTGTGCGAACCAGATGAACTTGACACCGAACTGGAACACCTAAAGAACGCTCTTAAGGCAAACGGTTATACAGAATAGGAAATAACAAGAACAATGAGAAGAAATAGGACCAACAAACAACCTGAACCGATAGCAAAACCTTTTTCATTTACCCTGTGCGTAGAATAACAGACACTAGGGAAAATGCTACAAAAAGGAAACGTATAGGCCATCTATGTACAAACCCACAAGGAAGATTCAGGGGTATTTGAGAACGGTCAAGGAAAAAAGAGAACCACTCACAACACCAGAGGTTGGTATCGTATACCATGCACAAGTGGGAGTGTTTACATAGGAACAATAAAATGAAACACAAATATAGCAAAACATAAGGCTAGCTGTCGACTAGGTTATACAGACAAATCAACAGTAGTCGAACACGCGATTACATCCATAGGATCAAGATTAAAGGAACTCAGGTTCTTGCAGCAACATCTTCATACTATGCCAGACTCCACAGAGAAGCCATCGAAGTACAAAAACATAACAACAATTCCAATAGGAAAGAAGAAACACGGCAAGTCAACTGGACATGGGTACCCATCCTAAAGGACCTGAATGTACTGCCAAAACGCGAGGGAGCGGGGCTACCAACACCACCTAGTTGGGCCACGTCACAGTTAAAGACAAGCATCAATGATCAAAGACACCAGCCTAAAATATATACGAAGAGCAACCTAGTTAACCCTTAAATACTGGTAATTAATTATTGGAACATTACCTAGTAAACATTGAATTATATTTTTCTAGATTCCTACAAAACCTATAGTGTGTATCAAGTTGTCAACTTCCCAACAAGATTTAGAGGAGATACTGCCTCTTTACTGAATCTCATTATGGCTAAAGACAAAAAGCTCATTGCACAGCTGATTTGTGAGTGGCCTCTAGGTCGTAACGACCATGCAGTCATGCAAATTCAGCTCAAAGTCCTAAGGAGAGAAATTTCTGGAAAGCTGACTACCCTAAAATAAACCAATTTATGAGTAATCAAATCCAACTGGAACAGTTCAGTGGTAATTGTAGATGTCAGTATTTAATAAACATGGCAATAGATACCTACATACCTCTAACAATAATTATAAAGAAAAACCCTAAAAAGCCATGGATCACTCCAGAAATTCTAAACTATATAAAAAAAGAGGCAAAAATGGAATAAATACATCAAAGGCAGAAATGAGGTTGATTAAACTGCTTATCAGCAGGAGAATAACAAAGTCGGAATATTATTGCGGGAAGCCAGAACAAATTTTGAACGAAATATAGCAGAACAACCCAGCAAGCAGTTTTATAAATATATCAAATGCTGTTTGAATTCCACAGTGAACACTTTTGTTCTGAAGGACCCTACCACAGGAAAAACAACCGCACACCAGGCCGCGGACCCCCAACAAGTAGCAGCTATCTTCGCAGAGGAATTTAGTAAAATAAACTCATTAGAAGATTACACTTCCATGCCTACTCTACCTGAAGTAACTAAATCAAAAGACGAAATCTCTAACATTGAGTTTACTCCACAAAAGCTCAGAGATGCGTTGACTTCCATGAAAAGAGAAGCTAGTCTTGGCCCAGACAATATTCCAATTGTGTTTTGCAGTGATGTGAAGAGTGAGGAGTAAGTATGATGCAGCAAACTACAACTATAAGCCTGACGTCTCGTGTTTGTAAGTGCATGGAGAAAATAATCACAAAAGAGCTTACTACATTCCTGCTAGACAACCACACCATACCTACAACACAAGATGGATTTCTGCCAAGAAGATCAACCACCACCAATCTACTGATGTGTTTGAACAGCTGGACAAGGGACTATGATCTTGGCCAAGCAGTGGATGTCATTTACCTGGATTACGAAAAAGCCTTCGACAAGGTCCACTTTGTAAGGTTCCTGATGAAATTGGAACATTATGGAGTATGAGGCAAACGTTAAACTGGATAAAGCAATTCTTGATAGGTCGCACATTTCAGGTTAAAGTTGGGCATTGCCTTTCTGACCCACATCCAGTTCTCAGTGGAGTCTTTTGATATGATTTATGCATGTGTCCAGGTGCATGTGCATTAACAACAGATTCCAATATGCCTCAATTTCTGACGAAGAGGGTCAAGCAGAAACAGCTTTATGATAAGCAAAAATTGCTAAACGTTCTGGCGACGCCCATAAATGACACTGCTGATCCAGAGTTACACGCAGAACAGACAACTGGCCTTCTCAAAGAAGCGTTTAGATCTAGCTTAGTGAGGAGAGGCAATACCGAGAACGTGTTGGTTCCTTTTTGGTGGACTCTCGATATAGAGGACAAAAGAAATGAATGTATAGCAGCCAGACGGAAACTCACTAGATTTCGAAGAAGACGTAGCATCACGGACATCGATTATACTACGTTTAAGGACGCATATCAGAGCAAGAAGAAGGAATTACAAAAGCTAATCCGAGCTTCAAAGAAACAGCACTGGCAGCAACTCTGTGAAAATTTAGAGAATGACATTTGGGGAGACGGCTACAGAATTGTCTCGAAAACTCTCATAAGCAACTCGCCATTCAATATACCGTTAGATAAAAGGCTAGAGATAATAAACGACTTGTTTCCTAAATGCTGCGACATAGCTACAAGATGTCCAAACGCAGACGTATATCCATTTACCGCAGAAGAATTAAAAATAGTTGCAGCCAAACTAAAGACTGCAGCTGCAGCTGGACCTGACCAGATATCACCAGATGTGATCAAGTTCGTTGTTGAAGAGTCCCCGAACATTATTCTAAGCTTGTTTAACCGACTTTTGTCTACGCAAACGTTCCCGAAGAACTGGCAAGTTGCAAGTATCATCCTGCTTCTCAAGAAGGATAAACCTTTAGATATGTCCAATTCCTATAGACCGATCTGCTTGTTAACAGATCTCAGCAAACTTCTAGAAATTCTACTGAAGGATCGAATAGTCGAGGAACTGAAAGCAAAGGAAGATCTGGCAGACCGGCAGTATGGCTTTCGAACTGGCAGATCAGCGATTCAGGCGATCGATCGAGTGACAACCATAGCAAGAACCACTAAAAGTAAATTCTGCGTGCTTGTGACACTGGATGTCAAAAATGCCTTTAACTCGATGTGCCGAGGCCTGGTTATTGAGGAAATGCGAAGAAGGGCCATCTCTGATTATCTGATCAACATGACGATCAGCTACTTTGAAAAAAGGGCTGTAAGAGTGGGTTCTAAAATCGTTGAAACAACCGCCGGTGTTCCGCAGGGTTCGGTCCTAGGACCTACTTTGTGGAACATATTCTATGACGGAGTGCTGAACCTATACCTTTCTGAAGACTCTATTGTCATTGGTTTCGCTGACGATCTTGCACTAGTAGTATGCGGAGACGATGAAGCAACACTCAGACATAGAGCAAATATTTCTTTGGATGAAGTCTACAGCTGGATGACCGCTAATAGACAAAGCTTGGCAGTGCAGAAAACTGAAGCTGTTCTTATGAAAGGTGCAAGGAGGAAAAGGCAAAATATGGTTTTTGAAGTGGGTGGTTTCAGTTTCGAACCTAAACCTTCCATTAAATATCTAGGAGTTACCATAGACGCAGCATGCAGCTACGGCGCTCATGTGAAGGCGGCGGTTAAGAAGGCAGCTGACAGAACTAAGGTTCTATCAAGAATAATGCCAAACATTGGTGGTCCAAGTAGCGTCAAGAGGGCAGTACTGTGCGAGGTGGTGCACTCCATTGTCCTATACGGAGCGCCGATATGGGAGAAAGCCGTCCATGTAAAACGACATCAAATCGCACTGGAACGAGCACAAAGAGGAGCGCTACTGAGAGTTGCTAGTGCGTACAGAACTGTATCTACCCGTGCATTACAGGTCATCGCAGCCGTACCCCCCATGGATATGCTAGTTCAGGAAAGGCGATACCTGTACGAGATGGATGATGGAAAACACCCTGCCTCCAAGAAGCAAGCTCGAAGTGTAACAGTTGCAAAGTGGCAGCAAAGATGGAATGACACCGACAGTGTGGGCCAGTGGACGAAGAGGTTGATCCCCAGTATCACACGGTGGTTATAAAGCCCATATAGGCAGACTGATTACTACCTGACACAGTTCCTGTCTGGTCATGGATCTTTTCGCAGCTACACAAAGAGAATCGGCAAAGATGCTGACGACACGTGTATTTATTGTGGTGCAGAGGATGACCCAGCTCACACGGTATTTGTATGTGACAGATGGGCTACATACAGAAATATGTGTGTTACACAGGTAGGTGACGAAGTCGATCCCGATAATATAATAAGGACTATGACAGCAAACCGCCACAACTGGGATGCCCTATCTGACCTCATTATCAACATTATGAGACAGAAAGAAAAAGAAGAAAGATTGTTTCGGCAAGCCCCAACTGCTAGCAATAGCAATGATCAGGAACAATAAAAGAGTCTAATAAGCGTTAACAATTGGGAATAGTAGTAAGTAGAGTAAGAGCTACCAGATAGACTTAGTTATTAGCAAGTAAGTGGTGGCGGGACTAGTGATAGTAGGAGTTAAGGTTAGGAGATACGTTACCCGAACTCCTCATCCCTACGGGGGAAGGGAGATGTAGGGTATCGAGAACAACAAGAAACAGATGAAGAGAGATAATCGGTTGCTCGCGAAGACAAGTCAGAGATGATGGTACCAGGGCAGTCGAGGTTTCCGGGGGACCTCTTGTTCCGGTTAGCCAGAGCGCCGGCAACGCCCCCCAATAAAAAAAATGCCTCAATCTTTGGCTATCTAACCAACGCATATAATGAACTCACACAAGGTTAATCAACTACTACTACTACTACCTCTCAACTGTTGACTACAGAACTCCTAGCTACATTTTTCGGTTCGATCAGACTCGTAGCATGTGGTTACTCATAGTCTGCTAGGGGGGGGCAGCCCCCCTCTGCCCGTACCTGACTATGCCTTTGCCCCCAGGGCTCGGTTATTGGCCCTTTTCTGTTACTGGTTTATATAAGTGATCTGGCGCACTAACTAGCATCTACGACGTTTTTCTTAGCGGACGACACAAAAACATTCGCTAACCCATGTCTGAACTATGACACGATTTTGAAAGACCTTCAGACACTGGAGACATGGACCAACAACTGGCAGCTAAAACTGAGTGAGAAGAAATGGACCAAGCAACCTTCATCTTCCTTACTTTCTAAATCAAATACAGATGCAAGCTGTAGAAAAATAATAATAATTGTTACCGCAGTCATGCGAGATAAACTTGGAAAATCAGGGTAATAATAATACAATACTCGAAAACAGTCAAGCCAAACTATACTGAGACATTGAAATACATACAGACAAAACCATCCCAGCCAATAGACCAGATATAGTTTTTCAGTCAAAGGCAGATAAAGTGACCTATTTGATAGATATTTCGATTCCCAATGATATGAATATCCACCTATGCTGGGAAGATATCTAAATACACAGATCTTGCCCTAGAAATAAAACAGCTCTGGAAACAAAACAAAGTTATTATTGTCTCCTTCATTATGTTGGTCTCAGGCCTTACACCAAATACATTTACACCACAACTGCAACAGTTGGGCCTGGACGAAAAGTTACACAAAACCTTCCAAAAGTCTGTAATCCTCAAGACCTGTAGCTGGACGGTCCTTCCTGAATTCCGAATAAAAATAGGTCAGGTTTGACTTGGCACAGGCCGTCAATACTTATTACTACTGCAACTATGCGAGAAAAAATAGGAAAATAATAATACCATTTATTCCCAACAGGTTCACACCCGATCATAGGAAATTTAGTAACAGACAGAAAATTATTTTGTACAAACAGCTTTAAATCAGGATATTCAATACCATTAATTAAAATAAAAAGTACAAATCTGCTTACAAACAAGAAGATATACACCATAACAGTCAAGTGAATAGTTAATTAGCCTAATTTTCCTTCAGAAGAAGAACTAACCTATCAATATGGTCATAAAAATATCAACTCTGCTGCATATAACATTGTAAATAGCACACATCAAATTTACCGACGATCTACACATCACATTTGTATGGGGAATATCACAATAAAACGTAAAGCTGTGAGGGCTCTCAATCCGTGGAACATGGAAATTGATTTTGCTTAACAGGGAGCTGCAATCTATTTTGTTGTTCAAGAGTTTCTGAAAAAAGGATAAAGCATATGCCTCACGACAAATCTTCAGAGTTTCAATGCCAAAAAAATCCAACAAAATGCCATGATCAAATCGTCGTTCCGGGTATTTGGCACTACACTTAAAATACCAATACTTCAATGCTCTATGCTGTACGGACTCTAGTTTATTAAATTTTAATAAATTGGATACCAAATCAGCGAGGCATACTCCAGCTTACAAATGCCAAGTACAAAATTTTCATACACTCATTACATAATACAGGGTGTCCCAAAAAATAGTGTCAAGCGGAAGTCCAGAGATAGAGCACACCTAGAAGTATCTGAATCACCCCCATATATGTTATGCAATTTTTTGTAGTTTCCGAGTTATGAATTTTTTTCTGAATTTCAGAGAATCCTCTACCTCGACAACTTAAAACTATTCCAAAGGAAAAATGTAAAGACTTTTCCAAATTATCTTTTTTGGTAATTAATCTCCAAGAGTTTACTGTTCACACATAAAATAATCGGCTTCGTAACTTTGATGAAAGTTATAAAAATTTTAGTCTAAAGTGAAAAATTTACGATCTGATAATTATGACTTAAATCTTCGACTCGCAATTAAAAATCCAAAGAAGTCGTTTCATAATTTCTAAGCAGGTCTAAAAACTTTTTCAGACTCTCAGCTATCACAATCATTGAAAAAAACTAGTACTTAATGGGGCTACTTTCGCTCCAATTGACCTTCAAAGACAAGAGGCGAAGATTTCTTGAAATTAGCGATGTGTTTTTCAATTCATCAATAACTTATGTTAACGCCTTAATAGCAGATTGATTGTCAGTACCGCAATAATAAACGTTAAAAACGTTGCATAAATTAAACATTTATTAAAAAAGATCCTATTTCTTGCTAAAAAACCACAAGGAGCGCATTCTTCGAAACCCGTTTTTACCTGAGCGCCAACAAAAAGGGGTAACGCTAACGCAGTAAACTATGGCGATCTTTGAAAGAGATAGCTATGATATTGTTGTGACGTCTTTTCAAAATGTGTCACTGCATAAGTTGTTTTCGTTGTCTTTATTCAGTCGTCTGTCTGTCTTTGCGGCTTTAAAACGATACGCTTTTGTTTGGATTGGTGTTGTTTCTGTTGTCTGACTACTTGGCTATTCCTACGGACCTTGAGTGCACGACAACTGAATTTAACAATGCTGTTTCCTGCAAGAGACTATGCAACAAATTGATAGGTCGTGGTGGACCCACTAATGGCCGCCACGGTCACCTGACTTAAATCCGATAGAGTTTTTGTTTGGGACTACTATAAAAACTAGTTTATGCTAAAGAGTGTCGCGCGAATTACGCAACAAATTAACACAGGCTGAAGAAACAATACAAAACAATCAAAGAGATTTTGTTAATTTGAAAAACAATTTTTTTAGATGATGTAGATTATGCATCGAACAAGAAGGTAGACATTTTGAAAATTTCTTGTGAAATTTAATAAACTTAGTGAAGAAATTTGATAATTTCGTTTCATTTTACAATTTCCCACTTACGAAAAAGAAGTCGTACATGTAAAAAAAATCTTATCAAAGTGACACAGGTGCTCATCTATCAACATTCTGTTCGCACTGAATGTGTTTTATTGCGGCACTGACAATCATTCGACTATTAGCGCCCTAAACTAAGTCATTGATTCATTTAAAATCTCATCGCTAATTTCAAGAAATCTCCTCCTCTTGTCGGTGAAGGTCGATTGGAGACAAAGTAGCCCCATTAAGTACTCCTTATTTTTAATGATTATGATAGCTGAGAGTCTGAAGAAGTTTTTAGACCTGCATAGAAATCATGAAATCACCTCTTTAGATTTTTAATTGCGAGACGACAATCTAAGTCATAATTAACAGAAAGTAAATTTTATGTAATGAACAGTAAACTCTTAAAAATTAATTAGCAAAAAAGAGAATTTGGAAAAGTCTTTTAATTTTTCTTTTGGAACAGTTTTAAGTTGTCGAGGTAGAGAACTCTCTATAATTCAGAAACAAATTCATAACTCGGAAATTACAAAAAATTGCATAACATATATGGGGGTGATTCAGATACTTCTAGGTGTGCTCTATCTCTGGACTTCCGCTTGACACTATTTTTTGGGACACCCTGTATAACATTACAAGAACTGGACCAATTCTTAACGTAGTAACCCATCAGTCTTGATGCAGACGAAGCTATTTCCATAATATGGTCATTAAATGAAAATTTACTATCAAACAGTACCCCCAAATCCTTAAAGTTTGAATTCCTATACAAGATAGCACCATTAATGTTGTAATCACAATATGCTTTCTAGTGTATGTGACAACCTTACACTTTTTGACATTCAATGAGAGCGAATTTTTTTGCCACCAAACAAGAAATAAGTTTAATATCACTTGGAGTTCCAAGCAGTCGCTGTTGGAGTCAATTACAGAAAAAGTAAGTGCATGCAAGGAAGCATCAAAGACAGATCATTTATAAAAATAAGAAACAACAACAGATCTAAATTGGACCCATGAGGAACTCCAGAAGAAGCCGTGTAATATTTAGATTTGACATTTCCATATTCAACATATTACGTTCTAATCAACAGATATGATTTTAAGAGTGACGTTAATAAACCAAGTATTTCCAGTTTAGATGGTAGTAAGTAGTGATCAACTTGTCAAAAGCTTTTGCTAAATCTGTATATATTACAGCACCCCACAAACAAACTGACAGAAGCAAGCTAGGTTTGAAACTGTGGACCTACCAGACATAAAACCATGCTGATCCACAGATCTAACAGAGCTTATAGATCCTAATATGGTGTTATGGATGATAATTTCCAAAAGTAATTAGTAAGGTCTGTTTTATTACCCATCTTGAATATAGGTCAAATTTTGGTCATTTTCCAAATATTTGGGTAAGAACATGTTTTCAGTATCAAATTGAATACAGTGAAAAGTGGTTTAGCTAGAATATGAATACAGTCCTTAACAGTGAGCTAGGAACCCCATCAACCAGAGGTCATATTGATCTTCAATTTTCTAGACACCTGAATAATGTCATGTTCAGTTATGTTTTTAGTGATATAACAGCTAACTTAGGCATCACTACTATAGTATGTCGGATTTGAAACAAAGAACACAACTGAAAAATATTTGCACATCCATCACAATAGCATCAGGACCTTCAAGAACAGTACCTTCAT